>CM077318.1:30600000-31850000 GCA_039655065.1 Glossophaga mutica
CGGGTCTACCACAAGGCTCTAGAGAGGGAACCAGGTCAACTGCTACCTTCTCAGCCAAAGAAGCTTTGAGAAACACCAGGAAAGACCTGGTTGCTTGAAGTAGCAGGGAGGGGAGTTAAGGTATGAGTGGCAAACTTTCAGGGACTGTGAGCACCCACACATAGCCCTGGGAGGAGTGCCCGCTAAAGCCCCTGTGACCAGTGGCAGCCGAGCTACCAGAGGCAACCCAGTGATCAGAGGCGATTCTACAACCAGAGGTAGCTCTGTGACTAGAGGTGACACTGAGAACAGAGAAGGCCCTGCTACCAGAGTAGGGGCCTTTGTGGAAGATGGGAGCTCACATCCGTGATCCTAGGTGAGAAAAAAAAAACCTGGAACTCTAAAAAAAAGAATCAGAGATGGACCCAAAGAGGGGGCACCCCAACAGCTGAGACAGTGGAAGCTGTGAACAACAGGATACATGAAGGAGACCGCACCACTCAATCTCAAAGGTATTCTACCACAGAAGTTCACACTATAAGCCCAGGGAGCCAGGACAGATCAATTTAAGAAGCTGAGCCTAAGAAGAAGAGTCTAACAAACAATTAGAAAACAAAGAAACAATCCCCAAATGAAGGGAAAGGAGGAAGCCCCAGAAAGAATGCTAAATGAAATGGAGGCAACTCAACTATCAGATATTGAGTTCAAGGCAACGCTTGTCAGGAAACTCCATGAGCTCTCAATGAGCTACCAGAAACTACAGGAATGCTACAATGAACTCACTGTAAACTATATCAACATGAAAAAGGAAATAGAAACTATCAACAAGGGCCAAGAGGAAATGAAGAATACAATTTCTGAACTGAAGACCACAGTAGAAGGAATGAAAAGCATAATCAATGAAGCAAAAGATTGGACAAGCAAGTTGGAAGACAAAGTAGAAAAAAACACCCAGAAGGGCAAAAAAAGGAAAAGAGGCTCAGAAACAATGAAGAAGGATTCAGAGAAATGAAAGACAATATGAAACGTAATAATATCCATATAATAGGAATTCCAGAAAGAGAAGAAGAAGAGCAAGGGATAGACCACCTATTTGTAAAAGTAATGATGGAAAACCTTCCTAATTTGATGAGAGAAAAAGTCACACAAATCCAGGAAACACAGAAAGTCCCAATCAAGAGGAACCCAAACAGGCCCACTTCAAGACACATCATCATTAAAATAGCAAAATTCCAAGACAAAGAGAGAATCTTAAAGGCAGCAAGGGAGAAAAGGGAAGTAACATACAAGGGAGCCCCGATAAGGTTAGCAGCTGAATTCTCAATGGACACACCTCAAGCCAGAAGAGAATGGCAAGAAATATTCCAAGTAAGGAGAACCAAAGGCTTGCAACCAAGACTACTTTACCCAGCAAGTCTTTCAATCAAGATAGAAGGCCAAATGAGCTTCTCAGACAAAAGAAGTCTAAAACAATACACCTCTACCAAACCAGTTCTGCAAGAGATACTAAAGGGACTGCTTTAAGGGAAGAAAGGAAAAGACAGAAAGAGAAAGAGAGAGAGGAACACAGGTACGAAAATGGCAATGAATAAATACCTATCAATAATAACCTTAAATGTAAATGGATTAAATGCTCCAATCAAAAGACATAGAATAGCTGAATGGATAAGAAAGCATGACCCACACATATGTTGCCTACAAGAGACCCACATCAGGACAAAAGACCTACACAGACGCAAAGTGAAGACCTGAAATCAAATTTTCCAAGCAAATGGACAGGAACAAAAAGCCAGCATTACTCATATCAGAAAATATAGACTTAAAAGAAGAGCCATAAAGAGAAACCCAGATGGTCACTTCATACTACTGAGGGGAAGAATCCACCAAGAAGACATAAACATCGTAGATATATATGCACCCAACATATGGACACCTAAATACATAAAGAAAATCTTAGAGGACTTCAAGAAAGATATTGATAGAAACACAATAGTAGGGTGTTTTAACACCCCGCTGTCAAAAATGGACAGATCTTCCAAACAAAATATCAACAAAGATATTGTGGCATTGAACAACACTCTAGAGGAAATAGACTTAACTGATATATATAGAGAGCCCTTCATCCCAAAGAAACTAAATACACATTCTTTTCAAATGTACATGGAACATTTTCAAAGACGGACCACATGATAGGACACAAAACAAGCCTCAACAAATTCAAGAAAACTGAAATTATACCAAGCATTTTCTCCGACTACAAGGGACTGAAACTAGAAACCAACCCCAAGGGGAAAAACCCAAAACCCTCAAAATCATGGAGATTGAATAGAATACTATTAAACAATGAATGGGTCAAGCATGAAATTAGGGAGGAAATCAAAAAGTTTCTCGAAACAAAGGAAAACAAACTCAAAACGACCCAAAACTTGTGGGACACAGCAAAGGCAGACCTGAGAGGGAAGGTCATAGTGATACAGGCCTGGTTAAAAAAGACAGAAACATTTCAAACAAACAACCTATCCCTACACCTACAAGAACTCAAGGAACAACAACAAAGACAGCCCAGAGCAAGTAGAAGGAAGGAAATAACCAAAATCAGAGCAGAATTAAAAGACATAGAGACTAAAAGCAGAATTCTAAGTATCAATGAATCCAGGAGCTGGTTCTTTGAAAAAATAAACAAAAGCGACAAGCCTTTCAGTAGGCTCATCAATAAAACAGAGAGAGGACCCAAATAAACACAATCAGAAATGAAAGAGGAGAGATTACAACTGACACCAAGAAATAAAAAGTACTGTAAGAAATTACTATGAAGAACCGTATGCCAAGAAATTTGAAAACCTAGGTGAAATGGACAAGTTTCTAGAAAAATATAATCTTCCAAAACTCAATGAAGAAGAAACAGAAAGCCTGAACAGACCAATAACAGCTGATGAAATTGAATCAGTAATCAAAAAACTCCTGACACACAAAAGGCCTGGACCAGATGCTTTCACAGGAGAATTCTACAAAGCATTTAAGGAAGAGATGACCCCTATCCTCCACAGACTATTCGAAAAAATCCAAAATGATGGAAGACTCCCAAACTCTTTATGAAGCCAGCATCATCCTAATCCCAAAACCAGATAAAGACACAACAAAGAAGGAGAACTTCAGGCCAATATTGCTGATGAACATAGACGCTAAAATCCTCGACAAAATATGGGCAAACGGCATCCAACAATACATTAAAAAGATCATACACCATGACCAAGTGGGATTCTTCCCAGAGATGCAAGGATGGTTCAACATTTGCAAATCAGTAAATGTAATTCATCACATAAACAAAAGCAAAGACAAAAATCACATAATCATATCAATAGATGTGGAAAAAGCATTTGATAAGGTACAACACCCATTTATGGTAAAAATACTCTGCAAAGTGGGAATAGAGGGAGCATTCCTCAATATAATAATGGCCATATATGAGAGGCCTACAGCCAACATCATACTCAACGGGCAAAAACTCAAAACTTTTCCACTAAGATCAGGAACAAGACAAGGTTGCCCACTTTCACCACTTCTATTCAATATAGTATTGGAATTCTTAGCCACAGGGATTAGACAAGAAAAGGAAATAAAAGGCATCCGACTCGGAAAGGAGGAAACAAAACTATCATTGTTGGCAGATGACATGATAGTGTACATAGAAAATCTTATATACTGGGCCAGAAAGCTGCATGACCTAATAAATGAATTTGTCCAAACAGCCGGATACAAAGTCAATATCAAAGGCATTTTTGTATACCAACAATGAAACAGATATCAAGACAAAAAATCCCATTCAGTATAGCAAGCAGAAGCAAATATCAAGAGAAAAATCCCATTCAATATAGCAAAATAAATAAATAAATAAATAAATAAATAAATAAATACATACATATCTAGGAATAAACCTAACCAAGGAGGTAAAAGACCTTTATGCAGAAAACTACACGATACTGAAGAAAGAAATCAAGGAAGACACAAACAAATGGAACCATATACCATATTCATGGGTAGGAAGAATCAACATCATCAAAATGTCCATACCGATGCAGACACCGGCTAGCAGTGTACGCATCATTATGGATGAAATAAAACATACACACGGACTACTGAGTCCAGTGGAGGAAAAAGGAAAGACAGTGTGGCTTTTCTCTCAAGGAGAGCAAAAGCTGCAGCCTTGCCATGACAGGCCTTTATTCTATATCTCCTCACATTACAAGATGGTCTTCCCTCACTCTTCCCCGGTTAGAACAAAAGGAACCAATGCCCCTAATCACATCACAGAAGAAGCATATTAGCAAATGAAAAGGCAAAAGTGGTTGAGCCTGTTACACTGGTCCCTGCAAGGTTTAGCTTGGATTTTAGGAAGTTACAACAAGCATTTGCAGGGTGAGGGAGTTTTTAGCAAAAAGCAGTTTAGGTATATTGCAAACCTGATTCCCCATGAGAGAACCTATCTGTGTGTGTGGGTCCTGTGCATCTCCAAGTGAGAGCTGGGCCCATGCCATGAAGAAGGGTCTGCCACACCATACTACCCAAAGCAATTTACAAATTCAATGCAATACCCATTAAAGTACCAACGGCATATTTCACAGACATAGAACAAACAAATCACAAATTTATATGGAACCATAAACGACCCTGAATAGCTGCAGCAATTTTGAGAAAGAAGAGCAAAGTAGGAGGGATCACAATACCTGATACCAAACTGTATTACAAGGCCACTGTAATCAAAAGAGCCTGGTACTGGCACAAGAACAGACACGTGGACCAGTGGAATAGAACAGAGAGCCCAGAAATAAACCCAAGTCTCTATGGTCAATTAATATTCGACAAAGGGGGCAGCAACAGAAAATGGAGTACAAATAGCCTCTTCAACAAGTGGTGTTGGGAGAAGTGGACAGCCACATGCAAAAAAATGAAAGTCGAGCACCAACTTACACCATACACAAAAATAAATTCAAGGTGGAGAAAAGATTTAAATATAAGCCATGACACCATTAAAGTCCTAGAGGAGAACGTAGGCAGGAAAATCTCAGATATTTCGCACAGCAACATTTTTACTGATATGTCCCCTAAAGCAAGGGACATAAAGGAAGGAATAAAAAAATGGGATCTCATCAAAATGAAAAGCTTCTGCATGGCTAAAGAAAACAGTATTAAAATAAAAAGAGAACCGACTGTATGGGAAAACATATTTGCCAATGACACCTCAGACAAGGGTTTAATTTCCAAAGCATATAAGGAACTTACACGACTCCACTCCAAGAAGACAAGCAACCCAATTAAAAAATGAGCAAAGGACTTGAACAAACACTTCTCCCAGGAGTACACACAGAGGATGCATTGACAAATGAAAAGATGCTCAATACTGCTAGCTATCAGAGAGATGCAAATTAAAACCACAATGAGATGCCACTTCACACTGGTCAGAATGGCCATCATAAACAAAGCAACAAACAAGTGTTGGAGAGGTTGTGGAGAATAGGAGACCCTAGTGTCCTACCAACAAGTGTTGGTGGGATTGCCGACTGGTACAACCACTATGAAAAGCAGCATGGAATTTTCTGAGAAAACTAAAAATGGATCTGCCTTTGGACCCAGCAATTCCATTGCTAGTATTATATACTCAGAACCCTGAAATACCAATCCAAAAAAACCTATGCACCCCTATGTTCATAGCAGCACAATTTACAATAGCCAAGTTTTGGAAGCAGCCTAGCTGCCCATCAGTAAATGAATGGATGAAAAAACTATGGTACATTTACAGAATGGAATTCTATGCAGCGGAAAGAAAGAAGGAGTGCCTACCCTTTTCGACAGCATGGATGGAACTGGAGAGCATCATGCTAAGCAAAATAAGCCAGGCAGTGAAAAACAAATACCATATGATCTCACCTTTAACAGGAACCTAATCAACAAAACAAACAAACAAGCAAAATATAACCAAAGACACTGAAATTGAGAACAGACTGACAGTCACCAGAGGGAAGAGGGGAGGGAATTTCAGGGGGAAGGGGAAGGGTTTAGAGCAACAAGTATAAAGGACAGATGGACAAAAACTATGGGGGGTGGAAATGGGAGGGAGGTGGGGAAGGCTGGGGTGGTGGGCTGGGATGGGAGTAAAAGACAGAAAACTGTACAAGATCAACAATTAAAATAAATTAAAAATAATAATAATTGAAAGTGCATTGCAGTTTAAATCTGCTTTTTCCAATCTTGTTTTCAATGCTTCCTTATAGGTGTCATTCCCAAGAGCACTTATGTCATTAAATTCCTGAAGGTAAATGTCTTCTTTCCAATCTTTTTCCAGGGAAACGTGACTTATAACAACTGCCTACTGAGATAACTACATTCCCTAGCTTTGGCCATATGACTAAATATTGGAGGGTTGAATATGAGCAAAAATTGTATGTGCAACTTCCAGATAATATCCATAAAATGAAAAGTGCTTTCTACCCACTCCTTCCACCACACCTACTTTTGGTTGTAGTGATATTGAAGCTATTTAGACATAGGCAACATCTTGAGAATTGACATAATATTAACAACTTAGAGGGAAACAATTTATGGTTGACCTCACAGGACAAAGCTCCTTATATTTCTATACCTACTTGTCAGAGAACTAAAACTTTCTATATTTTTCAAAGCCCTTGTTAATAGATAAATCTCTGTTAAAGTAGTTAAACAAATATTATGGTACATGTAATAATGAACTAGCCTAGTGAATAAGGAAGTGTTTTGACATAGAGCTATTTGGAAGATTATTTACATATTGTGCTTGTGTTTTGGAATTTTAAAGGTTGCAAGAAAATTAATTGAAACCTACATCGAAACCATCTTTAATAGACATTCTTATAGTCCTTTTCATAATTGAAGTGAAGGCTAAATGCCTTGGTAAACTAATATAGTGGTTTGTGTTTATAATAAATAAATGCCTACATTCAACTATTATTTATTGAATGATGAATGTGAACACTTGTTTTCCAAGAACTAAGGTTTAAATGCCTAATCTGACACTTTTAGGAGCTTATGGTGCAATGGAGATTTCAAACATGTAAACAGATAATTATAATACAGAGAAGGTAGTGTTATAAAATAGGGGAATCTCCAGAACTAGATAGCATAAAAGAAACAAACAAACAAAAAAGCAACCTTTATCTGTGGGAAACTCCATAAGAAAAAACTGAAAGAGGTGATGAAGGCTTAATCCTTGGCAGTGGGTATGGTTCTATAGAATAAGATATTTAGGGGTTAGAACTGATGATATTTGGTGACTTCATGAGTGTGAGGTATGAGAAAAAGGTAAGCATAAAGGAAAATTCCAAGATTTTTAGCCATAAAATGGCTCAAAAATAGTATCATTGACCAAGGTATGAATGACAAGAAGAAGAGCTACTTTCAGGACATTGAAAAGTTAATGATTTTTTTGGAACAGACTTCCAGACCACCACATGGAGCTGTTTTACATGTGGGATGTTAAACTGAAAGCAATAAATAAATAAACAACAGAAACAAACAAAAACTAATAGACAAGCAAATGTATGGAAAGGGAGTGAGGAATAGCAAAAAAATAAAGGGGATCAAATATATGGTGACAGCAAATGATTTCACTTTGGACGTTGGGCACACAAAACAATATATATACAGATCATATATCATAGAAAGGTACACTTGAAAATTATATAATCTTATTAACCACCATGACCTCAATAGATTTAATTTTAAAAATTTATTTGAAAACATGACTGGAGCTCAGGAGGAAAATGAGTAGTGAAGACAGGGAAAGTACGACAGAATAAAATAAAGACTTTGGAGAGTCTGAAATTACTAAGAAAAATTAAGTGAGTGGTAAGAAAAGAATGAATAGATGTAATCTTAAGATCATCTATGATTGAAATGTGAAAAAAGGAGGAGAAATTCAGCAAATGAATGTGAGAAATAATCACAGGATAAAAGATAAAGGAGAAGAAAATGTTTAAGTAAGGAAGAAGAGTTTTAATGTGGTAACAATGTTCATCAAGCTCAAATGCAACAAACATGATCTCACCTATAACAAGAACCTAAGGAACAAAACAAACAAACAAGCAAAATAGAATGTGAAGCATGGAAACAAGGAACAAACTGACAGGGACCAGAGGGGAAGGGGGAGGGGATAAGGAAGGAGAGAAGGGGAAGGGCCTAGTGAAAGAACAAGTATAAATGACCCATGGACATGGACAACAGGGTGGGGATAGTCTGTGGGAGTAGAAGGAGGTGGGGAAGGGGAGAGCAATGGGAGAAAATTGGGACAACTGTAAAAAAATAAAAGAAAAAATATTAAAAAGATAAATTTAAAAAAGCAGAGTTTTAAAATGATAATTTTTTGAAAAGCAACATTTCAGTAATATAGAGGAAGATGGAAGACAGATAATACTGATTTAGAGAGTTGAATCAAATAGAACTGATTAAGAAATTTTAAAAGATTTAAGCAAGTATATCAGATAAATTGAATATCTTACATAAAAATCACAGAATTGAAAGCACAAATAATTTGAAGATCCCAGCAATATGAATAAAAGATAACATCAGATACTATCCAAAACTGTACAAAAGGAATGAAAAATATGCAAGCAGCGTAGTAATCAAAGAAATAGAGACTATAAACCAGTGAAGTACAAACTTGCATACTCATACATGCACCCCCATCCTATAACCTTTTCTAGCATTGTCAAATGAATTCAGTACTAGCATGCATTGCTGCTGCCATTGTCAATTGGAACAAATCTTCTGCACACCCATGTAGCAACTTCCATGAAAACTAGAAAATACAATGTCTGTCCAGAAAAAGTCCAGCCATTGTTAATATAATGAGAATTTTTTTTACAACATCGATTTGACCTGGAAGCCAAGGAGAGTGGACTGCAACGCACATTTGTGAACAATGATGACTTCACTGTACTAGCCAGTGGGGATGGTAGATGCCATTGAGCGAGCAAGTGTACTGTATGGTTGTCGCATTTAAAATGACTGACTAAGTACAGCAATGAATTTGCATCAAATTTTGCTTTAATCTTGAACATTTCTGCACAGAAACTATTTGGATAATTCAGAAGGCTATAGCTATGGGCAACTGCTGATTGGCAGGTTCTTCACAACAATGTTCCTGCTTGTGACGAGATTTTTTGGAGGAATATCAAATCACCCAGGTGACTCAGCCCCTCTATAGCCCAGATTTGGCACCCTGCAACTTCTGGCTTTTCTCAAAGCTAAAATCAATGTTGAGAGGAAAGTGATTTCAGACTGTCGATGAGATTCAAGAAAATACAATGAGGCAGCTGATGGCTATTGGGAAAACTGTGTGAGGTCCCAAGGTGTCTATTTTGAAGGGGACTGAGGCTTCATTGTCCTATGTACAATGTTTCTTATGTAATCTTGTGTCTTATTTAATAAATGTCTCTATTTTTCTTATTGTGTGGCTGGATACTTTCTGGACAGACCTCATCATATACCATAAGAGAATTACCTAAAATGAGCCCCCAAAATTCATTAGAGTTATTCTTCTGAGAATTATTTTTAATACTGAAAAATTGCAAGTTAAATATTCAACAATAAGGAAATGCGTTTGGAATATATTAAACTGACAGACGATTTGCTAGAAAACCATAAAAGAGTATGCTCATAAAAGTATCAATGAGGAAATTCATTTGCTATGATTTTACATGGAAAAGTATACAAAATTGTATTGGCACTGATTACAACTATGTAAAATACAGTGCTGTGATAATAAGTTGTAAATGTGTCAGAGGTTTTTTTTTTTTTTACTGGCAAAAGGACAGAAATAAATATTTTAGGGCTTTTGGCCCACATAGCTTTTGTTACAACTACTTAGCTCTTCCACTGTGACATGAAAGCAGCCATAGACAAAGAATAAGCAAATGTTTACAGAAGCCTGTGGTAGTCCATTGTTCTTTCTCCCACTCCCGTGTTGTAGAATGGTTCTAAAGTACCAGATGATTGTGTTAGGCTTCTAGAATTATACATGACATTATTTTGTCTTCCTAAATTTTTAATAAAAATTATTTAAAAAATAAAATGCAAACATTTTCAAAAGTCTATGTGATGACAGGAAAATATGAGAAAAATAATCTGGGAAAAATGTTTTTTTCTTTTTTTAAAATATATTTTATTGATTATGCTATTACAGTTGTCCCATTTCTCCCCCATCATTCTCCTCCACCCTGCACACCCTCTCGCACCCACATTTCCCCCTTTAGTTCATGTCCATGTGTCATAAGTTCTTTAGCTTCTACATTTCCCACACTATTCTTGCCCTTCCCGTCTATTTTCTACCCACCGTCTATGCTACTTATTCTCTGTACCTTTTCCCCCTCTCTCCTCCTCCCATGCCCCTGTTGCTAACCCTCCATATGATCTCCATTTCTGTGGTTCTGCTCCTGTTCTACTTGTTTGCTTAGTTTGCTTTTGTTTTAGGTGTGGTTCTTAATAGCTGTGAGTTTGCTGTCTTTTTACTGTCCTATTTTTGATCTGCTTTTTCTTAGATAAGTCCCTTTAACATTTTATAGAATTAGGGCTTGGTGATGATGAACTCCTTCAACTTGACCTTATCTGAGAAGCACTTTATCTTCCCTTCCATTCTAAATGACAGCTTTGCTGGATAGAGCAATTTTGGATGTAGGTCCCTGCCTTTCAAGACTTTAAATACTTCTTTCCAGCCCCTTCTTGCCTGGAAGATCTGTTTTGAGAAATCAGCTGATAGTCTGATGGGAACTCCCTTGTAGGTGACTGTTCCCTTATCCCTTGCTGCTTCTAGAATTCTCTCCTTCATTTGAATCTTGGCTAATGTAATTATGATGTGCCTTGGTGTGTTCCTCCTTGGGTCCAACTTCTTTGGGACTCTCTGAGCTTCCTGGACTTCCTGGAAGTCTATTTCCTTTGCCAGATTGGGGAAGTTCTCCTTTATTATTTGTTCAAATAAGTTTTCCACTTGTTGCTCTTCTTCTTCCCCTTGTGGGACCCCTATAATCCGGATATTGGTATATTTAACGATGTCCTGGAGGTTCCTAAGCCTCTCCTCATTTTTTCGAATTCTTTCTTTCTCGTTTTCTGTTTCGATGTTAATTTCTTTCTTCTGGTCCACTCCATTGATTTGAGTTCCAGTTTTCCTCCCATCTCTATTGGCTCCCCATGTGTCTTCCTTCATTTCACGTATTGTAGCCTGCATTTTTTCATCTAATTTGTGAGCAAAATCAACCAATTCTGTGAGCATCTTGATGACCAGTACTTTGAACTGTGCATCTGATAGGTTGGCTATCTCTTCACGGCTTAGAGGAATTGGCTCTGGGGCTTTCATTTGTTCTCCAGTTTCAGCCATTTTTGGTGTTTTGTTTTTGTTTTTGTTTTGTTTTGTTTTGGTTTTAGTCTGGTCGCGGCTATTATGTATAAGGAGTGGAGCCTCTGGCACTCCTCAGTGCGGGGCAGCCCAGTCGCTGGGTTGTGACGCTGTATGTGGGGGCGGGGTCTGAGAGGGAACAATGGCGCCTGCTCCGCTCTCTCCTGAATTCAGTCCCTTCTGCCACTTCCCCTCTGCCTGGACCGTCTGCATGCACAAATGTGGGACCACCTGGGCAGCCAGCCACCTTGTGCAGCCTCACTGGGTCTGCACAGTTGCCCCCCTGTGTCCGGGGTCCTCCAGCTGCTGCCTGTGCACCTGGGAACTGCCAGCCGCTGCTGCTTGTGTTCCCGGGTCTGAACCTCCACTTTCTTCTGCTGCAACTCCACCCCTCTTACCGGTCTGGATGAATGGTTGTTGGACTTCCGTACAGTTCAATTTTCTATCAGTTCTAGATGTTTTCTTGTTTCTAAATATTTGTTGTCCATAATTTTCATTGTGAGAGGAGGCACAGTGTGTCCACCTACGCCTCCATCTTGGCCAGAAGTCCGGAAAATGTTTTCAAGATTTATACACACCACAGAGGCAATTGTTATGAGGCTTCAGTTCATTGTATAAATTCAATAGAAACAGGAAAAATAGAAGGTACCCTTTCATCTTCCAATGCAACCTGCATGCATATTGGATAATTAGAATTATTATACATTAATACTGTTAAGACATTTATTTTCTTTAATATATATGAGAGAACATGCTATGTTAGTATATTTGTATCTATGGCATTATTTAATTAGTGACACAGCATTCAATACTATGGATAAAATATAATTTATTCAAACATTCTCTTACCGATGACAGTTAGGCAAGATTTTTTCTATTTTTTCCCCAGGCAGGGAATCTGAAAACTCAGAGCCTTTAACATAAATATCTGGGTACCTGTATGGGCATTTCTGTAGGACAAAGTTGCTAGAGTGATAATTTACTAGGTTATCAGTTATAGACATTTAAAATGTTAGTGGATATTGGAATATTTTCTTTAAAATAACTATACAAAATTTCAGTTTCATAATGTTTGAGGATGACTACAACAGGCCATATGTGTCTCTGTGTGCATGTGTATATGTTCCTTTTTTTGTTTGTTTTAGGATAGGAGAGATTTATGTATGTGTACAGCCTGATAAAAAGGGTAAATTGAAGGTATAAAAGAGTGGTGATTAGACTTCTGGCCAAGATGGAGGCATAGGTAGATATACTGTGCCTCCTCACACAACCAAAAGAAGGACAACAACAAATGTAAAAACAAAAAGCAACCAGAACCATCAGAAAACTGAACTTTATGGAAGTCTGACAACCAAGAAGTTAAAGAAACTTTCATTCAGACTGGTAGGAGGGGTGAAGATGACAGCCAGGGTGGAGAGAACATGTAGCAAGGCAGTGGCTCATGGACCAAGGCAGGGCGGGCAAGGCAGTGGCTGATAGACTAGGTGGTCCCACATTTGCTTGAGGATAAACCAGGAGGAGAAACTGCAGAGCTAGACAAACCACAAAACTCAGGGTTCCAGTGCAGGAAAAGAAAGCCTCAAAACCTCTGGCTGTAAAACCTGGTGGGGGTGCAGCAGCAGGAGAATCTTCCAGCCTCACAGGAGAGTTTCTTGGAGAGACCCATAGGATCCTAGAATATACACAAACCCACCCACCTGGGAATCAGCACCAGAAGGGCCCAATTTGCTTGTGGGTGGTGGGGGCAAGTGACTGAAAGCCCACTAAAAGCCAAGCAAGCTATATTGTTACCTCTCTAACCCCTCCCCCCACACATAGCACCACAATGTGACGTGGGTTGACCTGCCCTGGCAAATACCTAAAGCTCTGCCCCTTACAATGTTAACAGGTTTGCTAAGACAAAGAAATATGGCCCAAATGAAAGAATAGATCAAAACTCCAAAAATAGAACTAAGTGATGAAGAGATAGCCAATCTATCAGTTGCGGAGTTCAAAATACTGGTAATCAGGATGCTCACAGAAATGGTTGAGTATGGTCAAAAAATAGAGGAAAAAGGAAAGGCTATGCAAAATGAAATAAAAAATACATACAGGGAACCAGCAGTGAAGGGACGGAAACCAGGATTCAAATCAATGATTTTGAGCAGAAGGAAGAAATAAAATGCAACTGGGACAGAAAGAAGAAACAAGAATTCAAAAAAATGAGGAGAGGCTTAGGAACCTCCGGGACAACTTTAACCATTCCAACATCCTAATCATAAGGGTGCCAGAAGATGAAGAGGAAGAGCAAGGAAATGAAAACTTATTTGAAAAAATAATGGAGAATGTTCCCAATCTGGCAAAGGAAATAGACTTTCAGGAAGTCTAGGAAGCTAAGATAGTCCCAAAATAGTTGGGCCCAAGGAAGCCCACACCAAGACACTTCATAATTACATTACCCAAGATTAACGATAAGGAGAGAATCTTAAAAGCAGCAAGAGAAAAGGAGACGGTTACCTACAAAGGAGTTCTCATAAGACTCTCAGCTCATTTCTCCAAAGAAACCTTACAGGCAAGAAGAAGCTGGAAAGAGGTATTCAAAGTCATGAAAGGTAAGGACCTACATCCAGGATTACTCTATCCAGAAAAGCTATTATCTAGAATGGAAAAGCAGATAAAGTGATTCCCTGATAAGGTCAAGTTAAAGGAGTTCATCATCACTATGCCCTTATTATATGAAATTATAAACGGACTTATTTAAGAAAAAGAAAATGATCAAAAATATGAAGAGTAAAATGACAACAAACTCACAACTATCAACAACTGAACCTAAAACAAAAACTAAAACAAACTAAGCAAACAAGGAGAACAGGAACAGAATCACAGAAATGGAGATCATATGGAGGGTTATCAGTACTGAAAGGGAAGAGGAGAGAACGGGGGGGAAGTTACGGAGAATAAAAGGCATAAATGGTAGGTACAAAATAGACAGGGGGAGGTTAAGAATAATATAGGAAATGGAGAAGCCAAAGAACTTATATGTAGAACCCATGGACATGGACTAAGGTGGGGGGGATGCTGGTAGGTGGGGGGTTCAGGATAGAGGGGAATAAAGGGGAGAAAATAATTGGGACAACTGTAATAGGATAATCAATAAAATATACTTTAAAAAAGAGTGGCGATTATTGATGGAAAGGGAACCAAAAGATCGGAGGGGATGAGCACAAGTGAAAAAAACTATAGAGCATGTCTGGGACAGGAGGGTCTGATAGATTAAGTAATATAGTTTAAAAGATTAAATGTTTAAAAGATTAAATATTAAGTCAATTCCTTTATGTATTTTCTGCTAGGAGGAAATATCATGTGCCAATACTTAGTGTATGGAATTTGAGAAGAAAATTAAAGTCGAAACCCCTTCCATGACAGTGAAATCAAGACAAAATAATCACTACACTGCACTGATAATTCAGAAAATCCATTCTGATAGTTAGCATTGATGTGTGGAAGGGAGAAAAATCAGGAGTGCTTTAGTCACATAAAAGAGGTGAGACCAGAAGTGGAGTTTAAATAAAGGGATAGATAACCTAGAGGGAAATTGGGGATTGAGAGCTGCTGTAATTACTGGTGCCACTTCTGACAGATTAATACTATAGTGTGAGTGATAGGACAGTAAGAATAATGCAATTAATTTTGACTTGCTTTATAATTTTGCCTTGATTTTTGTATTGAATGTAACGAATTTGTGAACAAGTACATTAAAACATAAGCTTGTAGGGGAAATGGGGACAACTGTAATTGAACAATGATAAAAATTAAAAATAAGATTGTAAATTTGTGCTAATGTGTTTCAATTTATACTGAAGGACACTTGTATGTTTTAAAGATTTCGCAGCAGGATTGTGACTAAATGGGAAGATTAATATTGAGGCTGCTCAGATTAGAAAGAAGGATAAGAGTGATTAAATGTAAATAGACAAGTTAGATTATTGAATTGGTCCATGTGTTAGATGATGAGGTCATTTCTAGGGTGCCATCAGTAATTAAGAAAAAAAGACACATTCAAGAAATATTATGGATTAAGAACTAACAGAAATGGGGTACCAGTTAGATTTTTTCAATTTCTTTATTATTGTTGTTGTTGTTGTTGTTGTTGTTCAAGTACAGTTGTCTGCATTTCCCCCCACTCCCCACCACCTCAGCCATCCCCACCTCCCTCTTCTGATCCCACTCTCCCTTGGTTTTGTCCATGTGTCCTTTATACATGTTCCTGAAAACCCTTCCCCCTTTAGGTTTTTATGTGTTTATGGGAAGAGGAAAACACAGGTAGTAACAAATGGTCACTGTTAACAGTGACAGGGAGGTTTTAAAGAAGATGCTACTTTGGGGGGGGAAGATTACATTGTGAATTACAACACATTTTATAGATAAAAAAATAAATTATTCCAATTGTATAGCATTTAAGTGATTTATCTAAATTAACACAATCAATTAGTAACAATACTAGGCTTAGAACCAACAGATGTGTTCAAATCTAGTACTTCTTTGTAAATATTTTCATTTGCAGTAAGATTCTTTATTTCCTTAAGATATTTTTATTTCCACAGATAATTTTAGAGAATTGTCTTCCCATATTATATAAAATGAAGAGACCCAGGACTTTCAACCCTCTTGTGTACTATTTCCTGGCAGTTTTGGGTAATTAATCCATTCTTAATTTTCTAGATCAGAAACAGATTACAGTATTTTATAGAGTATTCTACCATTGAAGACACTTTACTTAGTAATCTTTTTGCCTTTCTGTATAAAGTAGTTAATGAATATTTACAGCCTTGATTATGATTGCTTTCAAAGCTGGAGGCTACTTATTTCACCAAAGTTTTCTTTATAAACATGACATTAATAAGAGTTATTTTAATTAAGTTGTAGTTGGTTTTAGAAGCCAGTTCATTAAAACTTGGTTATATGAAATGAAAAAAAAATCCTATCAGATATGTGTTGTGGATTCTTAAGTACATAAACAAAATAAGAATAATTGTGGGACATAAGTTGACAAATTTATATATATATAATTGTGGGATATAAATTGAGAAATTTATATATATATTGTTTATATATAAACAGATATAAGTATAAAATGTTTATATATTTTCTACTATATAAGTAGAATATAGAACAGTATTGAAAACATGGTAAGTACTCTATAAGTGTTAGATGTTATTATTTTTGTTGTGATTGTTGTCATTCCATAATCTGTTTAAGAACATTATCTGCTCTTTATTCTATCCAACAACCTTGAAATCAACGATGAAGATTACCTGACTGAGTTTTGATTCCTCTTTGTACAGTTATTTAATCTTACAAATAATATCTTCTCAGCCTTATTTTATTGTCTTAATAAATGGGTATAATAATAGAATATACCTCATTGAGAATAAAGGTTACTTAGCTATATTAGATTTCTTATCATCACCTAAAATGGAATAATTTACAGTCTTCAAGAGAACCAAGACTAAAAGCCGTTAAGGACCTACTCCATGATTCCACACTAAGTATTTGGGAGAACTGGGACTTAACCCATGTCATTATTCTTAACATCTGTATTTCCTCAATTAACATCACCAAAATCATTCCCTTGATTACAGTTCCCTCTGCCACAGTTGTTACCTTATTTCAGTCCTTCAACATTTACTGGATTACTGCAAAAGCATGGTAACATCTGTCACTCCTTTCCAATGCATTAATTTTTTTCAAGAATGAATTTTCTAAGACCTGTTTCTTAGATTACATTTTTGCTTACTTTTCATTATTGAATGGTTATCTCAAGGCAACATGTATTTTAAAAGATATGTACTTTGAATATGTATATTAAAAATACACTCTGAAAACCAACACAGATCTTCTGAATCAGACTCAAGGCTGCTGTGATTTCAGGATAAAAGGGCTACAAAGTAAACTAAATTCCTTAGAATAGCATGTAAGACTTTCCATGATCTGGCGCCTTTTTACCTCTATTCCCTTCTTGCTCTGCACAATGCCACTACTTCAACCAACACACATGTGATCACACACACACAGACACACATGCCTTAGTCATCTGCAAATATGTACATGTACACATGATCAGTTACTAGCTTGGAACTTTGAGCAAGTTACTTAATCACTTTCTAGGTTTCATTTTCTCATCTGAACTATGGATGACAAAATATTTTAGTAAGGATTAAATAAACTTGAAATTAAATATTTAGTAGAGTGTTTGAATCAAAATATAGTCTGACTTATTGTTAATATTATTATATATTAACTTGAGACATCCTTTTATTTATGAGGACATCAGTTTCATTCTTGCTAATTCTAGTTTCTAAATTAAAATCATAATTAATGGTGGCCATCAAATGAACAGTGGATTACTCAAACATTTTTATTTGGAAAGCCTATACTTTCATGTTTCAAACAACCTAATTTAAGTATTTTCTTATGTTTCTAAAAATGGAAAATGTATGGTCATGCATCTTGTTATATGTCAAAATGTTATATAATGAAACTCAACTTCTTAATCATGGAATATGCTTGGAACATTCTTACTACAAAAGGTGGCTTTTCTCTGACACCCAGCTTTTCCCCACAAACCAACAAAGCTAATGGGAAGAGAAAGAAAAATGGAAATTGTTGCACCCCACATATACTGTTTGGGGTATTGGCCAAATATGTTGCCTTGTATGGCTGTTATAAATATCAAGAACATTAAAATATCTAGATCATTTCTTCCCACACAAACAACAAAGGTAAAAAGTTACAGAATGCTTCCTCCACTTCAAGGCAATGGCTAGAAGTGAATGGAAGGGGAAAGAGTAGGTATTTTTTCTCTTTCACATTGTATGGTTACTCTCTGAGGACCTGATGTTATTCTGATACTCTTAAAGTCAACTTATAATATAAAAAATACTAAACTGGAACTGGAGAGCATTATGCTAAATGAAATAAGCCAGGCAATGAAGGACAAATACCATATGATCTCACCTTTAACAGGAACAAAATAAAACAAACAACCAAGCAAAATATAACCAAAGATATTGAAATTGAGAACAGGCTGACACACACCAGAGGGGAGGGAATTTCAGAGGAAAAGGGGAAGGGTTTAGAGCAACAAGTATAAAAGACACATGGACAAAAACTAGGGGGGTGGAAATGGGAGGGAGGTGGGGAGGCCTGGGGCAGTGGGCCAAGATGCGAGTAAAAGACAGAAAACTGTACAAGAACAACAATTAAAATGAAGGAGAAAAAAGAATAAAATAATTGAACTATAAAAAAATACTAAACTGGTATGTACAAACACCACAATTTAAAACATTTCATGTGATCTATTTGGTAATAAAAAACTTTAACATTGAAATACTAAAGGACTTAACTTCAGTAAACTAGTGACCCAACTGGTTTCTTTTCTCTCCTATGAACACAGTATTTCAGAAAGATATGCATGTAGACATTTCTACTTTTATTTTTCATTATTTCATGTCATCAAGGTAAAATGTCTGGATTTCTTCTAACAAAAGTTACATGTGAAATACTCTAAAGACTTAGATAATTTTGAATTTCCCAGGGTGGAATTTCAAGGTAATCACTGATCTTTCTGCACATTTCTAGGCAGGAATGCTTACATTGGCATGATTGCTGCCAGCTCCTAATTATTGCTTTTGTGGGACAACAGTCTTCTGCTTTGCATGCTGAATTTCTTGCTGTCTTCCCTTACAGGTTCTCCAAGTTAGAATTAATTATGTTTCATCAAGTGTCCCATTCATAACCCCCCTACAATGTAAATAAAAATTAAAGGTAGCTGTTTTTGTAAATGAGTGATATAGCTATTCCACAATATTGCTAGGTCTCCCCTCCCTTTGTCTGTTCTGTTCTTACCCATTTCCAAGTTTTTGACCCTTTCACACACAGAACAATTTATGATTGCCTTTTTTGCCTTTTTTCTGCTAAAACATGCCTTTCAAATATCATATTTTTCCCATGGAGCTTTGTGAAGTATCCCTAAACAAAGAAAGTTTTCCGTAAAAGAAATCCTGTCTCCATTTAGAAAACTCTTTTTATCCCACTGCATATGCAACCTTGAATTATTTGCTTTTGTTTGAGCCTGTTTCACATTTCTGTCTCTAATATCTTTGTAACATAATAACATTTTTCTCCATTAACACTTAAAATCTTATGATATTTGAAAAATTGCATTCTTCCATTTCGTTATCCTACTTTCTCCACAACTTTCTATGAAGACATATCACTAATGATAAATGTAACATTGAATAATAGTGTAAAATATCAAAATGTATCTACTTTAAATAAATATTTAAGAATAATCTGTGTTCACATTTAATTAACACACTTTACACTTACCTCTGCTTATGTTCATTAAAAAGATGCAACCCGATTGCAATCAAATTGTGTTATATAATTTGATTTAAAAATTTTGACTAGTAATCCTTGTGACTAATAATACATAGATTCCTGGCCTGGGTAAGGTGTAACTGTGACTAAGGAAAAAATTTAATCATCAATACGTGGATAACCTGTGACTTTGTCATTTAAGGCTGAACTCTGCATAAACAACTTGATAATAGATGGAAGTAAGCATGTTTGAAATGAGCAGATAGACAAAGAATTTGCCCATTAAAGACATATTTTGGAAGATTTCTGTGAATCCTGGGGTTATCTCTTCCCCAAACTAAAGTGATGTATGCTACATGCTAATGCAAATACATTAAAAAGTTAGACTTAGGTTTCCTGAATACACTTATTTCATTGTTTGATTATATGTCTAAGTGTCACACTGTGTGGTAATTCACCAGTGAAGCCAATTGGCCTTGGAATTTTCTTTGTTGAAATAAAGTGATATTTAAATTGTGATGGGGTTATAGATTTCTTCTTGAGGTGGTTTTGGTCATTTACATCATTGAAGATATTGATTTAAACTTTTCATCTAGGTTTTCAGATTTAGTTCACAATATTGTTCACAGTATCCCTTCCTTAATGTTTTTAACGTTGGTAGCAATGCTCCCTCTTTTGTGACTGATATTGGTACCTTGTGTTATTTCTTTTGCTTTATAAGTTTAGAGTTTATTACTATGTTGAATTTTTTGAACAAAATGTTCTTAGTTTTTTGCCTTTCTCTATATTTTGTATATTATCCATTTCAGTGATTCCCACATTTATTAATACGGTTTCCATCTTACAACATAATTTGATTGTAATTTTTTTTATTTCTAATACCATAATGGAGAAGCCTGAAACATTGATTTTTTGTAATATTTCTATAATGTAAGCATATAAAGCTGCAATTTTTCTCTGACACTTAGCTGTATACCATGACATTTAAATGGTGCATTTTCCACTCATCTACTGATGGACAGACACTTGGGCTGCTTCTAAATCTTGGTTATTGTAAATAATGCTGCAATGAATACAGGGGTGCTTATATTCTTTCAAACTAGTGTTTCAGATGTCTTTAAATAATTCCCAGAAGTAAAATTGCTGAGTCAAAATGTAGTTCCATTTTTAATTTTTTGAAGTAACTCCATACTGCTTTCCGCAGTGGCAGCACCTGTCTGCATTCCTGTCAACAGTGCACTAGGGTTCCCTTTTCTCCACAACCTCACCAGCACTTATTGTTTGTTGATTTATTGATAATAGCTGTTCTGACAGTGTAAAGTGATATCTCATTGTGGTTTTAATT
This sequence comes from Glossophaga mutica, assembly GCA_039655065.1. Classification (NCBI taxonomy): domain Eukaryota; kingdom Metazoa; phylum Chordata; class Mammalia; order Chiroptera; family Phyllostomidae; genus Glossophaga; species Glossophaga mutica. Next base: position 30,621,105 of record CM077318.1, read on the forward strand.
TGCATTTCTCCGATGTTTAGTGACATTTAGTATCTTTTCATATACCAATTGGCTGTATGTCTTCTTTGGAGAAGTATCTATTCAGATCCTTTATCCATGGAACACTACTCATCCATAAAAGAGAAGAAAATTTTACCCTTTGTGACATCATGGATGGACCTGGAGAACATTATGATAAGTGAAATAAGCCAGTCAGAGAAAGACACATACCCTACGATTTCACTCATATATGGAATCTAATGAACAAATTGAACTAACAAGCAAAATAGAGACAGGTTCATAGATGAAGAGCAGGATGATAGCTAAGGGGGGAGGTTAGGGGATGGAGGGATTGAGCAAAAAGGGAAAAGCACTCATGGACATGGACAACAGTGTGGTGATGGTGAAGGATAAGGTGGGTAAGTGGAGGTAGAAGAGGGTGTAAGGGAGATAAATGGTAATGGAAAAATACAATAAAAATAATTTTAAAAATAAATACTGCATTTTCAATTTATTTCATATTTAAATTATTTTCTTAATTTCCTTGAGACTTCTTCTTTATCCCATGGGCTATTTGGAAGTGTGTTTCTTAATTTTCAAATACTTAAAATTTTCCATATGTCTTTCTGTTATTGATTTCTAGTTGTTATAGAAACAATACTTTGTGTGATTTAATTTCTTTTAAATTTTTTAGAATTATTTTATACCCAATGTGTATGTCTATCTTGATAAATATTCCATGTGTACTTGAAAAGAATGTTTATTCATTTCCTTTTGCGTAAAGTCACCCATAAATGTTAAGTTTATTTTTGTAGTGTAATTTAAGTTTTCTAAACTCTTTTTTTTTTATCAATTTCTTAAGTGTTGAAATGGTCATATATAATTGAGAATTTGTGTATTTCTTCTTTTTGTACTTAATGTTTTTGCTTCAGTTATTAATGAGTTATGTATTAGTTGAATGCCCAATAGGAGTCTTTATAACTTATTGATTAAATGGCTCTTTTATAATTATGAAATATTCCTCTTTATTCCTACTAATAATTCTTGTTTTGAAGTCTATAATGTTCACATTAATGTTGCCACTCCACCTTTCTTATGATTAGTATTTGTGTGGAATATCTTTTTAAATCCTTTTGCTCTTAACCTATATTTACTTTATATTTAAAGTGAGTTTCTTGAAGAAAAAATAAAGGTTTCTGCTGCCTTTTCTTTATGTAATAATATGCTCTCAGTCTTCTAACTGGAAATTTACTCGTACATGTAAAGTATTTATTGATATATTTGATTTAAATCTATTGACTTCCTATTTTCTCCATTCCTTCTTTGACCCCTTTCCTTATTTTCCTGCTATATTTTGTATTAATTACATATTTTAGCATTCCGTTTCATTTCCACTATTTGTTTATTAGCTATATTCCTATTCCTCATTTTCAGTTCTTTGTGACATAAAATATTTATGATCTGTGGTGACAGATGTCTCCGAGTTTATTTTTCTAAAAGTGCTTAAGTTTCCTTTCATTTTAAAAATACATTCCTGGTAGTTTGACAATTATAGCTTTTCAATTTGTTCTGTTTTTCATCACTTAATAGATGTTTTCCCACTGTTTCTCAGCTTACAAGGTTTGTTACAGGAAGTCTAACATCCTTCCCTTGTTATTCAGCTCTTTTCTCTCTTTTTTGATGCAGACACCGCATCATTATGGAGGAAATAAAACATACACACGGACTACCGAGTCCACTGGAGGAGAAAGGATGACACCGTGACTTTTCTCTCAAGGGGAGCAAAAGCCACGGCCTCCGCCATGACAGGCCTTTATTCTCTCTCTCCTCACATTACAAGATGGTCCTCACTCACTATCCCCAGTTACAACAAAAGGAGCCAATGCCCCTAATCACATCACAGAAGAAGGATATTAGCAAATGAAAAGGCAAAAGTGGTTGAGCTGGTTACACTGGTACCTGCAAGGTTTAGCTCTCCTTGAGGAGAGAGAGAGAGAGAGAGGGTGAGAGAGTTTTAGCAAGGAGCAAGTCTCAGAAGCAGCCTAGGTATCTCCTCTCTCACTCTGCCAGGTTACAACAAAAGGAGCCAATGCTCCTAATCACATCACAAAAGAAGGATACTAGCAAATGAAAAGGCAAAAATGGTGAGGTTACACTGGTCCCTGCAAGGCTTAGTACTTGCAGGGTGAGGGATTTTTAGCAAAGAGCAAGCCTCAGAAGCAGCTTAGGTATACTGCAAATCTGATTACCCACAAGAGAATCTGTGGGCATGGGTCCTGTGCATCTCCGAGTGGGAGCCGGGCCACGCCACACAGAAGGGTCTGCCACATTTTTTAAAGGAGTTGTTTATCTTTATCATTTATTTTCAGTAATTTGAATTTGATCTGCCTTCATTTGGTTTTCTTTGTTTTTATCTAGTTTTAATTTTATTGAAGTTTTTGAATTCATGGTTTTAGTTATAGGTTTTTGTTTTTTTTTTTTAATTTTGATTGTTGCTCAAGTACAGTTTTCTGCCTTTTCCCCCCTCTCCCCCTTGTTATTGTCCATGTGTCCTTTATACTTGTTCCTGCAAACCCTTTACCCTTTTCCCCTGAAATTCCTTCCCCTCTCCCTTCTGGTCTCTGTCAAGTCCTGTTCTCAGTTTCAGTGTCTTTGGTTATATTTTGCTTGTTTATTTGATTAGGTTATAGTTTTTAAAAACCATGGAAAATATCATATGAGCTCACCTTTAACAGGAACCTAATCAACAAAACAAACAAACAAGCAAAATATAACCAAAGACATGGAAATTGAGAACAGGCTGAAAGTCACCAGAGGGGTGAGGGGAGGGAATTTCAGGGGAAAAGGGGAAGGATTTACAGGAACAAGTATAAAGGACACATGGACAAAAACTATGGGGGGGGGTGGAAATGGGAGGGAGGTGGGAAGGGCTGGGGTGGTGGGTTGGGGTGAGAATAAAAGACAGAAAACTGTACAAGATCAACAATTAAAATAAAAATTAAAAAACAGGTACATCACACTAACATAATAAATGTTAAAAAAAATTGTTTTCTTAAAAAAAAAAACAACCCATGGAAAATATTATGTAATTGTTGTGTGTGTCTCTTTCTCTCTCCTCTCTTTCTGATGTTCCAATTACATATATGTTATAAAATTTTATAGTGTTTGAAAAGTCACTAATAATCTATTCATTTATTCAGTCTTTTTCCCTTTTGTTTCTTCATTTTTATTAGTTTCTACTGTGATGTCATAAAATTCACATCTTTCTTTGTGAAGTGTCTAAACCATTGTTGATCCAATTCAGTAAAATTTAGTATCTTACATCATACTTTTTTTTTAATTTCCAGAAATTTTATTTAGTTATTTTTGGCATGTATTCTATTTTTTCTTCTTTAATTTTATATTTTCCAGTAAATGCTTGAGCATATTGACTATACTTGAAATGGCTATTTTAAAGAACTTGTTTGGTAATAGCAGAAACTCTGTTATCTCTGAGTATATTTATAGTGACCGAGTTTCCTCCTGTTTATGAGTCATGTTTTTCTCCTCATGTCTAGTAATCTTTACTGGATTATAAAAATTTCAAACTTTACATTTGTGATATTCAGAATTTGTTGTATTCTTTCAAAGAATGTTGGACTTTGTTCTGGTAGGAAATTTAGATACTTGGAAAAATGTCTGATCTTTCTAAGGATCACTTTTACTAGAGCAGACCCAGAGTAGGTGCTAATGTAAGATGAATTTACTGTCATTATTCACATGTGAGTCCTCTGAGGTGTCTACTGAATGCCTTGTGTATTATCCCTAAAGACTGGGAAACTGAATATGAGGATGAAAGTGTCACCACCCTGAAGCTGCCTTTTTGGGATACTGATTTTAAATTGTTGATTAAGAAATGAATAGCCAAGATCTGGAAACAACCCAAGTTCCTATCAGTAGATAAGTGGATAAAAAAAGCTGTGGTACACTTACACAGTGGAATACTACATGACCATAAATAAGAAGGAATTCTTAATTTTGCTACAGCATAGATGGACCTGGAGATCATTATGCTAAGTGTAATAACTCAGTCAGAGAAAGACTAATACAATATAATCCCACTCATATGTGGAATCTAATGAACAAAATAAAGTGGCAAACAAAATAGAAACAGAGGCATGGACACATGGAACAGACTGACGGCTGTCAGACTGGAAAGGGGCTGGATGAAAGAAGGTGAAGGAAATAGCCAAAGAACAGATATGAATGATATATACAGAGACAATAGTGTGGTGATGGCCAGAGGGAAGGAGAGTGGGGGCTAGGTAGAGGTGGGCCAAGAGGGGGAAAATGGGGACGTTTGTAATAATGTTAACAATAAAAATAAGGTTAAAAAAAGAAACTAAAAGATTCAGAAGAAAATAAACCTTTGACTTTCTTTTCTTTCCTAACTATTCTTATAGAAAAAGCTGCTTCAAGAAGGAATCTCAGGATTTACACTAGCTTAATTTGAATTAAATATGGTAAATAGGATAGATTCAGATAGCGGCCTCTTAGCTAGATATCCCCTGTGCTGCCATGAGTTACCTAGCAAGAATTTGTTTGCTATGTGTGTTCAGATTTTCTTTAACTGCCTGTAAATCACCCACTCTCACTTCTGAAATCTAAAACCCTCTTCTCCCCATTTTCTCCTTTGTCCAAAATGTCATGTATACCCAAGTGCTGCCTCACTGACTTTGAAATTTCTCATACTTATGTGAATTTCCATATTTCTGTATTAAAATTTGATTTTCTCCTGTTAATCTCTGTTCATTTGAGTATTAGCTCAGCTAGAAGAACTTAGAAGGTGTGAGGAAAAGTATTACATTTTTTCATGCCTATGAATGATTCCTGGAACAACTTTAGTTTGGGGAATTGTGAATCTTACTCCTGCTACCTTAGTATATCTCTCCTGGGAAGTTATTATTTTCCCACCCTCTTACAGTTTCTCCAAATGCATATGCAAAATAGATTTAAGCCAAAGACTAAAAGTGACCCTTATGCTGGTTCATAGAGCTCTTTTTCTTTGTAGTTTCCTTCTCTCTGGAATTTTACCCTAAAACCTCTAACCACTGCGGCCTCTCCAACTTTCAATCACTATCTCCACAGTCTTGTGAGAATTTTGGGTCCTGTTTGGTTTCCCCCAATCTGTGGAATGGTATGAAGTTACCTCTAGGCTGAAAGCTCAAGTAATTGCATGTCACCAACTTGCTTACTTCTCTTTTCTCAGGGCCCACTATCCTCTGATGCCTGTTTCCTAATGCCTGTGGTAAACTGTTTTCCATTGTTTTATATACTTGTCTAGCTGTAAAGTTAATACAAATTCAAAGAGAGTGTGAGACCCTGTTACTCCCTCATGGCTGTAAACAGACATAATTTTATAATCTCATTGTAAAGTCAGCCACCACCAAAGGAGATAGTGTATAACAATTGAGCCCCAGGTAGGACAAGTGACTTGTTTAAGGTCACATAGGTAACAAATTGTGGAGTACAGTTTACAAATCAGTCTGGAGCTTGTGTTCCTAACCAAATTAATTATTTTATTATTTCAGTTTTTGAACAAATTACAAATTTAGTTATCTGGTATCCATTAGACATCTAGCAGAATAGTGAAAGTAGTTCAACTTTTCCTGATATACTAAATGTTCAGATATCAAACTGAATAATATTATTGTTATGTCACTATCTAAAAGTAAGCAGGAAATTTCAAAGTGCTTTTGAAAATTTGAAGGTAAGCATCATTCTTTCCAAGCTGTAAACACTCAATCATTCATTCATCTAATAAAGATGTATTGATCTTAGCACTGTTCTAGTTTCTGAGGACAAATATACTTATAGAAAGAGATGTTTTAATAATAATTTAATGAGTTAACTAAAAAAACTTCAAATCACTTAGTTGTTTCTTGCAGAATCTAAAGCAAATAAGATTATAGGCAGTTGAAAGGTGTGAACCAGGCCTAAATTATCTTTGTATCCCATACAGCTAGCTCATTTGCTAACAAGAACTTTGTAAATATTAAATTTAATTAAAAAGCAGTTAAAGAAGAAGTTTGATTTTCAATGCATAATTTGTCTCTATGCCTTTGACTTGCTTAGAAAACCAAGAAGGCTGCCTTTTATCTCAAAGGAGCAGCAGTTGTTATTATTTAAATGATAAGTCATGACATATTACATCTGACATTTTCCCGAGTGACTATTTTATCTAAGCGGTAAATATTTAATAGCAAAGAAGATTGTATATGAACATCCAAGACTTCTGTTATTATGTTTTTCACCTCCATATTTTCCATTTGGTGCACTGCATTCTCCAGAAGCATACTCATTTTTTCTCAAATGTTCATTTGTGCACATTTTATTGGTTAATCTGATTTTAGAACTTCATGGTTACTTAATTTTGCTCAATTCTAAAATAATAATTTACTGTTTGTGAGTTACTAACAATAGAATAAATGCAATTTCTCTGATTGGTTGCAATAATTAAACCATAATAAAGGTTAGAAATTGCACAGGCTTCTTCTTTTCTAGTGTGAGTACAGGCTTTTTTTTTTTTTTTTACTCTGAATTCAGCCATCCTTCACAATGTGACTGAATTGGAAAAAGACTGAATTTTGCAGAGGAATGGCTCTTTTCAGATGGTAGTTAATATTATACTATTATTATTGTATACTATTAATTTCTTGTAGTAGAATGATATTGAACTGAGTAACTAAGTAAAAGTTATATTTTGTTATTTTTAAAAAAATGGATGCTATTTTGAAATTTAGCCATTAGATATGTTTAATGATAGTAAGTGATTAATGGAAACAAAATGAATAATGTAGGGAAATACATCGATCCATAATTTGACATCACATTCACAGCATTTTAGAGTTTAAAAGGAGCTGTCTACTTCAAACCCCAATTTATATTCAAAGTATCTGCTGTTCAGAGATTAAGAGATTTATCCAAAGTAATATGTAGTTAGTCAGTCAGGACTTCTAATTCACAGTTCAGGATATTGACATCAATCAATACTGGGTGTTTTCTTTGCCGTTAGCTACTCACTCATAAGATGTCAAAATCACCATCTCTTTCAAGCCTTTAGAAAATGTCCTTGATTAACCTGCTGTGCAAGGGTGAGAAACAGTTTCTCACACAGGAGTTTATACCTCGTTGGTATTTTCCCATGGGGCTCCAAAGTGCATTTGAATAAAGTAAGGAAGCAGAAAAGATAAGATGTTGAAGAAAGTAAAAGTATAAGTACTGTTAGAGAGAAAGGGCTACTTGAAACACCTAGTAACAGGTTCATATGGACTGGTGAAACAAGATAAAAATAAATGAATCAAGCTATCAGAAAATGGATTGAGGATTTTTGAATTGAGCAAATACTGATGGAAAATGACAAAGTATATCCACTTCCAATTAAAAACACAGATACATTCTACATATTTTTATCACAGCCTGCTATTATTTACTTCATATAATATTGTAACCACATGAAGCAACTCTTACAAGAAATTCAGTTTTTGAAAACATACCTATTAACAGTGCACTAGGGTCCCCTTTTCTCCACAACCTCTCCAACACTTGCTATTTGTTGCTTTGTTTATGATGGCCATTCTGACTGGTGTCAAGTGGTATCTCATCATAGTTTTAATTTGCATCTCTCTGATAGCTAGCGATATCAAGCATCTTTTCATGTGTCTCTGGATCCTCTGTATGGGAGTGCAGACTGGTACAACCACTATGGAAAGCAGTATGGAACTTTCTAAGAAAACTAAAGATGTAACTACCTTTTGACCCAGCAATTCCACTGCTTGGATTATATCCTAAGAACCCTGAAACACCAATCCAAAAGAACCTATGCACCCCTATGTTCTTAGCAGCACAATTTACAATAGCCAAGTGTTGGAAGCAACCTAGATGCCCATCATGTAAATGAATGGATCAAAGAACTGTGGTACATTTACACAATGGAATTCTTTTTTTTTAAATCAGTATTTCTTTAATTGTTCATATTGTACAGTTTTCTGTCTTTTACCCTGCCCCCAGCCCACCACCCCAGCCCTCCCCACCTTCCTCCCATTTCCACCCCCAGTTTTTGTCCATGTGTCCTTTATATTTGTTGCTCTAAACCGTTCCCCTTTTCCCCTGAAATTCCCTCCCGTCCCCCTCTGGTCACTGTCAGACTGTTCTCAAATTCAGTGTCTTTGTTTATATTATGCTTGCTTGTTTGTTTTGTTGATTAGGTTCCTGTTAAAGGTGAGATCATATGGTATTTGTCTTTCACTGCCTGGCTTATTTCGCTTAGCATGATGCTCTCCAATTCCATCCATGCTATTGCAAAGGGTAGGAGCTCCTTCTTTCTTTCTGCTGCATAGAATTCCATTGTGTAAATGTATCACAGTTTTTTGATCCATTCATTAACTGATGGGCACCTAGGTTGCTTCCAACACTTGGCTATTGTAAATTGTGCTGCTATGAACATAGGGGTGCATAGGTTCTTTTGGATTGGTGTTTCAGGGTTCTTAGGATATAATCCAAGCAGTGGAATTGCTGGGTCAAAAGGTATGTCCATTTTTAGTTTTCTTAGAAAATTCCATACTGCTTTCCATAGTGGTTGTACCAGTCTGCACTCCCACCAGCAGTGCACTAGGGTCCCCTTTTCTCCACAACTTCTCCAATACTTGCTGTTTGTTGCTTTGTTTATGAAGGCCATTCTTACTGGTGTCAAGTGGTATCTCATTGTGGTTTTAATTTGCATCTCTCTAATAGCTAGCAATATCGAGCATCTTTTCATGTGTCTCTGGATCCTCTGTATGGGAGTGCAGCAGAAAGAAAGAAGGAGTTCCTACCCTTTGCAACAGCATGGATGGAACTGGAAAGCATCATGCTAAGCAAAATAAGCCAGGCAGTGAAAGACAAATACCATATGATCTCACCTTTAACAGGAACCTAATCAACAAAACAAACAAACAAGCATAATATAACCAAAGACACTGAAATTGAGAAGAGGCTGACAATCACCAGAGGGTAGAGGGGAGGGAATTTCAGGGGAAAAGGGGAAGGGTTTACAGGAACAAGTATAAAGGACACATGGACAAAAACTAAGGGGGGCGGAAGTGGGAGGGAGGTGGGGAGGGCTGGGGTGGTGGGCTGGGGTTGGAGTAAAAGACAGAAAACTGTACAAGATCAACAATTAAAATAAAAATTTAAAAAATACCTATTATAATGAAAAATCTCTGGCTCTCAATAGGGAATTTTTTGTTTACTTGTTTTGTTTATTTTTTCTTGCTTAAATTAATCAGATTCATTGGAAATATTGTTTTAAAAAGGACCAATTCGATATTTCCCATCAGTGTGTCATAGACCAAACAAGCATTTTATGTTTCTGATTATCATTCTTGGAATCAGAAGGACCAAAAAATACAAATCAAAAATTCCTGATATAAAATATATTGTCAAATATCACCCTAAATTGTTCTCCAGACCTCAAAGAGACAAGTGGACACATTCCAAGACATAGAACACATTTACAAACCAAAATTAATTGAGTATATCCATCAAATTTTTGAAATTCTAAACTCTTTCATTTTTAAAATAAAATATCTAGTCAAGACAGTGTAGCTTAATAACATCCCAAGAAAGCACTATTCTTTCTGGAACCTTAAATCTTATCTTGTATCACATAAATGTATAATAATCTTTACCTTATTTGGCTTCCATGAGGAAGATGAGTACCTAAACACATTACGATTAAAAAATAGTCATTAGCCCTGACTGGTGTGGCTCAGTGGATTGGGCGTGACTCTGCCAATAAAAAAAAAAAAGACATATTTCATATAAGCATTTCTAATATCTATTCTACTCCCTGGTATTCCAAGAAGGACATTGACCATAATCTAACCATTTCTTGATAACACAAGATAAACATTAAGATCTTTACACTATGTAAGACTAAAAGTCATGACTATCTTATTAGTTATGCTATTCCCTTTCTTAAAGTCACATTTTGAGGTTTTATTTTTCCTGCCACCAGTATAAGTGGCTTTAACCATTTCCTCCAGTTTCTTCCTGGTTCATTACTTCTAATCTTTTCTGAGCCAGGAAACCAGATGATCAATTTGTATGTTAAAGCAAAGTCACTACTCTCTGATTGAGAAAAATGCATAGTTCAAGGCTAGGAGTTTTCAGACTATTATAAGGACTCAAAACTTTACCTTTATTTCTTAGATTGCGTCTATGTTCTTGAGGGCTTAAGTTTTATTTTAATTTTCTTTGAATGTTAAAGTGAGATATTCTGATAAATGTATGTATTAAACAGTTTTATTCAAATCAAAGCAAATCTGGCACTCAGAAATACTGTTCATTTCAGAAAATTTACTTTGTAAAAGCCAACAGTTAAACTTTGGGGGGGAGTGTAATAGTAATTTGTTCCCATCAGAAAATAGAATTATCCTTCAAGGTTGAGTGGATATAATTGGCCATCATATAACTCACTTGACAAATAGTGCCTTCAGGCAGTGTGGTTGTAATAATTGTTCAATTATATACTTTTGGCTTTCAAATGACCAAAGCCATTATTATGCATCACATTAATAGATATACAGGCATAATTTAAGCACATGGATAAAATGTTTTTGGGGGGCAAGATGAGTTTAGCTTTGAAATTAAGCTGTAATGTAATTACCTGTAATTTTTAGTAATTATAATTTAATTCCCTCTAATCTAATAATGGTGATTATACTTAATCAAATAATTTTACCAAATGCAATCTCTGTTATCAAATCGAAATGCAAGAAGACTGTTCCTTTTTGAATTTAATAAAACTGGTAAAAAGTATTTGTTTTTGTTAAAATAAAAATTGTATATTTCAACAATAAACCACCTAGGATTTAAATGTGTTTACTGTATCTGGGGTAGTCTGAGTACAGAGAAGTTCAAAGTTCTTGAATTATTGGTATTTATATAAACTCCCTTTATTGACTACGACACCGTATTTCTACAAAAATAATTTTTATGATGCTTGAGGAGCTTTACCCTATGTAGCCCAACAAAAGAGTGAGACATCGGGAGACATTTTAAATTCAAAAGAGGGATGGTTTGCCCTAGTTATCATAAGCCTAAATCTGTGACATATTTACTTTTATATATGTGACATTCAGAATTCATTTTTTATTTATGGAAATGATCAATTTAAAAACCTCACAGTGTATTACAAAATTATAACAGAGACTCATAAACAGGCTAAAGCAACATTGGAACAGAGGCAGGAAACTAAACAAAGGTAATAATCAGTAGCTTCTTAACAAGGGAAAGGCTTTATTATCTGAGGATTTCAAAACACTAAGGTCAACTTTATTCTTTTTTAAAAGCAAAGTGAAATGTGAATGCTATCTTGAAAATCATGTTTTATACATTATTTGACTCTTAGATTTCAAAAGAATTTCAGTCCTGTTATCTGCAAAAAAGAGCAAAAGTTTTATGGTTGAGTGTTTAGCTTAAATATTAGAAAAAAAAAGTATCTCTGGTTATAGTTGGAAGGTGAGAGACACAGCCAAAGTCACACTGCAATAATATAAAAAATAAAAATGTAATAACATAAACAATAAAATGTACTTAAAAATAAATAACTTTAATAAAAAGAAAAATGTATCTCCAAGTTTTCTACTTTGTAATGATTCCTTTTTATTTGTGTCACTTGCATGTGGTGTACCTCCATTTATTGCGCAATTATATTAATATATTTTACATTTTAAATACATTTTAAAATCATTTCCTTTTCACTGTCTCCCTTGAGATACACAATTATTCCTGCTTGCTCTGATTAAAACTGTGAGATTTGATTGGGTTTATGAAGTTAGTTTTGTTCAACAGCAAATTGTTCCCACTAAAACGTGGGTAACAGCCATTCAGTTTTAAAAAGCACACTTTCATGATATCCTTGGCAAGTGTTGAGATGGGTGAGTTATAAGATGGAGGAAGGAAGATTCCATTCTCAGAAAGAAAGCTCTTCATATAAATTATAGGTCTAAATTTCAGAATGGGACTCTTTTTTTTTCAATTTCGCCAATGATCTTTTTTATTGTTATTCAAGTACAGTTGTCTCCATTTGCACCCCACCATGCACCCCCACCCCACCCCACCCATCCCCACTTCTCACCCTCTAACCTACCCCCTTTAGCTTTGTCCATGTACCCTTTATACATGTTCCTATTTTTGTTTAGAAAATACAACTCACATCTTATATTGGTTGCTAAATGAATACTTCAATAAATAATTTATATATGGACACATACACACACACACACACACACACGTCAGTGGTGCAATTGAGGCTAGAAATAGAGACTAGGTGTTCACTGCCTGTATGGCTTTGGCAAAACCATGCACTTTTATGAGAGTCACAGGGACACTGCAGCAGTTACTGCTCTGGAGACAGAGCCATAGGCAAATTAATTTTTAAGGAATGGATAGAGGAAAGAGATCCACAATGAAGCAGGAGAAATAACCATCAGAAAATTCAGGAGAACTCAGGAATAGTTGTTTCCCAGAAGTTCATGGAACGGAGAGTGTTAAGAAAAAGGAAACAGTCTACCTTCTTTTAACAGAGCCGGTCAGGACAACAGACACTGAGTATTTCGTTGTGTGTAGCAACAAGAAAGTTCTGTAAAGTAATACGCCAAAAGCACCTTTTTCAGGCCCTCTTTGCCAGAGATAACTGGACCCCACAAAGCATGACTGACCCTAATTGTTTTATGAGACTTTATCCTCAGGACTAGAAAATTACTGAGAGCACCCTGAAAGCACAGATGTTCCAGGAACTTATGAAACAAGATGTACCAGACCACAATTACTGCACAACCCAGACCAGACCCTGAACCCCAAAATAACATTGGAACAAATTGAAACCTAACAGAAACATCCTGCTCTACAACCACCCCATTACCAATAAAAACCCAAAGCCCTAACTCCTCCCAGGTTGTGCATTTCTCTTTGCCTAGCCCTTACCCTCCCTTGGGAAAGTAAAAACAAAAACTTTTACTCTCCGGATTTTCTTCTTTTTTGTTAATTCCTTCACAGCCCACATCACTGACCACTCTAACATAAAGTAAGTGGTAGTTTTATTTCAATTTTAAAGGTAAGGAAACTGATGACAAAAGCATAGGTAATTTATCTGACGTATTGCTGATATTAAGCAGAGAGTCAGAATTCAAACTCAAGTCTGAAAGCCTGCTAAACACATGTCTTTTTTATCTCTGTATGTTCAACATATGAATATAGTTACTGTTCAATATGTTGAATGGATGCATGAGTGAATGGGGACATGCAAGTGATTTTGATAGAGTTTCACATATGTCTATACATGAGGTCTTTTTGGGAAAAGTCCAGCCTTTGTTAATATAATAAGAACGGTTTGCCTGACATTGATGCAACCTGGTAGCTAAGGAGAGTGGACCAGAATACACATGCATGAACAATTATGACCTCACTGTATTAGTCAATGGGGGCAGTAGATGCTGTTGAGTGAGTATGTGTACTCTGTGGCCATCACATTCAAAATGACTGAGTGAGTAGAGCAACAAACCTGCATCAAATTTTGTGTTAAGCTTGAACATTCCTTTATGGAAACTATTCAGATGACTCACAAGGCCCCAGCTATAGTCAGCTGGTGACTGTCAGTTTCATCATGACAATGGGCCTGCTCATGCAGTATTACTCTATTCTCTTGAGGAGAGTACTTTGGTGAAACACCAAATCACCCAGGTGACTCAGCCCCTCTACAGTCCAGATTTGGTACCCTGTGACTTCTGGCTTTTCCCAAAACTCAAATCACCTTTGAAAGGGAAGAAATTTCAGACTGTTGATGAGATTCAGGAAAATACGACAGGGCAGCTGATGGTGACGGGGAGAACTGTGTGAGGTGATTTGGGAAACTGTGTGAGGTGCCAAAGTGCCTACTTGAAGGGGACTGAGGTGTTACTGTCCTATTTACAATGTTTTTCTTCAATAAATGCCTCTGATTTTCATATTACATGTCTGGTTACCATCTAGATAGACTATAGATATAGGTGAAATTGATAGATACAGATGACATGCATATAGATATAGATATAGATGATATAGATATAGATATAGATGATATAGATATAGATATAGATATAGATATAGATATATGCACACACACATATATATCTGAGGGAAATTATACACACACACACACACACACACACACACACACATTATGAGCTGAATTTCATCACACCAAAATTCGTATGTTGAAATCTTAACTGCTGCTAGCCTAAAATGTGACTATATTTGGAGGTAAGTCCTTTGGAAAAGTAATTAAGGTTAAATAAGGTCATATGGGTAGACTTTGATCCAATCTGACTGGTATTCTCAAAAGAAGATAAGATTTGAACACATGAAGGGGTTCCAGTGATGCATGAGCACAGAAGATAGGAAATGGGTGGATGCAGGGAGAACATAGCCAACCACACACCAAGGAAAGAGGCCTCAGTAGAAACGAAACCTCCACAACTGTGAAAAATCAATTTCTGTTATTTAAACTAAACATTCTATGTTATTGTTTCATGGTGGCCCTACCAAACTACATATATATTCCACCAGTGAACACTATTCTGCATCCTCTTGCCACATGAGAATATAATATTTTTAAAAAAATTAACTCCAATGTATTTTTTTTTTTAGGAAGGACCATTTTGGAAAACATTTTTTTTTTCAATTTTTATTTTAATTGTTGATCTTGTACAGTTTTCTGTCTTTTATTCTCACCCGAACCCGCCACCCCAGCCCTCCCCACCTCCCTCCCATTTCCACCCCCCCCATAGTTTTTGTCCATGTGTCCTTTATACTTGTTCCTGTAAATCCTTCCCCTTTTCCCCTTAAATTCCCTCCCCTCTCCCCTCTGGTGACTTTCAGCCTGTTCCCAATTTCCATGTCTTTGGTTATATTATGCTTGTTTGTTTGTTTTGTTAATTAGCTTCCTGTTAAAGGTGAGATCATATGGTATTTGCCTTTCACTGCCTGGAGTTTTCACTGACAAGCTCTTCAGAAGGCAATGTATAATTGCTGGCAAATTTTTAAATATACATATGTAATTATTTATCATTTCAACTCCTAGATTACATACTCAGGAAAAACTTTTGCACGTGTACACAAGGAGACATTTATACACTGTGATGGGTAAAAAATAAAACCATGATAATCAATCTAAACATCTATCAGTAGAAATACATATGTGAATATTATGGTGCCCTGGCTGGATGGCTCAGTTCGTTGGAGCATCATCCCATGAACCAAAGGGTTGCGGGTTCCATTCCTGGTTAGGGTACATTTTTAGGCTGTGCTTTGATCCCCTGTTGGGGTGCCTATAACAGGAGATGTATTGATGTTTCTCTCTCTCCCCTTTCCTCTCTCTCTAAAAATCAATAAAATATATCCTTGAGTGAGGATTAAAAAAGAATATTATGGTTTATGAATAAAGTGGTGTGTTATGATGAGTGAAGTAGATTTGTATGTGTGAACATAAATATAAAGAAAGAATATAATATTGAGTGAAAAAGCAAATTGCACAATGGTACAAGCAGTATAATGCCATTAATATATATTTAAAATATATAAATACCAAAATTCAATAGTGTATATTACTTACTAATATATATACACAAATGTCATAAAATAGTAATTATATTACAATTATAAACATATTCAAAAAATAAACATATTCATAATAGTGTTATGCCCTGATGATGTTTAGAGGGAAATTGGACTGAGGGGGACAAAACACATTGGTTTAAACAATGTTCTCCATGTTAAATGCACGTATAATATAAAATAAAAAATAAAAATATTTTCACTAATAAAATAATTTTGTTAATTGTGAGAAGTGATATCATGGGTGCTAATTGCAGTTTTTAAGATAATGTTTTCTAAAACTTTCTAGCAAATATAAACAGACAAAAAATAAATCCTAAAAGAATAATATATTGTGTATTTTTAGAAGCATGGAAACTTTCCACACTAAACTGAGATCTAACTGAAGAAAATCCCTCTGTCTTGAATTTTCAGTTTGTGTGACTATAAGTTTTAGACATAGTTGTACTATTAAATTCAATTGATAATAACTACTAGCATTAATAGAGAATTGATAAATGTGTGACATTATTTAAGATGGAATGACCATTTTTCAGACCATTTTTGAAAATGCTTTTTTTTTTCTTGTTTGTTTCTGTGTTTCTATAATTCCTTGAGTATAAGGAGGTTTTTTTCCCCTTTTTTCTAACTTATTTTCAATCTTGTCTTGGGGTTCTCTGAGTGAAAAGACAAGCATGCTGAAATGTATAGACAGGTAGGAATTGTTCAGCAGAAGGATGAGTCCTACTGGGAATTTCTCATCTCATTTCTACTAGGTAAGCACATGATCTAACTTTCTCATGGATAAAAGTAATGCATGTAAATACACTAAATCTTTCCTGAAGTTTAAAATTAGAGTTGATCTTGTTTAAAATGCAAGAGTTGCAATCTACCTGAAAGTTAGGAGGTATTGTAGTAATTTACCAACCTTTACAAAATCAATAGTCATTTCTAGCCTATCCAGCTCTCCCAAATTTTGCATTTTTGACATTTTTACAAAATTATCTCCTGGCTTTGCTGTAGTAATTTGCATTGATTGCAATGCACTTGATCAGAGACAAAGCAATAAACTGCAGGCCCTAATGCTGCTAAAGTCAGCAAATAAGCCAGTTATGGTTTCATTTTTTTTTTTAGTTTTGCTTTTTTAGGCCTTTAAAGAAAAAAACAAATTGTATCAAGGAATTTTTGTGTTCTTGAACTTATAAACCATCTTCATACCAGGCTTGGCTAAACCATCTAAGCTAAAGCTAACTTCATTATCCTAAATGTTAATAATTGCATTTCAATAATGGCTTTCATTAAAGTACCTCCAGGCGCTTAACACACATCAATTAAGGTACAGCACGCCCCTGTGAAGCAGGTCAGGATTATTATATCCTCTGAGACACAATGAGGTTACTGCCTGAAGGTCATGGAGCAAATTAACAACCGAGTAAGTAGTAGAAGACCGCAGTTCAAACTAAACTCTTGTTTTCTCTCTCAATATTATATTCAGTTTCCTAAAGGCTATCTGCATTTTATTCACCTTAAATTATAAATGAAGTGGAAATTCAATATTTCAAATACTGTGAACTTAAAATACATAACTGTAGGTAGTGTAACCAATTCAGGTCTACACAAGATTGATCAATTTATGTCACAATTTTTAAACATTGCCTGGGTGAACTTCCTGCTAGTGACAAAATATTAGCCCAAGCCACATGGATTTTAAATATTAATGCTAGTATTTATCTTTATGCATAATTTCCCATAAATCCCCTGAGTAAAATCATACTTATTTATGGGTTGAATTATTCCTTATACTTCCTACAGCAGCCAAGTCAGTACTAAAAATTACACATAGTGAAAAGCTGATCAATATCATACTCTGGCAAGCACTAAAATAAATAGTTAATAAAGAAATAATTGTGTCCTGATAGAGGGATGTTAAGAATAGTATAGGAAATGGAGAAGACAACTTACAAGCATGACCCATGGACAGGAACCTTAGTTCACGGGGATTGCTGGAGGGAAGGACAGTACCAGGCAGAGCGGGGGAGAAGGGGAAAATGGTAGAACTGTAATAACATAATCAATAACATATATTTTAAAAAGGAAAAAGTGCTTCCTGATAGAGTACATTGTAGTTCCTAGTTGGAAAAGTATTTTGTTTTGACAGGCATTTCATTATGGAGCTCAAGAGCATGGTTCAGAGAAACTCAGCTAGAAAAGGTTTGGCAAAGGGAAACTAAAATGATGGAAAGTGTGGCAAGACACTCATACAAACTCAAGCAACAATGTTAGGTCATGTGAGTCTAAGATGAAAGCTGTGGGTGATGTGGTAAAATTTAATAAAACCAAGAAGCGTGTGGCAAGAGGTGTTTAAGGACTTAAAATAGGAACATATAATTCCTTGACTTTTGAAAGAAGTATCAAAACCATGGGAACTATCTATATAAAAGCAGGCAAAAGTTATATAATCAATATGTAAATATTCTCAGAATGGCCCTAACTGAAAGTATAAAAGATTCAAAATTGTATTAGGTACGTTCCATCATGATAGTTTAACTTTATGCCTAATTTACTGGATTAGAGATGTTTCATAGTAAAAAGTATTATTCATTTTAATCAGATGTTATTTATGAAGTTCATATATTGGTCCCTAGATATTGAATATTCATTTTTTGTATAAAATAATTTTTCATATAGCATACTTAACTGATTTGAATAAGTCACTTGCTCACTGACTATGGTGAGGCAAAGATGCACCATTTTCCCTGACAGCTAATGATCTTTTCCATCACACAGCCTCTCAACTTCTACATCACATTTCTGTTACAGACAAGGGTGTTAAACATATTTTGAGGTTAAACATCAGAGTTATGCCTGTGGATGGAGAAACTTAAGCTTTTGTATCTTTATTCTGTTTAAATTTTTGCTCAACTCAATTAAAATATTCTGCATAATTTATCTTCCTCCTGTTGAGGTTCCCTTATGCTGCAGGTATTTTTTTGTTTTAGCATTTTCGTGAACCTCCCCAAATCAGTGAACTATGTTTTAGCATGAAAATTTAAAGGGGTAGAAAACCTTAATGCAGAATATGATACTTACATGTAATATATAGATGACAGCATTAATAATAGTTATTTGGTTCCAAAAAGCCCATTTCACCCGATGGGTTTTATTATTTGTTTTTGTTTTAGTTTTTAGTCATCTTAGGACAACCTGGACAAGGAATATGTGATAATCTGTGAACCATGTATAGTTCTCTCCTAACCAACAACATGCACCTTGCAAAAATTGTTTATTATTTTCTAGTTAGAGGCACAACTGGTAATGCTGGGTGGGCAACAATGCCTACTAAATGT
Organism: Glossophaga mutica; assembly: GCA_039655065.1. Classification (NCBI taxonomy): domain Eukaryota; kingdom Metazoa; phylum Chordata; class Mammalia; order Chiroptera; family Phyllostomidae; genus Glossophaga; species Glossophaga mutica. The sequence goes on from CM077318.1 coordinate 30,640,085, forward strand.
ATGACCTTTTGAATGTCATATGACAAACTTTGACCCACATTTTGCGGGCCAGAAAATATGAAAAGATCATAGGATAAGTCTAACACTAAATTTCAAAATGTAAATCAACTTTATATTTTGAGCTCTGTTTACTCAAAACAGAACTGACTAAACATGTGGTAACACTTTAATATTTTTTAAAAATTCAGTTCATGGTGAGGCAATATAAATCAAGAAAACCTACTAACCACTTAAGAAGATGAGGGAAGGAGTACTCAATAATAAACTTAGAGCTAGGGCAGTGTTCTACTTTTTACTGAATTGCAGTTATGAACAAAGCATGGGCTGAGTAAGCATATGGAGAGAAGGGTAATGTCAAATTATTAATTTTAACTGTTTTTATACTAGTATTGAGGTCACTATCTTATAAAGAGCAAAGGATACAAAGGAAAATATCAAGAAGAGCTACTTATTAATTTAGAGGAATAGTAATTTAATTAGTTTCCCTTATTCTTTGATAAGACCTAACAAAACTGTGCATTCTATTCTGGCCATCACATGAAGATAAAATGAGATAAGGGAAAGGCCATTGAAATCATAGACCTTGAAAAAACAGCTCAGATATGCCTCTTTAACTCCATTGAAGCATTCTTTAAGTAGAAAAGAAAAGCAGTAATAACAAAAAGGAAGAGGATAGAAAGAGATACTTCATTTCTTTCAATGAACTTGCTGAGAAAATATCAACTAAAATTTCAATCTTTATTTTACTGCAGATTATTCTAGCACATGTAGTCAATTTTTAAATAATTTTTTAAAATATAAAACATATAAACACAAAGATGTGAAATAACTGCGTGAGATCCTGGGAAAAATTACAACAAATGAAATAATGATTCCCTCAGCTATGACTCTTATTCTGTTACCTCTTACAGGAAGTGCTGTTGAGACTTCTATCAGCTATCTATTTGAGAAGACAATTGAGACTTGATTGAATGATTTTACAACACACATACATCCTTAAAAAAGTCAGGTGCCAAAAGTATAATGCTTAGAATTAATGTACTACAATGCAAAGAGCGAATTTATAATTGTGCACAGAAATTGGAATAGGGCTGAATATCCATGAGGCAGAGCAAAAACTGACTTCCATTTCAATGCTGTCTGTCTACAGATGATGCTAGTGGTAGCACAGGACTAAAGCTGGGCACACTGATAGAAAATTTTGTCATGGAATTGAAATTTTCTCTCAGAAAATAGAAAAGGACAATACCTAAAAATCACTACAGAGATGGCAAATTCATGGTCCTTGCTTCCAAAGCACTTGTATTTTGGAGAAAGTGAAAGATACAGACATGCAAACAGGTATTTTGAATACAAGGAAATGTTATTACTAGGTTCAAAATGTAGCATGCATATGGCCTTTATTATGTTGAGGAATGCTCCTTCTATTCACACTTTGCTGAGTGTTTTTTATCATAAATAGGTGCTGTACCATATCAAGTGTTTTTCCACATCTATTGATATGATCATGTGGTTTTTGTTTTTCCTTTTGTTTATGTGATGTATTGTGTTTACTGATTCGTGATTATCGTACCATCCTTACATCTCTGAGATGAATCTCACTTGATTGTGGTTTATGATCTTTTTAATGTATTGCTAAATGAGGTTTGCCAATATTTTGTTGAGGATTTTAGTGTCTATGTTCATCAGCGATATTGGCTTGTAATTTTCTTTCTTTGTTGTGCCTTTATCTGGTTTTGGAATTAGTATGATGCTGGCTTCATAAAAAGACTTTGGAAGTCTTCTGTCTTCTTGAATTTTTTGGAATAGGACTTGAACAGACACTTTTCCAAGGAGGACATACAGAGGGCCCAGAGACATCTGAAAAGATACTCAGCATCACTAGCCAGCAAAGAGATGCAAGTTAAAACCACAATGAGATACCACTTCACACCAATCAGAATGGCCATCATAAAAAAAGCAACAAACAACAAGTGTTTGAGAGGTTGTGGAGAAAAGGGAACCCTGGTGCACTGTTGGTGGGAATGCAGACTGGTGCATTCACTGTGGAAAACAGTATGGCATTTCCTCAGAAAACTGAAAATGGAACTGCCTTTTGACCCAGCAACTCCACTGTTGGGATTATACCCTAGGATACCTGAAACTCCAATTCAAAAGATCCTATGTATCCCAATGTTCATAGCAGCACAATTTATAATAGCCAAGTGCTGTAAGCAACCTAAGTGCCCATCAGTAAATGAGTGTATCAAAAAACTAGGGTACATTTACATGATGGAATACTATACAACAGAAAGAAAGAAGGAGCTCCTACCCTTTTCAACAGCATGGATGGAACTGGAGAGCATTATGCTAAGTGAAATAAGCCAAGCAGTGAAAGACAAATACCATATGATTTCACCTATAAGTGGAACCTAATCAGTAAAGCAAACAAGCAAGCAAAATATAACCGGAGACATTGAAATTAAGAACAAAGTTACAGTAACCAGAGGGGAGGTGAGAGGGGATAATGGGGGGACAAGGAGGAAGGGATTTCAGGAACAGGTACAAAGGACACATGGACAAAACCAAAGGGGAGTAAGGATCAAGGGTTGGTGGTGGTGATGGCTAGGGTGTGGGGGAGTGTTGGGGGGAAAATGGAGACAACTGTACTTGAAGAACAATTAAATGAAGAAATGTTTTAAAATGTAGCATGTAAAGTGCTATGTGAGTAAAGATAAAGAAGTAATTAATTTTGATGACCATCAATACTGGCCTCAGTGAACAGCTCGTACTGAAGTAATTTTGAGATGTGTATTAAAATACAAATTTAAAACTAATAAGCACATAAGAAAATGAAGCTAGAGGTGCAAATAATAAAATGAAGCATGGAAAGAGAAGGGAGAAAATATCAAAACATTGGAGAATATCTATAATTAAACAGTGAATAAAGACAGAAGACTTGGAAAAGAAGAAAGAGATGTGATCAAATGGAATGGGAGCTAGAAGAGAAATGCATTTCACAAAGGAAAGTGTTGGGAGAGGAGAGTATTAAATATGCGGTAACTAAATTCTGTTGAAAGATATTCACAATGAAGAAAGGAAAGATGGCTGATGGATTTTGTAATTAGCTGATTATTATATTACATGAGGTTAATAAGAGAGTGTGTAGTGAACAGATATACATATAAACAAAATACAGTAATCATTTTTGGGTGAGTAAAAAGAGATACAAAAAGATAGCTTGAGAGCAATGGTGTCCCAAAAAGAGTTTCATCATTTCTTTTTACAGTGAAGAGATTTGAAAATTATTAGACTAAATAAAATGATCTAGTAAAGCCTAGAGGCAGAGAAAGAGAATGAGATACTGAGACAGACATATATATACATGTACAGAAATTCAACTAGATGAGATATGAGGAGATATGGATCAATAGAAGAGACATTTCTTCTGAAGAAGACTGGAGGGAATAAAAAGAAATACACAGAGATAAATGATGTCACCTCAGACAAGAGGCTGTGTAGAAGAAAATGTTCAAAACACAGTGCAGGAGAGGAACCTGGGGTAGTGTATGCCAATATGGAAAATGAGAAAATGGAGGTGTACTTTGAGAACAGGGTGAGCCTCAAAGGAGGAGTGGTAACTGCAGGAAGGTGATGGGACAGTAGAAGGCAAGCAGCTGGGATGAATGAGGTGAAGCAGAACTGCTCTCTTGGCCCTGAGGAAAAAATTGAGTATCCTCTCTTCCCAGAATAAAATTTAATGATTATCCTACACTAATATTATGAGACCTATTAATTAATCTGTACTCCAATATTTACAATCCACTAAAATCGTGTGTGAATGGTGAGTTAGGGGTTCAATTTCATTTTGTTTCGCATTAATATCCAGTTGAATCATCCCACTTAATGATTTTTTTTTTGGTTTACCCTCTTGTCTTCCATGTCAACTTTGTAATAAACTAAAGCTCCAGGTATGTATAGGTCTGTTTCTGGACTCTTGATTATGTTACATAGTTATGTTTGTCTACCTTTGAATCAGTAAAATGCTATCTTAATTACTGTTGCTTTATAGTTATACATTTGCTAATTTCTTTTTACCAGCCATCTATTTGACCTCTAGTAAATTACACCCTCCTACTTTGTTCTTCTTCTTCAAGAGTGACTTGGTCAATTTTTGTCCTTACCTAAACCTTAAGTTTTTAAAAGAAGTATGTCAGTTTTCACAAAAGACACAATAGAATTTTGCTGTGAGAGTAATGAGTGCATAGATAAATTCGGGAAGAATAGCTTAAAAAATGAGCTTTTTAAGTCAGTGAACATGATATATGCTCCATTTATTTATACCTACATAACTTTTTCTCACTAATATTTTTACACCTTTCTGCATTGAGCTTTCTCATATTTTCCATTAGCTTTACTCTGTGGTATTTTTTTTAAATTTATGTTATTGTAAGGTTTCTTTATATGTACTTCAAGAAATATCTGTTATAAGTAGCATAGTTTAAAATTTCATGTTCTAATTTTTTGAAGTCAGGATGTAGATACAATTGATTTTGAAATATTGTCCTCGTATTCTGCTACCACACTAAATGTACTGATTAATTTTAATAATTTATTCAAATTGTATCATCTGTGGATAATGAGAGTTTCATTTCTTTCATTATAATACCTACATATTTTATTGCTTTTTATTGATTTTGGCACTGGCTTTGTACCCTACTAAAAAATTATGTGGAGTATAGAAGTAATGGTGATAGACAACTTTGTTTCACTCTTTATCTTAAGGAGAAAATTTGCAACATTTGCAGTTAAGTATGATGTGTGCTGTAAATTTTGTTCATAGGTTTTATTTTTTTATTTTTTTTTTGGCATATTTTCAGATTTTTAATTATAAAGCTTTTTGGTGTATCATTTGTAAGTATGTTTGTTTTAAACAATAAAATGCCATTTTACAGAAATATATTAGTTAACACATTTTTCTTCTCAATAAGAAATTAATATAAATTACAGTTACTGCTATGTTACTGCTATGTTTTTTTTTTTTTTTAGGATATTTTTTTTTATTTTTTTAATCAGTATTTTTTAATTGTTGATATTGTACAGTTTTCTGTCTTTTACCCCGCCCCAGCCCACCACCCCAGCCTTCCCCACCTTCCTCCCATTTCCACCCCCCATAGTTTTTGTCCATGAGTCCTTTATACTTGTTGCTCTAAACCGTTCCCCTTTTCCCCTGAAATTCCCTCCCCTCCCACTCTGGACACTGTCAGACTGTTCTCAAATTCAGTGTCTTTGTTTATATTATGCTTGTTTGTTTGTTTTGTTGATTAGCTTCCTGTTAAAGGTGAGATCATATGGTATTTGTCTTTCACTGCCTGGCTTATTTCGCGTAGCATGATACTGTCCAATTCCTTCCATGCTGTCGCAAAGGGTAGGAGCTCCTTCTTTCTTTCTGCTGCATAGAATTCCATTGTGTAAATGTACCACAGTTTTCTGATCCATTCATTAACTGATGGGCACCTAGGTTGCTTCCAGCACTTGGCTATTGTAAATTGTGCTGCTATGAACATAGGGGTGCATAGATTCTTTTGGATTGGTGTTTCAGGATTCTTAGGATATAATCCAAGCAGTGGAATTGCTGGGTCAAAAGGTATGTCCATTTTTAGTTTTCTTAGAAAATTCCATACTGTTTTCCATAGTGGTTGTACAAATCTGCAATCCCACCAACAGTGCACTAGGGTCCCCTTTTCTCCACAACCTCTCCAACACTTGCTGTTTGTTGCTTTGTTTATGAAGGCCATTCTGACTGGTGTCAAGTGGTATCTCATTGTAGTTTTAATTTGCATCTCTCTGATAGCTAGAGATATCGAGCATCTTTTCATGTGTCTCTGGATCCTCTGTATGTCCTCCTTGGAGAAGTGTCTGTTCAAATCCTTTGCCCATTTTTTAATTGGGTTGCTTGTCTTCTTAGTGTAAAGTCTTGTAAGTTCTTTATATATTTGGGAGATTAATCCCTTGTCTGAGGTATCATTGGCAAATATGATTTCCCATACAGTTGGTTCTCTTTTTATTTTAATACTGTTTTCTTTAGCTGTGCAGAAGCTTGTTATTTTGATGAGATCCCATTTGCTTATTCTTTCCTTTATGTCCCTTGCTCTAGGGGACGTATCAGTGAAAATATTGCTGCGTGAAATATCTGAGATTTTCCTGCCTATATTATCCTCTAGAATTTTAATGGTGTCATGGCTTATATTTAAATCTTTTATCCACCTTGAATTTATCTTTGTGTATGCTGTAAGCTGGTGCTCGAGTTTCATTTTTTTGCATGTAGCTGTCCAGTTCTCACAGCACCACTTGTTGAAGAGGCTATTTTTGCTCCATTTTATGTTGCTGCCCCCCGAATATTAATTGACTGTAGAGACTTGGGTTTATTTCTGGGCTCTCTGTTCTATTCCACTGGTCCACGTGTCTGTTCTTGTGCCAGTACCAGGTTGTTTTGATTACAGTGGCTTTGTAATACAGTTTGGTATCAGGTATTGTGATCCCTCCTACTTTGCTCTTCTTTCTCAAAATTGCTGCCGCTATCCGGGGTCGTTTATGATTCCATATAAATTTTTGAAGTGTTTGTTCTATGTCTGTGAAATATGCCATTGGAACTTTAATAGGTATTGCATTGAATCTGTAAATTGCTTTGGGTAGTATGGACATTTTGATAATATTAATTCTTCCGATCCATGAACATGGTATATGCTTCCATTTGTTTGTGTCTTCCTTGATTTCATTCTTCAATGTTGTGTAGTTTTCTGCATACAGGTCTTTTACCTCCTTGGTTAGGTTTATTCCTAGGTATTTTATTTTTCTTTTTGCTATATCGAATGGGATTTTTTTCTTGACTTCTGCTTCTGCTGTTTCACTGTTGGTATACAAAAATGCCTTTGATTTTTGGATATTGACTTTGTATCCAGCTATTTGGCCAAATTCATTTATTACGTCGAGCAGCTTTTTGGCCGAGTCTATAGGATTTTCTATGTACACTATCATGTCATCTGCAAACAATGATAGTTTTGTTTCCTCCTTTCCAATTTGGATGCCTTTTATTTCCTTTTCTTGTCTAATTGCTGTTGGTAAGACTTCCAATACTATATTTAATAGAAGTGGTGAAAGTGGACAGCCTTGTCTTGTTCCTGATCTTAGTGGGAAAGATTTCAGTTTTTGCCCATTGAGTATGATGTTGGCTGTAGGTCTCTCATATATGGCTTTTATTATGTTGAGGAATGCTCCCTCTATTCCCATTTTGCTGAGTGTTTTTATCATAAATGGGTGTTGTACTTTATCAAAAGCTTTTTCTGCATCTATTGATATGATCATGTGATTTTTGTCCTTGCTTTTGTTTATGTGATGTATTACATTTATGGATTTGCGAATGTTGAACCATCCTTGCATCCCTGGGATGAATCCCACTTGGTCATGGTGTATGATCTTTTTAATGTATTGTTGGATGCGGTTTGCCAATATTTTGTTGAGGATTTTAGCGTCTACATTCATCAGTGATATTGGCCTGAAGTTTTCTTTCTTTGTTATGTCTTTATCTGGTTTTGGGATTAGGATGATGCTGGCTTCATAAAAAGAGTTTGGGAGTCTTCCATCATTTTGGATTTTTTGGAATAGTCTGTGAAGGATAGGGGTTAGCTCTTCCTTAAATGTTTTGTAGAATTCTCCTGTGAAACCATCTGGTCCAGGGCTTTTGTGCGTCGGGAGTGTTTTGATTACTGATTCAATTTCACCAGCTGTTATTGGTCTGTTCAGGCTTTCTGTTTCTTTTTCATTGAGTTTTGGAAGGTTATATTTTTCTAGAAACTTGTCCATTTCACCTAGGTTTTCAAATTTCTTGGCATACAGTTCTTCATAGTAATTTCTTACAATCCTTTGTATTTCTGTGGTGTCAGTCGTAATCTCTCCTCTTTCATTTCTGATTGTGTTTATTTGAGTCCTCTCTCTTTTTTTCTTGATGAGCCTGCTTAAAGGCTTGTCGATTTTGTTGATCTTTTCAAAGAACCAGCTCCTGGATTCATTGATCCTTAGGATTGTGCTTTTAGTCTCTATGTCATTTAATTCTGCTCTGATCTTGGTTATTTCCTTCCTGCTACTTGCCCTGGGCTGTCTTTGTTGTTGTTCCTCGAGTTCTTGTAGGCGTAGGGTTAAGTCGTTTGTTAGAAATGTTTCTGTCTTCTTTAGGTAGGCCTGTATTGCTATGAACTTCCCTCTGAGGACTGCCTTCATTGTGTCCCATAAGTTTTGGGTTGTTGTGAGTTCATTTTCATTTGTTTCCAGAAACTTTTTGATTTCCTCCTTAATTTCATTCTTTACCCATTCATTGTTTAATAGCATGCTATTCAATCTCCATGATTTTGATGGTTTGGGGATTTTCCCCATCAAGTCCGTTTCTAGTTTTAGTCCCTTGTGGTCGGAGAAAATGCTTGGTATGATATCAATTTTCTTGAATTTGTTGAGACTTGTTTTGTGTCCTATCATGTGGTCTATCTTTGAAAATGTTCCATGTGCGTTTGAAAAAAAATGTGTATTTAGTTTCTTTGGGATGGAGGGCCTTATATATATCAGCTAAGTCCAATTCGTCTAGAGTATTGTTCAATGCCACAATATCTTTGTTGATAATTTGTTTGGAAGATCTGTCCATTTTTGACAGTGGGGTGTTAAAATCTCCTACTATAATTGTGTTGCTGTCAATATCTTTCTTGAAGTCCTCTAAGATTTTCTTGATGTATTTAGGTGCTCCTATATTGGGTGCATATATATTTACAATGTTTATGTCTTCTTGGTGGATTCTTCCCTTGAGTATTATGAAGTGACCTTCTGGGTCTCTCTTTATAGCTCTTCTTTTGAAGTCTATTTTGTCTGATATGAGTATTGCTACCCCGGCCTTTTTTTCCTGTCCATTTGCTTGGAAAATTTGTTTCCAGCCTTTCACTTTGAGTCTGTGTAGGTCTTTTGTCCTGAAATGGGTCTCTTGTAGGCAGCATATGTGTGGGTCATGCTTTCTTATCCATTCAGCTATTCTATGTCTTTTGATTGGAGCATTTAATCCATTTACATTTAAGGTTACTATTGATAGGTACTGATTCATTGCCATTTTCGTATCTGTGTTCCTCACTCTCTCTTTTCCTTTCTTTCCTTAAAGCAGTCCCTTTAGTATCTCTTGTAGTACTGGTTTGGTAGAGGTGTATTCTTTTAGACTTCTTTTGTCTGGGAAGCTCCTTATTTGTCCTTCTATCTTGATTGAAAGCCTTGCTGGATAAAGTAGTCTTGGTTGTAGGCCTTTGGTTCTCATTACTTGGAATATTTCTTGCCATTGTCTTCTGGCTTGGAGCGTTTCCATTGAGAAGTCAGTTGCTAACCTTATCGGGGCTCCCTTGTATGTTACTTCCTTTTTCTCCCTTGCTGCCTTTAAGATTCTCTCTTTGTCTTGGAAGTTTGCCATTTTAATGATGATGTGTCTTGAAGTGGGCCTGTTTGGGTTCCTCTTGATAGGGACTCTCTGTGTTTCCTGAATTTGTGTGACTTTATCTCTCATCAAATTAGGGAAGTTTTCCATCATTACTTTTTCAAATAGGTTTTCTATCCCTTGCTCTTCTTCTTCTCCTTCTGGTATTCCTATTATACGGATATTATTACGTTTTATGTTGTCTTGCATTTCTCTTAAACCCTCTTCATTCTTTCTGAGCCTCTTTTCCTTTTCTTGCTCTATCTGGCTGTTTTTTTCTACTTTGTCCTCCAACTCACTGATCCGATCTTCTGCTTCATCGATTCTGCTTTTCATTCCTTCTACTGTGTTCTTCAGCTCAGAAATTGTATTCTTCATTTCCTCTTGGCCCTTTTTGATAGTTTCTATTTCCTTTTTCATGTTGATATAGTTTGCACTGAGTTCATCGTAGCTTCCCTGTAGTTTCTGGTAGCTCATTGAGAGCTCATGGAGCTTCCTGACAACCATTTCTTTGAACTCCTTATCTGATAGTTGAGTTGCCTCTGTTTCATTTAGCATTCTTTCTGGGGCTTCCACCTTTTCTTTCATTTGGGGATTGTTTCTTTGTCTTCTCATTGTTGGTGAGACTCTTCTTGTAAACCTCTGCTTCTTAAGTTGATCTGTTCTGGCTACCTGCGTTTATGGTGTGAACTTCTGTGGTGGAATACCTGTGAGATTCAGTGTTATAGTCTTCTTCAGGTATCCTGGTGTTCACAGCTTCCACTGTCTCAGCTGTGGGAATACCCCCTCTTTTGGTCCAACTTTGGTTTTTTCACAGTTCTAGGATTTCTTTGCCTCACTCGTGGGTATTCAAAAAGAGAAAAGAATAAAGTGAAAAAAAAGAAGAGAGAGAAAAAAGAGAAAAAAAAAGAAAAAAAAAAAGAGGAGGGAAGGAGAGATAAAATTGGAAAGAAAGGAAGAAGGAATAAAGCCAGAAAGAAGTAAAGAGAAGCAAAAGGAATTGAGGGATAAAAAAGGTAGAAGTAATAAAGAAATAAAAAATATATAATCAAAACAAAACTAAAAGAACCCCACAAAAACGAAAAACGAACCAAAACAAACAAACAAAAAACCCAACTAAGCAGACAAAAAACAACTATCAAAAAAAAAACCCGCAAAACAAAACAACCCCCCCCCAAAAAAAAAAAAAAAAAAAAAGAATAAGAAGGGAAAAAAAAAGAAAAAAAAAAATCTCTTGCTATTTTCACACAGGCCAAACTGGATTTTCTGGACTTGCTGGCTGTAGCAGGCTGGGAGGCGACTCGTACCGCTTTTCTCCCTGTTCCTCACTCAGTCAGCTTTGGGCTACTGTCCTCAGTGCCAGCCCAGCACTGTCCCCAGGGCTAATGGCGTACTGTCCATGCAGGGCCTTGGGTGTGATTTCTGAGCCTCCTGCAGGGGGCGAGCTTTCCAGAGTTTATGGGTTTCAGCTGGAATCTCTTACAGATCCATCCCTCCCCGAGCCTATTGCTGTGAGCTCCGGGTCTCCTACAGGGCGCAGGCGCCCGCCTGAGACTACGGGCGTGGGCTCCGAGAGTTTCCCGAGTTGCGCGCACTCACCCCAGTATCACAGATGTGAGCTCCGGGTCTTCCAGAGTCCCCTTCTCTAGTTGCAGGGTCGCCTCTGGCCGCAGGGCTGCGTCCAACCCGGTCGCAGAACCGCCTCCGGTCGCGCGACCCCCTCCGCTCGGTTGCAGAGCCCCCTCCGGTCCCGCGACCGCCTCCGGTCGTTTGCGGAGCCGCCTCCGGTCGTTTGCGGAGCCGCCTCGGGTCGCGCGGCCGCCTCCGGTCAGTTGCGGAGCCCCCACCGGTCCCGCGGCCGCCTCCGGTCGTTTGCGGAGCCGCCTCAAGTCGCCGGGCTGCCTCCGGTCGGTTGCGGAGCTGCCTCCGGTCGCCGGGTCGCCTCTGTCCCGTCTCAGGGCCACCTCCGGTCGCTCGGCTGCCACGTCTAGTTTTCCAATGTCTGCTATGGATTTTGATCTCCTATTTTCATATATACTGTGGTATTGTTGGCTATCTGCTCTGTTCCTCTGTAGATCAGTTAGGTTTTTCTCCCATGTGCAGGAGGAAGGACAATCTGCGTCCTCCTACCATGCCGCCATCTTGAACCCCCTCTGTTCATAGGTTTTAAAGATTAAAGAAGTTTCTTATATTAGCAGTTTGCTAAAAAGTTATTTTATCAATAGATAGTAACTTTTATCAATGCTTTCATTTCATTTGATTGAGTTGATCATATAATTTTATTATTTTTTAATATAAAGATCTGTTAAGGACATGCAGTTTTAGAATTTTTATATATTTATAGTGTACTGAAACTTTAATTATTATTGACTATTCCTATTTACCCTGGAAAAAATCCCTATCCTTAGAATACACATTCCCTGATATTGATGTAACTATTTTATGTTGTTTTGAATACAAATTCCATGACATATTTTATCCTTAACTTTACCTTAAAACTGTGTTTTTCTAATAATTTGGACACATTTTAAATAGTATATAATCATGTTTTAATATTATATAACTCACAATTATCTTGTCTTTTAATTGGAGAATACAGTCTATTTAAATTTAATGTAATTACTGATATATTTGGGTTTAAATTTACCATCTCACTTTGGCCTTCTATTTTCTTCATATTTGATATTTCCTTTTCTCCCTTAAGTCTTCTGGAATTATTCATTCAGCTATAAATTATAATTATTGATATATTGATGTGGACCCCAGCTCATGGGGTCTGTGGAATTGTGGCTGAGAGGAGACAAATTCACATGGACTACCCATTCCTGTGGAGGAAAAGGGATGGTGTGGCCACTCTCTCAAGGGGAGAGTGCCCCGACCCTTGCCTTGACAAGCTTTTATTGCTTTTCTGGGCACATTACATTGAGGATGGTCCTCATTTACTATGCACAGGTTCACTTTAGGTGGTTACCTTTTACAGAAAACAAAGGAGAGGATGCTGCTAATTACATAAAAAATATTTGAAGAATATTTTCAAATATAAAGGGGAAAATGGTTGAACTGGTTACACTCATCCTTGGAAGGTTTAGCATAGATTTTAGGGAGTTACTTTAAAGATATGCAGTAAACATTTGCTGCCTCAATCCAGGTTGAGGGAATTTTAGCAAAAAGCAAGTCTCAAAGCAGCCTAGGTATAATGCAGGCCTGATTCCCCACGGGAAAACCTGTCTGTGGGCATGGGTCCTGTGTGCCGGACCTCGCTTTTCACTGGCCTTTCTGACTGGGAGCTGGGCCTACGCCATGCAGAATCGTCTCCTATAATATATAGTCAATAGTCATTTTTATTTTCTTACATATGTATCCTTTCATTGTTTTTCATTGCTTTCCTAACTGACAAGCTGCCATCTGGTAACTTTTTCCTTCTGCCTGAAGGACCTTTTATATTTCCTTAATGTGAATCTACTCATGACTAAATTAACACTACTTGCTTTTCTACAAATTTTTCATTTCAAATTTATTCTTAGAAGTTATGTTTGCTTGATGTAGAATTTTATGCATGCAATTAAGTTGTTAAGCAGTTTGACAATAACATTTTATTATATTTTATGATACTTGCATTAGTATTACTCCTTTGAAAATATTTTTTCTCTCCTAAAACTTTTAAGATGTGTTTTTGTTATTGGTTTATAAGAGTTTCATATTCATGTTTCTTGATGTTGTTTACCTTGTATTTATTCTTGGTAAGGTTCATATGGATTAAAGCACCTATAACTTAATGGCTTTCAAAAATTTTAAGAGTTTTCATCTATTATATATATTTCATGTTTTGTACTTTATAATATAATAGAATTTAATCTATTATATTTTATTACATGTTATATAAGTATATATTTTATTATATATTAAATATATATTTTATTATGTAAAATATTTATTATACATTTTATTATATATATTTACATTATCCTTCTTTCACTTCTTGGACTATACTTATATGTAAAATTTTTCAATCTGCCTTTTATTCCTCTTACCATCTAACATATTTTTCATCCTTGTTTTTTTTCTCTTAGACTTTAGATGTATATTTTCTTTTGGTACACATTTTCCAGTTTCTGATTACACCTTTAGCTACCTTTAGTATTCTTGTAAAATTGCACATTAATTTCTTTTTTAAGATTTTATTTATTTACTTTTAGAGATGGAGGAAAGGAGAGAGAAGAGAGGGAGAGAAACATCAATGTGTGGTTGCTTCTTGTGTGTCCCCTACTGGGGACCTGGCCCACAACCCAGGCATGTGTCCTGACTGGGAATCAAACTGGTGACCCTTTGGTTCGCAGGCCAGCACTCAATCCACTGAGCTATTACCAACCATGGCCGCATATTAATTTCTTAATCAGTTGTTATAATTCTCAATTCTCAAACTTTATTTTTTGTGTTCTAGTAAAACCTTATTTGTGATCCCTGAAATTTGATTTGTAAATAATGTTAACATGTCATGCATGAAATACTTTTCTTTTTACTTTTTTCAACTCTTTAAAAATGTAAAAATACTTCTATCACATTGGCCATACAAAAACTGGCAGTGGGCCACATTTGGCTCAAGGACCAGAGTCAGCCCACCTTCACCTTAAATTCTGCACCAAAAGCTGCTTTTCACTGTCCTGAGGGAATTTTGATTAGTGAATATTTTTTAATGTGACAAGGAATGATGAGATAAATTAACAAAAATGTCAGTGATGATGCATTATTTTTCCAGCTTTTAATTCTTGGCCAAAAAATACAATGTCTCTAATCAAATTAAGATATTTAAAAATGTGTCTGATATCTGCATTATCTGGAGCTTCAGTGTGTCTCCTTTTCTTGTCTGATTTTCACATTGTTCTTGTTGTTCATGCTTTTCTTACCTCCTATGTGCCCAGTTAATTTGATTTAATGAATTCATTTTATATGAAGAAAATGTAGAAATAATTTTTAAGACTTGGATGATATTATCTTTCTCAAAAGATGATTAACATTCAGTTCTGGCAGGAGGTTGGTAGCACTCAAAATTTTCCTAATTTAGTGATAAACATGAAGAACAGTTGAAGCTGAGCTCTTTTACCAATTTGCAATTGTGTAATTGGTTTACCTGGTCAATTCTTGGCTGGCAGAAGACTTCTGTCCTTGGTGCCTTAATCAGATTAGTTTATCAACAACTTTGTTATCTTCTAAGCATATCTGCTGCATCAAAAGGAAATAATAAATATTCATAAGGTTAAAAGAAGTTCCATATTTTTGGATAACATCTATGAATTTTAGTCATTTCCCAGATCTTTATTCCATAAATTTTCAATGTTTGTTAGGTCTTACAAATGTTCAAATATTTTTGCTCCGATTTTACATTTTCTTCAGCAGAAATATTGCTAAAATATAATAATTTATCAATATAAGAAGTGAATCAAAATTGATCAAACTTTAATAGTAGAAACAATAGACATGATTATTAAAATGAGATTGACCTACTTACTGTTCTTTTGTCAGGCTCTCATAATGTTTAAGGATAAATAAGAAAAGTATGTTGTCTTCTTTTTATATTAAAGGACTATTATAGGGAAAGTAGTTAGTAATTTAAAGGAAGGAAGGGTAAACAGACCAAGGGAGGGAGGCAATAAACACCAGAAAGGACACACAAAGAAATCCCAAGTTATAAACTGGCAAAGTGAAATCCAAACATATCAATGATTACATTGCATGGATTATCTAAAAAACCTATTAAAAGACTCAGATTAATAGAATTAGTTAAAAAAAAAAAAGCAAGACCCTACTATATTCTGTCTACAAGGCATAACTTTTTTATGACACTTGTCAGAATGGCCATCATAAACAAATCAACAAACAAGTGTTGGAGAGGTTGTGGAGAAAAGGGAAGCCTAGTGCACTGTTGGTGGGAATGCAGACTGGTGCAGCCACTGTGGAAAACAGTATGGAGTTTCCTCAGAAAACTAAAAATGGAACTGCCTTTTGACCCAGTGATGCCACTGCTGAGATTATACCCTAGAATCCTGAAATACCAACTCAAAAGAACCTATGCACCCCAATGTTCATAGCAGCACAATTTACAATAGCCAAGTGCTGGAAACAGCCTAAGTGCCCATCAGTAAATGAGTGGATCCAAAAACAGCAGTACATTTACACAATGGAATTCTATGTGGCAAAAGGAAAGAAGGAGCTCCTACCTTTTGTGACAGCATGGATGGAACTGGAGAGCATTATGCTAAGTGAAAGAAGCCAGGCGGTGAGGGATAAATACCATGTGATCTCACCAATAATCAACAAAAAAGAACAAGGGAGCAAAATACAACCAGAGACATTGAAATAAAGAAAAAAAACTGACAGTAACCGGGTAGGGGGGAGTTAATGGGGGAAAGAAGGGGAAGGGCCATCAAGGAACATGTATATAGGACCCGATAGAAGATGGCGGCGTGGTAGGAGGGAGCAGACCCCATTTCCCCTCTACACACGGGAGAAAAATCGGGCCAATCTACGGAAGATCAGAGCAGACAAGGAACAGTAACACAGCATATTGGAGAATAAGAGGTCGGAATTTGTAGCGGACACTGAAAAACCAGCGGTAAGGAGAGCTCTTCAGAACAATAGGAGCCCAGGGTCCAGCGCTCAGAGAGCGGGGCAGCTGAGGCCCGGGCCGGCGCCCGCCAAGCCTGCCCCAGGGCCCTGGGGAGGGAGCTGGGTCAGCTGCTGAACCGGCTGGGAGATCTCAGGAGCCACCACGCAACTGCGGCCGAGCAAAAGTGGGTGCCCCGCGAGGGAGCGAAAGTGGGTGCCCCACACCAGGTCACTGCTCGACTTTGAGCCCAGTTTTCATGGTCGCCGGGCGACTACGAAAGCACGGTCACCCCAACCGCAGACAGAGGCGTGTGTGAAGTGAGACAGCTGCATGGAAATAGGTACCCTCAGGGGACCCCACACGGTCGAGGGCTAGTGCACACTCATGAAAACATAGGCGCTGGCCACTGGAGACAGCTGTGGAGCCAGGGTTGCCAGTGCACGGGCGGGTGCTCAAACGCAGACAGCTCAGGGCCAAGGTACAGGCACGAGATAGCAGCTGGAGCGCAGGCCCTTCTCAGGGGCAAAGGCTGGCAGCTGCGCCTGAACACAGAAAGCCTCCCAGGGACAAAGGCAGGAGGCTGTGCCCGAACACAGAAAGACTCCCAGGGACAAAGGCAGGCGGCTGCGCACGACTGGAGAACCTAGCACACACCCATAAACTCAGAGAAGTACGCACACACCAGGAGGCTCAGAATACACGCTGGAAACCCTGTGGAGAGAGGCGCCCACTAACGCTGGGATACATAGCACAATGAGGACTGAGTTCTGAACACAGAGAAAAGCAATAAGATCACCCCTCGGCCATTGCAGCCAGCAAGACCAGAAAAAACGGCTCGGCAAGTTTGAAAACAACAAGAGGGTTCTTTTGTTGTGTGTTTTTTTTTTAAATTTTTTTAATATTTTGTTTTAAATATTTTGTTTTGCTTTGCTTGTTCTTTTTTTTTTATGGCTACTTATATTTGTGTGGGGGCGTCTGTGTGTGTGTCTGTTTTTTGTTTTGCCAGTTTATTTGTGTCTTTTTGTTTGTATGCCTGTCTATTTATATGATTTTTAACTATTCCTTCTTCATTATTTTTATATTCTTCTTTACTCCCCAACTCCTTTTGCCTCCCTTGAACTCCTTCTTGTCTTATTCCGTCTTCCTTTCTTTCCAATTTTATCTCTTCTACCTTCCTCTTTTTTCTTTTTTCATTTCCCCCCCTCTTCTTTTTTTAAATACCCACGAGTAAGACAAAACAAACAAACAAACAAGCCTGGATCTGTGGATAAAAAACCAGAGTTGGCCCCCAAAAGAGGGTATTCCATCTGATGAGACAGTGGAAGTGGTGAACAACAGGATATCTGAAGGAGAATCCACCACTGAATCTCACAGATATTCTACCACAGAAGGTCATACCACAAACTCAGGGAGCCAGAACAGATCAATTTAAGAAGTTGAGGCCAACAACAAGAGTCTTACAAACAATGGGAAGACAAAAGAACAATCCCCAAATGAAAGGAAAGGAGGAAGCTCCAGAAAGAATGCTAAATGAAACAGAGGCAACTCAACTATCAGATATCGAGTTCAAAGCAATGGTTGTCAGGAAGCTCAATGAGCTCTCAATGAGCTACCACAAACTACAGGGAAGTTATGATGAACTCACCGCAAACTATATCAACATGAAAAAGGAAATAGAAACTATCAACAAGGGCCAAGAGGAAATGAAGAACACAATCTCTGAACTGAAGAACACAGTAGAAGGAATGAAAAGCAGAATCCATGAAGCAGAAGATCGGATCAGCGAGTTGGAGGACAAAATAGAAAAAAAACACTCAGAATGAGCAAGATAAGGAAAAGAGGCTTAGAAAAAATGAAGAGGGTTTAAGAGAAATGCAAGACAACATGAAACGGAATAATATCCGTGTAATAGGGATACCAGAAGGAGAAGAACAAGAACAAGGGATAGAAAACCTGTTTGAAAAAGTAATAATGGAAAACTTCCCTAATTTGGTGAGAGAAAAAGCCACACAAATCCAGGAAACACAGAGAGTCCCAATCAAAAGGAACCCAAACAGGCCCACTTCAAGACACATCATAATTAAAATGGTAAAATTCCAAGACAAAAAGAGAATCTTAAAGGCAGCAAGGGAAAAAAGGGAAATAACATACAAGGAAACCCCGATAAGGTTAGCAGATGACTTCTCAAAGGAAACGCTCCAAGCCAGAAGAGAATGGCAAGAAATATTCCAAGCAATGAGAACCAAAGGCCTGCAGCCCAGACTACTTTACCCAGCAAGGCTTTCAATCAAGATAGAAGGCCAAATAAGGAGCTTCCCAGACAAAAGAAGTCTAAAAGAATACACCTCTACCAAACCAATTCTGCAAGAGATACTAAAGGGACTGCTTTAAGGGAAGAAAGGAAAAGACAGAGAGAGAAAGAGAGAGGAACACAGGTATGAAAATGGCAATGAATAAACACCTATCAATAATAACCTTAAAAGCCCTGGCTGGCGTAGCTCAGTGGATTGAGCTCGGGCTGTGAACCAAAGTGTCGCAGGTTCGATTCCCAATCAGGGCACATGCCTGGGTTGCAGGCCAGGCTCCTAGTGGGGGGCCACGTGAGAGGCAACCACACATTGATGTTTCTCTCCCTCTCTTTCTCCCTCCCTTACCTTCTCTAAAAATAAATAAATAAAATCTTAAAAAAAATAATAATAATAACCTTAAATGTAAATGGATTAAATGCTCCAATCAAAAGACATAGAATAGCTGAATGGATAAGAAAGCATGACCCACACATATGCTGCCTACAAGAAACCCACCTGAGGACAAAAGACATACACAGGCTCAAAGTGAAGGGCTGGAAACAAATTTTCCAAGCAAATGGTCAGGAAAAAAAAGCTGGGGTAGCAATACTCATATCAGACAACATAGACTTCAAAAGAAGGGCCATAAAGAGAGACCCAGAAGGTCACTTCATAATACTCAAGGGAGGAATCCACCAAAAAGACATAAATTGTAAATATATATGCACCCAACGGAGGAGCACCTAAATACATCAAGAAAATTTTAGAGGACTTCAAGAAAGAGATTGACAGCAACACAATTATAGTAGGGGATTTTAACACCCAACTGTCAAAAATGGACAGATCTTCCAAACAAAATATCAACAAAGGTATTGTGGCATTGAACAACCCTCTAGAGGAAATGGACTTAACTGATATATATAGAGCCCTTCATCCCAATGAAGCTAAATACACTTTCTTTTCAAATGCACATGGAACATTTTCAAAGATAGACCACATGATAGGACAAAAATCAAGCCTCAACAAATTCAAGAAAATTGAAATCATACCGAGAATTTTCTCTGACCACAAGGGAATGAAACTAGAAACCAACCCCAAGGAGAAAAACGCAAAACCCTCAAAATCATGGAGATTGAATAGCATGCTAGTAAACAATGAATGGGTCAAGAATGAAATTAGGGAGGAAATCAAAAAGTTTCTGGAAACAAACGATAATGAACTCACATCGACCCAAAACTTATGGGACACAGCAAAGGCAGTCCTCAGAGGGAAGCTTATAGCGATACAGGCCTATCTAAAAAAGACAGAGACATCTCAAACAAACAACCTAACCTTACGCCTACAAGAACTCAAGGAACAACAACAAAGACAGCCCAGAGCAAGTAGAAGGAAAGAAATAACCAAGATAAGAGCAGAATTAAATGACATAGAGACTAAAAGCACAATCCTAAAGATCAATGAATCCAGGAGTTGGTTCTTTGAAAAGATCAACAAAATCGACAAGCCTTTAAGCAGGCTCATCAAGAAAAAAAGAGAGAGGACTCAAATAAACACAATCAGAAATGAAAGAGGAGCGATTACAACTAACACCACAGAAATACAAAGGATTGTAAGAAATTACTATGAAGAACTGTATGCCAAGAAATTTGAAAACCTAGGTGAAATGGACAAGTTTCTAGCAAAATATAACCTTCCAAAACTCAATGAAGAAGAAACAGAAAGCCTGAACAGACCAATAACAGCCCGTGAAATTGAATCAGTAATCAAAACACTCCCGATGCACAAAAGTCCTGGACCAGATGGCTTCACAGGAGAATTCTACAAAACATTTAAGGAAGAGCTGACCCCTATCCTGCACAGACTATTCAAAAAAATCCAAAATGATGGAAGACTCCCAAACTCTTTTTATGAAGCCAGCATCATCCTAATCCCAAAACCAGATAAAGACACAGCAAAGAAGGAGAACTTCAGGCCAATATCGCTGATGAACATAGATGCTAAAATCCTCAACAAAATATGGGCAAACCGCATCCAACAATACATTAAAACGATCATACACTATGACCAAGTGGGATTCATCCCAGGGATGGAAGGATGGTTCAACATTCGCAAATCAGTAAATGTAATTCATCACATAAACAAAAGCAAAGACAAAAATCACATGATCATATCAATAGATGTGAAAAAGCATTTGATAACATACAGCACCGATTTATGATAAAAACACTCAGCAAAATGGGAATAGAGGGAGCATTCCTCAACATAATAAAGGCTATATATGAGAAACCTACAGCCAGCATCATACTCAACGGGCAAAGACTAAATTCTTTTCCACTAAAATCAGGAATAAGACAAGGCTGTCCACTTTCACCACTTCTATTCAACACAGTATTGGAAGTATTAGCCACAGTGATTAGACAAGAAAAGGAAATAAAAGGCATTCAACTTGGAAAGGAGGAAACAAAACTATCATTCTTTGCAGATGACATGTTAGTATACATAGAAAATCCTATAGTCTCGGCCAAAAAACTGCTCGACCTAATAAATGAATTTGGCCAAACAGCCGGATACAAAGTCAATATCCAGAAATCAAAGGCATTTTTGTATACCAACAATGAAACAACAGAAGCAGAAATAAAAAAAAAAAATCCCATTCGATATAGCAAAAAGAAAAATAAAGTACCTAGGAATGAACCTAACCAAGGAGGTAAAAGACCTGTATGCAGAAAACTACACAAAACTGAAGAAAGAAATCAAGGAAGACACAAATAAATGGAAACACATACCGTGTTCATGGATCGGAAGAATTAACATCATCAAAATGTCCATACTTCCCATAGCAATCTACAGATTCAATGCAATACCTATTAAAGTGCCAATGGCATATTTCACAGATATAGAACAAACTCTTCAAAAATTTATATGGAACCATAAACGACCCAGAATAGCGGTAGCAATCTTGAGAAAGAAGAGCAAAGCAGGAGGGATCACAATACCTGATACCAAACTGTATTACAAGGCCACTGTAATCAAAACAGCCTGGTACTGGCATAAAAACAGGCACGTGGACCAGTGGAATAGAACAGAGAGCCCAGAAATAAACTCAAGTCTCTACAGTCAATTAATATTTGACAAAGGGTGCAGCAACATAAAATGGAGTAAAAATAGCCTCTTCAACAAGTGGTGTTGGGAGAACTGGACAGCTTCATGCAAGAAAATGAAACTCGAGCACCAACTTACACCATACACAAAAATAAATTCAAGGTGGATAAAAGATTTAAATATAAGCCGTAACACCATTAAAGTCTTAGAGGAGGACATAGGCAGTAAAAATCTCAGATATTACATGCAGCAACATTTTTACTGATACGTCCCCTAAAGCAAGGGAGATAAAGGAAGGAATAAACAGATGGGATCTTATCAAAATAAAAAGCTTCTGCATGGCCAAGGAAAACAGTATTAACATAAAAAGAGAACCGACTGTTTGGGAAAACATATTTGCCAATGATACCTCAGACAAGGGTTTAAGCTCCAAAATATACAAAGAACTTACACGACTCCACTCTAAGAAGACAAGCAACCCAATTAAAAAATGGGCAAAGGACTTGGGCAGACATCTCTCCAAGGAGGACATACAGAGGATCCAGAGACACATGAAAAGATGCTCGATATCTCTAGCTATCAGAGAGATGCAAATTAAAACCACAATGAGATACCACTTGACACCAGTCAGAATGGCCCTCATTAACAAAGCAACAAACAGCAAGTGTTGGAGAGGTTGTGGAGAAAAGGGGACCCTAGTACACTGTTGGTGGGAATGCAGACTGGTACAACCACTATGGAAAACAGTATGGAATTTTCTAAGAAAACTAAAAATGGATCTACCTTTTGACCCAGCAATTCCACTGCTAGGACTATATCCTAAGAACTCTGAAACACCAATCCAAAAGAACCTATGCACCCCTATGTTCATAGCAGCATAATTTACAATAGCCAAGTGTTGGAAGCAACCTAGATGCCCATCAGTAAATGAATGGATCAAAAAACTGTGGTACATTTATATAATGGAATTCTATGCAGCAGAAAGAAAGAAGGAGCTCATACCCTTTGCAACAGCATGGATGGAACTTGAGAGCATCATGCTTAGCGAAGTAAGCCAGGCAGTGAAAGACAAATACCATATGATCTCACCTTTAACAGGAAGCTAATCAACAAAACAAACAAACAAGCATAATATAACCAAAGACATGGAAATTGAGAACAGGCTGAAAGTCACCGGAGGGGAGAGGGGAGGGAATTTCAGGGGAAAAGGGGAAGGATTTACAGGAACAAGTATAAAGGACACATGGACAAAAACTATGGGGGGTTGGAAATGGGAGGGAGGTGGGGAGGGCTGGGGTGGTGGGTTTGGGTGAGAATAAAAGACAGAAAACTGTACAAGATCAACAATTAAAATTTTTAAAAAAAGGAACATGTATACAGGACCCATGGTAAGGGACAACTATGTGGGAACTGACTGAGGTTGTGGGGTGGGCAAGCCCAGCATTGGAGAGGAAGGGGTGAAAATGGGGATAGCTCTAATGGAACAACAATAAAAAAAAAAATAAAACACATAAATGGTCACAAAATTGCCAAACATTCCTATAATGCAAGGCAAAAAGTGCAAGGCATAAAACAGCACAAGAGCTGAAAGTTGTGAGTCATAAAATCAAAATATTTTTCAGTTCTATAAAAAGTGAGGCTAAAACTGTGAGAAAGTAATTGGAATCAGAAAAAGTACTTGAGCCCTAAATATATGCATCATTATGTTATATGTATATATATATACACACACATATATACATACATATATATAATTATATATATAGAAATACAAATATAACTGAACTTATTATAATTGTATATATAATTTATATATAAAATAAATTTATATATTTTATATGTATATACAACCTCTTCTAATTTAATTACAAGAAAATAGGCAAAAGATTTAAAAGATACTTTTTAAAAAGATCATGTATTGATTGCCTACATGTACATAAAAAGGTGTTGGAACATTATGAATCATCAGGGAATTGCAAATTAAATCACACCAAGATATCTTCACAAATGAAAAAATTAAAATGGCAAAGTATACCGAATGTTGAAATGAATGTGGAGCAACTAGAACTCTCATATAGTGGTGGTGAAAATACTAAATACATTTTGGAAAACAACTTGGTACTTAAAAACTGTAAAGCAAACTTGCCATATGGCCCAGTTATGCCCCTCCTAGGAATTCACTCCAAAGAAAGAAAAACATATGCCCCCATAAAGACTTCTATACAAACATTACAGGCAACTTTGTTTTTAATAGCCAAAGCCTGACTGCAACTCAAATGTCCTGTCCTTAAAACACATTAGTAGATGAACTGATTTCGGTATACACATGCAATAGAATACTATTTAGTGATAAAAAGGAATGGACTATTGGTACATAAAACAACACAGATGAATTACAAAATTATCATGCTGAGGAAAAATGCAAGATCAAAAAGTGTGGATATTATATAATTCCATTTACATAGACTTCTAATAAAATGAAAATGTATCTATAATAACAGAAAGCAGATCAGTGATTGCCTAGAGACAGGGGTGGATTTAGGCATTAATTACTAAGGGGCACAGAGAAACTTTTGGATGATCAAAATGTTTATCTTTATTTGGGCAAAGGATCCACAGGTCTATACATTTCACATAACTTACAAATTGTTTTCTTTAAATATGTGCAGTTTATTGTACTTGAATTACACTTAAATACCGTTGAAAATAAAAAATGCTATGAAAAGATACACGAGTGTGCTTTTCATTTCTAGTTAGTAGTCATAAAAAGATCTATATCTATTTCTATATTTATATCTACATACATCTATACTTGTATCTATCGATATCTATAATCCCTTCTAGCTAATGTAACAAATGTACAGAATTGGATACTGTATTTTTGCATATCTAAGACTATTCTTAAAGTAATAAAGTCACAAACTGTGGGAAATAATACGAATTAACCATTTAAATTTTTATTGCTTTTCATATTGATTAAGAACAATTTGCAAAAGGATCATATAAATAGTATTAGGGAACTTGGACACTATGTATTTGACACAATAGATACTCTGTTAGGGAGAATTCACTGATGTGGTTTTCCCATACAACATATGTTGCAAAGGGGCTTCCAAGCTTTTTTTAAAAAATCATTTTATTGTTGTTCAATTGCAGTTGTCTGCATTTGCCTCCCAGCACTCCCCCCCACCCCAGCTATCCCCACCTCCCTCCCCTGCTTCCACCTCCCCCTTGGTTTTGTTCATGTGTCCTTTAGAGTTATTCCTTTAAACTCTTCCCCCTTTTCCCCTCAATATCCACTCCCCCTCTCCTCTGGTTACTGTAAGATTTTTTATTGCACATTAACTTATTCCACTGGGCTTTTTTTCTGCATTGACACCCAATCACAGCACAGCAGAATATACACATTGGGTACACTATTCTCTTGCCTTGCCTTTGGGTGAAAAATAGGAGCAAAACTAATTTTGTATATCTAGATTTTACAGATTACTATAAAGTTTGTCTACTGATAGTACTATACATCCTCTTTGTTTAGTCTTCTCGTGAACAGCTGAGGAATTTTGCACTTCTGGCACTGGGAAGCTGTGAAAATGTAAATATTTATCAAGAGTAAACACTTTTAAATATTAAAGATCTGCATTTTTCTTATTGGGCCCAATATATTTAGGAAGACTATTATTTATCTTGTAGAATCAGTTAGAAAAGTCAATATTTATGTGTATACATCAAATAATATTAAAAGCACATACAATGTGTTATGCTAATGCCATACACAGAGAAGAAACTAAGTAGAAATATTCAATATCTGAATTAATTTTTATACCATCAGCATTGCTTTTCCATTACACTGTGTTCACTCTTTATTACACATTTCAGAGAAAAGTCATTATTTTCTTCATAAAAGTGTATAATTTAAATCAAATGTTGCTCACAGAAAAAGAAAACAGTAGTTGAATGGATATGGGCAGATGAAATTTTCAATGGATGCCTCCCTCAAACTATTGAGAAAAAAGATTATCCTTTGGTAGAGTGACCACCTTCTCTTATTTCATCGGAGAGTTACGTGGTGGAGATTGTGATGCTGCTGACTCAGACTTCCCTTCAGTAATGATGAACTTACTGCTGGTTTTAGCCTCAACTCTTAGCCCTCTTTGGAGATTGCCTCGAGTGAAGTAAATCGCCTTACCTGAGGATCCCTTACTTGAGCCAGACTACATCACTTACTGATCAGTGTGAAAGTATAAAGGCCCAGTCCCATTGCTTCTATTTGGGATAACTGTAATGGGTGGTCCCAGCTCTAGGGCTCCCATGGAAGATCAGCTGAAACCTTATTTGGGACTGTATCACAGCTCAACTTATCCCCCCTGTCTAATCCTCCTTTGTCCCTGTCATTTCTACAGGTGTTGATTCTAAGAGCACTAACTATCAAACCTCCTGTATGATACATCTGGCTTCAGAGTCTGCTTCCCAGAGATCTCAATTTATGGTATGGTATGAGAAACTTATTATGTTTAATGTTAGATTGTTTAAGTGTCTTATATGTTAGGCCTGAAGCTTTCTATAGGTAACCACTCTACTCTACTAAGCAGACACTATTTCTCAGGGACTTTGATTACCACAAATATACTTTAAATCAGACTTTGATACTAAAATAGAAAATATCATTGAGGAAACTATAAATACATGTAGACCTTATTCTTATCTCTGCAACATCATTCCTAACATTGGTTAGGGACATGGTATAATTTACAGCTATGGGAAATTTAAAAATCTTTACTAAGTGTAACAAATTCCAGTTCATACTTTCTGTGGTCTGAATGTTTGTGTTCCCCCAAAATGTAAATGTTAAAATCCTAATGCCCAATGTGATATTATTAGAAGGTGGGGTTTGGGGAAGTGATTAGGTTATGAGAGTAGAGTCTTCATGCATGGCATTAGTGGTCATGAGAGCAGAGTCTTCATGCATGGCATTAAAAGAGACCCCGCGGAGCTCACTAACTCCTTAACACCATGTGAACACATAGCCAGAAGTTGGCTGTCCACAATCAGGAAGAAGTCCCTCACACAACCATGCTGGCACCCTACTCTTGGACTTCTATCCTCCAGAAGTGTGGGAAATAAATTTGTTACTTATGAGTTAACAAGTCTATGATGTTTTGTTATGTCAGCTTGAAGAGACTAAGACAATATTATATAGAAAAGTATTCCTATAGAGATGCATTTTAAATATGTCAAGATGTTCGCCAATGTTCTTATTTTTATCGACTTATGAAATGTAAACAGTTTCTATTACAAGTAGTTCTAAATAAATTCTGCCATATTTTTCTACAAATAATATACATTCAGCCCCTAGTCTTTCATATTAAGATTGGTGGTTGAAATATTCATACGTAAAAAAAAATTATGTGATTTTATCTGATTAAAATTTTATTGTGTAGTTCCAGACTCATGAAACTATAACATTTTCTTCCTCTGGATTACTATTTTTAGAGAAAATCACTTTGAAATAACCTGTTTTACAATGTAGCATATTTTCAGCATCTATGTTCTGTTAACTAGCCAATCGTCTGTTTTGAAGGGTGTTTAACCTTTCTTCCATGTGGTAAGGTTAAAAAAAACACAACAAAACAGAAAAACCTGGATGAGTAGTTTCTTTTTAGAATATTTTCCAGCCTAATCATCTTCTGTGCTACATTGCCTGAATTTCAAAACTTCTTTGACTTAAAATTGCAACTATAGAATTAACCATTCTCAAAGTTATTTTTCTCAATAATATTTATCTTTCCAAATTCTAGAAAAATTGAAACAACATTATTCTAAAACAGTAAATAATAATACAAATGCCTGCATAATGGATAGAATAGAATTATACACATACACACTCAGGGGTGGGAAAAAGGAGGTTTACAGTTGTAATACAAATAAATAACACAGATATTAATAAACAACACTACAAGAATAAACCCTGTTTTGCATACCTACTTTTGCCCACCCCTTAAACTATGTAAGGAATTCATGATATAGTGAATTAATCAAAGCAGCCTTGTCTTTACTTTCCCTTCCTTGCTACAGTTGCAAATGACAGATTTCTCTCCTCTATTGTTTCCATCATGTAGAACTAGAATTCACTACAATGTCAGAGAGGAAGGTTTGAGATAAGTGCACTTTAGTAATGTTCTGGAGTCATCACAAACTGGTTTAAAAGTGTTGACTGTGCAGAGACCTGTCTGACTTCACTGAGGATGTGGAGTGGGGGGTCCATGGCATGCCTGCTATGCAGAATGTGATGTCCTATGGTCACTGCTCTGAGCCTTATCCCAATGTGACATTCACTCTCCTTCTGAAGAGGAGGCCCCCTTCTATATTGTCAATCTCCTCGTCCTCTGTATCCTCCTATCTTTTCTGGCTCCCTTGAGTTTTTATCCCTCTGCAGCCTTTGGGGAAAAGGTCTCCCTAGAGTGACTGTCCTACTGGCCGTGTCTGCATTTCAGCTCAAGGTGGTAGAGATCATGATGAACTCAGGCAATGCCCCTCTGGTAGGAAAATACTATATAGCCATGATGGCCTTGATCACAGCCTCCACTGCCTTGACCATTATGGTGATGAATATACACTTCTGTAGGGCTGAGGCCTGGCCAGAGCCACTTTGGGCCAGGGCGGTTATACTGAAATACACATCCAGGATCTTATTTGTCTATGACATGGGTGAGATCTGCCTTAGCCCCTGTTCTGACCAGGAACAGGACCACCTCATGAAGGTTTATGACAAGCTTCCAGAGCCTGATCTCAAAACAGCCGGGAACAAATGCCTTCCCAGAAGGAAGGAGAGGAACAAACTCATGGACACGGGCCATGGTGGGGGATTGACTGTGGGAGTGATGGGGGCGCGGGACAAGGGTGAGCAATGGGGAAAAAGGTGAGACAACTGTAACTGAACTATAATAATAAAAAGAATGACTTGGGATACCAGGGAGAGAACCTGCAGCATGCTGATAGTTACTGTGTATGGTATGAAGTACTGATTAGGAATATCAAATACATTGCCAAGTGCCTCAAAGACCACAAGGCCACCAATTGCAAGGGGAGTGAATGGAAGAAGTTTGCAAAAGTCATAGACCAATTATTCACATTGATATTTTTCCTTGTGGTGTTCGTGATGACTATTTTGATCATAGCAAGAGCAGATTAGTAGGTATTTAATATATGGGATATATTAAATTAATAGAATTCCCTGTGATCTGCTCTAATTCTTTCAAGTGACACATATAATTAAAAAAAGTGTTCACTGTGTGCCTCTATTTCCAAATCCACAAGTTTAGTGAGGTCACATTGGTAGCTTAAAATTGACAAGGTAGGAATATATAGATCAAGAAACTGGCAAGTATTATAAATAAAAGCTTTTATCCCCAGGAAAGCCAGTTGTTAAATGTTTACCAGCTCATCACTTCAATTCCTATGTAAGGAGTGGTATGTTAGTGAGCCAGCTCTCTGAAATATGCACAATCAACCTTATTGATCCAGTATCAGCCAGCTCCAGCACACCATTGTATATAACTGCATATAACTGCATTGCATATACCTGCATATATACAGTATATAACTATATAACTGTATATAACTGCATATATAACTGTACTCTGTTTTATAGAAATGGGGTACATAACCCCATTTCTATAAAACTTGTGACATTATCTGCATGGCTCCTTTATTGTGAACAAAGTTGGCATTTTCAGCATGATAAAATTTTAAAACATCCAAAGAACAGCATTGCTTTTGTAGTAAGAATGCAGTGTACCAACCTCTTAGAATATGAATTCCATTCCTTTCCTGTTTAAAAATTTAGGAAGTTATCAGCAGTGCAGAATGCTTGCATAGTTACTTCATCTAGATTCATATTCTCTCTCTCTCTCTCTCTCTCTCTCTCTCTTTAATTCTTGATAATTGTTTTACAAGTTTTATATTCACTATCCTCTATATTTTATCTGGAGACATTTTAAGTTAAAAATATTTAATTATTAAGTGTTTAAAAAAAGGGAATACAGAGCATATTATAATAAATAGTAATTACCGCAAGCTACATTTAACAAAGATTAACACTTTGCCCTATTTGCTGAGAGTCCTTTCCTCCCTCTGTTTTTACTAAGGAATTGAAACATAAGCCTCACCACACCCCCATCCATCATTGCTATACACTTCTCCAGAATTAATCACTACCTGAAATTGGCATGTGATATCACCACACGATTGATGTGTGAAGTAATACATGGTATATTTTGTATACTTAAACCACTCACATACATGGTATTACACTGTGCATATGTTTATTTCCTTTCTACATTTTTTTTTATTTTGTGATTTATAAATTCAGTTCTATCTATTGTACTTAAAAATTATGATTCAAACATACACAAAAGTTTAAAAAATTCACCACCATATATCTTCTATTCAGATTCAATAACAATCAGCATTGCTGTATTTTACTGTGTATTCTTCCTACATAAATATTTCAGCATCAGTCTGCTAAGAATTAAAACATTCTCCACTATAACCACATTATCATGATCACACCTAAGAAAATAAACAATATATTATCTAATATCTTCTACTCTATTCATTTTCCCCAAGAATCATAAAATAGAACTCATCTTTGGTTTTGTTCAACCAGGTTCCAACCAAGATTCATTCATACTATTGGGTTATTTGTAAGATTTTGTTTCATTTAAAAAACCTATTTGTTTTTAAATTAAATTCATTATTTTAAAATTGCCTTGTAGAATACCCCATTTTGATTGTTTGTTCCCAAATAGCATTAAAAACATGTATGAAGGACCCATGGGCAAAAACAATGGGATGGAGGAGGACTGAATGTGAGAGGTATGGGTGTGGTAGGGCAGAGGAGAGTAATGGGTAAAAAATAAGGACAACTGTCATTGAACAACAATAATATTTTTAAAGTGTACTTTATACTTTTGTAAACTGAATTTCCTTCTGGTGACTGCTTCATATGTATCTCATTTATTGTAATTATCACTAATTCTTAGAAAGGTTGCAATTTTCCCTTGCTCTAAAAATTGTTTAATATTTACAAGCAAAGGTAATTTTCAATTTTTTTTGCATTGTATTTTTAATTTCCAGGTCTTACACAAGATGATAAGTAAATGTTTAAATATTTTATCTTTATGATACTTCCTGATATTTTCCTGATACGGATCTTCATATGTTATCAAACTTGAGATAACAAGAGGTATGAAAGAACACACACTGTTTATTATTATACAGCAAGTGTTTAATATGTATCTATAAAATATACTCTATTAATTATGTTGTTTTTACTTCCTATATTCATACCTATTCATATCTTTTCATTCTGTTTTATACTGATTGTGGTATATTGATGTTTCCCATTATTAAAGTTTTCACATATTTATCCATGTATTGCCTGCACTTTTGCCTTGAAATAGACAGTAACTGTCTAAGTTTATATTATACATCGATATTAATTTCTGTTCTGTCTTCATTATGAATGTGGTTTTTAGCATTATAAAATACATTTATTGCTGTAGTTTAACATTTTTTTCTGAATTTAACCTTCTTTGTATTTCTTCCTTTGTAAAATTGATTTCTGCATTAGCTTTTCAATATACAAGTTTAAAGAAAGATATCTTTTAGAGATAGATGTCAAAATACATGTAATTTAGTTAGAAGATTTTTTTAGTTAGAATTTTTTTTTTCTTTATAGTTGCTTGGGGATGGCAATTTTTCATCAGTTGAAATATTTTTATTCATGTTACCTGTTTTATTTGCCCAGTCCCTTTGTGCAAAGATATTCTCTCTCTCTTTCTCTCCCCTTTTCTCTCACTGCACATGTGTGTGTGTGTTTTCTAATTCCTACTTATGTCATGGGCAGAGTTTATACTTGAAGCACACTCTCTTATGTTGCTTTACTGAATTTTTATTTATTTAATAAAAGAGATTCATGGTGGGAGTGGTAGGAGTAAAGAAAAAAGTTGTGAAAATTTTCTCTTCCATTTTCAGGATTCTGTTGTTTTTCTTTCTTATTTTTTCTTTATTTTCACTATTATCATTCTCAAAAGCACAGTCCCATTCTCTATCTCTTCCCTCAGAATAAAGCTTCTCTAATACTATCACTTTCAATGTTATTATAATTTTATGCTCCATCCCTGTATCTGGTGTTGTGGACTACCAAGAACCAAACTGTTGTTTAATAATTTGGCTCTTAAGGTTAGATGTTTTCTTTCTGAGGATAATTTTGTCTCTCCTCCATTAATTCTGCCAATACTCTCACCTGCATGTCACAGAATCTCCTAAACCTAAGCCCTCCCCGCTGCTCTCTGTATTCATAGTCTTACACTCAGAGTAGAAATTCTCTTGGAATTTATTGTTTGTTTCTCTCTGTAAATGTAATTTCAAGTTTATGATATTCTCCAACTTCTAGTATTTCTGAGACTGTAGGTTATGTGTAGTTTTATATGCTGTTCTTGTTGATCTTATTGTATTTGGGGAGAATATATACATACATAGGTATTGAGATTCTGATGTCTCACCCCTTTTTGCCAGACACTGAAGCCTCTGATTTTCTTGTTTGAAATATTCCTGGGGCTTTTTGTTCTGCTCCTTGAAAATTGCAAAATGAAACTTATGATAGTTCAAAAGATTCAAAGAGACACCTGGGAATTGTCCATGGAGCAGGGGGCAGCATAACTGCCTATCCTTGTTCTATTTCATTTATTGTATATTTCATCATTTTAAAACCCTTCATATTACTTCATTTGACATTAGTATATTGGTCTTTTCTAAAAGTAGAGCTAAATAGAATTTCAGATACAATTGACCCATAATATTATATTGGTTTATATGTACAATATAATGATTTGATATTTGCATATATCGCCAAATAATCACAAGGCTAGTTAACATACATCACCATACAGAGTTACAAGAATTTTTTTTACCTTGTGATGAAAACATTTAAGCCTTATTCTCTTAGTAACTTTCAAATATACATTGCAGTATCATTAAGTGTAGTAGCCCTGCTATACATTACATCATCATGACATATATTTTATAGCTGGAAGTTTGTACTTTTTAACTCCATAACTCATTTTACCAACTCACCCCCAATAAACACACACTCCACTGGCAATTACTATTGTTTTTCTGTGTTCATGACTCCCCTTTTTTGTTTGTTTGTTTCAGATTATACATATGAGGGAATTCATATAGGATTAGTCTTTCTTTTCTAATTTATTTCACTTAGTATAATGCCCAAAAAGTCCCTCCATGTTGCTGCAAATAGCAAGATATCATTTGCTTTCATGGTTGAATAATTTCCATTATTTCTACACACACACACACACACACACACACACACACAAAGCGAGGTCCATCTGGAAAAAGTCTAGCCATTGTTAATATAACAGGAACAGTTTGCGTGACATTGGTGTAACATGACAGCCAAGCAGAGCGGACTGGAATGTGCATGTGTGAACAACGAGGACTTCACTGTACTGGTCAGTAAGGGCAGTATACATTACTGAGTAAGCATGTGTATTGTGTGGCTATTGTATTCAAAATGACTGAGCAAGTAGGGCAATGAATCTGCATCAAATTTTGCATTAAGCTTGAACATTCCTCTGCAAAAACTATCTGGATGATTCAGAAGGCCGCATCTATGGGCAACTCATGATTGGCAGCTTCATCATGACAATGTGCCCACTCATGTATCATTTCTCATGCAGAGATTTTTGGTGAAAATCGAGTCACCCAGGTTTTTCGTCCCCCTACAGCTAAGATTTGGTACCCTTTGACTTGTGGCTTTTCCCAAAACTACAATCACCTTTGAAAGAGAAGCAATTTCAGACCATTGATGAAATTCAGGAAAATACTGATGGTGATTGAGAGAACTGTGTGAGGTCCCAAGGTGCCTGCTTTGAAAAGGACTGAGGCATCATTGTCCTATGTACATTGTCACTTGTATCTTGCATCTTCTTCAGTAAATGTTTC
The DNA here is from genome assembly GCA_039655065.1 of Glossophaga mutica. NCBI lineage: Eukaryota > Metazoa > Chordata > Mammalia > Chiroptera > Phyllostomidae > Glossophaga > Glossophaga mutica. Next base: position 30,673,578 of record CM077318.1, read on the forward strand.
TATTTTCCATATTACATGGCTGAATACCTTCTGGATGGACCATATATATCCTCTGTACTATATTATATAATGGGGAACGCTATTCGTGTGGAGGAAGGGGTTATATAGAAAATCTCTACCTTTCACACTATTTTTCTGTAAACCTAAAACTGCTGTAGTAAAATAAAGTCTCAGTTCAAGAAAAGTGTGATAATAACAAATACTGTTCAGGATGAGGCAAATCTGTAACTCTCATACACAGTAGAAATGTAAAATTTTGAAGTAATTTTGGAAAGAAGTTTAGCAGTTTCTTAAACAATTAAACATAGTGTTATAATATTTGACACCAATTCCCCTCCTAGATAAACTCAAGAGAAATCAAAATATATTGCCCTGAATAACTTCTAATGAATACTTATGATAACATAATAAATAAAATGTAGAAATAACCCAAATATCCATTATCAGTTGAATGGATAAATAAGTGGTATATTAATTAAAGGTAAAATTATTTAGTTCTAGTAAGGAATGAAATATATATTTTTATATTCTACAATGTTTACAAACCTTGAAAACATTATACTGCGTGAAAGAGGCCAGTTATAAAGACCACATATTGCCCTGGCTGGTGTAGCTCAGCAGATTGAGTGTGGGCTGCGAATCAAAGGGTCGCTGGTTCGATTTCCAGTCAGGGCACATGCCTGGGTTGTGGGCCAGGTTCCTAGTGGGGGCCACATGATGGGAAACCACACATTGATATTTCTCTCCCTCTCTTCCTCCCTACCTTTCCCTTTCTCTAAAAATAAATTAAAAAATTTAAAAAAAGACCACATATTATATGATTCCATTTGTATGACAGTACAAAACAGGGTAATCTATACAGATCGAGAGAAGAAGTGGTTTATTAGGTCTGATTAAAGGAATGAAGGTATATGGAGGTAATGCCTAAATAGTTTAGGTTCTGTTTTTTAAAGACTGTATTTATTTATTTTTAGAGACAGGGGAAGGGAAGGAGAAAGAGCATGTGCCCTGACTGGGAATCGAACCTGTGACCTTTTGGTTTGCAGGCCAGCAATCAATCCACTGACCCACACTAGCCAGGGCTGGTTTAGGTCTTCTTTCTGAACTGATAAAACTTGTAAAAGTGGCAATTTGAACATATCTGTTGAAGTACTAAAAATGATTGAATAAAAGATGAATTTTATGGTACATTAATTTTATTTCAATAAAAATAAACTAGAACATAGAATGGGCAGAATAATCTATCCATGAAAGCTTCATTAAATGCATTTTAAATTATTATTATTGTTGAATAATTATCCTTCAATAGGAGTCTAAAGTATCAAGTAGTGCGGTTTAGTTTTGCCTATATTAGAATCTGTTTATTCACACCTATGCTTGAAGAAAATATGTTAAATTCTTCTGAAAAAGTAAAGTGACATATTTCCTCCATTCATACTTCATCCTTTTGATTCAACATAGTACACTGAAGGTAGTAACTTTCTTTATGTTAAAGAGCAATTATTTATAAGGTCATTCTATATAAATTAGTGATAAATCATTTCACATAGAGCAGAAATCAGTGATGCAAAATGACTGTTATAGTCACCATACTCAGTGATAGAATCTACTACTTATTGGAAAATTTCACAGACAGGATTTAAGAGGGTATTATCTTTGCAGCACTTTATTTAATAGGGTTGAGTTAGTCACAACCTTTATGTCCACAACTGTACTATGCACAATATTAGAAATATTAAATCTAAAGTAAAATCATTTCTTAAAGAATAGAGGTTAAATATATACCTCCTCTTTCCCAGTGATGCAATTACTAGAAACAGAAAAAATAGTAAATTTATAGAGGAAAGCTAGAGCACTTTACAAAATAAATAAATATTTAGCCTTGGATCCTGAGTAACTTCATCTGTTTGATAAACATTAAATAAAAATATACACTAGTCCAGGCACTGACTATGCCTTAGCTACTTATGTTTTGTCAGCTAACTCTACCTGAATAAAAAAGGAGAAGTGAGCTATTTAAAGGAAAGAAGAATCTTGCTTACTAGTAATATATTAATTAAGGATGACCCCTAAAATATCTGTTATACAAGTTAATACAGTGTGCACTATTTACATATGTTCTGGCTACTTTGAATCAATTTTCATAAGTGTGGGATTATATTTGGATTAAATGCCATAATACCATAATTAAATTCCACAATTCCATAATATTATTTGTGTAACCACTCTATGAGTTCAAACTTTAAACATTTGTTCAATCCACTCAATATCTTTTGAGAGTCTACAGCATACATTACAGGTTTGGCCTCACACAACAGGCAAATGCTTTATTAGCTTCTAAGCAAGCAGTATCCAAACAAACATTTTCATTTCTGGGGTAGTTGGGAAGATAAAAAAGCACCCATCATAAAAGTGAATTTTATTCTAGTCTGAGTCTTTAATTAGCAGTAACAAAAACTCAAGCTTGCTTATTTGAATGGACACGATTACAAAGGAACTGAAAATGGTTTTCAGAAATTATAACTAGACATCAAAGATAGTCTATAAGTCAAACTCTCTCATTGTGTTTGGTGTGTTCTCTGATCAATCTCATTTTTCTGCATATATATAGTCCAACCATCTCTCTGCAGATAAACTTTCTCTATGAGGTTCCTAATTTGGGTTTTTTTTTTTTTGTTTGGTGTTTCAATGGGTATTATCACTAGCCCTTTTCTATTTGATCTTACAGTCCAAGCTCAAGGGTTCATTTACTAAATCTTTTTTGGTACCTAAACTTCAAATTTTTTGAAGAAAGAAAATCGATCATCCCAGTTTGGATTAGGTGGATGACTCTGGTACATTCACCGTAGCCAAAACACAGAATACATGCTATATAAACCTATCTCTTCTATTACATAATTCTGTCAATCTGAGAATGAGGTGCATGGAGAAATAAAATAATGCACATCTTTAATATAACAAAGAAACTAGACTATGGAAACAATCAGTAGCTATAGAACTGTATCTTCCCATTTTCTCCAATCCAAATTGAAACATTTTTATTGTTTAATTAATTTATTGTAATTTTTACCCTTTGTCCCCATTATACTCCACTGCACCCCACAATCACCACACTGTTGTCCATGACCATGGGTCTTTTTTCTTTTTGCTTAGTTCCTCCACCGCTGAACCACCCCCACAGCTGTCCTCTTTTCTGTTATCCATGAATCTGTCTCTGTTTCGCTTGTTAGTTCAGTTTGTTCATCATTTTCCACATATGAGTGAAATCATATGGACTTTGTCTTTCTTCGAGTTGCTTATTTCACTTAGAATAATGTTCTCAAGGTCCACCCATGTTGTCACAAAGGGTAAAATTTTCTTCTTTTTCTTTCTTTTTTTTTTTTTAACAACTGAGTAGCACTCCATTGTGTATATATACCATAGTCGTTTTATCCACTCACCTACCAATGGACACTTGGGCTGCTTCCATATCTTGGCGATTGTAAATAACACTGCAATGAACATAGGGGTGTTTATGCACTTTGGAATTAGCATTTTGGGTTTCTTTGGGTTTCTCATATTATTTCAAATTAGTGTTTCAGGTTTCTTTGAATAAATTGCCAGAAGTGGGATCCCTGGGTCAACAGGCAGATCCATTTTTAATTTCTTTTTAGGAAACTCCATACTATTTTCCACCAATCTCCATTCCCACCAACAGTGCACTAGGGTGTTTGTTGATTAATTGATAACAGCTATTCTGACAGGTGTGAAGTGATACCTCATTGTGGCCTTAATTTGCATTTCTCTGATAAGTAGTGATGTTGAGCATCTTTTCATATATCTATTGGCCATCTGTATGCCCTCTTTGGAGCAGTGTTTATTTAGGTCCTTTGCCCATTTTTCATTTGGAGTGTTTGTTTTTTTCATGTTGAGTTCTATAAGTTCTTTATAAATTTTGGATATTAAAGTGTTATCTAATGTATCAGTGAATATGTTCTTCCATTCCATGGGTTGTCTTTTTATCTTGTTGATGTTTTCCTTTTCTGTGCAAAAACTTTTTAGTTTGAGGTAGTCCCATTTGTTTATTTTTTTCTTTGCCTAAGGAGATATATCAGGAAATAATATTACTACAAGCAATAGCTGAGATTTTACTGCTTATGTTTTCTTCTAGGATTTTTATGGCTTCTGTTCTAACATTTAAGTCTTTAATACATTTTGAATTTATTCTTGTGTGTGGCACAAGAAGGTACTCTAATTTCATTTTTTTCTGTATATATCTGTCTATTTTCACAACACTACTTATTGAATAAACTATCTGAACTCATTACATGTGCTTGCTTCATCTGTCAAATATTAATTGGCTATAAAGGTGTGGGTTTATTTCTAGGCTCTCTATTCTGTTCCATTGATCTACATGTCTGTTATTTTGCCAGTACATGCTCTTTTGATTACTATGGCCTTGTAGTATATTTTTATATCATGTACCTTCACCTTTGCGTTTTTCTCAGGATTGCTGCTGCTTTTCAGGGTCTTTGAGCTTCCATACAGATATTTTAAATGTTTATTCTAAGTCTGCAAAATACATCATTGGAATCTAGATAGGAACTGTATTGTATCTATAGATTACTTTGGGTAGTATGGGCATTTTAATGATGTTAACTCTTCCTATCCATGAACATGGTATGTGCTTCCACTTACCTGTATTTTCTTCAATGTCTTTCTTCAATATCTTATAATGTTCCAAGTAAAGATCTCTTACATCTTTGGTTAAATTTACCTCCAGGTATTTTATTCTTTTTGAAGCAATCATGAGTGTGATTGTTTTCTTAATTTTCCTTTATGATAGTTCATTAAGCATACAAAAATGCAACTAGACACAACTAATAATAAAGGGAATAACCCAACAAGAAGATATAACCCTAGTAAACATTACTTCAACCAACATAAGAGCACCTAAATATGTAAAACAAATCTCATAAATATGTAAAACATAATTATGTTTTATGTTTACAAATATGTACAGAAATATAGTCATAGCAGAGGATTTTAACATCTCATTGCCTTCAAAGGATAGATCCTCTAGAGAGATTAATAATGAGACAGAGGCCTTAAATACCATACTAGATCAAATGAATTTAATTGATATCAGAGCATTTTACCCCAAAGCAGGAGAATATACCTACTTTTCAAGTGTACATGGAACATTTTCTAGGATAGACCACATGCTAGGATTCGAAACAACTCTCAATAAATTTAAGATTGAAATCATATTGAGCACCCTCTCTGACCACAATACTATGAAACTAAAACTCAATCACAGGAAGAAAACTGAAAAACATACAAAGAAGTGGAAGCTAAATAACATGTTATTAAACAATGAATGGGTCAACAATGAGATCAAGGAAGAAATCAAAAGATAGATACCTTGAAACAAATGAAACTGAGAATATAACAACCCAAAATCTGTGGGCCGTAGAAAAAGCAGTCCTGAGAAGGGGAAGCATTTTTTTAAAACTGTTTTTTTTAAAATTTTATTTTAATTGTTGCTCATGTACAATTTTCTGTCTTTTACTCCCATTCCAGCTCACCACCCCAGCCCTTCCCACCTCCCTCCCATTTCCACCACCCCCCCCTAGTTTTTGTCCATGTGTCCTCTATAATTGCTTCTGTAAACCCTTCACCCTTTGTCCCTAAAATTCCCTCACTTCTCCCCTCTGGTCACTGTCACCCTGCTCTCAATTTCAGTGTCTTTGGTTATATTTTTCTTGTTTGTTTGTTTTGTTGATTAGGTTCCTGTTAAAGGTGAGATCATATGGTATTTATCCCTCACCACCTGGCTTATTTTGCTTAGCATAATGCTCTCCAGTTCCATCCATGCTGTCACAAACAGAAGGAGTTCCTTTTTTCTTTCTGCTGCATAGAATTCCATTGTGTAAATGTACCATAGCTTTTTGATCCATTCATTTACTGGTGGGCACTGAGGTTGCTTCCAGCACTTGGCTATTGTAAATTGTGCTGCTATGAACATTGGGGTGCATAGGTTCTTTTGGATTGCTGAGAAGGGGAAACATTTTTACTGAAATTCTCCCATTTTCATTCAGGGACAATTTTGAAACAAAAACTACCAAAATTAAAGATATGTGCATATGTATATACCTGTGTGTATGTAATTATGTATGTATAAATGTTCTGTATTTTGTTTTTTCCTTAGAAATCCTGAGCAAAACCTGACAAAAATTGAATGTGTTATTTGAATCATAATATAAACTTAGACTTCTTCATTTGAAAAAACATCACTCACAAAATTTATATCTGGCCCAACTCCACATTCTGATATCCAATTATTAGCCACCTCTTCAAGGATTTGTAACTTTAGATATCATTTAGATATATTGCTTTTCTCTTTTGCATTTGTCTGCATGTGACTAAATTTTCTATAAATTTACTGTTACCCAACTCATAAGGGAATATGGATAAACATAAATCAGAAAAATATGCTGGTTTAATACTATGAATGCATGTTTTTTGGAGTCCTGAATAATACTTTATCCGGAGTATCCTAGTTTAGTAATATCATAAAACAATCCATAGGCTGCAGCTTTCGTTGAGTGTGTCAGCCTGTTTTCTCTTTGGAGAATGAACAGGGTGTAGAGTGAACATCCAATAATACCTTATGCTCATCATTCCCATCCCTTTGCGTTTGCTCATACTGATTTCCCTGCCTGGAATTTCCACCCTGCTTTTTATGTGAGGCTCTCTACAAATTCAATTCCTTCATTAATCCTTTACACACTCTCTCCCACAAACCTCTCCCCTGTTTCTCATTCTCAGTATCACTAATTATCTCCGACGTCCCTTTCAGGGCTAGATCCTACCGTATGCTTTGTTTCATTACATGCCGCTGTCCTTTCACCCCAATTTCTCGGTTCTTAAAGGCTGAAATCTCTCTCTCTAAATCTCTCTTCCCTAATCCCTTCCTTTCTCTGTTTTAATTTTTGCTCTAGAAGCTAGTGATAAGTTTTTCTATAAATGTACTATTTACCAGCAAATGTGCTATGTGATTTACATGCTTTATCACAGAATGCACGTTGACTAAATAGTGACTGAATTGCATTGAATTTAGTTGAAAATAATGTACCAAGTGTTTTCTTATAACAGATGGAATCTTCTTTTATCTATATGTGTCTCCTCATAATCATTGATTGAAAATCTAACCCCCAATTTGATGGTAGTTGGAGATAGGACCTCTAGAAAGATAATTAGCAATAAATGAGATAAAAATGGCATCCTAATACAATAAGACTAGTGTCATTATAAGAAGAGAAAGGAACAGCAGGAGTGCATGCACAGAGAGGAAAGGCCATACAGAGGACAAAAAGACTGCAAGGCAAGGAGGTAAGCCTCTGGGAAAACAAACCTGCTGACATATTGATTTGGGACTTCTAGCCTCTAGAAATCTAAGAAAATTTTTTTTTGTTTTTTAAGCTTCCCAGTCTGGGGTATTTTGTTGTGAAACCCTAGACAACTGCTATACTATGCTAAACATAAATTATTAGATGAAAAAAGCCAAATATTTATCATATTTTTGATAGGTAATTTCTTATTACTTGGGTGAAGTTAAAGTGTTATTTAATATAGTCATTCTTACTATTATTTCAGGAAAGCACATTTGGAATGTCCACCTATCTCTGAAACATAGCTTAGTGTTGTATATGTAAAAAAATAAAATCTCTGTTGATTTTAGTAAAAAAGAAATGAGGATAAGAGCTGAAGGTATAAGTCTTTCATATGTATTATATTCAAACCCAGGCACACATATAATTTTCTGACATATTTTTATATTTAGTCCAAAATATATGTTGAACGACATTAGGACTGTGACAACAGTAACAATATTAGCCATTCTGCACTGCCAGAAGGAATTTCTGTCTGTCATTTCTAAACAATAAGATTTTAGGCTGGACTGTTCAACTCAGGGCCTCCTTGCCAGATTGTTGAATGTTTCTGTCAGGTCTCTACATTATTTAAACTTATTATATGTTGATAATAAATTTACTTAAGGGATCCCTCTCTATGTTGAAATGGAAAAAATGCTGCAAGGAAGAAGATAAAGTAGATGACTCTTATAAAACTCTGGACATTTGAAATCTAAAAGTTACATACATGTATATTTTACATTGAGACACATATACACATAGTACATGTGTCACATGATTAGATTAATAACATGACAGCACATGAATTCGACAGAATTGATCAAACAAACTAAAAAGCAATTCAGTCAAATACCTATATAGGTAGGCAGACAGAGAAACAGACACAGAGAGGGAGAGACAGACGGAAAGAGACATTTTACTTTTATTCATTACTAAATTCATTTGAAAAGCATGAACTGATGACATGTATAAACATGCATTCTATATAACAATTTAGTAGCTATTGTTTTTGCCCTTTTGTATGAGTATAAGAAATATGGAAGTGTAATTCACCCCTTCACCAAGGAAGTCATAACCTTGCTACTTTTCTGCTGACTTTCTAAGTTCTAGAAGTTGTTTGGTGACAGTCACACCTCCTCTGTGAGGTGTTGAATTTGAAGATTGCATTGTCCTTCAACATGACTAAGAATATTGGAGAGTGATTGAATGTTGTCTAGTGCTTATTAATATGCATGTTGTCATTTGTCATCTCAGTCATCACTGACACTTTGTCATTTATGTTACAGTAAGCATTATATTGACTCTGAGTTGCTAGATTTCAGGCCTTTTTCTTCCTTGCAAACTCATCAAAATTTCAGGTTACCATCATCAAGAAGACATGCTAATAAAAAAAAAAAAGATGGGTTTAAGATTTTTGACTCATTCAATCCTTTAATACAATGCCAAAGATAACTAACAACGTTATAAAAGAAAAAACAACTACATAAATTGAGCTCTCTGTCTCTTTAATGGATTGTATCTAAGTGTGCTAATTACCACATGAAGAAGTTGAATCTCCTTTGTCAAAGGTAACAAAATGTGTTTTTAAAGGAATACTGTATAGTTTCTGTCCTCATGAAATGTAATATGAAGTTGGAAAGCTTAGGGTGGTGATTTGACACATTTTAAGTTTAAGCGCCTGTTTTAGCCAGTTTGGGCTGCTATAACAAATTTCTGGAGACTGGGTGGCTTTAACAACAAACATTGATTTCTCATAGTCTTGGAGGCTGGAAATCCAAGATCAGAGTGTCTGCATAGTCAAGCTCTTAGTGAGCACCCTCTTCCTGGGTTACAGAGAGTAGTCTTGCTGTGTCCTCACATGGTGGAGAGAGAGCTAGCAAGGTCTCTGGCATCTTCTTTATGAGGACTAGCCCCATTCCTGTGGGCTCTGACCTTTCAATCCAATGAATCCTCAAAGACCCCACCTCCAAATACCATCACATGGGGATTAGGGGTTCACTTAGGAATTTTCAAGGAACATAAACATTTAGTCCTGTGAGACATTCAAAGGGAGATTCCAACTATATCTGAATCATTAGGGTAGTGTATCATGGAAAATATATATTTGTCAGTCATTAGCATAAAACTAGTAAGTAAAGCAGTAGAAAAGAGAGGACGTACTGAAGAAGAGCATGTAGAATAAGAAAATGGCAAAGCACATGATCCTGGAGTGTGTCAGTGTTTACTGGTCAAGCAGGATATAGATGCACCACAATGGTAGTTTACAAAGAAATACATTAAAAAAAAACTGTAGGCAGAAAAGGTTTAACCTGAAAAAAAAATAAGTGCATAAATGCATAATATATAATACTTACACAAAATGTGTTAGAAAGGTAAATCATGAAGTAAAATTACCTTGAATAGGAATGAATTGATACTATCATACTCTTAAGGTCTATTTTGCACCTATATCCAGTGAATCAGACATTTTTTATGGCCAAGGAGTCTTCAAAATTAAAATAAAAAATTAAGACCATTAAAATCCAATGTTAAAAAGACTCAGATAAATAATTATAAAATGTTTTAATGAATCTTAGGCATGTGTAACTTTGAGATGTTCAGTCACTTGTGAAACCATTTAAATTTTCTGATAAGAGGAAACAAATTTTTTACTAGATTACCACTCTAACCATAATCTTATATTTACTCTCTTCATTTCAACCTCTGTGCTTAGACTTCCCAGTAATGGGTTAGCTGGTTATAAATAAGATTTTGTTCTATTTATATTTTCTGCAGATTTTTGGTAGATTGATAAATTTGTGTTATCTTATCCATGCTGAATTCCTGCTAGTACACTGTAATTATTAGTAAAGGTTTAAGTGCAGTAAAATATTTTAGAATGCTTTAAGTTGGACAATCTGATGAAAGCAAGGACATTTTTAATGAATATAAGTTAAATTACATAATACATTAGCATTTAAAACATTACTAGAATATGCTTTAAGTGTCATTGAATATTTATTGAAAAGTAAGCCACTTCCATATCCTAACTATTTGATATGTTAAAATTCCATTTTAAACATTGAACATTTTTCACTCTTGTAATCATCTACCTACATTTACAGTCTGTCTACAGCAGATCTGGAAAATAATTCTAAAACTGCATTTGAGTATTCAAGAACAAGTCAGTCAGTTACTTTAAACATCTGTTTGAAAATTACTTCATGTTTGGAGCCATTCATTCAATAACATTCATTTTGAGCCTCACAAGTGTCAGGAGCTCTGCTTGTTGCCACAGATCCCCATTCATGGAAAAAAGATAGGTTACAGGTGTTATTTGTCTCTTCTTGTCTTTTCATTTTTTAACACATAATCAAAATCAACTAGTTCGCTCAGATGATATTTATAGTGGTATGCTTAAGTCTGTGATGCCACATACATATATTAAAATGTCCTAGTTTACAGTCTTTAGAGCATAACTTTCCATAATTTAACTAAAATCCAGAGAAGTGCTTTATTGCTAAATAACCTTAATTTTATTACTCTAGTTTTCTAGTTTGTTACATTGTTTAACAAATAATGCAATAAAATAATGGAAGTTCATTCTTGTGTCCTATAAATAATATAATAAAATGTGAAACAGAGCAAGAAAAATGATAAATAGAAAAACAATGTAATTATGAATACCAGTATACTTTAACTATGTAGGAAAGATACCTTTAAAAAGCAGAGTTTTTTCAAAGAATACATAATTGCATGCATTTTGGGGGAAATTTGTAGTAAAATTTGAGGAATATTCTTTGGATTAAAAATATATGAATTACTTCAAAATTATTTCTGATATTAATATTAGTAAACAAACAAAATGGCTAAATAACTTCAATTGTTTATTTTCCCCTTTTTACCTATTAAATATTGTGTGTACATATAATGCAATATAAATTTCTACAATTTTGAATGTTTGGACCAACTCAATGATGGGCAATGGACACTAAAACTGTAATACCAGAAATAATTTGAATCATGTTAATTAAGAATAAGTAAAGTTGGAAACTGGCAGATGTGGCTTAGCTGGTTGAAGTGTTATACAACTAAAGGTTGTAGGTTTGATTCTCAGTCAGGGAACATACATAGGTTGTAGGTTTGATCCATAGTGGGGCATATACAAGAGGGAGCTTAGCAATATTTCTCTCTCCTTCTCTTCCTTCCTCCCTCTGGCAAAAAGTGTATATATATAAATAAAATACATATATATTTTATTTCCTTGAATACTACTTTGTTTAATGTTTGGATTAAATAAAAGTAGCATGAAACAGCTGTTGGAAAGAAGAAGGTTGACACCAAGATCATTATTAAAAGATATTGAACTGCCTTTCAACACATTTGCTTAAAGTACATATATAAACTTAAAAGGAATCATATATATGAAAAATTCTTTTAATCATTTGGATAGTCTTGATTTTAGAACCAGTAACTCAACAAGAGAACAGTCTTATTTTTAGCAGCAGATAGTAGGATAAATATTTTAGCCTAGAAATAAACAATATGCTAAAAAATATTTATTATTATTTCTCAAAGTAAACTTGACTAAGAAAATATATGTTGGAATAGATCAAATTATCATTATACATAATACTTATATGCATGTACATATATAATATGCATAGATTATATGTGCATATACATATATACATGTATGTATATAAAATTGATATGTAATATATACATTTATATATAATATATACATTATACATAATATAATGAATATATAAACACACAAAATCAATGCATTGAAGCCTTCTTTCTCTTTCTCTCTCCCTTTCTCTCTCTCTTGTCCTTTCTTTCTATTACTTATTCAATGGCAGTCATGCAATACTAGTTGCTCAGCTATTATTGTGACTTAGAAACAGTGGCCTAAAATAGATGAAGTTTATTTACAGTTGTCTGAGGAGAATGCAAGATTGGATTGTCCCATTCACAACTATTTGTCTTTGGCTCAAGTGTAATATCCAAAACTTATAAAGAACTCACAAAACACAACCATATAAACAGTACTGACTCCAGTAAAAAAAAAAAATGTGTATATAATCTGAAGACATTCCTCTAAAGAAGACATATGGATTGCCAAAAAGCACAGAAAAATATCTTCAATATCAGTAATAATAAGGAAGACACAAATCAAGCCACAATGAGATATCATGGCACACCTGTTAGAATGGCTATTGTCAAAACAGCAAGAGAAAAGGGTTGATGAGAATGTGGAGAAAAGGAAACCCATGTTTACTGTTGGTAGAATTATAAACTTGTGTGGCCACTGTGGAAAATAATTTGGAAATTACTCAAAAAATTAAAATAGACCTAGTGTATGACCCAGTTATTCCACTTCTGGGTTTCTACATGAAAAATATCAAAATACAAATTTGAAAATATATATGCACCCCCTATGTTCACTGTGGCATTATTCACAATAGCCAAGATATGGAAACAACCTAAGTGTCCACTGATGGTTGAATGAATGAAAAAGATGTAGTGTGTGTGTGTGTGTGTGTGTGTGTAGTGTGTTTACATATTTACATACAATGGAATATTACTTAGCCATAACATGAATAAAATTGTGCCATTTGAGACAACACAGATGAACTTTAACGGTATCATGCTAAGTGAGAAAATTCAGATGGAAAGAGACATATACTATATGATTTTGCCTATGCGTGGACCGTAAAAGAAGCAAAACAACAAACAAAATAAATAAATAAATAAACTCATAGATACAGAGAACTTATTAGTGGTTACCAGAAGGAAAGGGCATAGAGGATGGGTAAAAATGGGTGAAGAAAGTCAGCAGAATAGTGTATTGATGCGGACACTGGCTAGCAGTGTCCACGTAATTATGGGTGAAATAAAAACATACACATGGACTACCAAGTCCAGTGGAGGAAAAAGGACGACAGCATGGCTTTTCTCTCAAGGGGAGCAAAAGCCACGGCCTCTGCCATGACAGGCCTTTATTCTATATCTCCTCACATTACAAGATGGTCCTCATTCACCATCCCCCCCATACCATTTACAACAAAAGGAGCCAATGCCTCTAATAACATCATAGAAGAAGGGTACTAGCAAGTGAAAAAGCAAAAGTGGTTGAGCTGGTTACACTGGTCCCTGCAAGGTTTAGCTTGGATTTTAGGAAGTTATAACAAGTATTTGCAGGGTGAGGGAGTTTTTAGCAAAGAGCAGTTTAGGTATATTGCAAATCTGATTACCCATGAGAGAACCTATCTGTGGGCATGGGTCCTGTGCATCTCTGAGTGGGAGCTGGGCTCACGCCACGCAGAAGGGTCTGTCACAGTGTATTAGATAGCAACTTGAGTTGTGTTGATAAATTTGTGGTGTAAACACATGCCAAATTATAATGCTATATACCTGAAACTTATATAATAAAAGAATTGTTGGAAATTAAAAAAATAAATAGTATATGAAAACACAAAGCCACGTCCATTTAATGCTGAATTAATTTTAACATGTTATGTATCATTTCTCTTCAATGTTTCTGGCATTAGATAAGTGACCAGCAATAATTACTGAGTATCTTTATATGCAGAACGTTAGACCAATATTATGGAAATAGGATGTAAAAAATACAAATGATAAGATCAGTGACCTCGTGGAACTTGCAAAAAAAAAAAATAAGAGATCTAGCATGCATGCAAATGTTCCCATATATTGGGTTGGCCAAAAAGTTTGTTTGTTTTTTTCCATAAAATGGCTCTAGTAGCACTTAGTTGTCTTTACCTTCATTCATTCAAAAAAAATTGTTAGATTGTATTGTGACAGCTTTCATATCAGTGTGCATTTACAAAAAAACAAAATTGGTGAATTTTTGTGTAGCCATTTTAATATTGAATACGGAAGAAAATATGCAATGTTTTTGGTATATTATGCTTTATTACTTCAAGAAAGGTAAAAATGCAACTGAAATGCAAAAAATATATTTGTGTAGTGTACGGAGAAGATACTGTGACTAATCAAATGCATCAAAGTGGTTTGCTATTGTAAATGGTGCTACTATGGAAACATGGAACAGACTTACAGCAACAAAAAGGGAGGGTGAAGGGGGATAATGGTGGAAAGAAGGGGAAGGAACTATTGTAAGAACATGTATGAATGACCCATGCACATGGGCAATGGTGCGGGGATTGATGTAGGAGCAGAGGGTGGGCTGGGTAGAGGAGGGCAAAGGGGGAAAAATGGGACAGCTGTAAAAGATAACAAGAAAAAACTAAAAAACAAAAAGAACTAATCCAATAAAGGTGATTTAAAAGATTTTTAAAAGAAGTGTTTTTGCAAAATTTCCTGCAGAAGATTTCTCACTGGACAGTGCTCAAAGGTCAGGTGGACCAGCTGAAGTTGAGAGAGATCATATCAGGGCATTAATTGAGAACAATTGATGTCTATTATACCAAATGGGAGATAGCTGACATACTCAAAATACCCAAATCAATAAAGTGATTGGTGAAAGTGAAAAGTGTGTATTTTATTTCATGGGAAAAACTAAAAGGACTTTTTGGCCAACCCAATGTAATAGTAATAACAGGGAAACCAGAAATAAGTGCAAACTATGAATAGAAATAACAACATTTTACATAGCTCTCTCATTCAGCTAATACTTGAAAGCTCCTACCATGTTGAATAAACTCTGTTAATGACTGGGGACACAATACTGAACAAGTTGAATATAGCACTTATAGCTAAAGAGTGTACAATGCAAAAAAGAACAAACAAAAATAATCCTTACAAAAGCGTGTGATGAGAAGGGATGCACAACATGCTATGAGACCACTAGCAAAGGTAGTGGTACCAACCTTTGCTAGTTGGGAGGTCAGAGAGAGTTTTCCACAGAACAAATAATCTACATAATAGTTTTACCCTAAATAGGTTTTTCTTTCAGTCAAATGTTGAGGGGAAGAAAAGAAACAGTGCATGCAAAGTCATAAAGGCAGGAGAGTAACAGACGGAAATATGGCTGCAATGCAGAGTAAGTGGAAGGGTTCTGGGGATGACTTTAAAGAAAAAAAACTAGAGTGAAGTGTGTGAGTGCTTAAATATTGAAATACTTAGTTGTGAATTCTGAATCCAAAACAATGTATCTATCAGCAATTAAATTAATTACCCTTTTTTTGAGCTGCTATTGTTTTCATCTACAAAATAAAAAGCAATTTTATTTCCATATAGTTTTTATGTAAGAATGAAATCATATGTTGGATACAAAGGGGGCAAGCAGATAGTAAAAAGTCAGTAAAAGATAGCTACTGTTAAAGGATTTCTCCTCTGCATCCCTGAAAATGTGGCCTCCCACATTCCAAAATAAACTGAGACTTTTTTTAGCTTCTTCATCCTTCCAAGCTTGTTGACTGTCACTGCTGATAATAGTAAAACAATGTCATATTTAGAGCACACATTTAGACACATTTGTCATATTAGAGATCATTTCCACTGATTTATTGCTGGAAAAATCAGGTTTTCTGATACTGAATGCCCACCTCTGAGCTATGCATTTCCCCTTAAAGAATTGATAGTGTATGTCCTGCATGTTTCCATAACTACCACTTTTCTAAAACCTTTTTATAACTTTCTAAGTTATTTTGTTAAAGTCTTGGTAAAAATAAATATTTTCTAGGTATGAGTTTACTTGATAAGACTCTGGAGATAAAACAAGGAAATAATTTAATGTCTTAAAATAATCTGAGAAATAACTAGTTCCCTTAAACAACTACTATTAATAAACTCTTCATCCTTCTTGTTGTCTATAACAATACCAAGGATGAAGATTCCAATATTGAGACTTTACTCAGTGCTGCTGGCAATCAGTATTGAGTCTGAACCCACCAGGAGGTCAAGAAAAAAATTAACTAATTATTGAGTAATTAGTTGTTAAATTCCTGAAAGTCACTGAAACTGGAAAAGACACTGGCATTTGGGCTGCCTGTCACTAACAAACCCAATAAGCAATGACAGCAATTGAATCTTTACAGGTGCTTTATTCAGATGGCTGGCAATTTGAGAAGATGGTGGGTTCATACCCTAACCGACCATCTTGTCTTCTCTCTCTAGGCCAGACTTTTTATAAAGGGGGGAATAAACAAGGTGTGGTGAGGGCTTTGAAATTCAGAAGCTGCAACATTCCTGTCCTAAACACTTAGCTGTTCCCAGGGGAGGGTGGTCATCTGTCTCTCCCTGGAACACAAAGGCCCGGATGCCTCCAGTTGTCCCCAGGCAGTAATCTTTAGCAATGCCCCAGGAGGTGGGCTTTTTCTCCTAGAAGCTAGGATGGGCCTTATCTGTAGGTTCTGAAACAAAAGCTTTAACATACACATTACTTGCTAGACTTATAACTTTTTACCTTAAGCTAAAATTTCCCAAGCCTTGAGTCCCCTATCAGCATTAAGCATATATCCAGTAAAGAAACAGAAGTTATGCAAGGGTTTCCTCTTGGATCAGCCTCATCAACTATAAACAGTCTGTCTCAAGCAAAGCACCAAAAAATTTGGGGTAATCCTTGATAGTTGTCATCCATGACATTAGAAGGAAGTCAGTAGACATTCTCAGGTTAAGAAACAAGAATTACTGCCAAAGACAATGACAAAGAGAAAGAAAGCACAACCTTGTAAGAGTAAAATCACACCACCTCAGGTGACAGAGTTGTAAGGGGTAATTGCTACTGGCCATTACCTTTCCTTCCATCTAAAAAAGGGTGTTAACTACTAGGAAAATTCCAGGGGCAGTGATGATCTCACAAGCCAACAGGCAATTGCTTATTCTGAGGGATAACATCCTTCTCTTGGTACAAATTGTAAAGATGAATGACAACCTTCAAATAGTTAAGTTTAAATAAAGATAATATGCATAGTGGATAAAACATAGGCTTTGGACTCAGTCTTGGATTTATTCTCACATCCGTAGTTTACTAGCTTTCTTTCTTCAGCTGTAAAATGTGAATAATAAAGACACTTGCCTCTTGGGATAGTTGTGTATAATAAATAAGATAATAAATACAAGGTGCTTATCAGAGTGTATGGTACACAATAATTACTTAATACATATTTTTATTATTTTAAAATAGAATGACTTTGAACAAATAGCTAGACAGACTCATGCTGTTATCTGGGTCAGCTCAAAGCTGCTCAGTTAATCTGCCTCCCCCAGGTCGAATTTGCTTATGGGCCAAAACGTCAGTATTAGCAGCTCCAGTCTACATGGAAAACATATCTCCACCAATCAGGCCTTTCCATGGCAATATCATAGGAGAACCATAGTCTCTGCTAGATCTGAGTACTCAACTGTACTGTTTATGTTCTTACCATATGTGGACTGGGTAAGAACTCAGAGCAGGATAGGAATGTGGGCTATTTATACGTTGACAATAAATTAACAGAGATTAGAATCTTGATGCTTCAGAACACTTACCAATGATAAGAAAACGGACGAGCATTGAACCACAGACCTGCTCTGTCCCACATTTTTATTAGTTATATGGACAAAAATCTAAATGACAGGTTGGTCAAATCAACAAATTACACAAAACACAGCACAGTGATTATATACACCCTGAGAAAGAAGATACTCAGTAAGTAGATCTTCTGGTGGCTAACTTGGCTCAAATTCAAAATAAAACAAAGCAAACAAAACAGACCCCAGCAGCCATTTTTACACAGGGACCTCTCATGCAAATGGCACTTCAGGAAGAAGCTTGCACTGAACTGACAGCCTGCACTATTTTTCAGCCATCTGAGCCAGCCCTTACAAAGGAATTCCTGGACTTGTATATCAACCAATAGGATAAAGGCTTTCCCCATCCAATCAGAGTGGCACAGCTATATTCCCATCAGCATCTTCATCAACCAATCAAAACATCTTTATTTTGAACAATTAGGACAGTGCCTTTGGGGCCAATCAAACTGTGACGATTTGGAGTGCTCATTTGCATGAGGACAGACCAATCAGGGATCAGGGACAGAAACTTCTGTTTACATCTCTCATTTCCCCTCTGGCTCAGGGAGTACCCTTTCCCTTTTCACCAAAGACTAAAAGACTATATTTCCCTGGCTGGGGCCTAAACACCAAAGATGTCTTACAGGAGCATAGGGAGGCCGATCAGCACAAAACAGAACTGAGTGGACAAAGTCAGAGCAGGTGCAGCAGACCACAGTAGACCAGAGTTGTCTAGCTAGAGAGTCCTCACTCTGGGGCCACCTCATCCATGGGAGTCCTCACAGCCCTGCTGTACTCCCAGCTGTGCTGTATCATAATTGAGCTATTTGAACTGAATAAAGTTTGCTTCTTAAGTATACTACAAATTGGGGATTCCTGTTGGTGTTGAATTGACACCAATGACCCAGGTTGACAGTTAAAAGCATGGATTGTGTTACTTTGGTATGAGTTCAGTCCGGCTTAATCCCTAAACCATCCCCTACTGGTTTAAAATTGTGACAGTGTCCATTATTAACTGTATGACTATAGGCAGGCCACTTAATCTCTTTTGTAAAAAGGAGATAATCATGGCAGCCGCTGCATAGGGGATCTGTTTTTTGGGGGGTGGAGATTACATGAGACTCCATGTGAAAGCTTTTGTTCTTGTTCCTGACACATATTAGGTACACAATAGAAGTTTTTGCCATCACACAGATACACACATGTACTCATGCATCAGTATAACTGCATGATTGGTATATAATAATATAATAAATCAAGCTGTACATAGCCCTTCCCATTTGTAACTTGGGGAAATGAAAGCAGGAAATAGAAATAAACAGGAAATGTCAGAGAAGCAAAGGGATAGAGAATTCATAATGCTAGGAAGAAAAGGTGGTTGGCTCTCAATAGCAGGAAGATAATATAAAACTAATAGAAGAACCCAGGTGTTATATATCCTGTTGTCTTCAGAAGCCATAACTCTGTTCCTGATTCACCTGCTCCCTTATCATCTCAAGCTCTGGTAAACTAATATAGAACGGTTAGCAGATGGTCCAGGCTGACCTCCAAAACTCACAAATTTATAAACTACATAGGGAAATTGAAATGCACCAAAGCTGTAAATAGAATTCTTTTAAGAACTAGGTATTGAAATGGCTTAACGTTCATGTCATCGTCTCCTGCTAAGACTTCTGTTGAACTCTGAATAATGAAAATTTAGAAAATCCAGATGTGTTTCTTGATAATAATAAAAAAGACTAAATTTGTTAGCTTTGTAATACAAAGAATACCAAGAAATGGTTATTTTCTATGTCCATGTAGCATTTTAAATTCTTACTTTAGCTATATTTGTATAACCACGTTAATATAGGCAAGATCACTCAATCCAAAAAATTTCAACAATTAACACTACATTCAGTTTTCAGCAAAACACAAAGTCAACATTTGCATGATGGATGAGATAAATTTTATTTTGACAATAAGGCATGCTTATCAAGTGAGTCAATCAGTCACACTATGTTTCATTTCTTCCTTATTCTGTCAAAGGGGAGTCCTTCTAGAATGTAGGAAAGAACATCCATGTGAAAGGTGGGGGAAGGACAAAAATAAGGGCAAAAAGTAATGACTCCAAGTGATTTACAGAGAGAATTTTACTTTGCATCTGAAATTTATCTCACTGTTATAATCAAGTTCATTAAATATATTTCCCAATCAAGTTCTTATATATATATAAAGCATATAATTACCATGTGCTTAATTGTGTCCAGTTGTCCAAAAGTTATCCATCATGTTGGGATGAAAATATGGATGAGATCAGATAGATACTTGGTCAGATATTAGGTTTAGCATAGGCTCTAGGTGCTATAAAGGAAATTAAAGGTGGCAGGATATTTTGAATTAAAGTAATTAAAATGACCAAAGTAACGTTTCATCCTTCCTCTGAAGAATATTGAATTCCAGTAGAGGTCAGAGAGAGGCAAATTATAGATGTAAATTTTATTCAGATTTTCTCCTTAAGAGTATATAGAAAGATTCCTTCAATTAGCTATTTGATATTGATTGAGCATCTCAATGTGCCAGGCATTCTTCTTAGTACTTAAGAACAAGACAAAAAGTGATCAACATTTGCTCTTCTGCTGCTTATGTTATAATTAAAAACTTACAAAAGTATGTTAGACAGTGATAAAGAAAAATAAATCCAGGTAAGAATTAAAATATTTTATCTGATTTGTCCTTGGACAGAAATCATAGTATTGACCTGCATATCTCACACAGGCTCTTCATTTTCCAATTTACCTTTTGAGACTTTTTTTTTTTTTTTTTTTTTACTTTATGGGACTGCTCCAAGAGCATCACATACAGAGGTGGGCCAAAGTAAGGTTACAGTTGTGAGTACTCAAAACCCAGAGTTTATTCTTGTATTATTATTTATTAATTATTGTAATATTCCCATACAAACAGCTGTAAACCTACTCTTGCCCACTCCTGTATAATTTCTCCAAAGTTTCCTGGGGAATAAATTTTACCACATGGAAGGATAGAAAAATTAGAAAGATAGGTAGGTAGGTAGATAGATAGATAGATATATGGAGAGAGAGAGAATATGCAGGTAATAATCACTATGGCAAAGGAATGTCTGTCCAATTATCTGGTTGGTTCCTATAGAAAAATAAAACAAAATGAGCTTTTTACCTTTTTATCAGTTATGTAAAAATGTAAAATTTCCTAGATGAGCCAATAATTATTTCTATGAACTATGTGTCACTTGCTTTATAAGTAGTGAAATTTATTTTTAAATCATGGCAACACACACCAAGGCATGTCGTAATTACATTAGCCAAAATTCAATTGAAGGAGAGAATTCTAGAAGCAGCAAGGGATAAGGGGACAATCACCTACAAAGGAGTTCCCATCAGATTGGCAGCTGATTTCTCAAAAGAGACCTTACAGGCAAGAAGGGGCTGGAAAGAAATATTTGAAATCTTGAAAAGCAGGGACCTACATCCCAAATTGCTCTATCCAGCAAAGCTGTCATTTACAATGGAAGGACAGATAAAGCGCTTCTCAGATAAGGTCAAGTTCAAGGAGTTCATCATCACCAAGCCCTTATTATATAAAATGTTAAAGGGACTTATCTAAGAAAAAGAAGATCAAAAATAGGACAGTGAAAAGACACCAAACTCACAGCTATTAAGAACCACACGTAAAACAAAAGCAAACTAAGCAAACAGCTAGAACAGGAACAGAACCACAGAAATGGAGATCATATGGAGGGTTAGCAACAGGGGCGTGGGAGGAGGAGAGAGGGGGAAAAGGTACAGAGAATGAGTAGCATAGATAGTGGGTAGAAAATAGACAGGGAGAGGGCAAGAATAGTGTGGGAAATGTAGAAGCTAAAGAACTTATGACACATGGACATGAACTAAAGTGGGGAATGTGGGTGGGAGAGGGTGTGCAGGGTGGAGGGGAGTGATGGCGGAAAAATGGGACAACTGTAATAGCATAATCAATAAAATATATTAAAAAAATCATGGCAACAGGCTTTCAACCATTTTTGTTATGTTTTTTAATCTTTTTGTATAGCTTCTTGAGTATTTCAGTGAAAAGCGTAAGAGGCTTTCTCTTTCATAACCCCTCCCTCTATCTCCTCTCATGCCAGAGTCTTCTCTACTGTTTTAATGTATCTCCTTGCACAAATGAAAGAAATGCACCTAGGAAAATTACAGTGTGATGTCATTTATGTTGGTAATCCTTTGAAAATTCTACTTAAGAAGGGTAAAATGAGTACAAAGATAATACAATAATTAATAAATAGTAATACAAGAATAAGCTCTGAGTTTCACATATTTGCAACTGTAAACCTACTTTTGCCCCACTGTGTGTGTGTGTGTGTGTGCATGTGTATGTATATGTATTTGTCTGGAAGAAGTCATTAATATAACAAGAACAGTTTGTACAACATCAATGTGACCTGGCAGCCAAGGAGAGTGGACTGGAATGAACATGCATGAACAAAGATGACTTCACTGTACTAGTCATTAGGGGAGGTAGACACCATTGAGTGAGCAAGTGTGCTGTGTGACCAGTGCACTTAAATGACTGAGCAAGTAAAGTAACAAATCTGCATCAAATTTTGTGTTAAGCTTGAACATTCCTCCAAGCAAACTATTCAGATAACTCAGAAGGCCGCAGGTATGGGCATCTGGTGGTTGTTGGCATTATCACAACAGAGCACCCTCTCATGCATCACCTTTCATGCAGTTTTTGACAAAACATCAAATCACCCAGATGACTCAGGCCACCTACAGCCCATATTTGGCAACCCAAGACTTCTGGCTTTTCCCAAAATTGAAATCATCTTTTAAAGGGAAGTGATTTCAGATTGTCAATGAGATTCAGGAAAATACGATCAGACAGCTGATGGTGATTTTGAGGACTGTGTGAGGTCACAAGGTGCCTACTTTGAAGGAGACTGAGGCATTATTGTGCTATGTACAATATTTATCTTCTTCAATAGATGTCTCTATTTTTCATATTACATGGCTGGCTATCTTCTGGACAGATTGTGTGTGTGTGTGTGTGTGTGTGTGTATCAATATAACTAGATATTTAATTTCAATTCTATGTATTTTAGGTAATTTCAGTTTTATGGGAACTAACTCCCCCAAAACACAATAAAAATAAAAATGGTTTCTGAATTAGATGCAGAAAAGTTTTTAAAGAAAGAAATAATCTTGAAATGAAGGGAGAAGAAAAACAGCAATGAAGTTTTATAAGAGCTACACTTGACTACAAGTAACTATGTCAGATAATGGCTACTCTGATATATATTAGAAAGTGCCTAGATTTTCCCAGATTTATTGCAGCAGATAAAGTGATCAGATATGTACCACCTTAGCTTTGCATGAGAATGTATAATGAGCAAGTTAGAGTTGTTAAGTATAATTATTTTTAAGCTCTTTTTTTAATATAAACATGTAGTCTTATTTCAGATATAATAGTTGAGATTTTAAAAGTTGCACCAGAGGGTTCTGGCCAAGATGGAGGCATATATAGAAACACTTCACTTGCTCACACAACCAAAAGAAGGATAACAACCAATTTAAAAAACAATAAACAACCAGAAATGCTAAAAAAAATCAAACTGTATGGAACACTAACAACCAAGGAGTTAACGAAATATTTACCCAGACTGGTGGAAGGGGTGGAGACTGGAGATGGGCAGTGGAGCAGAGAGGGCACGTGGCAAGGCAACAGACCTCATAGGTGAGGCAGAGCTGGCTGAACAGGAAACGAAAGACTCAAAACCTCTAGCTGTAAAACACTATGTGGGTTGCAACAGTGGTAGAAACTCCAAATCTCACAGTAGAGTTCATTGGAAAGTGGGGCTAGAGTGGAATAAGGAAGCGGTATTGCTCCCCCTCTGACACCTCCACCAAAGACAGTGCCACAATGCAGCAAAGAGGATTAACCTGCCCTGGTGAATGCCTAAGACTCTGTCCCCTTACAACTTAACAGGTGTGCCAAGACAAAGAAATATGGCCCCAAAAAGAGCAGACCAAAACTCTAGAAGAAGAGCTAGTGACGAGGAGATAGACAACCTATCTGATGCAGAGTTCAAAATGCTGGTTATCAGGATGCTGATAGAACTGATTGAGCTCAGTAGCAAAATGCAGGAAGAAATGAAGGCTACCAAAAGTGAAATAAAGCAAATATACAGAGAACCAACAGTGAAGGAAAGGAAACTGGGACTCAAATCAATGATCTGGAACAAAAGGGAGAAATAAACATCCAACCAGAGTAGAATGAAGAAACAAGAATTCAAAAAAACGAGGAGAGCCCTTGCTCACATGGCTCAGTGGTTAAATGCCAGCCTGCAAATCAAAGGGTTGCCAGTTCAATTTTCAGTCTAGGCCATATACCTGGGTGGCAGGATAGGCCCCAAGTAGGAGGTGCACAACAGGCAACCACACATTGATGTTTCCCTCCTTCTCTTTCTCCCTCCCTTCCTCCTCTATAAAAATAAATAAATAATAATTTTTTTTTTTTAATGAGGAGAGGCTTAGGAACTTCAAGGACAACTTTAAATGTTCCAACAATCAAATCACAGGGGCACCAGAAGGAAGAGAGGAAGAGCAAGAAATTGAAAACTTATGTAAAAACATAGTGGAGAGCTTCCCCAATCTGGCAAAGGAAATAGACTTCCAGGTAGTCCAGGAAGCTCAGAGAGTCCCAAAGAATTTGGACCCAGGGAAGCACACACAAGGCATACCATAATTACATGACTCAAGATTAAAGATAAGGAGAGATTTTTTTAACTTTTTTTATTGATGTTCAAATACAGTTGTCTCCATTTTCCCACCACCACTTTCCTCCACCTTACCCATGCCCACCTCCCACCCTCAATCCCAACTCCCCTTGGCTCTTTCCATGGGTCCCTCATTCATGTTCATTTACATCCCTTTCCCTTCTTTCCCACTACCATCCCCTCTGGTTACTGTCAGTTTGTTGTCGATTTCAATACTCTGGCTGTATTTTGCTTGCCAGTTTGTTTTGTTCATTAGGTTCCACTTATATGTGAGATCATATGGTATTTGTCTTTCACTGCTTGGCTTACTTCACTTAGCACAATATTTTCAAGTTTCATCCATGTTGTCTCAAAGGGTAGGAGCTAAGGAGAGAATCTTAAAAGCAACAAGACAAAAGGAGACAGTTACCTACAAAAGAGTTCCCATCAGACTATCAGCTGATTTCTTAAAAGGAACCTTACAGGCAAGAAGGGGCTGGAAAGAAGTATTCAAAGTCATGAAAGGCAAGGACCTACATCCAAGATTACTCTATCCACCAAAGCTATCATTCATAATGGAAGGGCAGATAAAATGATTTCCAGATAAGGTAAAGTGACAGGAGTTCATTATCACCAAGCCCTTATTATATGAAATGTTAAAGGATTTATCTAAGAAAAAGAAGAAGATCAAAAGTATGAACAGTAAAACGACAACAAACTCACAGCTATCCACAACTGAACCTGAAACAAAACAAAACAAAAACAAACTAAGCAAACATCTACAACAGGAACAGAATCACAATAATGGAGATCACATGGAGGGTTATCAGTGGGGTAGGGGAGGAGGGGAATGGGGAAGAGGTATAGGGAATAACTAGCATAAATGGTAGGTACAAAATACACAGGGAGAGGTTAATAATAGTATCAAATGATGAAACCAAAGAACTTATATGTACAAATCATGGACATGAACTAAGGGAGGGGGATGGAAATGCAGGTGGGAGAGAGTATGCAGGACAGAGGAGAATAAAGGGGTAAAATGGGACAATTGTAATAGTGGAATCAACAAAATATATTTAAAAACACCATAAATGTCAAAAAAGAAAATAATTTTTCAAAATGAGTTATTACTCTTTTCATGAGAGAATGTCTCTTACTATTTAGTGCATGGAAGCAATGCACAATGCTTTAATAAGTTCATTCATCTTTTATCTGATCTGGGTAACAAGTTAATATTCTACTAAATTCATGTCTAATTCTTTCAAATTTAATGAACAGATACTAGGGAATGGGAGAACGGAATGTGGGGTAAGCCATTTTAGGAGGAACTATAATGAAAGCAGCATATAAAGCCACCTATTTTTTTTTACTATTAATCCTGATCTCAGAATGTTTTGTATTAATTTGACATCACTATAACATGTTTTTCAAATTTTCTTAAAACTTAGACAAGGTCAGTGTGACATGAAACATTATTGCCTACTAGATAGAGAAAACATCCCATTGGACTTCCTGGTTGTGAATTCACATCTATATTTTCCGTTTAATGATAAAATATTGAGAGACAAGTTCAAGACCCATGTTATAGCAACCTGTCTCAAAATAGTATTCATAACTTACAGTTGTGTTTTGGTGAAATATTAACCTAACCTATTATGTATTGAAAGATGTATAGCATAAGTCAAGTTCTCCTCATGTTTTTGAAAGCATGCTAAATTTAACTCTAATATAACAAATTTACAAACATTTAGGATGTGTTTTAAAAAAACAATTCTTGGGAAATTTTATACGGGTAGTTTTTCCTGTACACGATTCCCCCACTAGGTGAGTCTTCTAGGATCCCATTTGTATCAAAGCACCACTTGTTGTTGTGAGAGGATGTGTTTGGCTTCAGTGAATTTTTTATTTGAAGAGTCTTTCAATGCATTTACCCATTTCATGGTGGGTGATTTAAAGTGCACCTGCCCACACCACACTGAGTGTTCAGCAGTTTGGGACCACAAAAGACATGGCCACCATGCCCCACCCTCCCTATTCACCCCATCTTGCCCCAAGCAACATTTTTTGTTTTCCCAGATAAAAAAACTCCTCAAAGGGAAACATTTTGCTGATGTGGAAGAGGTGAAATAATAAATGGAGCACTAAACAGCATCAAAATTGATGAGTTTAAAAACCTGTTTAGAGCAGTGAGAAAAATATCTCTATAGGTGTATTGCATCAAATGGAGAGTACTTTGAAGGTGACTGAAGTCTAAGCATGTAAGAATAAATACACATTTTTATAAATGAATTTTGGGTTTGGGGGCCACCCTCATAGTTATTAGAATGTTATTGATTATATTCCATATACTCTACTCTTACATCCCCATGGCTATTCTGTAACAACCAATTTGTAGTTTCCAATTCCTTCAATTTTTTCGCTTGTTCCATCCTTCCCCATCCCATCTGGCAACCATCAAAATGTTTTCCATATGTATGAGTCTGTTTCTGTTCTGCTTGTTCAGTTATTTGTTTTCCTTCAATTGTTGATAGATAGTATTTATTGCCATTTTATTCATATTTTTATCATTATTTTTTCCAACCACTTTATGTCTTTTTTTAATTTCTTTTTTTAATATATTTTATTGATTATGCTATTATGGTTGTCCCATTTCTCCCCCATCATTCCCCCCACCCTGCACACGCTCTCCCACCCACATTCCCCCCTTTAGTTCATGTCCATGTGTCATAAGTTCTTTAGCTTCTACATTTCCCATACTATTCTTGCCCTCCCCCTGTCTATTTTCTACCCACTATCTATGCTACTCATTCTCTGTACCTTCCCCCCTCTCCTCCTCCCATGCCCCTGTTGCTAACCCTCCATATGATCTCCATTTCTGTGGTTTTGTTCCTGTTCTAGTGTTTGCTTAGTTTGCTATTATATGAAACGTTAAAGGGACTTATCTAAGAAAAAGAAGATCAAAAATAGGACAGTGAAAAGACAGCAAACTCACAGCTATTAAGAACCACACCTAAAACTTTGTCTTTTGATTGGTACATTTAAGGTCATTGTTGATAGATATGTAGTTATTGCTATTTTATTATTTACATTTTTATATCTTTTTCTTTTTTCATAAAGAAGTCCTTTAAACATTTTTTGTACTACTGGTTTGGGGGTGATGAAATCCTTTAGCTTTTCCTTGTCTGGGAAGCTCTTTATCTGTTATTTGATTCTAAATAATAGTTTTTCTGCATAGAGCAGTCTTTGTTGTAGATCCTTGTTTTGCATCACATTGAATATTTTGTGCCAATATTTTGTCCCTTCTAGCCTGAATATTTCTGTTGAGAAATCAGTGTACAGTCTTTTTTTTTTCAAAGATTTTTTTAAGTACTTTTTTTTTCCTTTTAGATTTTATTTATTTATATTTAGAGAGGAAGGGAAGGAGAGAGGGAGAGAAACATCAATGTGCGGTTGCCTCTTGTATGTCCCCTGCCGGGAACTGGCCTGGCAACCCAGGCATGTGCCCTGACTGGGAATTGAACCGCGATCCTTTGGTTCGCAGGCCCGCGCTCAATCCACTGAGCTACACCAGCCAGGGCTCAGTGTACAGTCTTATGTGAGCTCCTTTGTAAATAACTATCTGCATTTCTCTTGCTGCTTTTAAGATTCTCTTTGTTTTAAATCTTTGGCATTTTAATTACTATGTGTCTTGGTATGGGCCTGTTTAGATTTATATTGTTTGGGACTCTCTGAGCTTTGTGGACTTCTATGTCCATTTTCATCACCAGGTTAAGGAAGTTTTTCATCATTTCTTCAAATAGTTTTTTAAAAAATATTTGATTTATTTTTAGAAACCAGAAGGGAGAAAGAAAGAAAGGAAGAGAAACATCAATGTGTCATTACCTCTCATGTACCCCCACATGGGGACCTGGCCAGCAGCTCTGGCATGTGCCCCATCTGGGAATTGAACCAGGGAAACTTTGGTTGATAAGCCAACGCTCAATCCACTGAGCCACCCCAGCAAGGACATCAAACAAGTTTTTGATTCCTTGTTCTCTTTCTTCTTCTGTTAACAATAGGATGTGAATATTGTTACACTTGATGTTATCCCAGAGATCTCTTAAACTATTCTCTTTTTCTGTGTATTATTGTTATTAATATTATTTTGCTGTTCTGATTGGGTGGTTCTGCTACTTTTTCCTCCAAATCACTGATTCAATCCTCTGCTCTATCTAAACTACTATTGATTTTATCTAATGTATTCCTTATATTAGTTATTGCATTCTTCGGCTATGAATAATTCTTTTACATTTTCTATCTCTACCTTTATGTTTCCTATCTCTTTGTTGAAGTCTTCACTGGAATAGATGAGCATCCTTATAACTAGTGTTTTAAACTCTGCACCTGGTATATTGCTTGTCTCCATTTAGTTTAGTTCCTTTTCTAGAGTTTTGTTCTGTTTTTTATTTGGTACATTTTGTTCCTCCTCATTCTGGCTGCCTCTCTCTGTTTGTTTCTACATATTAGGTAGAGCTGCCACTACATATCCTGGACTTGATAAAATGACGTTATGTAGTAGGTGTTCTGTGGGGCCTAGTGGGGTAGTCTCCCTGTCCATCTGAGTTGGGTGTTCCATTGTGTCCCTTTTGTGGGTTGTGTGTGCCCTCCTTAGAGATTAAGAAGATAGGCCTCTTGATCTTTAATTACCACACATGGATATGAAGACACCCTGTTCCAAATTTCCACTACTCCTACTATTCTTGACATGGCTTTCCCTGTATATCCTTTATTATAATACTTCTGTTAAGCTAGACTTCAGGCACTTCTCCATGATGATTGTTCTGTAGTTCAGTTGTAATTTTGATGCGGTAGTGGGAGAAAACAAGCACAGTGTTTACCTACTCCATCATCTTGCCCAGAAACTTGGAAAGTAGCTTTTAAATCATTAAATTCACTATCACTCCAAGTATTATAATGTAAAGTGATTCACCTAAGGGGTCCAAGTCTTCATTTTTCTATTGTTGATTCTAGTATTGTCCATTGATATGCTAAATTGACTCGTGAACATATACTCTAAAGGACAACAAAGAAGGATCCAAATTTAGAAATATATTAATTAAAATAATAATAATGACAATAATGATGACACTGACATTTAAGAAATATTTTATCTCAGGGTATGGCCTGAAAAAATTTGGAGTTGATTTTGTGGAAAGAAGAACAATTCACTAAGAATCTCAAAACACTTTTTATTCCAGGTCAATTAATGGGAATCGGGGACAACAGTTATCACATGTTTTTTTAAAAAGGGACCTAGAACTGTGCCCACAATACTGGTATTTTTTTCTAGTATTACACTGTAAACAGAAATTAAGGTGGGAATCTCTGGCTTATAAAACATCTTCTTAGAAGTAGATTCTATAATTCATATGCATACAAAATCAGAAGTATTTTCTTTTGGCATTTTATACTCTTTTGATTGGCAGACCAGCCAGTCAGTTGTGTTTTCTTATTAATAATGTGACTGGTGCATTGACAAAAGTACAGTAGATGGTGAGACATCTGAGATCATCTTCTGTCTGGCTTACAATCAGACAGATCTTTATTGACTAATCTATGTTTAAAAATGTCACCAAATTCAGTAAATGTCACCAATTCAGTAAAATGTCACCAAAATACTAAATTTTATTCCTTATCTTTTTATTATTTGGCTCAAGATGCAATGATGAATTGTTTGGGATTTTGTCTGAATATTTATTTAATTTGGAAGAAATTGTTCATTTTTCTTTTGTGCAGTGGGAAACACAAAAGTATTAAGAAGACTGAAAGACCCTCTTAGGGAAAGAGCAAAACACAAAGAACTGCTTTGTTACAAAAATAAAGATTTTATTACTTTCAGTTGAAAAAACATAAATTGAGATAAAATATCTTGTGACTCAAAGGATACTAAGAAAACTAAGCTAGAGAAATAACAGTTCAGAGATGAAACTCATAAGTCAAATAAACATCAAATATAATAGGTCTTTGTGTCACTTGTTTAAAATTAGCCCCATAATTTTCATTTTAGTTTATTTTCTTTCATATTATTGTAAATAAAAGTAATAACTCATATTGTCTGTATTAGGCCTGTGAAGTACAACTAGTTGCTAAAAGATGAATAACATTTATAACTTATAAAAAAAGAAGAAATGATTACAAATTTGTTAAATAAGTAAAAATGAGGTAATTTAAATAAAATAGCTATTAGTCAGAATGGCTAAAAAGTGTCCAAAAAGTGAATTCAACTAACATTACTTCTTAAAGGAGCTATCGGAAAGCATCCATCTACTGAATAAATATTTTGAAAATCTATTTGTCTTGGGTTACCAAATTTCTGTAGTGGATAAAGTGGAATATTTTAAATAATGACTAAATTTTGTATCATCTTAACAAATGATATGTGAAACTGTATGATGAGTTAGTTTGAAAATAGTTAAGGGAAATTCATACTCTGTACATAGCGATTTATATCAAATCAACATTTTTGACCGGAATGTATGATCCTTTCTAATAATAATTCCAGGGGGAAGAGGTAGGGGGGACTGGATGAAAGGTGAAGAGATTAGCCAAAGAACATATATGTATAACCCGTAAACATAGAAAACAGTGAGGTGATGGCCAGATGGAAGGGGGCTGGGGGCTGGGAGAAAGTGGACAAAAGAGAGGAGAATGGGGACATCAGTAATAGTGTCAATAATAAAAATAAAGTTATAATAATAATAATAATAATAATAAACAACTTTCCACACATGACTACAATGCTGCCCTAGAACATTATTGTTAATTATTATTATTATGCAAGAAAAACTATCACTAAAATTTATTTATTGGGGTTTGAGAAAAAATCTCCTTCAGTCCAGTTGCTGTGTCTCAAATGGAGTCTGCAGACCACTGTCATGAGTAAAAGAGTAGTAACAGAGTTAACTCATTTATCTGGTCTCACCCAAAATCTGAGCTCCAATACATCTTTTGTTAACGGTACCTGGTTAGTGTGAGGAAGTGTTTCCAATTTTTCCTTCAGTACTTTTTCATACAGTTAAAGAGTTTAATTTTTTAACTCATTAGTATGCAATGCAGTATATTTCCTCAATATATGGGGCAAAGAAGGAGCACACCTCCAGGCAATTGAAATTGGTAAAGGCAGTTCTTTGTATTACTTGGATTACCATATAGCTGAATTTACCTAATCCATGTAAGTCTAGATTTAGGAATTTATACTTTATTTGATCTTTAGTCTGTTGCACTGTATCCAGTAAAACATGCCTGAATATGGTGGCTGAAGAAAAGAACCCTTGCTTTGGGATTTAGAGAAAATATGTTTTAAAAATCTAGGCAACATCCTTATAATTACCTTTGTGCATTGGTTACATTAAACTTGTACTCCCAGCACCAAAAATTTTTTTTAAACTGTATCCCAAACAAAGGCCATAATTTGAATATTTGATTTTTATTTATAATTTTATGGTATCTAAAAGTTCAAACCTGTCTTCTACAAGAATAGAAAAAAGTCTTAAATAAATGTATAATGGTGTTTAGTTAAGCAAGATCTCATGTATCACATGGGTTTCCATATAGACTTTGAAGTCCTTACTACAGCCTAATGCATATTCAAAGTAAAAGATCAGAGAAAGGTATCACTCCAAAAATAGTTTTTCTAACCAAACCTGATCAAGTTTTCCTAGGCTGATGTAAAATATAGTAATGAGTCATGTTCACTTGTATCAGTCATGTTATATTGTTATTGTCTCTTAACCCATTATAAATGCATAAAAGAAGACTGAGCATGACACAAGGGAAGAAAGCAGCTGGGATATTTGAAAACACTGCAATATAAATAGAATGGCAGTAGAATTGTGGACCATTAGGGAAAGTGCTTATCTAGTAAGAAAAGTTTACTCTCTTCATAACAAGAGGAAGAATAAACATGTAATCAAA
This sequence comes from Glossophaga mutica, assembly GCA_039655065.1. NCBI lineage: Eukaryota > Metazoa > Chordata > Mammalia > Chiroptera > Phyllostomidae > Glossophaga > Glossophaga mutica. Next base: position 30,706,179 of record CM077318.1, read on the forward strand.
AAGGGACCAAGTTATTGTTTATTTAATATTTTTCAATCTAGATGTGATGAGCAAGTTACTAAACATTTACTAATTTCCTACCATGTGACAGATATCGTGATCTTTACTGTTTTAAACTTTAACTAGTCTCTTTACCTCTCTCTACCACAGTATATTTTTCTAATAAAATAACAAACAACCAGGAGAAAATTCTTGTGTATACAAGGGAAAACTAATTAAACCTAAAAATATAAGGCCCCACAAGCATTGAAAACTATAAGCAATAAATAGTTGAAGAATATATTATTTTCCTTGATTTTTCACGAGATTTACATAGACGGTGTTGATGATAAAAAACATTCATCTATATGCTTTTAGTGTAAAGATGATGAGTTATATGCATCAATAAATGTGCAATTGCTAGTTGTCACAATAATACAGGATTCCATGGAAGATCATTGTTTGCATATCCTTCAAATAAGCTACTCATTTCTTTATCTAATAGGTAATACTTTATTTTGTGGGTTTTTATGAGCATTAATACAATGTAGTTAATTAGAATATTCCAAATATCTCTCAATTGTGTAATACAGATCAGGTATTTCAATGCATTTATAAGGATCAACCTGTTTGCATTGACAAATTACATTTCAATTTAAAACTAAAATATATGTGAGATGATAATTCAAAATTTTTACAAATAATCATCCCTAATTAGAAATTTAGACCACGTACATTTTAGCAAATTCAAAGACACACAACAAGTACAGTATTTTAGAGTGTACAAATTACACTTTAAAATGACATTATCTCAATGTTCACACCATTCATTCATAACTGTTTAAAGTTTTGTCTTAGTTCCTAGGATTTCCAGTCAAGATTGTGGCATAGGCAGACATGGCTCACCTCTTGGCACAACCACATCAAATTTACAACTAAAATATAGAACAACCATCACTCGGAACTGTCAGAAATCAAGTTGAATGGATGTCTGACAACCATGAAATCAAGTTGAATGGAAGTCTGACAACTTCGGAATTAAAGAAACTACACTTGTCCTGACTGGAAGGAGAGGTGCAGACACCGAATGGGCTGATTCCTCACCATGTGGATAAAAATACTGAAGGAATATCTCTGGAGTGAGGAGTCCCAGACCCACACTAGGCCCCCCAGCCCAGGATTCAAGTGCAAAAAGATAAGTCCTTGCAACTTCTGGCTGCAAAAACAAGTGGGGATTTAGTCAGAAGAAACTGCTGGAACATCAAGCAGTTCCTCTTAAATAACCAACACACAGACTCATCTACTCAGACTCACTCCCTTTGACTGAGCTCCTGTACCAGGGTAGCAATTTGAAAGGCACCAATGCTATAGAGGGAGAAACTGAAGGATCTGGCATTAAGGCGAGCAGGGGCCATTGTCTCTTTGCTAAACCCTCCCCACACAGAGCCGGCAAGCTGGTGCCATATCTCAGACTCCAGCAACCTTGCTATCATTGTTTGACCTGCGTTGGAGATCCCAGAGACTCTGCCCCACCCAAATTATGGGGCCATCCAAGCTGCTTTTCCATATGCATGGCAGGTCTTGGCTCAAAATCCTGTCAAACAAGCAACAGCTAGCTTCAGTGAGCCCTAGCATCTTTACAGCTCAGGCAGGGTACCCCAGGCACAGGTTGGAGCTGACCTTGGCCTTCACCACCCAAGAAACCCCAGAGCCAGCACAACCAGTGGACCACTACAGGCCAAGTTGGAGCACCACTACCCTGCCCCTGCATAGCTGATCCTCCATGGAGGGTGAAGGTTGGTGGTCAGTGGTCAAAGCCAGTCCTTGCATCTGACTGCCCTGGCTAAATCCCTCCCATTGATCTGCCAATAGCAATGAAGGCTCAGCTACAAGAGGAGTGTATGCTCAGCCCACATGAATGGTGCACCTCCAATATCCAGCTTGGGTGACAGGGGAGGATGTGCCACTGGACCCTACAAGACACCTACTACACTAGGCCACATACCAAGACACAGAAGTCAAAGCAGCTCTACATCATTCATAGAAACAGATACAGGAAGGCTTCCAAAATGAGGAGACAAAGAAACATGGCCCAAATGAAAGAAAGATCAAAACTTCAGAAAAAGCTAAATGAAATGGAGATAAGCAATCTATCAGATGCAGAGTTCAAAACACTGGTTATAAGGATGATCAAGGAACTTAGTGAGGACCTCAGCAGCATAAAAAAGACCCAGTCAGAAATGAAGGATTCACTAACTGAAATAAAGAACAACTTATAGGGAAACAACAGCAGAGTGGATGAAGCTGTTTACTGATTGGCACTCAGGTTGCTTCCAACACCTGGCTATTGTAAACTGTGCTGCTATGAACATTGGGGTGCATAGGTTCTTTTGAATTGGTGCTTTTAAATTAAATTTACTGGGGTAATATTGGTTCATAAGATTATATGGGTTTCAACTGTACAACTCTTTGATACATAGTCTGTATATTTCATTGTATGCCAACCACCTAAAGTCGTATCTTCTTCTGTCACCATATATTTGGCCCCCTTACCTTTACTACTTCTCACCTCTCTTCCCTCTTGTAATCACCATAATATTGTCTGTGTCTATGAGTTTCATTTTTACATACCACACATGAGTATAATCATATGGTTATTTATCTTTTCTGACTGATTTATTTCACTTAATATAATATTCACAAGGTCCATCATTATTGCTGCAAATGGCATTATTTCATATTCTCTTGTCTGAGTGGTTTCCATAGTACCTATGCACAATGTCTTGTTTATCCAATCATTCATTGAAGGACACTTTGGTTGTTTCTATGTCTTGGAGACAGTGAACAATGCAGCAATGAGCATAAGGATGCATATATCTTTGCAAGTACATGTTTTCAAACATTATGGGGCAGATACCCAGAAAAGGGATTGCTGGATCATATGGTAATTCTATTCTTAATATTTTGATGAACCCCTCCACTGTTTTCCATAGTGTCTATACCAGTTTACATTCCTGTCAGCAGTAAATGAGGGTTCCTTTTCTCCACAACCTCTCCAACACTTGTTATTGCCTGTCTTGTTCATAATAGCCATTCTAACAGGTATCATTGCAGCTTTGAGTTGCATTTCCCTAATAGCTAGTGAAGTTGAGCATCTTTTCATATATCAGTTGCCCTTTTGCATGTCTTCTTTGAGGAAGTGTCTTCAGGGACTCTGCCCATTATTTAATTGGATTGTTTGTTTCATGTTGAGTTGTATGAGCTATTTATGTATTTTGGATGTTAATCCCTTGTTAGAACTGTTGTTTGCAAATACTGTCTGCCATTTATTTGGTTGCCTTCTTGTTTGTTGGCTGTTTCTTTTTCTGCAAAGAAAAAGAAGTTTTTAGTTTGATATAGTCCCATTCATTCATTGTTGTCTTTACTTCTCTGGCTTTGGGGTCAAATTCACAAAATCTTCTCTAAGACCAAGGTCAATAAGTTTAGTCCCTATGTTTTTTTTATATGTAATTTATTCTTTCAGATCTTATATTTAGGTCTTTGATCCATTTGGAACTAATTTTAGTACATAGGGACATTCTGTAGTCTAGCTTCATGTTTTTGATGTGGAATTCCAATTTTCCCAGCACCATTTATTGAAGATACGTTCTTTTCTCCATTGTATCTTTTGGCTCCTTTTTCAGCAATTATTTGTACATATACAAGTGATTTTATCTCTGGGTTCTCAATTCTGTTCCCTTGGCTTGTGTGTCTGTTCTTCTGCCAATACCATGCTGTTTTCATTATCATTGCTCTGTAGAATAAATTGAAGTCAGGTATGTGATACCTTCATTGTTTTTTTCTGAGGATTATGTTGGCTATTTGGTGTCTTTTGTGTTTCCATACACTTCTGATGATGATTTTGTTCTTTTTCTGTCAAAAATGTCATTGGGAATTTCATGGGAATTGCATTACATCTGTATATTGCTTTGGGTAATATAACATTTTAACTGTATTGATTCTTCCTATCTATGAACATGGAAAATCTTTCTATTTTCTTTTTCAATTTCTTTTTTTTTGGTATTTTATTTTATTTTTTTAATATTTTTTATTTTAATTGTTCTTGTACAATTTTCTGTCTTTCACTCCCACTCCAGCCCTCCCCACCTCCCTCCCATTTCCATCCTGGCTAGTTTTTGTCCATGTGTCCCTTATACTTGTTGATCTAAACCTTTTCCCTTTTCCCCTGAAATTTCCTCCCCTCTCCCCTCTGGTGACTGTCAGCCTGTTCTTGATTTCAGTGTCTATGGTCATATTATGCCTGTTTGTCTGTTTTCTTGATTAGGTTCCTGTAAAAGGTGAGATCGTATGGTATTTGTCTTTCACCACCTGGCTTATTTTGCTTAGCATGATGCTCTCCAGTTCCATCCATGCTGTGGTGAAGAGAAGGAGCTCCTTCTTTCTTTCTGCTGCATAGAATTCCATTGTGTAAATGTACCACAATTTTTGATCCATTCATTTACTGATGTGCACCTAGGTTACTTCCAATACTTGGCTATTGTAAATTGTACTGCTATGTACATTGGGGTGCATAGGTTCTCTTGGACTGGTGTTTCAGGGTCCTTAGGATACAATCCTAGCAGTGGAATTGCTGGGTCAAAAGGTAGATCGATTTTCAGTTTTCTTAGAAAATTCCACACTGCTTTCCACAGTGGTTGTAGCAGTCCGCACACCCACCAACAGTGCACTAGTGTCCCCTTTTCTCCACAACCTCTCCAACACTTGCTGTTTGTTGCTTTGCTTACGATGGCCATTCTGACTGGTGTCAAGTGGTATCTCATTGTGGTTTTAATTTGCATCTCTCTGATAGCTAGTGATATTGAGCACATTTTCATGTGTCTCTGGATCCTCTGTATGTCCTCCTTGGAGAAGTGTCTGTTCAAGTCCTTTAACCACTTTTTAATTGGGTTGCTTGTCTTCTTAGAGTGGAGTTGTATAAGTTCTTTATATATTTTGCAGATTAAACCCTTTTCTGAGGTATCATTGTCAAATACGTTTTCCCATACAGTTGGTTCTCTTGTTATTTTAATACTGTTTTCTTTAACTGTGCAGAAGCTTTTTATTTAGATCAGATCCCATTTGTTCATTTTTTCCTTTATGTCCCTTGCTTTAGGGGACGTATCAGTAAAAATGTTGCTGAATGAAATATCTGAGATTTTCTTGCCTATGTTCTCCTCTAGAACTTTAATGGTGTCACGGCTTATATTTAAATCTTTTATTCACCTTGAATTTATTCTCGTGTATGGTGTAAGTTGGTGCTTGAGTTTCTTTTTTTTGCACGTAGCTGTCCAGTTCTCCCAACACCACTTGTTGAAGAGGCTATTTTTACTCCATTTTCTGTTGCTGTCCCCTTTGTCAAATATTAATTGCCTGTAGAGACTTGGGTTTATTTCTGGGCTCTCTGTTCTATTCCACTGGTCCATGTGCCTGTTTTTATGCCAGTATCAGGCAGTTTTGATTATACTGGCCTTGTAATATAGTGTGGTATCAGGTATTGTGATCCCTCCTACTTTGCTCTTCTTTCTCAAAATTGCTGCAGCTATTCAGGGTCGTTTATGCTTCCATATGAATTTTAGAAGTGTTTGTTCTATGTCTGTGAAATATGCCATTGGTACTTTAATAGGTATTGCATTGAATCTGTAAATTGCTTTGGGATGTATGGACATTTTGATGATATTAATTCTTCCGATCCATGAATATGGTATATGCTTCCATTTGTTTGTGTCTTCCCTGATTTCTTTCTTCAGCGTTCTGTAGGTTTCTGCATACAGGTCTTTTACCTCCTTGGTTAGGTTTATTCCTAGGTACCTTATTTTTCTTTTTACTATATCGAATGGAATTTTTTTCTTGATTTCTGTTTCTGCTGTTTCATTGTTGTTATACAAAAATGCCTTTGATTTCTGGATATTGACTTTGCATCTGGCTGTTTAGCCAAATTCATTTATTAGGTCAAGCAGCTTTTTGGCCGAGTGTATAGGATTTTTTATGTACACTATCATGTCATCTGAAAACAATGATAGTTTTGTTTCCTCCTTTCTGATGTGGATGCCTTTTATATTCTTTTCTTGTCTAATTGCTGTGGCTAAGAGTTCCAATACTATATTGAATAGAAGTGGTGAAAGTGGACAACTTTGTCTTGTTCCTGATCTTAGTGGAAAAGATTTTAGTTTTTGCCCGTTGAGTATGATGCTGGCTGTAGGTCTCTCATATATGGCCTTTATTATGTTGAGGAATGCTCCCTCTATTCCCATTTTGCTGCATGTTTTTTATCATAAATGGGTGTTGAACCTTATCAAAAGCTTTTTCTGCATCTATTGATATGATCATGTGATTTTTGTCTTTGCTTTTGTTTATGTGATGTATTACATTTACTGATTTGCGAATGTTGAACCATCCTTGCATCCCTGGGATGAATCCCACTTGGCCATGGTGCATGATCTTTTTCATGTATCGTTGGATGCGGTTTGCCAATATTTTGTTGAAGATTTTAGCGTCTATGTTCATCAGCGATATTGGCCTGAAGTTCTCTTTCTTTGTTGTGTCTTTATCTGGTTTTGGGATTAGGATGATGCTGGCTTCATAAAAAGAGTTTGGGAGTCTCCCATCATTTTGGATTTTTTGGAATAGTCAATGGAGGGTAGGGGTTAGCTCTTCCTTAAATGTTTTGTAGAATTCTCCTGTGAAACCATCTGGTCCAGGCCTTTTGTGTGTCGGGAGTTTTTGGATTACTGCTTCAATTTCATCTGCTGTTATTGGTCTGTTCAGGCTTTCTGCTTCTTCTTCATTGAATTTTAGAACATTATATTTTTCTAGAAAATTGTCCATTTCACGTAAGTTTTCAAATTTCTTGGCATACAGTTCTTCATAGTAACTTCATAGAATCCTTTGTATTTCTGTGGTGTCAGTTGTAATCTCTCCTCGTTCATTTGTGATTGTGTTTATTTGAGTCCTCTCTCTTTTTTTCTTGATGAACCTGCTTAAAGGCTTGTCGATTTTGTTTATAAAGATAAACAAAGAACCAGCTCCTGGATTCATTGATCCTTGGTATTGTGCTTTTAGTCTCTATGTCATTTATTTCTGCTCTCATCTTGTTTATTTCTTCTACTTGCTCTGGACTGTCTTTGTTGTTGTCCCTCGAGTTCTTGTAGGCATAGGATTAAGTTGTTTTTTTGAAGTGTTTCTATCTTTTTTAGGTAGGCCTGTATCTCTATGAACTCCCTTCTCAGGACTGCCTTTGCTGTGTCCCATAGGTTTTGGGTCGTTGTGAGTTCATTTTTGTTTGTTTCCATAAACTTTGATTTCCTCCCTAATTTCATTCTTGACCCATTCTTTGTTTAATAGCATGCTATTCAATCTCCATGATTTTGAGGGTTTGGGGTTTTTCCCCTTGGGTTTGGTTTCTAGTTTCAGTCCCTTGTGGTTGGAGAAAATGCTTGGTATAATTTCAATTTTCTTCAATCTGTTGAGGCTCGTTTTGTGTCCTATCATGTGGTCTATCTTTGAAAATGTTCCATGTGCATTTGAAAAGAATGTGTATTTAGTTTCTTTGGGGTGAAGGGCTCTACATTAAGTCCATTCCATCTAGAGTGTTGTTGAATGCCACAATATCTTTGTTGATATTTTGTTTGGAAGATCTGTCCATTTTTGACAGTGGGGTGTTAAAATCCCCTACTATAATTGTGCTGCTGGCAATATCTTTTTTGAAGTCCTCTAAGATTTTCTTTATGTGTTTAGGTGCTCCTATTTTGGGTTTTTAGTATGTAGGCCCTTTACCTTCTTTTAGTTCATTCCTAGTTATTTTATTGTTTTTGTTAAAACTGCAAAAGGAGTTGTTTATTTCACTTATTTTCCTGAAATTTAATTGTTATATCAATGCAGTGCATTTTTGTACATTAATTTTGTATCCTGCAATTGCACTGTATTTGTTCATTGTTCCTAATAGGTTTTCTTGTGTGTGAAGTCTTGTCCTTAGGTTTTCCTATATAAAGAATTATGACTTCTAAATAATATGATACTTTTATGTTTTTATTCACAATTTGGTTGGCTTTTCTTTCTTTTTCCTGATTGTTCCAGATAGGATTTCTAGTACTATGTTTAATAACAGTGGTGAGAGTGGACATCCTTGTTTTGCTCCTGATTTTAGAGGGAAAGCTTTCAGTTTTTTATCATTGAGTATGTCATCAGCTGAGAGTTTGCCATATATAGCCTTTATTATGTTGATGCACTTTCCTTCCGTATCCATTTTATTGTATGGTGTGGTCATAAATGGATGTTGTATTGCACCAAATGCTCGTCATTTATTGATAAGATCATATACATTTATTCATTTTTTGTTAATGTGGTGCATCAAAATGTTATATTTAACATGATCTTACACAGCTGCCTTCACTCACTAAAGCAATTCATTCTTACATGGACAGTTGGGTGGCAGCAGCAGCAAGTCTGCCATTTATAACACAAATGCATCTGGACTTTTATTCAGAAAATACCTTGTGTCATCTTAACTTATAACTGTACAAACTTTAAAAACCTGTGTTGCTTAAAAAGCTGGCATATTTGAGATTGTGGTGATTCCTGAGGATTGAACCAATTGGTATAACTCATGTTATCAACAATTGTCTCCATCATTTCCCATATATACATTTTACAACCTTAAGCTTTTTTATTTTGTTTTACTGATAAATCAAAACAAATCCTGCTTGTTATCCATTTTAAACTGAAATGAAACCCTCCCTTGATACTTTGGTGAGCCATTTTATTTTTTGTGACTAGCTATAGCAATTTTGTAATTTGTATAAAATAAAAAAGTCCTCATAGATTTTTAATGTAATAATATGAGTAGAATCAATGATGCCTTCTTCTAGTAGACTAGAAGAGCTTGAGACAGTACCATGTGTTGGTTGGGAGAGACAAAAATAATCCAAATTTTACAAATAGAGTTGATGAGCTGATTTTTCTTTAACTATAATTATTTTCTAATTGTATTTTACTGTTGTTAAAAATTCAACATTTTCTAGGTATATTTCCAGGAAATTTGACCATTTTTTTTAGTTCCTATAGACAACAAATGAATTGCACTTGCTCCAAAACTCTTTATCTGGATCCAAACAATATGGGAATTAACCAATCGCCTTCTCAAAACCTAATATTTTTAATATGGATTTTGATTTCTACTGCAGTTTCATTAGTTACACATGATTGCTTTTCCAGTAATTTCATGTAGGTTTATTTACTAACTCCACTTTGTTTCTTTCCCATGCAGCTTTTCAGAACCTCACAAAATTCTTGGGCTACAATAGATATTTTGATGCTTGTAACAGTCTGTTTCCAATTCATACATTCTTGGATAGTGATAGGTTGTATGGCAGATTATATGTTTATTTTCCTATAGGAAAGATATACTAGGAAAGAACAAGCAACCAAACATTCGGATGAATTGCCCAATTGCTTCAGGTTGACATGGAGAGTTAATGTTTTATAGAAAATGATCCTGATAAAAAAATCTTCTGATAAAAAATAATCCTTATCAGAAGACCTAGTTTGAGTCCTTAGAAGTACTGTTGAGAAAGCACCCTGGACTCAGTCAGAGTTACATACCTATCCTGTCTTGTCCTTCAGAGTTACTGTAAATCCAAAAAGGAATAAAACAAGTGAAGGTACTCAATTGACCGCAATAGTCTATAAATGTCACTGGTCATTACAGTCTTACTTTCTGTATGGGAATCTGTGCGCATTTATTAAAATGCTAACCTTCTTTAGTTTCTTTAATATTTTTCCTCCTCTAGACCAATGCAGATAACAAGGTCATTCTAAGACATAGCTAACTTGTTAATGTGCATGAATTATTTAGCCATAGTATACTCTCTCTTAAGTACCTTTTTTATTGTTTGTGAGACTATGTATGGGAAACCAGATTAAACCAAAAATAGGAAAGGGATGAAAAACAAATGAGTCTGAATATGTTCACATGTATTGCACATTATTGATTACTAAGTTGATAATACTTAGTTTAGGAGACAAGTCCTCAAATGCACCATGATTGCTAAATTCTAGGAATGCAAACTGTTCCTTTGGACTGGAAGTTTTTATCTTCCCTTATGTCACTCTACTGCCATCAGTCAGCAAATCTCTATTCATCCTTCACTTATCCACTTAAAAACACTTTATACATAAAACTTTTCATGACAACTTAACTCTACATTAGGGGTCTCTTTAATGTAGCTTCATAATACTCTGTATTGTAATTGTGTGTGTACCTATTTCTCTCACTCATGATACTCTAAGCTCCTTAATGGCAGACACTGTATCTTTCATACATTTTTGCACCAAATAAGTATCAAGTGCGTCATTCATGGACTTCAACTCTTAGCACATTGCCTCACAATACTAGATGTATAGTGAATAAATGAAAACCAAAACCAATACCTTTGTTTCATGGAAATGAAAACAATTTAAAAGCCTTTTTAAGACAAAAAATGATGTTAATGTTATCAGTTAAAGTATATAAGTAATATGTTATAAAATTCCTTTCATAATCATATAATTTAGTTTTCCATCATTTTCACACTAATGACAATTAATGTCTTCTGCCACTTCTGGGTACACTTTATATAAATATGTGCATATCTGTAGAAACAAAGTTTGGGGATTGCTATTCTTGTGAACAGTAAAATAGGAGATGACAATAAATGAGATGGCAGAAGCCATCCTATTATATATATATATATGATCTATATGCCATATCAAATTTATGAAAACAGTTTTTCTTCACTTGAGCCACAAGTGCAACAGGTAAGATAAGGCATTAATGTAATAATTAAATATCATTCAAAGGGATCCTTTGAAATAGCTTAAGTTGGAAATATTAATATTTATAAACTATGTTAGAACACATTTTGTCTTTTCTTTCTCATAATCTGTGTGTTCTATACTATTGGCTTTAGAAAATAATTTCCTAACAGTTAAATGAAATAAGACTCAATTCATACAGTGCCATATGATTCTCTTAATATTTTACCATTTTTAGAACTCAAAAATCAAGGAATTACTGTCGATGCATTTTAATAAAAATATGTTTTAAAATTAAACTCAATTGCTGGCCTTTAACCATACAGTCTAAACATTAGGCAATGATAGATGGTTGTGAGGTGCCTTTACTCTGCAAAGGAAGAATAAGATGATTTAGTGGGATCCCAGAAGCATTCAATGGTATGAAATATTTTTGTTATTTCCTTGTCACACTGAGTCAAGAAATTGCCAGACTTACCAAATGGACATTATGGCATAATCAAAACAATGCTATAAGTTGTCAAGCATTGTAAATACTTGTAAATATAAATTGAAGCATTATTAAGTAAGGCATGGATAGTGTTACCCAACAGATGTAATTTTGACAAACAAGAAGAGCACTGTTGGCCAGAAAATGTTCCTAAAGTAACTAACATAAAACAATAAAAGGATACAAATAAACCAACAAGATAAGAATGGATCAATTTTCTTTCTTTTCTGCACCTGGCAGATGAAAATAGTGGATATATTTCATTCTGTAAGTATTTCTAAAGCAAGTCTACAAATCTAAAATGAGATAAACCACAGTAGTTGGGATAAATTTCAGAGGGAAAATAAAGTATTCACTAGTTAAGGAAGCACATGCAATAACATGTTTTAACGATTACCCATTAATATTGTAAATGCTGATACTCTATGCTAAGTACTATCTCCATCTTCAAAGAAATATAAAATTCTGATTTCAGTTGCAAAACAAACAAACAAAACAAACACTCATTCTACATTGCATTGTGGAGATTCACTGACATCATTTTAAGCTTGGCATAAAAGAGGGGCCACACAAAGAAGTAAAAATAAGAGTATAATTTTTAGTGGTATCAGTAGGGTGTATACAACTGAATAAAAACACAGTCCAGATATTGGGTTACTTGTAAAAGCATGGTCTGGTTTCAGGCAGAATTTGTCATTCAGCTCATAATACCTGTCCTAACAGAAAAGCATGGAGTAGATACAAGTCATTGTACTATTATCATAGAATGTTAAAATTGTAAAATGAAGACTGATTTATATAGTTCAAATCCTTTACTATATACACAGCAAAAACAAATCCCAGGAAGCTAAAGTGATTTGTTCAAGATTAGTCAACTATTTATTAGCTGAGTTGGGTTTACAATCCATATTTCCTGTGTGCTAATCCAGGTTTTTTCCCCTTCCATACTTTTTTTTTTTTTTTTTTTTTTTTTTTTTTTTTTTTTTTTTATCTTCAGAGGGGAAGGGAAGGAGAGAGGGAGAGAAACATCAATGTGCGGTTGCCTCTTGTATGTCCCCTGTCGGGAACTGGCCTGGCAACCCAGGCATGTGCCCCGACTGGGAATCGAACCTGCGACCCTTTGGTTCGCAGGCCCTTCCATACTTTGATACTATCTTTTTACTAATGGTCACCAGTACCTACTAGAAACATGACATTGCCCTAGACATTGTAGTAATTATTTCCCTGGCTCCCTAGATTAGTCTTCAAAGCTAGGACAATATACCTCCAAATTTTCAGAATCAGCCTTGAATTAGATTCTACTGGAAACAATGGTAGTAATCACTTAACGCAGAGCTTGGTCACCAAACAACCAGTCAGATTTGTCACTCTGACCTTATATCTTAGTGCTAATACTGATATTTTTCTCCTTTCCTTTCAACCAACACTGCCATCTAAGAATGGGATTGTCTTTTTTCCATGCTTGTGCCACTAACTCTGAGACTAGATAAGGGTGTGCTTTACTCTATTCTATCATCCAAGAGACTGCAATCCTACTTCAGTTCCCAGGCTGGATCTCAACTAACACGAGTCTACTGCTAGATTGCCTCAACTCATGCTTATTCATTAAATTATCCTTACATAATGTTGTTCTTATATCAGGTATTATTACCCATATCTCTCTGATGCATCCTGCCAGTCCTCCTTAATGGCAATGGCCTATTTTTCTGGGATACCTTGCATTTTCTGTGGCTGATATGCCTTGATGTGTAGTGTAAATTGCAGTTAATCTGTCAAGTATTTGGTTCTTAGTCAAGTCCTGTCATGAGCCATCCATGACACCCTATATTTGAAGGCAAATTTCATTGGAGCTATTGAGCACCTTCTGTGGGGTTGTAAGAAATAGTAAACAAGGACATGAATACTGTTATTTGGATCAGAGATACTTGATATTAAGTTGTATGTATTTCTTACTATATACATAAGAAAGTGTCTTATTTATCTCTGTTTTCTAAGTTTCCAGTATTATTTTCATAATATAAGTAGTCAGGGATATTAATTACTAAATTAATACCAGGGACAGTGTTTTAGTGAGCCCCAAAATAACATCCCATTGTTCTTCTGCACTTGGAAGCAATTGAGAAATACATTCCAGAGTGAGAAAAATCAAGATCAGCATGTCAGTATTTTTGCTAATTAGGAGCTAAATTGAAGAATATGAATTACAGTTATAACTGCTGGCTAGCATTCATTCCACAAAATCATTTAGATTTGTCGACCCAGTCGCAAACAGCTCTAAATAACCGTCAGCCGTCCACTTTAGAGATAGCCATTCTGTCCAGATTTATCATACAATTTAGAGAGGAGAACAGAATACACTTTTCAGAAGGCAGACTGAGCCAGAGAAAGACAGACAAAAGAGCTGAATAAAACACCCACTCCTCCTCCAAAAAGAGTGGGGAATTAATATCAACTGATAAAAATAGATTTTTCCATTGCTCTTAAAGGAAATGTTTGTTGATGTGAGTAAAACACTTTCATTAAAAGGGGTTTGCTCATGATGGCTCTATAGGAAGCAATTTAATGTATATATTGTTGAGGCAGGCTGACTTCAATTCTTATCCTGGTTCTGCCACTTACCACAGCATCTAAGGTTCATAAGCTTTTATTTCTATGGCTGTGAAATGAGAAAATGTGTGCCTACTTTGTCTAGCAGTTGTGTAAATGAAGTTAATTATTTGATTTGTTATTTATAAAGTACCCATACGTGAAAGAGAATTATTACTTACACAGAAAGTACAGATAGAGAACTCCATGGCAGAATAACTCTCAAAGCAAGAAAGAGAGACATGCTAATATTTTCTACATAACTGTCAACCTATTTGGATAACTGGATAATGTAGCCATGCCTTATTTGTATTAGGGCAAAAACACAGACTCTTGGGTGCAATTGTTATGCCACCTTGAGGTGTCTTTCTTAGACTTCTTTTTTATAAACTTTGTTTCTTATCCTTCCAAAAGTCATTACTCAAGCAATTGATTGATGTTTGAAGTAGTGCAGGTGCTGCTATTACATATTCATTGTTAATCAAATTATTTATTCAGTCCGGTAGATTCTACATACACAACACAAATTTCCAGCATCCTCTCATGTTAATCTGTATATAAAATTTATCATAGGCATATTCAAAAACATTTTGTTAGGGTTATATAAAATGCAATTTTCAGGTATTAAAAGTCACGGAAGCCTAGCTCTTCTATTGTTACATATTACCAATATGTAAGATTGGTTCTGCTGTCTTATTTTTATATAACTTTCAACACTTTAAAAAAAAGTGTTCAAATTTTATTACAGCTTTTTTATCCACTCATCTACTGATTGATACTTAGTCTGCTTCCAAATTTTGGCAATTGTAAATAACACTGCAGTGAACATAAGAGTTTATATATTCTTTCCAATTAGGGTTTCCAATGTTTTCAGATATATTCCCAGAAATGGAATCATTGGGTCATAAGGCAGTTCTATTACTACTGGCTTGTAAGGAAAAGAAAATATTATATTTTTTCAACAGGGTGGATGGACTTGGAGAGTATTATGCTCAGTAAAATAATCCAGTCAGAGAAAGACAAGCACCATATGATCTCACTTATATTTGGAATATACTGAACAAAATAAACTAAAAAACACAATAGAAAGAGACGCATAGATACAGAGAACAGACTGACAGCTGTCAGAGAGGAGGAAGATTAGGGGACTATGTGAAAAAGGTGAAGGGATTAAGCAAAGAAAAAAAACCTCATAGACACAGACAACAGTCTGATGATTACCAGAGGGAAAGGGGATGGGGAGGCAGAAGAGGATAAAAGGGAGATAAAAGGTGAAGGAGACTCGACTTAGTGTGGTAAACGCAATACAATATACAGATGATGTATTATAAAACTTTACACCTGCAACCTATATAATTTTATTAACCAATGTCACCCCAATAAATTTTATTTAGAGAAATAAAATAATGGTTTAGTTTTCAAAAATATAACTAGATTTTAATATGTAGATTCAGACTTTTAAAATAATTACTTTCCTGAAATGATTCTGGGACAAAATCTTCAGAACAATCTAGTTTAATGCCTTCAGTTTAGAGACCAGAAAACCAGAACATTAGAAAGGAAAATTAGCTTCCTCAAGATTACAATGTGCAAACAAATTCGATTTGCTGATGTCTGTGTTTCTCCCATTGTTTCTCAATATGGTAAGGATTATTGATTGAGGCTTTCAAAAATGGTACTTGTTATGCAGAATTAGCAGGAATAGCATTATCCTGATCTTGCCAAGAGAAAGTATTTCAAGTTCCAGCAGGTAAAATTCTCACTGATGCGCTCAATTTGTTCAAGTGCACATTAATAAGCACATAGTAAGATGCCTTATATAAGGTAAGTTTTAATAAGATAATTAAGGACAATTTTCATCCTCTTATGCTATGGTTGTATCTTAGCACATGAAACCCCAAACCATATTGGCATGTTGCAAATGCATTTGCATAATCACCATATTTTTATCAGGCATAAATATAAGTAATGTATTGCTTCTTCAGGCCCACCTTAATATTTTATTGCAAGTAGATCTGTAGAATTATCTTTAGCAATGAAAGAGAACATGCACTGGATTATTACATCATGCTTTAAAATGAGAAAAAAATTAAAGTAATTGACTTTTCAAATAGCAAATTTCTAAAAATAGCTGCTAATTTTCTTGCATAGAGCTTAAAATATATCATCTGCCTCTCCTTTGTATTTAATCAACATCTGCTGAGACCAGTTTGATTTATAACCCATTACCAAGTGTCATGTGGAAATAAAAATAAAATAACAAACACGCCCTTTATGTTTAGGAAGTATGTTCTTGTATCTATATTGCATGCATGCGGGGTGGCAGTGGAGGGAAATGTGTTGGTAAATCTCCTGTTATAATTTACAATCTTTTTGTAAAACTTCATTTCTGTCCATTGAAATTAAGTCTTTCAAATGAGCAATGACCTTCTTGATACCATTAATATTTAGCTAATCATTAATACAAAAAGGGAGCAAAGGGAATTAGAGATGGAGCTTAATAAAATGGGGAGCACGAGCCTGCTTTGGTTAGCCAGGAAACTACTGCTTCACACCAAATAGTATAAAAAACTGCTCTGCAAGGGGATTAACACTTCTTCTTCACCACTCCCAACCCGGTACTGGATTGTTAGGAGTTGCAGGGGGATGTGCCTTACCAAAGAGGTCTGTTAGTCTAACTAGGGGGTATACCTATCAAAAGCCCATGAAAGTTTGGGAAGTTGAATGGTCATTTAGAAAATGCTACTGGTTACAACCCGAGGGAACAAAGAAGCTCCTTTCCCTTTTTTGCCCAATGACTCACATTCACACAGTGCACTTGACTGTTCTTTCCATGGCCATGTGGACTTAGTGGCCACATGGCCTTAGCAACTGCATGACCCACAGCCATGCAGACTCCACATGCAGGGTCCAGGAGGGAGCCTGAATACCAAAGCACAGCAATAGACTGCAGCTGAAAATATGTGCTAAGCATGCTGGATCCAAGAATGGACTGGACTGAACTTTAATATGGAGCAGAAACTCTGGGCAGTGGCCTTTATTCTGAGCCTACTGAAGACAAGATTGCACTTTTTCCATGGCAAGATGGATGGAGATGGGACATTGGGAAGTCAGGAAGGGGACCCCCTTAATTTTCTATCACTGATAAAGTTCACTGCAGTACCCCATCTTTTGGTGTGGGTCTCAGGAAATTCTTTTCTTCATGATGTCACAAGAACTCCACTTCCACCAATAACATTCTAACCACCCAGAACATTTTATTTTACTATTATCATTATTAAATATTTAAAACAAAATTATATAGTGTAATAAAAGAAACACCCAGGTATCCAATACATAGTTAAAATATCAACCTTATAGGGCAAAATTAAATAACTTAATACATATAATGTGCTTAATCCTGACCATTGTGGCTTGAATGGGTGGCCATTGTCTTGCGGAACAAAAGAGATCACCTGTTTGATTCCCAGTCAGGGTGCATGTCTAGGTTGTGAGCTCAGTCCCTGGTCAGAGTGTATAGGAGAGGTAACCAATTGATGTTTCTCTCTCTTATTGATGTTTCTCTCCTTCTCTTTATCCCTCCCTTCCCTTCTCTCAAATCAATCAATCAATATTTAAAAAATAAAGTGTTTATAACATTGCCTGAGTAATAATAAATACTGAGTAAATACTAATTAATATGATAATATCATCTTCATTTGCTGTATTTTCTTTCAATATTTTTAAGAAAAAAATGAAACCTTATCGTTATGGTTAACATTCCCACAATATGCTTCCCAACTCCATGTTTTCATAAATTACCACATATGTGTATGAATTTTCATAAATAGTATAAAATTCTTTGAAAATTTTAACTTACATAAATGACATAATACTAAAATATAGTCCTGTATATTTAAAAACCATCTTTTTTTGCTGTGTACACAGGTTAAGATGGATAGAAAGATGATAGACAATAGAAGATAAACAGAGGGATAGTATATTTGTTTTATAAACTGTACAGTATTCCATCTTATGCATTGATTTGCTATTGGTTAATACTATTTGTACTATTTTCGTGTATCTTTTTCATATTTTGGCAGTTTTTCTCATTAACATATATCTGGATTGTATTTCCACTGGTCTTTTAATAAATGGTTTAATAATTTTATTAATTGTGTTTACTACATAATTGGATTCATCACTACCATATCCTTTTCTGTGATCTATCAAATTGATTGAGTTGTTATTCTATATTTCATACATGTTCTCTTTTCTACTTGCTTAGAATTTGTTTTATATTTCTGATACTTTACTGGCTTTCTTTACATTTGTACATGTGTACATCACTTAAAGGTATTATAATTAATTAGATTTATGTCCTTTTCCCCCACAATGATCTTAGAATACTTTGACTCAAACATCTCCTACCATTTTCATACTACTGCTTTCTAGCATGTTAGAAGCACATTGTCTTTATATTTTCCAGTAATCATTACCATCATTATTATTATTAACTTTTTGTAGAGTTAGCCATTGGGCAAATTTATTAACACAATTTAACAATTTCTTCCTTCGAAGTAGTTCTTGCATCCCAACACTTCATTTCCTTCAACTCATGTTTATTCTGTAGCAATAATCTCTAAAATATTGTAGGTTTGAAAATTTCTTTATTTTAATCTCTTTCTTAAATACACTTTAAAAGAGTTTATTTTTATTTATTTCATAAAAATTTTTATTGTTTTTTCATTATCATTTAGTCCCTTTATATCCCCCTACCCCCTGTAAGCATCACACTGTTGTCCATGTCCATGAGTCCTTTCTCCTTTTTACTCAATCCCTCCACCCCCTAACTCCCCCCTTCATTGTCATCCTTCTCTCCATCTATAACTCTGCCTCTGTTTTGCTCGTTAGTGCAGTTTGTTCATTAGATTCCACATAACAGTGAAATCGTATGGTATTTGTCTTTCTCTGATTGGTTTATTTCACTTAGCATAATGTTCTCCAAGTCCATCTATACTCTCTCAAAGGGTAAAGTTTTCTTCTTTTTTATGGCTGAGTAGTATTCCATTGTATAAATATCCCATAGTTGTTTTATCCACTCATCTACTGGACACATGAGCTGCTTCCATATTTTGGTGATTGTAAATAATATAGTGGTGTTTATGTTCTTTCAACTTAGCATGTTAGGTTCTTTTGAATATAATCCCAGAAACCTTCCAAAACTAATTCAGGAAGAATCAAAGAATCTGACTACATAGATTACATCTAGTGAAATTGAAGCAGTAAACCAAAAACCTCCAACAAATACAAGTCCTGGACCAGACGATCTCAATGACAAATTTTACCAAACATTCCAAGAAGAACTAACACCTCTCCTTCTCAAACTATTTCAAAAAATTCAAGAGGTGGGAAGACTCCCAAGCTCATTTTATGAGGCCAGCATTATCCTAATTCCAAAACCAGATAAATATACTGCAAAAAACAAAATTATAAGACAATATCCCTGATGAACATACACAGTAAAATCCTCAAAAAATATTAGCAAACAATACAGCAATGCATCAAAAAGTTCATATACCATGATCAAGTGGGATTTATTCCAGGAATGCAATATTGGCACAACATTTGCAAATCAATAAATATGATTCACCATGTAAACAAAATGAAGGATAAAAACCACATTGTCATGCCAATAGATGCAGAAAAAGCATTTCATAAAATCCAACACCAATTTATAATAAAAGCTCTCAGTAAAATGGGGTTACAGGGAACATACCTAAATATAATAAAGGAACTATAAGATAAGCTCACTGCCAGCATCATACTCAATGGGTGAAAACTACCAGCGTTCCCCTTAAGATCAGGAACAAGACAGGGATGTCTTCTTTCACCTCTCTTAGATGAATTTACACATTTAAATTGAGAGTTATGGTCTCTGAAAACTTTAAAGACCTTATTCCATTTATTTGTGACATTTATTTTTGTTGAAAAGAAGTCCTATATAAATATAATTAAATTCACACTGTAGATAGTCTTTCCTCTCTGGCAGGTATTAAGATTTTATATTTGTGTTGCATACTTCTCATTTTTACCTATTGATGAATCAGGATGTAGGTTTGCTATTTTAGATTTTGTTCATTATCTAGTATTTTATTAATCTTATTTTAAATATTGCTCTTGTACAGTTTTCTGTCTGTTACTCCCACACCAGCCCACCACCCAAGCCATCCCCACCTCCCTCCCATATCCATCCTGCCTAGATTTTGTCCATGTGTCCTTTATACTTGTGGATCTAAACCCTTCCCCTTTTCCCCTGAAATTCCCTCCCCTCTCCACTCTGGTGAGTATCAGCCTGTTCTCAATTTCAGAGTCTTTGGTTATATTATGCTGGTTTGTTTGTTTTGTTGATTAGGTTCCTGTTATAGGTGAGATCATATGGTATTTGTCTGTCACTGCCTGCCTTATTTCACTTAGCATGATGCTCTCCAGTTCCATCCATGCTATTGCAAAGGGTAGGAGCTCCTTCTTCCTTTCTGCTGCATAGATTTCCATTGTGTAAATGTACCACAGTTTTTGATCCATTCATTTACTGATGGGCACCTAGGTTGCTTCCAACACTTGGCTATTGTAAATGGTGCTGCTATGAACATAGGGGTGCATAGGTTTTTTTGGATTGGTGTTTCAGGGTTCTTAGGATATACTCCCAACACTGGAATTGCTGGGTCAAAAGGTAGATCTATTTTTAGTTTTCTTAGAAAATTCCATACTGCTTTCCATAGTGGTTGTACCAGTCCGCAATCCCACCAACAGTGCACTAGGGTGTTCTTTTCTCCACAACCTCTCCAACACTTGTTTTTTGATTTGTTTATCATGGTCATTCTGACCGGGGTGAAGTGGTATCACATTGTGGTTTTAATTTGCAACTCTCTGATAGCAAGTGATACTGAACACCTTTGCATGTGTCTCTGGACCCTCTGTATGTCCTCCTTGGAGAAGTGTGTGTTCAAGTCCTTTGCCCATTTTTTAATTGGGTTGCTTGTCTTCTTAGAGTGGAGTAGTGTTAAGTTCTTTATATATTTTGGAGATTAAACACTTGTCTAAGGTATTCTTGGCAAATATGTTTTCCCATAAGTCAGTTCTCTTGTTATTTTAATACTGTTTTCTTTAACTGTGCAGAAGCTTTTTATTTTGATGAGATTGCATTTGTTTATTCTTTTCTTTATGTCCCTTGCTCTAGGGGACATATCAGTAAAAATGTTGCTGCATGAAATATCTGAGATTTTCCTACCTATGTTCTCCTCTAGGACTTTAATGGTGTCACGGCTTATATTTAAATCTTTTATTCACCTTGAATTTATTCTCGTGTATGGTGTAAGTTGGTGCTTGAGTTTCATTTTTTTTTTGCACGTAGCTGTCCAGTTCTCTCAACACCACTTGCTGAAGAAGCTATTTTTACCCCATTTTCTGTTGCTGCCCCCTTTGTCAAATATTAATTGACCATAGGGTCTTGGGTTTATTTCTGAGCTCTCGGTTCTATTCCACTGGTCCATGTGCCTGTTTTTATGCCAGTACCAGGCTGTTTTCATTACAGTGGTCTTGTAATACAATTTGGTATCAGATATCATGATCCCTCCTACTTTGCTCTTCTTTCTCAAAATTGCTGCAGCTATTCGGGGTTGTTTATGGTTCCATATGAATTTTAGAAGTGTTTGTTCTATGTCTGTGAAATATGCCATTGGTACTTTAATAGGTATTGCATTGAATTTGTAAGTTGCTTTGGGCTGTATGGACATTTTGATGATATTAATTCTTCAAATCCATGAACATGGTATATGCTTCCATTTGTTTGTGTCTTCCTTGATTTCTTTCTGCAGTGTTGTGTAGTTTTCTGCATACAGGTCTTTTACCTCCTTGGTTAGGTTTATTCCTAGGTATTTTATTTTTCTTTTTGGTATATTGAATGGGATTTTTTTTTCTTGATTTCTGCTTCTGCTGTTTCATCGTTGGTATACAAAAACACCTTTGATTTCTGGATATTGACTTTGTATCTGACTGGCCAAATTCATTTATTAGGTCACGCAGCTTTTTGGCCGAGTGTATAGGATTTTTTATGTACACTATCATGTCATCCACCAACAATGATAGCTTTGTTTCCTCCTTTCCGAGTTGGATGCTTTTATTTCCTTTTCTTGTCTAATCGCATTGGCTAAGACTTCCAATACTATATTGAATAGAAGTGGTGAAAGTGGATAACCTTGTCCTGTTCCTGATCTTAGTGGAAAAGATTTTAGGTTTTGCCCATTGAGTATGATGTTGGCAGTAGGTCTCTCATATATGGCCTTTATTATGTTGAGGAATGCTCCCTCTATTCCCACTTTGCTGCGTGTTTTTATCGTGAATGGGTGTTGTACCTTATCAAATGTTTTGGCCGCATCTATTGATATGATTAGGTGATTTTTGCCTTGCTTTTGTTTATGTGATGTATTACATTTACTGATTTATGAATATTGAACCATCCTTCCATCCCTGGGATGAATCCCACTTGGTCATGGAGTATGATATTTTTAATGTATTGTTGGATGCGATTTGCCAATATTTTGTTGAGGATTTTAGCGTCTGTGTTCATCAGTGATACTGGCCTGAAGATTTCTTTCTTTGTTATGTCTTTGTCTGGCATTGGGATTAGGATGATGCTGGCTTCATAAAAAAGAGTTTGGGAGTCTCCCATCATTTTGGAGATTTCGGAATAGTCTGTGAAGGATAGGAGTAGCTCTTCCTTAAATGCTTTGTAGAATTCTCCTGTGAAACCATCTGGTCCAGGGCTTTTGTGTGTTGGGAGTTTTTTTATTACTGCTTCAATTTTATCTGCTGTTATTGGTCTGTTCAGGCTATCTGCTTCCTCTTCATTGAGTTTTGCATGATTATATTTTTCTAGAAACTTGTCCATTTCACCTAGGTTTTGAATCTTCCTGGCATACAGTTCTTCATAGTAATTTCTTACAATTCTTTGTATTTCTGTGGTATCAGTTGTAATCTCTCCTCTTTCATTTCTGATTATGTCTATTTGAGTCCTCTCTCTTTTTTACTTGATGAGCCTGCTTAAAGGCTTGTTGATTTTGTTGATCTTTTCAAAGAACCAGCTCCTGTATTCATTGATCCTTAGAATTGTGCTTTTAGTCTCTATGTCATTTCATTCTGCTCTGATCTTATTTCCTTTCCTAAACTTGCTCTGGGCTGTCTTTGCTGTTGTTCCTTGAGGTCTTGTAGTCATAGGGTTAAGTTGTTTGTTTGAAGTGTTTCTATCTTTTTTAGGTAGGCCTGTATCACTATGAACTTCCCTCTCAGGACTGCATTCACAATGTCCCATAAGTTTTGGGTTGTTGTGAGTTCATTTTCATTTGTTTCTAGGAACTTTTTGATTTCCTCCCTAATTTCATTTTTGACCCATTCATTGTTTAATAGCATGCTATTCAATCTCCATGATTTTGAGGATTTTGGGTGTTTTCCCTTGGGGTTGGTTTCTAGTTTCAGTCCCTTGTGGTTGGAGAAAATGCTTAGTATAATTTCAATTTTCTTCAATCTGTTGAGGCTCGTTGTGTGTCCTACCATGTGGTCTATCTTTGAAAATGTTCCATGTGCATTTGAAAAAAAATGTGTATTTAGTTTCTTTGGGGTGAAGGGCTCTACATATATCAGTTAAGTCCATTTCATCTAGAGTGTTGTTCAATGCCACAATATCTTTGTTGATATTTTATTTGGAAGATGTGTCCCTTTTTGACTGTGGGGTGTTAAAATCCCCTACTATAATTGTGTTGCTGTCAATATCTTTCTTGAAGTCCTCTAAGATTTTCTTGATGTATTTAGGTGCTCCTATGTTGGGTGTATGTATGTTTATAATGTTTATGTCTTCTTGAGGGATTCTGCACTTGAGTGTTATGAAGTGACCTTCTGGGTCTCTCTTTATGGCTCTTCTTTTGAAGTCTATTTTGTCTGATATGAGTATTACTACCCTGGCTTTTTTTTTTTTTCTTGTCTGTGTGCTTGGAAAATTTGTTTCCAGCCCTTCACTTTGAGTCTGTGTTGGCCTTTTGTCCTGAGGTGGGTCTCTTGTAGGCAGCATATGTGTGGGTCATGCTTTCTTATCCATTTTCTATTCTATGACTTTTCATTGGAGCACTTAATCCATTTACCTTTAGGGTTATTATTGATAGGTAGTTATTCATTTCCATTTTCATACCTGTGTTCCTCTCACTCTCTCTCTTTTCCTTCCTTTCCTTAAAGCAGTCCCTTTAGCATCTCTTTCAGAACTGGTTTGGTAGAGATGTATTCTTTTAGACTTCTTTTGTCTGGGAAGCTCCTTATTTGGCCTTCTATCTTGATTGAAAGACTTGCTGGGTATAATAGTCTTAGTTGCAAGCCTTTAGTTCTCCTTACCTGGAATATTTCTTGCCATTCTCCTCTGGCTTGGAGCTTGTCCATTGAGAATTCAGCTGCTAACCTTATCGGGGCTCCCTTGTGCCTTACTTCCTTTTTCTCCCTTGCTGCCTTTAAGATTCTCTCTTTGTCTTGGAATTTTGCCATTTTAATGATGATGTGTCTTGAAGTGGGCCTCTTTGGGTTCATCTTGATTGGGACTTTCTGTGTTTCCTGGATTTGTGTGACTTTTTTCTAATCAAATTAGGGACATTTTCCATCATTACTTTTACAAATAGGTTTTCTATCCCTTGCTCTTCTTCTTCTCTTTCTGGAATTCCTATTATATGGATATTATTACGTTTCATATTGTCTTGCATTTCTCTGAATCCCTCTTCATTCTTTCTGAGCCTCTTTTCCTTTTCTTGCTCTTTCTGGGTGTGTTTTTCCACTTTGTCCTCCTACTTTGTAACTCATTAATCCTATTTTCTGCTTCGTTGATTCTGCTTTTCATTCCTTCTACTGTGTTCTTCAAGTTCAGAAATTGTATTCTTCATTTCCTCTTGGCCCTTGGTGATAGTTTCTATTTCCTTTGTTATGTTGGTATACTTTGCAGTGAGTTCATCATAGCTTCCCTGTAGTTTCTGGTAGCTCATTGAAAGCTCCTGGAGCTTCCTGACAACCATTGCTTTGACCTCAATGTCTGATAGTTGATTTGCCTCTGTTTCATTTAACATTCTTTCTGTGGCTTCCTCCTTTCCTTTCATTTGGGGATTGTTTCTTTGCCTTCCCATTGTTTGTGGGAGTCTTCTTGTTAGCCTCAGCTTCTTAAATTGATCTGTTCTGGCTCTCTGGGTTTATGGTGTGAAGTTCTGTTGTAGAATACCTGTGAGTTTTAGTGGTGCAGTCTCCTTTGGGTATCCTGGTGTTCACAGCTTCCACTGTCTCAGCTGTTGGGATGCCCCCTCTTTGGGTCCAACTCTGGTTTTTTCACATTTCTAGGTGTTTTGTTTGTGTATGTTTTTTTTTTTTTTTTTTTTTTTTTTTTTGTCTCGCTCATGGGTATTTGAAAAGAGAAAAGTAAAAAATGAAAAAAGAGAAGAAAAGAAGAAGGACAAAGAGATAAAATTGGAAATAAAGGAAGAAGCAAATAAAACAAGAAAGCAGAGAACCAAAAGGACTTGAGGGGTAAAAAAGATAAAAATAATAAAAAATATATAATTAAAAAAAAAACCCTCTTGCTGGTTTCAAAATTTCCCAGCTGGTTTTTCTGGTGTTGCTGGCTACAACGGGCTGAGGGGCAAAGTTATCACTTCGCTCCCTGTTGAGCACTCAGTCAGTTTTGGGCTACTCTCCCCAGGACTTGCCTGGCGCCTCTCTGAGCAGGGCCTTGGGGTGTGGGCTCTGGGTTTGCTGCAAAGTGTGGTCTTTCCCCGAGGTTATGGGTGTGAGCTTTGGTCTCTTACAGGGTGCACATGGTGCCAGAGTTAACAGGTGTGGGCTCAGCAGGTTTCCTGCATTGTTCATGCTCACCCTGGGTTCACGGGGGTGAGCTCCATGTTTCCCAAGAATGGTGTGCACTCCCCAGGTTCACATGTGTGCGCTCTGGTTTTCCCACGGATTACTTGCACTCCCTGGGTTATTGGTGTGGGCTACAGGTCTTCCACAAAGCCCCTCCTCTGGTTACGGGCGCCTCTGGATGGAGGGGCTCTGGCGTGCACTCTACCCAGGGCTAAGCGTGGGTGCTCACAGCCCCAGCATGTTTGCCACTCAGACCTTAACTCCTCTCTGTGAGACTTCAGGCAACTATGTCTCTCCCGTTGCTGCTCAACCCTTGTTTGGCCGGGGATGAGCGGTTGACCTGGCTCCCCCCTAGAGTCCTGCAGCAGACCTGGCAAGCACTGGGCTGGGGTTTCAGCCACCCTGGTCTCCGCACTGATCCCTGGGCTGTTATTGTCCTGAAGATCTCTCCTTACCATCTGGTTTTTCAATGTCCACTACACTTTTTGATCTCCTATTTTCATATATGCTGTGGTATTGTTGGCTATTTGCTCTGTACCTCTGTAGTTCAGCTAGGTTTTTCTCCCATGTGTAAGAGGAAGTGGAATCTGCCCCCTCCTACCATGTTCCCTCTTCCAGCCAGCCATTATCTAGTATTTTTTAAATATTTTATTTATTAACTTTTAGAAAGAGAGGAAGGGAAGGAAAAAGAGGGAAAGAAACATCAATGTGTGGTTGTCTCTTGTGTGCTCCCTGCTGAGGACCTGGCCTGCAACCCAGGCATGTGACCTGACCAGGAATCGAACTGGTGACCCTTTAATTTGCAGACTGACACTCAATTCACTGAACCACACCAGCCAGGGTTATCTAATATATTCTTAAAGCTAAGCTGTTTTTTCTTACCTCAATTCTGGAAATTCCTCAGCCAATTATTTTTGGAACACTGTCACTTTCTCATCTTTATTTCTTCCTCTCGAAATCTGATTAGGTACTACTTGATTGGATTTTATCCTATATTGTCCTCCATATTGCTTGAATTTCATTTATGTCATCTATATCTTTAATGTTCTGTGCTGTAATGTGCATAAGTTTCTGGGATCTATATTCTATTTCACTAAATTCCTTTCCAACTATGTCTAATCTACTTTTTTATTTTCCTCAAGTTATTTATTTGAATGCCTATATTTTTATTTCAACCATGTCTTTTGAACAGAAACATAGTATTCCATTATGCAAATGTATCCCTTTTTTTATTCACTCATCTCCTGATGGGCACTTGGTCTGATCGTAAATCTTGGGTAGTATAAATAATGCTTCTATGAGTATAGGGGTTCATATATTCATTCTGATTAGTGTTTCAGGATTCTTAGGATATATTCCCAGAAGTGGGATTGCTACATAGCCATAAAAAGGAAACTTTTACTTTTCTTTTGACAACAATGAATAGACCTGGAGATTATTTTGCTAAGTGAAACAAGTCAATTGATGAAAGACAAATACCATATGGTCTCACTTATATGTAGAATCTAATTAACAAAAAGAACTGATGAACAAAATAGAAACAGATGCATAGATTCATGGAAAAGACTGACAGAGCTCAGAGGGGAGGGGGAGGGTGGACTGAATAAAAGAGAGTGAAGGGATTAGCCAAAGAAGAGATATGTATCCCCCATGGACACAAATAGTGTGGTGGTAATCAGAGGGAAAGGGTTTGGGGCTAGGAGGAGGTAGGCAAAAAGGGGGATGGGAACATCTGTAGTAATGTCAATAATAAAAATTAAAAACATTAAAGAATATTAAAATTAAAAATTTTCCTTTTTGATTATCATTTTTGCTATGGTGTCTTGATCTTCTCTTTATGGTATCTACTTCTTTTATGGTATCTATCTTCTTTTAACTCTTAGTCATTTAAAATGCTTATTTTAAGACTTTTAATGTTTTCCATCATTTATAGTTCACAATGTGTTACTTCTTATGTTTATTTTACTTGCTTACAGTCTCATGGTAGTTAACTTCCATGAGCAGTGTGCAATTTTAACTGCAACCTCATCTTCAGAGTAATTATTTTTATGGCATTCTTTTATTTTCTGAATTGTGCATACTTTTTTTAAGCAGTTTCATATTGACTTCTGTTGAGTATAGCTTTCAATGTTTCTAAGGTGAATTTTATATTAATTTGTTCATTTGCAAATTTTATTGTCTTTGTACAGTATGAATGGTATATTTTTCCACACATGGTATAAGCTTGGGATTCTGATTCCTTGCAGGTGACTCTCTTTACAAAATTTTCAAGATGGCCAACTTTCTTAGTAAGTCCCTAGGCCAGCAGGTAGAGATTTTTAATGGCTGTTTTATAGAAATGTGACTTTTAGCTTTTTCAGCTAACTTTGGTTCCAGTTCTCTGCTGCTCAGAGGTCCAAAACCTTGCCTCTTTCATTTATATGAGTATTGAAAGAGTAATGTCTAACAATATTCCTGTATCTGTTAGTTCTTTAATCATTTGAATTCCATTCTCACAGTCCATATACCACTGGCCATATACTCCTCAAAACTTTAATTCTATCTGAGCTCTAGTCTTATATTTATAATCACTTACTAGGCATTTCTACATTGATATTTACCATCACTTCAAACTCTACATTACTAAAATAAAATTATCTCATATTCCAAAAAAACCTGGTTTATGTTCCTAAATTTCCTACAGTAAGTCTTTTACTATAATGTATACTTGAGAAAACATAACCAGGAAAAATATGTCACAAGCCTAAAAACTAATTAAGTTCTTCAGTTCTTAAAGAGAAAAAATGAAAATACTGAAATAAAACTCTTATTTATGTACACATTTAATTGGTATATTTGTACCATGTACTTTAAACAAGCTTTCCTTTCACAATTTAATCCAAGTTTAAATCCACAAAACTTAGACAAATTTTATTCCACTTGATTTTTATATTCATCTCATTTGAACTAATTCATGTGAATTGTGCTTCTATTACAAATGGGGAAGTTTTCTCTCCAAATGAAATCATAATGAATCTAAATATTCAACACTTTTACCAACAGGTTCTGCTCTACAGACATAGATGAAGATGCCACCCAAACTAAATTACTGGCTGGCAGATCATACCAGCATGCAATAATCCATGATTATTATTTGTCAACTGGTATAGAAAAGTCCAACTTAGGTGAAAGAAAGACATTTTACGGTGTGACTGTAAACTGTATGAAAGTAAAGACTGCATGAAGTATAACAAACCTCACAATATTTCTTATTTAATAGTTATCTTCCTAATGACTCAAGTATAAAGTAAATACTTGTTTTTCCCTTTCACTTCAACCCTTCATATGAAACTCACCACAAAGTTCTATAAATTTTTCACTAAATGTGTTTTCTGAATCCCTATGTTATATCATCTTTACTGTGACTATTCTAGCTCAGGATCTTGTGACCTCCTCTATAGGCTTATAACTCATCTTAATGATGCCAAAATGTTCATTTCTCAGGCTTAGAACATACCACCTATTTTATCATATCTATGCTTTCTATAGGGTTGTCCTCAAAGAAAATACCCTCCCTCATCTTGTCAACAACTCTCCCAATGATGCTTATCAAAAGTACATGTTTAAGGATGTCATCCAATAAAAAAGATTAGCATTCATTAAAAAAAAAAGTACATGTTTCTTGGAAACCCGATTTCAAACTTGACTTGTTCTATAAGGCTTTTCATTAACTATGTTAATCCAAAGTAATCTCTTAGTCCACTTAAGTAGTATGCTACTTATTTGACACACATCATTATATGAACTTGCTTAGTGATGGGTATATGATGATAAAGGCAAAATATTCATGATAAATTTCATGGACCACTAGAATTCTGTCAACACAAGAGTCTTTAAATACTTGCAATCTGACATATCGTGAAGGCATATACAAATTATTTCAAATGTATATTTAATTTTCTTGAATAGATTGTAGGATGCAATTGATCTTAGTGTAACAACCTTAGTCTTTTAAAAAAATATTTTATTTATTTACTTTTAGAGAGAGGCGAAGAGAAGGAAGAAGACAGGGAGAGAAACATCAGTGTGTGGTTGCCTCTCATGCACTCCCTACTGGGGACCTGGCCTGCAACCCAGGCCTGTGCCCTGACTGGAATCAAACCAGTGACCCTTTGGTTCGTGGGCTAGCAGTCAGTCCACTGAGCTACACCAGCCAGGGTACATTAGTCTTTAATATTGGTCTCAAGATATCCCATGTGACTTGTCTTTGCCTTAAGCATACTCTATTTTTTTGAATCTTTAATCATATCCCTGGACCTATCTCAACACCAGGCCTTTGTGTATGCCATCTTTTCTGCTTAGAACCAATCCCTTTACAGATATTAATATTCATTTCTGTGACTTGTAGTACTTAATATTTCAGTTTAAAATTTCTTTCTCAGGAAAGCCTTCCCTAAACTGTCAAATTGGCTTCAGTCCCACTGTTGTACACTTTCATAGTATGCTGTAAATTTTACTCTATGGAATATTTCATAATCTGAGCTTATAGACTTGTGCTGATTAATATAAATATTATCCAATAAAGAGTTTTAGTCTGTGCTCCCCCAAAATTTAGGGGAGGAGACGAATACAGAACAACTGTCCAGAAAAACATTTCCATAACCTCTGGTACCTATAAATTCCTCAAATTGCCTTGGGTTTCTAAACCAACTGAATTTGTTTTATAAGCATGCCATTCTATTATCTGGAGAAGTAACATTTGTGAACATCCACTTTTGATAATATGTGTCTCATTATATTTTTTAATTTTAAAATTAACATCTTTATTCCCAAATAGAGGATTAGGTCTAAGAAAGTAAAGAACATTGCCTAATTTGTTCATCATTATATGCCCATCACTTAGCACTATATTTTGCGGATGGGTTTTGTTAAATATCTATTTGTTGAATAAATAAATGGTGAATAAGAATCAATGAACCACTAACCACCCAGAAGCAATTCTGACAGCTGAAGTGTTTAGTGGAAGTTTATAAAGTGGAGTGTGAAACGTTCAGAAAACGATGATGAGAAAAAGAAATTGTAAATATGAATGACTAAAAGAGCAGAAAACTAAACCCATCTTATAAGTATATAAGCTTTTACTTCTGTATTGAACAGCTTGTGGTTTCCCTTACACTTTACTATTTATTACCTAAATCAAGATGCATTCTATGTCTGAATAAAAACAAATATATTATACTTTTGTGCTTTTCTAGGAGGTGGCACTTGGGATGCAATTGGCATCATTTTTCAAAGAGTGTAGCTACTAATTCATTCATGATCTTAAATTCCAAAGACACAGAAATTGAGAAAAGGCTGAAAGTCACCAGAGGGGAGAGGGGAGGAAATTTCAGGGGTAAAAGGGAAGGAACAAGTATAAAGGACACATGGACAAAAACAAGTATAAAGGACACATGGACAAAAACTATGGGGGGGTGGAAATGGGAGGGAGGAGGGGAGGGCTAGGGTGGTGGGTTCAGGTGAGAATAAAAGACAGAAAACTGTACAAGATCAACAATTAAATTAAAAAAAAAAATTTATCTCGAGGGGGAAGATGGCGGCGTGGTAGGAGGGAGCAGAACCTACTCCCCCTCTACACATGGGAGAAAAACCAGACCAATCTACGTAAAGATCAGAACAGACAAGGAACAGTAATACAGCATATTGGAGAATAAGAGGTCGGAAATTGTAGCGGACACTGAAAAGCAAGCGGTAAGGAGAGCTCTTCGGAACAATAAGAGCCCAGGGTTCCACCCGGCGCTCCGCCAAGCCTGCCCCAGGGCCCTGGGGAGGGAGCTGGGTCAGCCGCTGAACCGGCTGGGAGATCTTAGGGGCCACCGCGCGACTGCGCCCGAGCAAAAGTGGGTGCCCTGCGAGGGAGCGAAAGTGGGTGCACCCCACCAGGTCACTGCGCGACTTTGAACCGAGTTTTCGTGGTCGCCGCGCGACTACGAAAGCATAGGCGCCCCAAGAGAGACAGAGGCGCGGGCGAAGTGAGACAGCTGAATGAAAATAGACACCCTCAGGGGACCGCACACGGTCTCGGGCTAGTGGACACTCGCGAAAACATAGGCGCAGGCCACTGGAGACAGCTGTGGAGCCAGAGGCGCCAGTTCACCGGTGGGTTCGCAAACGCGGACAGCTCAGGCCCAAGGTGCAGGCGCCAGATAGCAGCTGGAAAGCTGGAACGCAGGCCTCTCTCAGATCCGAATGCAGGCAGCTGTGCCCGAACACTGAAAGCCTCCCAGGGACAAAGGCAGGCGGCTGTGCACGTCTGGAGAACCTAGCTCACACCCATAACCTCGGAGAAGTGCGCACACACCAGGAAGTTCAGATCACACGCTGGAAACCCTGTGGGGAGAGGTGCCCACTAACGCTGGGATACATAGCACAGTGAGGACTGAGTTCTGAACACAGAGAAAAGCAATAAGATCACCCCTCGGCCATTGCAGCCAGCAAGACCTGAAAAACCGGCTGGCAAGTTTGAAAACAACAAGAGGGTTTTTTTTTTTTTTCTTTCTTTTCTTTTCTTTCTTTTTTTTTTTTAAATTAATAATTTTTTAAATTTTTTATTTCTTTAATATATTTTTATTTTTTTAAATATTTTGTTGTGCTTTGCTTGTTTTTTTTTTTTCTTTTTTTTTCTTTTTCTTTTTCTTTTTCCCCCCTTTGGCTGCTTATATTTGTGTGGGGGTGTCTGTGTGCGTGTCTCTTTTTTGTTTTGCCAGTTTGTTAGTGTCTTTTTGTTTGTAAGCCTGTATATCTATATGAGTTTTTAACTACTCCTTCTTCATTGTTTATATCTTCTTCTTTACTCCCCAACTCCTTTTGCCTTCCTTGAATTCCTTCTTCTCTTATCCCCTCTTCCTTTCTCTTCAATTTTATCTTTTCTACCTTCCTCTTGTTTCCCCTTTCTTCTTTTTTTCATTTTCCCCCCTCTTCTTTTTGTAAATACACACGAGTGAGACAAAACAAACAAACAAGCAAGCCTGGAACTGTGGCGGGGGGAGATCCAGAGTTGGCCCCCAAAAGAGGGTATTCCAGCTGATGAGTCAGTGGAAGCAGTGAACAACAGGATATCCGAAGGAGAATCCACCATTGAATCTCACAGATATTCTACCACAGAAGGTCATACCACAAATCCAGGGAGCCAGAACAGATCAATTTAAGAAGTTGAGGCTAACAACAAGAGTCTTACAAACAATGGGAAGACAAAAGAACAATCCCCAAATGAAAGGAAAGGAGGAAGCTCAAGAAAGAATGCTAAATGAAACAGAGGCAACTCAACTATCAGATATCGAGTTCAAAGCAATGGTGGTCAGGAAGCTCAATGAGCTCTCAATGAGCTACCATAAACTACAGGGAAGTTATGATGAACTCACGGCAAACTATATCAACATGAAAAAGGAAATAGAAACTATCAACAAGGGCCAAGAGGAAATGAAGAACACAATCTCTGAACTGAAGAACACAGTAGAAGGAATGAAAAGCAGAATCGACGAAGCAGAAGATCGGATCAGCGAGTTGGAGGACAAAATAGAAAAAAATACTCAGAATGAGCAAGATAAGGAAAACAGGCTTAGAAAGAATGAAGAGGGTTTAAGAGAAATGCAAGACAACATGAAACGGAATAATATCTGTATAATAGGAATACCAGAAGGAGAAGAACAAGAACAAGGGATAGAAAACCTGTTTGAAAAAGTAATGATGGAAAACTTCCCTCATTTGGTGAGAGAAAAAGCCACACAAATCCAGGAAACACAGAGAGTCCCAATCAAAAGGAACCCAAACAGGCCCACTTCAAGACACATCATAATTAAAATGGCAAAATTCCAAGACAAAGAGAGAATCTTAAAGGCAGCAAGGGAGAAAAAGGAAGTAACATACAAGGGGGCCCCAATCAGGTTAGCATCTGACTTCTCAATGGAAACGCTCCAAGCCAGAAGAGAATGGCAAGAAATATTCCAAGCAATGAGAACCAAAGGCCTGCAACCCAGACTACTTTACCCAGCAAGGCTTTCAATCAAGATAGAAGGACAAATAAGGAGCTTCCCAAACAAAAGAAGTCTAAAAGAATACACCTCTACCAAACCAATGCTGCAAGAGATACTAAAGGGACTGCTTTAAGGGAAGAAAGGAAAAGACAGAAAGAGAAAGAGAGAGAGGAACACAGGTACGAAAATGGCAATGAATAAATACCTATCAATAATAACCTTAAATGTAAATGGATTAAATGCTCCAATCAAAAGACATAGAATAGCTGAATGGATAAGAAAGCATGACCCACACATATGCTGCCTACAAGAAACCCACCTCAGGACAAAAGACATACACAGGCTCAAAGTGAAGGGCTGGAAACAAATTTTCCAAGCAAATGGTCAGGAAAAAAAAGCTGGGGTAGCAATACTCATATCAGACAAAATAGACTTCAAAAGAAGGGCCATAAAGAGAGACCCAGAAGGCCACTTCATAATACTCAAGGGAAGAATCCACCAAGAAGACATAAATATTGTAAATATATATGCACCCAATGGAGGAGCACCTAAATACATCAAGAAAATTTTAGAGGACTTCAAGAAAGATATAGACAGCAACACAATTATAGTAGGTGATTTTAACACCCCACTGTCAAAAATGGACAGATCTTCCAAACAAAATATCAACAAAGATATTGTGGCACTGAACAACATTCTAGAGGAAATGGACTTAACTGATATATATAGAGCCCTTCATCCCAAAGAAGCTAAATACACTTTCTTTTCAAATGCACATGGAACATTTTCAAAGATAGACCACATGATAGGACACAAATCAAGCCTCAACAAATTCAAGAAAATTGAAATCATACCAAGCATTTTCTCTGACCACAAGGGACTGAAACTAGAAACCAACCCCAAGGAGAAAAACCCAAAACCCTCAAAATCATGGAGATTGAATAGCATGCTATTAAACAATGAATGGGTCAAGAATGAAATTAGGGAGGAAATCAAAAAGTTTCTGGAAACAAACGATAATGAACTCACATCGACCCAAAACTTATGGGACACAGCAAAGGCAGTCCTCAGAGGGAAGTTTATAGCGATACAGGCCTATGTAAAAAAGACAGAAACATCTCAAACAAACAACCTAACCCTTCGCCTACAAGAACTCGAGGAACAACAACAAAGACAGCCCAGAGCAAGTAGAAGGAAAGAAATAACCAAGATAAGAGCAGAATTAAATGATATAGAGACTAAAAGCACAATCCTAAAGATCAATGAATCCAGGAGTTGGTTCTTTGAAAAGATCAACAAAATCGACAAGCCTTTAAGCAGGCTCATCAAGAAAAAAAGAGAGAGGACTCAAATAAACACAATCAGAAATGAAAGAGGAGATATTACAACCGACACTGCAGAAATACAAAGGATTGTAAGAAATTACTATGAAGAACTGTATGCCAAGAAATTTGAAAACCTAGGTGAAATGGACAGGTTTCTGGAAAAATATAACCTTCCAAAACTCAATGAAAAAGAAACAGAAAGTCTGAACAGACCAATAACGGCTGGTGAAATTGAATCAGTAATCAAAACACTCCCGACGCACAAAAGCCCTGGACCAGATGGCTTCACAGGAGAATTCTACAAAACATTTAAGGAAGAGCTAACCCCTCTTCTCCACAGACTATTCCAAAAAATCCAAAATGATGGAAGACTCCCAAACTCTTTTTATGAAGCCAGCATCATCCTAATCCCAAAACCAGATAAAGACACAACAAAGAAGGAGAACTTCAGGCCAATATCGCTGATGAACATAGATGCTAAAATCCTCAACAAAATATTGGCAAACCGCATCCAACAACACATTAAAAAGATCATACACCACGACCAAGTGGGATTCATCCCAGGGATGCAAGGATGGTTCAACATTCGCAAATCAGTAAATGTAATTCATCACATAAACAAAAGCAAAGACAAAAATCACATGATCATATCAATAGATGCAGAAAAAGCATTCGATAAGGTACAGCACCCATTTATGATAAAAACACTCAGCAAAGTGGGAATAGAGGGAGCATTCCTCAACATAATAAAGGCTATATATGAGAAACCTACAGCCAGCATCATACTCAACGGGCAAAGACTAAATTCTTTTCCACTAAAATCAGGAACAAGACAAGGCTGCCCACTCTCTCCACTTCTACTCAACATAGTATTGGAAGTATTAGCCACAGCGATTAGACAAGAAAAGGAAATAAAAGGCATCCAACTTGGAAAGGAGGAAACAAAACTATCATTGTTTGCAGATGACATGTTAGTATACATAGAAAATCCTATAGTCTCGGCCAAAAAACTGCTCGACCTAATAAATGAATTTAGCCAAACAGCCGGATACAAAGTCAATATCCAGAAATCAAAGGCATTTTTGTATACCAACAATGAAACAACAGAAGTAGAAATCAAGGAAAAAATACCATTTGATATAGCAAAAAGAAAAATAAAATACCTAGGAATAAACCTAACCAAAGAGGTAAAAGACCTGTATGCAGAAAACTACACAACACTGAAGAAAGAAATCAAGGAAGACACAAACAAATGGAAACACATACCGTGTTCATGGATCGGAAGAATTAACATCATCAAAATGTCCATACTTCCCAAAGCAATCTACAGATTCAATGCAATACCTATTAAAGTACCAATGGCATATTTCACAGATATAGAACAAACTCTTCAAAAATTTATATGGAACCATAAACGACCCAGAATAGCGGCAGCAATCTTGAGAAAGAAGAGCAAAGCAGGAGGGATCACAATACCTGATATCAAAATGTATTACAAGGCCACTGTAATCAAAACAGCCTGGTACTGGCATAAAAACAGGCACGTGGACCAGTGGAATAGAATAGAGAGCCCAGAAATAAACCCTAGTGTCTATAGTCAATTAATATTCGACAAAGGGGGCAGCAACATAAAATGGAGTAAAAATAGCCTCTTCAACAAGTGGTGTTGGGAGAACTGGACAGCTTCGTGCAAGAAAATGAAACTCGAGCACCAACTTACACCATACACAAAAATAAATTCAAGGTGGATAAAAGACTTAAGCATAAGCCGTAACACCATTAAAGTCCTAGAAGAGAACATAGGCAGGAAAATCTCAGATATTACACGCAGCAACATTTTTACTGATATGTCCCCTAAAGCAAGGGACATAAAGGAAAGAATAAACAAATGGGATCTCATCAAAATAAAAAGCTTCTGCATGGCCAAGGAAAACAGTATTAAAATAAAAAGAGAACCGACTGTGTGGGAAAACATATTTGCCAATGATATCTCAGATAAGGGTTTAATCTCCAAAATATACAAAGAACTTACACGACTCCACTCTAAGAAGACAAGCAACCCAATTAAAAAATGGGCAAAGGACTTGGGCAGACACCTCTCCAAGGAGGACATACAGAGGATCCAGAGACACATGAAAAAATGCTCGATATCGCTAGCTATCAGAGAGATGCAAATTAAAACAACAATGAGATACCACTTGACACCAGTCAGAATGGCCCTCATAAACAAAGCAACAAACAGCAAGTGTTGGAGAGGTTGTGGAGAAAAGGGGACACTAGTGCACTGCTGGTGGGAGTGCAGACTGGTACAACCACTATGGAAAACAGTATGGATTTTTCTTAAAAAACTAAAAATGGATATACCTTTTGACCCAGCAATTCCATTGCTAGGACTATATCCTAAGAACCCTGAAACACCAATCCAAAAGAAACTATGCATCCCTATGTTTATAGCAGCACAATTTACAATAGCCAAGTGTTGGAAGCAACCTAGATGCCCATCAGTAAATGAATGGATCAAAAAACTGTGGTACATTTATACAATGGAATTCTATGCAGCAGAAAGAAAGAAGGAGCTCATACCCTATGCAACAGCATGGATGGAACTTGAGAGCATCATGCTAAGCGAAGTAAGCCAGGCAGTGAAAGACAAATACCATATGATCTCACCTTTAACAGGAACCTAATCAACAAAACAAAGAAACAAGCATAATATAACCAAAGACATAGAAATTGGGAACAGGCTGAAAGTCACCAGAGGGGAGAGGGGAGGGAATTTCAGGGGAAAAGGGGAAGGATTTACAGAAACAAGTAAAAAGGACACATGGATAAAAACTATGGGGGGGTGGAAATGGGAGGGAAGGGCTGGGGTGGTGGGTTGGGGTGAGAATAAAAGACAGAAAACTGTATAAGATCAACAATTAAAATAAAAATTAAAAAAAAATAAAAAAAATTTATCTCAAAAAAAAAATTCAGTGAAGCAGGGTATTCCACATAATTGGAAAAAATGTTCTTTGGTTCTTTTGGTAAACATTATTTTTACTCTCTGTCTACTTGTTATTTCCCAAACTGACATGGATTCAATACCATCTTGTAAACATTCATCTGTATTAAACAAAATATTAACTGAAAATCTCAAATATATCGGTATTACTAAAATGATTCATTCAGATTTGTTCTTATATAATTTATTCACTTTAATTTTTTAGTGTAGAATCTTGTTTTCCATTTTTTCAGTGTTAAATCTTACATTTTATTTTTGCTTTAAAATAGTGTGGTTTAATTTTTCTTTTTTCTTGGTAAGCTGAATTTGTCCTGTAGTTTTCTTGAACATATATTTTTAATTACTTTATTATTGTTTAATTACAGTTGTCTGAATTTTCTCCCCACCACTCCTCCCCCACCCCAGCCAAATCCACCTCCCTCCCTCGCTTCCACCCTTCCCCTTGGTTTTGTCCATGTGTCCTTTATAGTAGTTGAACATATTTTTTAAATAAAATAAATTGCTATAAATATGTATAAAGTTATTAACATTGGAGTGCTATTACTGAAGTATAGGTGCATATTTACCTGATGTTCTATTAGCTACCAGGCTGTCAAATGGAGTTTTATCCTTATGAATTCTTTCCAGCAGCGCTGAATTAGAGCAAGAGGAGTTTCTGTTCATTTTCTTTGGCTCTCTGCTAGCTGGATCTTTCAAACCATCTCCTTCTTTTGGTCAATGAGGTTTAAGTTTAATGTAAATATATAATATTTCACATAAATATTATATATAAATACATATGTAAATATAAATGCATATATATACAGTATTTTAGTCAATGGCTCTGCAAATATTCATGATTTAGTATTCTGAATCCACATTTCATTGAAATGCACAGAGATTTTTGAGTGTTCGTTTTTACATTTAGTTTGTTAAAATCTTGCCAGTTCCTTTCTGTGTGTTGTTGAGACAGAGTCCTTTCATTGATTGCTTCTCATTTTCCTTGCTAATGGCCCCCATTAGACAGACAGGCTCTGAGCTAATTAGCAGAGCTTTGTTCTTGACTGCTGATTTCCTCAAGTTCTCTGCAGGAAGGAAACTTATGAACACTTTGTGAAATTCATCTACATACAGGATAATGATATAATAATAGTAAATATGCTGTAGAGATTTGAATAGATTGGAGACATAATACATCAATCTATAAATTCATAACTGGAAAAGGAATAATCACCATAAAGGTCATTGGGATAATACCCATGATGCCAAGCCATTGAATAGAATTGCCAAAGGGTCGTTTATCCAACAACATTCAGAAAATCATGGTGTTCCATGGGCCACTGAGCCAAAGATTGTTTGAACTGGCCCAATTTTATATTCTGGCTCTGATATTAATAGCTGAATGTTTTAGGCCTAGGAGCTCTCTTATCTACACCTGGGATAATAATAATAATGTATCATGGGACTTTTAAAGGTATTATATAATAATAATAGGACACAATAGATCATTTAACAGTATTACATGAAATTATGAAGCTAATGCATACAAATTGGTTAGCATGGTAACGTGAATACAGAGTAAGTTCTTAACAAATATTAGCCGTTATTGTCGTCATCTTGTTTTCCCTGTTGTGTAGTGACTGTTACTTATATTGTCAATTTAGTGAAAGATTTCCATATGAAAAGTATAGCACATTTACAGGATAAGTATAGTGACTATATTTCCTCACTCATGCCCTATTTTAATTGTCCTTA
Organism: Glossophaga mutica; assembly: GCA_039655065.1. Taxonomy (NCBI): domain Eukaryota; kingdom Metazoa; phylum Chordata; class Mammalia; order Chiroptera; family Phyllostomidae; genus Glossophaga; species Glossophaga mutica. Next base: position 30,746,052 of record CM077318.1, read on the forward strand.
TAAACTAAATAAAATAAAATATTGAAAATTCATTGACAAATAAGCTCTTTAGGTGTAGAACACAATGTCATCCCATTTTATATCTATATTCAGGCTTAGAATCAGACAGTTAGGGTTCAGTTGTCCTCAAGATTGCTCATAGATTTGCAATTTAATTTGAACTGGAAAAATAATCAATGCCATGCTTAAGATGTTAAAGCTGTAGATTCATGCTTTGATGTACTTCCCCTGATTTTCCATTTGACATAAAGAGACAAAATAGTGACTGTTTGGAACTTAACTCATTCCTGTACTTGATGAGTGGGTCTTGTAAAGCTTTCTCTGAGTAACAATATTATGTATTTTTCTATGTAATATTGTGTTTCAACTCTCTAAGCAGTATTTCCAAGATCAGAATTATACCAAAGCAATTTTTATTCAATACAGGCCCATGTTAGCATACTTGTTAAGTTTTCTTTTTTACTACCAAAGTTTGAGTTTGAGTTTGAATTTCTCTTTGAAATGTTTTAATTAAAACCTCAAGAAGGGAACTGTATTTATGATTTGAGAAAACAGGAATTTTTATTACCTCTTTTCAAAGTCTTTTAATGCATCTTTATTTATAGTATTATCAATATAAAAACTTTCTTCTTTTAAGGAAAGTATTTTTTCTTTAAAACCTCTGTCGCATTATATTTTCAATTTCATGTACTGTGTGGAACAATAGTGATTTTATACAATTATAGCCAAGGATAAAAAGCTTCTGATCTAACTTAATCAATGTCTTTTATATAAGAACTGCATAGAGTTCTAGAGCTGTCCTTCAGCTCTGAAATAGTGGATCCCCTTTTTGCATTAAGTGATTATTAAAGAGTCCCTAAATAATCTTCTATCACTTTGTTTGAAGAAGCATTTTCTTAATATTAGGTGAACCTACCCAGTAAGGTGAAAAGTCCCCATAAAGTAACATAAGTACAGACAGAAATGACAATACTTCAGTTACTGTCAAGAGCCAATAGGAAAACATAAATTAATCTTCCTGACAATCCTGTTATGGGAAGAGACAGTTTTCATTTGAAGTACTCACTGACAAGGTTGCCATTGTATTAATATGAAACATGCCACTTAACCTGAGGCCCTACCTTTTTTCAGCTGAACAAAATGAGGAAGAATTCAGAGCTGCCTTTCACTGGCGTGTGAAGAGAATGTTGTGCTCCAAAATGTGAGGAGCTCCCAAAGAAATCACATGCAAGACCTTTGGCCTTGAAGAGTTTGCAGTCCAGTTGAGGAAAGGCGACACAGTCCCAGTGAACAATTTGAAGAAAATTACATAGCAGTATGCCAACAAGTACAAAACAAATAGAAACCAAATATAAACTGTCTTTGTAGAAGAACATGTAGGTTGATTGTGAGGTAATAAGGCAAGGCATTTGTGTGATTTTTCACACATGCAATTCTTTGTCTATTTTACTGTAGTCTATTTGATTTATATAGAAGATCACAGAGGAAGTTCCATGATGAACCAGAGAAAGGGCTAGATAAGTCATCCTGACATCAATTCATACCACTTGTGCTGTGCAGCATCTTTTATCTGAGATGTCCTTTATCAAACCCCAAGGCTACCCCTGCCTCTCTGCTAGCGTGTGTATTTTACCTTGTTTTGCTCTAAAAACTGGACAATGACCAGATTTATGATTTTTGCTTTTGTTTCCTATGTTCACTATATCCTTTCTAAAGCCTTCTACCCTAATTAGATTTGAAACTAAGGGAAAGTGTTTTCTGAGCCTGGCATTTCAGGGGAGAGGACAGAAATTTCTTTAATTCAGGAGTTGTTGTGAAATACCAGAACCTCTTTCTCAGAAACTGTATGAAGCAAGGTTCTCTTGAGGTAGAAGCCCTTTTTTCATTTATTTTTGCAATATGTCATGTGTATTAAACTGGGAGAATTTTTTGTTTGAAAGTTGGAAGATTCTAAATAAATAATTTTTGAAAATCCAGCCATAGACCTTTCACTTTGAATTCTATTTGGACTAAATGTTATGTTTCTATCTTCCCATTTTGTAAGGATTGTAGAGGTTTCTGTGATTGCCTCCAATCTCCTTCACACATCCTCTTCTGTCATATGGAAAGAGTCACTGTTCAAAACTAAGAACATCCTTTCTCTGTGGAAATCCTTCCCATCTCTTAAGGCTCAGCTCAAATGTAGCTAGTTCTGTGAATCCATCTTTGATCTACCTTTTTTCAATAGATGTGATCTTCCCTGAATTTATTCTATGGAATATCAGAGGCATCCAAACTTTAGTACAGGAGAGTTTTGGGGGAACTAAGATAACTCATGCAGGAAAACAGTAGTAACAAGCATCTAAGATTTGCACTTAACTTAGTACTTACATTTGGAAACCTGAGATGAAAATGCTATATAGTAACTAAGTAATCAACCACATAGCATTTATGTTTAGAAAAGAGACCAATGGAAATTTCACAACAGAATCTTAGAATAGAAGTGAAACAAAATGGTTAATCCTCTAGACAAAGAATTATGTACAATAATGGAGAGGAATATAGTGGTAAGCCCTTTAAGTGAGGATAGATAACATTTTTTCATAATCTTCACCTGAGGGCAGTTCTTTATTGCCTCTAGATATAGAGGAAGAGAGAGAGAAACATCAATGCTAGAGAGAAGTATCAATTGGCTGCCTTCCATATGCCCCTGGACCCGGAATCTCATATACCTAAACCGGCGATTAAACCTGCAACCCAGACATGTGCTCCCACCAGGAACTGATTCACAACCTCTCTGTCATGGGACAACATTCTAACCAACTGAAACACACCAGCCAGGGCAAGATAACATCTTAATTGATCATATTCAGTTATGCAAATACTATACCTTAGCATAATGTGAGCATAATAATTTGAGATATGAAAACAAGAGGTTGACAGAGATACAGAAAGCAGAGCTGTGGATAAAGATATTATACAATGGCAGAGCTGGGGTATAAACCCAGGTGGGTCTGACTACAAATCCTATACTCTGAACACCTGCATGGTATCTTTGTTCAAACTGTTGCTTCATCCTCGAATGCCCTTTCCCTCTACCTTTGCTTGTGGGAAACATGCCCTATCTTCAGTATCACAATGCCTCATCCAGGCTGCTTGAGCTGCCCCACTCTGGCAATAACAAGTATCACTCTTCTTGCCACCCTTTCATTCCACAGGGTGAACTTACCTAGGCTTCTTTATTTTTAATGTTTTAATTTTTTTTAAATTTTAATTGTTGTTCAAGTACAGTTTTCTGCCCTTTACCCCCATCCCAGTCCACCTTCTATCCTCCCCACCTCCCTCCTGTTTACACCCCCCCCTTGTTATTGTCCATGTGCCCTTTATACTTGTTCCTGCAAACCCTTCCCCTTTTCCCCTGAAATTCCCTCTCCTCTCCCCTCTGGTTACTGTCAGCCTGTTCTCAATTTCAGTGTCTTTGGTTATATTTTGTTTGCTTTTTTCTTTTGTTGATTAGGCTCCACTTAAAGGTGAGATCATATGGTATTTGTCTTTCACCGCCTGGCTTATTTCGCTTAGCATGATGCTCTCCAGTTCCATCCATGCTGTTGCAAAGGGTAGGAGCTCCTTCTCTATGTCTGTTGCATAGAATTCCATTGTGTAAATTGTACCATAGTTTTTTGATCCATTCATTTACTGATGGGCTTCTTTCTTCTTTTTTTATTTGTTGGAATTCACCAAGGTGGGGTAGAAAACAGCCAGGAGCAGTTCATATTGCTTGGGAGGTTCAGAATACAGGAAGGTCCAGGGGTAAGTGAGGTCTGGGGATCGCCTTTATCAACATTAGCTTTTTGAAATGCATGCTTCTGGGCTCCTCTGCACATTTACTCAATAAGGATCTTCAACTTAGACATTTCTCCAAAGAGGCCATACAGATGCCAATAGACATACGAACAGATGCTCAATGTCACTAATCATCAGAAAGATGCCAATTAAAACTATGAGATAATACTTTGCACCTGTTAGAATGGCCATTATTAATACATCAACAAACAATAGTTTATGAGGATGTGGAAAAAAGGGAACCCTCTTGCAGTATTAGTGGGAATGCAGATTGGTGCAGTCACTGTGGAAAGCAGTATGGAAGGTTCTCAAAGAATTAAAAATGGAACTGTTTTATGACCCAGTGATACCACTTCTAGGTATATATCTGGAGAAACCCAAAAACACTAATTTGAAAAAATATACATGCCCTATGTTAATTGAATGTTGTTTATGATACCCAAGATATAAGCAACTTAAGTGTCCATCAGTAGATGAGCGGATAAAAATGCAGTAGTATGTATATACAATATAATATTATTCAGTCATAAAAAGAATAATATATTACCATTTATTACAGTATGATAGACCTAGAGGGTATTATGCTAAGTGAAATAAGTCAGTCAAAGAAGACAAATACCATATAATTATACTTACACATGGAATCTAAAAACAAAATAAATAAACACACAAAATTTGAACAGATTCATAGTTGCAGGAAACAGACTGATGATTGCCAGAGGGAGTTTAGGGGACTGGGTGAAAAAGTTCGAGGGATGAAGAAGTGCAGATTTGTAGTTACAAAATTGTCATAGTGACATAAAGGACAGCGTAGAGACTATAGACAACATATGTTTGGTCTCTGGGCACTGGAAATATCAAGGGGAGCACTTTGTAAAATATATGATTGTATAAATACTATGCTGTATGCCTGAAACTAATACAAAGTAATATTGAATGTAAACTGTAATTGAAAAATAAGTTTTAAAAAAGAAATTTTAAAAAAGCATCTTCAGCTTGGGACACAAGAATTTTTCCTTTCAATATGTATGCCATATAATCCTGATGTATTATGAATTTTGAGAACCAGTAATTCTGATTCTTCTAGAGGGCTGACCAATACACTAAGTACATGTTCATTTCAAATGCTTAATTTTATTGAGAGAGCACAGCTGTCTAATTTTCAGCTTCTTTTCATTAGAATTAGAAAGCAGAGATGTGAATTGTAATTATTTACTCTGGGGCAAATATCGCTAAACAAAACCTGCAAATTCTCCTCTGTTCAGCTTTCACACTTATGGATTCCTAGTTACACCAGTTTTAAAAATAATTCATAGGAAGGATCAACTGAAAATTATTCAGGGAAAGAAAAACAACACAATCAGGAAATCAGCTAAAATATCAGCTAAATGTTGAGTTTCAGCTTATTTTCCAGACATAATTTATAGAGAAACAGATATTATGTTGCAAATTAAAATTTCAGCTGATGAATTTTAGAATTCTAATAAACTAGATTTTCCCTCGTTCTAAGATTAAAAACTTAGCTGATTGCAGTGTGCATAAATATTCTTCCAATTTCTTCAATAAAATAGAAAAAAATAACTTGTTTTGAAAACATAATGGATTGTGTAATGCTCCAAACAGGTCCTTTGATTCCTAGAACAATAATTAAACAAACTCCTCTTTCCTGTTGGAGAAAAATGACACAATGTTTCCTAAGCTGCAACTTCCCCCATGAAATGTATGCATTAAAGAGCTTGCAATATTATGCTTTCTCAGATTTTTGCAGGAATGTTTATTCAATTCACATACACATACTCATGTATGTTGCCATGACTAGTTGTTGTTTTAATAGAAATTGATGATTCGGATATTTTGGTATATGAGCATTTTTGAATCTCAAATTTATTATTTTGTTGTATCAGAATTTTTTGGTATAGTATTTGTAATTTAGATCCCATTAAAATACAGAGATATTATATATTTAACTAAATTATTGAATTAGAGAAGCAGCATATTCTTAATCTTCACACCAATATATCAATAGTAATACTTAGACTTAGGGATAAGACATTTATCTTGCTAAATCTCCATTCACTTCCCTGAATGTGTAACTTTAAACTAGTTTTTTAGTATTATAAATGAAAATGAGGAGATTGTTTGCACCTAAGTAGTAACATGAACTCTTTTGAAATAATAAATATGTAGTGGTGACTGGGTAGTATACATGATCTCAGAGCATGTATAATTTGAAAACATTTATTTTGAAGAACTCTCTAATAACTATTTATATTTAACACACTTAATTTCAATGCAATTTTTAGACATTAACCAATTATTTCACTGTACTTAGGAAAAAGTAGGAATATATGATATAAATAAGTCTGTATTTTCATTTAATAATATATTATTATTTGATGGTTAAGTCCTCCAGTCCTGGAATTAAAAAGAGCTAAGTTTTCAGTTCCATCAACTCTAGCTTTGTTACCTTATATATGCTAACTTTTCCAAGGAACAAAATTTTATCTTCTGTAAAACAGAGAGAATAGTAATAGCAATCTCCTAGAGTAGCATTGAGAACCAAATTTAAAAACGTAATGGTTCATGAACTGAATGAATGTGAGGAGAATATTACATTGTGCCTGACACAAAATAAGTATTCAGTAAGTGTTATTTGTTGTTGTTATTATTATTCCTAAATTTGTGGCTAATTTTTTTAGAGTGTTGTAAGAAAGAAAGAGGTCTAGATTCATTTTTTTTTTTTTTTACATATGAACATCTAATTTTCCCAGCATCATTTATTGGAGAGACTATCTTTTCTCCAATAGTTTTAATTACATTTTTACCTTCATAATTCCAAATTTAAACTTGATATTTAAAAATACCAGTCAAAATAAATATCTTTTTTTACTAATCCCTGGTAGGTTCAAATATTTTAATGTGAGTTTGTTTTCATTGCACTCATTAGTAAATAAGTAAAGAGGTAATGCTGAAGTCTATATATTAAACTCCATTCTGATGAAACATTAACAAATTTCTTCATGCATGAGTAATTATGCATTTTAAATATCTGACAGAAAAAATACTGTTGCCCAAGAGATCCATGAAATTAGAACATCCACACACATTAGAATGCTAGAATTTTATGATTCCCATGAAATTAATTTTTGAACAATGGAGATGTACAGTCTCTATAGGGGAAAAATAGGAAAACCAAAGTTTAACAAAGAAAGTCATCAGCATGAGACTACATACTGAATTGAAGAAATGCAATAAGAATAAGAACTAATAATTAACTTGACTTTACAGCTTGTAATTAAAGCATATTATAAAGTTCATTTCATAAAATAATATAATAAACATAGAGTATTGAAACTCCTTTTGAAATATCAGATTATTTGAATGTAATGAAATTTTGAATATTGTAATTCATAGCAGTAATTAATCACCCCAGGTTGTTGTAGAAGTCTTAATATTTAGGAGAGGCACTACTTGATCTGGGAAAATTAAAACAAATTCTTTTTTTCTGAAGAGGCAGATGTTTAAACCTAAAAATGAAACAGAAATTTATAATATACAAAGAGCTTTCACGTGCATTATCTCATTTGGGTCTTATAATAACCTTGCAATGAAAGCATTACTAGTTACAATTTACACATGTTCAAGGTCACTTTGGTGAATATGGAAATGAAATTCGCAACTCCCATGTCTACTACTGTAGCAGTGGAAAATTGTAACTGTGGGGAATTTTAACCCATCCCACCATTCTTTTGACATTGTTTCTGTAAATGCTGACTCTGACTAATATGTAGCTTGTAGATAAATAGCACGTTTGTATAAGAATCCTAGGAACTAACTTCAAAAGATATAGACTCTGACCTTCCAGCATCCCAGCTTCGGAAGATATGCTGATGTTCAACCATGGAGCCAGGATGACTAAACCAGGATGATCCACACACCAGACTATCACTGTACTTATTGGAATGCACTATGCTCATCTGCACATAGAACACTTTTCAATTCCCTCCTTTGATCTCTTTGTTTTCTTCCCTACTCCTTATAAAAACCTCTGTCTCCATTGAGATGTGAAGATGGGCTCACAGATAAGAGTCCCCCAATTTCCCAGAAAATGGGTTTTGTGACATGAGGCCCCCATCTTCCAGATGGCCAGTATCCGAATAAAGCACTTTCGTTTGTATCAGCACCTGCCTCTAGAGTACTGGCTTTTGTGGGGGCAGGCATCCACACCTGCATTAGTCACACTACACCACGTGGACAATGAATGCCACATCATTATTATCAGCTTTGAATTCACTTTCGTATTCGTCTTCACCATCACTATTTCCTCCAGCCAGGTCACTTTGTTCCACAATAAACAGGAAGCTAATAGTTTCAATTTCCAGTCACAAACTTTGCCTGCATATGCTTCTTAGGTACAGATACAGTGAATATTTTAGTCACATCTGATTCTTGTCATACACAAGACACCTGATTCCTCCTGTAACAAATCTAATTATATCTACCAGATTCTTTACTACTGATCCTGATATTGTCCCTTGATGTGGAATTTTCTTTTCAATGTAATATTTAACACTTACAATAATAATCTAAATTAACTAGGGAAGGCATTAAATTTACACATAAATCTTCAAAATCATTACAGATAATATAAATAAGCTAATATTTTTACAGATGGCCAATAGATGTATAAAAATGATGCTCAACATTACTGATCATCAGGGAAATGAAAATCAAAACCACAAGAAGATACTGCTTCACACCTGTCAGAGAGGCTATTATCAAAAAGTTCCCAAATAACAAGTGTTGGAGAGAATGTGGAAAAAGGGAATTTTCATGCACTGTTGGTGGTAAAGTCAACTGGTGTAGCCATTGTGGAAAATAGTATGGAGGTTCCTCAAAAAATTGACTCCATTCCCTTAATTTGTCAGCATTCTCCTTCCTGTTTTACTTTCCAAATGAGTATATTGAAAATAATACATTTATTAATTAAATTACTTACGAATCATATAGCATCTAATATCACCAAATAAAGAACAAGCCACTTAGAAAATACTTTTTTAGATCAAGTTAAAATTTTTAGTATGTGCTGAGGAACACATATAAATGCCCCAGTTTTACTGGGACATATGTCCTCCTTCTGTAAAATTATCAATGACTCATAACTTTCAAATGGCATGAATAAAGGCTGACATAGTATTAAATACAAAAAAATACATATAGAACAATATGGCCCAGTAATTCCACTTCTGGGTGCCTATTTAAAGAAAATGAAAACACTGATTTAAAAAGATATATGCATGAAAAAAACCTAGCTGATCTACAGAGAAAAGAGCACACAGCCAACAGTACCCCACAGCATATATGAAAATAGGAGATCAAAATCTGTAGAGGACATTGGAAAACCAGATGTGGCATCCAAGCGACCAGAGGCGGCCCTGCGATGGACCGGAGACGGCCCTGCAACCTACCTGAGAGGGCCCTGCAACCGGAGAGGACCCTACAACCAACTGGAGGCAGCATTGGAACCGACTGAAGGTGGCCCTGCAACAGGAGGTGGCCCCTGGAGGTGGCCCTGCGACCAGAAGAGGGGGCTCTGTGGAAGACCCGGATCTTACACCCATGATCCTAGGGTGAGTGCGCGCAACTCAGGAAACTTGCGGAGCCCACACCTGTAAACTTGGGTAGGCGCGTGCACCCTGTAGGAGACCTGGAGCTCACAACAATAAATGCGGGGAGTGCCCGATCCCTAAGAGATCCCAGCTGAAACCCATAAACTCGGGAAAGCACATGCTCTGTAGGAGGCTCATAAATCACACCCAAAGCAGTGCATGGAGAGTGTACCGATACCCCTGGGGAGAGTGCACGGCTGGCACCGAGGAGAAGAGCCCAAAGGTGACTGAGTGCGGAACAGGGAGTAAAGCGATACCAGTGGCCCCTCAGCCTGTTGCAGCAAGCAAGACCAAAAAACCAGTTTGGCCAGTTTCAAAACAGCAAGAGTTTTTTTGGTGTTTTGGAGGGGGGTTGTTTTTTGTTTTTGTGGGTAGTTTGTTTTGTTTTAATTATATATTTTTATTTTTAAAATATTTTTATCTTTTTTTATCCCTCAATTCCTTTTGCTTCTCTTTACTTATTTCTTGTTTTATTTCTTCTTCCTTTCTTTCCAATTTTATCTCTTCTTCCTTCCTCTTTTTCTCTTCTTTTTTCTTTTTTTTAAATACCCACGAGTGAGGGAAAAAAACCTGGAACTGTGAAAAAACCAGAGTTGGACACAAAGAGGGGGCATCCCAACAGCTGAGACAGTGTAAGCAGTGAACAACAGAATACCCAAAGGAGACTGCACCACTGAATCTCACAGGTATTCTACAACAGAACTTCACACCATAAACCCAGAGAGCCAGAACAGATCAATTTAAGAAGCTGAGGCTAACAAGAAGACTCCCACAAACAATGGGAAGGCAAAGAAACAATCCCCAAATGAAAGGAAAGGAGGAAGCCACAGAAAGAATGTTAAATGAAACAGAGGCAAATCAACTATCAGATATTGAGTTCAAAGCAATGGTTGTCAGGAAGCTCCAGGAGCTCTCAATGAGCTACCAGAAACTACAGGGAAGCTATGATGAACTCACTGCAAAGTATACCAACATAACAAAGGAAATAGAAACTATCACCAAGGGCCAAGAGGAAATGAAGAATACAATTTCTGAACTGAAGAACATAGTAGAAGGAATGAAAAGCAGAATCAATGAAGCAGAAGATCGGATCAGCAAGTTGGAGGACAAAATAGAAAAACACGCCCAGAAAGAGCAAGAAAAGGAAAAGAGGCTCAGAAAGAATGAAGAGGGATTAAGAGAAGTGCAAGACAATATGAAATGTAATAATATCTGTATAATAGTGATACCAGAAGGAGAAGAAGAAGAGCAAGGGATAGAAAACCTATTTGAAAAAGTAATGATGGAAAACTCCCCAAATTTGATGAGAAAAAAGTCACACATATCCAGGAAACACAGAAAGTCCCAATCAAGATGAACCCAAAGAGGCCTGCTTCAAGACACATCATCATTAAAATGGCAAAATTCCAAGACAAAGAGAGAATCTTAAAGGCAGCAAGGGAGAAAAAGGAAGTAAGGCACAAGGGAGCCCCGATAAGGTTAGCAGCTGACTTCTCAATGGAAACGCTCTAAGCCAGAAGAGAATGGCAAGAAATATTCCATGTAAGGAGGACCAAAGGCCTGCAACCCAGACTACTTTATCCAGCAAGGCTTTCAATCAAGATAGAAGGTCAAATAAGGAGCTTCCCAGACAAAAGAATTCTAAAAGAATACACCTCTACCAAACCAATTCTGCAAGAGGTACTAAAGGGACTGCTTTAAGGAAAGGAAGGAAAAGACAGAGAGAGAGAGAGAGAGAGAGAGAGAGAGAGAGAGAGAGAGAGAGAGAAACACAGGCACGAAAATGGCAATGAATCAGTACCTATCAATAATAACCTTAAATGTGAATGGATTAAATGCTCCAATCAAAGGACATAGAATAGCTGAATGGATAAGAAAGCATGACCCACAGATATGATGCCTACGAGGGACCCACCTCAGGACAAAAGACCTACACAGACTCAACGTGAAGGGCTGGAAACAAATTTTCCAAGCAAATGGACAGGGAAAAAAAGCTGGTGTAGCAATACTCATATCAGACAAAGTATATTTCAAAAGAAGAGCCATAAAGAGAGACCCAGAAGGTCACTTCATAATACTCAAGGGTAGAATCCACCAAAAAGACATAAACATTGTTAATATGTATGCACCCAACATACGAGCACCTAAATACAATCAAGAAAATCTTAGACAGCTTAGAAAGATATTGACAGCAACATAATTATAGTAGGGGATTTTAACACCCCACTGTCAAAAAGGAACACATCTTCCAAACAAAATGCCAACAAAGATATTGTGGCATTGAACAACACTCTAGATGAAATGGACTTAACTGATATATGTAGAGTCCTTCATCCCAAAGAAACTAAATACACATTTTTTTTCCAAATGCACATGGAACATTTTCAAAGATAGACCCCATGATAGGACACAAAACAAACCTCAATAAATTCAAGAATATTGAAATCATACCAAGCATTTTCTCCAACCACAAGGGACTGAAACTAGAAACCAACCCCAAGGGGAAAACCCCCAAACCCTCAAAATCATGGAGATTGAATAGCATGTTATTAAACAATGAATGGGTCAAAATGAAATCAAGGAGGAAATCAAAAAGTTTCTGGAAAAAAATGAAAATGAACTCACAACAACCCAAAACTTATGGGACACAGTGAAGGCCATCCTCAGAGGGAAGTTCATAGCAATACAGGCCTACCCAGAAAAGATAGAAACATTTCAAACAAACAACCTAATCCTATGCCTACAAGAACTTGAGGAACAACAACAAAGACAGCCCAGAGCAAGTTTAGGAAAGGAAATAACCAAGATCGAAGCAGAATGAAATGACATAGAGACTAAAAGCACAATTCTAAGGATCAATGAATCGAGAAGCTGGTTCTTTGAAAAGATAATCAAAATCAACAAGCCTATAAGCAGGTTCATCAAGAAAAAAAAAGACAGAGGACTCAAATAGACACAATCAGAAATGAAAGAGGAGAGATTACAATTGACACCACAGAAATACAAAGGATTGTAAGAAATTAATATGAAGAACTGTATGCCAAGAAGATTGAAAGCCTAAGTGAAATGGACAAGTTTCTAGAAAAATATAATCTCCCAACACTCAACAAAGAAGCAGAAAGCCTGACCAGACCAATAAGAGCAGAAGAAATTGAAACAGTAATCAAAAAACTCCCAACACACAAAAGCCCTGGACCAGATGGTTTCACAGGAGAATTCTACAAAGCATTTAAGGAAGAGCTAACTCCTATCCTCCACAGACTATTCCAAAAAATCCAAAATGATGGAAGACTCCCAAACTCTTTTCATGAAGCCAGCATCATCCTAATACCAAAACCAGATAAAGACACAAAGAAAGAAAACTTCTGGCCAATATCATTTATGAACACAGATGCTAAAACCCTCAACAAAATATTGGCAAACTGTGTCCAACGATACATTAAAAAGATCATACACCATGACCAAGTGAGATTCATCCCAGCGATAGAAGGATGGTTCAACATTTGCACATCAGTAAATGTAATACATCGTATAAACAAAAGTAAAGACAAAAATCACATGATCATACCAATAGATGCGGAAAAATCATTTGATATGGTACAGCACCCATTTATGGTAAAAACACTCAGCAAAGTGGGACTAGAGGGAGCATTCCTCAACATAATAAAGGCAATATATGAGAGATATACAGCCAACATCATACTTAATGGTCAAAAACTAAAATCTTTTCCACTAAGATCAGGAACAGGACAAGGTTGACCACTTTCACCACTTCTATTCAATATAGTATTGGAAGTCTTAGCCACAGCGATTAGACAAGAAAAGGAAATAAAAGGCATCCAACTTGGAAAGGAGGAAACAAAACTATCATTGGCAGATGACATGATAGTGTACATAGAAAATCCTATAGACTCGGCCAAAAAGCTGCTTTACCTAATAAATGAATTTGACCAAACAGCTGGATACAAAGTCAATATCCAGAAATCAAAGGTATTTTTGTATACCAAGAATGAAACAGCAGAAGCAGAAATCAAGAAAAAAATACCATTTGATATAGCAAAAAGAAAAATAAAATACCTAGGAATAAACCTAACCAAAGAGGTAAAAGACCTGTATGCAGAAAACTACACAACACTGAAGAAAGAAATCAAGGAAGACACAAACAAATGGAAACACATACCGTGTTCATGGATCGGAAGAATTAACATCATCAAAATGTCCAAACTACCCAAAGTAATTTACAAATTCAATGCAATACCTATTAAAGTATCAATGGCATATTTCACAGACATAGAACAAACACTTCAAAAATTTATATAGAACCATAAACGACCCAGAATAGCTGCAGCAATTTTGAGAAAGAAGAGCAAAGTAAGAGGGATCACAATACCTGATACCAAAATGTATTACAAGGCCACTGTAATCAAAACAGCCTGGTACTGGCATAAAAACAGGCACATGGACCATTGGAATAGAACCGAAAGCCCGGAAATAAACCCAAGCCTCTATGGTCAATTACTATTAGACAAAGTGGGCAGCAACATAAAATGGAGCAAAAATAGTCTCTTCAACAAGTGGTGTTGGGAGAAGTGGACAGCTATGTGCAAAGAAAATGAAACTCGAACACCAAATTACACCATACACAAAAATAAATTCAAGGTGGATAAAAGATTTAAATATAAGCCGTGACACCATTAAAGTCCTAGAGGAGAACATAGGTAGGAAAATCTCAGATATTTCATGCAGCAACATTTTTACTGATATGTCCCCTAGAGCAAGGGACATAAAGGAAAGAATAAACAAATGGGATCTCATCAAAATAAAAAGCTTCTGCACAGCCAAAGAAAACAGTATTAAAATAAAAAGAGAACCGACTGTATGGAAAAACATATTTGCCAATGATACCTCAGAAAAAGGTTTAATCTCCAAAATATACAAAGAACTTACACGACTCCACTCTAAGAAGACAAGCAACCCAATTAAAAAATGGGCAAAGGACTTAAACAGACACCTCTCCAAGGAGGACATACAGAGGATCCAGAGACACATTAAAAGATGCTTGATATTGCTAGCTATCAGAGAGATGCAAAATAAAACCACAATGAGATAACACTTCACACCTGTCAGAATGGCCATCATAAACAAAACAACAAACAGCAAGTGTTGGAGAGGTTGTGGAGAAAAGGGGACCCTAGTGCACTGCTGGTGGGAGTGCAGACTGGTACAACCACTGTTGAAAACAGTATGGAATTTTTCTAGGAAAACTAAAAATGGATCTACCTTTTGACCCAGCAATTCCAGTCCTTGGATTATACCCTAAGAACCCTGAAACACCAATCCAAAAGAACCTATGCGCCCCTATGTTCATAGCAGCACGATTTACAATAGCCAAGTGTTGGAAGTAACCTAGGTGCCCATCATAAATAAATGGATGAAAAAACAATGGTACATTTACACAATGGAATTCTATGCAGCAGAAAGAAAGAAGGAGCTCATACCCTTTGCAACAGCATAGATGGAACTGGAGAGCATCATTGCTAAATGAGATAAGCCAGGCATTGAAAGACAAATACCATATGATCTCACCTTTAACAGGAACCTAATCAACAAAACAAACAAACAGGCATAATATAACCAAAGGCACTGAAATTGAGAACAGGCTGACAGTCACCAGAGGGGAGAGGGGAGGGAATTTCAGGGGAAAAGGGGAAGGGTTTAGATCCACAAGCATAAAGAACACATGGACAAAAACTAGGGGAATGGAAATGGGAGGGAGTTGGGGAATGCTGGGGTGGTAGGCTGGGATGGCAGTAAAGGACAGAAAACTGTTCAGGAACAGCAATTAAATAAAATTTTAAAAAAGATATATGCAGCCTTATTTCCAATAGCCAAGATATGGAAGCAATCTAGGTGTCCAGTGAAAGATCAATTAATAAATAAAATGTACGCATGTATGTCATATTGGGTGGTAAAAAATGTCATTTGGCTTTTTTCTGTAAGATGGTTCTAGTAGTGCTTAGTTGTCTGAAACTTCATTCAAAACAATTTTGTTAGAATGTATTTTGACAGCTGTCATATCAGTGTGCATTTTAAAAATCATATCAAAATTGGTGGGTTTTTGTGTGGCCATTTTAATATTGAAGATGGGAGAAAATATGCAACACTTTGGCATATCATGCTTTATTATTTCCAGAAAAGTAAAACCACAACTTAAATGCAAAAATAAATAAATAAAAGATTTGTGCAGTGTATAGAGAAAGTACTGTGACTGATCGAACATGTCAAAAGTGTTTTATGGAAGTTTCATGCTGGAGATTTCTCACAGGACGGTGCTCCACGGTCAGGAAGACCAGCTGAAGTTGATAGAAATCAAATTGAGACATTAACTGAGAACAATCAATGTTATACCATGTGGGAGATAGCTGACATACTCAAAATATCCAAATCAATAAAGTTATTGGTGAAAATGAAAGATGTGTCTTTTATTTCCCAGAAATAAAATCATACGGACATTTTGGCCAACACTATATATATACATACAAGAAATAATGGAATATTAGTCATCCATAAAATAAATTAAATGCTAAGTGAACTAAGTCATACGGAGAAAGACAAATACCTTACTATTTCACTTATATGCAGAATCTAAACAAACAAAATAAAACATAAACAGACTCACAGATACAGAGAACAAACTGATGGTTGCCAGAGTGGAGGGGGGCAGGAGATTGTTGAAAAAGATGAAGGAGAATAAGAGGTACAAATTTCCAATTACAAAATAAATAAGTTATAGAGATGTAGTGTGAAGACAGGGACTATACTCAATAGTACCACAATAAAATTGTATGGTGACCGATGATTACTAGATGTATTATCTTGATCAAATTGTAAGGTATATAAAGGTTGAATCACTGTGTTGTATACCTGAAACTAATATAATATTGTAGGTCAACTATACTTTAATTAAAATAAAAATTTAAAAATCAGCTAGTGTTTTACATTCAAGTGTCATTTCGGCAGTCCATTTGTTTTTAAATATAGAGTTCTTTATTTTGCTACCAATATGTTTTGTTTATGAAAATATTAAATTTACACACAATTTATGCAAAATTCATTTCCAGTAAGTAATTTGTAATTTAAGGAACACCAGTTAACTATACATGTAGTATTTAAGGAATGAATTTATAATTCAGGATTGTAATACTAAATGTCTTTCAACAGCTTATGAGATCAATATAGTGTCCATTTATCATGCATTTAGATTGTGACTAATTATGAATTTGTCATTGAAGTTCATTGGGACACCTTTTTAGACTTTTCCTAATCATAATATATTACTTGTATTTTGTTATTTTGTATTTTTCTAGAGACAGTAACAATATTATGGAATTATATAGTTTTGTGACAGACTAATTTTTAATTATGACTTATGTTGCATAATTAAATGTCTGTTGATTAAGCAAATAGATAGTAGGTTTACTATTAAGCAATATATTTTAAGTACAATAAGTTATGGTCTCAATATTGGTAGCTGGTTGTAATTTCTCTAACATACAAAGCCCTCAATTAATCTAGAATGAACTGCTAATTTGTCATTTTAATACCAAGTTTAAAGTGACCAGTTTTGTTTACAAAAACTGATTGGTATTTTCTTAAATATGTATACATCTCAGATTGTCATATAAAGGTACTTTTCTTTGTAGCATTCATCAACTATCTTATTTTTATGTTGTTTTATTTTAATCTCAATTAGAATAGGAATTACATCTATGTATAGAAATTGATGATTCTATCTCAAATTGTATTTTTATTTATTAAAAATTTTAATTATTTTTAAAGAAGTATTCATTCAGACCATCTGAAATTCTCAAATTGTATACCTTTAGCTATTTGTTTAACAGTGTTATGTAGAAAAATATTATTTCAAAGGAGCAAAAATAACTTTAATTGAACTCCTTCTTGTTTTTACTTAAGCAAATAAAAGTAAAATTTGCTGTCCATTACAGATCTTAGAAAATTCAACTGTTTAAGTTTTAAATATTTCTATAGTAAAAGCTTATTTATTGTACATGGATTATGAATTAGGATTCAGTGAGTTAAACACTCTGACCTGCACTGGCAATAAGTTAATACTTGCAAGTTTGGTCTACCCAATTCTAGAACCAATAATGACTAAATATAGCAATTTATTAAGAACTCTGCCCTACCAGTGAGTAATATTTCTTTTGAATCTTATTTATTTAGTGTATTATTATCCCATCTTTACAGTCATCTTTTTTATACTACTCCTTTATTTCTATATGCTGGTTATAGAAAATAACCAAGCCCCAAAAAGTCAATCAGGTATCAGCAATCAGGTCCTTCCATATAGACATATAATATTGTTGAGAGAATACTTTCTTAGAATGTAAAATTAAAATTTTCCATAAAAATATTAAGGTGGATAGAAGAAAATAATGTTAACAAGTACTGACATTTCCTCATCATTTATTACAACAGTAATATGAAACAGAATGTGAAAGATTTATATTACATGTTTAATATGTTCTAATCCTGAGATCCATCTAACATGGCAGAGGAGTAAGTGGAAGCTTCTTTAACCCCCTCTCAGGACAAATCTGGAATTACAAATGAATTGTACGGAAATTATCTGGAATAAATATTTAAACAATAGCTGGAGAGAAGCCTTATAACCATGGAAAAAGAGAAGATATAACTTCCTACAATGTGACTGGTACATGACTGGTATGGAGTGTGGAGGAGGCATGAGAGCACCAGCATGGCTACCACAGGTGGAAGCTGAGGTGCTGGAAGAATATTTCAGTGGAAGAGGGGATGCCCCTGAGAAGTATGGGGTCTAAATCCCAACCTAGGGTACCAGGTCTACAGCAACAGAGCCCCCTCAAAACCCAGATAACATCCATCTTTGAAAAGTGGGAGGGTTTCTCTTTGTCAGGGATAGACAGCTGGAGTCACAGATAACCTTTTAAAGAGACAACACACAGAATTTCATTTGCAGCCACTTACCCAGGGCTATGGCAGATAGGGAGCAAAGTGAACTAGAGATGCTTGAAGAGACACTGAGGATGATGACTTTGGAGAGAGAACTGAGGGAGCAGCCTCCAGGATCTTTGTGCTGAGCCATCCCTTACACTGCAGTAGCCATGTTCCTCAGATAGACCACTCCCCTCCAAGTGGCATCAGCTAGAGGGGAAGCAACAGCCCTACCCACAATAATTACTCTGCTCCATCCTGTGGTGCTTAAGCCAGACTGCTGATTACAGAGTGACTAGATTGACAACTAAAGGAGTCAGCTGTAGACTATGGATCCCTGGTAGTCTCAAACAGGCTGCTAAGGCCAGACTGGGACTCTATCTGACATCACCAGAGATTGATCCAGAAAGAAAAGAATGGTAAATATTAGATGTTATTGAGATGAATTCCACTGTGGTCTTCTTCATGATTTGAAATATTTTCTCTCCTGTTCTTCAAGTTCATACACATTAAGTCACTAGAGTTTATATTACAGTTTATTTCAAATCTCATACTTCGCTCCTCCTTTCTCTTACACCAATTTACCATCTTATTTCCCCTTCTTATTTTCATTTTAATTTTTTTCTATCTTGCTACGACTTGTTTCCATTCTGCTCTCTTACTATTTCTCCCCAACCCAGCCTTTAAAGATTATTTTTCTTGTCATTGGTTATCTCACATTCTTTTTCTCACTCTTAAAATACCCTTGTTCTCTACCTTTATTAATCTTTGTTTACTGGTTGTGGATATGGTGGCTGTTTTTGCATCACTTCAATTTTACCTCTAGATCTTCACTATTTTAATATTCAAGATATCATTTGTTTTTACCGTTCCCTTCTCCTTATTCCATTCTGTCTTTCATCTGACCTATTTTTTTTTGTCTCAAATTTTATTTTTCCTATCTTAGCCTGGTTTTCATTCCTCACTCTTAATGTTCCTACTCCCTCTATAATTTCAAAGTCACTTCCCTTTCCTCTAGACATCACTTAAGCTTTTCTTTCTTTTTTCCCTCTTGATTCATCCCACCTATATTAATTTCAGCTCATTTGTTTTTGGTTTTCAGGCCAGCACTCAATTCACTGAGCCACAACTGCCAAGGACTCAGCTCATTTGTTTTTGTTTTTTAATTTTTATTTTAATTGTTGTTCTTGTACAGTTTTCTGTCTTTTACTCCCATCTCAGCCCACCACTCCAGCTCTCCACATCTCCCTCCCATTTCCACCCCCCCATAGTTTTGTCCATGTGTCTTTTATACTTGTTGCTCTAAACATTTGTTTTTGATAGTTCTGTGATTGATCTTTTACTCCAAATGTATTTTTTTATTTATTTACTTATTTTTCTTTTTATTTATCTCCAAAAATACTTTTTAAATTTCTGTTTCAACCTAATACTATATGCTTCTTTCTCTTTTTACATTCCACATTCTTCATTCACTTTATTATTAAAATGTAAATTTTACTTTCTTTCTCTCTTTGCCTTGCCCCAATTCCCTACTTTTATTATTGCTCCTTCCTCTAGTGTCTCAAAATCATTTTCTTTTCAATTAGTAATCTCATACTTATTTTTCCTTTCTTATAATAGTCTTAATCTCTTCATACCCTTATTAATAGTGGATAATTTGCTGTTGATAGTGTGGCCATGGGTGAGGGTTGTTTTTGCAGATGGGGTTTGTTTCCTGGGCGGTATAGTTTTGTTCTGGCATCTCCTGCACAACAGAATACAGGATGTGGTGGGTGGAGTGACCTTCAGTCAACCAGCCAGAGGGAAGGACCCACCAAAGAATGACCCAACAACAATCAAAACCCAATTACCCCAGAGAGCCAATATAAATGGCATAAAGGGCATTCTGAGGGCATCAAATTCAGGAGATCAATGAGATTTCACCATGGAATCCCACAGGTCTCCTACCACAGAAGGTCACACCATGAAGACAGGGAGTCAAAGCAGATCAATCTAAGAAGCAGAAACAAACAAGAAGAATACCAAAAATGGGGAAATAAAAAATGACCCTCAGTCAAAAGGAAAGGAGGAATCCCCAGAAAGAGTGATAAATGGAATAGGGACAAGTAAGCTATCAGATACTGAGTTCACAAAACATTTATAAGAATGCTCAATGAGCTCAGTGAGAATTACAAAAAACTAGAGGGGAGCTACAAGAAACTTTCTGCAAATTATATCAGCATGAAAAAGGACATAGAAACTATCAGTAACATCCAGTAGGAAATGAAGAATAAAATTTTAGAATTGAAGAAAACACAATAGGTGGAATTAAAGGCAGGCTAGATGAAGCAGGGGACCAAATCAGCAAGCTAGAGGACAGGTAGAAAACAATTCCCAGACAGAGTAACGAAATAACTAAGACTCCAAAAGAATAAAGAAGGTTTAAGGGAGCTGCATGGCCACCTGAAATGTAATAGTATCCTCATCATAAAAATACCAGGAGTAGAAGAAGAGGAGCAATGCATAGAAAACCTGTTTGGAAAAGTAATGAAAGAAAACTTCCCTAACTTGAGAGAAAAAGTCATGTAAGTCCAGGAAGCACAGAGATTCCCCACTAAGATGAACCTAAATAGGCCTACTCCAAGACACATCATAATAAACTGGGCAAAATTTAAAGACAACAAGAGAGAGGCAATGAGTGAGAAATAGCTAGTAACATAGAAGGAAACTCCGATAAGTCTACCAGCCAATTTCTCAACAGAAACACTACAAGCCAGAAGGGAATGACAAGAAATATTCCAAGTAATTAAAGTCAAAGGCCTCCAACCAAGACTACTCTACTCAACAAGACTCTCATTTAAAATGGAAGGCAAAATAAGGAACTTCCCAGACAGAAAAAAAAAAAAAAAAAAAAAAAAAAGCCCTAAAAGAAGGTAATCCACATAGCGGAATTGCAAGAGATAATAAAGGGAATGCTTTAAGAAGATGAAGAGTACTGGCAGGTGTGGATCAGTGGATTGAGTGCTGGCCTGTGAACCAAAGGGTTGCCGATTCGATTCTCAATCAGGACACATGACTGGGATGTGGGCCAGGTTCTCAGTTGAGGGTGCACAAAAGGCAACCACTCACTGATGTTTCTCTTCTTCTCTTTCTTCCTCTCTAAAAAAAAACAACTTCAAAAATAGAAAACGAAGACAAAGACAGAGGAACACAGGAATAAAAGGAATAAATGGCAATGGATAAGTACCTATCAATAATAACCTTAAATGTAAATAAATGATCCAATCAAAAGACATATGGTATCTGAATGGATAAGAAAACATGACCTGCATATATGCTGTCTACAAGATACCCACTTTAGAATAAAAGATCTACACAGACTGAAATTGAAGGGCTGGAAAAATATTCTAAGTAAATAGACCTGAGGAAAAAAAGCTGGAGTAACATTACTATATCAGACAAAATAGATTTCAAAACAAGGGACATAAAAAGAGACAAAGGAGGACACTATATAGATACTTAAGGGAACAATCCATCAAGAAGATATAACCCTTGTAAACATATATGCACTCAACATAGGACCACCTATATATGTAAGGAAAATCTTGGAGGACTTCAAGAAACATATACTCAATATACAGCAATATACTCATAACAGGGGATTTTAACACCCTATTGTCAACAATGGATAGACCTTCCAAGCAAAGAATCAACAAAGATATTGTGGCATTGAGCAATTATCTAGATCAAATGGACTTAACTGATATACATAGAACCTTTTATCCCAAAGAAGCAAAATATACATTCTTTTCAAATGCATATGGAACATTTTCAAAGATGGACCACATGGTAGGTCACAAAACGAGCCTCAACAAACTCAAGAAAATTGAAATCGTATCAATCATCTTCTTAGATCACAATGCCTTGAAACTAGAAAACAACCTCAAGAAAAAACTGAAAAGCATTCAAATACATGGAGACTGAACAACATATTATTAAATAATGAATAGGTTAACAATGAGATCAAGCAATAAGTTTAAAAGTTTCTGGAAACAAATGAACACACAACAGACCAAAACCTATGGGACACAGTGATTGCAGTCCTCAGAGGGAAGTTCATAACAATACAGGTCCACCTAAAAGAGATAGAAATCTTTCAAATAAACAGTCTAACCTACATCTAAAAGAACTAGAGGAAAAACAAAAAAAGCCCAGAATACATAAAAGGAAGGAAACAATCAAGATTGAGAGAATTAAAAGATATAGAGAGTAAAAGAACATTTCAAAGGATCAACAAATCCAGCAGCTGTTTTTTTCAAAAGATAAACAAAATTAACCAGCCTTTAATCAGATTCATCAAGACAAAAAGTGAGAAGACCTAAATAAATAATATCAGGAAGGAAACAGCAGATATTACACCTGATACCACAGAAATACAAAGGATTGGCAGAAATTACTATGAACAACTATATGCCAAGAAATTTGAAAACCAGATTGAAATGGACAAATTTCTAGAAATACATAATCTTCCAAAACGAAATCAAAAAGAAACAGAAAGCCTGAATAGTCTGATAACAATTAGTAAAATTGAAGCAGTAATAAAAAACTTCCAGCACACAAAAGCCCTGGATGAGGTTGCTTCACAGGCAAATTTTATGAAACATTTAGGGAACAGCTAAGTCTTATGCTTCTCAAGCAATTCCAAAAGATTTAAGAAGAGGGAAGAATTCCAAAGTCTTTTTATGAGGCCAGTATTATCCAAATTCCAAAACCAGGTAAAGAGACAACAAAGAGACAGAACTGTAGGCCAATAGAGCTGATGAACACAGATTCTAAAATCCAGAAATATTGAGGAACAAAAAAAAACAGATCCAGAAATGCATTAAAAAGATCATACACCATGATCAAGTGGGATTCATCCCAGGGATGCAAAGATGGTTCAGTATTCACAAATCAATAAAAGTAATATACCACATAAACAAAAGGAAAGACAAAAATCATATGATTATATAAATGGATGCTGAAAAGCATTTAGTAAAGTATAGCATCCATTTATGATAAAAACATTCAGCAAAGTGG
This sequence comes from Glossophaga mutica, assembly GCA_039655065.1. Taxonomy (NCBI): domain Eukaryota; kingdom Metazoa; phylum Chordata; class Mammalia; order Chiroptera; family Phyllostomidae; genus Glossophaga; species Glossophaga mutica. The sequence goes on from CM077318.1 coordinate 30,769,595, forward strand.
AAATAGAGGGGCCCTAACTCAACATACCATATATGAGGCCATATATGAGACACCTACAGCCAACATCATACTCAACAGGCAAAAACGAAAATCTTTCCCCTTAAGATCAGGAAAAAGACAAGGGTGTTGACTTTCAAAACCTTTATTCAACATAATATTGGAAATTCTAGCCACAGCAATGACATGAGAAAGAAATGGATGACATTCAACTTGGAAAAGAGGATGTAAAACTGTCGTAATTTGTAGAAGACATGATAGTATACATAGAAAACCCTATAGGCTCCACCAAAAAACTACTCGACCTAATAAGTGAATTTGGTAAAATAGTGGGATACAAAGTTAATATTCAGAAATCAAAGGCATTTTGTACACCACAAATGAAATATAAGAAATAGAAAGTAAGGGAAAAATCTCATGTACTATAGCAAAAAGAAAAATAAAGTACCTAGGAATAAACCTAACCAAGGAGGTAAAAGATCTGTATTTGGAAAACTACCTAACACTGAAGAAAGGAATTAAAGAAGATACAAAAAATGGAAGTATGTACCATTTTTACAGATTGGAAGAATTAACATCATTAAAATGTCCACACTACCCCCAAGAAATCTGTAGATTCAACACAATCCTTATTAAAATACTAATGGCATTTTTATAAATTTAGAACAAACATTTCAAAAATTTATATGGAAGCATAAATGAACCCATGTGGCCTCAGCAATCTTGAGAAAGAAGTACAAAATAAGAGGGATCACAATACCTGATATCAAACTGTACTACAAGATCACTGTAATCAAAACAGTCTAGTACTGGCATAAGAACAGACAAATAGACCAATGAAACAGAATAGAGAGCCTAGAAATAAACCCAAGTCTCTATGGCAAATTAATATTGGACAAAAGGAGAAGAAGCATTAAATGGAGTAAAGATAGCCTCTTCAAAAAATGGTGTTGGACATCTGGAATGGTATGCTCAAAAAAAATAAAACTAGAGGACGAACTCACACCACACAACAGAATGAACTCAAAGTGGATACAATATTTAAACATATTCTGCAATGACATAGAAGTCCTAGAGGAGAACATAGGCAGAAATATTCCAGATATCCCATGCAGCCATATTTTCACCAATACATCCTCTAGGGCAAGGGAAATAAAGGAAAGAATAAAAAAAATAGGATTACATCAATTTAAAAACTTCTGAACAGCTAAAGGAACCATCCTCAAAACAAAAAGGGAACCAAACATATGGGAAAACACATTTGTCAATGATATCTCAGACAAGGGTTTGATCTCCAAAATATGAAGAACTCATTGGACTCTACACCAGGAAGACAAACAATCCAATTAACCAGGAAGACAAACAATTGAATTAAAAAAAAAAATGGGCAAAGGATTTGAACAGACACTTCTCCAAGGAGGACATACAGAGGGATCAGAGACATGTGAAAAGATGCTCAGCTTCACCTGCCATCAGAGAGATGCAAAATAAAACCACAATTAGATACCACTTCACACCGGTCAGAATGGCCAACATAAACAAAGCAACAAACAATGAGTGCCTGCGAGGTTATGGAGAAAAGGGAACCCTAGCACACTGTAGGTGAGAATGCAGACTGGTGCAGCCACTGTGGAAAACAGTGTGGAATTTCCTCAGAAAACTAAAAATGGAAGTGCCTTTTGACCCCTCAATTCCACTGCTGGAATTATACCTTAATAAACCTGAAACAGCAGTTCAAAAGAACCTGTGCACCTCAGTGTTCATAGTAGCACAATTTACAATAGCCAAGTGCTGGAAACAGCCTAAGTGCCCATTAGTAAATGAGTGGATCCAAAAGCTGTAGTACATTTACACAATGGAATACTACATAGCAAAAAGAAAGAAGGAGCTCCTACCCTTCACAACATCATGCATGGAATTGGAGAGCATTAAGCTAAGTGAAATAAGCCAGGCAGTGAAAGACAAATATCATATGATCCCACCTTTAACTGGAACCTAATCAACAAAACAAACAAATGAGCAAAATATAACCAGAGACGTGGAAATAAAGAACAGCCTGATAGTAACCAGAAGGGAGGGGTGAGGTTTTATAACAGGGGAAGAAAGGGGAAGTGCCAAGTCAGCAAACATGTATAAAGGACCCATGAACAAAGGCAGAGGAGGATTGAATGTGAGTTTTGGGGTTGGGTAGGGTGGGGCAAGTAATAGAGGGGGGAATGGGGACAAGCGTAATTGAACAACAATAAAAAATTTAAAAAGAAGTAGTTGCTGAGGGATAGTTTACTCTGTTTCATGAAATATAATATCCTGTGTGTATATACTAATAGAATTCTGAGCTCCAGGAATGCACTTAATAATGAAAAAACTCAAGATAAATTATCTGGAGATCACAACAGTAATTAGAGCAGAGTGATTTGGGGACAAACAATGCCCCAGAGTACTCATAAGTAGGCAGTAAGCATCCGTTAGGGATATCTCATGGCAAAAAGAATCTCAGACTTATGAAAGCACTAGGGAGTAGGCAAACTACTAAAAGAATAAACTATTTATAAAAACAACCAAATATATCATCTTGTATGGAGTGTGTCATCATGTTCCTTACAAGAAATTTCTACAAATTTGATTATACATTCTAAGGTTGTCTAAATTTTCTGTACTGCACATCTCATTATTTTGTGCATCATTTTTCCCTTCTCCATAAATAGCCAATGTCTTTCACTACTTTTTCTCTTGCAGAACACATTTAGGTCCCATATTCACCCTATGACTTTATGCATTGTCCTGCAAAACAGTGATGGAAACAGTGTTCAACCATCTGGTAGGTAAAAAATAAAGTGTTTTTTGAAGTCTGTATCCCCCAACAAGAGCTATTCATGTCACTTTGACAGAGTAGACAAGAACAAATCCAGATGCTTGTTTGGTCTTTTTCTGTCCCTCTCTGTTTTATTCTACTTCTCAGTTTGTCCTCCTCTTGACATTTCTGGCCACTTCACTTTGATCACTCATTTTCCATTTTTGTCTTCACTTTATACATGCAAATGCCATTGTATTCTGTTACATTTTTTCTATTTCAGCTGAGCCTTCTGATTTTAATAAAGCGTACTTAGTCTATGCATGAATCTTCCATTGCTTGATCATAAATTGCTACAAACTTAGTAGTTTAAAACAACACAAATTTATTGTCTTACAGTTTCTATGAGTAGGAGTCTAGGCATTGAATATCTGGGTCCTGCGCTCAGGACCTCACCAGACTGAAATCAGAATGTTGGCCAGAGCTGGGGTTTCATCTGATGCTCAGGTTTCTTTTCCAAGCTCACATGGTTGTTGATATATTCCATTTCTTTCTAGCTTTCAAACTCACAAAGGCTACGTTTTCAGAACCAGTGGGACCAGACATTTTCACACTTCATCTTTTAAAGCTTCCTCTGAATCATCAGAGCCTCCCAGGATTACTGTCATTTGCTTACCTCAAATCAACTGATCAGTATATTAATCAATGGAATAATATCCAATCATACCCACCTGCCCTACCCATGCTCAAGAGAAGGTAATTATATGGGTCATATATGCCAGGGGGCAGGCATTTTGAAGGTCCTCTAACATTCTGCTTAGCACAGACTGTTTTAGGTAATTACTCTTCCAGTTGACAGGTAGACCTTAGGTCTCTCCTGCCCTACTCTAAAGAGAGCATATACTCTCTTTATTCTTTTTTTCATCCCAGTTAGGATGCAGAAACTGGGCAGCCTAGGCCTCCACTGGGAATCCAGAAGGATAACTACAGCCTGGGGGTATAGAACTTCTCTAACCTGATTTGGGACATTTCCATTCTAACTATCAGATAAAAATTGCCCCAATTCTTATATATTATATTTGTTTTGGTGACAGAAACAAATGATTTGAGCCTAAACAGGATAGAGATAACATAAAACCCAGGATTCATAGGATTTTTAATCTGCTCTTAGGAATCTCTCCCAGTTTCCAGATTTCATGTAGAATAATGTGCTAGTCTAACTTTTAACAAAGAATTGATAGGTTGTCCATGTTTTAAACTCTTGAGAAAAAAGCATTGCTGTGCAGTATTTTCTTCTATTTCTCCATCATTCCTTCTGTAATGGCCTGAGTATTTTTAAAGTATGTGTGATTTGTTTTGTATGCATTTTGGAGTTATATTTACTAATCATATTTATACCTTAACTAAATAAGTTTTCAATTGTTTTAATTTCATAAATTCAGCATCCAAGTCAGAAACAAGTATTGCTCCATAAAAACTTTATTTTGCAAAATATTAATCCAGTGGTAAAAAGTTACAACTATGGAACACTAAATTTCATAAATTAATGTTGCTTATTCTGTTTCAAATAAAATTTATACATAATATTTATTTGCCCTAGAGAATTTTTTTTTAAATTGACTTTATCTTGTTTTTTTGACATTGATTGATTTATGAAGAGATGTTTGTTAAGAAACTTATGCAATATTGTGTACATTAGCAATTACATATTTTCTCTTTGAGCACAGCTATGGAAAAAAAATACCTCAACAAGGGAGAAAACTACAATGTAGTCACAGTATCTCCATTTTAATATGATTCCACATTAGTTTACTCGTGGTTCTCTCAAACATTGACCTATGCCATAAATCAGTTTTATAGTTATTTAAAGACTTGAAACTTAATTTTATTTTTAGGGAAGTGAGAGTTGAACTTTTAAAAATAATAAGGCAATTTAATATGAAATCAGGTAGAAAAATTCATTGGCAAGACTTTTTCTTTATTAAAACATTCACTACAATATACGGTTGGTTTTGAGTTCTTCCCAGGTAAACTCTCTTTGGAACTGGGAAAGGTAACAATAATCACCATCATTTACTGAGCACACATGTAGAGTACAAGATCCTTTATATATATATTATTTCTAAGTCTTAAAACTCTGCAAAGTTGGTATTAATATTCTAGTTTTAAAGATAAAGAAACCAGGAAACAAATTAGTTAGCCTAAGGTCATAGTAGCAGTAAGTACTAAAACCAGAGTTCAAACAGAGGACTATGCAACTTCAAGCCCTCAGTTCCATCACCTACATTTTTCCTGTCTAATTAGCATTCTGCTTATAACCACCATTCCTGGACCATTGCTAAAAGATAGTGCTTATGCTTCCACTTTTCTTGAATATACGAAGACAGGAAATGTGGAGGACATTGAGTTATACTGTTTACTCAATGCTCAGAGGGCAAGATGCCACCAGAATGTTATTGCTGCCATTGCCCAATTTTCCACCATTGTTCAGTTCCTTTTATCAATTTTCCAGCTTTCAAATAAAAATAATCTTTCAGACAGGTTTCTTGTTACAGTGTCAAATGCTATTTTCTTCTATCACCTTAGGCTGAAACTAAATTTGTATGGAGTAGAAATCCTCTAAACAGAGGAACTATTGACTGAAAAGAGTTTTCATTTTTGAGCTAGTTTTTCTTTGGTATTATTTCACTTTTATTTTGCCAACTTACTTTGCTTCATTACAAAGCTCACAGGTAACATTTGGGTTACAGAGAAGCTCTTCTGTTTCGCAACATAGCCATAGAGAAAAGCATTCTGTTTAACCAGATACTCTTACAACACCTTAAAGGCTATTGTGTTAGACATATTATGAGTCATGAAGTTAGAATTTTGAAATGCAACAATATCTCAATAAAAATTCCTCAAATAACCTTCATATAAAGTCTCCTGGGTTGGAAAAACATCTTCATAAGCTGTGTGAGGCAGAGTTACTTATATTTACATAAATCTAGCTTACAGTTACTACCTAGCTACATATTTGTCTTTGCCCAAGTGAGACTTAGAAGTCGCCACTATAGATACATTTGAAATCAGTAATGAATATACACTCTTCTTTTTCCCCTTCTTTTTCTCTTAACAATCTACTCTCCACTCTCAGCCCCTTCTTCATGGCTTCTCTTCAATCTTGTTTGTCTTTCCAAAATGAAAAAAAAAATCATAATCATTCTGTTAAGCTTTTGATTGACTGGCATTTTATACATCAGCGTTACAATTGGGGAAGTAATATTTTATTCCAGTTGAATGATTTTAAGCATAAACAAGAACACGGATTATCTATTGATTGATCCGTTTGGCATGGGAGGTTGGGGGTGGTGAGAGGTAAGGGGCATGTGGCTCAAATCACAACAGCCAGCAAACAGGTTCTGAAAGATCAGTTTGATACACTTTTTTCTGGGTTATCTGGGAGTTGAAGTGGGGAGTAGTGTTAACCTCAGACTTGTATAGAATCTCTTGTTTTCTCACTCTCAGCCAACAGCTAGTGAATTCTAGCACCCAGAAGTTATATCCTGACATTGATCCTGAAAAGAATTTGGAGTTATTGATAATTCTTTGGGCACAGAATTTGTGAAACTGATGGGAGAAATAAAAGTATTGTGGGTTTTCTATATCTCCAAAGTAAGTATACCCAAAGGATTATGAAGTGATTTTATTTTTAATTAAATTTGCTGGTGTGACATTGATTAATAAGATCATATAAATTTCAAGTGTACATTTCTATGATACATGCTCTTTATATTGCATGGTGTGCCCACCACACAATTTTTTTTTTTAACAACAGAAATCCTGGGAGAAAACCAACTTCATGTGAAGTAGGCTTTAATATGTTTGAGATAAATTCTCTCGAAGTACTAATAAATGCTTACTGTGCTCCAAAATGCAGCAGCAATGGGTGAATTTCCTGGCTTCTCTGACTCTGATAAATGGACAGAGTAAAAATTAAGGGAAACCAGAAAAATGAGTGCTATGCCTGACATCCTATGTTCTTTGTCCCTTTATTTTTTTACGTCAGTCTTTCCATTTAGTACATCACAGACTTTGGAAATCATTTAATTAAACTCCTGAAATAAAGTGCCCTTGGGTATATGCTAATTCCATTACATCAGTGGATCTTAACTAGGAGTAAAATGTCAGAATCATGTATTAAGATTTTATAAAATACCAAAAAATGGACTTCCAGCCAAGATGGAGGTGTAGGTAGACACACTGTGCCTCCTCTCACAACCAAAATTAAGGACAACAAATATTTAGAAACAAGAAAATGACCAGAACTGATAGAAAATTGAACTGTACGGAAGTCCAACAACCATTTGTCCAGACCAGTAAGAGGGGCGGAGTCGCAGCAGGAAAAAGTGGAGGTGCAGACCCAGGCCCTCAGGCAGCAGCGGCTGGCAGTTCCCAGGCCCACAGGCGGTGACTAGCAGACCCCAGGCACAGGGTGACAACTGTGCATACCGAGTGAGGCCCCGCAAGGTGACTGGCTGACCAGGTGGTCCCACATTCATGCACAGATAATCCAGGCAAAGGGGAAGTGGCAGAAGGAACTGGAATCCAAGACAGAGCGGAGCAAGCGTCATTGTTCCCTCTTGGACCCCACCCTCACATACAGCATCACAACTCAGCAACTGGGCTGCCACGCCCTGGGGAACACCTAAGGCTCCACTCCTCACTACGTAACATGCATGAGCAGACCAAAAAAAAAAAAAAAAAAGAAAGAAAAAGAAAAGAAAAGAAAAGAAAGGGCTCAAACGAAAGAACAAATCAAGCCACCAGAGCCAATACTTTTAAGCAATCAAGAGATAGCCAATCTATCAAATGCACAGCTCAAAGTACTGCTGAGCAGGATGCTCACAGAATTGGTTGATTTTGGTAAAAAATTAGATGAACAAATGAAGGCTACAATAAGTGAAATGAAGGAAAACACACAGGGAACCAATAGAGATGGGAGGAAAACTGGGACTCAGATCAATGGAGTGGACCAGAAGGAAGAAACAAACAACCAAACAGACAAAAAGGAAGAAACGAGAATTCAAAAAAATGAGGAGAAGCTTAGGAACCTCCAGGAAATCTTTAATTGTCCCAACATCCAAATTATAGGGGTAGCAGAAGGGGAAGAAGAAGAGCAACAACTGGGAAACCTATTTGAACAAATACTAAAGGAGAACTTCCCCAATCTGGCAAAGGAAATAGACCTCCAGGAAGTCCATTAAGCTCAGAGTCCCAAAGAAGTTGGACCCAAGGAGGAACAAGCTAAGGCACATAGTAATTCCATTAGCCAAGATTAAAATGAAGGAGAGCATTCTAGAAGCAGCAAGGGACAAGGGGACAGTCACCTACAAGGGAGTTCCCATCAGACTGTCAGCTGATTTCTCAAAAGAGACCTTCCAGGCAAGAAGGGGCTGGAAAGAAATATTTCAAGTCTTGAAAGGCAGAGACCTACATCCAAAATTGCTCTATCCAGTGAAGCTGTCATTTAGAATGGAAGGGAAGATAAAGCGCTTCTCAGATAAGGTCAAGTTGAAGGAGTTCATCATCACCAAGCCCTAATTCTATAAAATGTTAAAGGCACTTATCTAAGAAAAAGCAGATCAAAATAGGACAGTGAAAAGACAGCAAACTCACAGCTATTAAGAACCACACCTAAGGACTTCCGGCCAAGATGGAGGCGTAGGCGGACACACTGTGCCTCCTCTCACAACCAAAATTAAGGACAACAAATATTTAGAAACAAGAAAACAACCAGAACTTATAGAAAATTGAACTGTACGGAAGTCCAACAACCATTTATCCAGACCGGTAAGAGGGGCGGAGTCGCAGTAGGAAAAAGTGGAGGTGCGGACCCAGGAACGCAAACAGCAGCGGCTGGCAGTTCCCAGGTGCACGGGCGGCGGCTGGCGGTCCCCGGGCCTACAGGCAGCAGCTGGCGGACCCCAGGCACAGGGGGGCAACTGTGCAGAACCAGTGAGGACACACAAGGCGGCTGGCTGACCGGGGATCCCACATTCGCGCACGCAGACGGTCCAGGCAGAGGGGAAGTGGTGGAAGGGACTGAATCCAGGAGAGAGCGGAGCAGGCGCCATTGTTCCCTCTCAGACCCCACCCCCACATACAGCGTCACAACCCAGCGACTGGGCTGCCCCACACTGGGGAGCGCCTGAGGCTCCACCCCTCACTACGTAACAGCACGCACGCGTGCGCAGATAATCCAGGTGAAGGGGAAGCAGTGGAAGTGACCGGAGTCCAGAAGAGAGCGGAACAGGCGCCATTCTTCCCTCTCGGACCCCGCCCCCACCTATAGCGTCACAACCCAGCGACTGGGCTGCTAAGGCTCCACCCCTCATACGTAATAGCTGCGACCAGACTAAAACCAAAACAAAACAAAACACCCCACCAAAAATGGCTCAAACCGGAGAAAAAATGAAAACGCCGGAGTCAATTCCTCTAAGCAGTGAAGAGATAGCCAACCTATCAGATGCACAGTTCAAAGCACTGGTCATCAAAATGCTCACAGAATTGGTTGATTTTGCTCACAAACTAGATGAAAAAATGCAGGCTACAATACGTGAAATGAAGGAAGACGCATGGGGAACCGATAGAGATGGAAGGAAAACTGGGACTCAAATCAATGGAGTGGACCAGAAGGAAGAAATTAACAACCAAACAGAAAACGAGGAAGAAACAAGAATTCAAAAAAATGAGGAGAGGCTTAGGAACCTCCAGGACATCGTTAAACGTCCCAACATCCGAATTATAGGGGTCCCAGAAGGGGAAGAAGAGCAACAAGTAGAAAACTTATTTGAACAAATAATAAAGGAGAACTTCCCCAAACTGGCAAAGGAAATAGACTACCAGGACGTCCAGGAAGCTCAGAGAGTCCCAAAGAAGTTGGACCCAAGGAGGAACACATCAAGGCACATCGTAATTACATTAGCCAAGATTAAAATGAAGCAGAGAATTGTAGAAGCAGCAAGGGATAAGGGGACAGTCACCTACAAAGGAGTTCCCATCAGACTGTCAGCTGATTTCTCAAAAGAGACCTTCCAGGCAAGAAGGGACTGGAAAGAAATATTTGAAATCTTGAAAAGCAGGGACCTACATCCAAAATTGCTCTATCCAGCAAAGCTGTCATTTAGAATGGAAGGACAGATAAAGCGCTTCTCAGATAAGGTCAAGTTCAAGGAGTTCATCATCACCAAGCCCTTATTATATGAAATGTTAAAGGGACTTATCTAAGAAAAAGAAGATCAAAAATATGACAGTGAAAAGACAGCAAACTCACAGCTATTAAGAACCACACCTAAAACAAAAGCAAACTAAGCAAACAGCTAGAACAGGAACAGAACCACAGAAATGGAGATCATATGGAGGGTTAGCAACAGGGGCGTGGGAGGAGGGGTGGGGAAGGTACAGAGAATGAGTAGCATAGATAGTGGGTAGAAAATAGACAGGGGGAGGGCAAGAATAGTATGGGAAATGTAGAAACTAAAGAACTTATGACACAAGGACATGAACTAAAGGGGTGTATGTGGGTGGGAGAGGGTGTGCAGGGTGGGGGGAATGATGGGGGAGAAATGGGACAACTGTAATAGCATAATCAATAAAATATATAAAAAAATAAATTAAAAAAAAAGCATAAAAAAAAAAAAAAAAAAAGAACCACACCTAAAATAAAAGCAAACTAAACAAACAGCTAGAACAGGAACAGAACCACAGAAATGGAGATCACATGGAGGGTTAGCAACAGGGAAGTGGGAGGAGGAGAGGGGGGAAAAGGTACAGAGAATAAGTAGCATAGATGGTAGAGAGAAAATAAGGGGAGGGCAAGAATAGTGTGGGAAGTGTAGAAGCTAAAGAACTTATGACACATGGACATGAACTAAAGGGGGGAATGTGGGTGGGAGAGGGTAGAGGGGAATGATGGGGGAGAGATGGGACAACTGTAATAGCATAATCAATAAAATATATTTAAAAAAGATTTTATAAAACACCCATGCCTGGGCCCCAATCCAAACCTACTAAATAATAATGCCCTTGGGTTGGTTCTTAATATATGTGTTTTTAAGAAAGCATTCTAAGTGATACTAGCAGCAGATTTCTACTTTGCAAAGAAAGAACTACTATGTTAATTGTGACAGAAGGTGGTTTGAGTTTTGGTAGTGGGCACACAGTGCAATATACAGATCTTTTCTTAAAAATTTTGAATATATCATTTTTTCAGATATTGTATCATAGCAATGTACACTTGAAGCCTATTTGATCTGTTAATGAATGTTACCCAATAAATTTAAGAAAAACTTTAAAAATAAATAAATAGAAAGACTAAAAATAATGAAGGATATATCTCATTTGTTTTCTTTTGAACCTATATAAGTTTTCAGAGATAAGAAATCAAGAAGAATACTATGGGTCTTAATATATAAACATTCCTAAATTCAAATAAGTACTATAAGTTTGCTATCCAGAATGAACACCAGTTTGCTTTCTCACTACCAGTATGTGATGTTTTCTGCTACCCTAAATCATTGCCAACACTTAATAGTATGCTGAGTATATCTCAATAAAGCTGTTATGATATTTTTGGACATTTTCATAATTTTAATTTATTTTATATTTCCTGGAATTATTTGTACAAGAATATATATTATATATTTATTGAATGTTTTATACAATTCAACTATCTGATGTCTGATTCTGGGGCTATTGACACTGATATGTGAAATGGCAGGAGATTTTATTAACATCTCAATATATGTAATGACTATTTGTAGTTTCCATTTTGCTGTTTTATTGTATTTTTATTTTTACTCTATTTTCCATAAATACGTTAACTTATTTTTTCAAACACTTGCATAAGATTGAATACAATGTTATTTTACATTGAAATTGTTCTTTTAGCTTTAATTATACCTGCTTTTCAGTTTGTGGTCTCTCTGCTTTTGTTTTCATGCTTAATCTTGCTACCTATCTATCCTTTTTTTAATAATTTATTTAAATATTTATTATGTTTATATGAATCAATATTCACATTCCATTACCCATAGAAAAAGTGGTCAATAAATATTTGTTAAATTGAATTAAATGGACTTATATCATAACATTATTGAGGAAATAGCCTTGGCTGGTGTGGCTCAGTGGATTGAGCACCAGGCTGCGCACTGAAGGGTAATGGTTTAATTCCCAGTCAGGGCACATGTCTGGGTTGCATGCCAGGTCCCTAGTTGGGGGCACATGAGAGGCAACCACATATTGATGTTTCTCTTCCTCTCTTTCTCCCTCCCTTCCCCTCTGTCTAAAAATAAATAAAATAAAATCTTTTAAAAAAAGAGAAGTAAATTTGACCTAAAGTAGGCTAACTCATCTATATCAGTTGTTTACTATAAGTAGACAGATAGTTCATATTACTTCTTTTTTTATAGTACATATTTTTTATTTTTTAATTTATTTTTTACTTTTATTGTTGGTTAATTACAGTTGTCCCCATTTCCCCTCCATTATTCTCTCCCACCATACCCAACCTTGACCTCCCACTTTCAATACTCTCCTCCCCCCATTGTCTGTGTTCATGGGCCCTTTATACATGTTCCTTGATGAACCTACCCCTTCTTTCCCCCATTATATTCCTTACCCCTCCCCTCTGGTCACTGTCAGTCTGTTTCTTGTTCTAGTTTTCTCATTTGTTTGTTTTGTTCATTAAGTTCCTCTTATAGATGAGATCATATGTTCTTTGTCTTTCATTGCTTGACTTATATCACTTAGCATAATATTCACCGGTTCCATCCATGCTGTCACAAAATGTAAAAGTTCTTTCTTTATGCTGTGTAGTATTCCATTGTGTAAATGTACCATAGTTATTTGTTTCACTCACTTACCGATGGGCACTTAGGCTGTTTCCAGCACTTGTCTACTGTACATAATACTGCTACAAACATAAGGGTGCATAGGGTCTTTTGAATTGGTGTTTCAAGATTCTTAGGGTACATTCCCAACACTGGAATCATTGGGTCAATAGGCAGTTCCATTTTTAGTTTTTTGAGGAAATGCCGTACTGTTTTCCACAATAGCTGCACCATTCTGCATACCCATCAGCAATACACTATAGTTCCCTTTTCTCCACATCCTTGCCAGCACTTGTTGTATGTTGAATTCTTAAAGATGATCATTCTGACTGGTGGGAGGTGGAATCTCATTGTGGTTTTAATTTGCACCTCTCTGATGGCGAGTGATGTTGAGCATTCTTTCATATGCCTATAGGCCTTCTCTATGTCCTTCTTGGAGACGTGTCTGTTCAAGTCCTTTGTCCACTTTTAATTGGATTGATAGTCTTCCTGGCATTGAATCAAATGAGTTCTTTATGTATCTTGGATACCAAACATTGTCTGAGGTATCATCGGCAAATGTGTTTTCCTATAGAGTTGGTTTACTTTTCATTCTGAGTATGGTTTCTTTAACCATGAACAAGCTTTTTAATTTAATGTAGGTCTGTTTGTTTATTATTTCCTTTATTTCCCTTGCCCTAGGAGACATGCTGGCAAAAACATCGTTACATGGGATAATTGAAATTTTACTGCCTATGTTTTCCTCTAGGACTTTTATGGTATCAGAACTTATATTCAAGTCTTTTATCCATCTTGACTTTATTCTGGTGTATGGTGTGTTAGTGGTCTAGTTTCATTTTTTGGCATGTACCATTTCAGATCTCTCAGCACCATTTGTTGAAGAGGTTATTTTTCCTCCGTTTTATGCTTCTGCCCCTTTTGTCAAATATTAATTGACCATAGAGGCATGGGTTTATTTCTGGGCTCTCTTTTCTGTTCCATTGATCTATGTGTCTGTTCTTACACCAGTACCAGACTGTTTTGATTACAGGGGCTTTGAAGTATATTTTGACATCAGATATTGTGATCCCTCCTACTTGTTCTTCTTTCTCAAGATTGCTGAGGCTAGTCTGGGTTGTTTTTGGTTGCATATAATTTTTTAAATGTTTTCTAGGTCTGTGAAATATGTCATTGGCATTTTAAGAGAGATTGTGTTGAATCTATAGATTGTTTTGGTTAATGTGGACATTTTAATGATGTTGATTCTTCCAGCCCATGAACAAGGTATACGCTTCCATTTATTTGTGTCTTCCTTAATTTTTTTGTCAGTGTTCTGTAGTTTTATGGGCACAGGTCTTTACCTCCTTGATTAAGTTTATTCTTAGTTACTTTATTTTTCTTGTTGATATAGTAAATTTTTCCCTGTTTTCTGTTTTGGATATTTTATTGTTGGTGTACAAAAATGCCTTAAATTTCTGAGTATTAAATTTATATCCTACTATTTTGCCAAATTCACTTATTAGGTCAAGTAGTTTTTGATGGAGTCTATAGGATTTTCTATGTACAATATTATGTCATCTGCAAATAATGACAATTTTACATCCCCCTTTATAATTTGGAGGCCTTTAATTTCTTTTTCTTGTCTGATTGCTGTGGCTAGAACTTCCAATACTATGTTGAATAAAAGTGGTGAAAGTGGACACCCTTGTCTTGTTCCTGATCTTAAGGGGAAAGCTTTCTGTTTTTGCCCATTGAGTATGATGTTGGTTGTAGGTTTCTCATGTATGGCCTTTATCATGTTGAGATATGCTCCCTCTACTCCCATTCTGCTGAGTATTTTTATCATAAATGTGCTATGGACTTTATCAAATGCTTTTTTATTATCTATTGATATGATCACGTGACTTTTGTCTTTCATTTTGTTTATGTGGTATATTATGTTTATTGATTTACAAATACTAATCTATCCTTGCATCCTTGGAATGAATTGCACTTGATCATGCTGTATGAGGGAATTAGTTTTATGTTATTGCCTTTACTTTTCTTCATTATATCCAGATCACATAGTCTGTAGTTATATCCTTTAGGAAATGTCACACAAAATATGTAAGGCTCAGGATGATGATACTTATGTAGTTAATCTGTTGCTCCCAATGTTATTGCCTTCCCATTCCAACTTGTGAACAGTGCTCTCATATTACTACTGTTATTCTAGTATCCTCTATCCAGAATATCCCCCCAGAACAATACAAACAAAAGGTGCACTATCTTCACTTGATGTCTCATATGAATCTCAAAATTAACATGACTAAAACTCCACCTTTGTTATCCTCCCAAACCTGCTTTCTGCAAGCTTTTTCCCATTTCATTTAAGGGAAAGCTTTATTTTTCCAGTTATTAAAACCAAAATTCTTATACATATATGTTGTTATTTTTTATCTTGCTGCACATAAAATTTTCCAACAAATCATGTTACCTATACCTTTAAGATATATCCAGAATATAACAACTTCTTACCATTTATTCTGCAATCACACTGGATCATGTTTTTCACAGTTGAGTGTGCTTCTGCTCCTTAGGGAATCAGACAATATCTGAGGGCATTTTTGTTTGTCACAACTAGGGGAGAACATTGCTACTAGGATCTAGTAGTGAAGGCAAGAATGTTGCTAAACATCCTACAGAGTACAGGGTAGTTCCCCTCCTCAATTCATAAACAATATAAATTATCTGTCCAAAATGCCTGTAATGGTGATTGAAAAATCCTGTCTTTGGCCAAAGAAATAGTATTGCTCACCTTAATTATTCAAATAGCTTTCTTACTTTCCACAAAGCTTTATTTCTCTTCAGGCTGTTGTAAACACCAGCTAGAGTGATCTTGTTTAAAATTGCCTTATCATGTTACTTCCTGTTCATAGTCCTCCAATGGCTCCCCATATCACTTAAAATGAAGGCCAAAGTCCTCACTTTATAAGGCTACAAATGATCTGCTTCCACTCCACATGACTTATCTGACACTATGTCTTCAATTGTTCTATTGCCCTTACATTGGCTAACTTGTTATTCCATAAACAAACAAAAGAGACACTCTAACTTCAGTATATCTGTTCAGTGTGAAATTCTTTCATCTCAGAAAAATCTATGTTTTTCCCCCTCACTTGGATGTCTTTATTCAAATATTACCTCCAAACAGAGGCTTTCCTTGGAGACCTTACTTAATTTTTCATGTGTTCCCTACAACTCCCTTTACCCTTTCCTATTCTATTTTTCTATATATTATTGTCACCTACTGACATGCTTATGTTTTACTTATTTAGTATATTGTTTGTCTCCCACTAGAATATAAGCTCCATGAGGCAGAGATCTTTGTTTTGTTCACTGATATATCCTCCATACTTAAAACAACACCTGGCATATAGCAGTTGCCTAAAAATACTTCTGAATTAATTCATGATGTATAAAGTTTCTCTGAACCTAGCCTTACCTTTGGTCCTTGTTCATTTCCTTCTTCAATTGCAGTCCTCTGTGAACACAATTCCCATCTTCCAACTCGGTCTTTTTGGAGATTTTTTTTCAATAGTTTTGTGCTTATTGTGACTGTGGTTTTTAGAAATATTAATGTCCATCTCTTTCAGGTATTGGGATTGGGAAAGGAAGCCAGAACTCCAGCTAGTTTTCTATCTTATTCAAAAGTAGAAATGTATTTCATGTTTTCATTTCTCAGGTAACTATTTTATTATGTTATAGATCTAATAGAAGTGCAACAATTTTTTATTAAATAGATAAATGGATTAATAAAACTTTAAAAAGTAAAATGTATGTTTCTTGAAGAGACAACTGACATTTTTTTCCAGGGAATCATACACACCATCTAGCTGCCTGAGAGAGTAGATTTTATAAGATTATCTGGGTATTTCACAAATAATATACAGCACACTGGGACAACACTCCCAAAACATTCAGGTTATTCTCCATGTGGCTATGTTATGCCATTCTGCTAGACTAACAGAAACATTGCTGTCCAAGCTATAAAAGATGAGAAGAATATCCAGGAATCATCTTAACAAATTGCATTACTAGAAGCTGGCAAATGGCTATATTGTGCTGAACAACTGATTGTCTCTTCATTTCCACAAGAATCTCAAAGTCAGAGGACTGGCGAAAAGCTTAGTAAACTCTTTTCCAGTTTTACTTCAATATTTATGTTATTTTAAAACCATACTAATATTTGACAAGTTCTTCAAATATGCACATTTTGTGAATTCGCATATTCTTTCCCTTTGAAGAACTGTGAATAGGTCAGATTTATGCCACACAATAATGTTGAAACAATAAAATTTCCTTTTGAGAAGTATATCTTTGTTTTCTGATTACACTTTTATTTTTTGATTATTGACATTTAATTGACAAATTAAAATAGTATATATTTAAAGCATATAACATATGTTGATATATGTATACATTATGAAATTATTACCTCAATCAAGCTAATTAGCATGCCCATCACCTCACACAATTACCAGTTTTTATATGTGGTGAGAATACTTAAGAACTACTTTCATCAAATTCTGAGAATACAATATAGTATTATTAACCATAGTCACCATACTGTAAATTTGATCTTGTTATACATCTTGCATAACTACAACTTTGTTCCATTTGACCAACATCTTCCATTTCCCCTAACCTCCAGCTCCTGACAATCACCATTCTACTATTTTCATGAGTTTAACCTTTTTGGATTTCACAGAAAGTCAGATCATGCAATATTTGTCTTTCAATGTATGGTTTATTTCACTTAACATAATGTATTGCAGGTCCATCCATGTTGTCTCATGACAGTATTTCCATCTTTTAAAGGGTGAATAATATTATATATATATATATAGTACAGATGTATACAAATATATAGGGATATAAAACACATTTGAAGTTTTATGTATATTTACATATATAAATATGAATGAATGATACATTTTGTTCTTTCATCTGTCAATGGATACTTAGTTTTCAGAGAGAGAGAATCTATTTTTCCTTCTTTTAGTTTCCATTATATTCTCCTCTCATATTTAAGGTTTAAAGTAACTTTTCTACCTCACTCACTATACAGAGCCAAGTTTTAAATATAATACCAAGTTATTTCATGCCAACTTTGGATAAGAGTGTTTCTCTGTCTTTCTTTTAAGGCTTTGAAAATGATCTTTAAATTGCTAGTTCCAAACTGTACCACTTCAAATTATAGTAGAGCCAATTAATCTAGAAGCCAAAGTTACTCCAAAAATACAATTAGTGCTGAATCCAGGAAAAGGTTACATTATAAGCAAGTGTTAAAAAATGACACATTAACATTTTATAAGGAGAGGAGAGGTAGATTTGCCATAAGGTAAAAATGACAACATTGTAAAAGTGCAATACAAATACGGAAACTGTGGTCAATGTTTTATAACAAGATTTTAAATTTAAAATAGTTTATTAGAATTACTATGTTGTAGAACAGTTATGCATCCATGTAGATCTGGAGTTTTGAAAATGTATTTAAAATACATATGCAGAAGGTTAATCTGGTAGAAATCAAATTATTATAAGTAATAGCATGGTAATTAGAAGAAAATGAAGATGAAGGAGGAGGAGGAGGAGGGACCTATCATCTAAAATTAATTTTAAAACACTTTTTAATTATGTTAAAGTAAGAAGCCTATTTTAATCTTGCTATTTTGCAACCCAATAGACATAATAAGTTTGTGTGGTAGAAAAATCACTGCTTAGGTTATCAGTGCTGTAGTACCAACTCTGTTAATACATATGCATGCAAACTTAAACGAATATTTTTGCCTCATTGGATCTTTTACTCAGTTGTAGAATGAAAGTAATAAATTGGATGAACTTCCATGTTCTTTTCAGCTACAAAATTCTAAATGTCTATTAAGTCCTTTTAAAATTTATTTTATAGGCCTTATTGTTTTCAAGTTCAAAATAAAAAATTCTCAGTTGAAGGATTGATCAAGGTGCATGTGGAAGTTAACATATGTCTAGTCTGTATCTAATTTTTAATGGCTATGCTCTCTGTTCTATAATAATATGAGGTTAATTAACATGGTTGATACACTTTGTTTCCTTAAGAAAGCCATTTGTTAATGCCAATTATTTCCTCAGCTTATAAACATTAGTCATATTTTAATGGTATAGGTATAATATTTACCTTTTCTAGTCAACTTCTTTTGGTATAATTTAATTATGGTAAATATGCCCTGACATAATTCATAATTATATCAGTGAATGTTCCTCTTTTATTCATTAATTCAACGAATATTTACTGAATGTTTATGAAGCATCAGACAAAATTTTAGTTAGGAAGGCTTCAACAGTTAAATAAAAAACAGCCCCTCCTCTCAAAATAGAAAGATAGGCCAATAAAACGTAATAGATAGTACAGCCATGACATTGCAGAGCAGTTGTAATAAAATGGAAATGCATTAATCATTGGCACTGTGAAAATTCACTATCTATGTGGAAAATAATCAAATCAATTCCCAACTTTATATCATACACTAAAAATCAACTCTGGTTAGATTTAATAAATAAAGTACATTTAAATTTATAATTTCTTTTCATTAAATGAGATAACACTGAAATGAAAGTAAAAAGTATCTTCTAAATTGTGGTAAAAGATTTTTTAAAATGTAAAACCAGTAAGGATTAATATCCAGAATACATAAGGAAAAATGACCAAGATATCTGAACAGATGTTTCATAAAAGAAGACAAGCACATGGCTCACACTAATATATAAAAAGATGTTCAACTTTATTAGCTATTATATAAATTAATTTTAAATTACGGTCAAATACTATAACTCAGCCACCAGATTAAAAGAAATTAAAGAGAATTACAGTATTAAATATTAAATATTGGCAAGCATGTAGAGAAACAGGAACTGTTATATAGTTCTGATGAGAGTACATTTTGGTAAATCACTTTATGAAACTGAAATTATCTAGTAAGCTTAAGAAGATACATACATATGGTCTAGCAAGTACATTCAAAATTATACCACAAGAAAATCATGCATCTACGTATCTCGATATACATGGTCTGTCTGGAAAAAGTCCAGCCATTGTTAATATAATGAAAGCAGTTTGCGTGACATTGATGTTACCAGGCAGCCAAGGAGAGTGGACTGGAATGTGCATGCATGAACAATGATGACTTCACTGTACTACTCAGTGGGGGTGGTGGATGCCATTGAGTGAGCTTGTGTACTGCATGGCTGCTGCATTCAAAATGACTGAGCAAATAGAGCAAAGAATCAGCATCAAATTTTGTGTTAAGCTTGAGCATTCCTTTGCTGACACTATTCGGGTGATTCAGAAGGCTTTCAGGGATGATGCAATGAGTGCAGTGCAAATAAAAATGTGGCACAAATGTTTCAAAGATGGTTGAGAATCTGTTGAAAGTGATCTACCTTCTGGAAGGACTGCAATAAGCAGAACACCTGAGAATGTTGAGCATGTATGGGCTGCAACAAAAAATATCAGCAACTGACAGTGCAAGAACCAGAAACTGACCTGGGGATTCCAAAAACTACTGTGTCTGAGATTGATGAAGGATCTTGGCATGAAACATGTGACAAAATTTGTTGCATGGCTTCTGCTACCAGATCAGATGGAACATCATGCTGCAGTTGCTAATGACAATTCAAACTGCTATCAATGAATCAGATTTCCTCAAGAAGGTCATAAACAGAGGTGAACTGTGCATCTACGGCTGCTCATACAATCTGCATAAAAAGGCCCAGTCATCCCAATGAAAGTTGCCTCATTCTCTATGCCTGAAGAGGATGTGGCAAAATCACAGCAAGATCAAGAACATGTTAACTGTGTTTTTTGATTGGGAAGGTGTTGTCCATCATGAGTATGCCCGTCCAGGCCAAACAATTAATAAGGAGTATTTCCTCAATGTTCTTCATTGGGTGAGATATGCAATATGATAAAAACGGCAACAGCTATGGGAAACTGATTGATTGGCAGCTTCATCGTGACAATGTATCTGCTCATGTATCTCATCTCGGGAAAAGTTTTTGGTGAAACATCAAATCACACAGGTGATTCAGCCCCGCTACAGCCCAGACTTGGTGCCCTGTGACTTCTGACTTTTCCCAAAACTAAAATCACCTTTAAAAGGGAAGAGATTTCAGAACATTGATGAGATTCAGTAAAATAGAATAGGGTAGTTGATGGCAATTGGGAGAACTGTGTGAGGTACCAGGTGCCTACTGAGGCTTCATTGTCCTATGTACAATGTTTCTCATACCTTGTATCTTCAATAAATGTCTATTTTTTCATATTATATGGCTGAAACCTTTCTGGACAGACCTCATTTTATTTTTGAATTCTATTTTATTGATTATGCTATTATACTTGTTCTTATTTTCCCCCTTTGCCCCCTTCCACCCAGCACTCTCCACTCCCTCGGACAATCTGCACAATATTTTTCATATCCATGGGTCATATGTATAAGTTCTTTGTTACTCTATTTCCTATACAGTGATTTACATCCACATGGCTATTCGGTAACTACCAATTTGTACTTCTTAATTCCCTCATCTCTTTACCTATTTTCCCACATCCCCCTCGCATCTGGCAACCATCAAAATACTCTCTGTATCCATGATTCCATCTCTGTTCTTGTTTGCTTAGTTTGTTTTTTAGATTCAATTGTTGATATGTATGTATTTATTGCCATTTTATTGTTCATAGTTTGATCTTCTTTTTTTTAAATAAGTCCTTTTAACATTTCAATAATAATGTTTTGGTGATGAACTCCTTTAGCTTTTTCTTGTCTGGGAAGCTCTTTATCTGTCCTTTGATTCTAAATGATAGCTTTTTTTGGTAGAGCAATCTTGGCTGTAGGTCCTTTCTTTTCATGAGTTTGAATATTTCTTGCCAATCCCCCCTAGCCTGCAAAGTTTCTTTTGAGAAATCATCTGATAGTTTTCTGGGAGCTTGCCTATAGGTCACTAACTTCTGTTCTCTTCCTGCTTTTAAAATTCGCTTTATCTTTAACCTTTGGCATTTTAATTATGATGTGTCTTAGAGTGAGCCTCTTTCCATCTGTCTTGTTTGGACCTCTCTGTGCTTGCTGGCCGTGCATGTCAATGTCCTTCACCAAATTAAGGAAATATGTTTTCATTATTTTTTTCAAATAAGTTTTCAATTTCTTGCTCTTTCTCTTCTTCTGGCATGCCTATGATTTAGATGTTGGTACATTTGAAGATGTCTGAGAGGCTCCTTATACTATCCTCATTTTTTAAATTTTTGTTTCTTTCTTGCTGTTCTGGGTGAAAGCTTATTTCTTCTTATATTCCAAATGGTTGATCTGAATCTCAGTGTCATCCCCTCCATTGTTGGTTCTCTGTAGATTTTTCTTTATTTCTCTTAATGTAACTTTCATTTCTGCCTGTTTATTTTTTATGCTGTTGCCACACTCAGTAAATTCTTTGAGGATCCTGGTAACCAGTGTTTTGAACTCTGCATCTGTTAGGTTGGTTATCTCCATTCAATTTAGTTATTTTTCTGTTCTTTCATCTGGGCCATATTTTTCTGTCTCTTCAATTTGGCAGTCTCCTTGTGTTTGTTTCTGTGTATTAGGTAGAGTTGCTTTGACTCCCTGCCTTAGGAGCATGGTCTATCGTAGAGAAGGCACCTGTACATTGTGTGGGCCAGAGACTTAGGTAATTGTCAGGGTGGGGTAACAGACTTTGCCACTTTGTGTCTGTATTTAGGGGAGGGTGTGTAGAGGGGACAATGCTGTTGCCTGGATTCTAGAGTTTTGCTGTGCACTTGCCCTGTTTCCAGTTATTTCACATACTCCCTGTATGTACCTGGTGCCCTTCCAGCTGTTGCCTTGGTGCTGACTCCCAGATGGGGCAGGTCTGCATTAGTTCTAAGTCTGTGCAGGTCCTTTAAGCAGAGTCTCCTGAAAATCTGGCAGTTTCTTTCACCACCCCAAACCGCACTGGTTTTTATAGCCAGAAGTTATGGTGATTTATCTTCCTGGCAATGAAACTCTAGGGAGGGCAGCCTGGCCTGTGGTTGGGATCCCAGGTATCCCTTCTGATTTTTATCCACCAGATGTGAATGTGGAACCATCTGTTCCACCACCTTTCTGTGCCACACCAAGTGTCCTCACCTCCCCACCTGTCTCTGCATCTGCTGTCATCCTACCTGTCTAGATGAAAGTGACTTCTTTAAATCTTTGGTTGTTGCACTTCCACACAGCTTGATTTTCTGATGGTTCTGGGTGTTATTTGTTTTGAGGTTTGGTTATAATTTTTTTCTGTAGTTGTGTGAAGAGGTACAGCATGTTTACCTATGCCTCCACCTTGATGAGAAGTCCTTATTCTTTCTTGTAACCTTTCAAGCTCCTGCTCCCTCTCCTGCTATCTTTCTTTATATTTGATAGATTTTTTGTAGTGACATGCTTTGATTACATTCTCATTTTACTTTGTGGATCTTATCTTGGTATATTTTTTGTGATTACCATGGGGACTACATAAAACATCTTAGAGTTATAATGATCTCTTTGAATTTTATAGCAACTTGAATCACATGGAAAACTTTACTCACTCTTTTACTTTTCCTTCTCCACGCTGTATGTTTTTGTTGCTAAAATTTCATCATTTATATTTTATATGTATAGTGTATCCATTAATATTTTTATATTGTGTATATATTAACATTTTTTAATTGTTATAGTATTTTTATATCTTTGTCTTCTACCTTCTTTTAAAAAATATTTTATTTATTTATTTTTAGAGAGAGGGGAAGGGAGGGAAAAGAGAGGGACAGAAACATCAATGTGTGGTTATTTTTCCTGTACCCCCTACTGAGGACCTGGCCTATAATCCAGGCATGCTTCCTGACTGGGAATCAAACTGGTGACCCTTTGGTTAACAGGTTGGAACTCAATCCACGGAGCCACATGAGACAGGACTATTAACTTTTTTATCAGAATCAAAAGTTATTTACAAACCATTGTTGTGTATTTGTCTATATGTTTACTTCTACAAGAAAGCTTTATTTTTTTCCATATGGTTTTTTGTTGTTCTGTAGTATCTTTTCATTTCAACTTAAAAGACTTCTTTAGCATTTCCTACAATGCAAGCCCAGTGGTGATGAACTCTCTCAGATTTTGCTTATCTGGAACAAAGCGTTTCTTCATTTTTGAAGAACAATTTTTGCAACATATAGTATTCTTAGTTGGTATCATTTTGTTTCAGTAACTGGAATAAATCACTCTGCTCCCTTCTGGCCTACATGATTTCTTCTGAGAAATCTTCTGATAGTTTTATGGTGTCTTCCTTGTATGTGACAAGTCACTTTTCTTTCGCTGCTTTCATAATTCTTTGTCATTGATTTCTTGCAATTTTATTATAATGTGTCTTGTTTTAGTCTTCTTTGAAATCTTCCTAGTGGAATACATTAGGCATCTTGAGTCTGAATGTTCATTTTCTTTGCCAGATTTGGGAAGTGTTTGGCCATTATTTCTTCAAATAAGCTTTTTGCTCTTGTACCTCCTTCTTCTCCTTCTGGGATTCACATGATATGCATATTAGTCTACTTGATGTTGTCCCATATGTCTCTTAGGTTTTCTTTGCTCTTTTTTAGTTCATTTCTCTTTTTGATTCTCTGACAAAATAATATGCAGTGACTTATCTTTGAGTTTGCTGTTTCTCTTATACTTGACTGAATCTTCTGTTGAACACTTGTAGTGAAATTTTTAGTTCACTTATTGTATTCTTCAATTCCAGAATTTCTATCTCTTTATTGATATTCTCATTTTGTTTATGCATTATTTTGATTTTTCCTGAACTCATTGAGCATTTTCATTAAGGTTATTATCAGTTATTTTTAATTTATACCTATACCTCCATTTCTTTAGGCCCATTTTCTGTGGTTTCTTTTCTTCCTGTGGGTCCTGTTTCCATTTGTTCATGCACTTCATAATTTTGTGTCGGGATCTACACCTAGTCTCTTTTTTCTTAAGGATTTGATTTATTTATTTTTAGAGAGGGGAAGGGAAGGAGAAATAGAGGGAGAGAAAAATCAAATGTGTGGCTGCCTATCACACACCCCCTGCTGGGGACCTGGCTCACAACCCAGGCATGTGACCTAAACTGGGAATCAAACTGGTGACCCTTTGATTCAGAGGCTGGCAATCAACCACTGAGACACATCAACCAGGGCCTACTCCTAGTCTTTAAGACTAGTTTCACATAGTGAAACACCTTACCAATTACAATATCCAGAGATTCTGGGGCCTCTCAAGTATTTTTTTTTATTTTTTTTAAGATTTTTATTTATTTATCTTTAGAGGGGAAGGGTAGGAGAGAGGGAGAGGGAGAGAAATATCAATGTAGGGTTGCCTCTTGTGTGTCCCCTGCTGGGAACTGACCTGCAACCCAGGCATGTGCCCTGACTGGGAATCGAACCGCAATCCTCTGGTTCACAGGCCCGCACTCAATCCACTGAGCTACACCAGCCAGGGCTCAAGTATTTTCTGAGGACACACCTTCTCTGGACTTGCACATGTGAATTCATAATTTAAAAGATTTGTGAGTTTTTTTCTTGTCTCCTCTGCTGTTTACAGTACTGCAGGTTCTCTGGAGCTTCTATAAGCTGTCCAACTCTCTTTTGTTCTCTGGGGATTTGAGGCTCCTAGATTACATTGGGTACTTTTAGCACTACAAGTCAGAAGAGAGAGAAATCAGTCCCTTGGGTAACCACATGAAAAGCAACATGAATGCATACTTAAACCCAGGGAGAAGATGGAACTTAAGAGTTTTCTCTCATTTACTCTGAGCTGAGTAGAGCAACTTTGGCAAGCAAATGTGTGCTACCCAAAATATCCATCTTTGATCTCAGTAGTCCCGTACTGGGAATGCTTTCTTATCAACATTTGAATTCAGACAAGACAGAAACCCTCCCTCAGGCAGTCCCCTGAAACATCAGATTATCGTGCACAAAGTCCAGTCTTCTCTTTTCCTTCTCAGGGAGAGGCTGGAACTGGGAGATTCCTTCCAATTGCACCATAATGTGCTGGGGAGAGGGAATATAGCAAATGAGTACCATGAGTTTTCCTACAGGCTTTGCTGTAGCTTGGGTGCAGAAGTCATTTAATGTGTTTCTGAATTTCTCACATAGGGAATTGTTTTGTGTACTATTACTGGTGTCTTATGAAAGAAAGGAAAGCATGAGGTTTCCTATTCTACCATCTTGCTATGTAATTTTTACAAAATTCATATGGAGTACAATGGCATTGTTTCTCTGGAAAATGCTGAACAAAACATACGTTTGAACCGATGCCCAAGAATCCAAACATTGCTGTAAGTTTCTAATGAGCAAAACATTTTTATCTGTAATGAGAAAAAAGTAACTATAAATATATGTCAGGCTGACATTTGCATGTAATTAAAAAGGCCAGAATTGTTGCTTTTCCTCACCTTGACATTTTCAAAACAAAATCAAGTTTTATTTTGAAAAGTCATCCCCTGATTGTTTCTTTCTCATCATGACAGTATTACCTTCCTAAGTGCCACCGCCCTCCTCCCCCAACCCCAACTTCTCTCTACTACTTTAGTAACTTAACAAAAATATAACACCAGTAATTTTTTAAGCAATTGAATGTTAAATGCTTGACCTCCATATGTTATCATAACCAATTCTAATTTAGGCCAGGCATATTGCTTTTTCAGAAGATGGCTTATTCTTAAAAAAATATTTAAAAATTATTTGGTTCTTACAAATCATACCACAGTTTTTGCAGTCATACAAGATTCTGGAAAATACCAGAAGCATGTGGATTTATTTTATGTGCAACAGCAATGATTTGCTTTATACTAGCCTGTAAAATTAAATGAAAACTTGTAAGAAGGTGCTACTTTACTTCATATTTATCTTTGATCAATTTTTAAATGATGAAATATTCTTCCTAAGTTGAAATATACTACAGTAGGCCTCCTTATCCATGATTTTACTTTCTGCAGTTCCAGTTACTGATAGTCAACTATGGTCCAAAAATATTAAATACAAATTTCCAGAAATAAACAATTCATAAGTTTAAAATTGCATGATGTTCTGAGTAGCATGATAAAATTTTGCATTGCCCCACTCCATCCCACCAGGGAAGTGAATCATTCCTTTGTCCAGTGTGTCCATGGCTGATAGTCACTTAGTAGCTGACTTGGTTATTAAATTGCTTATTACAGAGAGTCAGAGAGAGAGAGGGAATGACAAACAACAATCACATAACTGTTATTATAGTATATTATTACAATTGTTCTATTTTATTATTAAGTATTGTTGTTAATCTCTTACTGTGTCTAATTTATAAAACTTTATCACAGGTATCTAGGAAAAAACATATGTATGGAGTTCAGTACTGTCCATGGTTTTAGACATCTACTGGGGATCTGAAAATACACACACACAATATATATATCCCATAGATAAGTGGGGACTACTGTACTACCTCTAGATTCAGTTGATTGTGACTTAGGAATTTTGTCCAGAGCACAAGTCATGCTACTCATAGATTGGGTATTCTAGGCTGTGATGTTTAATATTAACTAAAATACTGAAAAAAATCATTTCCTTAGGTTTGTAATAATATTTTCTAAGTAAGGGAGAAAATAGATGCTTAGCATTTTAGATTCAGCTTCCATATTTTGGAAAGCCTCTTATGTGTCTGACCTTGACAATATCAGTAAAAAATGTTTGTATGCACGAATGAGAAGATAGTGTGTGCAAATAGTAAACTTGCTTATGAATGTATATACTTAAAATTATTCACTATTATTTAAATAATTAAAAATAATTGTTAGCTGGAAAAACCCTATGAGACTTACAACACAAAACGATTAACAAACTAACTCATTTAAGCATTACGTAATGTACAAATTTAAATACAAGCAAGAAGATTTTAGATAAATTGACAAACATTGATGTTTCAGATTGTTCTTAATTCCTTACACACAAAAATATATCACTTACCTTTTAATCAGAAAAACTAAAGTTAATTAACTAAAATGTCTTTACTACCTTCCAGCCCCTGGCAACTGCTACACTAGTTTCTGTCTCTCAAATTTGACTTTTCTGGGTGTGCAATATTGTCTTTTGTTCCTGGCTTGTTTAATTTATGATAATATCTTCAATGTCCTTTCACGTTGTAATACGTGGCAGAATTACTTTCTTTTTTTATTACTGAATAATATTCCATTTTATACCACATTTTGTTTACCCACTCATCCATTAATGGGCAGCTGGATTTTTCTGTCTTTTTCCTATTGTAAATAATGCTGCTTATAAACATAAGTGAACAAATGTATCTCCTAGGACAAGCTTTCAATTCTTTGGGTATATATTCAAAAGTGGAATTGTTGAATCATATAGTAATTATACTTTTAGTATTTTGAGGAACTACTATATTATTTTGAACAGTGGCTACATAATTTGATATTCCCACCAGAAATGCACAAAGGGTTCCAATCTCTCCACATCCTCACCAGCACTTTATTTACTATGTCTTTTAATTATAACCATCCTAATGGGTATGAAGTGTTATCTTATTTTAGTTTTGATTTGTTTTCTTAATTATTAGATGTGTTGAGCATTTCTTTTCACATGCTTGTTGACCATTATTTACTGTAATTTTCAAAAAATATTGGATTTACTGAGGTGACATTTGTTAATAAAATTGTATAGGTTTCGAATGTATAATTCTATAATACACAATATACCAACCATGTTGGCAACTTTTTACTTCTTTGTAAAAATGTCTATTTGAGTTTGGTCCATTTTTTTTAATTATTTTTTTAAGATTTTTATTTATTTATCTTTAGAGGGGAAGGGTAGGAGAGAGGGAGAGAAATATCTGTATGGTTGCCTCTTGTGTGTCCCATGCTGGGAACTGGCCTGCAACCCAGGCATGTGCCCTGACTGGGAATCGAACCGTGATCCTCTGGTTCGCAGGCTGAGTTTGGTCCATTTTTAAATAGGACCTTTTGTTCTGTTGTTGAGTTATACGAGTTCTTCATATATTCTATGAGGCCTGTCCACAAAGTATCCAGTCATGTATTATAAAAAAACAGAGACATTTATTGAAGAAGATCCAAGATACAAGAAACATTGTACATAAGACAATGATGCCTCAGTCTCCTTCAAAGTAGGCACTTTGGACCTCACACAGTTCTCCCAATCACCATCAACTGCCCTATCGTATTTTGCTGAATCTCTTCCCTTTCAAAGGTGATTTTAGTTTGGGGAAAAGACAGAAGTCTCAGGGTGCCAAATCTTGGCTGTTGAGGGGCTGAGTCACCTGAATGACTTGATGTTTGTCAAAAAAAACTGCACAAGATATGATGCATGAGCGGGGGTGTTGTGATGAAGCTTCCAATCACCACTTGCCCATAGCTGCAGCCTTCTGAATCATTTAAATAGTTTCCATGATGGAACGTTCAAGCTTAACACAAAATTTCACACAAATTTGTTGCTCTACTTATTCAGTCTTTCTGAATGTGGCAGCCATACAGTACATATGCTCACTCAATGGCATCTACTAGCCCCACGGACTAGTACAGTGAAATCCTCATTCTTCATGTATGTGCATTCCAGCCCACTTTCCTTGGCTGCCAGGTTACATGGATGTTGCACAAACCATTCTTGTTATGTTAACAATTGCTGGACATTTTCCAGATAGATCTCACATATATTAATCTCTTATCAAATATACAAAATCTTCTACCATTCTCTGAGGTGTCTTTTTGCCATTTCTAGTGTCCTTTAATGTAGATTTTTTTTTATTTTGATAAAATCCAATTCATCTATTTTTATTGTTTTGCAGTATGTTTTTGGTGTCATATGCAAGAAACCATTACAAAATTCAGTGTCCTGTAACTCTTCCCCTATGTTTTCTTCTGAATAGTTCAAGCCCTTACATTTAAAATCTTGACCCATTTTCAAATGGTTTTTGTATATAAATTAAAGGCCCAATACATATATTTTCACATCTGTATATCCTGTGTTTCCAATGGCATTTGTGAAATACTTTATTTAGTTGCTTATATGCACAAACTCCTGCCTCAGGATCTTTGTCTTAACTCTCTTCACATGAAAAGTTCTGGTTCTATATAGTCATGAAGTTGGCTCCATCTTATTATAAAGGTTCAATTCAAAAAGCACTTCTTTAGGATAGCCTGCTGTTTTCAAAAACCCTTTAATCATCTTCCTAGGATAACTCCATTATATTTCCTTATTTCCCTTTACTCATAAAATTTTTCATTATCACAATGTCTTATTTATTTATTCAGCTTTCTGTAGCCTCCTCTAACCTCCCCACCCGCTGTGTCTACAGAATGTAATGTTCATGAGACCAGAAACACTGCTTATGTAGCTGATCCCTATATAACTCATGGTAAGAATGGGAAGCTGGCAACCATAGGAGATCAGTAATTATTTGTTGAATTTTCAGTAAATTATTATTGCTGATAACGAGCTGTAAAATGTCTCGCTTCTTCAGCATTTGTTCTATGTCTGTTGAAAAGTAAATGAATAAATATTGCATGTAGATTCACAATATTACCCAAAACATGCATCCATTTTTATCTTTTATAGAGTAAAATATATATGATATATATATTTATCATATATATATGTTTTATTGTCAGAACAAAATCCAATGAACAAAAACCAAATAAACGAAATTTGTTACTCTTTCCTTTCTAATGCGTCTCCTTTCTTTGTCTCATTTCTTTTGAAGAAATGCCATATGCTGTAAAGTTTAATGGGATGGTAAATGACTTGAATACAAATTGGTCATCATTATTTAGAAAATGCACCATTTGGTGATGTAGCTTCTCTGAGAGATGTTTTTGGAAAGGGTTTTTGTATATTTACTAGAAATACTAATTTAAATTGGGCCATATTTCTCAACAGGGTGCACATATTATTTTCAGCCAGAACAGTTATCAGAGTATATTGTTTCTGGCTATTTATTCAAGAAGCGGGAATAGGGGACAATTCTCCAATGGGAATGAAAAAGTTGCATAATGATGTCATAAAACATTAACTTAACAGTAGGAAGTAACACTTATGAACCACTGTAAGTTCTGTTCTCTTGGGTTTAATTTTTTTACAACCATAATAAATCCAGTAGATACATAATTTCTTTATTGAGTCAGAAATTTTATTTGCTTTCACAATCTAGCATTCTTCTACTAGCACAAGCAAACACAAAGACTCATAGACCACACAAGTATAAAATACATCAAATCTTTGGAATGTAATGGAAAAATAAAACAAAAATAAATAAAATATTATATACACACGGAAAATAAAATTAAAATACTCGGAGAGAATTTTTTCCCTTAGGTAATTGTTTAGAGATTATGGATTAAATAAATGTTCCTGTAGAATCTCAGAATGCCAGGATGTGTGTAAATCCTGATAAAATACTAAATATGAAACACTATCTTCATAGTCACTCTTAACCACTTACTGAATAGGTGGGTGTATAAGATGACAAATGGTGGAAAGGTTTTCAGTCTCAATGACAAAAATGCCTGCTTATCTGAGTGTGTCCAAAATGTAGTGAAGTGCAAATGTGTTGCCTCTCTCTATTTGCCTCATGTATAGCATCCGCAGGTGATAGCACACAATCTCCTATTCTCCGAAAACTCAATACTAGGATAACTTCAGTTTTCAAGATAAGTTTCTCAGCAAGTCTGAGTACTACAGATTTCAAGTTTCATGTTATCACTAGAAGAAATTCTCAGGTCCTTAAATGTTTTAATATTTTTAGTAAAGTCCCTCTTTCCATGATAGTTAAAAATAATATTCTGCTCTTCAATATTTCAAACTGGTTTTACTGAATTATTAAGTGTTTAATTCCTCCTTAAATAAACTCGCCTCACATCACCAACATTTCCAATGTCTTAATTGATTGCTTATTTTCATTAATTCATAATCCTATGAAATCAGCCATTTTCTTTTTGCTATGCTGTCAGTGGGAATGGGAGACAGATATGCAGCGTTCTCTATAACAGACCTTCATGCAATTGCAACCAATTATTCAGTTTTTTTCTTAGTATTCTTTACTTCAGCCAAAATAATCTTAGTTCTTTTCACCTACTCTCATGAGTCTTATTTTACAAAATTTGAAATATTTTCAAAATTGTTTTTATTATGTCTTTGAGATCTAAAGCAATAAGATTTTTTTAAAATGTTGAATGAATACAGTATGTTTTTACCATGGTGCATTTTCACTAGTATAACTATAGATCTTGGCCAAATGGTCACATTTAATAGGTATTTAATGACAGAAATATATCAAGTTACTGAAAAAGGGTTTTATTGTTCTTCCTATGTTCTTATCTGAACTCAGTTATGTCAATTATCCATCTTTGAAATTATTTAGTTTTCTTTAGTGATATCACTATATATGCAATTGAATCTATGCCTTATTTCTGAATCAGAGAGGATGTAAACCTGCCTTTATAGGCATGCTCCATTTCACCCAGATCATCAGTACTAAAGATATTACTAGAGAACATGGTAAACAATCATATTCTGGGTATTTGACTAGTAAAATAGTTTTTATATGATCATAAATACATGGTCATGAATATTAAAAACAAGCATACTACTTTTAAATTTTTGAAGAGAATGGATAAATATACCAACTGAAGGGTTGTTTAATCAAGCAATGGTAAAATTATATTTCAGAGAAAATTCTCAACAAGAGGTACTCATCAACAGAGACATTGTCTTAGTCTTCGGAATCTTACCATTATGGTTCTCTAGTGTTAAATGTCAAGTTTTAATAGGGCATGGATGGAACTGGAGAGCATTATGCTAAGTGAAATAAGCCAGGCAGTGAAAGACAAATACCATATGATTTCACCTATGGGTGGAACCTAATCAGCAAAACAAACAAGCAAGAAAAATATAACCAGAGACATTGAGATAAAGAACAAACTGACAGTAACCAGAGGGGATGAAGTAGAGGGATAATGGGGGAAAAAAGGGGAAGGGTCATCAAGGAACATGTATAAAGGACCCATGGACAAACCAAAGGAGTGTAGGATTCAAGGTGGGAGGTGGGATAGGTGGAGAGGAGCATAACTGTGGCAGGAAAATGGAGACAACTGTACTTAAACAACAATAAAAAATGAAAAAAATTTTAATGGGGCATAGAGTTGGCAACACCGCAGTTCTAGGTCCATCCCCTAGTCAGCTACTTGGTTACATAAGCAATATTCAAGTTATATATGACTTGCACATAGCAATGATTGTCTTCTTTAGAAGAGTAGAGAAATAAAATCATAGAAAGAGTAACTCCAATGAAGATGTGATCCCTGCACTCCAACTAGCCATCTAAAAATGTCTCCTAGCCCTGGCTGGTGTAACTCAGTGGACTGAACCCGGGGCTGTGAACCAAGGGGTTGCTGGTTCGATTCTCAGTTGGTGCACATGCCTGGGTTGCAGGCTGGGTCCCTGGTTGGGGGATGCATGAGAGGCAACCACATATTGATGTTTCTCTCCCTCTCTGCCTCCCTTTCCTTCTCTCTAAAAAATAAATGAATAAATTTTTTTTAAATAAAAATGCTTCTCTGAAGTCACAAAGGGAAGTTGATAAGAAAATGTAAAAGATTCCTTTGCCCATAGCTCAAAAGCCTACAAAAGTGAGCTGCACTAGCAGAGCTTCATTAATGTTGAAAGGTAACATCATCAATATGGAAAAACAGCATAGTGGACCTGTGAAGCCACCTTAATAGAAAGCAACTATCCTAACTCTGTCTGTCATTCACTGATGCTTTGGGAAATTTTCTTAATTCATCTTCCCTCACTTTTATCTCTGTAAAATTAAGATGAAAATAGTGCTCTATTCATAATGTTGTTATGAGGATTAGAGATAATAATTATTGCAAAGCTCTGGCATCTGGCCCATAATACAAGTTATAATGAATTCTTAAAAATTCTTGCAAGGCTTGCAGTTTTGCTTCTGAGCAGGACTATCTTTTAGTTGTCAGAAGCTCTAGAGGTAAAGGTCATGATAGTCATGTAGAACATCAAAAATGAAGAGAACTTTAGAACTGTTTAGTCAAATAGCTCAGAAAATATTTTTGGTAGCCAGGTCTTATTTTCAAATGAAACTTTGTACACAAATAAATAAAAATAGAGCTGTTTTCAATGCAGCAAGAATGGTCATCTCTGCCTTGGCAGCAGTAAAGACATGATTCTTCTTAAAAAACTAGACCCATAATACATACAACACTAAGAATTAACCCTAATGTAAACTATGGACTTGGAGTGATTATGATGTGTCAATGTCAGTTCATCCATTGTAACAAATCTTGCACTCTGGTGGAATATGTTGCTAATGGTGGAGGCTATGCAAGTGTGGTAGCAGGGGTCATGTGGGAGACCTCTGTACGCTTCCCTAAATTTTGCTCTTAACTTTAAACTGCTCTATAAAAGTCTGAATGTGCATATACATACATACATACATATACAAATGTGTATACCTACACATATGTATGCACACATACATATACATGAACGCACACAAAAGTCCTTAAAAAAAACAAAACAAAAATTCTGTATTGACAGACTTGTGCACTCTCTAGGTGTCCTCATCCAAATAAGTAGCTCCCAGAAAATGTGAGTTGTCAACTTCCATGATCTTACTTCTCCAGGTGGCAGTAGAACATTGTACGATGAGTAGAAGCATCTACCTCCCACCAATCTAGAAGCAAGGGGGAGTTTTTCAGTGATCTAATCAAGAATCATGCTCTTAAGGAAAATGAATTTGATTTTCTGGCTATTCTTTTAAAATTACACAATATTAATCATTTTAAAGTGTATAGTTCTAATGACTTTTAGCACATTCACAATGTTATACAATCATAACCATCATCTAATTTCAGAATATTTTACCACCTCCCCAAAGAAACTATGTTCTCCTTAAATTGTCACTTTTCATCTTCCACTCTTTCTCTCTTGGCCTTGGCAACAACTAATCTGCTTTTCTTCTCTATAGATTTCCCTATTCTGGATACTTCAAATAAATTGACTCATACACTATGTGTCCTTTGTGTCTTGCTTCTTTAACTTAGCATAATGCTTTCAAAGTTCATTGAGGTTGTAGCATATCCATGCCTTTTTAGGGATACATACTATTGCATTGTATAGATATATCACATTTGTTTAGCAGCTAACAGTCACTTAGGTTTCCGTTTTTTGGCTATATTGAAAAATGCTGCAATGGATATCCAGACACAAATTATTGTAGGAAAGTATGTTGTCAGTCATCTTAGGTGTAATACCTTGGAGTGCAAAACCTGACTCTTATAGAAATTCTATGTTTAACTTTAAATGAGCAACCAAAGTGTTTTCCATAGCAGCTTAAACATTTTACCTCCCCACCAGCAATGCACAAAGGGTTCTAATTTCTCCACATCCTTGCCAACTCTTATTTCCCATTTTTAGGACCAATCTAGTAAATGTGAAATAATACATCACAGTATTTTTTATTTATATTTTCCCAGTGATTAAAGATGCTAAGAGTCTTTCCATGTGCTTGTTGACCATTCATTTATCTTTTTTAAAGATTTTTATTTATTTATTTTTAGAGAGAAGGGAAGAGAGGGAGAAAAATATCAGTGTGTGGCTGCCTCTCATGTACCCCCAACTGGGGACCTGGCCCATAACCCAGGTATGTGCCCTGACTGGGAATTGAACTGGCGACCCTTTGGTTCACAAGCTAGCGCTCAATCCACTGAACTACACCAGCCAGGGCTTCTGTCATTATTTCTTCAAGCAGTTTTTTTATCCATTGCTCACTTTCTTGTCCTTTTTTTTCCTTTTCGTTGCTCTGACTAGGTGTTTTGTTTTCTACCTTGTCTTCCAAATTGTTGATTAGATCCTCTGTGTCATCTAGCTTGCTTTTATTTCCTTCTCATGTATTCTTTATTTCAGATATTGCATTTTTCATTTCCAACTTGTTATCCATAGTTTCTATGTCCTTTTTCATGGTGATATATTTCCCACTAACTCCCTTGAACATCCTTATAACTGTTACTTTGAACTCTATGATAATTTGCTTGCCTCTGTTTTATTTAGCTCTTTTTCTGGAGATTCCTTCTTTTCTTTCATTGGGAAGGTTTTGGTCTCCCATTTTAACGGTCTCTTGTTTGTTACTATGTATTAGATAGATGTTCTTTGACTTCCCATCTTTGTGAGGTGGCCTTTTGTGGTAGGAGTACTATAGGACCAAGTAGTGTACACTTCTTGATCTCCTGAGCTGGATGTTCTAGGAATATCCCTTATGTGGGTTATGTAGGTTTTCCTATTGCACTTGGGTCTAAATTTTTGTAGGACCATTCATTGGTGGGAATCTCCCCTTCAGCTGGCTGGGAGGCTCAACTCCTACCATGTCTTGTACACTCTTCTATAGCTGTTGACAGAACAGAATGAAAAAACACAAAAATGAACTAAAAGAGCTATAAAATGCCCAACAATGAGAGCATAATCAATGACAAAAGAGCAGAGAATAATAAAACTGGATAGAGAAATAGAATAGTATAAGAAAGAAATAGGATACAAATCAAAGGAAAGAAAAGTGCTTATGGGGGGGAAGGGAGAGGAATAATAACAGTAAAGAATAGAAAGATATGGTCAAAAAGAACAAAGAAATACAATTGTAACAAAAATCAGAACAGGAAAGTAGAAGCCAAAAATGGACTAAAGAAAGGTAAGAGTAAAGAGATATGAATAAAAAGTAGAGAAACCAAAATAGAAAAGAAAAAGTAATTAAAAAGCTGTGATAAAGAAAATATAATGAAAATAATGAAAAACAACAAAGTGGAATTTGTGTCAGCAGAGTTTAGTGCCTGCCTTCTGGGTTCTACCTTTGAATACAGCTCTGATGTCTGAAGCTTGTGTAAGTCAATTTCAAGTGCTGTTCACATTTAGCTCTCAGCAGCCTGTTTGAACCTGTAAGCAATCCATAGTTTGTACCAGTCTCCTCCAGGCTGTGCATAGAATGGGCCAAGCTGTGCTGCTAAACTGGCTTTTATCAGCACTGGGCCCAGGGATGGGTCAGAAAATGTTCCAGGGCATGGCAAGATCTGACTCTGCCTGGCTTTACCTGCCTGTGCCTGCGGGCCTACTGTCTGTCTTAGACCAGTTGTCAATCTGTCCGTTTCTGAGAATGTTTCTCGTATGATCATAAGGAAGGGACCCTTGGTTCTCCTGTGGGAGGTGCAATTTAGACTTAGGGGAAGATAGTGGATATGTTCCCTCTCCCCTGAGCCACACATCTGAGTCTGTCTTGATCTATTTCCCTATACTACGCAGGTTGGAGACCCTACTGGGCAAGTGGGTGGGACCTCCAGAGCCCAGAGTTTGGTTCTGCTGGAAACCAAGAGGTTGTTTTTATGGCTCTCCAGTGTCGGGGGGAGGTGCTAGCCCTGTTCCCAGGAGAGTGTATGGAATAGTTGTACCTTAAAGCCAGTCTCAGGTACCCTCAGAGTCTGCCTAAGTTGCTGTCTCCTCAACAGGGGTTATAGTGCGTGATGGGGGAATAGAATTTTTAAAAGATGCATGGTGGAGTGAGCATGATTCTAGAGAGTGGGGTGAGTGGAATACCAGAAGATGGTGCAAGCAGTGTTCCAGAGAGTGGAGCAAGCATTATCTCACAGGGTGCAGTAATTGTTTTTCCCCTGCAAGAGGCTTGCTCTTCTCAAAACAGTTGGCTGTGGCAGTATCAAGGTATATCCAGGCACAGAAATCCCCACAGCCACTCTCTCACATCCGTTTCTAATGCCTCCCACTCCAAACTCTCCAGTGTGCATTGCCCTCTCTTTGCCCAAGTCCAGGGTGAGTTGCTGTGAACAAAAAATCTGTGCTTTGGCACCTTCAAGAAAAAAAAATAGTGGCTTTATCTCCAGTGGGCTCCATTTCTCTTAGGCAGAAAAAAAACATGTGCAGCCTTTCACCCCAGGATACTATGTGGGTGGCTGATCCTGGCACTTGTGCCCTTCACTTAGGAGCTGGGTCTGGGGTCCAGTCTTCAGTCCTTTCAGGGGGATGTTGCCACAGATAAGTTGCAACTTGGGCCTGCTGACCTGTGAATGGGGCCATTGCCTTTCGGGTCCTTGCACTTCATACCAGTCTTGAGTTGGTTTCTGCCCGTCCTTGGCCAAAGTCTCTTGTATGCATGTTGCCCTTGGCATGTACAAGAGGGACCCCAAAAATCAGAATTTATTTATAAAATGTTGTGTGTTTATTCTTACATGTTTAAACTTCAGTCACCTTCAAAGTGCTCTCCATTTAAAGCACTACACCTATCCAGACATTTTCCACTGATCAAAACAGTTTTAGAACTCATTGAATGTTATGCCTTTTAGTGCTTCCACTGTTTTTTGTTTCACCTCTTCCACATCAGCAAAACATTTTTCTTTCAGCATTTTTTTCATCTGAGGAAACAAAAAGAAAGTCACTTGGGGTGAGAATGGGTGAATAGGAAGGGTGCAACATGGGGGTCATGCCATTTTTTTGTCAAAAACTGCTGAACACTCAATATGGTGTGAGCTGGTACACTTATAAGTCCCCCATCATGAAATGTGCAAAAGTGTTGAACGAGTCTTCCAAAAACATTCACTGAGGCTGAATGTAGCTCTCACAACACCACCAGTTGGTGCACTGATACAGATGGGTTCAAAAAACACCCACCTAGTGGAGAAAGCCTGTACTACACAGGGCCCACCCTCCGGAAAATAATTCTGGAGTTTGTTTGGGGTTCCCCACCCCTTGTAAGTGGTTTTTAAAATTCTCCCACATACACAAGTGGTTTAGATTTTCCTAATTTCCCAAAGAACCTCTCCCAGCTTTTCCTCTCTGCATTTTATATGTCTATTATATGTCTTGACCCCAGACATCTTCAGTTTGTGAGTTCACCTTGCAACCTTTTTTGTCAACGTCCTCCACTTTTTCCAGTCTGTGTTCCAAATTAGGTCGAACAGATATGAGTGGCTCACAACAGTACTACAAGGAGTCCCTGGATATATGAGAATAGACATACCTGATATCTTGCAACTGAGATCTGCTCTGTTCCCTCTGTACCCAAAGACAGAATCCCATAGTGGAACACGAGCTGGCAGACTTTAAAACCTCCTCTGCTTTAAAACTATCAATACAAGCGAGGTGGGGACAAGGCAAGTAAAAATGTCACAAAACTTTCTTACCATTTTCAAATTGCCTTATTATAAAATTCAGTGTTTTTTAGCAGCTATACACTTTTGGTTGTTTTCCAGGGTACCAACAATGTTGGTTCTGACTTTTCCTGCTAGGTTTTTAACGTTTCTGTGTGGGAATTAAAGCCTGGGGATGCCTATTCTGTCATTTTGCTGATGTGATTTCTCTGTATAATGTTAATTTGAGCTTCAAGTACCCACATTTAAATAAAGGATATCAAGCTAAAGTGATATGTTTAAAAATCAAGAAACAACAAAATTAAAACCACCAAATCAATAAGTAGTATTTAGTAAGACTTTATTGTGCATATAAGAATAGTTGGTAAGCTGTGAGTTTTCCAACTTAAACACTGATATAAAGCTCAGGGGTATGAAGTCACAAAATGGATTATAAAATGAAAAAATAGGAAGCCATTTTCCTTTACAGGATTGGTTATTACAATAGAGGTTTCTGGATGGCAGGACATTGGTTAAAATGATTATCTCATACAATTTTTAGAAAGATGACTTAAGTTTCTTTTATGATCACGAGAGGTATTTACAAGAAGTAACCTAAGTCTCATTTGTGTTCCTGAAATAGGATAGGTTTAATTTTGCTTAAACAGCTTAAATTGTTTTGTCTGCTCAGGGAATTCTCAAGTCTGGACTCAAGTTTGTATTTAATTTCAAACAGACGGGAAAATAAATAAATATTCCACTTCTGTTTGATGTATGTGTGCATCACTATGCATTTGTGTGGGTATGATTATATTCGATTTGTTTGTTATTTTATTAAATAATTTGCATAAATTATACATTTGAAAATGATAAAGGTTTTTGTCCATACCAATTATAATTTCTCATCATTTGACTCATGGTGAGTTTGGGAAATTTATAAACTATAAACAAATATTTCATCCAGGAGCATTTCTGAGAAACAAGGCACTTTATGTAAATTAAAAATAAAACCATTCAAGTGCTTAGTATGTGTCAGATACTATCCAAGATGTTTTACAGACTTTACCTTCTCAACAACTTTACAGTTTTATAGAAATTTGTGATCAAAGAAGTTATGCAACTTGTCCAAAATTCAGATGGTAAATTGGAAAATAAACACTCAAATCAGGTTTTCTAACTTTAACCCTAATTTTCATTCTATCTACCAAAATTGACTTATTTTCTTAGCTGTTTTTTAAATAAGATTTAATATGACATTCTGAAAATATGTAGAGAAAAAAGAACATCAGTTTAAGAATTTAATATTGATAAAAATATATGCAGTGGCTCTGGAGAGAGAACAAAAAGACTTTTTTTTTAGTGCAGTACATTGTCATTTATATAAATAAATATTATTGACTATCTTGTTAATCACATTTACTTTTTGTTGATTTTCTATGATATTTCTGTCAATATTTACAATGTGCTACTTAAAAGAACAATAATAAAAAGAATGACCTTGAGGATCCAAATTATGTAACTCTGTAATATAAATATATTCAATATATCAGTTGCAAAAACTTTAAACTGATAAATCACTATTATTTAACTGTTTTTAAAAATATTTTATTTATTCTTAGAGAAAGGGAGAGAGAAAGAGAGGGAGAGAAACATCAGTGTATGGTTGCCTTTCACACACTACCTACTGGGAACCTAGCATGCAATCCAGCCATGGGCCCTGACTGAGAATCAAACCAGTAACTTTTTCGTTCCCAGGGCAGTGCTCAATCCACTGAGCCACACCAGCCAGGGCTGTTTTGTTGTTGTTGTTGTTGTTTTCCAGCAACAAAGTGATAGTAGTTTCTGACCCTGCTACTGTAAAGTCATTTATTCATATCTTGTCAGGAAGGCTAGACTTAAATGACAGAAAGGTAGAAAAATACACATATACATAAGGAAAAGAATGATATGACAATACCAAATAAGTAGTGAATTTGGCAATGTTCTGGCCATGTTTGCCCCAGAATGCCTCTCAGAATAGATATGCAAACAGCCACTACTCATCATTAAGAGTTGGCATATGAGGTCAAGCTTCTTATCTCTCTCTGGTATAGCATATCACTTAAAGTTTTGTAATGCCAATATCTATTGCTTAGCAGACCAGCAAATTTCAGTGTAAAATGTATTCTATTTTCACTTTGAATTGTTTCATAAAAATTGGAATTCTTTATACAGATGGAAGGAAAAGAAGTGAATTGAAGTAAACAAAAATACCTATAGTAAAAATCACAAAGACTTTAAAAAATACTTTTGGGACAAATATATAGGCAAAACATCTAGTAATATTCTGCTGCTAACCAACCGGGACCCATACTTCCTTTCTTTTCATTTACATGCATTTTTCAGGACATCATGCTAACTTACTTGGCTCACAGCGTCCAACAAGAGATGTCTTACCTTATTGATACTGAGTCACTATCCTGCTTTTGTGAGTTTATAATTCAAAAAGTCACTACAAGTTGGTATTGTATCAACAGGAGTAAGACTGAGTTTCGTTAGCTTTTAGAAAAAGGACATACATATTTAGAAGACTAGCATGTCTATTTTTGTACCAAAGTTTTGTTTCAGATAGTAGCAATGAAAGATCAATATATTTGACTCTACAATTAGCATGAAACACAACTTTCATTCAGCAAAAAACAAGCAATCTGATCTTCCCCGTTCCTCTTTGTTCCAATCCACCACACTGCTGTCCAATACCAGGTGTGTGCTATAGCCTTCTGTATTGTGGCTAGGGGCTCAAGATGTCAGTCAGAGATTAAGAAAACAAACTATTTGAGTGTGACCACCACCAGTACTAAAATCTTGTCAAGGATACTTTAAAGCACAACAAAAATTTGCATAAGTCTGGACCAATGAATAAGAAACAAGAAGATCACACAAGACTAGAATATAAACTTAGAAAGTAAAGTCAGTCAGCATGTGGAAACTCCTGTGGTAGTAAACATTCTACTGTATTTCTAAATAATGATATAAATCATGGATATTTGTTTACTCTAGTTATATTTTCCCAAGTGTATGTACCCCTCTCTGCTCAAGTTAGAAGCCTAGTAAGAAACCATTGATGCTAGAATATTTAATTATTCAATCATAATCCCAATATCAGTGAAATAGGCTGACTTTATATTCCTTAAAAATTTTGTGACAGTTTTGCAATAGCAGTTCACAGGGCTTGTAACCAACAGTCTGGCCAGGCTTTGGCTTCTTAGTGCATCCTGGAAACCACATGCTAAACTGTCTTCTCATGATTTCGCACATTTCTATCTGACTGACAAGGCTGTTTGTATCACATTCTGACCTTATCTTCCAAAAATGTTCTCTACTGGCCACACATTGGCAGGGCTTTGACAGCTCTGAGCCAGAATGCACAGCTCCTGAATGACCTTTCACAGAAAACAACATTTAGGTCAATGGTTGCCCTTCCATGCTGATGATTTTTTGCCTGAGTAGCTAAGAACCTGTTGAAAAGATTAAGACTCAAGTCTCAGCCAGGCTGCTATTGGAATTCTTTGTCTCCCTTCAATCTTACTCCCTTGTGCCCTTCTATCACCTTTTAGAGGAAGATAATTGAGATTCAGCTTCAGTACCCATCAGTAGGAGAAATGTCTGCAGCAACTAAGAGCGTCAAAAACTTCTATATGACCTACTGTGTACCTTTGAGTAGTTTATGGATCAATGGTAAGAAACGTTGAGGCTTTTGGATTAAAAACGGGCTTTCAGATTATACATAGGCTTTCTGCTCCTTAAGGAAATATGGTTTGATTCTTGTTGTTTGTTTCTTCTTAACACATATTTGGGTTTTTTCTCTTTCTTTAGAGAACAAGATTTTTTTTTTTAATATCCTAAAATTTGACCACTAAATAATCCTGTGAAATAAAAAGAATTATATATATATATCAGAAAATTTAGATTTCTATGTACAACAACACATAATGAAAAAAATCAAAGGTTTGTTTCTGAAACCTTTTAATGGTAAATCTATATTTTCATGTATCTTTTTGTATTTTTACAAAGGGATCACACTGATATCTCTATTTGATTTCATTACTCTATTAAATGTTAAATAGAATTTAAGGCACAAGAAAAGTAATGAAAGCACTAAACACCCATATTCCTACCATTTAGTTTAAAGGAAATGACAAAAACCTGCATCAATATTGATATCTTGTATTGTCACTCAAACAACCCATGCCTTTTCTTGCCCACTCAGAGATATTCAAAATCCTGAACTTGTATTTATTATTCCCTTGCTTTTCTTTACAGATTTATCAAATATTCCTTAAAAACATTCTTTAGTTTTTTTCATGTTTTAATAACTTATATTAAGAAATTATTTTGTATGAATTTTTCTGTGACTTCTTAAACATTATTATTATTATTGCTTAACATTATATTAGTGAGATCATTTATGATGATGTGCAGCTGTAGTCTACTATATTAATACATCATAACTTATTTAACTCTTTTCTATTGAGAGACCTTTGATATATTTTCAGGTTATTTTTCTGCCAATAGAAACAATGGATATATTGTTCTTATACATATCTCTTGGTGGACAGGAGTGAGACCTTTTCAAGGATGCATACCTAGAAGTAGAATTGCTAATTCCAATGTTATGTATATGTTTAATATTATATGTAATCCTAAATTGTTTTCCAAAAATCTGTTCCAATTTAGGCTCCTAGCCATGGTGTTTAAATGTACAGGTTTTTTCCATATCCTCACCAACTTTAGGTTTCACAATTTTCCAACCTTGATATGTATGAAAGGACATCTTCTTTTAGTTTTAATTTGCATTTCCTACTTCCTATTGAGATAGAACATCTATTTAGACATGCATTTGCCATTCAATTTTCCTCTATGGAAAAGTGCCTGCTCAAGGCTCTCATTCATTTTTTTTCAGAAAGATGCTTGTCCTTTTCATACTGATTTATGGGTATTTTTAACATATCCTGGATACATGACTTTTTTTGGTTACATCTGTTAAAAACATCATTCTTCTCTGTGGCAGACCCTTCTGCGTGGCGTGGGCCCAGCTCCCACTCGGAGATGCACAGGACCCACACCCACAGATAGGTTCTCTTGTGGGGAATCAGATTTGCAATATACCTAAACTGCTTTGCTTCTTGCTGAAAACACTCCCTCACCCTGCAAGTGCTAAACCTTGTAGGGACCAGTGGAACCAGCTCAACCACTTTTCCCTTTTCATTTGCTAATATCCTTCTTCTGTGGTGTGATTAGGGGCATTGGCTCCTTTTGTTGTAAGGGGGGATGGTGAGTGAGGACCATCTTGTAATGTGAGGAGAGATAGAATAAAGGCCTGTCATGGTGGAGGCTGCGGCTTTTGCTCCCCTTGAGAGAAAAGTCACGCTGCCGTCCTTTTTCCTCCACAGGACTCGGTAGTCCTTGTGTACGTTTTTATTTCATCCATAATGACTCGGACACTGCTAGCTGGTGTCCGCATCACTTCTCCCAGTTTTGTCTTTGCACTGATGCCTTTTTACGAACAAAGTTAATTTTAATTTTAATTCAACTATTATTTCCTTTTACTTTAGTGTTCCTTGTTTTCTTCTTAAAAATATATTTTCTCCAAGTACAGTTGTCTCCACTGAACAGCAATAAAAAAGGAAAATAAATAAATACAAATTACTATATATAAAAATAAACTAAAACTTATATTTAAAAAATATCTTGCCTAAGGTTATGCAGAAATTCTGTTTTATTTTCTAAGAGCCTTATTCTTTTTTGCCTTTAACGATTGCATTTGCATGGAATAGATTACTCTGAATAATATATGTAGGTACCAATTTTTGTTTTTATTTTTCATATGGATGTGCAATTGAGTCATATTTATTGGAGATGTTTTCCTTTCCATTGACCTACAGCAAGCAACACCTCTGTT
This sequence comes from Glossophaga mutica, assembly GCA_039655065.1. NCBI lineage: Eukaryota > Metazoa > Chordata > Mammalia > Chiroptera > Phyllostomidae > Glossophaga > Glossophaga mutica. The sequence goes on from CM077318.1 coordinate 30,814,422, forward strand.
TATCAATTTCCTATCGGTCTATCTACTTGTTATCTTATCACCTATATCCATTTCTTTATCTAATCTATTTTTGACTGTCTATTCTATTTCATCTATTTGTCTATCCTTGCATCAAATTCACACCACTTTATTAAATGTAGCTTAATAATATGTCTGCATACTTAGTAAAGGAAGTCCTTTAACCATACACTTCTTTGAGAATATTTTGGCTATTCTTAGTTCCTGACATTTCCACATAAATTTTGTATCAGCTAGTCAATATCTAAAGTACTTTTGCTTGTTTACTGCCAGTGGTTTTATATGATATAAATACAACTTCTTGGCCAGTTAAATATCTTTTAAATATATTCTCCATTGTAAAGCTTGTATTTTCTCTCTCTTTATGGTATTTTTTGATGAATAAATATTGTAATTTTAATATGGTCTAATCATATTAAAACCATTTATATATTTTTTATTTGTAAGGTTTACAAGTTTTGTATCTTCTATTTTTCTTTTTCCTAAGTTCATAAAATTATCCCTCTATCTTTTTCTGAAAGCGTATAATTTTGCTTTTCACAGTAAATCTTTTATTTACCTATAATCAGTTTTTTCAATGCATGGTGTGAGATATAGAATCAAATTCAATTTATTTACAAATTATTCATATAGAAATGTTTATATCCAGCCACCTTATTGAAGTTTTTACATAATTTTATGATTTATCCATACGTTTTTCTGTACTCTTAGTGTTGGAACCAGGAAAATAGCTAAAGGACTGTCCCTGTGAGATTTGGCTGTCCAGGAACAGAGAACAAAGAACTGGAGGCAGATTACCATTTAAGGAGATGTTTAGGTTTAAATTTCCCATTCCCCAAACCCTGCAATGTATAGATCCCGTGCGCGCCAAATGATAGCCAATAGCTAACAGCCACTTCTGTTTCTGTGAAATGCTTGCTTGCTTCTGTTTATAAAAAGGCCTAGCTGTAAGCGTGAGGCGCAATTCTCTTCTTCAGCTCTTCTGAGCATCGTGTCTCCGGGTACTCTGAGAGTTCGCCCCTGCGCAGGTTAAAACTTTTGGCCAATAAAGTAACACCTTTGAATCCTGAAAGTTTCCAAACATCTGTTTCTCGCGTTGGTGAATGCAACACTTAGCTATAGAATCATACCATCCTTTCTGGCCTCTACAACTTTAACTTATTTTTCTGCCTTACAACTGACTGGGATATTCAGTGAAAAAAAGTGGTGCAAATGTTCATTCTTGTCTAGATACTGAAGCCAGTAAACAATAAAATATATTCAATGTGAAATAACTATTAACATTGATCTATACAAGTAAATGATTTTTAAATATTTCTTTCTTTTTTGAATTTTTCTTTTTCAGTGAATTTTTAAAAATTTATTTTTATTGCATTTTCTATCACTATCTGTCCCTCTTATACCCTCTTCCATCTCCAACCACCCACTTCCCTTGTCTTAAGTACTATGTTGGGTCTTGATTTTATATATTAAAAGTTATACTTTGCTAAATTTTTTAGTCAAAAATGTTGAATTTTAACAAATTAATTTTGTCTATCTGGAGAGTTTGTTGATTTTTCTTACAATTATGCTAATGTAATGAATTATGTGAATTAATTTTCTAAAGGTATTACAACCACTCTAAATTATCACTGCTCTAGTTAACTATTATGGTAGACTTCTACAGACATTACCAAAAGTAGGTTTAAAGTTCTGAGTATGTGAAACAGTTTATGGTTGTATTATTATGTATTAATTATTATATTACTTTCCATATGAACAACTGTAAACTTACTTTTACTCACCACTGTATTTATTACCAACATCAGTATAGGCTTATCTAGTATTCTTTAGCAGCTCATAATTTAAATTTTTATTTTCTCATTGAGAACTAAACCATACCATGGCCCAGATTATAATACAATCAGGTTAAGTTTCAGGTTCCCTTCACTGTGTACACAACTTGTTTCTGACCAACATCTCTCTAATTTTATCATTTTTCCTTTTCATTGAATTTATTGAGTTGATACTGGTTAACAACATTATACAGAGATGCTTAACATCACTAATCATCAGAAAAATGCAAATTAAAACCACAAGGAAATAACATCTCATACCTGTCAGAATGACTTTCATCAATAAATCAACAAACAACAAGTGTTGGTGAGGATGTGAAGCAAGGGGGACCCTTTTGCACTGTTGGTGGGAATGCAGATGGATGTAGCCACTGTGGAAAGTGGTATAGAATTACCTCAAAAAATTTAAACTGGAACTGCCTTATGAACCTAGCAACTCCACTTCTTGGAGTTTACCTAAAGAAATCAAAAAATGCCTTTTTTAGAGCCATCTGCTCATGGCACTGCCTCCTGCTCCTCCTGCTGCCACCCTGAGTCACTGACTGAGCAGCTCCGCTGCCGGGATACCCATGCTAGCCATCAATATTTGGAGTTCTTACAACATGGCAGACATTGACAACAAAGAATAGTTCGAACTTGATCAAAATTAGGATGATGTTGAAGAAGTAGAAAAATAAGAAACTGGTGAAGAAACAAAAATCAAAGTACATCAGCTGACTGTTCAGATGATGGAAAATCCTCAGATTCTTGCAGCCCTACAAGAAAGACTTGATGGTCTGGTAGAAACACCAACAGGATACATTGAAAGCTTGCCTAAGGTCATTAAAAGATGAGTGAATGCTCTCAAAAACCTTCAAGTTAAATGTGCACAGATAGAAGCCAAGTTCAATGAGGAAGTTCATGATCTTGAATGAAAGCATGCTGTTCTCTATCAGCCTTTGTTTGATAAACAATTAGAGATCATTAATGCAATTTATGAACCTCTGGAAGAAGAATATGAATGGAAACCAGATGAAGAAGATGAAATTTCAGAGGAGCTGAAAGAAAAGCCCAAGATCAAAGATGAGAAAAAGGATGAAGAAAAACAAGACCCCAAGGGAATCCCTGAATTTTGGTTGACTGTTTTTAAGAATGTTGACTTGCTCGGTGATATGGTTCAGGAACATGATGAGCCTATTCTGAAGCACTTGAAGATATTAAAGTGAAGTTCTCACATGCTGGCCAGCCTATGAGCTTTGTTTTAGAATTTCACTTTGAACCTAATGAGTATTACACAAATGAAGTGTTGACAAAGACATATAGGATGAGGTCAGAGCCAGATGATTCTCATCCCTTTTCTTTTGATGGACCAGACATTATGTGTTGTATAGGGTGTCAGATAGATTGGAAAAAAAGGGAAGTATGTCACTTTGAAAATCATTAAATAGAAGCAGAAATACGAGGAAGTGGGACAGTTCGTGCTGTGACCAAAACAATTTCCAATGATTCTTTTTTTTTTTTTTTCCCCTCCAGAAGTTCCTGAGTGTGGTGATCTGGATGATAATGCTGAAGCTATCCTTGCTGCAGACTTTGAAATTGGTCACTTTTTACATGAGCATATAATCCCAAGATCAATGAAGTACTTTACTGGAGAAGCTATTGAAGATGATGATGATGATGATGATGATGATGATGATGATGAAGAAGAAGAAGAAGAAGAAGAAGAAGAAGAAGAAGAAGAAGAAGAAGAAGAAGAAGAAGAAGAAGAAGAAGAAGAAGAAGAAGAAGAAGGGGAAGAAGGGGAAGAAGCCAACGAAGAAGGGGAAGAAGACGATGAGGAAACTGATCCAGATTATGACTCAAAGAAGCATCAGAACCCAGCAGAGTGCAAGCATCAGTGAAGCAGGATGGTCCACCTTCTGCTTCCCTGGAAAGGATGAATTTTCATCATTTGACAAGTTCATTTCAAGTTTTCTGTTGTTTGTTTGCTTGCTTGTTTTTGACTTTGCAGCCTACAATAAAAATGTCAAATATAAAAAAATAAAGAAACCCAAAATGCTAATTCAAAAGAATATATGCACTTTTATGTTCATTGCATTATTGTTTACACTAACCAAGATTTGGAAGCAGCCCATGTGACCATCAGTAGATAAGTGGGTAAGAAAGCTGTGGTACATTTACACAGTTGAACACTACTTGGCCTTAGAAAGGAAGGAAATTTTACCCTTTGCAACAGCATGGATGAACCTGAGAGCATTATGCTAAGTTACATAATCCAATCAAAGACAAGTACCATATGATTTCACTCATGTGTAGAATCTTTTTAACAAAATGAACCAACAAGCAAAATTAATGACAGACTCATAGCATGCAGGCTGACAGCAGTTGGGGGTAGGAGGATGTGATGGTAGAGTGGAGAGATTGATCAAAAAGGGAAAAAAAGGAAAAAAAACTCATGGACAGAGACAATAATAAGATGATTGCCATGGAGAGGGGTTGGTGAAAGGAGGTGGAGGAGTGTATAAATTGGAGTAAATGGTGATGGATGAAGACATGACTTGGGGTGGTCAATACATTTTACAGATGATATGTTCTAGAATTGTGCCCTTGTAAACATCTCCTAATCTTAGACTCATTAGGAAATGTTTTTTTTTTATTGTCACTATAATATATACACAGGTTTATTCCATATCTAGAAACTTATTTTTTCCCCAAGAGAAGGGAAAACCTTGGGTTGGCTACCAGCAATTTATCCTCACATTTAGAATTTAAAGAAAACAGTTTTGTTTTCAAAATGACTTATAAGTCAAAAGCCCCAAGAGGAAGGAGCTTTGTTATAGTTATAAGTGTAGGTGACACAAATTAATTTGAATCAAAGAATATTTTAAAGTAGTATTGTGGATAATTCCCTTTCTTCCAGGTGTTAGCTAAATGCATTAGAACAAAAAAAAGTGACAACCTTGGTAGATAAGGTTAAATTGAAGTAATTTTTTTTCATTTCCTTTTCACCCTGAAGGTTGATTTTTATCAAAACACTTAAATGCATCAGAAATGATGTCTAAAAGGGTGAACTTTTATTTTTTTAAAAAATTTATTATTTATTTATCTTTTAGAGGGGAAAGGTAGGAGAGAAGGAGAGGGAGAGAAATATCAATGTACGGTTGCGTCTCGTGTGTCCCCCGCCGGGAACTGGCCTGCAACCCAGGCATGTGCCCTGACTGGGAATCGAACCTCTATCCTCTGGTTCGCAGGCCCGCGCTCAATCCACTGAGCTACACCAGCCAGGGCCTAAAAGGGTGAACTTTTAATTCACTTTTTTCATGTCTCATTTTTACTGATCAATTATATATTTTAGCATTGCCACCTAATATTTGTTTATTAGTTTGAATATTAAATAATTTTATTTAACTAAAAATACGTTTTATTTTAATATGAGAAATGTGTCAGTGTTTGTGGAGTGTATACAATGGTGAAATGTTGGCCTTTTAATGGATTGTGCTAATGTAGTCTATCTACATATTATCCTTTCCATTCAATTAATTTTAGAGATGCAAAGATCTTTTAATTTTAAATGTAATGTTTGCCACAGTTTTTACTGATACATGATCCAACACTATTTAGTTATTTTTATACCATAATGTAGCTGTCTTAGTCTGGAAATAGTAACTGATTTCTTGTGTGCTTGTTATGACCAGACACTGTACTAGATACTTTTTCTCTGTTTTAAATTTATTTTTGTTTTTTACTATATTGTTGTTCAAATAGAGGTGCCTGCATTTTCTCCCCACCCCTGTCCCCCACCCAGACAAACGCCCCTCCCTCCCTTACTTCCACCCTCACCCTTGGTTTTGTTCATGTGTCCTTTATAGTAGTTCCTGAAAACCCTTCTCCCCACTGTCCCCTGCTCCCTCCCCTCTTCCTGTTAGGTTGTTCTTAATTTCAATGACTCTAGTTATATTTTGTTTGATTTTTTCTTTTGTTGATTATGTTCCAGTTGAAGGTGAAATCATGCGGTATTTGCCCCTCACTGTCTGACTTATTTCACTTAGCATAATGCTCTCCATTTCCACCCACGCTGTTGCAACGGGTATAAGCTCCTTCTTTCTCTCTGCTGCGTAGAATTACATTGTGTAAATCTACCATAATTTTTTGATCCATTCATTTGCTGATGAGAACTTACATTGCTTCCAGCACTTGGCTATTGTAAATTGTGCTGCTATGAGCATTAGGGTGCATAGGTTCTTTTGGATTGGTGTTTCAGGGTTCTTAGGGTATAATCCCAGTAGTGGAATTGCTAGGTCAAAAGGCATTTCCATTTTTAGTTTTCTGAGGAAATTCCATAGTGTTTTCCTCAGTGGCTGCACCAGTCTGCATTCCCACCAACAGTGCACTAGGGTTCCCTTTTTTCCGCATCCTCTCCATCGCTTGTTTGTTGATTTGCTTATGTTGGCCATTCTGACCGGTGTGAGGTGGTATCTCATTGTGGTTTTAATTTGCATCTCTCTGATGGCAGGTGATGCTGAGCATCTTGACACATGTCTCTGGGCCCTCTGTATGTCCTCCTTGGAGAACTGTCTCTTCACGTCTTTTGCCCATTTTTTAAATTGGGTTTTGTGTCTTCCTGGAGTGGAGTTGTGTGAGTTCGTTATATATTTTGAAAATCAGTCCCTTGTCCGAAGTGTCATTGGCAAATATGTTTTCCCATATAGTTGGTTCTCTTTCCATTTTAATGCTGTTTTCTCTAGCCATGCAGAAGTTTTTTAATTTGATGAGGTCCCATTTGTTTATTCTTTCCTTTATGTCCCTCGCTTTAGGAGACATATCTATGAAGATGTTGCTGTGTGGAATGTCTGAGCTTTTCCTGCCAATGTTTTACTCTAGGACTTTTATGGTGTCATGACTTATATTTAAGCCTTTTATTCACCTTGAATTTATTTTTGTGTATGGTGTAACTTGGTGATCGAGGTTTTTTTTTTTTTTTTTTTTTTTTTTTTTGCATGTAGCTGTCCAGATCTCCCAACACCATTTGTTGAAGAGGCTATTTTTGCTCCTTTTTATGCTTCTGCCCCCTCTGTCAAATATTAATTGACCATAGAGTCTTTGGTTTATTTCTGGGCTCTCTGTTCTGTTCCATTGGTCTATGTGCCTGTTTTTATGCCAGTACCAGGCAGTTTCAATTTCAGTAGCCTTGTAATACAGTTTGAAATCAGGTACTGTGATCCCTCCTGCTTTGTTTTTCTTTCTCAAAATTGCTTCAGCCATCCGGGGTCATTTATAGTTCCATATAAATTTCTGGAATCTTTGTTCTATATCTATGAAATATGTCATGGGTACTTTAACAGGGATTGCATTAAACCTATAAATTGCTCTGGGTAGCAGCAATTTAAATTGCTTTATGGTCACTTTGAAGATGTTAATTCTTCCAATCCATAAGTGTGTTACATGCTTCCATTTGTTTGTGTCTTCCTCGATTTCTTTCTTTAGTGTTGTATAGTTTTCTGAGTACAGGTCTTTTACCTACTAGGTTAGGTTTATTCCTAGGAACTTTATTTTTCTTGTTGCTGTATCAAATAGGATTTTTTTCCTGATTTCTGTTTCTGATGTTTCATTGTGTGTACAAAAATGCCTTTGATTTCTGGATATTGACTTTGTATCCCACTGTTTTGCCAAATTCTCTTATTATGTGGAGTAGTTTTTTGGTGGAGTCTTTAAGATTTTCTATGTACACTATCATGTCATTTGCAAACAATGACTGTTTTGTTTCCTCCTTTCCAATTTGGATGACTTTTATTTATTTTTCTTGTCTGACTGCTGTGGCTAGGACTTCTAGTACTATATTAAATAAGAGTGGTGAAAGTGGGTATCCTTGTCTTGTTCCGGATCTTAGTGGGAAAGCTCTAAGTTTTTGTCCATTAAGTATGATGTTGGCTGTAGGTCTCTCATATATGGCCTTTATTGTGTTGAGGAAAGCTCCCTCTATTCCCACTTTGCTGAGTGTTTTTATCATAAATGGGTGCTGTAACTTATCAAATGCTTTTTCCTCATCTATTGTTATGATCATGTGATTTTTGTGTTTCATTTTGTTTATGTGGTGTATTATGTTTATTGATTTCAGAATATTGTACCATCCTTGCATCCTTGGAATGAATCCCACTTGATCATGGTGTATGATCTTTTGAACTTATTGCTGGATGTGGTTTGCCAACATTTTGTTGAGGATTTTAGCATCTATGTTTATCAGTGATTTTGGTCTGAAGCTTTCTTTCTTTGTTATGTCTTTATCTGGTTTTGTGATTAGGATGATGCTTGCTTCATAAAAAGAGTTTGGGAGTCTTCCATCTTCATGAACTTTTTGAAATAATTTGTGGAGGATGTGGGTTAGCTCTTCCTTAAATGCTCTGTAAAATTCTCCTGTGAAACAGTCTGGTCCAGGGCTTTTGTGTGTTGGAAGCTTTTTGATTACTGTTTCAATTTCCTCAGGTGTTATTGGTCTCTAGAGCCTTTCTGCTTCTGCTTCATTAAGTTTTGGAAGATTATATTTTTCTAGAAATTTGTCCATTTCACCTAGGTTTTCAAATTTCTTGGCATATAGTTCTTCATAGTAAATTCTTACAATCCTTTGTATTTCTGTGGTATCAGTTGTAACCTCTTCTCTTTTATTTCTGATTGTGTTTATTTGGGTCCTCTCTGTTTTTCTCTCTTTTTTTTTTTAATATATTTTATTGATTATGCTATTACAGTTGTCCCATTTCTCCGCCATCATTCCCCCCAACCCTGCACACCCTCTCCCACCCACATTCCCCACTTTAGTTCATGTCCATGTGTCATAAGTTCTTTAGCTTCTACATTTCCCACACTATTCTTGCCCTCCCTCCCCCTGTCTATTTTCTACCCACCATCTATGCTACTTATTCTCTTTACCTTTCCCCCTCTCTCCTCCTCCCCCGCCCCTGTTGCTAACTCTCCATATGATCTCCATTTCTGTGGTTCTGTTCCTGTTCTAGCTGTTGGCTTAGTTTGCTTTTGTTTTAGGTGTGGTTCTTAATAGCTGTGAGTTTGCTGTCTTTTCACTGTCATATTTTTATCTTCTTTTTCTTAGATAAGTCCCTTTAACATTTCATATAATAAAAGCTGGGTGATGATGAACTCCTTCAACTTGACCTTATCTGAGAAGCGCTTTATCTGTCCTTCCATTCTAAATGACAGCTTTGCTGGATAGAGCAATTTTGGATGTAGGTCCCTGCTTTTCAAGATTTCAAATATTTCTTTCCAGCCCCTTCTTGCCTGGAAGGTCTCTTTTGAGACATCAGCTGACAGTCTGATGGGAACTCCCTTGTAGGTGACTGTCCCCTTATCCTTTGCTGCTTCTAGAATTTTCTCCTTCATTTTAATCTTGGGTAATGTAATTATGATGTGCCTTGGTGTGTTCCTCCTTGGGTCCAACTTCTTTGGGACTCTCTGAGCTTCCTGGACATCCTGGTAGTCTATTTCCTTTGCCAGATTGGGGAAGTTCTCCTTTATTATTTGTTCAAATAAGTTTTCCACTTGTTGCTCTTCTTCTTCCCCTTCTGGTACCCCTATAATTTGGATGTTAGGACGTTTAACGATGTCCCCGAGGTTCCTAAGCTTCTCCTCATTTTTCTGAATTCTTGTTTCTTCCTCGTTTTCTGTTTGGTTGTTAATTTCTTCTTTCTGGTCCACTCCATTGATTTGAGTCCCAGTTTTCCTTCCATCTCTATCAGTGCCCCATGCATCTTCCTTCATCTCACGTATTGTAGCCTGCATTTTTTCATCTAGTTTGTGAGCAAAATCAACCAATTCTGTGAGCATTTTGATGACCAGTGCTTTGAACTGTGCATCTGATAGGTTAGCTATCTCTTCACTGCTTAGAGGAATTGGCTCTGGGGCTTTTATTTGTTTTCCGGTTTGAGCCATTTTTGGTGGGTTTTTTGTTGTTGTTGTTTTGGTTTTAGTCTGGTCGCAGCTATTACGTATGAGGGGTGGAGCCTTAGGTGTTCCTCAGGGCGGGGCAGCCCAGTCGCCGGGTTGTGACGCTATAGGTGGGGGCGGGGTCTGAGAGGGAACAATGGTGCCTGTTCTGCTCTCTCCTGGACTCCGGCCCTTTCCGCTGCTTCCCCGTCACCTGGATTATCTGCGCACGCGCTCGTGCTGTTCCTAGTGAAGAGTGGAGCCTCTGACGCTCCCCAGTGCGGGGCAGCCCAGTCGCTGGGTTATGACGCTTTAGGTGGGGGCAGGGTCTGAGAGGGAAGAATGGCGCCTGCTCCGCTCTCTCCTGGATTCAGTCCCTTCCGCCACTTCCCCTCTGCCTGGACTGTCTCCGTGCGCGAATGTGGGACCACCTGGTCAGCCAGCCACCTTGCGCGGCCTCACTGGGTCTGCACAGTTGCCCCCTGTGCTCGGGGTCCGCCAGCTGCTGCCTGTGGGCCCGGGGACTGCCAGCCGCCGCCTGTGCACCTGGGAACTGCCTGTAGATGCTGCTTGCGTTCCCGGGTCCGTACCTCCACTTTCTCCTGCCGCGACTCCGCCCCTCTTACCGGTCTGGATGAATGGTTGTTGGACTTCCGTACAGTTCAATTTTCTATAAGTTCTGGTTGTTTTCTTGTTTCTAAATATTTGTTGTCCTTAATTTTGGTTGTTAAAGGAGGCACAGCGTGTCCGCCTACGCCTCCATCTTGGACGGAAGTCTGTTTTTCTCTTGATAAGCCTGCTTAAAGGCTTGCCGATTTTATTTATCTTTTCAAACAACCAACTCCTGGATTCATTGATCCTTAGAATTGTGCTTTTAGTCTCTATGTCATTTAATTCTGCTCTGATATTTGTTCTTTTTCTTGAGTTCTTCTAAGAGTACTGTTACATTGTTTATTTGAAATGTTTCTATCTTTTTTAGGTAAGCCTGTATCACTATGAGCTTTCCTCTCAGGACTGCCTTCATTGTGTCCCATAAGTTCTGGATTGTGGTAAGTTCATTTTGTTTGTTTCCAAAAATGTTTTGATTTCTTCCCTAATCTCATTCTTGATGCATTCATTGTTTAGTAGCATGCTATCAATATCCATGATTTTGAGTGTGTTGTGTTTTTTTCCTTGGTGTTGGTTTCTAGTTTCAGTCCCTTGTGGTCACAGAAAATGTTTGATATGATTTCAATTTCCTTGAATTTCTTGAGGTTTGTTTTGTGTCCTATCATGTGGTCTATCTTTGAAAATGTTCCATGTACATTTGAAAAGAATGTGCATTTTGCTCTTTGGGATAAATGGCTCACTCTCTATATATCAGTGAAGTCCATTTCCTCTAGGGCATTGTTCAGTGACACAATATTTTTGTTGATATTTTGTTTGGAAGAAGTGTCCATTTATGACAGTGGGGTGTTAAAATCTCCTACTATGATTGTGTTGCTGTCAATATCTATCCTGAAGTCCTCCAAGATTTTCTTTATGCATTCAGTTGCTCCTATGTTGGGTGCAAATATATTCACAATGTTTATGTCTTCTGGATGGACTCTTCCTTTGCTTGTTATGAAGTTACCTTCTGGGTCTCTCTTTATGACCCTTCTTTTGAAGTCTATTTTTTCTGATATAAGTATTGCTATCCTGGCTTTTTTTTTTTTTTCCTGTCCATTTTCTTGGAATATTTGTTTCCAGCCCTTCACTTTCAGTCTGTGTAGGTCTTTTGTTCTGACGTGGGCCTCCTGTAGGCAGTATATCTGTGGGTCAAATTTTCTTATCCATTCTACTATTCTGTGTCTTTTGATTGGAAAGTTTCATCTATTTACATTTAAGGTTATTATTGATAGGTACTTATTCATTGCCATTTTTTCGTACCAGTGTTCCTCTCTTTCACTGTTTTTCTTCCTGTTCTTAAAGCAAACCATTTAGCAACCCCTGCAGAGCTGGTTTGGTAAAGGTATATTCTTTGAGGCTTCTTTTTTCCAGGAAGCTTCTTATTTGGCCTTCCATTTTCATTGAGAGCCTTTCTGGATAAAGTAGTCTTGATTTCAGGCCTCTGGTTTTCATTACTTTGAATATTTGTTGCCATTCCCTTCTGGCTTAGAGTGTTTCCATTGAGAAGTCAGCTGCTAGTCTTATTGGGGCTCCCTTGTATGTTACTTCCTGTTTTTCCCTTGCTGCCTTTAAGATTCTCTCTTTGTCTTGGAATTTTGCCATTTTCGTTATGATGTGTCTTGAAGTGGGCCTCTTTGGGTTCCTCTTGACTGGGACTCTGTTTCCTAGATTTGTGTGACATTTTCTCTCATCAAATTAGGGACATTTTCCATCATTACTTTTTCAAATAGGTTTTCTATCCCTTGCTCTTCTTCTCCTTCTGGTACCCTATTATATGGATATTATTATGTTTCCTGTTGTCCTGCATTTCCCTTAACCCCTCTCCATTCTTTCTGAGCCTCTTTTCATTTTCTTGCTCCTTCTGGGTGTTTTTTTCTGCCTTGTCCTCCAGCTTGCTGATCAGATCTTCTCCTTCATCGATCCTGCTTTTTATTCCTTCTACTGTGCTCTTCAGTTCAGAAATTGTATTATTCATTTCTTCTTGGCCCTTGTTGATAGTTTCTTATCCTTTTTCCATGTTGGTATAGTTTTCAGTGAGATCAATGTAGTTTCTCTGTAGTTTTTGGTAATTATGTGTGAGCTCATTGAGCTTCCTTATAACCATTGCTTTGAACTCAATATCTGATAGTTGAGTTGCCTCTATTTCATTTAGTATTCTTTCTGAGACTTTCTCTTTTCCTTTCATTTGGGGATTGTTTCTTTGTCTTCCCATTGTTTGTGAGACTCTTCTTGTTAGCCTCTACTTCTTAAATTGATCTTTTCTGTCTTCCTGGGTTTACAGTGTGGACTTCTATGGTCGAATACCTGTGAGATTATTTGGTAAAGTCTCCTCAATTTCCCGTGCTCATTGGTCTTGGGCTGTCATTTATCTTGGCTCTGTGCATATCGTTCTTGTGTTTTGATTGTTGTTGGATCTTTCTTTGGTGGGTCCTTCCCACCAGCTGGTTAACTGATTGTCACTCTGTCTGCCACCTTTTGTATTCTGTTGTGCAGGTGTAGGCAAGTTGTATTGAAGCTGGTTCTTCCTTGTGCACAAGGTTTTGAGGATTCTCTCTTGCTCTTGTTCAGTTGTTTGTTTGAGTAATTTCTCCACTATTTAGTTGTATTTCCAGATAGGTTCTGGGTTGAGTTAGTGTGGCTTGCACTCCCTCCTTCACCTTCTTCTGTCATTATCTGTTGGTAGTTCCTTTGTTGGTGGTTTTCCTCTTCCAGCAGGTATCCTGGTGTTCACTGCTTCCACCTACTCTTTTTTTGTGATCAATTGGAGGGGGAAGTTGAAATGGCTTAGGACAGGAGGTGTGTATTCTATGATATTTAATGTACCAGCCTTTAGAGAGAAGAGATAAGAGATCTCCTTTGGATATGTATAGTGTTATCTATGATATTCCACCCAACTAGCCACTTTTTAGAAAGGGTAGAAAGAAAATAATACTTTTGTTGGGTGGGGAAGGATTGTGAGTTGGATCTAGAAAGTAATGAATTTGTAGGAGGTCAGTGAGATTAAAGGATAGAAAACAGGTGTAGTGTGTGAGAGACTAGAGTTAACCACAACAATAATAAAGTTCAGGAAACAGTGAAGTGGGCTAAGGTCTGGGAGGGGTGCTGTGTAGTATTTACAACTGTATGGAACAGCAATTATTTACAGTAATAATGGAGCAACAATCATATGAAAGAATCTATGTAATCTGGATAACAAGAATAGGAAGTATAGGACCTAGAGTAGTGTGCTAATGGAACACAGTTGAAATGAAAGGTAGTAAATCAACCATACACTGTGAAAGAGAGAACAAGGGAAACCAGTCAAACAATACAATTTAACCAGTGAAGTGAAGAAGACTAAACAGAAAGAAGAGAAATACAAAAATACTAATAAAATGAAAGATGTAAGAATAATGAAAAAATAATAATACAAACATACAATAACTTGCAAGTTCTCTGTAGTAACAAAGTGAAATTTGTCTCATTGTCTCAGCTGTTGGGATGCCCCCTCTTTGCTTCCCACTCTGGTCTTTTCACCGTTCCAGTTTTTAGTGTCTCACCTGTGGGAATTTAAAAATAAAAACAAAAACAGAAGGATGGAAGAAGAGATAAAAAGGGAAAGAAAGGAAGAAGGCATAAAAAAGAAAGAAGGAAATAAAGATGGAGTTAAAAGAAAAAAAATTTTAAAAGAATTACTTTAAAAAAAGCCTTCTGCTGACTTAAAACTTGCAAAACCAGTTATGCTGGTCTTCCTGGCTGCAACAGACTGAGCAGGGATTAGTTTGGCTTTTTTCTCTTCCTGATGGGTACTCTGCCAGCCTGTAACCCAGTTCCCTAGCAGCTTCCTGTCCAGCAGGTTCAGGTTCAGGTGTACACTCTCTCCGGGGCTTCGGATGTGGGTGCAGGGCCTTCTGTGCCACCACAGGAGCACCGCGTGACTGTGTGGGGAGGATGAACAGAATGCTCTCTGGCAACTCAGTTTATATATAACATGAATTTTGTCTGTCTCTGTCCATGAATAGAATACATAAAACATTTTGCATGTCAAGGATCATTCCATTTCAAAATTTCATGGAAACCCATGTTAGCCAGGGGTGATATTTAATCACTCAGACGTAGTCCTAGTAGTATTTTCAGAATTTGCTTATAATCACTGTCACTTCTTTCTTGTATTCTCTCCTCATTTGACAAAAATAAATAGTAGAAAAGGTTTCCTGAGGGCCATATTGTTTCTCACTTGGTTAGCTTTCCAGAAGACAGTTTATTTTAAAAGTCTAATTTAATCATCTTAACCCTAAAGCTTGAAGAAGAGGGGAGTGTAGCTAATATAAGTTACATTCTACTTCACTATAAATTCCTAATGAATTATTTCAATATGCAATAAAAATCTGCATGTCCTACATTTTGATGACTCCTATCCTTACAAGCTTTTTATAGCACTCCCTTCATGCCAAAGACACAAATAGTAGATTTTAAAAGACCCTTAAAATTAACTTTTCTTATTAATAAGGAGAAAGATTATTTGTTTCAATAAAAATCAGCAGTAGAATTATAAAGTAATGCTTAATTGCTATGATTCAGACTGAATTGTTTGATGGAAGTACTTTTCTGTGACTATATATGAAATGGAAAGAACAGCAGAAAAATACCTGGTGTTTTAGCATATTTCTCAAATGAAGATAAAGAAGTATTCTTCTTATTTATTATTTTTAAGCACTCATAAAAAATTTGATCATCTTTGTCCTGATTGGTGTGGCTCAGTGGGCTGGATGTTGTCCTGCAGAGCAAAGGGTCACCAATTTGATTCCAGGTCAGGGCAGATGCCTGGGTTACTATGGGCCAGGTCTCCAGTTGGGGGCATGAGAGAGGCAAGCAATAGATGTTTCTCTCCCTCTCTTTCTTCCTCCCTTTCCCTCTCTCCAAAAATAAATTTTAAAATATCTTTATAGAAGGTGGTCACCTTTGAGAATTATAAATACAGGGATAGAGGTTGGCAGAATTCACTTAAAAGGAATTATTTATGATTTTGTCAATAAGTAACCAGAAAATAAGTTTTCACTGTTATGCTAAAGTCTTGTCAAAAGCTCTATAATCCACTACCAGCCTTGTGTTCTGAAAAAAAAAAATGGATGTAAATTATCATCATAGAAAATACTATCCTGTTTACCAAAAGAAACATGCTAATAAGTCAGTTGTATCTAGTCAACTCTGCTGACTTGACACATAATGATTTTCTTATGTTTGTTATGGCATGCAATGTATCTGTTTGACATTTTGATTATCTAGGGAACTGTTAAACCTTCCAATTAGAGCACAAGCTCCTTGAAAGCAGGCATGGTGTCTTATTTGTGTTGTCTTATACATATTAGTTGAGATACTTCACGCATATTACTTAACTTTTGTGCAACAGTTTCTTTGTTTATAAAATGAATACAGTAAGTCACAGTTTGAAAGTATTTATCAAAGTACTGTTTATGAATAAGGCCTCAATATATGTCAATTTCTTTACCCATGCATCTTACATATGGGAGATTAGAGGCAAATATTTGATAAATTATTATGTGAATGATTGAATCATAGAAAGCTATGTAAGCTTAGTTTAAAGTTTACTTAGGAGTAATTGGCAAAATTGAATAGGAAAAAAGTACAAAATTATCCAAGATCTTTGTTATATATTAATTAAATGAGCCCTCTCTTACTAGATAGTGGCAATGTGATCATATTTTATTTTATTTTTTAAATTTTATTTATTTTTTAATCAGTATTTTTTAATTGTTGATATTGTACAGTTTTCTGTCATATTTTATTTTTTGAAAAATCAGAACACTTTGATCATTTAATGCATCATAGTAATTACCACTTGCATTATATTAGGTCATTGTTGTTAAATACTGGCTTCCTACCTATCCCATCTCTATGGACTCAGTACAGCTTTCCACTCCTTAATTTTAGGCTTAGCCAATTATTTTCTTTGACGCATGGGATATTTATTACATTTATAGATTTCAAGAGTCCACAAAGTGTAAAATCATATCTAGATTATATATCTCTTCCATATATGAAATAGACTAAAATATCAGCATACTAAAAATACTGATGTGATGAAAGAATTATTTAAACATTACCTCAGTAGACTGAGGGAAGGAAGCAATATACTGGATTCTCAGTCTAGGTTCTCCACACCTCAAGAGCTCTATAAAGATAATAAAAGTTATCTGCATGCTATTTTAAATATTTCAAAAAGCTTAAGGAAAATATAGTAAATGTCAAATCTAATTATGTGTAGGCTAAATACGATAAGTTTATTTGTTTTAGGCCGAAATTTTATCAAGACTGTGGTAAAAAAAAATCTTCTGTATAAAACCACATATTCAACATATAAATTATAAAATCCTCATGTGGAAGTAAATGGATAGCTATGAAACTTCATATAATTTCAACTTGAAAGAACCATCCTTGAGATCTGTTGGACAGATAAAGCACTGTAACTTCCAAATAATCTAAGTGATGCAATTTCTTATTTGGTAGCATATAAAATCTTATTTTCCAGAATTTTCCTAAGTTTCAATTTCCTATGGGTTTTTACAAGGTTACTATGCCTTTTGAAGGGTAGAAATATATTTTAGAGATGTATTTCCTGGAGTCAACTGACCAAATTGTGGTTTTTATTAGGCTTGATTCTAGAGAGCTTGTACTTAAGGAAATATTTACAAAGAGCTTGTTATCCTATTTTTACATGTTATATTATCACTCAATAGACTAAGGACAAGACTAAGCTGAAAAATGCCTCTTTATAAAATAAATATAAATTTGATCATTAGGACAGGCTGCACAAGGTGACAGAATCTTTAAACAGACTCTGATTGGACAAAATGTTTATTTCTACATATTTCAAACGGCTGAAGCAGCTCTATTTTGAAACTCTATCAGGCTATCTCCTCTTACAAACATATATGTAGAAACCCAATCTTCTAAAATTAGTTACTGCATTTTAACTTACCACCCTCATTTTTTTTTTCCATTTTAGGAACTGTCAGGTGTTTACAAACCAGTGAACCAGGTGCTGTGATTTATTATGCTTAGTGACTTTAGTCACATTGTGTTCATTATGCACACAGTGTGCCCTAATGAAATGTGACTGGTTTAACCAGATATGATGTCTCACAAAGACGTGTCACCCTGAGATCTCTAAAGAGACACATTTAAAAGTTAGGAGACAAAGAAACAAATGACTCAATTTGGGAATGATATTTTAAGGTATTAAATTGTAGAAAAAAGTAAAATGTAAAACTATTTTTCTTTTCCCAGGTCAGAAAGAAAAATGTGTAAGGTGAATATATATGTATGTGCAAAAAACATTAAAAATAATTTAAATAATAATAGAAGTAGTAATATAATAAAAAATCTCTGAAGAGTATATAATATAAGCCACACAAATTTAATCCTTAAAAACATATTTTATGTGGGCAAAAATGAAATATAATTATGTATTTACTGGTAATATTTCCAATATAACTATTATATCTTATGATTATACCAAACCATATATAATTGTTTAAAAAAAGACTTGAGACTAATGCTTGGAAATAGGGAGCAACTATTAGCTTACTTATTAATTAGGGTTCCATTTGACATTCTATTTGTTTTAAATTTCATGTAATGTTTCAATAAAAATTATACATTTACAGAATATTTAAAATCCAATTATTCTTCATGGTTATAATGGAAAAGAAATTAAGCAGTCTCCTTCCCTGTCTCTCCTCATAAAAGATCCCTTTCACTAGACATAGGTTTTCAACTTTTATCTAATATTTCCACAGCTCTAAATAAAATGCTTATACTACTAGCACTTTTTTAAATTTTATATTGCTTGCTGACTTCCTACTATAAAAGATGAAGCAACAGCTCTCACTGTATAGTTCAGTGGATTGATCACAGGCCTGCAAGCCAAAGGGCCAAAGGGTCACAGATTCAACTCCTAGTCAGGGAGCATGTCTGGGTTGTGGGCTGGGTCCCCCCTGGGGGGCGCGCATGACAGGCAACTGCAACTGATGTTTCTCTCCCTCTCTTTCTCTTTCCCTTCCACTGTCTCTAAAAATAAGTAAATAAAATCTTTAAAAAAAAAAAAAAAGATGCACCAAGGGCCAGTGGGCTGCAATGATTTTTTCCAAGTCACACCTAGATCATCTGGCTCCTATTCCAGTGTTTAGTCATTTATAATTAATTGATTAGTCAATTAATAAGTTAACTGTCCCATATAATATTACCACATTGGGAATACAAAGTAAATTATAAGACATAAAATATGAGTAAGGCTACTTTGCATTATCTAGTCACAAACTCAAACTAAAAATTATCTTCTATATTAGTATGCATATTCAGAAACATTTGGTTAATAACAAACAAACATAATCTCTTTTAAAAAAAAGTAGAAATGAGGATCTTTTTGATCCCTGAGAGGTTTCTTTTGGAACAATTAACATTAGCTTAGGACATAGAGGAAGGTTTACCATTTACCCATGAGTAACATTAATTATCTTATTTGGAATATATAAGGATTCAGTGTTTAGTCATTTATAATTAATTAATGAGTCAAATACAAAGTTATTGTATTTTTGTGTTTTATTATTGTTTGGTTTCTTGTTACAAGCATCTTGACTCTTATGAACTATTGGTTCCTTAGAAACAAATACCAATATTGGTAAGTTGGGGAAACTCCACAAGTGTGAGGTCTATATGATCATACATGATAGAGCCTTTACATCTAGACTGATAGGACCTTAAAGTATTATTCATGGTGGTCAAGATATTAAAACAACCTAAGTACCCTTAGGTAGATGATTGGATAAAGATGGTGTGTACATATATACTATGAAAGACTACTCAGTCATAAGAAAAAATGAAATACTACCATTTGCAACAACATGGATAGACCTTGACAATATCATGCTAAGCAAATAAGTCTGGTAGGAAAACACCAAGAACCATATAATGTCACTCATTTGTGGGATATAAAACTGAGATCAACAAATGAAGAACAAGACACAAATACTCACGAAGACAACATATGGTGGTTATCAGAGGGAAATGGGGAGAGGAATGTATTAATAGGTAAAAGGGTCCAAATATATGGTGATGGAAAGAGATTTGAATTTGAATAGTAAACTCACAATGCAATATACAGATGTATTATAGAATTGTACACTTGAAACCTATATAATTTTATTTAGTAATGTCACCCTAATAAATTTAATAAAAAAGAAAGATCTTAAAATTATTTAAGGATTTTCCCCACTGATATCTATTTACATTTTCCTTCTATGTCTATTTGAACTACTAGATTAACCTGCCTTTACAGCATAGAAGTTTGTTCTTTTATTAAATGCAAAGCTTAATTTAGGATAATAATCCTAATTCAGTAAATCCTAGACAGGGTATGGCAGACCCTTCTGCGTGGCATGGGCCCAGCTGCCACACAGAGACGCACAGGACCCACGCCCATGGATAGGTTCTCTCGTGGGTAATCAGATTTGCAATATACCTAGGCTGCTTTGAGCCTTGCTTTCACTGTAACTTCCTAAAATCCATACTAAACCTTGTAGGGACCAGTGTAACCGGCTCAACCACTTTTGCCTTTTCATTTGCTAATATCCTTCTTCTGTGATGTAATTAGGGACATTGGCTCCTTTTGTTGTAACCCGGGGCAGAGTGAGTGAGGACCATCTTGTAATGTGAGGAGATATAGAATAAAGGCCTGTCATGGCGGAGGCCACAGCTTTTGTTCCCCTTGAGAGAAAAGCCACGCTGTTGTCCTTTTTCCTCCACCGGACTAGTCCGTGTGTGTGTTTTATTTCATCCATAATGAAATCACAGGGTCAGGGCTCATATGGGATAGCATGTCATGTTTTATTCAGAGATTGCATAATATAAAATGTTTAGCACATTGTCTAGAGTACAATAGATTTTTTTAAAAGGTGGATTTCACTATTTTTGTATGTATATTCATCTGTTTCTTCCACTAGAGTTTTATCTCCTCAACAGTGGATTTCCTGGGGTGCAAATATCATGTGTTACAGAGTCTGGCACATTTCAGGCACAGTGCTTAATAAGACTTTATATTACTAAACTATTCTATATTAAGATCTTATTGTGTGAATTTATATTCTAGGATAGAGTTGAATTTGTGGTCTATGTTAGAGCATAGAATGATAAATGTACCTATATGAGAATTCTCAAAATTTGTTACATGACAGAAGCCACATATAAAACAATCTTATGTAAATGCACTATAGTGTTAAAAGATTGGTTATAATTAATAGCTCTGTTAATTGCTATTATAGCTTATTTGGAGACCATGTCTTCCACTTTTTGGATAATAGCCTAGTACCTAAATCAGCATCATGTTTGTAAAGACAGATTAATAAGTGTTCAATTGATTGTAACTCTCTCTGCCCTTTAAAAAATGCTAAAACCTCCACTTCTCAAGTTAGTTTTCTTCCACCAGCTTATATTAACATGCACTCACTAGAAACTTAATGTTTCATACCATATGTTATTTAGATTAGAAAAAGGAAATACTATGAACACAGTGAACAAAAGTTAGGACATTAAACTTCGTGAATCTAGTTAACAAAGGCTATTGGATATAATAAAGCCAAGAGAGCTATGTATGACTCTATTCAACCCTTGCTTCTCCTATTCTCTTAAAACTGTGTCTTGTCCATGAACTTCCCAGGTTCACTTATGAAAATTAAAAAAAAAAAACCACAATGTCTCTGTTGCCATCAATTTTAGACATGCTTGCTTGTCTGATTTTAGTGACTTTGTAGTTGTGAATGACATGTTTACAAGAAATAAGAGCAAAAAATAGCTACATTTCTCTTGATTGTGTCAGACTTGTTGCACACAACATTAAGTATTTGCCACCCTGGCCCTTAACAATTAGAAAGCCCAACAAAAGACCTCTGTCCTTGTTGATCATGCATTGGAGTAAACAAGTAGATCTGTGTTCAGTTATGAGAACAATTGGGCCAAAGACTGGTTATGACTGCTGTATTTCCTGTATACATTATAGCAGTTTAGCCTTGAGGTTTCATAGGGGAACAGTGTTATAAAGGCCAATGGTCAAATTCAATTAAAATGTGTGTATGTAGACTATCTGATATTTTAGGATACATTGACAAAAACAAACAAATGAGAAAAATAGAACCAGAGACATAAGAATAAAAGAACAAACTGACAGTGACTAGAGGGGAGAAGGATAGGGCATAACGGGGGAAAGTAGGGGAAGGGGCAAGTCAAGGAACATGTATAAAGGACCCGTGGACAAGGACAACGAAGTAGGGACTGACCATGGGAGCAGAGTCAGGGTAGGCGGGGCAGGGGAGAGCAACGGGGGAAAATGTAGGACAACTGTAATGAACAACAATAAACAATAATATAGAATGGTTATTTTACTCAAGTGTTTCATAGTCAATGCGACAAGACACAAATATAGGCAACTAATTACTAGAAAGCACAATCTGAACAGTAACATAACAGAAATCCAGACAAAGTATAGTGTGAAGCAAGAGAATAAAGAATTAACTCCAAGGGGAAAAACTTAAAGGAGGATATACCTTTGGAGCTTGTCTTTAAAAAATGTGTATGATGACCTTGACTTTCAGAGACTGAGCAGAGAAGGACAGTCCAGAGGAAGAGAACAACATGGGTAGAAACAAAGAGCAAAACAAGAATTGTCCAATGTCCCTGCAACAGAGGAAAGATGATCAGAACTCAGGCTGAAGAGGTACATGGAAACAGATGATGGAGATTTTTAATACCATGATGAATAATGTAGATATTATTCAAAAGAAAACTTATAGTTTTAGAAAATGTGAATGACATGATAAATTTTGAAATTTAGGAAGTCTACTGTTATAGGGGTATAATCATTTAGAACATGTAGAAATAAGAGGTAAAGGAGAATATTACTATAAGCCCCAAACATGAAAGAAGGAAGTGAATTGGGGCAAAAGGGATAAATAGAAAAAAAAAGATGTGAAAAATATTGTGTAGTTGAAATAAACAAAGAAAAGATGTAGTCAGAGATTAGTAACAACATAGAGAACACAGGGAGAATGAATTAGATGAGATGCAAAAACACTGTAGTTGAACCCAATGGAATGGAATGGAATACATTAGGAGAAGGCTCAGGTGGGAGCAACCCATTATTAAATATTATGATTCCAATTCAAATCCCAAATCAAGGACTGGTGAATTAGTGGTATGCCCCACATAGATTTAAAATATTGTTAATGACCTATAATATTATTTGGACTCATCTTTATATCTTGGGGACAATTTTGTTTGAAAATCAGCTTTTAAAATATTAGCAAGTTATTGAGTAAGTACATGAGAAGTATTTTCTTATACACTTAAACATTTGGAGCTTACTTAAGTAAGGGAAGTGCAAATCATCTTGGGCTCAGTATGTACAAAAATTTAGTATTGGACATGGCTGGCAAATTTTTGCAGGGAGTTCTCCACATACTCAATTCTTTTTCATTATTTATTTATTTATTTATCTACTTATTTACTTATTTATTTTCTTTTTTTTTAAAGGGTTTTTTTTAAAGATTTTTTTAAAATTTATTATTTATTTATCTTTTAGAGGGGAAGGGTAGGAGAGAAGGAGAGGGAGAGAAATATCAATGTACGGTTGCCTCTCGTGTGTCCCCTGCCGGGAACTGGCCCGCAACCCAGGCATGTGCCCTGACTGGGAATCAAACCGCGATCCTCTGGTTCGCAGGCCCGCGCTCAATCCACTGAGCTACACCAGTCAGGGCTACTTATTTATTTTCTAAGGTGAGTCATCTCATGTGTAAAGCCAGAAAAAAAAATGTTTTTAGAAACCAAAAGTTTCATTTTCCTACATACCAAAAACTGGGGAATTTTTAGTGATAAACTGCATATTTTCAGGCATGGCTACTATTTGACTAAAATGCTGAGTCATTGGGTGGTGGGTGCTGCTAGGCAGAATTAAGGATTGGGACCCTTTTGAGTAGAGGGTAAAGTATCTGTGAATGCAGTAGGTATTTATAATTATATAATAATCACACTATTAGCTGCTGTGACACTTTTGTGGCCTATTCCTCTGTTATTAAAATTCTGCAATTAGAATTCATTCTTGCAGAGTATGGTGTCAAGACAAGAGTAAAGGGAACAGTAGTACCCACAGATGCAAAGAACTATAGTTCCAAGTGGAGTGAAAACAGCTTCCTTGAGAAAACACTGTAGGTGTAATTTGAAGGCATACATAAAAGGACAATGTGCATAATTCAATATTTACCCTGCCTGATGATAATTGGTATTGGAAAGGGTGACATTCTCCTTTCAGATGAGAGTTCTTTCCAGGTAGCAAGGACCATTGAATTTTATGTTTCTGATGCATACTTTCTCAATCATAGGGACTGAGAAGAAAAAGCCTGAATTATTAGGTAA
This sequence comes from Glossophaga mutica, assembly GCA_039655065.1. NCBI lineage: Eukaryota > Metazoa > Chordata > Mammalia > Chiroptera > Phyllostomidae > Glossophaga > Glossophaga mutica. The sequence goes on from CM077318.1 coordinate 30,838,292, forward strand.
TTAATGCTCACTAGTTTTTTTTTTTTTTTAACTATGCCAAAGTTTTAGTGGCTCATACAAAACCAGATGTTCCTACATAAATATCTCTCTTGCACAGCTCTTGCCCAAACATGATTCAAAAATCCAGGCTCCTTCTATTTAATAGTTCTGCCACCCCACAGGCCTCTTTCAGAATGTTACACACTACAAAATGCACATTCAGCCAGGAGATGAAAAGACAAAGTGAGGTATCAAGAAAGATCATGTGCATTTTTAACAGTCCAGCGTGCATGTGACATCCATCACTGCCCACAATTCATTGACCAGAACTAAGCACATAATAATACCTACATGTACGAGAGTTGGGAAATGCAGTCTTTTTTGTATGTATGGGAGGTTAAGGAAGTGAGGTTGAATCTGGATTCCTAGATATCACAGCAGGACACGGTTTGCATGAAATTTAATTATGTTTATGAGGGAAAGCACAGATTATTCTGGATTCAAGAGGAGGATTCCAACAAGTGCATGGGTTGTATTGCAAATTTAAGATTTAATTATTTTTGGGTAAAAATAAATTCATCAATTAATTTCTTTGTCAGATTCTTCAGCATGCATGATGGTGACATGGCCAAAGGAGGACAGTGGGCTAAAATTTTGAGTATTTGTTATTGTCTTGATTTCATCACTAATGTGTGACCTTTGGTATAGCTCATAACTGTTACAGCCTATTTTATCTGTAACATAAGACTACTAATTCTCTTTCATAGTCCCAATTTACATAAGATCCCAACTACAAGTAGCACAAAGCACAGAATATGTTAACCTCACCGGTCAAATGAGAAGAGCTCCTATGCCTTCCTTATTTTCCATCAACTCTGATTGCTTTCTGGTTTCCATCTTATCACACAAGAGTAGTTGTTGAATAGAATATGACCGTCTGGCAGAAAAGGCTTTACAATAATTTCCACCTGTGTCCCCAGGTTGGACAAATGAATACTTTACAGAAGAAGAATATGTATTTCACAAACCATGTCTATTGAGAGATGCTGAAGATAATACATAAAGGGCAAAAAAAAAATTTTGTTTTAACAATCTCTAGCTGAATTTGTAGCTCTTTCAGATAAAAATAAACCTTTTAATACTGAAAAATTGGATCTAAAATTAGACAACAAATGGAGTATTTTCCCTCACTCCCCCTTTTCAGTTTATTTTTAGTACCACATTATGCAAATATCTTCATGAAGCAGGGGAGCAGAGTTTTGCATTAGCTTATTCTAAATACAAAATTAGATAAAAAGTTATTAAATAAGAGAAATTAAGGTAGTACGTGAATAGATATTGGTGACAGAAGTAAAATTAATAATTGGCCTTTTGCAATAGAATTCCTAGTTATTTGTTCAAAATAAAATTCATTTTATATCGTGAGTTTGTCATTAGGTTCTAAGAGTTTGAAATAACTTTGCATAAGGTAAACAAATTTTAAAAACAAAAAGAGATCAGGTTATTGAATAGTAATGGTCTTCTCAGGAACATTAATGAAAGATAAACCTGGTAGATTTAAAACTTTCTTCATTTCCTTCAATTTTTAAGCATCAATTACCTGTTAATAAGTATACTGACATTTTACCATTATTACCAAATAATATTAAATCATCCAATTACTGCTACTTCATTGGTTTGAGTAGGTGGAATATTTTTCTGAGGATGAAGATAGAGTCCTCAATACAACCTGATAATTTACTCCAATTTAATATTCATTGAACACTTGCTGAGTGTGTAGCATTATACGAAGATGCTAAAGAGGGAGATCCAAGAGGTAGAGGAGTGAGTGGAAGCTACACTAACCTCCTCCCAAGACCAATCTGGAATTACAATTAAATTGTAGAGAAATCATCCTGAATAAGCACTAGCTGGAGAGAAGTCTTATAACCAAGGACAAACAGAAGAAACCAATTCACCACAAGACTGGTAGGCAGTGTGAAGGAGGTGCGAAATGTCTGGTTTGGCTCCCACAGAGAGCAGCTGAAGTTCTGGAGGGATATTTCAGCAGCCTGGAGGTTCCCCATGAAAAGTGTGAGGTCTAAACCCCAAGATGGGCTCCCCAACCACTAGTAACAGAGCCAGAGAGGAATCCAAATAACATCCAGCTGTGAAAAGCAGCAGGGTTTCTACCTGCCAGGGAGAAACTGCTGCAGACACAGAGAGCCTCTTAAAGGACCAATGCACAAAATTTATTCTGTAGCCACTTACCTTAGGCTCTGGCGGAGGAATGTCAGAATCAACTAGAGATGCTTGAGGAGAGTCCGGGGCTGGTGGCTAGGTGGAGAGAACTGAAGGAACAGCTATCAGGATCCCCAGCTGAGTCCCCCATGCAGCAGAGGCCATCTTGTTCGGGCACAACACTACACTCCAAACATCATCCACCTGAAGGGAAGAAATAGCCCCACCCACAAGAATTACTCTGCCCCACCCTAGGATGCTTAAGCCAGAGTGCTCATTACAGCTTGACTGGATTAATGACTAATTAGTTTAATGGCTGATTAGCTTAGCAGCTAAAGGAGAAAATACAAAGAAGCATACAGAATAGACAGAGGAAGAAAGAGACCCCAAATGAAATAATAGAATTCTCCAGAAGAACTAGATTAAATGAAGCTAAGCAATTTATCAGATAGAGTTTAGAGTAATGATTCTAAGAATACTCAAGAGCGTGGAAAAAGAAATAGAGCCCTGGCTGGTGTGGCTCAGTAGATTGAGTGGTGGCCTGCAAATCAAAGAGTCACTGGTTCAATTCCCAGTCAGGGCACATGCCTTGGTTACAGGCCAGGTCCTCAGTCAGGGGCAGATGAGGGGCAACCACACATTGGTGTTTCTCTCCCTTTCTTTCTCTCTCCCTCCCCCTAGCTCTAAAAATAAATAAATAAAATCTTTAAAAAAAGATACAGGAACCAAGAAAAGGACCGGTCAGAAATAAAGGATGCACTATCTGAAATAAATAATACACTGAAAGGAATAAACAATAGGTTAGATGAAGCAGAGGACTGAATCAGTGTTTTGGAAAACAAAATAGAAAAGAACACCCAGGCAGAGCAGCAAAAAAAAAAAAAAAAAAAAAAAAAAAAAAAAAAAAAAAAAAAAAAAAAAATTAAAAATTGAGGAGAGCTTAAGAAACATTTTGGACAATGTGAAGCATAATGACATCTCTATTATAGAAATACCAGAAGGACAAGAGAGTGAACAAGGGATTGAGAACCTATTTGAATAAATAAATGACTGGAAGAGTCCATAATCTGGAGAAGGAAAAATCACACAAGCTCAGGAAACTCAGAGAGCCCCAAACAAGTGGGATACAAACAGTCCCACCCAAAGATGCATAATAATTAAAATGCCAAGGCTTAAAGACAAGGAGACAGTCTTAACAGCCACAAGAGAAGAGGCAGTATTTATCTCTAAGGGAGCACCAATTAGACTGTCATTTTGTTACTCAACAGAAACAGATCAGGCCAGTAGGGAGTGACTTGAAATATTCAATGTGATGAAAATCAAGGAACAACAAACAAGGTTACTTTACCCAGAAAAGTTCTCATTTAAAATCAAAAGAGAAATAAGGACCTTCCCAGATAAGAAAAACTTAAAGGAGTTAGTTAACAACAAACCAGTATTGCAACAAATGTCAAAGGGCTGGCTTTAAGAATAAGAGGGAAAAGAGAAAGAAAAAAAACAGAGGAAAACAGTATAACAATAAAATGGCACTACATACAAATATTTCAATAATCATCTAAAATATAAATAGCTTAAATGCTCCAACCAATAGACATTGGATAGCTGAATGAATAAGAAAATAAGACCCAGATATATGCTCCCTCCAAGAGATACACCTCAGGTCAAAACATACACACGGACTAAAAGTAAAGGGTTGGAAAAAGGATATTTCATACAAACGGAAAAGAAAAAAAAGCTGGGGTAGCAGTACTTATAGCTGACAAAATAAACTTTAAAACTAAGGCTATATTAAGAGACAAGGAAGGACACTACATAATGATAAAGGGAACAATCCAACAAGAAGATAAAACCCTAGAAAACCTTTATGAAACCAACAAGAGCACCTAAATTTTAAAGCAAATCTTCATGAGCATAAAGACAGATATCAACAGAAATACAGTCATAGTTGGGAATTTTAACACCCATTGACTTCAATGGATAGCTCTTCTAGGCAGAACATCAACCAGGAGAAAGTGACTTTAAATGACATACTAGATTAAATAGATTTAATTTATATTTTCGGTGCATTTCATCCGAAAGCAACAGAATATACATGCTTTTCAAGTGCACATGGAATGTTTTCTAGGATAGACCACTGTTAGGACACAAAACAAATCTCAATAAATTAAAGAAGACTAGAATAATATTAAGCATCTTCTCTGACAACAATGCTATGAAACTAGAAATCAATCACATGATCACTGAAAAACACGCAAAGACATGGAAGCTAAATAACATGTTATTAAACAGTGAATGAGTCAACAATGAGATCAAGGAAGAAATCAAAAGATATCTTGAAACAAATGAAAATGAGAACATAACAACCCCAAATCTGTGGCACACTGAAAAAATATTCTTAAGAGGGAAATTCATAGCATTACAGCCTTATTTCAAAAAATAAGAAAAAGCTCAAATAAATAACTGAACTTCACACTTCAAGAAACTTGAAAAAGAACAACAAACAAAGCCCAAAGTAAGTAGAAGGAAGGAAATAATAAATATTGGAGCAGAAATAAAGAAAATAGAGCCTAAAATATGATATGAAAGATGAATCCAAGAACTGGTTATTTGAAAATGTAAACAATATTGCCAAACATTTAACCAGACATCAAGAAAAAAAGAAAAAGGAACGAAATAAATAAAATCATAAATGAAAGAAGAGAAATCACAACTGACACCAAAGAAATACAAAGGTCTGTTTGAAAACATTATGAACAACTGTATGCCAATGAACTGGACAACCTGGACAAATGGGATAAATTCCTAGAAATATGCACACTTCCAGAAATAAATTAGCAAAAACCAAGGAATCTGTATAGACAGATTACACCTAATGACACTGAAGCAATAATAAAAAAAACTCCCAACAAAGAAAAGCCCTGGACCAGACGGCTTCAGAGGTGAATTTTACTAAACATTCCAAGAAGAGCTAACACCTCTGCTCCTCAAAATATTTCATAAAATACAAGAGGAGAGAAGATTCCCAAACTCATTTTAAACATTACCCTAGTTCTGAAACTAGATAAAGACACTACAAGGAAAGAAAATTTTAGGCCAGTATGCCAGATGAACATAGATGCTAAAATCCTCAACAAAATAGTAACACACCGAATACAGCAATCTATCAAAAAGATCAGAGACCATGATCGAGTAGGATTTATTCTGGTAATGCAAGGATGGTACAACATTCACAAATCAATAAACATGGTGCACCACATAGAAAATGAATGATAAAAACCACATGATCATATCAATAGGTTCAGTAAAAGCTTGTGATAAAATCCAGCAACCATTTAAGATAGAAACTCTCAGCAAAGTGGGAATATACAAACCATACCTAAACATAATAAAGGCCATATATGACAAACTCACTGCCAGCATCATACTTAATGGACAAAAACTACAAGCATTTCCCTTAAGATCAGCAACAAGACAGGGATGACCACTTTCACTTCTCTTGACATAGTATTAGAAGTTCTAGCCACAGCAATTAGATAAGAAGAAACGAAAGACATCCAAATTGTAAAGGAAATAGTAAAACTGTCTTTATTTTCAGATGACATGATACTGTACATCAAGAATCCCAAAGATTCCACCAAGAAACTATTAGAACTGATAAATTAATTCAGCAAACTAGCTGGATACAAAATTAATATCCAGTAATCAGTTGCATTTTTATATGCTAATAATGAACTATCATAAAGGAAATTAAGACAACAATCCCATTCATGATTACTTCAAAAATAATAAAATACCTAGGAATAAACCTAACCAAGGATGTAAAAAACCTATACACAGGAAGTTCTAAGACACTGAAGAAACAAATTTAAGTAGATACAAATAAGTGGAAAAACATACCATGTTCATGGATTGGAAGAATTAACATCACTAAAATGTCCATACTACCCAAAGCAATCTATAGATTCAACACAATTCTTGTCAAGGTCGGGAAAAATGGTGGCAGGGGAAAATGAAGACAACTGTACTTGAACAACAATAAAAAAGATTCAATAAGTCTTTCACAGAAATAGAACAAATATTTCAAAAATTTATATGGAACCACAAAAGACCCTGCATAGCAACAGTGATCCTGAGACCAAATGATGAAGTTTGAAAATTATGCTACCTAATATCAAACTATACTACAAGGGCATAGAAATCAAAACAGCCTAGCACTGGCATAAAAACACATTCATAAATCAGTGGAACAGAATAGAGAGCCCAGAAATAAACCCACATCTTTATAGTGGGTTTATTTCTTTATAGAAGCAAGGACATACAATAGGCTAAAGATACTTTATTAAGTAAATGGAGTTAGGAAAATTCAACAGATACATGCAGAAAAGTGAAACTAGACCATCTTCTTAACCACACACAAGAATAAATTCAAAATGGATGAAAGACTTAAATGTTAGACAAAAACCATAAAAATCCTTGAAAAAACATAGGCAGCACAATCTCAGACATTGCTTGTAGAAATTTTTCATCGGATATATCTGCCCAGTTAAAGGAGACAAAAGAAAAAAAATAGGACCACATGAAACTAAAAAGATTTTGTACAGTAAAGGATATCATTAACAAAATAAAAAGACAACCCACAGAATGGAAGATCCTATTTGCTGATATATCTGATAAGGGGTTAATATTCCAAATTTATAAAGAACTCACAAAACTCCACACCAAAAGAACTAACCACCCAATTAAAAAATGGGGAAAGGACACTGTCAGACTGTTCTCAAATTCAGTGTCTTACAGTGTCCTTTCCCCATTTTTTAATTGGGTGGTTAGTTCTTTTGGTGTGGAGTTTTGTGAGTTCTTTATAAATTTGGAATATTAACCCCTTATCAGATATATCAGCAAATAGGATCTTCCATTCTGTGAGTTGTCTTTTTATTTTGTTAATGGAGGGAATTTCAGGGGAAAAGGGGAACAGTTTAGAGCAACAAGTATAAAGGACTCATGGACAAAAACTATGGGGGGGTGGAAATGGGAGGAAGGTGGGGAGGGCTGGGGTGGTGGGCTGGGGCGGGGTAAAAGACAGAAAACTGTACAATATCAACAATTAAAAAATACTGATTAAAAAAAATAATAAAGAAAAAAAAGGGGAAAAAAATGGGGAAAGGACCTGAATAGACACTTCTCAAAAGAGGACATATAGGTGGCTAGTAAACATGTGAAAAGATGTTCAATGTCAGTAATAATCAGAGAGATACAAATAAAACCAAATGAAATACCATCTCACAGCTGTCAGAATGGCTATCATCAATAAATCCATAAAAAAACAAGTGCTGGTGAGGATGTGAAGAAAGGAGAACCCTTTTGCACTGTTGGTGGGAATGGAGACTGATACAGCCACTGTGGAAAGCAGTATGAAGATACCTCAAAAAGTTAAAAATGTATCTGCCTTTTGACCCATCCATCCCACTTTTGGGAATATATCCAAAGGAACCAAAAACACTAATTCAAAAGAACATAAGCACCCTCATGTTCATTGCAACATTATTTACAAGATATGGAAGCAACCCAAATGGCCATCAATAGATGACTGGATAAAAACAACTATGGGGTATTTACACAATAGAATTCTACTTGGCCTTTTAAAAAAAGATAATTTTACCCTTTGAAATGATGTGAATGGACCCAGAGAACATTACGCTAAGTGAAATGAGCCAGTCAGAGAAAGACAAGTACCATATAATTTCACTCACATGTGGAATCTAATGAACAAACTGAACTAACAAGCAGAATGCAAACAGACTAATAGTTGGAAAGCAGATGAAAGCTAGTAGGGGTGGGTTAGGGTTTGGAGGGATTGAGCAAAAAGGAAAAATGACTCATGGACATGGACAACAATTTTGTGATTGCTGGGAGGAGATGGGTATAAGGAAACTGAATGGTAATGTAAAGAAATATAATAAAGATTTCATTAGGAGTTCCAGCCAAGATAGAGGTGTAAGTAGAAACCCTTCACTTCCTCATACAAGCAAAAAGAGGATAACAACCCATATAAATCAATAAACAACCAGAAGTGCCAGAAAATCAAACTGCATGGAACTCTGACAACCATGAAATAAAAGAAACAGTCAAACAGGACAACCAGACCAGTAAGGTGGTGGGTGGAGAGAAAATTTCGTGCGGGGGTGGACCACGGGGGTGGGGCTGGCTGCAGCAAGGTGGCAGGCTGCATGGGAAGGGCTGACTTAAGGGGAAACTGAGACTCAGAGGTGGCTGTGGGCTAAGACTGTTGCTGCAGTGGGAGAAACTCCCAGTAACACATGAGAGTTCATTGAAAAGTGTGCTAGAGATGAGCAGGTGAGCTGCACTGTTCCCTCTTTGGCCTCTCCCCTACAGGCAGAGCCCCAGTGCAGCAAGGTATTTTGCCTTGCCCTGGTGAATACGTAAGGCCCTGTCCCTCACAACTTAAGAGGGCCCTCAAACAAAGAAATAGGGCCAAAATGAAAGAACAGAGCAAAACCTCAGAAAGAGAGCTATGCAGTGAGGATATAGCCAACCTCTCTGATGGAGAATTTAAAGCCCTGGTAATCAAAGTGCTCACAGAACTGATTGAGCTTGGTGAAAAAATGAAAGAACAAATGAAAGATACCCAAAATGAAATAAAGCAAAATATTCAGGGAACCAACAGTGACAGGTAGGAAGCTAGGACTCGAATAAATGATTTGGAACAAAAGGAAGAAATGAACATCCAACTGGAACAGAATGAAGAAACAAGAATTCAAAAATGTGAAGAGAGTCTTACAAACTTCCAGGGCAACTGGAAACATTCTAATATCCAAATTATAGGGGTGCCAGGAGGAGAAGAACAACACCAAGAAATTAAAAACTTATTAAACAAATAATGAAGGAAAACTTCCCCAATCTGGCGAAAGAAATAGACTTCCTGGAAGTCTAGGAAGCCCAGGGAGTCCCAAAGAAGTTGGACCCAAAGAGGAACACACCAAGGCACACCATCATTAAGTTATCCAAGATTAAAGATACGGAGAGAATCCTAAGAGCAGCAAGAGGAAAAGAAAGAGTGACCTACAAAGGAGTTCCAATAAGACTATCAGCTGATTTCTCAAAAGAGACCTTACAGGCAAGAAGGGGCTGGAAAGAATTATTTGAAGTCCCGAAAGCCAAGGACCCACGTCTAAGATGACTCTATCCAGCAAAGCTAGCATTTAGAATGGAAGGACAGATAAAGCGCTTCTCAGATAAGGTCAAGTTCAAGGAGTTCATCATCACCAAGATCTTATTATATGAAATGTTAAAGGGACTTATCTAAGGAAAGAAAGATAAAAAATATGAACAGTAAAATAACAACAAATTCACAACTATCAACAAATGAACCTAAAAAAATGAAAGACAAACAATGAAAACAAAAACTAAGCAAACCTCTAGAACAGGAACAGAATCAGAGAAATGGACATCACATGAAGGGTTTTCAGTGGGGAGGGATGGGGAAGGAATAGGGGGAAAAGGTACAGGGAAGAAGAAGCATAATTAGTAGGCATTAAATAGATGGGGAGAGGTCAAAAATGGTGTAGGAAATAGAGAACTGAAAGAACTTATATGTACAACCCATGGACATGAACTAAGGGGGATGCGGGAGGATTTGGGGGGTGAAGGGTGGAGGGGTGATGAAGGGGGGAAATTGGGAAAACTGTAATATCATAATCAATAAAATATACTTTTAAAAATAAATAAATAATAAAATGCAAAGAAAGATTACATTGAAAAGATGCTAGAAAAATACATAAGAAGTATATAACTATACAGGAAGTAAAGCCTTGTCCCTACCTCTAAGTTAACATGATTAAGGAGGCAAAACGTGCCTTTATAGAAGAAAGTTTAAATAAAACTATTAACAATAGGTAAATACCTTCTTCCAAAAGCAGTGGTAGATGTACATTTAAAAGATGGTGAAGCTTCAAGAGTGTTGATAGAACGTTGTAATTTTATTTATTTATTTTTATTTTTAAGTGTATTTCATTGATTATGCTATTACAGTTCTCCCAATTTTCTTCTCCCTTTTATCCCCCTCTGCCTTGCTCCCCACTTCCACAAGCATTCCCCCCCCCCCTTAGTATATGTCCATGGATTGTACATAAAAGTTCTTTGGCTTCTCTGTTTCCTATACTGTTTAACTTCCACCTGTCTATTTTGTGCCTGCCAATTATGCTTCCTATTACTTGTACTTTTTGCCACCATTCTTCCCCTCCCCCTCCCCACTGATAACCCTCCAAATGATCTATATTTCTTTGATTCTGTTCCTGTTCTCATTGTTTGCTCAGTTTTACTTTTTGTTGTTTAGTTTCAGTTGTTGATATTTATGGGGTTTTTTTGTCATTTTACTGTTCATAGTTTTTGATATTCTACTTCTTAGGTAAGTCCCTTTAACATTTCATGTAATAAGGGCTTGGTAATGATGAACTCCTTGAACTTGACCTTATCTGAGAAGCGCTTTATCTGTCCTTCCATTCTAAATGATAGCTTTGCTGGATAGAGTCATCTTAGACGTGGGTCCTTGGCTTTCAGGACTTCAAATAATTCTTTCCAGCCCCTTCTTGCCTATAAGATTTCTTTTGAGAAATTAGCTGATTGCCTTATGGACACTCCTTTGTAGGTAACTCTTTCCTTTCCTCTTGCTGCTTTTAAGATTCTCTCTTTGTCTTTAATCTTGGATAACTTAATGATGAGGTGCCTTTCTGGGTTCCTCTTGGGGTCCAACTTCTTTGGGACTCTCTGGGCTTCCTGGACTTCCTGGAACTCTATTCCCTTTGCCAGATTGGGGAAGTTTTCCTTCATTATTTGTTTAATAAGTTTTCAATTTCTTGGTGGTGTTCTTCTCCCCCTGGCACCCCCATAATTTGGATATTAGAATGTTTCCAGTTGCCCTGGAAGTTTGTAAGACTCTCTTCGCATTTTTGAATTCTTGTTTCTTCATTCTGTTCCAGTTGGATGTTCATTTCTTCCTTTTGTTCCAAATCGTTTATTCGAGTCCTAGTTACCTTCCTGTCACTGTTGGTTCCCTGAATATTTTGCTTTATTTCATTTTGTGTAGCCTTCTTTTCTTCCTTCATTTTGCAACTGAGCTCAATCAATTCTGTGTGCTTTCTGATTACTAGTTTCTTGAACTCTGCATCTGATAGGTTGGCTATCTCTTTGTTGCTTAGTTGTTTTTCTGTAGTTTTGATCTGTTCTTTTCATCAAATTTGTATCACATTTCTTTGTCTTGGTGTACCTGTTATGTTGGAAGGGGGCTGAGCCTTAGGTATTCACCAGGGTGGAGCAAGCCTCTTTGCTACGTTGTCTCACTTGTCTGTGGTGCAGGGATCAGATAAAACAATGCCCATTGCTTGCTCCACTCTATTCTCACTTTCCAATGAACTCTCCTGTGAGACTGAGAGTTTGTCCCACCTTCTCAATCCCCACAGTAATTTACAGCTAGAGGTGTTGATCCTTTAGTTTCCCATTCAGCCAACCCCACTATACCTGTGTGGTCCACTGCTTTGCCATGTGTCCTCTCCACTCAGCCGCCCATCTCCGCCCCTCCAACCAGTCTGGGTGAATGTTTTTTTATTTGCTTGGTTGTCAGAGTTCCATGCAGTTTGATTTTCTGTCAGTTCTGGTTGTTTATTGTTTTTAAATTGGTTGTTATCCTTCTTTTGGTTTTGCGAGGAAGCAAAGTGTGTCTACCGACACCATCATCTTAACCTGCACCCCAGAATGTTAAAAATTTTATTGCAGACATTATAAGCAGGGGAAAATAATATTAGAAAAGGTATAGAAGTTATAATATGTGGGGGAAAATGCGGATATTGACTAGAAACATGAATTTTTATGTTAGACAGATCAGTAGGTAGATAGAGCAAGTGTGCTAGAATATAGCTTTCATGGTCTGAATATTTGTGTCCCCCCAAAATGCATGTTGAACTCCTAATGTCCAAGGCAATGGTATTAGTGGATTTGACCTTTAAGAGGTATTTAATTCGTATATTAGAACCCTTTTGAATGGGATTAGTGCCTTATTGAATAGGTTTGAAAGAGTTCCCTGGCCCCTTTCACCTTGTGAAGACATAGAGAGAAGGCACTATGAACCCAGAAGCAGATCCCTACCAGAGAATGAGATCATACTGACACCCTGATCTTCGATTTCCAGACCCTAAGAAATAAATTTCTGTTGTTTATGAGCTTTCCAGTCTGTGGTATTTGTTAAAACAGCCCAAACAAACTAAGGCAACAATCTGCTCTGAATGCCAGGCTGACGTTTTGGACTTAATTCTATAGGAAATTTTAATATTTTTGCAAAGGGGAGTTCCATCATGAAAACATTTCAGGAACCCATATAGGATTAAATCCTATTATATTCGTGAGACTTTAACTAATGAAGTCTGTTGAAACCCTACCCCCTCCATTATTTTATTCTATTTTCCACTTTATAATTCCTACATATTTTGATTGGAGCAGCCCAAGTAAAAGCAGTGAACTGTGGTGATCTTAGATCAAAATGATTGGCATTTCATCCTGTTTCCACCATTTGTTAGCTGGGTGATTTTAGCCAAATTACTTAATTTCATTGTTCTTCAGTTTCCTTGTTTGCATAGTACAGATAGTAATGCTACCCTTCTCCTAAGATTATTATATAGATTTTAATTCTATATTATTCAGAAAGTTCTTGCAGTTTTGCAATGCTTGGCACATAGTGAGCACTTCATAAAGGGTAGCTATCTTTATTATTGTAGTACCTTCTGCCAAGAGTACATGTAGCTATTTGTATTTACAAATTGGTTTGAGCCATGTGGTTAAAAATTCACTTTTTTCAGATGAAAGTCAATAAATTGAGAGAAGACACCCTTAGTTGCACACCAAAGATAATGGTATGCATCATAAATAATTCAACCTGCAAATATACAGCAGACATTTCACTAAACTAAGCTTAAAGTCAGAGAATAGTCAGTTTTCATTTTAACTCAGCTCATTTTTATACATTTTGGGTGAATTCAGTTGAATTCCACAATTTTTATAAAGAATTTGTGCTGTGTTCTGCCAGTATTTATGAAGCACTGAGATATTCAACACGAATACAAAGTGCAGGTCCAGTTTTCAAAAAGTCGCTTCCATTGTAAGCACATATAAACAATATCACAGGTCAAAATCAATTTTCTCCCATGAAAACCCCTATAACATTTACAGAAATACATTGGTCTTATAATACATATGTTATTTCCCTGAAGTCAGTGATATAAGAGGATCAACTGGGGTTTTTATTCTTACCTATGAGGATATGTAAATTCAGCACAATAATTACATTGTTTCCTTTGTTTAGAATCAAAGTCTGGAGATATTTAAGGCCTAAAATTGTCTTAAAGTAAACTTACTGAATTCGTTTTGAGCAAAGAATTAAGGGACATTTCTTCAGTCTATAAGAAAATATTAGTACAAAAATTTTTGTTTAGTTATTATAAAATACAATTGATGCTTGAACAACAAGAATTTGAATAACATAGATCCACTTACACAAAGGTTTTTTAAATAAAATGCATTGTAAAATTTCTTGGAGATTTACATCTGCTTGAAAACACCTCACAAACTGCATAGCCTAGAAATATCAAAAATTAGTAAAAAGTTAGGTATGTTGTGAAAGCAAAAAAGATATGTACATACCAGTATATTTTATCATTCACTACCACAAAATGTACACAAGTCTATGATAAAAAGTTAAAATTTATCAAAACTTACACATATAAACACAAACAGTAAGTGGTGCCATTTCCAGTTGCAAAAAATGTAAACAAACATAAACATGCAGAATTAAATAATAAGTGCATACATTTAACTGTGGTACATACCGTACTACTATAATAATTTTGTAGCTGACTATTGTTGCCATTGTGGTGAGCTCAAGTGTTGTGAGTAGCCACTTAAAGCATCCTGTGATGCTAACAATTTCCATATGAGCAGTTTGTTTCATCTCTCTGGACATTGCTTGTCGCAATAGTGATCTTTTTAAAAAGATTTTATTTACTTATTCTTAGAGGGGGGCGGGAGAGAAACATCAATGTGTGAGGGATATGTTGACTGATTGCTTCCCGTGTACCCCCTACTGGGGACCTGGCCCACACCTCCAGGCATGCGCCCTGACCGTGAATCGAACCAGTGACCTTTCAGTTCATAGACCGGCGCTCAATCCACTGAGCCACACCAGCCAGGGAAAATAGTGATCTCTTGTGGTTCTCACATATTTTTTCATTGTGTTTAGTGCAATACTGTAAACCTTGAATAACATCATGGGACTTTTACAAAGTGCCACTAGTGAAGTTGGGAGTGCTCCCAAGTTGCAGAGAAAAATCATGACATTACAAGACAAAGTTGAATCGTTTGATATGCACTGTAGAGTGAGGTCTGGGGCTGCAATTGCCCACTATTTGAAGATAAATGAATTCAGCTTAGAGACCATTATAAAAATGGAAAAGAAAAATCTCAAAGGCATCTGTGCAGCTACACCATCAGGTCCAAAAACCTTGAACATTTTGCAAAATACTTTTATATCATTTTGAAAATGCAGGTTTTTTGTGGGTGAAGGATTGCTGTAAGAAATGCATACCTATAGACTTTAATATGATTTGAGAAAAAGCTAAGTCACTATATGACAACCTAAAGTAAAAGGATGGTAAAGGATCTAAATATGGGTAATTTAATGCTAACAAAGAATGATTTAATAATTTTAAGAAGAGATTTGGCTTGAAAAAGTCAACATAATGGAGAAGCAGCTTCCGCTTACAAGAGGTAGCAACTTTCCAAATTTCATCAAGAAAATCATTGAAGAGAAAGGATATATGCCTAAGCAGATTTTTAATGCAGACAAAAATGCCCATTTCTGGGAGAAAAATGCGACAAAAGACATTTATTAGTAAAGAAGAGAAACAAGCACTAGGAGTTAAGGCATGAAGGGATAGGCTAAGTGTACTGTTTTGTTTTGCTTTTTTGTTTTTAGGGGTTTTATTGTTTTTGTTTTTGTTTTTTGTTTTGGCAAATGCAGTCTGGTTTATAATCAGGACTGTCATTGTCTATAAAGCTGCTAACCCCCAAGCCTTGAAAGGAAAAGATAAACATCAGGTGCCAGTCTTTTTTTGTATAACAAGAAGGCCTAGACAACAAAAATACTTTTTCTGGATTGATTCCATCAATCCTTTGTCCCTGAAGCAGGGAAATACCATACCAGTAAGAAACTGCCTTTTAAAGTTTATTTGATATTGGACAATGCTCCTGGTCACCCAGAAATCTATGAGTTCAACACTGAAGCCACTGAAATGGTCTACTTACCCAGAGCACAAGGGCTGTAATTCAGTCTCTGGATCAGAAGGTCATAAGGACCTTTAAGGCTCATTACACACATTACTCTATGGAAAGGATTGTCAGTGCTATCATAGAGAACTCTAATAGAGAGAACATAATGCATGAAAGTCTGGGAGGATTACACCATTGAAGATGCCATTGTTGTTATGGAAAAATCCATGAACAACATCAAGCCTGAAACAACTTTCTTCTGGAGAAAACCATGTCCAAATGTTGTGCAAGACTTCACAGGATTTTCAACAATGGTGATTAAGGAAATAATGAAAGAGGCTGTGGAGATGGTTTCAGGGCATGGATTTTGGAGAAATTCAAGAGCTAATAGACATCACACCAGAGGAATTAACAGAAACAACTTGAGAGAAATGAGTGCAAACCAGTGCCAGGTAAGGAAGAGGAAGACTGAAAAGCAGCAGCACCAGAAAACAAATTAACATTAGACGATCTGGTAGAAGGGTTCAATTATTCAAGACTGTTTTTGTTTTTTTATGCCATTGACCCTCTATCATATGGTTACTGTAATTCAAGTAAATGGTGAGGAAGTATTCACACTGTATAGAAACATTTTTAGAGAAATTAAAAACCACAAAATGACAAAAATTATAGTGTATTTCCATGAAGTTACACCAAGAGTATGCTGGCCTCTCCTCCTTTCCCTTCCACCTCCTCCAGCTCTTCTGCCACCGCCACCCCTGAGGCAGCAAGACCAACCCTTCTTCTTCCTCCTTCTCCTTAGCCTTCAATGTGAAGAAAACAAGGATAAAGACCTCTATGATGATTCACTTTCAACTAGTGAATAG
The DNA here is from genome assembly GCA_039655065.1 of Glossophaga mutica. Taxonomy (NCBI): domain Eukaryota; kingdom Metazoa; phylum Chordata; class Mammalia; order Chiroptera; family Phyllostomidae; genus Glossophaga; species Glossophaga mutica. Next base: position 30,854,683 of record CM077318.1, read on the forward strand.
TACACAATCACGGTGCCATACAGTTAATAAAAGTATCTGATGTGTGTATAATAGTGTCTTCATGTGAAAGTTTAATAAATGTAATGCAAGAACTGTGTGAGAACTTTTGTCATTATCCTCTTCCTCACCATCATCATAGTCATCATCATGTAGAACATCATGTCCAAGACTTGTGTTGAAGTGAATAGCTTATCTTTACAGAGGTATAATGTGAGTGATATTTAATATAAGAATAATAGTGTGTTAGTTTTCTTACTGTTTTATAACTTTATATTCAATGAATTATATTACCATACAGTATGCTTCTCTCTTGTAATTCGACAAGATGTGTACCATTACAAATATTTTTTTAAAAATGTAACATTTGCAATACTGCATTGTGAATATGAATGTAATATTTATGCCATAACATTTTTATAATGATTTACTCATTAGTGTATAGGCTGGGCTACCATGAAACAATTACATCAATTACACTAAGCTACCATAAAGCAATCATATTGCTGCTGCTTCATTATCAATGCATAGTTATACCTGTATATAAATGTACATTTATTTTTACATGATCTTTTCAATTTTATGTCTGGTGTTGGTAAGGCACACACATATAAAATATGTGCAATGTTGTGTGTCATGTAAGACAATACTGATGTGGGTACTGACAGACCTACAAATTCATCTTACAAACAGATGATGTAAACTTATGGTATTAATAAGTACAATACAGTACAGTACTACACAAGTATTTTCTCTTCCTTCTGATATTCATAATAACATTTTATTTCCTATAGCTTACTTTCTTGGAAGAATACAGTATATGATACATACAAGTTACAAAATATGTGTTAAATGTGTTAAATGTGCCTATGTCGTTGGTAAGGCTTACAGTCAAAAGTAGGCTATGTGTAGCTAAGTTTGGGGGCAAGTCAAAGTTATATATGGATATTTGACTGTACCAGGGGATGGGCACTCCAATCTCTGTGTCGTTCAAGGGTCAATTGTATAATGTTTCTTTTGTAGAAGTAAGCAATGAGAATCCATGAAAGTGTCAATCATTACATTAATGGTCATTTTCCTAGGAATCTTGTCTTAAAAATCATAATAAGTATGAGACTATCTTCTCTAGGATCCCCAATAAAAGTGTAGTAAAAAATACATCAAATAAAAAGTTCTTTCCATAGCTACATGTGATAATGTAGATCCTACTATTTGCATCTGAAAAAATATACATTCAATTGTGTTATCCTCATAAGAATGAAACTTAATAATTATACATATTTTTTCCTTCTGGATTATAGTGTCATACTTCAAGTTATAGTGAAATTAAAATTTACACATGCACACACACTGGAACATAATCACACATAAATCTTTGTGGGGTTATTTGGTTTTAATCCAATCATTTTTACATCATGTACTTTAGGTTCACATTATTCATTCCCTTTACTAGGAATGAGGCCATTAGCCTATTTTTGATCATTAATGTTCATGTTACAAAAAACAGCTAATGTTTTAAGAAGTCTCTGAAAGTTCAGAGATACCATTCTAGAATCCTGATATATGTTAGTACATATATATTGAGATTATTTCATAAATTTCAACTTACACTTTGTCTTCTTAATAGCACTTCTAATTTATTTAGCTATAAACTTCTACCAGTCTGTCACCGAAAGCTTTGTTGACTGGTTATTAGATAAGTTAAAAAAAAAAAAAAGAAAGAAATTGTAAGGCTTTAAGTAATTCACACTGTTATACGTCAAAAGATTGTTTCATGTGTTCACTGCAGAATTCCATTTTCTTTCAAATATGCTGATGTGGTATTGCATCCAAGGATACTTTTTTCTAACTGAAACGTTGACATCATAGTGCTGTCAAACTACATCCATGTAAAGAAACAAGTCAAATTTTTAAGATGTATGTACACTTTGGGTATAAAATGGCAAAACTTTGAACAAACATTTTGACAAATTTCTAAGTTCAGTGGTATGTGATAGAAGTTGACTGATTTATGTCAAGTATATGAATTCCAGGGTTCTGTTCCTGATAAAAAGTCCCCAGTGTGACACTGAGTATGCAATTAAACCTATCTCTGTTTCCACTTTTCCATCTGAAGAATAGAGAAGATAGTAACTTCTGATCTTTCTCCAGAATTTTGTGAGTTTAAATGAGATTATTATTATTTTGGAACATTCAGGATATAATTATTTAATAGGTTCTTATAACAGGTTAAATATACTTCTTGGTCATTTCTGCTTTGTCTAAAGGTAGAGGTCATGTGTTGTGCATTCTTAGTATTTCTCAACTGTTGCGGACCATTCAGCCTGGTTTCAGGAGTTGTAACCCTCACCCCATGGCGGGCTGTGTAAGAGCCTAGGGACCCACTTCATCTGGGTCTGTTCTGTCAAGAGGACGTGAGCTACTAAGGAGACAAAGCTTATCTCCTTGGCAGGAGTGCTGCTTCTGCCTCATCCATCTCTGGCCCCAATGCTTGGTTGATTAGTCAATGATGGGTAAGACTCCTCATGGGAGGGGCAACCTAAGCCAGACACAACTGCTTGGGAGGCCTCATGGAAGGACTCGGGGGGCTGCAGCAAAGAGGATGTGATGGACCCTCGCCCCCTGGCTATTCTGACATAGCCCGAGTCCTCATTTCCATCTGGGAGATGTCTCCTGCTTCCTAATCAGCTTAAAGCCTGAAATTATGAGGGCGAGTGGTGAAGCCCTGTGCTGGCCAGATGGTTCCCTGGGTGATCGGGCATAAGAAAGGATTCCTAAAGTCCTGTGAAACCTGCTTTGCTAAGAGTGCACTCATTTAAATGATAAGGGTCCCAGGAGGAAATGGGTATGTCTCCCAAAGTTTGGCAACCCCCTTTCTGGACCATAAAAATCATACACCATGACCAAGTGGGATTCATCCCAGGGATGCAAGGATGGTTCAACATTCGCAAATCAGTAAATGTAATTCATCACATAAACAAAAGCAAAGACAAAAATCACATGATCGTATCAATAGATACGGAAAAAGCATTTGATAAGGTACAGCACCCATTTATGATAAAAACACTCAGCAAAGTGGGAATAGAGGGAGCATTCCTCAACATAATAAAGGCCATATATGAGAAACCTACAGCCAGCATCATACTCAACGGGCAAAAACTAAATTCTTTTCCACTAAAATCAGGAACAAGACAAGGATGTCCACTTTCACCACTTCTATTCAATATAGTATTGAAAGTATTAGCCACAGCGATTAGACAAGAAAAGGAAATAAAAGGCATCCAACTTGGAAAGGAGGAAACAAAACTATCATTGTTATCAGATGATATGATAGTATACATAGAAAATCCTATAGTCTCGGCCAAAAAACTGCTCGACCTAATAAATGAATTTGGCCAAACAGCTGTATGCAAAGTCAATATCCAGAAATAAAAGGCATTTTTGTATACCAACAATGAAACAACAGAAGCAGAAATCAAAAAAAAAAAATCCCATTCGATATAGCAAAAAGAAAAATAAGGTACCTAGGAATAAACCTAACCAAAGAGGTAAAAGACCTGTATGCAGAAAACTATACAACACTGAAGAAAGAAATCAAGGAAGACACAAATAAATGGAAACACATACCATGTTCATGGATTGGAAGAATTAACATCATCAAAATGTCCATACTTCCCAAAGCAATCTACAGATTCAATGCAATACCTATTAAAGTACCAATGGCATATTTCACAGATATAGAACAAACAGTTTAAACACTTTTATGGAACAATAAACGACCCAGAATAGCGGCAGCAATCTTGAGAAAGAAGAGCAAAGCAGGAGGGATCACAATACCTGATACCAAACTGTATTACAAGGCCACTGTAATCAAAACAGTCTGGTACTGGCATAAAAACAGGCACGTGGACCAGTGGAATAGAACAGAGAGCCCAGAAATAAACCCTAGTCTCTATAGTCAATTAATATTCGACAAAGGTGCAGCAACATAAAATGGAGTAAAAATAGCCTCTTCAAGAAGTGGTGTTGGGAGAACTGGACAGCTTCATGCAAGAAAATGAAACTCAAGCACCTACTTACACCATACACAAAAATAAATTCAAGGTGGATAAAAGATTTAAACATAAGCCGAAACACCATTAACATCCTAGAGGAGAACATAGGCAGGAAAATCTCAGCTATTCCACACAGCAACATTTTTACTAATATGTTCACTAAAGCAAGGGACATAAAGGAAGGAATAAACAAATGGGATCTCATCAAAATAAAAAGCTTCTGCACGTCTAAAGAAAACAGTATTAAAATAAAAAGAGAACCGACTGTGTGGAAAAACATATTTGACAATGATACCTCAGAAAAAGGTTTAATCTCCAAAATATACAAAGAACTTACACGACTCCACTCTAAGAAGACAAGCAACCCAATTAAAAAATGGGCAAAGGACTTGGGCAGACACCTCTCCAAGGAGGACATACAGATGATCCAGAGACACTAGAAAAGATGCTCAATATCGCTAGCTATCAGAGAGATGCAAATTAAAACCACAATGAGATACCACTTGACACCAGTCAGAATGGCCTTCATAAACAAAGCAATAAACAGCAAATTTTGGAGAGGTTGTGGAGAAAAGGAGACCCTAGTGCACTGCTGGTGGGAGTGCAGACTGGTACAACCACTATGGAAAACAGTATGGAATTTTCTAAAAAAGCTAAAAATGGATATACCTTTTGACCCAGCAATTCCACTGCTAGGACTATATCCTAAGAACCCTGAAACACCAATCCAAAAGAACCTATGCACTCCTATGTTCATAGCAGCAGAATTTACAATAGCCAAGTGTTGGAAGTAACCTAGGTGCCCATCATAAATAAATGGATCAAAAAACAATGGTACATTTACACAATGGAATTCTATGCAGCAGAAAGAAAGAAGGAGCTCATACCCTTTGCAACAGCATGGATGGAACTTGAGAGCATCATGCTAAGCGAAATAAGCCAGGCAATGAAAGACAAATACTATATGATCTCTCCTTTAACAGGAAGCTAATCAACAAAATAAACAAACAAATATAATATAACCAAAGACATGGAAATTGAGAACAGGCTGAAAGACACCAGAGGGGAGAGGGGAGGGAATTTCAGGGGAAAAGGGGAAGGGTTTACATGAACAAGTATAAAGGACACATGGACAAAAACTATGGGAGGGGGTGGAAATGGGAGGGAGGTGGGGAGGGATGGGGTGGTGGGTTGGGGTGAGAATAAAAGATAGAAAACTATACAAGATCAACAATTAAAATAAAAATTAAAAAAAAGAGGGCAAATAGCTTCTTTAAAGACCAAAAACAAGTGAGAGCAATAAAACAAATATATTTTTATAAATGTTTGCGATATTTACTATTAAGTAATTATCCTGAGGTTACTTAATACTAATAGACAAAAGAGGAATCATCTGTATATCTTAAGCATGATGCCTTATAAATGACTAAGTGTCATGAGAGAGAATGAGCAAACTTAGAGAAAAATTTTCCATAAAAATCCCATCAGCAAGTCTTTGAGGAAAAAAAGTGGTTAGGATGGGAAAAACAACAAAATCAGTTCATCTTTTACCAGTATTAAACTGAGGCCATACTGACAGTACAGAAGAGAAGAGTTAATCTCAATATTGCCAACCATAAGTATTATTAAAATTAAAGACTCTGGAAGATTTCATGAACATAAATGCTTTATAGCAAGATCATAATTTGTGAGAAAGAGGGCATAAAGTACATACCCATAGGAAAGCCAAATGAAATATGAAAGAGAATAATATAATAATAGACCGGAAGAAAAGAGATGATTCAGAGCGCTAAGCCTTCTGCCTGTGAAACTTTAAGAATCATCAGCCCTAATGTCCCCACAGATTCTGCTGTGTGAGTACCCTGTTAAAGTCCTGACTGACTTCATTGTGAAAATTCACTTCCTTACATAATTCCACAGCAGTTAATTCTGTCCATTGTCCGAGCACCTGTGCCAGGATGACACACCACAACATGGATTTGTTGGAGAAGAAGGAGTAATGTCACTTGGCATTGGAAGGAAACAAGTAACAGCAACACTGTGTTTCATTAGGAACAAAATAAAGAAGAGGTGAAGTAATACAGAGTTTCCAGCAGGCTTAATTCTATTTCAGTTAGCTAGAGGTATTTCATTCTGGGAACATGCACTATAAATTGTTTATGTATGTGCATGCACACACACACACACCTGGTCCTGCATGTGTTTTTCATTTTGACATATAAAAAGCTACTCCTAGTGACAAACTACCCACATGCACAACCAGCTGGAACTTTAACTATTCTTTTAGTAATCAAAGAAATTTTAGTTGTTATATCCACAAAATGTTCATTTATGTGTATCTAGATTGGAATCAAGTTCAACATTTGAACCATATGCTCGTTGGTGTTTTAGGAGGTGAATGTGCATGTACCAGAAGTCTTGGGGAAGAAAAAAAAGAAAAAGAGATCAGTACTATTCAGTAACAAGCACTAGAAGTAAACATATGACTGACTTCAGCTATAATGTCTACTACTATTCTACACACGGTAATGATGTATAAGCCTTTAGCATGAACCCTATTCTATAGAGCTCATTATCATGTTAATTTTTTATATACTTGTGTCAAATAATATCCCTTATATTTGAATGCAGGGTACATCTTCCATAAATGAGAAGAGTAACAAGAACTCTCAACTAACTGAATGTTCCCTTTTGTATCATTCAAGTTTTGATCGGGAAGGATATTTTATATATTATAAATACAAAGTTTATTTAAATAGATATTTGCCCTTATGCAATCACAGACGTTGGTTAAACAGCCTATGCACACATGCTGATTCCATGTTTGGTGCTGGGGCCTTTAAATCAGCAGGGAGACAAGATATAAATGTAATGGGGATAGTAAAAACAAACCAGAAAATGCAAGGATTAACAGAAACGTACATGAGTACCTCACACACTGCCTTGAACCTTTCAATTTTTATGTATATTTTATCTATTATGCTATTACAATTTTCCCAATTTTTTGTTCCGTTTATCTCCCCTCCACCATGCAACTTTCAATTTTGATATGGATTTTCCTGTAGGAGTAGCTGATGTTTCTCATCCCAGAGCTAAACACACACCTGGCCTAGGAGTGAAGGAACCTGAAGAAGGAGATTCCCATGGGAAGTGAAGGAGCTGCTGCCCCATGACAACAAGGTGAGTTGACATATAAGAAATAGCAACCATGAGATTCAACAGCACTTCATGTCCTGAGTTGATATCCTGAGCCTTCAAATCCTGTGCTAAATATTTTTTTTGGTCCAAATACGCCCTCAACTACGAAGGGAAGGACATTCTGGAAGACATAGTTACAGCCTAGCCAAGTTGACACAGTATAAATCTACAACACCTGTACTTTACTTTTAAGAAAAAGAGGCACATAATGTAAAAAAGTTGATAAAATTAAAATTTAGTTTTGCCTTTTTAGATTAGTACATATTTGGATCACTATATATTCAGACACCTCCTTATCTTAAGTTCTGGATAATTTAAAGTTCAGAAGATATTTGTGTCATAAGTGACATGAAAAGTCATCTACAATATTCATTTGATTCTTCAATGTTCACTACAATACAATGATGAAATCATTACCCAACCCCTGCTTAAATATTACTAGTGAGTGGGAAACACACTACTTCTTTTATGAACTAAGATAATAATGTAATTTTTTTTTACTTTGAAAACATGTCCATCATTTTTTATCTTCTACTTTTAAGCCTACTTAAGCCCTCTTCAGTCTTAAAACACAAATAGACTTCTTTCTCTTCCACACAAAATCTTTTCAAATATTCTGAAAGTATTTAGAACTCTCCAAATGTCTATTGCAAGCACCCATAATTTCTTGATATAGTTTTATACCACTTGGCTTAGAATATGTAGCCATCATCATAGGGTCAGGTATTTTTATTTTCTCTGCCTTTCACAATTTTCTCTTAGTGTGTCCTTTGAGGCTCCAGTTCCTAAGGCCTCCCTGATCAAAACAGGAAAATATCAGTTGTTTGGCTTTGTATTTCTCAACTTAGTGGATATCACACTAATTCATGTTTACAGTGTTGCAACATTTCAGAGAGGAAAGCAATGTGATACAATAGAAAAATGTAGGTTTGGGAGTAAAGCATCTTAGTTGGAATACTGTTCTGAACTTACTGGTTATGTATTTTTAAATAAATCACTAACTTAACAGTCTCTATTTCTTCAACTTGTGAATAATCTTATCTAGTCACCAGGAGTATTGTGAAAAATAAATGAGATCTAGCATAAATGCATCAATACAGGCCCTTGAACATGGCCAACATCTGAAGCAATTATGCATTAATAATAACACATAGATTAATGAAACACATTAGAGAAGGACCCACCCTATTAAAAAAAGAAATTTACATAAGCAAGACTTGTCCTTTTCAGGACCAAAATTTGATTCTGTTATCCACATTGAGAAACATATTTCTAAATCACTTACTAGTTCATCAAAAAAAATATTTACTAAACACTTGTATTGTCACACTTCATAAAGCAAGAGCTCTAAATACAGCAGAAAACAGGAAGGTATTATATCCTCACCTTTGAAAAACTTGTGTTCTAATGAGCAAACTTTTTTGGGGGGAATGCTATAGGTAATAAATAAGTTAACAAATATGTAAGAAAATGTAGGATGTGATAAGTGTTGTAGAGAAATCTAAATAGCATAATGCGAGATAGGAGCTAGACAGCCAGCAAAGACAGGAAATCTACCTTAGAAATAATGCCCAGCCAAAGAAGACTATCTACAGGAGGTGATAACTGAGTGAAACTTGAAGAACTGAAAGGAGTAGTCTAAGAAAAAATAACATAAGCTAGAGAACGACAAGGACCAGATAACTTAGGGCCTTGCAAGTTGTGTTAAGCAATAAAACAGTCAACTGATCTTTCACAAAGAAGCAGGGGAAACAGAATGGAGCAAAAATAGTCTTCAACAATGATGCTGAAATAATTGGATGTTCACTTGAAAATAAATTAATCTAGACAAAGACATTGTATCTTTTACAATAATTAATTCAAAATGGATCACAGACCTAAATATAAAATACAGAACTATAAAACTCCTAGATGATAACAGAGAAAAAAATGGCATGGTCTTGGATTTGATGATGACCTTTTAGATACAATACCAAACAAATGAGACATGAAAGAAATAATTGATAAACTGAACTTTATTAGTAGTAAACCCTTACACTCTGCAAAAGACAATGCCAAGAGAATGGGAGATATAACTGTAAATTAAGAGCAAATTTTTGCAAAAGACACAACTAATAAAAGACTGTTAATCAAAATATAGCAAATCTCAAAAATAGAAAACAAACTCAATTGAAAATGGACCAAAGATTTTATGCATACCTCACCATAAATACACACACACAAAGACAGTAAATAAGCATATGAAAAGATGCTCCACATCATGTCATCAAGAAAATTAAAATTAAAACAACAAAGAGATAACATTACACACCTATTAAAATGGCCAAAATCTGGAACACTGACAACACCAAATGCTAATGAGGCTGTAGAACACCAAGAACTCTCAGTCATTGCTGGTGGGAATGCAAAATGTTACAACTACTTTTAAAGACAGTTGGGTAGTTTCTTAAAAAACTGAACTTTCAGTTACTATATGATCCAGCAATCATGTTTCTTGGTATTTATCAAAGGTGTTGAAAACTGATGTCCATACTACAACCTTTGCATGGATGTTCATAGCAGCTTTATTCGTAATTGCCCAAACTTGGAAGCAACCAAGATAGCCTTCAGTAGGTGAATAAATAAACAAAATTTGGTACATCCAGACAGTGGAATATTACTCAGTGCTTAAAAGAAATGAGCTATATCACCCTAGCTGGTGGAGCTCAGTGGATTGAGCATGGGCTGCAAATGAAAGGGTTGCCGGTTTGATTCCCAGTCAGGGCACCTGCTTGGGTTGTGGGTCAGTTCCCTCTGGGGGCCATGTGAGAGGCAGCCACATATTGATGTTTCTCTCCTTTTCTTTCTCCCTCCCCTGTCTCTAAAAATAAATTTTAAAAAATCTTTAAAAAAGCAATGAGCTGTATCAAGCCATGAAAAGACGTGGAGAAAATGTAAACACATATTGCTAACAGAAAGAAGAAAATCTATATACTATATGATTCCAAAAATAAGACATTCTGGAAAAGTCAAGACTCTGGAGACAGTATATGGTTCAGAGATTGTCAGGCATTGAGAGTGGAAAGAAGAATAAATAGACAACACACAGAGGATATTTAAGACAGTAAAAATGCTCCCTATGATACCATAATTATGGATACTTGTCATTCCTTATAAACTATACATTTGCTCAAATCCATAGAGTATACAACACCAAGAGTCAGGCATAATGTACCAGGGGTGTCAAACTCATTTTTACCAGGGGCCACATCAGCCTGGCGGTTGCCTTCAAAGGGCCGAATGTAACTTTAGGACTGTATAAATTTAACTACTCCTTAAATGTTAAGCGAGAGCTCAGCACTGCCACCAGGTAGAAACAAGGTGCCAGGCCAGATAAAACAAGGTGGAGGGCCAGATTCGGCCAGCGGGTCTTGTGATTGGCATCTGTGATGTAAACTATAGCCTTACATAGTAACCATGATGTATTAATGCAAATTTATCAATTGTAACAAATGAACCATTCTGGTGAGTGATGTTGATAATGGGGGAGGCTACACATATGTGGGAACTGGGGCCATATGGGAAACCTCTATAACTTCCCCCTTGATTTTTCTATAAATCCAAAACTGATCTAAAAACAAAGTCTTAATAACAATAACAAATGAAAGAGAGTCTCTCATGTTTTTGAAAGGTCACTGTGATTGCTCTAAAGCAAACAGTGAAAAGATGAATGCCAGTGGGAAGCATTTGCAGGAGTCAAAGGAAAGATACAAGTATGATGATGGCTTGAGCTTAGGTGTTAACAGTAGACATGAAGAAAGACCAAATGGGTTAGGATGTATTTTAGAGCATGAATAAATAAAAATTGGCAATAGTAAATACGTTTGAGAGGGGTGAAAAGAGAGATGAGTAAAAGGGAAGATCTGAAGCCCTCAAGGTACAGTGATACCCTACCAGCCTTTCCTTTAAATACTAAGTGCTCATATGAGACAAGGATGTAACAACTATTCAGTGAATGAAGAATGCATGCATTCATTTATACTACATATTTTAATTCTGAAATCTTTTTCTTTCTCATTTTTGGCTGATGTTAATAAGTTATGTAAGAAAGAGAGCTTTGTTTTTTTTTTTTTTTTTAAAGTGAAAGGGATTAGAAAAACATGTGATTTCCAAAGAAATATTGGATGACACCTTCAAGGTTTTATTAGAGTCATCCTCAATATTTTATGTAGTTTATGCATTGACAATGTTCAGTGAGCTGAGAATTAAAATTTAGACTGAGATGCAGTTTTGCTGGACAAAGATATCATCAACCACTTGTATAATATTAGCAACTTTCCTAAACATTATAACTCTTATATATCTTATTAAAGGGAATAAATAATAGTGCTGTATGTGATAGGCTTTCTATAGGAAAATAACCAATAAAAATGATAATTGAATGCAGCACGCGCTAAAGCAAAATGGGTAAAATCACTCTGGAAATGAATATGAATAGCAGGAAATAACCCTTTTATTTTTATTTTATTTTATTTTATTTTATTTTTTAGTGAATTGATTGATTTTGGACAGTTGAGCCATTGCTTTATTCTTTGAGTATTTCTCTTTACACTCCTACTTTTTGAAAGAATACTTCCTCTGTATGTCATAGAATGGGAGTAGTTTTTCCTTGTCTGGTATTCTAATGGCTCAACACTGATGAAAATTTCTTGAGATACTCTTTGTTCACATTTTTACACCAGGGATTCTTTCTCTCTAATGTCTTTTCTTGTGATGTGTGGCAAAAAGTTGGCTGGGCTGGCGGAGAGTGGTGGGGAGAAAATGCAGACATCTGTAATTGAACAACAATAAAGTAATTTATGAAAAGAAAAAAGTACATCCTTTTACACAACACAGCAATGAACAAAATAATACAAATAAAAACCATTTGTGTTATCATTGTCCATATCACTCTAGCAATTATCATTTATCGATTATTTGTGGTGTTCTTGGCACCATCTTACATTTTGATTAAGTGAGATTTCAATAATGACCCATAAAATCAGCATAACACAATAGAAACACAAGCATGGATGCGTGGAACAAACAGGTGTCTGTCAGAGGGAAGGGCGGTGGATAGACTGGGAGAAAGAAAGTGAAGGGATTAGCCAAAAGCCATATATACATAACAGATAGACAAAGACAATTGTGCAGTTATAGTCAGAGGGTGTTCGGGTTAGGTGTAGACAGGCAAAGATGGGGAATTGGGGACAAAAAGAGACTGCTTCAGATGATAGGCACGTGACACAGTATGCAGGTGATATTTTATTGAGTTGTACCCTTGAAACCTGTATGGTTTTGCACACCCATGTTAGCACAATAAATTCAACATTTTTAAAAAAGGGATATCTTCATTTATCCAGGTAATAAAACCATGGCTCAGTGAGATTGTATAACCTAGCTACAAAGTAAAAGTGCTGAGATTAAATATAGGTGTGTCTGATAATAAAGTACTACTTTTTAATAATCTCAGGAGATTTTAAGATATGAACTCCCTAAACATTATTTTTCACTAATAAAAATAAAATAAATCTCATCAAGTAATGATGATATAAGAACACAAAAAGTACACTCAGAAAATTCCAAATATTTTTGCTTATATTTTCTTGTAGCCTCTGTTTTAGAATTTCTCAAAGTGGTATCACATAAAACACTGGTGTCCTGACATTACCACCAGTGTGTTCTACTCCTAAACAAATAACAATGATGTTTATCTAATCCACGCATTTCCCCATATTTCAGTACTTATATTTCCAGTGGATGATCAACTTCCTTTGTATCTTGATCGTCTTCATTTTCTACTCCACTGGATAATTTTTTTTTTAAGAAAAATAGATTTGATCATAAATGACCACAAATAGCCTCAGCAATTTTGATAAAGAAGAACAAAGTAGGAGGGATCATAATGCCTGATATCAAACTATATTACAAGGCCACTATATTCAAAATAGTCTGGAACTGGCAAAAGAACAGACACACAGATCAATGGAGCAGAATAGAGAGTTGAGAAATAAACACAAGTCTCTATGGTCAATTAGTATTTGACGAAGGGGGCAGGAGTATAAAATGGAGTAAAAATTGTGTTGGGACATCTGGACAGCTACATGCAAAAAAAAAAAAAAATGAAACTCGATCACCAACTTACACCTTGCACAGGAATAAATTCAACATGGATAAAAGACTTAAATATAAGTTGTGACACCATATAAGTCCTAGAGAAGAACATAGGCAGGAAAATCTCGGATATTCCATGAAGCAATATGTTCACCAATATATCCCCTAGCACAAGGGACATAAAGGAAAGAATACACAAATGGGACCTCATCAATATAAGAAGCTTCTGCATGGCTAAAGAAAACATCAGCAAAATGAAAAGGAAACCAACCATATGGTGAAACATATTTGCCAATGATTCCTCAGACAAGGGATTCATCTCCAAAATATATAAAGAACTCATATGACTCCACGCCAGGAAGAAAAATATTCCAATTACAAAATTGGCCAAGGACTTGAACAGACACTTTCTCCAAGGAAGACATACAGAGGGCCTAGAGACATATGAAAAGATGCTCAGTATTGCTAGCCATCAGACAGATGCAAATTAAAATCACAATGAGATACCACTTCACACTGGTCAGAATGGCCATTATAAACAAATCAACAAACAAAAAGTGCTGGTGAGGTTGTGGAGAAAAGGGAACCCTAGTGCACGGTTGGTGGGAATATAGACTGGGGCAGCCACTGTGGAAAGCAGTATGGAATTTCCTCAGGAAACTAAAAATGAAACTGTCTTTTGACCTGACAATTACACTGCTGGGATTATACCATAAGATTCCTGAAACACCAATCCAAAAGAACTTATGCACCCCAATGTTCATAGCAGCACAATTTACAATAACCAGGTGCTAGATACAACCTAAGTGTCCATCAGTAAATGAGTGGATCAAAAAAGTGTGGTACATTTACACAATGGAATATTATGCTTAAGAAAGAAAGAAGGAGCTCTTACTGTTGGTAACAGCAAGGATGGAACTGGAGAGCATTATGCTAAGCGAAATAAGCCAGGTGGCGAAAGACAAATACCATATGATCTCACCTGTAAGTGGAACCCAATCAACAAAACAAACAAGCAAATTACAACCAGAGACATTGAAATAAAGAACAATCTTACTTTGACCAGAAAGGAGGGGGGAGAGGAATAATAGGGAATAATAGGGGGGCCATCAAGGAACATGTATGAAGGACACTTAGTCAAAGCCAAAGAGGGTGGGTTCAAGGGTAGGACAAGTGAGGTGGGGGGGCATGGTGGGGTGAAAATGGAGACAATTTTACTTGAACAACAATTTAAAAAAAGGAAAAAGGTATAAAATCTGTGTTCCACATAAAATCTTAAACCTACTTTTTTCCCACCACTGTAATGTGCAGACGGTATTTTGATTGAATAATGAAGGGATGGTTTTTTTAAACATGTGGTATAAACAGATCTGTCTTGTTCTGTGTACGAATACAAATTAGAGCTCTATTCTCAAATACATCAAAATAAAGACATGTATAAAGACTTAATGTAAAATAAACTAAAAATCTTCAAATATGTATGAGACTAAATATGTAATCTAGAAATAGATAAGTTCTTCACTTAGATAAGTAATTCACATAAAGTCTGTAAAAGAATACAAAACACACTTGAATGTATGAAATATTAATAGCTTTTCTAAGGCAAAAATGCAGAAAACAAAGTCAATACAAAAAAATAAATTTAATGTAGAAGACAAATAAAGGTGCAATATCTGTACAAATGCTTCTCAAAAGTCAAGGAGCATTACCTGGGGATCTTATTAAAATGTGGATTCTGATGCAGTAGATTGGAGGTGAGTATTCCTAACCAATATATAAGTGATTCTGATAATGAAGCTCTAAGGAATTTGTGAAGAGAAAAATAAGCATCCCTAAAGGAAAAAATAGACAAAGAGCATGAAAAGGCAATTTTAAGGGGAAAATTCAAATGACCAACACATTTGAAAAGTTGCAAAAATCACTAACAGTGAAACACATATAACAATGTGATATTAGCTTCATGCATTACTTTTATTTGTAAAAAAATAAAAGAGAAAGAAAAGCCATCCTGTAATGGGAGGCATATGGAGGGAAAAAATTGCTTTCAGACAATGCAGGCTTTAAATCTGAATTATTAGTGCCCTTTAGAAAAGTAATTTAGTAAATCTAATAAATTTTAAAATATAAATCTCTTTCAAGGTCACAGGCTCAGTACTGGGAATTTAACTCATGGTAATAAAAATATCACTATGAAAAGAATATACACAAATGTATGTTACAGCATTGTTTGTAGAGATGAATAATCAGAAAGAGACATATTTATTTATGTTATTAATTAAATAAACTATGAAATGGCCATAACTTATAATGTTATATAACCATCGAGGGAATGAATTAGAGCTACACCAGTTGAGATGGACTAATATCCACAAGTTATTATTAAATAAGAAAAGAGGGGAATCTAATAAGGACAAAACCCACTACACAGATATGTACTCATTAAGATGTTAACTCAAGAATTAGTTCCCACAAACACACAGTGTTTTTGGCAATAGGTAAAATAATCAGGAAACAAATACTACCCATGTGTTTCAATGCTTCTGATTCACCTTTTCACAAATAGACTAAAATTGTTGCTTTTACCAAGGATAAAATTTGGAGGTAAGCAACCTAGGGAAGGCAAGTAAAATAGAAAATGTGCCTGCATCCTCAAAATCTGTCCAACAAAAAAAAGTGCAATGCCATTCATGTAAAGTTGTATAAAAGGGTGTGTGTGTGCACATTAAAACATTAGGGAAAATAATACAACTGTATCTATTGACCTGTACATAGCAACGAGATATATTGTTAAATGAGAAAGTTGCAGAGTAATGGGTATATATGTAGTATGCTTGTGTTTCTAAAAAAGAACATAAAAATTATATATATATACACAGTTTATATATATGTATATATGCATATATGTATATATATAAACAAGAGCGAAAGAGAAAAACTAGGATGTTAATATCAGCTGTTGGTTACCTCAGGGAGAAAGGCAATGGGAAGTAATAATAGGGGAATAATTTCTCACAACAATAAAAACATAACATGCCACATTTTATAAAGTGGATTATGTTTTGTCTGTAATGAGAAAGTTGGCTATTTAAATACATTCTATACTACTTTTTTTAGACAGACAGTGATCCACTAATTTATTATCTTTTAAGATTGCAATATTCCTACATAGCTCTGTATCAAATCATAAATTTCTGGAGAAAGATGATGTCCCTATAAAATCTTCTTATTCTAACATTTTCAAAAATTCCTTTTATTGATTTTACTTGCTGATTTTATTTTTCTAAATATAATACTGTAGAACTTTTCTACTAAAGGCTGTATCACATGGAGAAAAGATAATGAAATAAAAGTTAGGAGACCTGGATTCTAATCTGGTCTCTGGCACTGTGTGACTTTTTAAAACCTTATAAAGAAAACAGGCAGGCTAGAAGTAGTTGGGATTAGCAGAAACGTGATACTAAACAAATATGTCGAATTCATCATGCTATTAGGTTTTGCTGAACCCAGATATGTTCAAATAATCTGTCACAGCCCAAGAATCCCCAACCAAATGGCCAATTTGCACAAGAAATGAAATGTTGCCATTCCAGATAACCAATAAAGCTTTCCCATCTCTAGTTTTCAAGGATTTTCCCTTGTTTATGTCGTACTGTTTTTCTCACGGATATATCATTGTTCCACTCTTTTCCTTCATTCGTCAACATCATTGAATAATACACTGAAGATGAAATACCTAAAAACAAATAATTTAAATCAGCATCACCAAGGAAAAGAGTCCATACCTTGAAAGTTTCAAGCCACCTTCACCCTGAGTCCCTTCCACTCATTTTTTAAACTGCTTTTTTACAGTATAACTGACAAACAAAAAGCTATACATTTTCAATGACACCCGGGATAGAGGAGAAACTGCAGCATATATTGGGAGTTAATTTCCTCCTGGAGAATGTTAACCCAGCCCTGCCAATATTGCCATGTAGCCGGGTGCAGTTTCTAATTCTTCAAAAAGGTCATTCTCTATACTATCAGGCTAGGTACTTCAGGATGATAAGAGTCCATGATAAAACTGGTGAATTCCATAACCATGAGCCCATTGCCACACATCTTCTGCTCTGAAATCAGTTCCTTGATCAAAAATAATGCTGTTTAGAATATTGTGTTGGTTCATAAGGCACCATCAAGTCAACCTTTGGGAGTTTTTGTAGAAGAATTGCACGCAAGGAAGCCAAGTTTGTATACAGAATGCCTAGTTTAGTAAAAATAAGCACTGCTTCTTCCACGATGGAAGTGGTCTAATACAATCAACCTGTCATCAGGTAGCCATCTGATCACCCCAGGGAATGATTCATATTAGAAACTCATTGTTGATCTCTGCCACTGGCACATTGGGAACTTAGCAGTGGCTGTCCTCAGGTTAACCTTGGTGAATTGAAGTCCATGTTGCTGAGTGCGTAATCTGCATCCTTGCCATCATGGTCATTGTTATGAGCCGACTGTGTAATGATCAGAGATGCAGCGAAAATAATCTGACTGCTACTCTGAAAGTGTCATCCTATCCACTTGATTATTAAAGTCTTCTGTTGAAGGCATCCATTAGTAGCATTCTCATGAGACACAAATGCTACTGGTTGGCGAAAAAGTTTGTATATATTTTTTCATAAAATAAAAGATACATGATTCATTTTCACCAACAACTTTATTGATTTGGATATTTTGAGTTGTCACTTCTCTCCAATGTGCTATAATGTTGATTTTTCTACATTAATATCTCAATTTGATCATTATCAACTTCACCTGGTTTACATGGCCATGAAGAATTGTTCAATGAGAAATCTCCAGCATGAAACTTTGCAAACCATTTTTGACACATCTGATCAGTCACAGCACCTTCTCCATACACTGCACAAATCTTTATTTTTGGGGTGATTCAGCTGTGTTTTTATCTTTCTTGAAATAATAAAGCATAATATACCTAGGATGTTGCACATTTTCGTTCATCTTCAATATTGAAATTTTTACACATGAATTTACCAGTTTTGACATGCTTTTTAAAATGCATGCTGATATGACACCTGTCATGATACAATCTAACAAAATTGTTTTGAATGAAGTTAAATACAATGAAGTATTACCGGAGCCATCTTATGATAAAAACCAACAAACTTTTTGGCAAACCCAATATTGCGTTGTGGCTTTGCTCATTCAGAAACATCTATCCACAAATCTCTACATAGATGTCCTTTCAATCAATTTTTAAATCATGTTTCTTCCAACTCCCCATCCACCCAACAAAATCTTGGTCACAGCCCATGAGTAAGTAAGTATATGGCAATGTCTCGGATAACTTGGTGGTCCATGGCAAAGCATTCAGTCTCTACAATGACCCAATAGCAAGCCATTTTTTTTTGTTGTTAAAAAAGTAGTTTCTTCAGAGAATTGCAGGCCTTAAGTGTCCCAAAATCCTAAGAATCTATTCAGTGATTCATTGACAGTGGCCTGACAAATTCTATGAAGAGCAACCCTATCTGCCACTGATACTTCAAGAATCCTTAGATCTCCTGGATCGTATAACACTACTGGCAGCGCAGTTTCATAACAGCCTCGACTTGCTGGAAAGTCTTCCCTTATTCTGGGCCCCACTGAAAACTGGGAGATTTTATGTAGCTTAGTAAATGCATCACAATAGCACAGTTCAATGAAGACTATGTTGTCTTCAATATCCAAACAGGCCCACTAAGGTTTACACATCTGTTTTGGTTGTACAAGAACCCAGATGTTACAATTTATTCTTTACTTTGAACAAGAAATCTCAACATGCCCTATACCACTGAACCTCTAGAAATTTCACTGAGGTTAAAACCTCTAAGCATTTTTCTGTGATTTTCAAGACAATTTTTACACCAGTTTTAGGTTCACAGCAAAATTGAGGGAAAGATATAGAATTTCCCATATATACCCTATCTTGAGACATGCAGAGCCTCTCCCACTATCAAAATCTCTCGCCAGATTTCTACATTTATTACAATTGATAAACCTATGCCCTTGAATTTTTGTAAAATTTATTTTCTACATTCTTTTTTTTTTCTTATTGTTGTTCAAATACAGGTGTATCCATTTTCCCACCACCACTTTCATCCACCTCACCCACCCCCACCTCCCACCTTCCATCCTTCCCCTGTTTGGCTTTGTCCATGGGTCCCTAATACACGTTCCTTGACAACCCTTTTCCCTTATTTTCCCCATTATCCTCCTCCTCCCTACCCTCTGGTTATTGTCAGTTTGTTAATGTCTCTTGTTATATTTTGCTTGCTTCTTTGTTTTGTTGTTTAGGTTCCACTTAAGGTGATATCATATTGTATTTGTCTTTCAGAGCTGGGCTTATTTAACTTAGTATAATGCTCTCCAGTTCCATCCACACTGTTGCAAAGAGTAGGAGCTCCTTCTTCCTTTCTGCTGCATTGTGTTCCATTGTGTAAATGTACCATAGTTTTTTGATCCACTCACTTACTGATGGGCACCTACATTGCTTCCAGCACTTGGCTATTGTGAATTGTGCTGCTACAAACATTGGGGTGCATAGGTTCTTTTGAACTGGTGTTTCAGGGTGCTTAGGGTATAGTCCTAACAGTGGAATTGCTGGGTCAAAAAGCAGTTCCTTTTTTAGTTTTCTGAAGAAATTCCATACTGTTTTCTACAGTCACTGCCTCTGTCTGCATTCCTACCAACAATGTAGTAGGATTCCTTTTTCTCCACAACCTCGTCAGCACTTATTGTTTGCTGATTGTTTATAATGGCCATTCTGACCACTGTGAAGTGATATCTCATTGTAGTTTTAATTTTCATCTGTCCAATGACTAGTGATGCTAAGCATCTTTCCATATGTCTCTGAGTCCTCTGTATGTCTTCATTGGAGAACTGCCTGTTCAGGTCCTTTGCCAATTTTGTAATTGGATTATATTTCTTCCTGGAGTGGAGTCATGTGAGTTCTCTATTTTGGAGATCATACCCTTGTCCAAAGTATCATTGGCAAATATATTTTCCCATACAGTTATACATCTTTTCTTTTTGCTGATGTTTTCTTTGGGCATGCAGAAGCTTTTTATTTTGATGAAGTCCCATTTGGATGCCTTTGGTTATTTTCTACATTCTGACTTTAAAAATTCTTATCAATAAGTCTAGATTATTTGCTACTTTTTGCTCACTAGCTCTAATCAGCATAATGTCATCACTCTAATGGACCAGTGTAATGTCTTCTGGAAGGGAAAAACAATCAAGACCCCATCATTTAGATGATGACATTGGACTGGAGAGTTGATATACCCCTGAAGCAGAGCAGTGAAGGTATATTGATGGCTTTGTCAGCTAAAAACCAACTGCTTCTAGTAGTCATTATTAAGAAGTATGGAGACAAAAGCATTTGCCAGATCAATAGCTACATATCAGGTGCCAGAGTACTTGCTAATTGGCTCAAGCAATAAAACCACATCTGGTACAACAGCTACATTTAGAGTAACCCCCTAGGTAGGCTTATGATAATCCAACTCTAGCTCTCCAAGGTCTGTCCACTTTCTACACAGTCCAAATAAGTAAGTTGAATAGGATATGGTGGAATCACCATCCTAGCATCCTTCAAGTCGTTGATGGTGGCACTGATCTTTACAATCTCATCAACAATGTGGTATTGCTTTTGCCTATTATTTTACTAAATAGAGAAAGTTCTAATGACTTACATTTTGCCTTTACTACCACAATTACACTCATTCAACAGGTCAGGAAACTAATGTGGGGATTCTTCTAGTTGCTGAATATTTCTATTTCATTTTTTCATTCTAGAACTTGGGAAACAACCAGAAGACCAGTTTGAGGACTCATAGGCCCCAAAATGTGATTGATCTGAGGTGATCCTTCATTGATTACCTGACCTTTATAAATCCTTAATTCAACTGGTGGACCATAGTGATGTTGTGAGTCTCCTAGATTTAGTATCACTTTAGAGCCAGAAATCATTAATTCTCTAAAAATCTGATTATTTCCTGTTATTTAATGATCAGTCATCCTGGTAAAGAGCTGTAGATCCCATTGGGGAAAGCTTGGAGAAAAAAATTAACAGTATACATTGTGGTAGTGTACTTGGATCCTTATTCAAGGGGAACAGCCTACCCTTAATTCAAATGGTATTATGTTTTTACACTGGCTCAAATCTCAGAATTTATTGAGGGAGCATCAATCTTTGTTCTGGTAATCCATGTTAGACTCTCACTCACTTGAGCTATAATACTTCTGCTTATAAGGATCATGAAAAAAATTAGTAGACTACCTATCTATGTCTCTTCTATAAACTTCATGATCAACTAGTCAACACCACAGGTCTCTGTAGGTGACATTGTTCTTATTATTGTTTTGACTCTAGTCTCAATAAAGTCACCACACCAACTTGCTTTGGGTAATTACCTGATGTCACTGACCCCTGCCACCTCGGGATCCAATTATCCTCATTGCGTTTGAAGATCCTAGTTTAGTGGCAGCAAGTTGTTTAATTTATGACTTACAGAAGACAGCAACAAAGTTCTTCAACAGTGCTGGGGCTTCTTTCACAAATTTATTTCATAAGATAATAGTGAAAGGTATACTGGACCTTCCAGGGGTAAGTGAGCAGATTTTACATAATAAATCCACTTTAACATTGAAATCTCTCCAAGCCTTTGAATATCTTTCCATATACAAAGGAAGTTATGACATTTCAATTTAATTTAATGTAGGTACCTTTTTGTCCATATTTCAACTACTCAGCTGAATTATTAGAAACTTTCATTCCCTTGAGCTGAATACATTCTTAGTGGGCCTATAATAATAAATTCAGCTTAATATAACTTTATGTTCTCACCACCATTAACACAAATCTTTAATATCCACTCTCACATATGTTTTTTAGATTTCTGTCTACATAAATTGTAAAACATCATGCCATTATTTTGGAGTATAGTGCACCTCCTCATGGGCCATACCTTGTATGTTACCTTTCGGGATATGCTGAGACTTGTGTATATTTGTAGTTCTAGAAGCAAAGAGATATTTGAAATAGGTCCTGAAAAGGATATTCAATGTTTTTCAAGGTAACTACCTCAAGTGAAATCACTACAAGTTCCTTAGGCAAAGGATTATACTACTCCGATAGGGGTGGAAGAGCTACTCCAACTAGCAAAGAAAATTCATCAGTTCGAGATCAACAATTAAAATAAAAAAAAAGAATTTAGGGATTTGATATCTCCAATTCCGTTAGTATCTTCCCATAAGTCCCTATTCCAATTTTCAGAATTTCAATGATTCTAAGGTAATCGCCTTACTTTAACAGAGGAAATCTTATAAGTTGGGGATTCAAATCATGTCATTGATTCACTTACAGAATGAGATTCCAGACTTGGTTTCCCACAATCTCAAATCTGATGCTATAGGGGATAACAGTTTCTTTCAAGGAAGACAGAAAATTTCAGGTCATTTATGTAAAACTTGAGCTGAGTATTAGAAACTCTGACTTATTACACTTAAAATGATACCCTCTAGGTCTATCTACGTTGTCACAAATGGTATGATATCATTCTTTTTACAGCTGAGTAATATTCCATTTTATATATGTATCACTAATTTTTGTCTACTCATCTATTGATAGGAACCTGGGTTGTTTCCATAGCTTGGCTATTGTAAATAACACTTCAATAAACAGGAGTGCATATATTCCTTTGAATTAGTGTTTTGGCCTTCTTTGGATATATAACCAGAAGTGGATAGCTGTATCATAAGACAGATCT
This sequence comes from Glossophaga mutica, assembly GCA_039655065.1. Lineage (NCBI taxonomy): Eukaryota > Metazoa > Chordata > Mammalia > Chiroptera > Phyllostomidae > Glossophaga > Glossophaga mutica. Next base: position 30,877,868 of record CM077318.1, read on the forward strand.
ATTTTTTTTTTTTTTGAGAAAACTCTATGCTGTTTTCTATAGTGGCTGCAGCAATCTGTGTTACTACCAATAGTGCATGAGAGTTCCCTTTTCTCCACATCCTCACTAACACTGGTTATTTGTTGATTTATTAATGATAGCCATTCTGACAGGTGAGAGATGATACCTCATTGTGGTTTTAATTTGCATTTCTCTGATAATTAGTGATATTGAACATCTTTAATGTGTCTATTGGCCATCTCTATATCTTCTTTGAGGTGTCTACTCAGATATTTTACCCATTTTAATTAGATTATTAGTAGTATTGGACAGTTATACATATAACATGTAGAATGCTGAGGGGAGGCAACCATGTGCCAGCAACCTGTTTATGTCAAATATCTGTAGCCACACTGTTTATAAATAATTCAGTTCAATTATGATATACTCAACACTGTTCTAGGCACTGTAGGTGAATAAAATGTGACAGAAAGGGATCTTTCCTTTAGCAACAGAAAACTCACCAGAAGACAGCCTATGACTGTATGGTAAGAATTTTTTATGCCTATTTGAATGAGATCATTTTTATGATTAAAATGGGCATCAGCTATATATGCTTTAATTACATGAGGCAATATGTTTGTGTGTCTATATGAATGAATGAATATGTGTGTGTGTGTGTGTGTGTGTGTGTGTGTGTGTGTGTAAATAAAATGATGGAACCATCCCTTCGAACTGGATCTTGCGGGGAGTGGAAGGGAGAGAAGAAAGGAGAATTTAAAGGATGACAGGCATCATTCCATTTGGTCTTAGTACATATTCAATGTTTACAAAATGCTGAACAGTAAAAGCTTCCTGAAACAAATGAAGCAGTTTTGTTCTTTCAATGTGTGCTAAATCCCCAAATTCATCAAACCCAGCATCCCACTTCTCCTGTGCCAAGGCAGAAGGCTGAATATTGAAGATGAGCAGGCAGCATGGAGTTTCCTCTCACAAAAGGCAATTTCAGCTCTCACGAAGCAAATATTTGCAGATGTGCAGGTGTGTCTGTATTTCCCTCATGGGTCCAGCCATTATTCATATTGTTACTTGAATCTCTATTGCTATCATACCTAGTTACACAATCTGTACTAGCAACTTGGTTGTCTAGAATAGGGCAAATCCACACTTCCGAGATCTCAACATTTGAAAATGTTAGATGTCATTTCAAATCTCATTGGTTTTTTTTATTGTTGTTCAAGTACAGTTGTCTCCATTTTCTCCCCACCACTCCCCACAGCTATCCCCACCTCCCACCCTCAATCCTACCCACCTTTAGTTTTGTCCATGTGTCTTTTATACATGTTTCTTGACAACCCTTCCCCTTCTTTCCCCCTATATCCCCTCCCACCTCCCCTCTGGTTATTGTCAGTTTGTTCTTTATTTCAGTGCCTCTGGTTATATTTTGCTTGCTTGTTTGTTTTGTTAATTAGGTTACACTTTAGGTGAGCCAAATCTCATTGTATTTAAAATTGGGAATGTATCACTGTAAATAGATAATAGTGACAGCATCGGGTTTAGTGCCTTCCTTGGAATATTACCGGCTCTGTTGTGGATTATTTGAGTGCATCTGGCATTTGAGTTTCTTTTGACAGAACTATGAGTATATCATGCACTGATATCTCACTTTTGATACTGGCCTCCTGGGAGGACTTTTGAAAATACCAGCAAACAACAAGTGTTGGAGAGGTTGTAGATAAAAGGGGACCCTAGTGCACTGTTAAGGGGATTGCAGACTGGTATAACCACTATGGGAAAAAGTATAGAATTTTCTCAGAAAACTAAAAATGGATCTGCCTTTTGACCTGGCAATTCCACTGCTAGGATTATATCCTAAGAACCGTGAAACACCAATCCCAAAGAACCTACCCACCCCAATGTTCATAGCAGCACAATTTACAATAGCCAAGTGCTGGAAGCAACCTAGGTGCCCATCAGTTAATGAATGGATCAAAAAACTGTGGTACATTTACACAATGGAATTCTATGCAGCATAAAGAAAGAAGGAGCGCCTACCCTTTGCAACAGCATGGATGGAACTGGAAAGCATCATGCTAAGTGAAATAAGCCAGGCATTGAAAGACAAATATCATATGATCTCACGTTTAACAGGAACCTAAACAACAAAACAAACAAGCAAAATATAACCAAAGACACTGAAATAGAGAACAGGCTGACAGTCACCAGAGGGGAGAGGGGAGGGAACTTCAGGGGAAAAGGGGAAGGGTTTGCAGGAACAAGTATAAAGGACACATGGACAAAAACAAGGCAGGGTGGAAATGGGAGGGAGGTGGGGAGGGCTGGGTAGGTGGGCTGGAATGGGAGTAAAAGACAGAAAACTGTACTTGAACAACAAATAAAATAAAATTAAAAAATACCTCTTCCTTGAAGTACAAATCTCTCCATTAGCTATCTATGCTCAGTTACCCCTCCAGAAAAGGTGGGAATGAAGCCTAAGAATAAAAATACTTTCCACAGTTTCTCTATGGCTGGTCCATACTGGTTATTTCAATGGTTCTGAAATGTTTGGGGGCTCTTATGGTCAGTTTTATCCTGGTGCCAGTGCTAGTGAACAGTAGTCTCCAATAATGCAACACTTGTTATATATGTACATCCACAAAGATATTTACTCTGAAATACTTAACACACTTACAAGTTTCCTTATGCATATTAGGTAATTATTTGCTCAAAACAAGATAGAATGTCACTACCAGATGAGTACACACTTATAGTCACACAGTCTCACAGACATGTCTTTTTTAGGATTTTCTTCCATTTTTATTATTGTTGTTCAATTACAGTTGTCCCCATTTCCACCCCATTACTCTCTCTCACCCTACCCACCCTGCCCCCACATTCAATTTTCCCACCACCATTGGCTTTGTTCATGGATCCTTTAAACATGTTCATTGATGACCCTTTCCCTTTTTGCCCCCATTATCCCTCTCCCCCTCCCCTCTGGTTACTGTCTGTCAGTTTGTTCTTTATTTCGATGTCTCTGGTTATATTTTGCTTGGTTTTTTTGTTTGTTTGTTTGTTTTCTTGATCAGGTTCCACTTATAGGTGAGATCATATGGTATTTGTCTTTCACAGCCTGGCTTATTTTACTTAGCACAATACTCTCCAGTTCTATCCATGCTGTCATGAAGGATGAGAGTTCCTTCTTTCTTTATACTGCATTGTGTTCCATTGTGTAAATGCACCAGTTTTTTCATTCACTCATTTACTGAAAGGCATTTATGTTGCTTCCAGCACATGGTTATTGTAAATTGTGCTACTATGAACATTAGGGTGCATAGGTTCTTCTGAATTGGTGTTTCAAGATTCTTAGGATATAATCTCAGCAGTGGAATTGCTGGGTCAAAAGGTAGTTCCATTTTTACTTTTTTGAGGAAATTTCATACAGTTTTCCATAGGCACTGCACCAGTCTACCTTCCCACCAACAGTGCATTGGGGTTCCCTTTTCTCCACAACTTCTCCAGCACTTGTTGTTTGTTGATTTTTTTATGATGGCCATTCTGACCAGTGTGAAGTGGTATCTCATTGTGGTTTTAATTTGCATCTGTCTGATGGCTAGTGATGCTGAGCATTTTTTCATTTGTCTCTGGGCCTTCTTTATATCCTCCTTGGAGACATGTCTTTTCAGGTCCTTTGTCAATTTTTTAATTCAGTTGCTTATCTTCTTGGAGTGGAGTCATGTGAGTTCTCTATATACTTTGGAGATCAAATTCTTGGGCAGGGTGTCATTGTCAAATACGTTTGCCCATATGGTTGGTTACCTTTTAATTATGCTGATGTTTTCTTTAGGCATGCAGAAGCTTTTTAATTTGATGTAGGCCATTTGTTTATACTTTCCATCATACTCCTTGCTCTAGGGGACATATCAGTGAAAATATTGATGAATGAAATATATGAAATATTCCTGCCTGTTCTCCTGTAGGACTTTTATAGTGTCACAATTTATATTTAAGTCATTTATCCATTTTGAATTTATTTTTGTGTATGGTGTAAATTGGTGGTTGAGTTTCATTTATTTTTGCATGTAGCACTTCATATCTCCCAACACCATTTGTTGCAGGGATTATTTTTACTCCATTATATACTACTGCCCCCTTTGTCAAATACTAATTGAGAGTTAGGTTTATTTGGGGGCTCTCTATTCTGTTCCACTGATCTATGTGTCTGTTCTTAGTCCAGTACCAGACTGTTTTGATTACAGTGCTTGTAATATAGTTTAATGTCAGGAATGGTGATCACTCCTACTTTCTTCTTTTTCGAAGTTGCTGTGGCTATTTGGGACCATTTATGGTTCCATATAAGTTTTTGAAATATTTGTTCTATATCTGTGAAATACACCATTGGATTTTAATTGGGATTGCATTGAGTCTGTAAATTGCTTTGGGTAGTATGGACATTTTGATGATGTCAATTCTTCTAATCCATGAACATGGTACATGCTTCCATTTGTTTGCATCTTCCTTAATTTCTTTCTTCAGTGTTGTGTAGTTTTCTTAGTACTGGTCTTTTACTTCCTTTGCTAGGTTTCTTCCTAGGTACTTTATTTTTCATGTTGCTATATCAAATGGGATTTTTTTCCCTGATTTCTGTTTCTTATATTTCATTGTTGGTGTACAAAAATGTCTTCAATTTCTCAATATTGACTTTGTATCTGCTGTTTTGCCAAATTATCTTATTATGTGGAGTAGTTTTTTGGTGGAGTCTACAGGATTTTCTATGTACACTATCATGTCATCTGCAAACAATAACAGTTTTGTTTCCTCCTTTCCAATTTGGATGATTTTTTATTTCATTTTCCTTGTCTGATCATTTTTCCTAGAACTTCTGATACTATGTTGTATAGAAGTGGTAAAATCAGACATACTTGTCTTATTCCTGATCTTAGTGGGAAAGCTCTTAGTTTTTGCCCATTGAGTATGATGTTGGCTGTAGGTTTCTCATATTTGGTCTTTATTATGTTGAGGTATTCTCCCTGTACTCAGACTTTGCTGAGTGTTTTTATCATAAATATTATGTGCTGTACCTTATCAAATGCTTTTTCTGCATCTATTTATATGATCATGTGTTTTTTTGTGTGTGTGTGTTTCATCTTGTTTATGTGACATATGACATTTATTTGTTTGTGAATATTGCACCATCCTTGCATCCCTGGGATGAATTCCACTTGATCATGATGTATGATCTTTTTAATGTATTGCTAGATGCAGTTTGCCAATATTTTGTGGATTTTATGGTCTATGTTCATCTGTGATGTTGGCTTGTAGTTTTCTTTCTTTGTTCTGCCTTTATCTGATTTGTGAATTAGGATGATGTTGGCCTCATAAAAAGATTTTGGGAGCCTTGTTTCTTCTTGGATTTTTTGGAATAATCTGAGAAAGATGGGGTTAGCTCTTAAATGTTTTGTAAAATTTTCCTGTGAAACAATCTGGTCCAGAGATTTTGTGTGCTGGGAGTTTTCTGATTATTTCTTCAATTTCACTAGCTGTCATTGGTCTGTTCAGGCTTTCTGCTTCTTCTTGATTCATTTTGGAAGATTCTATGTTTCCAGAATTTTGTCCATTTCACCCAGGTTTTTAGTGATGTCTTAGTGCTCTGAATGGAAAAAAATGAATTCAAAACTTAAAAATATTCTGAATTGCATCGATTGTTACCTGTTACTTTCAATACATTTACATCAAGGTGTTAGCTATTCTAAGAAAAAGAATACCATAGATACTACCATACTTATTTCACCATGGTGTCTAACCATTTGAATAATATAAATCAATATTCTACCTGCCTGTGCATTACATATGGCATCTGCACTTCATATTTGAAATGTTAATATGCCAAACATTCTCTGTGTTCTTATTCATTCTATACTACATGACTAAATACATTTAGTGATTTGGAGGTTGTAAATATATCCTTATTGTATTGATACAAATTACATGCATAAGAAATATAATATCTAGTTGTATAAAACTAGTACGTATCAATAAATCAAGTTGTATAAATTTACATGAAATGACTTGCGTATGTAAGGCCAAAGGTGTTTTATAAATCAGTAAAGGAAAGTAGTGTTCAGTAAAGAATAGAGCACTAAACCAGGAGTCAGGGGTCCTGAATTGTGGCCCCAGTTGTCTGACACTTAAGGAAGAGTCTCAGTTTCTTCTTATGAAAAAAAGTGTGATACTAGCTACCCTATATTACTAGGTGTTTAGATGAGAAAATGGGATAATGTATTTGAAAATGTTTTGAGAAGCATAAAGTACTGTAGAAATGCCAGAAATTATCGCATGGAATGCTCAGGAGAAGTTAGGTTGATGAGCCTCAATAATATGACTCATTAAAATATTAACACACTGAAAACTACTATAATTGTAAATATTGCACTGTCAAAACAGAAGTCTTCCTAATGACTTTAATGTCTCCATAGCGTTAACAAATATATATCCTAAATAGTCCTAAAGTGGCGAGTATAAATATTACCTAAATTTTAGATGTCATATTGTCATGATTTATGAGGTCTTAATTAGTCAGGCATTACTGTCAATTTGTTCAGTCTTCCTAAATGATCATTTGTTGGATATGGGTGTACATATTATAGTGACATCGAGAAATTTGATTTATTTTAAGTACATCTGTGATCTGTGATATGTGATATAGTACCAAATGATATGTTTGTTAAAACCTGACAGCAGTTCACATCCTGTAATCTGAAATCAATATGCTAGAGTTCTTTACAATATAACAATTTCTTATACATCAAAATGCAGAGGAAATGGTCATTTGCTAGTAATGATTCAAAAGTATTTCAGGCAGGGTTTATATAGTTTGTTAGTATCTTGTTAAATGATAAATATTGATATAAATTTAACCTGACAGATTATGAAGCCAATTAAAGATAACTTTTTGTTTGCATTATTCTAATCTAGAACTAATTATGTTTACTAATTTGATCACTTATTTACTCAAAACCTCATTTGTTTATTCCTGTTTTTAATAACAATTAGAAATATACCTCTAATGCTTTATACCTAATGTCCAAAATATCTAGCTTCATTTTGAGAGACATAAATGATATGTACCAAAAGTCTCAGACCTGGATATGTATATTTTATATAAATTTTATGTATAATAAATTTTACATGACCTAGAGAGAATGAATCTTAAATATTTGGAATATAATTTCTTGGTACCAAGAGGGTTATTTGCTTTAAAAAAATAGTTTTTGTTTGAGTTTCTACTTGGACTTTTGCTTCCTACTATAGATATGAATAGATTTCTTATTGATTTAAAGTGTTGACAGGTAAATCAACATCTCAACATTAAAATAGGTCAAATCAATTGTATTATTCAGTGTAAGACAATGACACTGATAAAGTACTATCTGTGAAAATCTGTAAGGGATACAATTTACACTGATTTTGTGTTTCATATTTATTTTCTAAAGAAGGAAAATCACTTTAATTTCACTGGTGATCTCTTGTACTTGAAATTAAACATGTGAATTTTTAATCCAAAGATTATTGTAATTTTTTTCTTCCTATTAATGTATGGAGCAAACCCTCCATTTTCATTAAGTGAAAAATATTAACCACAATCAGATACATGAGAATTCATGGACACCTTAACATGGAAATTTTAAAAGAAAATGTTGAAAATTTTATACACCTAACAACTTGTTAATGTCCGGGGTGTGTCAAAGCAATGTTCGAATGACAGTTTAGTGGATCTTCTCTGATCTACTGTATATACATAAAATTTAGTGATTTTTGACTGTACTAAATAAAAATACTGAATGAAGTAATTCTGCATACCAAATTCTTATTAATCCCCAGTAAACATTCTAAGGTCAAGTTTTTATTAAGATTTAGAAAAGAGTGGACTCTGATTGCAAACCTTTTGATATGTATCCAGAAGTGGGATTGATGTGGTTTTATTAAATTTTTGGGGAACATCCATAGTGTTTTCCATAGTGTCTGCCCCAGTTTACACTCCAATCAAAAGTTCACGAGGGTCCATTTTCGAACCACCACTTATCTTAAAAATAACAGCCATCCTAATGAGTGTGAAGTAATATCTCATTGCAGTTTAAATTTGTATTTACATAGTTTTAAGGACTTGAATGTTTATTCAAGCCATTTGCATGTCTTATAGGAAAAAATAACTCTTCAGGTAATATGTCCATTATAATGAATTATTTTATAATTCAGTTTTCTGAATTTCATATACATGAATATGTATAAATATGCATATATAATATTTTCTCCCATATTATAGATTGCTTTTTCATTTTGTTGATTGTTTCATTGCTGTTCAGAAGCTTTTTAGTTTGATGTAGTTTTTCCCTTATGTTTTCTTTAAAAAGATTTACAGGTCCAGGGATTATAGGTTTTTAATTCATTTCAATTTAATTTTTGTGAGCAATATATGATGGAGATCCAATTTCATTGTCTTGAATGTGAATGTACAGTTTTCCCAATATCATTTATTGAAGAGACTACCCTTGTCCCATTGAGTATTTTTGCCTCACTTGACAGGTACTAGTTGACAGGATATGCCAGAGTTTATTTCTGGGCTCTTAATTCTGTTTCTTTTGTCTATGTGTCTGCTTATATGCCAATACCCTACTCTTTTAATTAGTATAGCTGTGTAATGTAGTTTGAAAGCAGAAAGTGTTGTGTTTCCAGTTTTTTCTTCTTTATCTGAATTGCTTTGTCTATTCAAGTTCTTCTGTGGTTACATATAAATTTTAGAATTTATTTTTCTATTTCTGTGGAAACTGCCATTGGAATTTTGATAGGGATTGAATTGACTCTATAGATGGCTTTGAGCAGTATGTACATTTTTATTTATTTATTTGTGCATTTATTGTTATTCTATTACACTTTTCCCAATTTTCTCCCCTTTGCCCTCCTATACCCAGCCCACCCTCCACTCCTACAGTCAATTGCCTCACCATTGCATGTTTGTGGGTCATTCATACATGTTCTTTGACTAGTCCCTTCCCCTACTTTCCACCATTATCCCCTTCTCTCCAACTCTTCTGGTCACTGTCAGTCTGTTCCCTGTTTCCATGTCTCTGGTTGTATTTTTCTCATTACTGTATTTGTTGGACCATAAGACGGACCTAGGTTTTAATGAAGAAAAGTAGGAAAAAACTTGAAGCAAAAAATGTGGTAAAATATTTAATAACATAAATAACATAATATTTTACCAATGTACATGTAAACAGAACTCAACAGCAGCATTAACAACCATTATTCCTCCCAAATTTGGGGGGTGCGTCTTATAGTATGAAAATTATGGTCGTTTGTTTTGTTCATTAGAGTCCCTTTATAAGTGAGATACTGTGGTATTCGGTTTTTATGGATGGGCTTGTTTCACTTAGCATAATATCTCCAGTTCCATCCATGCTGTCAAGAAAACATTGGAGATTCTTCTTTCTTTCTGCTGTGTAGTATTCCATTGTGTAAATGTACCACAGGTTTTTGATCCACTCATCTACTGATGGGCACTTAGGCAGTTTCCAGCACTTGGCTTTGTAAATGGCACTGCTATGTACATAGGGGTGGAAAAGTTTTTTTGAATTAGTGTTTAGGGATTCTTAGGGCATATTCCCAGCAATGGAATTGTTGTGTCAAAAGGTAGTTATATTTTCACTTTTTTGAAGAAATTCCATACTTTTTTCCACAGTAGTTGCACCAGTCTGCATTCCCACCAACAATACATTGGACAAGGGTTTAATTTCCAACATATATAAAAAACTCATACAATGCAACACCAGGAAGATAAACAATCTAAGTAAAAAATAGGCAAATGCCCTGAATAGACTTTTCTCCAAGGAGGACATGCAGATTGTCCATAGACATATGGAAACATACTCAACATCACTAGTCAACAGAGGGATGCAAATAAAATCACAATGAAATATCACCTTACACATATCAGAATGGCTATCGTTAATAATCAATAAACAACAAGCAATGGTGAAGATACAGAGGGAAGGTAACCCCAGTGCACTGTAGGTGGCGATGAAGACTGGTACAGCCACTAGAAAAAAACATGTACATTTTTACTCTTCCAGATCCATAAATATGAGATCTTTCAATTTAGTTGTGTCTTCAATTTCTTCCATCAGTGTCTTATAGTTTTCAGTACAGTGATCCCTCACCTATTGTGGAATTACAGAGACCCCCACAATAGGTGAAAATCCACAAAGTAGCTGTGTTATATTTATTTTATTATTTATATATATATTTTTAAGGCTTTATAAACCCTTCCCACACCCCTATAAACCTTTCCTACACTCTCATAAACATTTCATATGCTCTTAAACACTTTCTACACTCTTAAACCTATGTAATTTTAACAACATATAAAATTCTATATGGGTACTCACCAGTGAAGTATACAGTCACCTCTCGCTATATCACGGTTCACTTACTGTGGCTTCACTGTATCGTGGGCTTTAAAAAACCCACAATAAAAAGAGTTTGGAAGTCTTCCATCTTTTTGAATTTTTTGGAATAGTCTGTGGAGAATAGGGGTTAGCTCTTCAAGTATAAAGGACACATGGACAAAAACTATTGGGGGGAGTGGAAATGGGAGGGAGGTGGGGAGGGTTGGGGTGGCGGGTTCGAGTGAGAATAAAAGACAGAAAACTGTACAAGATCAACAATGAAAATAAAAATTAAAAAAAAATTAAAAAAAAACTTGTAAAAAACAAAAACCAATTTACAATATCTGGATAGAGAGGCATATGGACACACAAACTGTGGTGTATTTATAGAATGGAACAGTACTCAGAATTTTGAAGGAATAAAACCAACACAGGCTAAAATATGGATAATTCATAAAGTAATTATGCTGATGAAAGAAACCAAAATTCAAAGACTACATATAACTCTGTATAAAAATCTAGTGTGCACTGATAGAAAGCTTATCAATGGATGGTGGAGGGGTAGAGGGAAGAATTACAATGACTCATAAGGAAAATTTTAGGGGCAAAAAATACGTTTATTATTTTCATGTAGTGATGGTGTCACGAGTGTCTACATATATTGATACTTAAATTCTATACTTTATGTTCAGTTTACTACATGTCAATTGTATCTCGATAAAGCTTCTAAAATTTGTAGTTATAATAACAAATATGAAATAATTAAGAATTAAAATGAAATATAAATGCAAAAAAAAAAAAACCCACAATAGCAAGGGACAACTGTATATGAATGTTTCAACTACTTGGTTAGACTTATTTCTTAAGTTTTTGTATTTTTCTCAGCGCTATTATAAGTGGGATTGCTTTCTGTATTTTTTCAGATAGTTCATTGTTAATGTATAAAATTGTTACTGATTTTATATATTGATTCTGTATCTTGAAACTAATGAATTCATCTGTTGATTCTGATGTTTTTTTGCAAGAGTCTTCACTTTCTATATATCAGATCATTTCACCTACAAACATAGGCAATTTTGATTCTTATTTGGAAGCTTTTTATTTGTTTCTTGCTTAATTGCTCTGGTTAGGACTTCTAGTACTATATTGAATGGGAGTACTGAGAGTGGGAACTGTACTCCTGTTCCTGATGTTAAAGAAAAAAATTTCAAAAATTCATTCTTGAGTACAATGTTAGCTCTGGGATTTTCATATATGGCCTTTATTACGTGGAGGTATGTTCTGTTTATACCCAATTTATTGAGCATTTTATTATGAAAGGTTGTTATATTTTAACAAATGCTTTATCTGAATTTATTTTGATGATCTTAAGATTTGTTTCCATCTTGTTAATGTGATATATCACACTTATTGATCAGTGTATGTTTAAACATCCTGCATCTTATGTATAAATTCAATCTGATCATAGTGTATGATTTTTTGTGCTATTGAATTGAGTTTGTTAGGGTTTTTTTTTTTTGAGAATTTTTGCATTTATAGTCATCAGAAATATTGGCTTGTAGTTATTTTTTTCTCTGAATGTCATTTTTGGGTTTCTCATCAGAGTAATGCTGACTTCATGAAATAAATTTGTGAGTTTTCCCACCTCTTCAAAAATTTTGGAATAGTTTGGAAAGGATTTGTGTTAATTCTTCTTTAAATGTTTGATAGAGTTCACCTTTGAAGCCATTTGGTTGTGTAGTTTTTATTCTTGGGAAGTTTCTTATTATTAATTAATATGATATGTCTCTGAGTTCCTTTATTCTTCTTTCTTCTTGGTGAAGTTATTTGAGCACATTGTTGGTTTCTTCAGTATAGTCTTGTATTCTTCAGTTCTGAAATGTGTTTGTTTTTTCACCACTTTCTATTTCTTTGTTGAACTTCACATTTTGTTTATGAATTATTTTCCTAGTTTTATTTAGTTGTCTATTTGTGTTTTCTTATGGTTCACTGAATTTCATTAAGAGGGTTATTCTAAATTTTTTGTGAGACAGTACATAAGTTTCCATTTCTTTAAGGATCATTATTCAAGTTTTATTATTTTACTTTGGTGGTATTTTATTTACCTGTTTCTTCATGATCTTAATATATTTGTGTGGTATCTGTGAGTTTGATGGAGCTGTCTCTAATTCTAGCCTTTTTCAGCAATTAGATGGGACCAATGATGTTTCCTGCTAGGGTAGACCTTAAGGTGTGCTCTGTAGTTGCTTTATATCTCTGGAGTAAAATGTATTCTCCACCAGTAGTTGTGCAGGCCATTCACTTGCTTCCCTGTCCAAGCAGAGTTTTAGAAATGACTCTATTGCTGAGAATGTCCACGTGCTAGGGGCCAAAACTGGGCAGAACTGATGACTGAGCTTCCTAGCCAGTCAGGGACCACTGGTTAATTTCTAAAGATGAACATTGCTGTTAGTTGGGATATCTGTTTGGGTGCTGACGCCAGAAGGAACTGTCTGCATGATCCACATTCCTATTGCTTGAGCTCTATTGCCTTTCCCTGTTTTTCGGTGATTCTTCCGATAATCTCTCAGGTGCAGTATCTATGCAGGTCTCTTGCGAAATGTCTCAGAACTTTAAGGAAGCTAGATGTTCACCTTAGACTCTTTGTTTTCCACTGGAGAAACTGTATGCCCAGGAGGAATTCCTTGGTACAGCACTGCACTGATCTCAGGGACAAGCAGTGGGGTTAAAGTGAAACATTCATCTTATATTGCTAATGTGATTTTTCTCAGTTTTTGTGTTAAAAGGGGTATGCTTCAGCCTCACTTCTGTGTTTGGGACCTTCCAAAGGTGTTCTATGAAAAGTTGTTAATTATTATTTTTGTGAGACAGACAGAAATTGCAATTCACCTATTTTACCATACTACTGATGTCATTCTCCCTGGAAAGATCAAACCCTTTAAGATGGTACAAAATCATAGGTCCTCTGGTTCTCAAATATAAGGGTAAGTCAAGTGATTTGAGCTTTTTACGTTTCAACTATATTTTATTGATTATATTATTACAGTAGTCCCAATTTGCAATGATTTTATTTATTTTTAAAGAGAGGGGAAGGAAGGGAGAAAGAGAGGGAAATAAACATCAATATGTGGTTGTCTGTTATGCTCCCATCACCGGGGCCCTGTCTCACAACTCAGACATGTGCCCTGAATGAGAATTGAACTGGCAACCCTTCGGTTCACAGGCCAGTATTCAATCCCCTGAGCCACACTAGCCAGGGCCAAAAGACACTTTCTTGACTTTCTTCACTATAAATAAAGTTTTACACATCATATTGCATCACTCAGGCAGGTTAATCACCCTTTTAGAGACAAATTTATTTTTTAAATGTTCACTCCCACATATGAGTAGATTGTTATGACAAGGACATTTTGGATAGGCAATATGTTTAATTTAGATCAAGGAGTACATTTTTTAAACTATCAAAATAGAACATGCACTCTTGCTTTAAGAGCTTGGCTGAGCAATAATCCGATGGGAAACTGTCAACAAATATTGCTCTGTAACATTCTACATAACTCAGTTTCCATGGCAACTGGATCCCTATTGACAGGAAAGAGAGAGAACATATGGTCGGGTAACAGTCTTACTTCAAAAAGCCTAAAACCTATTTACAGGGTCATCATTTCTTTCTGAAAGAAGTAAGATACTCAAAGCCAAAGGTAACTGTAATCAAATATTATAATGGACTGATGAAAATGTTATTTTTACATATATGAAAAAATAATAGAAACTAACATTTTGGACTATAAGATTTTTAGAATGTTTTATTTTTTAAAAAAATCAATGCAAACTCAGGAAAAGTCCATTTACAATAAAAATTCATTTCATTTTACCTACTTAGTTGTACTCTATTAAAAAGAATTCTGGTGACATTTATAAAGTACTACTGTGCGCATTAAAAGATACTAGGCTCCATGGTCCAAAAACAATGTCCTTGTTCTTCAATTGCTTATGCATCATCAAAGGAGATAAATGTATAAACAACTAACCACTGGACAGTAAAATGTATAAGAATATAAGTGATATAATAAAGTCATAAATACCAGTATAAGAACACACAGAGAGAACTATTTATTAGTGATCTTTTCTGTATGTTTCTATTAAATTTTGTCTGTTCCTCCAGTTACCACATTATATTACAGTGCCTTACATATAGTGTTTGACTAACAAATGTATCTGGCTAAGTAACAATTTCATTGATCTCTTTCTATATCTGTTTACCTATTAAACTATAACCAAATTATATTCTAGATATACATAGCTAGAGCCTTGCATTGTGCCTAATATATCATAGACCTCCAAAAAAATAGTAAACTTGTAAATGACTTTGAAGTTTAGATATTTAGCAGAGTCTTGAAGAATCAATACATTTCTACTTGTATAAGTAGAACATAGATATATTTGTAAAAATTTTTCCTCTCAATTACTGGGAATTTTCCAGTAAAGATAAAATGGGTAAATTTGTAAATTGTTATTCAAGTTCACTACTTTTTGTTGAAAATTTTAGCTTTATCTAAATATCCAAGAGAATTGTAAAAATTTTCCCTTTAATAAAAGTCTAGAGGCTTTATCATAACGAACTATACACAATAAATTTATGGTGTAGCTAATAGCAAAGCATGTCTTTAGTCTCATATGAGGAAAAACATAAGAATAGCAAGGGTTTTCCTTAATTTATTTCAAAATCAAGAATGAAACGTAAGTATGTCCAGTCCCAGTCTTATTCAAAATCAATGTTTGTCGTTTAAATCTAATTTTTGTTGGCAAGGCCTTCCTCCTTGTTGAGCCTTTCTTTCCTCTTTTTCAAAGTGGGGATTTTTAATTAACGATCACTAATCATCTGTTCAACTCTGACAGACTGTGATTTAGCTTCAATTTAAACTTAAAAATTGTGCAGAAGTAAAAAAAAAAAAATGTGCCAGTTATTTATGTGTTATCATTAAAGCTGAGTATTTAATACACTTTTTTTAAAGCATTAGGTTTTATCACTAATGATATCTAAGAATAAAGGTTTTGTTACATAAAATATCATCAAGGTGTTTGTGGGACTAAGATTATTTAGACTACTTTGAATCCCCTTCTTTAAATGCAAACACCCTTATACTCACACACACATTTGTGTTTCTTTGACTGGCAAACTTTTACCTATTTTTCAAGTTCCTACTCAAATGTTACCTTCTCAGTGTTTAGTATCCCTGCCCAATAAAACTTGTATGTAACAAAGGAAATACTTTATGTCTATACAATAAAATACTGTAGCCACTAGCCATGTGTGACTATTGAGTACTAAACATGAGATTAATGCAACTGAAGAAATGAATTTTTTAAGTTTTATTATTTTTCTTTTCTCCTCATTCTCAGGATGATTTGAATTTATTAGCACTTTTTATCTCTTTATTTTTTTCCTTTTTAAAAATTTTTCCACATTTTTATTGTTGTTCAAGTACAGTTCTCTCCATTTCCCACCCACCACTCCCCACATCCCACCACATGTGGCAAATATTGGACAGCTCAGTTTTAGACTCTTCAAGGCAAAAAATGTTCCAGTGACTTTAAACATTTATATTCATAGTAAAATATTAATGATAAATCATTTTTAACTATTTATTATATAATTCAATAAAGTGAAAATTCAAAATAATCAATTTTTATTAACTTAAAATTACTTATAATTTACAACTTTAATATTTCATAATTGTTTCCCTTGAATTAAAAGAAGTGATAATGTCTTACCCGAGTGTTTTACTTGACAGTTTAAAATACATTATTATATCCAAAATTATCCTAACTTTCACATACATATAGGTAAATAAAACATTTTCGTGATTCTACAGATGAGGAAATTTATAATCAGGAAGAGTCATATAGGACAAAAGATTTTATTTTGCAGGACCAGAATCACAATTTAGGGATTCTAATATTTAAAACACAGCATCTTTCTATTATAACTTGTGTGTAAAGTACTGAGTGTGTTGGTGAAACTCCAGTTAAAATTCAAGAGCACTTTTTTAATTAAATTTCCATCAGAGATATTTGGATAACAGGTGGCTACTTGCCACACTAATCAGTAATTCAAAATTGGGCTTCTCAAAAAGAGAAAATAGAGACAATGAAAGAATGTGAAAGAGAGAGAAATTTTAAACCATTTTTAACAGATATTATTTCCCGAGTTATAAATGAGGTTATTTAGATAGAGCAAAATGGCACAGTCATAGATTTGTGTTATTTCATTTAGGCAGTACTGTATTTTTCAAGTATTTTTTCAGATTGGCCATAAGAATACTACAGAAAGTACTTATATTTTGCAGTTGAGATTTTACAAGCTTCTAGACAGAATTTAACACCTAGCTTTGCCTGTTTTGTTTATTTGCTTGGGGGGGGTTGGTGGAGGGTAAGAAAGTAATACAGTATTGAGTAGGTCAGAAGTATGTGTTTGATCATTTTGAATTCCATGTGGATTACACACTAGAGAAATCTAATTTTCTTTTATCCATACAAACACCACTTTCACTGACAGTTACAAAGCTTTGCATTATTATTCACCTGTAGAGTGTTCCCCAAGGAAGCTGCTTCCCCAAGATGTGGTGCCTCAGCCTCCCTTGATAGACCAAAGTGACAAATGTGTCTTTGTAGCCACCTTCTGCTCTTGGAAGGATTTTTGAAGGTGATGTTAGTCCCTCACTCACTTTTAATGCAGAAATAACATTGGAAAGCAATGGGTGTTTCAGAAAAGTATAGTTTTCTAGAATTGTTGACAAAAATTCTAGAAAGGGAAGTGGACAAATTT
Source organism: Glossophaga mutica (assembly GCA_039655065.1). NCBI lineage: Eukaryota > Metazoa > Chordata > Mammalia > Chiroptera > Phyllostomidae > Glossophaga > Glossophaga mutica. Next base: position 30,895,121 of record CM077318.1, read on the forward strand.
CAAGAAAACATGGGAGACACAATTTTCAAAGTAGTTTGATTAGAATCCCCAAATCCATGTTTAAAAGTACACTGATTAGAGGAATATTTGCTAAAATGATTGGATAAGACCTGATTACAAACAAACTGTGAAAAATACTACTATCTTAAGTCAGGGGCATCAATATTAGGATTATTCTTTCCTCACTTTTGGCAGAAATACTTAATACTCCTGCAAATGTATATTCTGTATATTCAATGACTTTTTGGACCAAAAAGAGTTTTATGACATTTAACATTCTGTAAAATGGAGATTCTAATGTATTCTTGCATGCTTGCTACGAGGACTAAATGCTAAACACATTTTAGGTTCTTATTAGTGACCACTGTTAAGGGTAACTCTATAGAAATAGGTCAAATAAAGAGAAGTTCAATAGTAAAAATATGCTCTTATATAACATGTAAATTGGGAGATTGACTTAACATACAATTCTTGGAGGCATGTTTTGCTGAGGGTCAGATACCTCTTGACACATGCTTCCCTGAAATAATTCACCAGGATTTCATTTAGTGTCATTTAGTGGACAACAGATTTGCTCTGTTCATTTCAGTAATTGCTGGTAGAATCATTGTTAGAGTTAAAAGTCTAGGCACATGCCTGGTTGCCGGCCTGGTCTCCAGTTGGGGGCATACAAGAGACAACCATATATTGATGTTTTCCCCCTTCTCCCTCCCTTCCTCTCTCTAAAAATAAATAAACAAAATCTAAAAATAAAAATATATACTTCCTGTTATTTTCTGCCAAGATAATTGGGCCCATTTCTAAAATCCAGAAGCATTGAAAAAATGCTGAAATCAAGTTTCACTAAACCACACAGAAAATCGTATTCTCCTGTTGTCTCGTGTAGATTTAGTACAAGACTGGCTACTTTTCAGTTTTGTATGTTCTTTTCAGTGAGTTTCTCATTACTGATTTTATTTTCATTTTTTCCTTTTTTTGATTAGGAGGTAGTACAGTTTAGAACCAATTAGGTCCAAGTTCTAGCCCCTACTGCATACATCTTGCTAGCTGCAAGATTTTGACAACTTGCGTAATCTAATTTGGACCTCAGTTTCCTCATCTATAAAATGGGGAGAATAATGATACCTATCTCATAAGATTTTTGTGAAAATATATTGAAACAACCATGTGAATTTCTTTTTGTAGTATCTGGCATTGGGTAAATATTAGCGACTATTACCCAGTAGGAATTAAACGATAGGATTCATACATTGTGATTTATTTTTGCATAATATTTTAAGAAATTATCCCTTACACTCAGCTTTCTGTAGATACTCATTATATGTAAGACATTTCCATTAAGTGTCAGAGAAATATAGAAGGATGAGTATAACATGTATTCTTTCCTCAAAAGTGTAAACTAAAGTTGTATCTGGTGAAGGTAAATAAAAATTCCAGACATTGTTTATGATTCTTTGCCTAAAATACACATGAAATTATTCTTGAAGAGAAGAGCATGTTATGAGTTTAAAACGTGAAGGAAAAATATCTTATAGGCTTGTTTTGTATTTTCTTGTGTGTAATATTCCGCATGCAGAAGAAGTTTTGAAACCCAAGTTAAATTGCCATATTTGTCACTCATTTGATGCATTGACCTTTCCCAAGGTATTGCTTCTCTCTAAACCTCAGTTTCACCATCTTTAAAACAGTAGTTTTAGACTAGATGGCATTTGAAATCTTATCCTTCTTCAAGATGAATGTCAAGCAAATTCCACCTCAAAAACCGTAATAGTCTTGGACTGGAAAGGATGCGTTTTTAAAACAAAGAATACTTCTATTGAAATCACAGCTTTATTGCCAACCAACAGAAAGCAGTATGTGGGTGCGAGTGTGTGTGTGTGTGTGTGTGTGTGTGTGTGTGTGTGTGTGTGTGTGTTGCATTCTGAACTTCTATAAATGGAAGCACCTACTCAACCACAGCCTTTTCTGCCACAGTTCCTATGGATAAGTGTTCAACAAATGTTCTATTAACAATCTTTTGTTTGTTTTGTTTTGTCTTATTTTGTTTTGTCTTGTTTTGTTTTCTTCATACATCCTGAATTCATGAAACGTCTCTTAGCACAGTTGTTTCCAGCCACATTTCATATCACTTTGGGCAGTTGTTCAAGTTTAGGCAGCTTGTGATGCATTTTGTGATGTCAAATGTCTTCCCAAATCCTTGTTTGCATTCTTTTTTTTACCCTATTCTCTCTACCAGTTGCTTTAAGATATCTTCAGTCACTATAAAACTTATACGTTAACAACTAGGTTTTTCCCCTTTAGGATGTTTCTGATACTATTACTTTAAACAGTTTTTTTAATCAAAACTGTTGGCTTGAACACAAAATAAAGGGACAAAACACACAGTAAACAATGCACATGGAAGAGCACCCTCAACCAGTCAACTCAGGAGAGCAAGATAGAGGATACTTGGCAGTATGTTATTTTTCACACTTAAAGATCGATAGAATGCAGACAACATAGTTGCCTATACTGAGCTCATTCTTGAATGTGTAAAAGAGCCCTCAAAGAATTAAATGAAGGGGGGAGGGACACACAGTGACAGAAAATATTCGTAATAGATCTCCTAGGACTTTAAATTTTGATGTGACCTCAGCCTCAGTCTTGTGGCCTTTTCTTTTGACTCAATCCCTAGGTGAACACATCAGCTTTGCATGGTTTGAAAATACATTTCATCTCTTCTCATTTCTGACAGCTTTCTGTTTCCTCTGCCTGTAATGCTCCTCCTCCATATAGCTGCCTATCGAACTTTCTCAAATTTCAAATATTTTTAAAAATGTTTTGCCTTACTGAGGCTTCTCTTGAATTTTTCATTTAAAATAACAGCACTCCTTACTCATTTCCTGCTTTATTTTTCTTTGTACCATTTAACATATGACGTGTTTTAACTATTTGTTTATTTATTTTCTATTTATCCCAATGAAAGCAATTTTTTTGTTGTTGTTGGGTTTGTTCATAATTGTGTTGTCATGACCTAGATCAGTGACCATATGAGTGAATTAATATGTGATGCACATAGACATGCCTGTCAGCAAAGACTAATTCAGAAAAAAATGACATTATAATCAATCAGCAGTACATAGTGTTGTACTTAAGAGATGCCAGTGTGTTAAACTAAAAGGTTATGGTTGATTAAATGAATAAGCAAATCTAAAACTATCTGAGTTTCTATTACATATAACATACTGTTATAATGCTGTATTTCATGAGATACTCAAGTTGGATATTAAAGGACAAAAAGAAACTGTTTCCCTAAATGTATTCTCTGAATTTATAAGGAAGCTCTTTTGGTACCACTTTTCCTTCAAGTACACCTATAATTTACAATACTTCCATGTCCGCTCTTTCTCCGTAATCTCTCCTCTCCCTTTCTTGTGTACGTAAGATGTACCTTAGTACGGTCCACTGACTTTCATCATCCTCAATGTTTTGGTTTATAAGGTTAGACCTGGTTTAATGGACCATTTGTACAAGAGGACAAAAGTACTAATAACACCAAAATGCTTGCAGTATTGTGTATCAACAGTGATAGCACTGTATCAAAGCCTTATATATAAAATATTATTGTTGTACTATCAAAAACATTTCAATTCTTTATTATTGTACTAAACAAATAAAGTTCTACCTAAGAGTAGTATTTGGTTTGTCATAATAGTACCTAAATACAACCCTACTAATGCAAAATTGCATTATTACTAAATAGTACAGATGTTTCTCAATTTCTAAGGAAGAGAAAAAGACACTCCTAACCTTGTCTGTTTTAACTGCATTGGGTGTTTTTTTTTTAGCATAATTAATAAAATATATTTTATTTTTATTTTTTAAATTTTTTTTCTTTATTTTAATTGTTGTTCTTGTACAATTTTCTGGGGGTTTTTATTATCAATATTTTATTTATTACTTTTGTGGTTTATTGTTTTAATTACCATAGGCTGGAAAAAACATCTGTTGTCCCATCACATTGTTTTCTATTCAACTTATTCCTTACAGACTGATAAGACCCTCTGCCAATTTTGAGGACTATCTCCCATCCTTCGACAACATTCTCTCCTTCCAATTTAAAAGCTTTCTCTTTCCATCTCTTCTTGCCAACAATCAATTATGTGCATCCTAAAACAGATGGTTATCATTTATAGTTTGAACTGTCTTGAAGAGAGCCAATATAGTCTTTGGCAGAAAGTAAAAGTAAATCAAAGATCTACTGACTTTCTGAAATTACGTGGATTATTTTTAGTTAGTTGTTTCAGAAAGATATCTTAACAGTCACACTTAGTCATTTGAATAATTACTGGTGTGTAATCAAGTGTTAACCTAAAATCAAAATAATAATAAAGAGAGTACTATAATGGTGTTGACAAAGGTATCATTATTAATCTTTAAATGTATATTTAATTTTATACCATGTATATATAAAGAGATAGTGAACTATGAAGTATTTACATGACTTAAGTAAAATAATAATTTAAATGAATAGTATCTTTGGTTTTGAGAATGTTCAATTTTTTCTATCAATATATAGATGTCATGGTCATGTGTGTAGATTGTTCCCAAGTAGCATGATATAGTGTAAAATCATTCAGGATGTTTTGTTTTTCATTATCAACTACATCAAGATCATAATAAAATCTGGCTTGCAAAAACAAATGCATTTTCCACCCAGAAATAGTGTCTTCACCTGACAGATGTTCTGATCATATCATTTCTCTATGCATCTAAACTTCTCCCAGAACATTCAAGTGAGTCTGCAGAGTTAGAACAGGTTTTGATTTCTCTACAAGAATGCCATTCTCATGCTTTCTATTCAGAATTTTTCTGCAATATATGATTTTGTTAACACATTATGCTATTTTCTTGTCAAAAGTGTAAATAAAATAGATTTTAGCATAAAAGTGCTCCATGTGGAATATTTACATGCATTTTAGACTCATAGTTATTTAGATATTTAAATGGAGAAATAAAGTTGTTCTGTAATATGTAAGCCAATTTAGATTTCAAGTGCTCATTCTTGAGAATATTGTTTGTTGCTGTCTTGAAAACATTTTGCTCTTCAATAGCTTTCAAATAGTTCTTAAGGAATAACAGAATAAAGACACACATCTTCCCCTTTCCTTGAAGTTTATATTAGAATAATTGTTTATCCACTCACAAATCTCTGTAGGGACAATGATCTACTGTTACTTCAAATATGGAGTGATGAATAGCTCCAAATACATGTATTGCCAAAAGTGTTGTTTGCATGAAGTTTTTGAAGAACATAATCAGCAGAGATTATTAGTTCTCTTTTAAAAAGAAACTTTTAACAACCTTTGTGCATAATCATATTTGTAAGAGTAGAAAACTAAATATGATTATTAGCTTATATGTAAACAGATAATCAAGACCTGCATTGTATATAATTGACCTAGCCTGAATAAAACTGCAAATTATTCCTATGGTTGCTGTCTTTCCCTGTATCATACATCTCTGTTACCATTGTCTTTGGGCAATTTCTTTCACTCAGTCTATTTCACTGTGCTTCAAAAGTGTCCATTGTTTTCTTCTTCAACTAACATATTCTTCAGAGTTAGTGAATGAAATAGGAGCCCTGTGACATAATACGTCAGTGTGACTGAAAGCATGGTGACTAATTAAATGCCTTTAAATTTCATCAATTATATGTATTAAGGACTGTTCTAAAACTTACAGCAAAGTTTTTGACCTAAATGAAATACTGTTACTGGGGGTCTTGAGGTTATAGATATCCTTAACGTCAGGCAATTTGCACGGCATCCAGGCAAATGAGAAAACTCTTTGTCTTCACAGTAACTTTTTATTTATATATTTTCAGTTTCTGTTTTTTAAAATTATTTTTGTTCAGTTGTGATTGTCCCACCTTCCCCTGCCCCGTTGCTCTTCCCTGACCTACCCTCACTCCCACAGTCAGTCCCAACCCTATTGTCCATGTCCATGAGTCTTCTATTTATGTCCCTTGACTTGTTTACCCCATTATCTCCTTTCCTGCTCCACTCTGACCACCTTCGGTTTGTTTGTTATTTCCACATCTCTGGTTCTGTTTTGCGCATTTGTTTGTTTAGTTGATTAGGTTCCACTTATAGGTGAGATCATATGGCATTTGTCTTTCACTGCCTGGCTTATTTTACTTAGCATAATGCTCTCTAGTTCCATTGATGCTGGTGCGAAGTGAAGGAGCTCCTTCTTTCTTTCTGCAGTGTAATATTCCATTGTGTAGATGTACTACAGTTTTTGATCCACTCATTTACTGATGGGCAATTAGGCCCGTTCCAGCACTTGACTATTGTAAATAATGCTGCTGTGAACACTGGGGTACATAGGTTCTTTTGAAGTAGTGATTCAGGATTCTTAGGGTATAATCCCAGGAATGGGATCACTGGAGCAAAAGGCAGTTCCATCTTTAGTTTTTTTGAGGAAATTCCATACTGGTTTCCACAGTGGCTGCACCAGTCTGCATTCCCACCAATGGTGCACTAGGGTCCCCTATTCTCCACAACCTCTCCAACACTTGTTTGTTGATTTGTTTATGATGGCCATTCTGATAAGTGTGAAGTGGTATTTCATTGTGGTTTTAATTTGCATCTCTCTGATGGCTAGTGATGCTGAGCATTTTTTCATGTGTCTCTGGGCCCTCAGTAAGTTCTCCTTGGAGAAGTGACTGTTCAGGTCATTTGCCCATTTTGTAATTGGATTTTTTGTCTTCCTGGTGTGGAGTCATGTGAGTACTTTATATATTTTGAAGATCAAACTCTCGTCCGATGGTATCATTGGCAAATATGTTTCCCCATAGACTTCATATGTACAAATGAAGGTAATTTTGTTTTTTAGAACAATTGGATGATGTTTTGTTAGTGAACTCTTTTTGTTAGTGAACTTTAGAATAAATCATTTACACCCACAACTTGTGCTTAATGTAGATAAACACATATTTTGGGTTTTTTTATATATATACTGTATTTGTATGAAATTGGATCCATTTAATGTGAAATCAGTAGACAGTGGAATCTGTCATGGGGAGAGGCAAAGTACTTTCACAAAGGCACAATTTTCATTATTTTATTTAAAAAAGGTATAGGTACTCTGATGCTCAGAAAACTACACAATTCCATGGAGGAAAACTAAAAAAGAGAATAAACACAATTCTTTTTGTACAAAATAATAAAATGGAATAATTTTGGTATGCTCTGGATGTGATTAAAAGTAAGCATATCTACCTTACTTCTACTCACAAAAGGAAGGGATGGGGATGGAAATAGGGTGACCTGAGCCAATATTGGGACTGTATGGAGGTGGGGTCTCAAAAATCTTGATAAATATCAGACACTTAAGAGTGTAAGAGTATCGTGAAAATTATAGTTTGAAGAGAAATGAAGGTGATTTCCTTTATTCGTATTTTGGCCAAGACCTGGCCTAGGTTTGATTTCATTCAGGGAAAAAAAAATGTTTGCCGTGTAGGTCACAAAATTTATCTTAGATGCATTGTATTCAAAGTGTATTGTGCGTAACAGCAGCATTGGTAACATCTGGAATCTTGTTACAAATACAGAACTACATGCCCCCCCCCCACTCAGATCTACTTACTGAATGAAAACCTGCATTTTACAAGGTCTCCAGGTGATGTCTAAATACATTTAAAGTTTAAATACATTAAAATCACTGATATTTAGTGGGTCGGTCTCATGAAGCATTTATTCATATAGTGATAACTACATTTCTCACTATAAATGTAATGATATATTTATATTTCTATGACATGGGTAAAATTCATGCAATTATAGTTCTCATTGGTACTTAAAAAGCAATATTCTTTTTTGGTTTATTTTTGTATTGTTAAATAATTCCCTGGAAGGAGTGTATCATTATGAGTGGTAAATGGTTCTAAGTGGCTCTTTTCTCTTTAATAAAAATGCTTGTAAAACACTCAACTGGGGCAAGGTGTGCATTTAAGTTTTGGACTGTTTGCAGTTCATATTGGTGCAAGAATTATAAATGGTAAATATAACTTCAGCTTATTACATAAAGATAAAATCTGAATTTGTGGTTTATCCTCTTCAGAGAAACTGTCTCTATACTAATTTCTTATTAGATAATTTTATTACATTTTAACAGAGAATTTTATGTACCAATTTAAATTGGAGCTAGGAAGAGTTTATTTACTAAAATACCATGTAAAAATTATTTAATTAATTCTTTCCTTTATGTCCCTTGCTCTAGGGCATGTATCAGTAAAAATATTGCTGCGTGAAATATATGAGATTTTCCTGCCTATGTTATCATCAAAATAAAAAGCTTCTGCACAGCTAAAGAAAACAGTATCAAAATAAAAAGAGAACCAACTGTATGGGAAAACATATTTGACAATGATACCTCAGACAAGGGATTAATCTCCAAAATATATAAAGAACTTACAAGACTCTACTCTAAGAAGACAAGCAACCCAATTGAAAAATGGACAAAGGATTTTAACAGACACTTCTCCAAGGAGGACATACAGAGGATCCAGAGACACATGAAAAGATGCTCAATATCTCTAGCTATCAGAGAGATGCAAATTAAAACTACAATGAGATACCACTTGACACCAGTCAGAATGGTCTTCATAAACAAACAGCAAGTGTTGGAGAAGTTGTGGAGAAAAGGGGACCCTAGTGCACTGTTGGTGGGATTGCAGATTGGTACAACCACTATGGAAAACACTATGGAATTTTCTAAGAAATCTAAAAATGGACATACCTTTTGACCCAGCAATTCCACTGCTTGGATTATATCCTAAGAATCCTGAAACACCAATCCAAAAGAACCTATGCACCCCTATGTTCACAGCAGCACGATTTACAATAGCCAAGTACTGGAAGCAACCTAGGTGCCCATCAGTTAATGAATGGATCAAAAAACTGTGGTACATTTACACAATGGAATTCTATGCAGCAGAAAGAAAGAAGGAGCTCATACCCTTTGCAACAGCATGGATGGAATTGGAGAGTATCATGCTAAGCGAAATAAGCCTGGCAGTGAAAGACAAATACCATATAATCTCACCTTTAACAGGAAGCTAATCAACAAAACAAACAAACAAGCATAATATAAACAAAGACACTGAATTTGAGAACAGTCTGACAGTGACCAGAGGGGGAGGGGAGGGAATTTCAGGGGAAAAGGGGGACGGTTTAGAGCAACAAGTATAAGGGACTCATGGACAAAAACTACGGGGGGTGGAAATGGGAGAAAGGTGGGGAGGGCTGGGGTGGTGGGCTGGGGCGGGGTAAAAGACAGAAAACTGTACAATATCAACAATTGAAAAATACTGATTAAAAATAAAATTTAAAAAATGGTAAAAAATTATTTAATTCATTCTGATTCCTGTGAAACTAAAACAATTAATTATAATTTGAAGGCAGAAAGAAAAGGTAGAGACAATCTAATCCAGCCCTCTCATTTAATAAACTAGAAAGTGAAATTGAGGAAACCTTGTTGGAGTTCAAATATTAAGTAAGGATTAGAGCCTGAGCTTGGGTCTTGGTACTCTTATTTTAATGTTTTTCTCCTACATTGGCATACTTCCTGATATTACCCGAGCCTCAAATTCCTGTATCTGTAGAATAAAAACAGTAATTGTACCTATTTTATGAGTTATTTTGAAGATTAAATGTAATAACAAAAGTAATACACTTAGTGTGCCGTATTTTTCAGGCCATAGGATGCACCTAGGTTTTAGAGGAGGAAAATAGGGGGAAAATTTGAAGCAAAAATGCGGTAAAATGTTTAATAACATAAATAATGTAAAATTTCACCAATGTAAATGTAAACAGAGCTCAACAGCAGCATTAACAACCATTATTCCTCCCAAATTTTGGGGGGAGTGTATCTTATAGTCTGAAAAATATGGTATTTCCTGCAGTAGAAGAAAAACAGCATTACTGGGTTTCAGCAAGGTTACAAGTAAATTATCTGTACAATCACATTACGTAAAATTGTGTTCTAATTAAAACATAGAATCCTAGTATTTTGGCTCTTAGCCAAGTGAAATGATATATTGTAGGCCTGTAAGAGCACCCAAATCCAACTCACAATTGGAAATTCATCCCAGGTAGGAAAGTTTTCCTCCCTCCTTCCCTCCCTTCTCTTCTCTCTCTCTCCCTCCCTCCTCTTCTCCCTCTCTCCCTCCCTCCCTTCCTATGAGCAAACATCATCAATGACACCAGGAAGTAAAATATCTAATTATCCCATTCAGAAAAATTAAAAGCAAGGAGAGAATGATGGGGCCATGCTACAGAGTAGTGACTAAACCTTTGAAATATAGGAACAGAAGCCAGAGAACTAAAGGAAATTTTGCCATTAAGATTTTAGTTTACCTTCACAAAAATTAAGCCTATATATTTGACACATAAAATTCATACTCTGGAATGCCTGTTTCCAGATTCTCTGTCTTCTTTCAGGAATAATAATAATCATCTCTAATCATTTGAGCTTCTCTGCCCTTGTTTTATTATCTTTAAATCACTGATACTTAGTACAGTGCTCACACAGAGTAAGGGCTAAACGAATTTGGAATGAATGGATACTACTACTACTAATAATAATAATAATAAAATAATGTTGGCTATGTCAAATCATGTTATATTCATAAAGCAAGAACCACCACCTCAATGGGTGGAATGATAGGACACTTTCATATCAGTAGGCAATATCTAACAAGTTAGTCTATTGTCATTATTTATTTAATGAGCTCTTAATGCATACTAGGTAAAAATTATGTATTTATTCTTAACATGTTTAAACTTCAGTCAGCTTCAAAGTATTCTCCATTTGATGCAATAACATATTGAGACATTTTTTTCCACTACTCTGAACAGTTTTTGAACTCATTGATTTTGGTGCCTTTTAGTGCTTCTGCTGTTTTGTTGGGGTTTTTTTTTTTTGTTTGTTTGTTTGTTTTGTTTGTTTTTTTTAGCTTCACCTTTTCAAAAGCCACAAGACATTTCCATTTGAGGACATTTTTTTATCCAAGTAAACAAAGAAAAGTTGCTTGGGGCACGATCAGTTAATGGACAGGGTGAGGCATGGGGGTCATACCATTTTTGGTCAAAAACTGCTGAATACTCAGCACAGTGCGGTGTAGGCAGGTGCACTCATAAATCACACATCATAAAATGGGTAAAAAAATAATCACTGAAGCAGAGTGTAGCCTTTCACAATAATGCCGGCTGATAAACTGATACAGATAGATTCCTAGAACATTCACCTATCTGAGGAAGCCTGTACTACAAGGTGCCTGTCCTCTGGAAGATAATTCCGGTTTTTGTGTGCATGTGTGTACCTCCCACCTCATATATTCTCCCTAATCATCATAAAGCCTTACATGATCTTGCGCAGGAAAAACCAATACTTTGATTAGTTAAGTTCACAGATCTGGGAAGTGACAGCCAAATTTGAATTCTGTTTTATCTCATATTAATGCCCAAGTCATTTAACAGTACATCTGCCTTCTTCCACTCTTTCTCCTTCACTCCCCTTCTTTTTTCATCCCGAAATCTATTTAGAACCTAATATGGGCCAGATGTTGTATTAGGCATAGTCTGTATATTCAGCATTATTTGTTTTCTTGTTGTATAATAATTTAGAGGTTTGTTCTTTACATACATGATCTCATTTATTACAATATCCTACTCCATTTTGAAAAATAAACAATTGAAGCTGAGAGAAGTTAAATGAGAAGCCCAAGATTATACAGGTCTTATGTTGCTTGCTGGGACATAAAACATGACATTGGATTTCTAATCAGGGATTTTCCTTACAGTGTATGACATGATTATAAAGTACTGAAGAGAGCTCAGGCTTTGGGTTCAGAGACACCTGGGCTCTAATCATGACTCTTCTACTTAATAGCTGTATGATATTGAACAAGTGATTTGACCTCTCTGACAATCAGTTCTTTTCTAATAGTAGTTATTCTGGGAATTATGGTAATAACCACTTCAAAATACTAATAAGAATATTAAATATGATCATGTAAAGTACTTACAGGTATTCCATAAATCCCTCCTTGTTATTATCATCATCATTGTGAGGATTGAAGGTAACAAATATAAAGTGTCAAATGTAACACTTGGACACTAAGTGGGTGGGAAAGAAGTAGTTATCAGCTATTACTATTAACAAAGTGAGACTTTTCATGCTTAAAAAAATCTAAATTTGAAGCAAATCAAATAGAATACTTTCTTACACATACTGGAGAATGTCTAGTGCTCATTACCTAGATCAATAATAATAGAAAGATCAGACAGTGCTATGAAGCTTCTGATGAATTCGTCATCAGTAGTTATTCAGAAGCACTAAAGAAATATTGTCAGTTCTCTAACGCTTACCTTCATGTAAGATAATTTTCACTTTCTTTAATATACATCTGTGCCCTGAAAAAAGGCAAAATCCTGGACTATGCAGTCTAATGATTTAGTAATGAAGAAGATACAGGCAGTTTTGAGATTATTTAACTGATCCTTAATGAGTTTCCTGGATTACTGTTTAGGGCTGCTTAAACCAAATTCCAAATAAATCTGTTGTCCTTTGGGAAACACACAGGCTATGCTTTGATTTCAAAAGCTATTTGGTAATTTTACTTCTGTGGGACAAATAAATGAGAACTCATGAACTTCCAAGATGGCTCACAAATTCCCAGGGATATAGATGTGTCATTCTTATCCTTATTTTTTTCCCTTTTTCTTTTCTCTGTACAGAAGAATAAAAAAGAGGCAATTGTTAGGTTGAAACACAGATTACTTAAGCACAAGAAAAACTGAAACAACTTGGTTCATTGAATCTCCTCATTCAGCATGGAGTTTATTTTTTTTTAAGATTTTGTTTATTTATTTTTAGAGAGAAGGGAAGGGAGGGAGAAAGAAAGGGAGAGGAACATCAGTGTGTGGTTGCCTCTCATGCACCCCTTACTGGGGACCTGGCCTGCAGCACAGACTTGTGCCCTGACTGGGAATTGAACCAGTGATCCTCATTCATAGGCCGGCACTCAATCCACTGAGCCACACCAGCCAAGGCTAAGCATGGAGTTTAGAGCTCAGAATGGAATCAATAAGATTTGTTAGCTACATAAGGAACAATAGTGTATTTTGTAAATTTCATTTCTATTGCATGGGTAACAAAATTTTGTGCTTATATGAGCTTAGTGAACTTTACTTTCAGGTGAGTACCTAACTTTTCCAGGTCTTTACTGTCCATTTGGGCAAATATGGGGATAAACAGTTAACAATATTAGTTGTTATGTTTCTAAAAAAAACAAAGAGGATAATACAAATATTAGCTTCTATTTATTTTTACTTTTTATTATTGTTCTGTTGCAGTTGTCTCAATTTTTGCCTGTTTCTCTCCCCTGCCCCACCCACCCCTGACTCCCACAGTCAATTCCCCACCCTGTTGTCCATGTCCTTGGGTCATTTATACATGTTATTTAACTAGGTCCTTCCCCTTTTTTCCTCCTTATGTATGTGCTATATCACTTCTCATTGTCAGTACCCACTGAGATTTCATCATGGCCAATCATATGCTTTCAGATGATCACTTTCCAAAAATGTTTCAGATGTACCAATGGAACCTACACATAGGACTTGTTAACCATTATAGGACTTAATTTCTGCAGACTATCTTAGAAGCCAGGAAAGTTGTTGATAGCTGGAAGTGAAATCAGAAAAATAAGAATAATGTAATAATTTAAAGTTAAAATTACTTAAGGTGTTTTGTTTTGTTTCTGAGGTTATTCTATCCTATTTTGGAAAGTTAAAGTAACATTTCTTTTGTGAAGTGATGGTTATTGTCAATATGGTTTTTCAATTTTCTTACTTGGTCAAAAAGTTTGAAAACCCAATTTAGGCCCTTCTCATTTTTATTTCATTGAAGGATAAATTCAGAATAGAGAGCCCAGAAATAAACTTCAATCAAAATAGTCAACTGATCTTTGACAAATGAGTAAAGGAAATACAATGAAGCAAAGGCAGTCTTTTCAATAAATGGTGCTATAATAATTGGATATTTATGTGCAAAAAATGAATCTAGACAGAGAGACCTTGCACATTTAATAAAAACTAATTCAAAGTGAATCACAAACTTAAACATGAAGTGTAAAACTACAAAATTCCTACAAGGTAACATAGGAGAATCCCTAGATAACCATGGGTATGGTGATGCTTTTTTATGTACAACACCAAAGGCACAATCCATAAAATAAATAATGGACAAGTTGGACTTCATTAAAATTATTTTTTAGTATGAAAAAGAGAATACCAAGAGAACAAGAATACAAAACACAGACTAGGAATAAATATTTGCAAAAGACACAACTGATAAAGGACTATTTTCCAAAACATACACCAAAAAACCTCTCTTAAAACTCAACAATAAGAAAACAAACAACACAACTAAAAATGGGCCAAAAACCTTAAGAGACACCTCACCAAAGAAGATATAGAGATGGCTATCAGCATATAAAAAGATGCTCCACATCATGTATCATCAGTGCAATGAAAATTTAAGCAGCAATAAGATACCACTACCCATGTAGTAGAATGGTCCAAATCCACAACACTGATGATACCTAATGCTGGAAAATGAAGAGAAACTCATTCTTTGCTGGTGAGACTGAAAAATGATATGGCCACCTTTGAGGATATTTTTCTGATTTCTTAAACCTAAACATAATTTTACCATACAATCCAGCAATCATACACCCTGGTATTTATCCCAAGCAGTTTCAAACTTATGTTCACGCAACAACCTGCACATGGATGTGAGAGCAGCTTTATTTATAATAGCCAAAGTATAAAAACGACCAAGATGTTTTTCAGAAGATGAATGGATAAAGAAATTGTGCTAAGTTTTGACAATGTAGTACGTTTTAGTGCAAAAAAAAAAATGAGTTGTCAATCTATAACAAGACCTGGAGGAAACTTAAGTGCATATTGTGAAGTGAAAAAAAAAAAGCTAATATGAAAAGACTACATATTGTATGATTGTAACTGCACATATGTTATACTACAAAAGGCAAGACTATGGAGACAATACAAAGATCAGTGGTTTCCAGAGGAGGGATGTGTGTGTAGGGGTGGTGAAGATGAATAGGCAGAGCACAGTGAAATATTCTGTATGATATTTTGATAATGAATTTATATCATTATATGTTTTTGCAAACCCATAGAATGTACAAGAGTGGATCCTAAGATAAACTATAGACTTTGAGTGATTATGAGGTATCAATGTAGGTTCATCCTTAACAGTAAATGGATCATTCCAGTGAGGGATGCTGGTAATAGAGAAAGGTATCTATCTATACATGTGTTGGAACAGGAAGTACAATGGAAAAGCCTTACTGACCTCTTAACATTGTTGTAAACCTAAAAGCACTCTAAAAAATGAAGTATTAAAATATTCAATATGACCCCCTTTACATTCTTAATCTTCCCAATACTCTCTTTCACCTCTGGTAACCACCATTCCCTTCTCTGTATCTATGAGTTTTTTTTTTTCCATTGTTTTGTTCCTTTTCTTTTTTTTTTTTTAATTTTAATTGTTGTTCAAGTACAGTTTTCTGCCTTTTACTCCCATCCAAGCCCACCTCCCAGCCCTCTCACTGCCCCCCTATTCCATCCCCCACTTGTTTTTGTCCATGTGTCCTTTATACTTGTTCCTGGAAACCCTTCCCCTTTCCCTCAGATGTTGTATTAAAAGTTCTACATCTGAAATGTATAAAATGATATTAATCAATGTTATCCCAATAAATTTAATAAAATTAATTAAATTATTATGTAGAATACAACTTATCTCAAAATATAAAATAAATAAATGTACTGCTCTGTGAAGTCCAATAGCTTAAGAACAAACCACTGACCTAGAGAACCACAGCTGAAAATGAAATATCTCCCCTCCATTTTAATATTACATGATCTAGGTATCTTTGGAACCTCAATAATACAGAATAGGGTCTATTTCAACATCTGCATCTCCACTGAGAAAAACATGCGAACAAATAAAATCAGTTAAAAGAATAACTAGATTTGTACAAATTTTAAAATAAATGCAATTCTTTTTTTAAAGTGATTAATATTTTACTGGGAAATTTGCAAGTATGAACCATTCTTATTTCCCAGCCTTGATCCCCTAATATATCTACACCATAATTTTCGAAAGGGAAAGCTCTCAACATTTTACCATTGAGTATAATATTTGGTGACAACTTTTGAACATACCTTTAACCAGAGAAAGAAGTTCCTTGTTAGTCCTAGTTTGTTGTATGTTTGTATCTTGAAAGAATGTCAAGTAACATTAAATGCTTTTTCTATATTCATTGAGAAAATTATATTGTGTTTCTCCTTTAATCTGTTCACATTAATTGGTCTTCACATGTTAAACCAAACTTTGCATTCTTGGGATAAAATGATGAATTCATCTTAGCACATCAATATGCCCCAATGGTACGGTTCTGAGCTCACACTCAAAGATATCTCTGCTTTTAACATATGCCCATCATTCAGAATCAGCTGACTTTCTAGAACTTGAAGCCATAACCTGGTGAAAGGACCATTTTTACCCTCAGCTGAAAGACAATACCTACAATTAATAAAGTAGAATTTTATTACTTTTCAGTACATCAAAACTTTAAATCATGACTAACAAATTGTCATCGAGTTGAGAAACTTTGAGTATGACTTCTATGAATAAGTGTCCCATTTATAATTAGCATAAAATTATTTATAGGGAAATGAATATCCTTGGAATGTTTGTACCAGATTAAACATACACCCCCTGAAGATTTATTTCCAACTAGTAAATCCACATTCAAATTAATAATACTTTGGGTATAGAGCATTCAGGTTAATTGAAATTTTTAATGAATTGAGGAAAATCCTAAACTTCCTTGCTTGATTCATCTTGATGTTGGAAATGTTTCAGTTGAGTTCATATACTTTATTAAATGGGTAATGTTTTATTATGCTATCTGACTATAAGGCTGTGAGTCATTGTTATAGAATTCATTAAGACCCAAAAAGGGACATAAGATGTAGTATGAATGTTGATTGACTTAAAAATACATTCTTTGGAAGGCTTTTGGTCCTATTTTTAGTGATTTCCTGATATCAGCTTGGTTCAATCTGATGCGCCCAATATCAAAATGAAAAATTCTGATTAATTGAGGTTGTAGGGCTCAACTTACTATGCATCCTGAAGTTTGGGAAAATGTTTGAATTGCAATTCATTTTAATTTTTTCAAATTTTAAAAATTAGAGAAGTATACAGAATAAAGTAACAAAATCCCATTTATCTGCCAAAATTAATGAATGTCAATATTTTTCATTTTTTTTCTTTTTTTTTATTTCTGTATTCTTTTTTACTTTTTTTAAATATATTTTATTGATTATGCTATTACAGTTGTCCCAATTCTCCCCCATCATTCCCCTCCACCCTACCCACCCTCTCCCACCCACATTCCCCCCTTTAGTTCATGTCCATGGGTCATAAGTTTTCTAGCTTCTACATTTCCCATACTATTCTTGCCCTCCCCCTGTCTATTTGTTTCCCATTATCTATGCTACTTATTCTCTGTACCTTTTCCCCCTCTCTCCTCCTCCCACGCCCCTGTTGCTAACCCTCCATATGATCTCCATTTCTGTGGTTCTGTTCCTGTTCTAGCTGTTTGCTTAGTTTGCTTTTGTTTTAGGTGTGGTTCTTGATAGCTATGAGTTTGTTGTCTTTTCACTGTCATAGTTTTATCTTCTTTTTCTTAGATAAGTCCCTTTAACATTTCATATAATAAGGGCTTGGTGATGATGAACTCCTTGAACTTGACCTTATCTGAGAAGCACTTTATCTTCCCTTCCATTCTAAATGACAGCTTTACTGGGTAGAGCAATCTTGGTTGTAGGTCCTTGACTTTCATGACTTGGAATACTTCTTTCCAGCCCCTTCTTGCCTGTAAGGTCTCTTTTGAGAAATCAGCTGACAGTCTGATGGGAACTCCTTTGTAGGTGACTGTCCCCTTCTCCCTTGCTGCTTCTAGAATTCTCTCCTTCATTTTAATCTTGGCTAATGTAATTACAATGTGCCTTGGTGTGTTCCTCCTTGGGTCCAACTTCTTTGGGACTCTCTGAGCTTCCTGGACGTCCTGGTAGTCTATTTCCTTTGCCAGATTGGGGAAGTTCTCCTTTATTATTTGTTCAAATAAGTTTTCCACTCGTTGCTCTTCTTCTTCCCCTTCTGGGACCCCTATAATTCAGATGTTGGGACGTTTAACGATGTCCCGGAGGTTCCTAAGCCTCTCCTCATTTTTTTGAATTCTTATTTCTTCCTCGTTTTCTGTTTGGTTGTTAGTTTCTTCCTTCTGGTCCACTCCATTGATTTGAGTCCCAGTTTTCCTTCCATCTCTATCAGTTCCCCATGCATCTTCCTTCATTTCACGTATTGTAGCCTGCATTTTTTCATCTAATTTGTGAGCAAAATCAACCAATTCTGTGAGCATTTTGATGACCAGTGCTTTGAACTGTGCATCTGACAGGTTGGCTATCTCTTCACTGCTTAGAGGAATTGGCTCTGGCGCTTTGATTGGTTCTCCGGTTTGAGCCATTTTTGGTGTTTTTTTTTTTGTTGTTTTTGTTTTTGTTTTGTTTTGTTTTGGTTTTAGTCTGGTCGCGGCTGTTACGTAGTAAGGGATGGAGCCTTAGGTGTTCCTCAGGGCGGGGCAGCCCAGTCGCTGGGTTGTGACGCTATAGGTGTGCTCGGGATCCAAGAGGGAACAATGGCGCCTGTTCCGCTGTCTCCTGGACTCCGGTCCCTTCCGCTGCTTCCCCTTCACCTGGATTATCTGCGTTGGCTTGCGTGCTGTTACGTAATGAGTGGTAGAGCCTCAGGCGCTTCCCAGTGTGGGGCAGCCCAGTCGCTGGGTTGTGACGCTGTGTGTGGGGGCGGGGTCTGAGAGGGAACAATGGCGCCTGCTCCGCTCTCCCCTGGATTCAGTCCCCTCCGCCACTTCCCCTCTGCCTGGACCGTCTGCGCGCACGAATGTGGGACCACCGGGTCAGCCAGCCGCCTTGTGCGGCCTCACTGGGTCTGCACAGTTGTCCCCCTGTGCCCGGGGTCCGCCAGCTGCCGCCTGTGGGCCCAGGGACCGCCAGTCGCCGCCTGAGCACCGTGGAACTGCCAGCCGCTGCTGCTTGTGCTCCCGCACCTCCACCTTCTCCTGCCTCGACTCCGCCCCTCCTACCGGTCTGGATGAATGGTTGTTGGACTTCCGTACAGTTCAATTTTCTATAAGTTCTGGTCGTTTTCTTGTTTCTAAATATTTGTTGTCCTTAATTTTGGTTGTGAGAGGAGGCACAGTGTGTCCGCCTACGCCTCCATCTTGGCCGGAAGAGCAATATTTTTCATTTTGATTCAGATACTTTCTCTTATAAAAGTAGTAGAATATTTCAGGTCAAATTGAAGTTCCTCACAATTGTATTTATACTTCTTTCCCATGGTAACTGATGTCATGACCAGATATGTATCATTCTAGAATATAATGCACACACACAATGTATAATATCTTTCTTTGAGTTACTCATTGAACTTAACGTAAATTGCAAAGAGGAAGATGGCGGCGAGCCAGGTGGAAGCTGAACCCACTTACTCATGTACCCAACTGGGACACCTAGCCAATCTTCTGAAGAACAGAGTGAACAGCCAATGGAATCCCAACTTATATGAAGTTTGGAAGCCAAAGATTGCAGAGGACATTTAAAAACACGCGGTAAGGAGATTGCGTATTCTGATGGTAAGGTCCCTGAGACCTGTGCCAGGACTGCAGCTGCTTCAGTACCCAGGTAGCAGAGTAGAGCCAGATCACCAATTGTAACTTCACAACTCCCTCCCCTCCCAGATCCGGGAAGCCAGTCCCACACCAGGAGAAACCTGGATGCTTGAAGTCATTGGAGAGATAAAGATGCAGTGGGAGACACACTGAGGTGGTGTTCCCCAGCTAGGACTGTGGTTGGCAGCTGGGATGGTACAAGAGAAATTGAGGAGCCAGGTGACACCTGGAGATGGGAGAAGAGTTGGACCCTGATGGACCCTGACCCATGGTCTCAGGTCTGGTCAGGGAGTTGGGCTGTCTAAAAATCAGGCACTTCTTAAGAACAGAAGGCAGCAAAGAAGAAGAATTTGCTCAAAAAAAATGCTCTCAGCCTCTGTTTAAGGAACTCTCCTGCACTGCTGCCCAGACAGAGAAGAGGGAGGAGGATGGGGCACGAGTTTGCTCCACATCAGGGCATCTCATGGAATGATCAAAGACAGACAGCAGGGGCTCAAGGGGCAGCAGTCCCCAGAGAGACTTAATTTAATAGGTGAACTAAACTGCCCTGAAGAGAGTTTGAGCTTGTGCAGTGGCCAGACCAGCAAAGAGGAAGGAAGGATGAGAATTACTCCCACTTGGTGCACCTCACCTATCAATCCAAGGGTGGCACAACAAGATGGATTAAAGGCACTGGCCTGGAGCATAAAGTCAGTGGGGGCTGCACAGTGCTCTGAGGGCTTGGGCTAGAGGCTGGACACCTGTGAATATTGTAGCCCAGACTGAACCTCCAACACAGAACCACAGGAAAGTAAAAAAAAAAAAAAAAAAAAAAAAAAAATGGAAGTCATCCCCCTTCTGCCTGCAACATCCAGGAAGACCCGCAGGACCTGCTTGGTGAGTTTAGAGTTAGCAGGAGGTGTTTTTTTTTGTTTTTTTTTTTTTCTTCCAAGTGTAAGACAATAAGACCTGGAGCTGTGAAAAGATCAAGGACAGACCCAGAAAGAAGTCATAAGGCTAATGTCAACAACTGAGACAAAATGCACTTTGCTATCCTACAGAACTTGCATTTTATTTTTTATTTTTATTTTGTTACTATTTTTATTATTTTATTTCTCTTTCTTCTCTTTAGTTTTTTTGTCTTATTTGTTTCATTTCATTGTTTGACTGGTTTTCTTTGTTCTTCCTTTCATATTGCATTTTAATATATCTTCCTTCGCTTCTCTTGTATTCCAATAACACTACTCTTGGTCTTTTACTTTTTATTCTATTAATTTAGATCATATATTTCTATTCATATTATTGTTGTTATCATTCCCACACAGCACTCTTCCTTGATCTTGGTCCATTTTACTATCTTCATGAGCTTTCTTACAGTTGTGGTTAACTTCACTCTCTCGCATACTATGTCAAGTTTCTATCCCTTCCTCTCACTATATTTCACCATCTAACCTTGTATAGGCACTCTGCTTTCTGGAGTCAGCTCATATTCTTTTCCCCTCTATTAAGAGTCTTATCTCTTTTTCACCTTTTATGAAAAGTGGCTAATTGAATTAAATATCACTGTTATTGCTGTACTTCTTCAAAGGATCCCCTATCTGTTCATTACTTACTTCTACTCTGAATCCCATAGAATACCCTCCCACTGTCATAATCTACTCCAGATCACATAAAAGATAAGGTGGGAGTTATGAATACCAGAAAACCCACTCAAAAAGAGAATACACCAACAAAAGAACCATCAACAGGTAAAACCCAACTACAACAAGAGAGCCCACACAATGAAAGAAAGGGCAACACTAAAGCATCCAGACAAGGAGATCAAAGAGACCATACTACTGAGTCCCACAGAAATTCACCCTACAAAGACAGCTAACAAAGCAGAGCATTGGGAATCACAGAAACAAACAAAAAAGACTCATCTGCAATGGGAAGACAAAGAAAGAACCTGCAACTGAAAGGAATGGAAGACTCCCCACTAAAAGAGCTAAATGAAATGGAGGAAAGTAAACTATCAGATACAGAATTCAACAAAAAAAATGCTCATAAGGCTGCTCAAGGAACTCACAGGCAACTACAAGTAACTGAGTGAGAACTACAACAGTACAACAAAAGAAACAGAAACTATAAACAAGATCAGGCAGAAATGAAGAATATAATTTCTGAAATAAATAACACATGGGAAGGAATTACAAGAAGGCTGGTTGAAGCAGAGGACCGAATTAGTGAACTGGAAGACAAAGTAGAAAGAAATGCCCAGGTAGAGCAGCTGCATAAATTAAAACTCAAAAAATATGAAGCTAGCTTAAGGGAACTGCACAACAACATGAAATGCAGCAACATTTGAATCATAGGAGTATCCAAAGGAGAAAAGGAATGAGGGATGGAAACCCTGTTTGAAAAAATAAAGACAGAAAACTTTCCCAAACTGGAGAGGGGAAAAAACATTGAAGTTAAGGAAGCACAGAGGGTCCCAATCAAGATGAACCACAAGAGGCCTACTGCAAGATACATCATAATTAAAATGCCAAGTTTTAAAGACAAAGAGAATTAAAATCACCAATGGAGAAATAAGAAGTAATATACAAGGGAGCTCCAATAAGGCTAGCAGCTAATTTCTCAACAGAAACTCTACAAGCCAGAAGAGATTGGCAAGAAATATTCCAAGTAATGCAGAAGCTTTTTATTAATTGGAGAGTATCATGCTAAGTGAAATAAGCCAGGCAATGAAAGACAAATACCATATGATCTCACCTTTAACAGGAAGCTAATCAACAAAACAAACAAACAAGCATAATATAAACAAAGACACTGAATTTGAGAACAGTCTGACAGTGTCCAGAGTGGGAGGGGAGGGAATTTCAGGGGAAAAGGGGAACAGTTTAGAGCAACAAGTATAAAGGACTCATGGACAAAAACTATGGGGGGGTGGAAATGGGGGGAAGGTGGGGAGGGCTGGGGTGGTGGGCTGGGGCGGGGTAAAAGACAGAAAACTCTACAATATCAACAATTAAAAAATACTGATAAAAAAAAGAAATATTCCAAGTAATGAAAAGCAAAGGCCTGCAACCAAGACTATTCCACCCAGCAAGGCTCTCAATTAAAATGGAAGGTGAAATAAGAAATTTTGCAGACAAAAGAAGGATGAAAGAATACATCTCAACCAAACCAGCACTGCAAGATATGTTAAAGGGACTGCTATAAGAAAAGGAAGAAAAGGAGTGTGAGAGAGAGGAACACAGGTACAAGGGGATAAAATTAATAAGTCCCGATCAGTAATAACCTATCAATAATAATACTAATGGAAGAATTAACATCATTAAAATGCCCATACTACCCAAAGAAATTTATAAATCAAACATGATCCCTACTAAAATACCAATTCCTATTTATTTTTTATTTATAATTGTATTACTTTTTTTACTGTTGTTCAAGTGCAGTTATTTCCATTTTCACCCCACCTCGGTCCTCCACCCTACCAAATGTTACATTTCACAGATATAGAACAAGCATTTCAAAAATTTATATGGAACCATAAACAACCCAGAATACCTGCAGCAATTTTGAGAAAGAAGAACAAAGGAGGAAGGATCACAATACCTGATATCAAACTGTATTACAAGGCCACTGTAATCAAAACAGCCTGGTACTGGAATAAGAATAGACACATAGACCAATGGAACAGAATAGAGATCCTGCTCAATTAATATTCAACAAAGGGAGCAGAAGCATAAAATGAAGTAAATAGAGCCTCTTCAACAAATGGTGTTGGGAGACTTGAGCAGCTACATGCAAAAAATAAAACTTGACCACCAAATTACACCATACACAAAAACAAACTCAAGATGGATAAAATATTTAAATACAAGTCACAACACCATAAAAGTCCTAGAGGAGGACATAGGCAGGAAAGTCTCAGATATTCCATGAAGCAACATTTTAACTGATAAGTCTCCCAGAGCAAAAGACATAAAGAAAAAAATAAACAAATGGGACTTCACCAACACAAAAACCTTCTGTATGCTTAAAGAAAATGTCAGCAAAATGAAATGGGAACCAACTATATGGGAAAATATATTTGAAAATGATACCTCAGACAAGGGTTTGATCTCCAAAATATATAAAAAATTCACATGACTCCACAACAGGAAGGCAAGCAATCCAATTGAAAAATGGACAAAGGACCTGAAGAAACTTCTCCAAGGAGGACATACAGAGGGCCGAGAGATAAATGAAAGGATGCTCAGCATCATGAACCATCACAGAGATGCAAATTAAAACCACAATGAAATATCACTTCACACTGATCAGAATGGCCATCATAAACAAATCAACAATCAACAAGCACTGGCGAGGTTGTGGGGAAAAGGGAACCCTACTGCTCTGTTGGTGGGAAAGCAGACTGGTGCAGCCACTGTGGAAAACAGTATGGAGTTTCCTCAGAAAACTAAAAATGGAATTGCCTTTTGACCCGGCAATCACACTGCTGGGATTATACACTAAGAACCCTGAAACACCAATTCAAAAAGAGCCTTTACCCCAATGTTCATAGCAGCACAATTTACAATAGCCAAATGCTGGGAGCAACTTAAACACCCTTCAGTAAATGAGTGGATCAAAAAACTATGGTAACATTTACCTAATGGAATTCTATGCAGCAGAGAGAAAGAAGGAGTTTATACCCTTTGTGACAGCATGGATGGAACTGGAGAGCATTATGCAAAGTGAAATAAGTCAGGCGGTAAAAGACAAATAAACACCATATGATCTCATCTATAAGTGGAACTTAATCAACAAAACAAACAACCAAGCAAAATATAAGCAGAGACATTGAAATAAAGAACAATCTGACAGTAAACAGAGAATACGTAGGAAAGGAATAATGGGGGGAAATAGGGGAAGGGCCCTCAAAGAACATGTATAAAGGACACATGGACAAAGCTAAATGGGGGTAGGATAGAGGGTGGGGTGGGGGTGAATGGTGGAGGCAAAATGGAGACAACTGTACTTGAACAACAAAAATAAATAAATAAATAAATAAATGAAAAGAAGAACCAACTGATTGTAATCAGAGAGAGGGGGAAAGGGACAATGGGGGAAAATAGGGGAAAGGCCTTCAAAGAACATGTATAAAGGACACATGGACAAAGCCAAAAAGGATAAGTTCAAGGGTGGGAGGTGAGGGAATGGGTGGGACGGGGGACTATGGTGGGAGGAAAATGGAGACAATGGAATTAAACAACTATAAAAAAAGAAAAAAATTAATGTAAATTATATCTATTGTACTAAATAGCATTTTTTCACTCAATATTATTTTCAAGATTTATTCATCACAAAACAGAAAAATCTAATTCACTAAATAGTGTAATTAAATTTTACTTGAAATATATGTTCATATTTACATAGAAAAATATGAACAAACTATAAGTATACATATTAACTTGTTAATGATATATCATTTTGAATATAATTTATTTATTCCTCCATTAATAAAAATTTGTATTTCTTCCAAATTTTTGCTTTAACCATATTTCAATAAACTTCCCCCTTTTTTTCTCCAGGTAAACAGAAATTTTCCAAGAGTTTGCTCTTAGAAATGGAATTCCTGAGTTATAAACTACACATATTTAGGATGATTTTTGTGAACATTTCATGTGCTCTGGCCCTACTTACATGTTCCCTCAAAACAGCTTCATATTTACCTGCTCTGTTAACCTTGAGTTGTTCCTTGTTTTACTTTTTGTTCATTTTCATTGTATTTTTTTTCAGTGCCAGTTATCCTCTTCCACCTCCATCTCTTCTTTTAAAAGCAATGAAACAGAAATATTTGGTTTTAGGGCTCCACACCTTATTATGTGTAGTTTGATGTCAGACACCAAAACCAAGCATGACCATATGCAGGAGTCCAATATCTGAAGGGAAGGTAACGATCTTCTCAGCTGAAGCCTAGTTCCTGCTCTGTGTAGGAGTGGGCCTCACAGCTTGAATATCCTTTCTTGGGAAAGTGACAGATCCCAGGGACCTCTAACATTACTGTGTATATCTAGTGCTTACCTGAATTTTAGCTTTATATTCTATTACCCTTCTGGCTTAATTTCTTTCTTCATTTCTGGCATGTCAAGATTTTCCTCTTTTGTCGCCCTGGCTGGTGTAGCTCAGTGGATTGAGCGCGGGCCTGCGAACCAGAGGATTGCGGTTCGATTCCCAGTCAGGGCACATGCCTGGGTTGCAGGCCAGTTCCCAAGCAGGGGACACACGAGAGACAACCCTACATTGATATTTCTCTCCCTCTCCCTTTCTCCTACCCTTCCCCTCTAAAGATAAATAAATAAAAAAATTAAAAAAAAAAGATTTTCCTCTTTTGATGTCAAATTCAGTTATATGTCCCAAAATTATTGTTTTTTTATTAGGATGGGGTTAGAGTGTGTCCTTCTATGTCAGCTCAGTCTATCCTATTGACTTGGAACAAATCAATGAGTTTTTACAAATTAAATTCTCTTTTCTAATGCAGTGGCACAGGTGGCACGTGACTTTATCTATGCTCTACTAAAGAGGACACAACTTCGTGAAGAGAAGCAGAGGCCAAAGAGGGCAATTTTCTGAGTTGAATAAATTATAATGGATTTTCTATACCAGCTGGTGGAGAGAGGGAGTGGGAGGGGGCCTTTTCAAATATATATGTTTATTACATATGACAGTTTTAGAGAACTGAGTATTTTCCATAAATGAGCTTTACCCTAAATTTTAAAGTAGTTATTTAAATACTCAAATATCTTTTCATGGAGATGGGGTTGTATGCTTTTTTGACCACTCAAAACACAGCTCCTTGGGCCTGATTTAACCTTAATAGTAAACAGTCAATATTGTGTTTGTAATATAAGTCATGATCTCAGAAACTATTACAGTTGGTAGGGCCATTTGTCCCTACACTAAATACATCATGAGGGCTGGGTTTCCTAAATTAATATAAACAACTCTTCCACGGCTGCTTACCCTTCATTTGCTGTCAGAGAATTCCTTGTTTGTTTGTTTTTTGCAGTGTGCTTGTTTCTAGGTTCAGCATATCACATCTAAATGTGGTGTGCTTAGAAAAGAAAGATGAGTATGTAAAATATGAGTATAGGCCAAGATTGAACATTTGGTGTTAAGACATTTCCCAGTGAATATATGTTGCTTGAGTTTTAATACATAAAGTTTGAATTACTTGTTTAATTATGCAATTTAGAGATAAGATTTGCCTTTTTTTCTGATATACTGTCTTTTTTCCAATTAAATGAATTTGTCTCATATAAACTCTAAACATTTTGCATGAATGTTTATATGTACATACATATGAACCAGCTACTGAATACCAAATTTCAAATGGTGTTTTAAATTCTGAAAACCTACACTATGTTTCTTCTGCACAAAATAGCTTATGTAAAAAACAGGAAAATCACATAATTTAAAAAATCTAAAAAATTGGAGAAAATATTTGCTATTTACATATTTGATAAGATGTTAATATCCAAAATACATTAAAAACTTATACAACCCAATTGCAAAAATCAAATAATCCAATTTAAAAATAGATGGGGTGGGGGGAGTGGTGGGCAGAAAACAAAGATAATTGTACTTGAACAACAATTTTAAAAAGAGAGGGAAATATTTTAAAAAAATAGAAAATGGGCCAAAATAGACATCATTCCAAGCAGATGCACGAGTTGGCCATTAGAAGCATGAAAAGATGTTCAACAGCACAAATCATCAGGGAAATACAAATTAAAACCACAATGACACATCACCTCACACCTGTCAGAATGGTTATCATCAAAAATAAAGAAGAGAAAATTAATCGTCTTTATGTCCAACTGATATTCTACTTTAAAAATACACTATAACTTGTTTATATTTTATGTTACTTCTATTTTTATTTTTCAATTTCACTTTACAAGTATTATTATTCTGTATCAGTTTTGGCTAGGATGAAGAGAAAAAGGACTCTTAGTACACTGTTGGTGGAACTGTAAATTGGTACAGATACTGTAGAAAACAGTATGGATGTCCCTAAAAATATTAAAAATGAAACTGCCAATTGACCCAGTTATCTCACATCTGGGTATATATCCAAATGAAACGAAGTCAGGATTTCATGGAGATATATGCACTCCTATGTTTAATGCAGTGTTATTTATAATATCTACTTATCAATCTACCTATATATCTACCTATCTATCTATCATCTATCTATCTAGAGAGGTCACATTTTATGTATCCATTCATCCATCAAATAATATTTATGTTGTTTTCATGTCTTAAGCAATATATCTACACAGGTATATAGATACATAGATTTATATATCATTATATTAAAGGGCTATAAAAAGGAGGATATCTTGCAATTCATGATTACATGTGTGAAACTGGAGGGTATTATTCCAAGCGATATAAGCCAGACAGAGGAAGCCAAAAACTCTATGGGATCACTTATATGTAAATTTTTTAAAAGGAAATTTAACAGAAACAAAGAATAAAATGTTAGTTGTCAGGAACTAGGGGAGAGGAAACTGGAAAGATGTAAGTCAAAAGATACAAATATTCATTTATAAAAATAATAAGTACTGAGGATTTAGTATACAGCCTGGTGACTATATAGTTAATATTATAATGTTGTAGATTTGAAAGTTGCCAAGAGTAAATGTTAAGCATTCTTACCACAAAAGAGTTAACAATGCTAACTATATGAGATGATGCATATATTAATTAGCTTGATCTTAATAATCATGTCACAATGCATTTATATATCAAATAATTTCATTATATACTTAAAATATATTTGATTTTATTCAGTTATTCCTGAATAAAGTTAGAAAAAGAAATATATTAATATAAAATTTTGTATGGATATTTATAATTTATTCATGAAATAAGCATTCAAAGTGTCTGCTTGTTGAATTATGTTATTTGTCTCATTATTGTTATAATGGACATTAAATTTTCTGCATGTCCATCATTTATCAGATAAATGTTTTCAAATGTTTTTTTCTATGCTCTTGCTTGCATTTTCACTTCATCAACTATATCCTTTGACTGCAAAATTTCTAACTTTTGTAAGTCCCAATTTATCAATTTTCTTTGTTTTATATTTTTTGTTTCTTTTATACATCTATCCCTGTGCCACATACAATGATAAATCTTTTCATGTTATCTTAGAAAAGCAGTGTATTTTTAATTTATGTCACTAAGATTTATAATTCTTTTCAAATTAATTTGTAAATAAGTTAATTTGTAAATAATTTGAAGGAACATTTGTGGTTTGCTTTTAATTTAATCTTTTTCATATGATATATTTTTCACACAATTTGCTGAAATCAAATCTTTTTTCCCCTAAGCCCACATAATATCTGGCTTTGAAAACCAGCAGGGACTCCATCTGCCCATAGTAGATGGAAGACTGCTGGAAACCAAAACAACCTCTTAAAGGGGTAGTACACAAAATCTCTCTTGCAGGCACTCACTCTGGGCTCTAGAGGAGGATGCCAGAGGGACAGCTACTAATGTCCCCGTTTTGAGTGTCTTACTCATACTGTCCACAGATGTCACCTTTCCTGGGTTGACTACTCCCAGCATATGGCATTAGCCTGGGGAGATACACTAGCACCACCCTGATGATTCCTGGAAACTATGCCCTGCCAAACTCAAGCATGAGTGTGGGTCCTGCCGGTGGTGGCCATTCTGGGCCTGCATTGCAGTCTTTATTGAAAAAGACTCAGAGAGTTCCAGGTAAGCTGAGAGAGTGCTAGAGACACACAAGAAGAGGCTGTTATGGGGCTTTAGGGTTACGGCCATCTTCCACATGCCCCAGAGGCACTACCATTCTTGTGAAGAACCCTCCCTTCACATGACTAAATCTTAATATGCTTTAGCATGATGAAGTTTACTGGCCACCATTATGACTTCCTGAGACTTAGCCCTACTACAAAGGGTCTGCAGGCCTAGGCATGCAGCAGTTGGGCAGAGTGTACCCTGAGACTTTTGCTGAGGGCCTAAGATCCAGTACTGATGCCTAATTTGAATCTGTATTAGCTTGGTGAACACTACTCACCACTACTTGGTGATTCCCTCAGAACTTATCTCATACAACTTGCATACTGCCCAAGGCTCTTTCAGTGGTTAAGCCTCATAAGCAGCCAGGAAGCACTGACAAGTTATAGGGTGCCTTGAGACTTTTGCTGACCTGCTCCACACCTGTTATGGGTGTGTAGATGGCCTCAGTATACAGCTTGGCCTTTTCTGAGCATACCAAGTCCTAGAAAAGGCAGCTAACAACTGTGGATTGCTTTGTAGACCCTAATAAGCATCTCTCAGTAAGTCACATGCAGATTCTGACATTGAACTACACTGGAGTTCCCCAGAGAAGCCCCAGAATCAAAAAATCTAGGGGTTAGCTTCAGACCACAACAGAACACAAATCAACTAGCTCCAAAATAAATAAAATCAAAGGAGGGACTTGGCAGGCACCAGATCCTGCTAGGGAAAATGTCCCTACATGGGTGCCAGCCTCCACAAAGCAGAACATACACCGTGGTTGGGGCAAATACTCACAACCAGCTAGCCTGAAGATCATCATCACCCAAAGACATGCAAACTGCAATCAAGACTCATTCACAACTGGAGGGCTCACATGAACCACACAAGGGACATTCTTGGAGCACCAGGCTTAGGGGATCAGAGAGAGTGCACTGCTAAGCCCCATAGAACACCCACTATAAAAGGCCACCCTACTAAGATAGGGAGACATAGAAGATCTACCTAAAACATGGAAACAAACACAAAAAAAGCAACCAAAATGGTAGACAAAGAAACATTCCCCACCCCCCACTAAAAAAAAAAAAACAAGGGAAATCTTCAGGAAAAACTAAATGAAATGGAGGCAAGCAATCTACCAGAGACAGAATTCAAAACAATGGTTATAAAGATATTCAAAGAACTTAAGGGAAGATTAAATGAACTCATTGAGAACTTCAAAAGATATTAAGTATAAAAAAGCACATAGGAACTACAACAAAGAACGAGTCAGAAACGTACACTATAATAACTGAAATGAAAGCTACACTAGAGAGCTTCAACAGCACGTTAGGTAAAGCAGGATATCTAATCAGCAATTTGGAAGAAAGAGTAGTGGAAACACTCAAGCAGGATAGCAAAATAAAAATAAAAAATATGAGGATAGCTTAAGGGACCTCTGGGACAACAGCAAGCATAACAACATCACCACCATTGTGGTAAAAGAAGGAGAAGGCAGAGAGGTAGGGATTGAGAACATATCTGAGTATGTATGATTGAAAAATTTCCTAACCTGGTGAATGAAAAAAACACAAGTCCAGGATGCACAGAGAGTCACCAACAATATATACCCAACAAGGTCCAGACCAACAAACATAATAATTAAAATGGGTAAGGTTAAAGACAAAGAGAAAAATCTTCAAAGCAGCAAGAGAAAGACAGTTCATTACCTACAAGAGAGCTGATGTTAGCTGAGGTCTCAAGAGAAACATTTTAGGTCAGAAGAGATTGACATAAAATATTCAGAGTCATTAAAAACAAGGACATATAACCAATACTACTCTACCCAAAAAAGTTATTAATAACAATTGAAGGATAAATAAAGGGCTTCTCAGACAAGAAAAATCTAAAGCAGCTCATTACCACCAAATGAATATTACAAGAAATGGTAAAGACACTTTTTAAGTAAAAGAGAGACAAAAAGGAGGAATATCATTATAAAAAAATAAAATGTCAATAAATACATACCTATAAATAATCACTTCAATGTAAATGGGTTAAATGCTCCAATCAAAAGACATAGGGTAACTGGGTAGCTAAAAGAATAGAAATATAAAAGCCATGCATATGCTGTCTACAAGAGACCCATCTCAGAATGAAAGATGCAAACAGAATGAAATAGAAGGGTTGAAAATAGATATTCCATAAAAATGGAAAATTTTAAAGAGCTGTGGTAATGATACTTAGATGAAATAAACTTTAAAACAAAGGTTACAAGAGACAAAGAAAGACATGATAAAGGATCAATTCAAAAGAGGATATATCTCTTGTAAATATTTTTGCACCAACATAGGAACACATAAACATATAAAGCAAATCTTGATGGACATGAAGGGAGAGACTGATAGTAATACAGTCATAAGGGAGGGAATTTTATCACCCTATTGCCATTAACGGATAGATTTTTCAGAGAGAAAATCAACAACAACAACAAAATCAGTGGCTGTAAATGACACACTAGACAAGATGGATTTAATTGATATGTTTAGTACAATTCAGACCAAAGCAACAGAATGTATATTCTTTTCAAGTACACATCCAACATTTACTAAGATAGATGACATGTTAAGACACAAAACAAGTCTCAATACATTTAAAAGGATTGAAATCATATCAGGCATATACTCTGACCAAATGGCATGAAATTGGAAATCAAATACAAGCCCTGACTGGTGTGACTCAATGGGTTGGGTATCATCCCATCAAATGAAAAGTCACTGGTTTGATTCTTCCTCAGGGCACCAGCCTGGGTTGTAGGTCACGTCCCTAGTTGGTGACACGTGAGAGGCAAATGATCAATGTTTCTCTCACACATCATTTTTCTTCCACTCTTTCTATCTCCCTTCTTCTCTCTCTAAAAATATTTTTTAAGAAGAAAAGAAATCAATTATAAGAAAAACCTCAAAAACACACAAAGACATGGAGGCTAAATAACATGTTACTAAAAACTGAATGGGTAAAAAATGAGATCAAATAAGAAATAAAAAGATACCTTGAGGAATATTAAAATGAAAACACAGCAACACGAAGACTATGGGACACAGCAAAAGCATTCCTAAAAGGGAAATTCATAGCATTACAAGCCTACCTTAAGAAACAAGAAAAATCTGAAATAAACAATTTAATGTTACACTAGAAAGAACTAGAAAAAGAACAACAAACAAAGCCCAATGTGATTAGAATAAAAGAAATAACAAGGATCAGAGCAGAAATGCATGAAATAGAGTTTAAAGAAACAATACAAATGATCAATGAAACCAAGAGCTAGTTCTTTGAGAAGAAAAAAGACCGATAGTCCTTTAGCCACATCAAGGAAAAAAGAAAGAGGACTCAAATAAATAAAATCAGAAATGAAAGAGGAGAAGTAACAACTGACACCATGGAAATACCAAGGATTAATAGAAAATATTATGAACAACTATATGCCAACAAATTGGATAATCTGGAAGAAATGGATAAATTTCTAGAAACATACGATCTTCTAAAATTGAATCAAGCAGAAACATAAAATTTGAACAGACCTATTATAACTAATGGAATTGAAGCAGTAATAATAATAATCAAAAAACTTAAACCAAAGTCGTAAAATGGGTGAATTCACAGATGAATTTTACACAACTTTGAAGAACATCCTTTGCAAACTACTTCAAAAAATTCAAGAAGAAGAAAGATTTCCAAGCTAATTTTTCAAGGCCAGAATTATTCTAATTCCAAAACCAGATGAAGACACTAAAGAAAATTATAGGCCAATATCCCTAGTAAACATTAATGTAAAATCCTCAACAAAATATTAGGAAACTGAACTGAGCAACATACTAAAAAGTTCATGCATCACAATCAAGTGGAATTCATTATAGGGATGCCAGTTTGGTACTATATCCACAAATCAATTAACCTGATAAACCACATAGACAAAATGAAGGATGAATATAATACGATCATATTAACAGATGCAGAAAATGCTGCACCCATTTATGATACAAACTCTCAGCCAAGTGGGAATAGAGGGAACATATCTCACCATAATGAAAGCCACATATGATAACCCATAGTTGACATCATACTTAATAGGGAAAAACAAGTATTTTCTTTAAGATCAGGAAAAGACAGGGATGTCCACTGTCATCATTCTTATTCAACAAAGTACTGGAAATACTAGCGACAGCAATCAGACAAGAAGAAGAAATAAAGAACATTTAAATTAAAAAAGACTAAAACTGTTATTATTTGCATATGACATGATATTATTAGTAGAGACCTCTACAGATTCCACCAAAAACCTAGTAGAAGTGATAAATGAATTTGGTAAAATAGTATTATACAAATTAGTGTTCAAAAATTGGTTGAATTCTTATACACCAAGAATGAACAATCAGAAAGGGAAAGTAAGAGAATAACACCACTTACAATTACCTCAGAAAACACTTAGGAATAAATTTAACCAAGGAGGTAAAAGACTTATACTCTGAAAATTAAAAGACACTGAAGAAAGAGTTTGAAAATGATGCAAATAAATGGAAGCATATACCATGTTCATGGATAGGAAGAATCAACATTGTTAAAATACTACCATACTGCCTAAATCTAACTACAAATTCAATACAATTCCTATAAAAATGCTAATGGCATTTTTCAGGCATATAGATCAATGTGTCAGTAGGCACACCTGTCATTCAAAAAAAGAAAGGAAACTACAATGGGAAGTACAAATTGGTAGTTACAAAATATCCTTGAGGATGTAATGTACAGCTTAAGGAATATAGTTAATAATATTGTAATAACTATGTAGTGTGCCAGGTGGGTACTAGAAATATTGAGGGGAACAATGTGTAAAGTATAAGATTGACTAATCACTATGCTGTATACCTGAAACTAATAGAAAATAATATTCAGTGTAAACTGTATTTGAAAAATGAAACTTGCCTCATGGTATCACTTATATATGTAATCTAATGAGCAAAATAAACTGATGACCATAAAAATTGAAGATACATGGAACAGGCCAGCAGCTGTCAGAGGGGAGAGGGTGGAAGGACTAGATGAAAAAAGGTGAAGGGATCAGCCAAAGAACATCTAAGCATAACCAATGGACAGAGACAACAGTGTTTTGATGGCCAGAGGGAAGTGGGCATGGGGCTGGGAGGAGTGGGGCATCAGGAGGGGTGAAATGTGGACATCTGCAATAGTATCAACAACAAAAATAAGGGCAAAAAACCAAAATAGGATATCACCTCACACCTGTCAGAATGGCTATCATCAATAAATCAACGAACTAGAAGTTTTGGTGAAAATGTGCAGAAAAGGGAACCCTTGTGTACTCTTTGTGGAAATGAAGATTGGCACAACCACTATGGGAAACAGTATGGAAGTTTCTCAAAAAAAAAAAAAAAAGAAAGAAAAGAAAGAAAAAAGAAAAAGAAATGAAAATTCTTACGACACATATACTCCTTGTCTGAGTATATATCCAAAGAAAACCAAAGCACTAATTTAAAAGAATACATGCACCCCTATGTTCATGGCAGCATAACTTACAATAGCCAAGATATGGAAGCAACTCAAGAGCTCATCAGTAGACAAGTGGATAAAGAAGAGGTACATATATATAATGGAATATCACTTGGTCATAATAAAAGAATGAAATCTTACCATTAGTGACATCATAGATTGACCTAGAAGATATTATGCTAAGTGAAATAATTCAGACAGAGAAAGACAAATACCATATCATTTCACTTATACATGAAACCTAAAGAGCAAAATAAACAAATAAACAAAATAGAAACATACTCATAGGTACAGAGAACAGACCCATGGTTGCCAAAAGGAAGGGGAGAATGTGAAGTACAGCATAGGGAACATAGTCAATAATATTTTAATAACTATGTATAATAACCAGGTAGGTACTTGAAATATCAGGGTGATTACTTTGTAAAACATATGGTTGTCTAATCACTATGCTGTACACCTGAAACAAATATAATATTGAATGTAAAACACAAATGAAAAATACAATTTAAAAAATTGAAAAAACCTTTTTCCCCTAGAATAATTTTAGTCACTTTGTAGGTATGAAATTGACAATATTCAAACAAAAAATCAAGTCTGGGAATTTTTTTACTTATATCCATACTGAAATTATGAAGTACATTTTCATTTCCTTTCTTAATGAGGTCATGAAGGCTATACAAAAATATAACTTTACTTAAAATGTTTCTAATCCCCATCTTTTCTTTTGCACTCTAATGCCAGGTTATGACTTCATTATCCTACTGTTTTCCTGATGCTTAATTTTAAACCTAGCAAATACTAATATCCTAAGGGGAAATTAAAGTATAGCAAAATATACTTACCTGTGTACGAAGTCTGTCCAGAAGGTATCCATCCATGTGAAATGTAAAAGAGAGACTCTTATTGAAGAAGATACAAGATACAAGAAACATTGCACATAGGACAAGGACACCTCAGTCCACTTCAAAGATGCACCTTTGAATCTCACAGAGTTCTCCTAATCGCCATCAGCTGCCCCATTGTATTTTCCTGAATCTCTATAACAAGTCTGAAATCTCTTCCTTTTCAAAGGTGACTTTAATTTTGGGAAAAACCAGAAGTCACAGGGTACCAAATCAGGGCGGTAAGGGGGTGAGTCGCCTGGGTGATTTGATGTTTCACCAAAAAACTGCACAAGACATGGTACGTGAGTGGGCAAATTGTCATAATGAAGCTGCCAGTCACGAGTTGTCCACAGCTGTGGCCTTTGGAATCATCTGAATAGTTTCCATGGAGGAATGTTCAAGCTTAATGCAAATTTTGATGCACATTCTTTGTCTACTTGCCCAGTTATTTTGAATTGCATGGCCACACAGTACACATGCTCACCCACAGGTGTCTACCACCCCCACTGACTAGTACAGTGAAGTCCTCATTATTCACACATGCGCATCCCAGCCCACTTTCCTTGGATGCAAGCTTACACACTGTTGTGCCACAAGCTTTTCTCATTATATTAGCAATAGCTGGACTTTCTCTAGACACACCTTGTATAGTGAAATTTTTGATAAAGAGCAAAGATTTTATATTGGGACTCCTATAGATTTCAAATTAATTTTCATAGTGCAAAACCACACTTTAAAATATTTTTCTTCCAAGGTCTGGGAGTGTGTTCTTAGAGATTTTTGGTATCACCATAAAAATAAATAAACCTGTGAATATAAAATTTAAATAAAATCCAGGATAATTTTTTCTTTACAGTTTATTGAAAAATTTTGTTTCTTTTTTCTTTTTATTGTTGTTCAAGTACAGTTGTCTCCACTTTTACCCGCAACCCACCCTTGCCACACCCACACCTACTTCCCACCCTCAATTCTACCCACCTTAGGCTTTGTACATGAGTCCTTTATACTTCTTTCTTGATGAAAATTCCCTTTCTTGCTCCCTTTATATCCCTCCCACCTCCCCTCTGGTTACTGTCAGTTTGTTCTTAATTTCACTGTCTCTGGTTATATTTTGCTTGCTTGTTTGTTTTGTTGATTAGGTTCCACTTATAGGTGAGATCATATGGTATTTGTCTTTCACCACCTGGCTTACTTCACTTAGCATAATGCTCTCCAGTTCCATCCAAGCTGTCCCAAAAAGTAGGAGCTCCTTCTTTCTTTCTGCTGCATAGTATTCCATTGTGTAAATATATGACTTTATTTATCCACTTATTTACTGATGGGCACTTAGGTTGCTTCCAGAACTTGGCTATTGTAAATTGTGCTGATAGGAACATTGGGGTGCATAGGTTCTTTTGAGTTGGTGTTTCAGGATTCTAGGGTATAATCTCAGCAGTGGCATCACTAGGTCAAAAGGCAGTTCCATTTTTACTTTTCTGAGGAAACTCCATACTGTTTTCCACAGTGGCTGCACCAGTCTGCATTCCCACCAACAGAGCAGTAGGATTCCCTTTTCTCCGCAACCTCGCCAGCAGTTGTTTGTTGCTTTGTTTATGATGGCCATTATATAAACTGGTATCTCATTGTGGTTTTAATTTGCATCTCTCTGATAGCTAGAGATGCTGAGCATCTTTCCATATGTCTCTGGGCCCTTTGTATATCCTCCTTGGAGAAGTGTTTTTGGTGTTTTGGGATTCTTTGGATATATTCCCAGAAGTGGAATCGCTAAATCAAAAGGCTGTTCCATTTTTGAATTTTTGTGCAGAATCTCCACGTTGTTTTCCAGAGTTGTTCCACTAGTCTCCAATGCCCATTCTGAAATCGGATTGTTTTTTGTTACTGTGTTGTATGTATTTTGGATATTAACCCTTAATCAAATATAGGATTTGCAAATGTGTTCTCCCATTCAGTAAGTAGCCTTTACATTTTGTTGATAGTCTTCTTTTCTGTGCAGAATCTTTAAAATCTGTTATTGTCTCATTACAGGACAGAGATTAATAGTGGTTTGATTGTTACTATAGCACAAAGGGATTGATTCAAGGGTCTGAGAGAAATATTTGGCCAACATTTTTAATGTGAGAAAAGAGAAGTAATCCAGTTAATAATAGAGTTGCAACTTATATGATTTATATTTACATTCTGTCAAGATTCATCTTCCTTCTTAGATGGTGTGTGGTAAAGTAAGCCATATTCAAGTTAATAGAAGCTGAGTTGATGGAGTAATAAAAAACACTGATCAGATCAATAGCTTCTCATTTAGGATACAATTAACTCATCATTCAGCTTTACAGTTATAATTAATGTAGTTCAGTTTACTTCAACTAGATCTTCTCTTGCCATTTTTATTATTTCATATCAGCATGAGTCTACCTCTATATCTAGAACAAATGTATGAAATATAAACTGATTAAAGAGAGTTTGACCAGTTAAATGTTGCCTGAAAAGTTATTAGCATTTTAATTTGTTGCATTATGGAGAAGAGTTGTTCTACAGCATTTCCCCCTCACTTTAATCCTTATGTAGCTTCCTAATGGCTTAATGTTCCATCTGGACCATTTCCTCTATAAGAGTTTAATTCTATTTACTAGTTTTTGTCATCGGTAGATTTCCAATTTAAATATTTTGAAACATCATATGACACCACATTGCTTAAGTGGTTTAGTGTAATTGTTTTGAAAGTATGAACAAAACATGCTTCATGTCTCACTTTTTATAAAATTTAAATGAAAGTTAATTTGTACAGAAGAATAATCAAACCCCTGCAGATATATGTATCATTCAGATATCCTGCTCTGCATGGGATATCAAACATGAACAACAGAAAAATATGCTTTCCTTTCACTCTGCTGGTGTTAAGTTGAAGATTTGTACATACACCAGCTTATCTTACACAATTGTTGCCTAATTGTCTACTCTTGGATGATAGAAAATAAACTCAAGGATATCAATTGTCACATGTTTCTTGGAATTTGTGGAAAAAACGGAAGGTAGAACTTACATTTAAAAGTAGTAATAAAAATGTTCATGTAAATTTCGTGCTACACTGTCTAGATAAATGTTTCATCCAGAAAACAGTTTTTTTTCTCCTGGGACTAGAAAAATCCAGCAAACAATCCAATTGTGACATGTTAATTCAAACATTGAAGTTGGGTATATGTGATTAAATATAGTAGGTCATTCATGAAAGAAGATAAGGTAGTTACCGTCAAGTATTTAAAGATTGTTATGTAGGAAAGAATTAGACTATTTTTTATTCCTTCAATGCACAGTTAGAAGTAGGTCATAAGTAAGACAAACATATTTTGATTTTGTAACAGGAATATTTTCAGTGCCATAAGCTGCCAAACAATAAATTGACTTTCCATAGAACGGTTTCACTGTACATTGCTGAACCTTTTTAATCAGAGACTTACTTTCTTCGTGGCAGACAGATATACAGGGAATTCATGCATTGGGAGAAAATTGGGTCAGATGGCCTCTAATATACCCCTTTAATCTAGATAATCCATGATATTGTACCCCTAAAAATAGCCAGAAAAACAAACAAACAAACAAACAAAAGCAGGAGCCTTCAGAGAGATGGACCTATGGAATCGCTAATGGGGCACTTGCCTGCATCCTTTTGTACTGATATTGGGAGTCC
This sequence comes from Glossophaga mutica, assembly GCA_039655065.1. Lineage (NCBI taxonomy): Eukaryota > Metazoa > Chordata > Mammalia > Chiroptera > Phyllostomidae > Glossophaga > Glossophaga mutica. The sequence continues at coordinate 30,934,890 of CM077318.1, forward strand.
CAGAAACCTTCTTATCTGACTTGCTTCAATGCACAAGATTTTATTCATATTGACTATCTCTTTAAAACTTTCTGGATGCATGCTCATTTGACCTGGATGTAAGTTGGAGAGTTTCTATATGAGTTATAAAAGCATTCGGAAGGTGTTAGTTTACTTTAGGGAAACCCTACTTATTTTCTCTCAACACAACATTGAACATTATACCTTATTAGTGCCATAAATAATCTGTCATTGTCCACAAATAACTATTAACTTCTCTGATGAGATTCCACAGACCTTTATTATCTGATGTGAACTTACCTCACAAACCTCAGTTCCTTTGTGCAATCCATACACTCTAAATCAAGCTACTTATCATTCCTCTCATGTTCCATTTTCTTCTATATCTCTGTAGCTACCTGCACTCTACCCCCATGCCATGAATGCCAATTTACCTCTTTCTTTACTAAGTGGATGCCTGATCATCCCTCACTTCTCTCAAATATCGGATCTGCTTTTTCATCCTCTTCCATTCTCCCAAGGTATTTTGTAAAATCTCAAATATAACACTTGTTCTGTTCAATAATATCTCACTGTTTTTCAATGTCTCCATTATACTGAGCTCCTTAGAGACAAGGAACTGTGTTTTGGTCATCTTCTTTATTCCCAGTGCTTAATACAGAGCCTCACCAATTGTTGGTACATAGTGAATTTTTGTTGAGTACTGTGTGGCAGAAATATTCTATTAGCAAATTGGTTGATTGACTACGGCATATACATCTCTGTGAGGGGGAAATGTAGGGACATGTCCAGTGCATTGTGTCCCACTGAAATCCTGGATGGTCCAAAAATAGAGTGATTAGACTGGGGAAATAATTCAGAATGGAAGAAAGTGGCGAGAACAGAGCAAAAAAAAAAGAAGCCTAAAAAGTACAGAAAAACACTAAAATGAAGGGTTTATGAGAGGAATGCCTTAGAAAATATACTTTGGCATGCCCAGGTTGTAGATTAAATCCACTCAGCAGATTGTAGAGATGAATCAGTCATAGTAATGCAGGCTGGAGAGTAAACTACAGATAATGCTGCTTTGCATAAGATTAATATAAGTAAAATTTTCTGTATTTGTATGCAGTATGTTGTTAAGACAACCAAAATTAAACATTAATTATTACATATATTTTTATCAAGTAATATATAAATATGTACTGTTTGATACATTTCTTGTCAATTTGTATATTATTAAATTAATCCTGATCTAGCCTCTATTCTTTTCTATTTCCATGTTTGGTTTAAACACTTTTTTCACATTTACTGTAAATCATTACCTTCAGGTGTGCCTCTACTTTAACAACTATACAGCATCAAGTCCTCTTGGCATCAAAGACCTTTCCAGTTTCTTGAAGTTGTTACTGGCTTACTTCTGACTTAGCCAAGGAGCATTTTCCCCCTGATTTAGAAAATCAAAAGGATGGCTTTAGTTTTTCTTCTGGCCTCGAATGATTCAGGAGTATATTTTGATTTGATTTTTTTTTTTACTCAAATACATCAGATAATATTTTTATCTTGGTTAGAGGAGAAGGCAATTAAAGTAACTGGCTATGTCTCTATTTCAGTATGAAACCCAAATATTTTGACTTTGAGATCAGAGAAATGACTCTATTCTCAACATTGAAAACTTTCCTTTTAAAGTACATTTTTACTACTAGCTAAAACAGGTATTATTTAAAATAAAATACAACAATTTCTAAGCAATCTCTTTTGGAATAACTTACCTGTGATATTTTTAAACTCTTCTCTATATCATAAAACTTTCAAGTTATTACAAAATCAATTGAAATATTGCCCAACAGATTTGATGATACAGTTAACTTCCTATTCAGTGCAATACATTTTTTATGTAACAGGGTCATTCATTCAGTAAATATTTATTAAGTACATGGTATGTGCCAGGTGTTCTGGTAGGTTCTGACGAGACAATGGTAAACAAAGAAGGTCAGACAGAGGCCTTAATGAAACTTCCTTATGCATGGCTAGGACTCCTTGAAATAGATACAGGTAGAAAAACTTAAGTACAGCTGCCATCAGAACAAAATAAAAGATGCACTAGCATTCAGAGCATAAGGGGCTAAAATTTCTTGTTAGAAAAACTAATTTTATTGCAAACCATTTTCTGATAGCTCTGGAAAATATGCATATTCTAACACATTTTAAAATAGGAAAGCAAATTTTCATACCAAAATATAAAGTGGTTAAATCTACTCATAAAAATAAGCAGTATCATTAAAGCCAAGGAAAGCCAGAATATCAAGCACGTCAAACAATCAAATGCAGATTAGTTATTGAGAACAGAGAAAAGTAGGTTGGATTGGGGGACCCACACAATAGCTTTCAGAAGATTTATGTGTTCCTAACCAATTCAGGGGGGAAAAGTGTGGGTGGTGAAAAAAATTGCAGGAGAGGGTATAGAGACTAAACATTAGAGAACTTTGGCAGAGAAAGGATGAGGCATTTCTAGAATGGGTGATTAGAATAAGTAATGTTAGTTTCTGTATGCTTGTTGTTGGTTTCCTAGGTAAGAAATACCTAGATATGTTAAAAGCAAAACCTGCTTTTAAATAGGATGAATGCAATTTTTGGTGGCAAAAAAATTGTTTAGCACACTGTAGATTTTCATGAAAGAATGTATTATAGAAAAAAAACAGCCTCATGATTATAAATATTAAACATCCCATTCTTCAGGGAAAGCTCTTCTCAATGGTCATTAGTTTTCTGATCTAAAACATGGCAAAAGATTTTTAGCCATGTATTAATGAAGTCAAGTGTGCTTAGTTCTAGAAATGAGACTGTTTAGGAAGATAAAATTAAGGCAGAATTTATTTCCTGACTAGGATAGTTGGCAGAAACTGCAGCATGTATAATTTAAATACAACTATGACTGTTGAGCTATTAGGTGGGATCCATTCTTTTCAAATTCACCATTTCTTGTGAATCAAGTTATTTTGGGAAAAGAAGACTGGTAATTAAAGCCACCATTTTTCTACTTTTTTAGACATTTTGCTTAATATTCATAGATTACTTACTGATATAACTTACTATCTGCATAATTCACTTTTCTCTACTTTTACTTTCATCATTAAATTTTTGATCTATTGGAATATTTTCCATGTATTAAGTATAATACATTTTAAACATTTTAAATTGTTTATCCTCCTATAAGTTGCTGAATTAGAAGGACAGCTATATGGCATTTTATAATGCTTTTTTGAAGTTTCAGTTTACTTAAAAATTTGAGTCAGATATCTGTACATTTAAAATTGGAGTCTAAATATACTGTAGACATGCACAACATTGAATTTATAATGTTCTAATATTCCAAAATACAATAATATAGAGAAAGAAATGATGAATACTCTTAAAATTAAAGGATTCTATTTTACTGACTTTTTCTATTAAATTATAAACAGTACACATTTTTGTTTAGAACATAACTATGTACTATTTAATATTTTTACAACAATACACAATTGTCTTGAAAGAAAACAATGGAATCCCTAGGCTCCATTCAAAAAACAATCCTTGCAGTCATATTTTTTAAAAGCTCACAGATTTATAGAAGAAACATCCAATAAAACAAATCTATAGAAAAATTAAAAGGACTTCTTTCATTTTACTTATTTCTTTAAAAATGCAATGATCACGAAATAGTATATAGTATTGTTCACATATAGACAGTACTTAATTTTATTAAGCATTATTAAAAGAATGAGTGGAATGTTAAATAACTTACATCACTGAATACAATGTTAAAATGGTCTCTTGTGAAAATTTTTGAGCACACACTGTGGTGATATTTTGATGCATATGCAGGTGTAGATGTAAGATACAGTTTCTTTAACACTTTATCATTTTATGACATTTTAATTTCCCAGTGAGTATGATTAATGCTACTTGGAAATAATTTATCACTAACACTAATTCAAATGGTGAATTATCTCTAAAAATCAGTTGGCAGTGAAACTGATATCCTGCTGATATCCTACTAGTTTAATGTATTAACATACACTTTCATTAATACTATGTTTATCCTCGTTGACAGGTATCACATTTGCTGGATTTAAAAAGAGTGTCCCCTCCAGTTCAAAGATAGCTTAGTCTTTAGAGAACGAAATTATGCTAAAGCAAGAGAATGAGGCATACAAGCTTGTTGTTGGCCATCTGTTTAAAGCAATCAAAAAGTTGAAGTTGCATCACTTGCAGTGTTTATTCTGCTATAAAAGGACTAACATAATGAATCATGTGACACTGAAAAGGAGGAAGTTTTCCTTTTTGTCTTCATTTCCTATTAAATTTGGCTTACAATTTCAATTACAATGAAAGTAGGTTATGCATATGAGCTGAAATCGGGAACCACTTGCCAAGAAAACTACAATGTGCACATGATTTAAATGTCATGTTGTTTATCTTTGAAAATAAACTTTCTCCTTGATTCCACCTAGAAAGTTGGCCTTTTGAAAAAATTCCAATTTACAGTATGAACTACCTCCTTTTATAAGACAAAAGATTCTCTGAAAATGCCATAATGTTTCCAAAATTCATTTGCCACTGAAGCATTTTGTACAATACAAAGGTATAGGCAATAATGTCAGGCTGCTGCAACAAAAACAAAATAAGGCAAAAGGCACAAAAGTTTATTTGATCCATTTTTTCATGTAGGTGGTATTTAGTTGCAATGTTTGCCTTCTGTCCATATAGCAGCCTCATTCATTCATATGTTGCCAGCTGTAATAAATCTAACAAGGGTGCCATGAAGGAATCGTGACCTTATATCCTCTCCCATTATTTCTAAACATTGCTATTAATTAGTACACTCAGAGTGAATAGCAAAACCATGAGAGTTCTAGTGTCCTCCCTCACAATAATAACAACAATTGTTATCATATCAATTTGCCTTTAATAAGCACATATTAAGTGCTTTCAATGTGCCTGGTACTGTTTTAGGTGCTGAGGATAGAAAAATAATTAAGATATGGACTCTGTCCTCAAGGAGTTCTATAATATTTAATTGTTCCTAAAGACACCTAATGATGGAATAGAAGCACAGAGATCAAGCAATATTGCCAAATGGATTACTATGAGATTTAGAATTGTGTTATGGTATTCTGGTCAAGCTCTAACCTCCTCCCAGATAATAATATTTACCAAATGCAATTCCCATTTCTACAGTACAAAACAATCTGAAGGTGCTTGCAAAGGGGAGTCCAGTTATTAAAGGTATCATGTTATTTTCTTCTAAACCTAAAAAAAAATTAAAAATAGATTTACCAAATGATCTACCAATTGCACTTGTAGCTATATACCCAAATGGAAATAAAAGCGGAATTTTGATGAGATACATGTATAACCATGTATGAGAGAGAATTCAATTAGCCTGGAATCATCTTGTGGAGGGCAGGCCCCTTGTAGTACAAGCTTTCCCCACTAGATGAGTATTCTGGGAACCCATCTGTATCAGTGTACCAGATGGCTTTGTTGTGAGAGGCTATGTTCAGCTTCAGTGAAGTTTTTGACTCTTTTTTTCCCATTTTTTAATTTTAATTGTTGATCTTGTACAGTTTTCTGTCTTTTACTCCCACCCCAACCTACCACCCCAGCCCTCCCCACCTCCGTCCCATTTCCACCCCCCATAGTTTTTGTCCATGTGTCCTTTATACTTGTTCCTGTAAACCCTTCCCCTTTTCCCCTGAAATTCCCTCCCCTCTCCCCTCTGGTGACTGTCAGCCTGTTCTCAGTTTCAATATCTTTGGTTATATTATGCTTGTTTGTTTTGTTGATTAGATTCCTGTTAAAGGTGAGATCATATGGTATTTGTCTTTCACTGCCTGACTTATTTCGCTTAGCATGATGCTCTCAGGTTCCATCCATGCTGTTGCAAAGGGTAGGAGCTCCTTCTTTCTTTCTGCTGCATAGAATTCCATTGTGTAAATGTACCACAGTTTTTTTGATCCATTCATTTACTGATGGGCATCTAGGTTGCTTCCAACACTTGGCTATTGTAAATTGTGCTACTATGAACATAGGGGTTCATAGGTTTTTTTGGATTGGTGTTTCAGGATTCTTAGGATATAATCCAAGCAGTGGGATTGCTGGGTCAAAAGGTATATCCATTTTTAGTTTTTTTAGAAAATTCCATACTGTTTTCCATGGCGGTTGTACCAGTCTGCACTCCCACCAACAGTGCACTAGGGTCTCCTTTTCTCCACAACCTCTCCAACACTTGCTGATTGTTTAACTCTTGCAATGTGTTTGCCCATTTCATGATAGGGGATTGATGAGAGCACCTGCCCACAATGCACTGAGTATTCAGCAGTTTTTGACCAAAAATGACATGATCTTTGGGGCTCTACCATCCCTATTCAACAGATCTCACCCTCAAAAGCTACTTTTTGTTTCCCCAGATGAAAAAAGTCCTCAAAGGGAAACATGTTGTCTATGTGAAAGAGGTAAAACAAAACAAAAATAGCAGAAGTCATAAAAAGCATCAAATTCAACAAGTTAAAAAACTGTTGTGAGAAGTGGAAACAATGTCTCGATAGGTGAATTGCATCAAATGGAGATACTCTGAAGGTGGCTGAGGTTTAAACATGTGAGAGTAAATACACAATTTTTTATAAATAAATTCTGGCTTTTTTTTGAGTACCCTTTTGTGTTACAACCATCCCTCCTAAAATACAATGCGCCATGATTATTATCATCTTTTTCTCTTCCCTTCACCCCTGTGCTTCTATCTGTTTCTTTTTTTCCCTTGTTGTTAAAATTTCTAAATGAATGTGGATGTGGGGATAAAAAAAAAAGTAATCAGTCCAATTAAAACAATCTATTTAGAATGAAGAGGTGGCTGTTCATTTTTCTTGCTGATACAGATTCAGTAGAGTCAGTACACACCCCTCCCTTCCTATTGGTCAAATTGTGTCTCTTCTAATAAATTGCAAGGACTTTTTAAAATTTCATGTAGTAAAACATGAAAAGATTACTCACTCCCACTTTTCCAGTCATATGATTTGTAGAAACTCCCCCTATAATATAAAAATAAGGGATTTTTTTTTTCCATTTTGAGGGGGTGAGATAAGGAAATTGTCTTCTTACAGGGGATTTAATTTTAGGTGTGGATGATGTTATGAGCTCATTTTTTTAATTTAAATTATTTTATTGTTGTTCAATTACAATTGTATTTTCTACCCACCCCTTCCCCACCCCTCCAAACCCACCTCCCTCCCTTACTTCCACCCCCACCTTGGTTTTGTCGATGTGTCCCTTATAGTAGTTCCTAAAAACCCTTCTCCCCACTGTCCCCTCTCCTTTCCCTGATGGCTATTGTTAGATTGTTCTTAATTTCAATGACTCTGGTTATATTTTGTTTGTGTTTTTCTTTTATTGTTTATGTAGAAACAAGTGTTTTTTTTTTAATTCAATCATTTATTGGTATTAAGTTCCATAATTCCTGTATTTTATGTATCAGATATTAAATCCTGTGGTATTTATATCCACAAAATGTTTTACAGAATAAAGATTAAAAAGTTTTAGTCTGAATATAATTTCTGCAATTTGTTTTTTTAATTTATCAGTTGCATCAGAATATACTTGCTTAAATTAACCATTAGTATTTTTACTGTTATTCTGTCAGAGTTCTCTTAGTTTATCTACTTTTCTCCCCTCCATCCATCCCAGTCCCCGCTGCCACAGTAATTCCCACACTATTATCCATGTCTGTGGGTCATTCATGAGTTTATTTTTTGGTTGTTGTTTTCCTCTTAGTGTGAATTTGAGAGGAGCTACAAGCTTAAAGAAAAAGTAAATGCTTTTGTCATAAACATGAATCAGACTAGACTTAACTTTATGCTACAATCAAGCAAATTAGACAATTTGTTTACATATATAGTTCTACATATAGATTGGTATTTTCATAAATGTTTTTTTAAAGCTTGCTGCTTGTCATCAGCTTACGATTTTAGATGGATGAAAGCAACATAGATCTGGAAGTAAAAAGTGAGAAAACAAACCAGTCAAGTACAAAATTACAGTCACAAATTCAGGTAGAGAGTCTTAAAAAATTAAACAAGTGTTAAGTTCAGGAATTTAGGTACCAAAAATTCTTAGCCTTCTAAAAATTAAAAGAATTAAAAAAGCCATTGCTGTCCAACCCATATGGATCATTGGACTAAACCAGGAAGGCAATTAAAACTCACTTATGAAGTCTAAGTGTGACTTACATACATGGTGTAGGTTAAATTGTAAAACAACCAAACTCCAGAAATGCAGGTAAGACTTTTAATCTTTCCTACTGTGCTTGAAAGAATGGCTGAAAGTGATATAAAAGGAGCACTCATAGAATATTACTCGTCCTGCTGATTTGAGAACTCATAAACAACATTCAGATAGGAACTTCAATTTTTCCTATCATTAAATAGGGTGATCTTTAATAATCTTTTCCACTAGAGCTTGAAAGGAATTTTTAGAACTATTATTTTAAAATCATCTTGCAATAAAGCATTAGTAAAGGGTATTTGCTTTGGTAGAAATTGAGTTAACTATAGTTCATAGGTATGTAAAATTAAAAATCAGGAACACAAGTAATTAGAACAACAGAAATTCAGTGTGAATAAACACATCATAAAAAATGAACTCAGCACAAATACATAGAGGGCTATTGGGATTTGGATATAATTATTTTATGAGCTGTAATTTAGAAGTTTGATAAGTCTCTCCCTCCCGTCTTTCTGTCTCCGTATATATACATATACACATACATACAGGTGTGTGTATGTATATGTAATTTATGTATTTCAAAGGTGTTATTTTATTTAGTTTTAAATATATCTGAATTTACAGAATGCAGATTTAACTAGCTCCATAGTTTTTTTATTGAAAATGGACAACATCGGCAACCAGTCTCTCCCTTGGTGCCCTATTAGGGTAATATATACCAAAGTAATTCAGATGAGAACTTACTCTTTTTTAAAATTACAGTTTACATTCAATATTAATTTGTATTAGTTTCAGATGTAGAGTATAGCGGTAAGATAATTATATACTTTTCAAAGTGTTTCCCCTGATATTTCAAGTACCCACCTTGTCCCATACATAGTTATTACAATATTATTGGCTATATTCTCTATGCTATAACTTACATCTCTATGACTATTCTGGAACTACCAATTTGTACTTCTCTTTTTATTTTTTATTGTACAACTACAGTTGTCCCCAGTTTTCCCCTATTACTCTCCTCTGCCTTACCCACCCCCACCTGCCACACTCTTTTCACCTAGCCCTCCAAACCCCCTCCTTTCTGTCAACTGTCAGCCTGAAAAGAACTTGTCCTTGTAGGGCTAATATTGCTTGTTAGATCTCTCACTTATTTCATTGTCATTTACCCATGGATAAGCTTACATATGTGGATAAAGTTATAATATTTATTTTTAATATTTTAGAATGAACAGGTTTTTGTCTTTCCATTCTCAGAGCTTTGGATTCTAAGACACTAATCCATATCCCATTGTTCCAATCATTTTCCTGAGGACAAACCTGAAAATTTTCAGTTTTTTAGGAACTTAGAATTCGTAAAAATAGTTTATGGTCTGTATTGGGCAATTCTTGTAACAACTACCTTTTCAGAATCCTGTATCTGCTGTCCCTAAACCTCTACATAAGCCTTGGAAATCCTGAAAGTCCAAGGGTTCAACGAAGACACCTAATACATATAGACTCTGTGGAGTATCATTTATTTTTATTTTTATATTTGTCATACAATTAAAAAAAAGAGTCAGGCACAAAATCCTGTTTCATAGCTCGTATATAGATTTCTCTCCTGCTGTATACACCTTACAAAAATCAGTGGAACTAAACTATTGCAAGTAACAGGCTATCTATTCACAGTTTAAAGACATGGATCTAAAGGTTTGATTATATTCCAGAAGGTTGATTTATGATTTATAATTTCTAGATAATAGAAGATATTTATCTATTGTTTATAAGCAGCAAACTAATTACACACACACACACACACACACTCATATATATGCACACATGTGTGTGTGATCAAAAGGTACTGTATTATTGTCTCTCTAGTACAGATACAATATTTTATTTAGGCTGTTTAATTCATCATTGTACCCAAAGGTATGCTGGTGTTGATTTTTTCAAATGATGGAAGAAGATGAGAAGTTAGCAGTGCTATTTTGCTGTTCTCTAAGGGAAAGTTTGTCACTTGATCAATGTTCAACTTCTGTTGTCAGCTTGGGTTTTTCAGAACCAGAAGGCAATATAGTACTTCTTCACTTTAAAGTTACATTTTAGAAAGTCTGGTCTATAGCAAAATCAAACAATACTCTAAAACTACTTTATCATATTCTTGCTATACTGTGTTTTATTTTACAATATAGAGAATATCTTCATTTGAAAAAACAAATAGAACAGACTAATGTTCTCTTCATAACAAATAATGTTATAAGAAGTTACGCAGTTCGGTAATGGACATGCTTTATCTACATATTTATATCTTTTCAATTGTATTATATTTTGAGAAAAGGGTTTTACTATTGAAAGTCATTAAGTTGCAATCATTTAGAAATCTTCTCATTTATGGACTGTGTAAAAATTGAAATTAAATCTGTAAGTTTTGCATATCAAAGCTATAGAGTGTAAATAGAGAATGCAAGCTTATTGAATGTTCATTTTGAAGTCAAAACTCATACAGCATTAATGTATCAAGTATTCGTACTGTTGATAGTGCATTTGAGTTTACTATCTAATATGTTTGTTATTGATGGAAGTAGATTAATCTTACTACCTAGGATGATGATAATAATTGTAGTCCATAGAGGATAAAAAGACTTGTACTGGATTCACACAATTACACATATACAACTAGGATATGTGGTTCATTCAAGGCACAGTCCTAATTCTGGTACATACACTAGAAATGAAGAGCTAATGAATTGGAATTCTGTCATACTACTGCATGCTCTTAAGTTAAATGACCATCAGTTTTAAAAATAAAAACCAAGATTGCCATAATACTTGAAAATGTACAGATTGCTTCTTTATGTTTAACATTATTTTGTTTTCACAAAATATCCACTGGATGTATGGTATTTCCATTTTACAAGCAAAAATAAATACAGTTGTAAACTAAATGTTTCCTCCCCACAATTCCTGTGTTGAAAACTTAGCCCCCAATGTGAGGATACTTGTAGCTGGGGCCTTTGGGAGGTAAATAAGTTTAGAAGAGGCCATGAAGTTAGAGGTCTCATAATGAAATTAGTATTTTTGTAAGAGGAAAACAAGATATCTCTTTCCCTTTCCATTTACAAGTACTTAGGACAGGCCAGGTAAGCACAGGGAGAGAAGGTGGCTTACTTCAAGCAAGGAAACAGGATCTCATCACACACTAAATCTGTGGACACCTTAATCTTAGACTTCAAAGTTTCCAGAATTGTAAGTAATAAATGTCTGCTGTTTATGCCACTTAGTCTGTAGCATTTTGGCATACCAGCCCAAACTAAGATACATACTGAAATCCAAAAAAGAATATTAATAGCTTATTAAAGCTACAAAACTATTATGTAATAGACCCAAGGCTTACTCTCAAATTATCGGACTCTAAATTCACATGTTCATAGCATCTCAAATTACAATACTCAAGTACTGGAAGCAACTGAAGTGCCCTTCAGTAAATGAATGGATCAAAAAACAGTGGTACATTTACACAACGGAATTCTATGCAGCAGAAAGAAAGAAGGAGCTCCTACCCTTTGGGACAGCATGGATGGAACTGGAGAGTATTATGCTAAGTGAAATAAGCGAAGCTGTGAAAGACAAATACCATATGATCTCACCTTTAACTGGAACCTAATAAAAAACCAAGCAAGCAAAATATAACCAGAGACATTGAAATTAAGAACAATCTGATAGTAACCAGAAGGGAGTTGGGAGGGGATAATGAGGGGAAGGGGGCAGGGGTTTTCAAGAACAACTATAAAGGACACATGGACAAAACCAAAAGGGGACAGAAGCAGGGGAGAGAGGTGAGGATGGCTGGAGTTGAGGGAGATGGTGAATGGTAAATGCAGACAACTATAATTGAACAACAATAACATAATTAAAATATATACAATGCTATAAAGTAGGTGTAATAACACCTTGCTTTTCAAAAATGAAAGTTATTAAATATTGCTTCATATTTAATTTTTAAAAATTACAAATACAAGTAATAAACTAGACAGATAATATGAGAAGAGTGGCCAGTATTAACTTGAATTTAAAAAATTATAAACATATTTTGTATATATGACATGTGAGAACACATTTCACTTACAAAAGGTGATATCTTCAATTTTTCTTGAACTAAACTTTTCTCCCCTTGTTTTAATGGAGAGAAAAGTGAAAAAGTTATTTCTTGCTGTAAAAGCAACCTACAATATAACATGACCCATCTATAGAAAATTTTAATAACTGAGCAAAAAAACCTACTAAGAATAATAAACAATAAAGGCAGAAGATATAAATCAGAGACAAGATCAATTATAAAAATTAAACTATGTTTTTGTATCTTTACAGTGAACAATTTCAAATAAAATGAGGACATTTTCCATTCACAATATTATAAAATATTAAACTTATTAGGAAAACTTTAACAAAAGTAGTCTGAGACCTTCACAATGATAATTACAAAATATTGCTGAAATAATTTAAAGTTAATAAATGAAACATTCCATGATCATAGATCAGAAGATTCAATATTATCACAATGACAATACTCTTCATCTGGATATATAAATTCAATACAGAGTACCTAACACAATTCCAAGTGTATTTTTATTAGAAAATGACAATCGGACCATAAAATTCATATTGAAATGCAAAGGGGTAAGAACAGCCAAACTAGTCTTGGAAAAGAACAACATTTGAAGATTTGCACTTCCCCATTTACTGTATTATGAAGCTACAGAAATATAGATAAGGTCGTACTGGAATAAGAATAGACATACAAAGATTCAAGATGGTGGCACAGTAGGAGGAGGCAGATTCCACTTCCCCCTACACACAGGAGAAAAACCTAGCTGATGTACAGAGAAACACAACAGACATCCAACAGTACCACAGCATATATGAAAATAGGAGGTCATATATCCTAAGAATCCTGAAACACCAATCCAAAAGAATCTATGCACCCCTATGTTCATAGCAGCACAATTTACAATAGCCAAGTGCTGGAAGCAACCTAGGTGCCCATCAGTTAATGAATGGATCAAAAAACTGTGGTACATTTACACAATGGAATTCTATGCAGCAGAAAGAAAGAAGGAGCTCCTACCCTTTGCGACAGCATGGAAGGAATTGGAGGGTATCATGCTAAGCGAAATAAGCCAGGCAGTGAAAGACAAATACCATATGATCTCACCTTTAACAGGAAGCTAATCAACAAAGCAAACAAACAAGCATAATATAAACAAAGACACTGAATTTGAGAACAGTCTGACAGTGTCCAGAGTGGGAGGGGAGGGAATTTCAGGGGAAAAGGGGAACGGTTTAGAGCAACAAGTATAAAGGACTCATGGACAAAAACTATGGGGGGTGGAAATGGGAGGAAGGTGGGGAGGGCTGGGGTGGTGGGCTGGGGCGGGGTAAAAGACAGAAAACTGTACAATATCAACAATTAAAAAATACTGATTAAAAAAAAATCTGTAGCGGACATTGGAAAACCAGATGTGGCAGCTGAGCAACCTGAGGCGGCCCTGGGACCAGGACAGAGGCAGCTCTGTGACTGATCAGAGGTGGCCCTGCAACTGGAGGAGGGAGCTCTGTGGAAGACCCGGAGCTCACACCCATGATCCTAGGGTGAGTGTGCGCAACTCAGGAAACTCGCGGAGCCCACACCCGTAGACTCAGGTAGGCGCATATGCCCTGTAGGAGACCCGGAGCTCACAACAATACACTCAGGGAGTGCTCAATCTGTAAGAGATCCCAGCTCAAACTCATGAACTCGGAAAAGCACGCTCTGCAGGAGGCTCAGAAATCACACCCAAGGCCCTGCATGGAGAGTACACAGATAGCCCTGGGGAGAGTGCACAGCTAGCATTGAGGAGAGTAGCCCAAAGCTGACTGAGTGCAGAACAGGGAGAAAAGAGGTACTAGTTGTCCCTCAGGCTGCTGCAGCCAGCAAGACAAGAAAAACCAGTTTGGCCGGTTAGAAAACAGCAAGAGGTTGTTTGTTCGTTTCTTTGTTTGTTTTTATTTGTTTTTAGTTTTTGTGGGGTTCTTATGTTTTGTTTTGTTTTAATTATATATAGTTTTATTTTCTTTATTATTTTTATCTTTTTTATCCCTCAATTCCTTATGCTTCTCTTTACTTCTTTCTTGGGTTAGTCCTTCTTCCTTTCTTTCCAATTTTACCTCTTCTTCCTTCCTCTTTTTCTCTGTTCTTGTTTCATTTCTTCCCTTACTCTTTCTAAATACCTACGAGTGAGACAAAAAAAAAAAAAAAATCCTGGAACTGTAAAAAAAATAGAGTTGGACCCAAGGAAAGGGCATAGCAACAGCTGAGACAGTGGAAGCTGTGAACACCAGGAAACCCAAAGGAGTCTGGACCACTGAATCTCACAGGTATTCCACCACAGAAGTTCACACCATAAACCCAGGGAGCCAGAACAGATCAATTTAAGAAGCTGAGGCTAACAAGAAGAACTTCACATACAATGGAAAGACAAAGAAACAATTCCCAAATGAAAGGAAAGGAGGAAGCCCCAGAAAGAATGCTAAATGAAACAGAAGCAACTCAACTATCAGATAGTGAGTTCAAAGCAACGGTTATCATGAAGCTCCATGAGCTCTCAATGAGCTACCAGAAACTACAGGGAAGCTACAATGAACTCACTGCAAACTATGTCAACATGAAAAAGGAAATAGAAACTATCAACAAGGACCAAGAGGAAATGAAGAATACAATTTCTGAACTGAAGAACACAGTAGAAGGAATGAAGAGCAGAATCAATGAAGCAGAAGATAGGATCAGTGACTTGGAGGATGAAGTACAAACAAACACCCAGAAAGAGCAAGAAAATGAAATGAGGCTCAGAAAGAATGAAGAGAGATAAAGAGAAATTCAAGACAATATGAAACGTAATAATATCCATATAATAGGGATACCACAAGGAGAAGAAGAGCAAGGGAAAGAAAACCTATTTGAAAAAATAATGATGTAAAACTTTCCTAATATGATGAGAGAAAAGGGCATACAAATCCAGGAAACAGAGAGTCCCAATCAAGAGGGACCCAAAGAGGCCCAGTTCAAGACACATAATAAATAAAAGGCAAAATTCCAGAACAAAGAGAGAACCTTAAAGGCAGCAAGGGAGAAAAGGCAAGTAACATACAAGGGCACCCTGATAAGGTTAGCAGCTGACTTCTCAATGGAAATGCTCCAAGCCAGAAGAGAATTGCAAGAAATATTCCAAGTAATGAGAACCAAAGGCCTGCAAACAAGACTACTTTACCCAGCAAGGCTTTCAAACAACATAGAAGGCCAAATAAAGAGCTTCCAAGACAAAAAATATACCTCTACCAAACCACTTCTACAAGAGATACTAAAGGGACTATTTTAAGGGAAGGAAGGAAGGAAGGAAGGAAGGAAGGAAGGAAGGAAGGAAGGGAGGGAGGGAGAGAGGGAGGAACACAGGTACGAAAATGGAAATGCATCAGTACCTATCAATAATAAGCTCAAATGTGAATGGATTAAATGCTCCAATCAAAAGACATAGACGAGCTGAATGGATAAGAAAGCATGACCCACAAATATGCTGCCTACAAGAGACCCAACTCATAACAAAAGACTTACATAGACTCCAGGTGAAGGGCTGGAAACAAATTTTCCAAGCAAATGGACAGAAAAAATAAGCCGGGGTAACAATACTTATATCAGATAAAATAGACTTCAAAAGAAAGGCCATAAAGAGAGACCCAGAAGGTCACTTCATAATACTCAAGGGTAGAACCCACCAAGAAGACATAAATATTGTAAATATATATGCACCCAATATAGGAACACCTAAATACATCAAGAAAATCTTAGAGGACTTCAAGAAAGACATTGACAGCAACACAATTATAGTAGGTGATTTTAACACCCCACTATCAAAAATGTACAGATCTTCCAAACAAAATAACAACATAGATATTGTGGCATTGAACAACACTCTAGATGAAAAGGACTTAACTGATATATATAGAGAGCCCTTCATCCCTAAAAAACTAAATGCACAGTTTTTTTTCAAATGCACATGGAACATTTTCAAAGATAGACCCCATGATAGGGCACAAAACAAGTCTCAACAAATTCAAGAAAATTGAAATCATACCAAGCATTTTCTCCAACCACAAGGGATTGAAACTAGAAAGCAACCACAAGGGGAAAAACCCAAAACCCTCAAAATCATGGAGATTGAATAGCATGATATTAAACAATGAATGGGTCAAGAATGAAATTAGGGAGGAAATCAAAACACTTCTGGAAACAAATGATAATGAACTCACATCGCCCCAAAACTTATGGGACACAGCAAAGGCAGTCCTCAGAGGGAAGTTCATAGTGATACATTCCTATCTAAAGATGATAGAAACATTTCAAACAAACAACTTAACCCTATGTCTACAAGAACGAAAGGAACAAGAACAAAAACAGCCCAGAGCACGTAGAAGGAAGGAAATAACCAAGATCAGAGCACAATTAAATGACATAGAGACTAAAAGCACAATCCTAAGGATCAATGAATCCAGGAGCTGGTTCTTTGAAAAGATAAACAAAATCAACAAGTCTTTAGGAAAGTTCATCAAGAAAAAAAGAGACAGGACTCAAATACACACAATTAGAAATGAAAGAGGAGAGATTACAGCTGACACCACAGAAATACAAAGGATTGTAAGAAATTAACATGAAGAACTGTATGCCAAGAAATTTAAAAACCTGGGTGAAATGGACAAGTTTCTAGAAAAATGTAATCTCCCAAAACTCAATGAAGAAGCAGAAAGCCTGAATAGACCAATAACAGCAGATGAAATTGAAGCAGTAATCAAAAAACTCCTGACACACAAAAGCCCTAGACCAGATGGTTTCACAGGAGAATTCTACAAAACATTTAAGGAAGAGCTAACCCCTATTCTCCACAGACTATTATAAAAAATCCAATATGATGGACTACTTCCAAACTCTTCTTATGAAGCCAGAATCATCTTAATCCCAAAACCAGATAAAGACACAAAAAAGAAAGAAAACTTCAGTCCAATATCACTGATGAACATGGACGCTAAAATCCTCAACAAAATTATTGGCAAACTGCATCCAACAATACATTAAGAAGATCATACACCATGACCAAGTGGGATTCATCCCAGGGATGCAAGGATGGTTCAACATTCCCAAATCAGTGAATGTAATAAATCAAATAAACAAAAGCTAAGAAAAAAATCACATGATCATATCAATAGATGCGGAAAAAGCTTTGGATAAGGTACAACATCCATTTATGATAAAAACACTCAGCAAAGTGGGAATAGAGGGAGCATTCCGCAACATAATAAAGGCCATATATGAGAGACCTACAGTCAACATCATACTCAATGGGGAAAAACTAAAATCTTTTCCACTAAGATCAGGAACAAGACAAGGTTGTCCACTTTCACCACTTCTATTCAATATAGTATTGGAAGTCTTAGCCACAGTGACCAGACAAGAAAAGGAAGTAAAAGGCATCCAACTTGGAAAGGAGGAAACAAAATTATCATTGTTGGCAGATGACATGGTAGTGTACATAAAAAATCCCATAGACTTGTCCAAAAAGCTGCTTGACCTAATAAATGAATTTGGCCAAACAGCCGGATGCAACGTCAATATCCAGAAATCAAAGGCATTTTTGTAAACCAACAATGAAACAGCAGAAGAAGAAATCAAGAAAAAAATCTCATTTGATATAGCAAAAAGAAAAATAAAACACCTAGGGATAAACCTTTCCAAGGGGGTATAAGACCTGTATGCAGAAAACTACACAACACTGAAGAAAGAAATCAAGGAAGACACAAGGAAATGGAAACACATACCGTGTTCATGGATCAGAAGAATTAACATCATCAAAATGTCCATAGTATCCAAAGCAATTAACAGATTCAATGCAATAACTATTAAAATACCAATGGCATATTTCACAGACATAGAACAAACACTTCAAAAATTTATATGGAACCATAAACAATCCCGAAAGCTGTAGCAATTTTGAGAAAGAAGAGCATAGTAGGAGGAGTCACAATACTTGATACTAAACTGTATTACAAGGCCACTGTAATCAAAACAGCCTGGTACTGGCATAAAAACAGGCACATGGACCAGTGGAATAGAATAGAGAGCCCAGAAAGAAACCCAAGTCTCTATGGTCAATTAATATTCAACAAAGCTGGTAGTAACATAAAATGGAGCAAAAATAGCCTCTTCAACAAGTGGTGTTGGGAGAACTGGACAGCTACGTGCAAAAAAATGAAACTCGAGCACCAACTTACACCATACACAAAAATAAATTCAAGGTGGATAAAAGATTTAAGTAGAAGCCATGACACCATTAAAGTCCTAGAGGATAACATAGGCAGGAAAATCTCAGATATTTCATGCAGCAACGTTTTTACTGATATGTCCCCTAAAGTAAGAGACATAAAGGAAAGAATAAACAAATGGGATCTCATCAAAATAAGAAGCTTCTGCATGGCTAAAGAAAACAGTATTAAAATAAAAAGAGAACTAACTGTATGGGAAAACATATTTGCCAATGATATCTCAGACAAGGGTTTAACCTCCAAAATATATAAAGAACTTACACGACTCCACTGTAAGAAGACAAGCAACCCAATTTAAAAAATGGGCAAAGGACTTGAACAGACACTTCTCCAAGGAGGACATACAGAGGATCCAGAGACACATGAAAAGATGTTCAGTATTGCTAGCTATCAGAGAGATGCAAATTAAAACCACAATGAGATACCACTTGACACCAGTCAGAATGATCATCATAAACAAAACAACAAACAGCAAGTATTGGAGAGGTTGTGGAGAAAAGGGGACCCTAGTGCACTGTTGGAGGGATTGCAGACCGGTACAACCAGTATGGAAAACAGTACGGAATTTTCTATGAAAACTAAAAATGAATCTACCTTTTGACCCAGCAATTCCACTGTTTGGATTATATCCTAAAAACCCTGAAACACCAATCCAAAAGAACCTATGCACCCCTATGTTTATAGCAGCACAATTTACAATAGCCAAGTATTGGAAGCACCCTAGGTGCCCATCAGTAAATGAATGGATCAAGAAACTATGGTACATTTACACAATGACATTCTATACAGTAGAAAGAAAGAAGGAGCTCTTACCCTTTGCAACGGCATGGATGAAACTGGAGAACATCATGCTAAGTGAAAGAAGCCAGTTGGTGAAAGAGAAATACCATGTGATCTACCTTTAACAGGAACCTAATCAACAAAACAAACAAACAAGCATAATATAACCAAAAACACTGAAATTGAGAACAGGCTGACAGCCACCAGAGGGGAGAGGGGAGGGAATTTCAGGGGAAAAGGGGAAGGGTTTAGAGCAACAAGTATAATAGGACACATGGACAAAAACTAGGGAGTGTGGAAATGGGAGGGAGGTGGGTGGGCTGGGATGGGACAAAAAGACAGAAAACTGTACATGAACAACAATTAAAAGTTAAAAAAAAAACGAATAGACACACTGTCAATAGAATAGAATTGAAAATTTATAGTAAACCCTTGTATTTTTGAAAAATTAATTCTATCCAGATAATAAAATGAAGAAATTATAGTCTTTTCAAGTAATTTTGCCTAGGCAACTGGATAGTTATGATTAAAAAATGAAGTTAGAAGTTTACCCCCCACTATATTAAAAAAGTTAAGTGAAAATGAATCAGACCAAAGTGATAAAGAAACCCTAAAATTCTCAGAAGACATAGGATTAAACCTTCGTGACCGTGGATAAGGAATAGTTTTTAAATATATGACACTTAAAGCACAAGCAACACAAGAAAAATAAATTGGACAACCAATTTTACAAAAGAGCAACAACTTTTATTCTTCTAAGAATACTATCGAATAAGTGAAAAGCCAACTCCCATAATGGGACAAATCTCCAAATCATAATATATGCTAAGCATCTATTCTTCAGAATGTAAAAAACTTTTACAACTCAACATTAAAAAGACACGACCCAGTTAATAGATGGGCAAAGGATTTGAGTGAACATTTCTAGTAAAAAAAGATATACAAATGATGTTTAAGCACATGAAAAGATATCTGCTCAATATTATTAGATTTGAGGAAATGCAAACCAAAACCACAATATGATACCACTTCACACATATTAGCATACTATGATAAAAACAGGAAAACAGAAAATATGAAGTGTTGGAGACGTTGTGAGAAAATTGAAACCCTCATACATTATTAATGAGAGTGTAAATTTATTCTGCCTGGTGGAAAAGAGTTTGGTAGTTCTCGGACTAATTCTCCACAGGGAGCTACAGAACTCAGAGCCTACTGTAGGAGATGAGTGACATGGTTTAGATCACTGTTTCACAGCCTAGCATCTCTGTAACACTGAGGTAGGGCAGGGGGAAGATTGTCTTGTTGATAATGAAAGCAAGTCGGTGATCAGTTGATGGTTTGTTCATGAAAATAAAATATGAAATCTAAAGGTGTCTTGCTTTTGGGAATAGAGATAGTGAGTGATACCTACATCTACTCCAACAACTTGGTCACTGACACACAAAAAAATTCCAGTAGTTTGATTCATTTGGTGAACACGGAATAGGAAATAAAATTCACTAAAGCCATTATAATAGAAAAAAAAAGGGGGGGCACAGAAGTAAAGACCTAATCACAAGTTGGAATTTTGTTTACCATTTAAGCAATGTTTTCCTCTTGTGGCCTATTCCTATCCCCTTGAACAAGCATAAAACTATATTATTTCTTTAATATTCACCAAGATATTCGGGTTATATATCACTGCTTGAAGACAGTACCTCTAAACTGTGGCAGACCCTTCTGCGTGGCGTGGGCCCAGCTCCCACTCGGAGATGCACAGGACCCATGCCCACAGATAGGTTCTCTTGTGGGGAATCAGATGTACAATATACCTAAACTGCTTTTTGCTAAAAACTCCTTCACCCTGCAAATGCTTGTTGTAACTTCCTAAAATCCATGCTAAACCTTGCAGGGACCAGTGTAACCAGCTCCACCACTTTTGCCTTTTCATTTGCTAATATCCTTCTTCTGTGATGTGATTAGGGGCACTGGCTCCTGTTGTTGTAACTGGGGATAGTGAGTGAGGACCATCTTATAATGTAAGGAGAATTAGAATAAAGGCCTGTCATGGCAGAGGCCTCAGCTTTTGCTCCCCTTGAGAGAAAAGTCATGCTGTCGTCCTTTTTTCTCCACCAGACTCGGTAGTCCGTGTGTATGTTTTATTTCATCCATAATGACGCGGACACTGCTAGCCGGTGTCCACACCAGCTGGTGCCCCAGAACAGGGACTCAGAGGCCACAAGCCATCGTCATTATGGACAACATACCAACTTGGTGGGAGTACGCCTGCATCAGCCTAGGTAAGGGCAGATGACCCCAAGTTCTTTTCGGGAATGCCATCGGGTGTGTTGGATTCAGAGGACTAGGATTTTCTTCCTAGGTCGCTCTCTCTTGCGACCGCTTTGCAACTCTACCTTCTTTAGTAAGCAGAAGCTTTGCTCCCTCTCCCGGGCTTTTGCTGGGAGGTGACCTCAACCAAGGTCTGGGCTTGGGAGGAAGAGCAAAGATTTTCCCTTTAATCAGCTTTAAAAACATCAACTAGTTACAGGACAGTTTACAGGCATCTCAGCAAATTCTTTCTTTTAAGCCACATCTTGTGGCCCATTAAAAAAAAGTGTCTTTGAAGGTTTTCGAGCTTCCTCAACCACGAGGAACAGGCTCTCTAAGAACAAGAGCAATGTTTTAGGTTCAGCAGCATCTTGGGCCTGCTGATTTTCACCCAGATAAGGGATCTTTACATTTTGGAAGTATGCAAGGGAAGGGACAGATGCACACTAGCTAGGCCCTTCTCTCGTTGTTTGCGCCAGCTGCAGTTAGCTTTGCGCCGTATGTGGCGTGGGGTTTTTTGCCCCCGTTAGGGCCGGCTGGCACTGAGGCCAAGTCACGCTGTGCCCTGGGGGCGCGTGCCCCTGTTGGTGACCCACGGGACGGGGTGCCGTTAACCCCTGCCACGTGGGTCTCTTTGCCAGACCGAGCAGCTGCACGGAGAAGAAATGGGTGTCCTCGCCACTTTTTCTCCCTGGTTCAGTGTGCACTGGGGGACACCCTCCCCATGCCCTGACACACAAATGCACTTGCAACCATTAAAAAAAAAATAGTAAATGTATTTGCCAGTAGAGAAAAAACTGTTTCTGAGCGTTGTGAATGTGTTCATAAATTTGTCAATCTAAAGCATGCTATAAGTGGGATAGGGGGTGCCACGTATTAAAAAATATTAAGAATCCTCCTTGTTTATGCCAGAGCTATGATCTTTATTATAAAAATGAAATATAGGTGTATTGTCTTCCATATAACACTAGCCCTTCTCCACGGAAGACAGAGTACCATTTTTTAACTCAGTACCTGGAAACACTTATTGTTTCCTTGGGGAAGAACTGGCTATTCTCCCGAAGGAAACAGTTAATCAGTCGAGTCACAAAAGGCCCTTGGCACGCAACCATTTTTTGTCTAAAACATATTTTTTCATAGCACCCCCCTCCCATCTTTCCCACTTTCCTCGAAAACTGTGAACGCATTGCAGCTTTCAGAAACAGCAAGGGACCTGTCTTTCCAAGCTAAGCTAAAAATATACAAGTCCTCTGGCTTGAGGCCTTTAGTCATTTAGGACGGCCTCAGCAAATTAAAACTGATAATGGCCCTGTATACCTTGCCCATTCTACTCAGGTTTTTCTTCAGCATTGGAATATCCAACATAAAGCAGGAATATCTTACAATCCAACAGGTCAGAAAATTGTAGAATGAGCTCCTCATATTTGTCAAAACCTTCTTAAAAAACAGAAAAAGGGAGAGTCATGAGTCCTTCCCCCTGTAAATTTGATTATGTTAGCCATATTTACCTATAATTTTCTACATTGTGATGAATCACTTTGGATTCCAATTGAGAAACATTTTGAGAAGAAGGAGCCAAAGTCATCTTATCCTCAGGTTTTATACAGAGATCTGCTGGGAGATGGCTCTTGGCAGGGCCCTGTAGATCGCTTAACCTGGGGAAGAGGGTGTGTGTGTTTCCATCCCTACAGGTCCTGCCTGGCTACCAGCTAGAAGAGTAAAGCCTTATCGTGAGAGGGACAGACACCAAGCTCTGCTACCTGGAGCTGAGAACCAATCGACTGACAAACCAGATGGCCTAGCTGACCCTGAACAACCAGAAGGAAAACGGACATTTACACCGTCACTCACAGGCCTGGGTCTGCCAACAGAGGAGGATGGGGGCTGCCCCAGTGACAGGGGCCGAGGCTCAGGCACCTCCTGCAGAGGGCAACAACCCCTTCATGCCCCATAAAATCCAGTGGTTGGACCCTAAAAACCTGTTTCAATGGACTGAACTTACAAGTTTGGGTCCTAGCAGCCTTTGGATCCCCATTTTGTCTTAATCCTCATTTGTGCTTTCTGATATACATAAAGGTTGTTCTCTTAAGATTGCATTCGGGAACAGCAAGTAGGTTTCACAGGTTTAACAGCTACAATTGCATTTACAAATGAAAAAGCTGGGAGATTATATGTTGGGAACTGCCCTGCCTGGTCTCAGAGGCTGTAACCCTCCATGGCTAGGCTGAGTAAGAGCCCCAGAGACCAGCTTCATCTGGGTCTGTTCTATCAAGAGGACCTGAGCCACTAAGGAGACAAAGCTTATCTCCCTGGCAGGAGCACAGCTTCTGCTTCATCCATATCTGGCCTCCAATGCTTGGTCAGTTAGCCAATGATGGGTAAGATTCCCTCAAGGGAGGGGTCGCCTAAGACAGGCCTGACCATGTGGATGGCCCACGAGGTAGGACTCGGGGGCAGCAGCAAAAAGAGGGTGACGTACCCTCGAGCCCCCCCACCCCATCCAGACATAGTCTGAGTCCTCATTCCATCTGCAAGAACAAAAAGGTCCACCTAAGCCTGAAACAATGCTGGAGGTGGGTGCGGCCCTGTGCTGGAAAGGGCAGGTTCCCTGGGGCAATCAGGCCTAAGAAAGAAAGCATAAAATCCTGTGAAACCTACTTTGCTGATACTCTCAATTTAAATGATAAGGGTCCAAGCCTGAAATAAGTTTGTTTCCCCAGAATTTTATGGCCCTTTAGCTATTTGACCTTGACTCAAAATAGGCCCTAGCGTTCTTTGAATGTTATCTATTTGACCATTACTGCCTGATGATGATTGATTGGGCTTAATCTGAGAATGTGGGTCCTTGGAACCACTGGTTGCTTAGTGATTATAATAATGTTCTATGTATTTTGATGTATTCGCAAATTATTTTCCCAGGGCCGTGTGGGAGACCAGCAAACAACAAGCTTTGTGGGATCATAGCGGTTCTATTAAAACATAAAGGAGGAGCTGTGGCAGACCCTTCTGCGTGGCGTGGGCCCAGCTCCCACTCGGAGATGCACAGGACCCATGCCCACAGATAGGTTCTCTTGTGGGGAATCAGATGTGCAATATACCTAAACTGCTTTTTGCTAAAAACTCCTTCACCCTGCAAATGCTTGTTGTAACTTCCTAAAATCTATGCTAAACCTTGCAGGGACCAGTGTAACCAGCTCCACCACTTTTGCCTTTTCATTTGCTAATATCCTTCTTCTGTGATGTGATTAGGGGCATTGACTCCTTTTGTTGTAACGGGGGATGGTGAGTGAGGACCACATCTTGTAATGGGAGGAGAGATAGAATAAAGGCCTGTCATGGCGGAGGCCGGGACTTTTGCTCCCCTTGAGAGAAAAGCCACACTGTGGTCCTTTTTCCTCCACTGGACTCGGTACTCCGTGTGAATTTTTTTATTTCATCCATAATGACGTGGACACTGCTAGCCGGTGTCTGCATCACTAAACCAAGAGCAATTTCCCCCATAGGGCATTTGATAATGTCTGTAAATATTTTTTTAGTTATCACAATAATGGGTAAGGCCCTACTGGCCTTTAGTTGGTAGAGACCTGGGGATGCTGCTGAGCAGCCTGCAGAGCACAGGGCAATCCTCCACAACAAAGCATCATCAAAACCAATATTAATAGTAGAAAACTTAGTGATATGGAAAAGAGATAGCAGTCCCATTAGTGTAAGAAAAGAAATATAGCAGAATTGAGATAGCAGTCCCATTAGTGTAAGAAAAGAATTATGGCAGGATACAAATTCTATTTCTGACCCCCTTGACTAAAGAAGAAATAAATCAGGAAAAAGGGGAGAGGGGAGTTAAAGATTTACGACCACATCTGCCGCGGGAGCCGAGATGTAAGATGCTTAAAAGGAAGAGTTTTCCCTGAGATCGGGGCCCAGAATTTGGAGACTGCCTCCTCTGGGACCATGCGTGTAATAAAGAGTCGTGCTTCTTGAACTCCCTGCGTCTGGATCGTTTCATTTCTCCGTAACATTAGAAACCTTGACTTAAGGATAAAGCTTACCTATTCGTTATGAGTAAAGGAAGGTAGAGATATTGATAATATCTGGAATTCTTTGCAATTTTTGTTGACTTTTGATTGTTGTCCCAGAATTTAGGCACAACACAGAGATACACCATCTGTAGAGTTCTAGAAATTAAGACTACTTTTAGAGACTGTTAAAAAAACTGAATCAGTGTAAGTCACAATAGGAGAATTTGTTAGAGTTAGAAAACCGCCTGAAGCAGGCTTAATTCTGGAATAAGAAAGTGGAAAAGTACTGAAACTGTGCAACAGGATGACATGCAGTTTCAGCAGGAGTAAAGTGATCAGCCTAATCAGTAGAAAAGCACTCGCTGACATTATGCGATGAAGGGGCGTTAGCTAGCAGTTACCAGAAGGATAGGTCAGATAAGAATAGACAGAGCAAGTGAACCAAGAAAAATGAAATTTGCCCAATAACAGCCCCCAGGACCAATCATTTTATAACAGATACTGAATGCGCCAATCGCTAACCAGCCAACTCTGCTTTTGGAGAATGCTTGCTTGCTTGCTCTCGGCAACCCATAAAAGCCCCTTAGCCTGTAAGCCAGGCGCGACTTCCATTTGGCAGCTCTGCGTAGCTGCGAGACTACGGTCTCATTTGGGAAGTACGCCCCTGCGCAGGTTAAACTTGGCCAATAAATTTACCATCAAACTGCTCTCAGTGTTCGGAGATTCTTTTCACTCGCTACTTGAATACAACAGAATTTAGGTTTATCTTCCTTCTTGGTCCGATCTGACATTTTTTACCATTTTAAAATAGCCCTGGCTGGTGTAGCTCAGTGGATTGAGCGCGGGCCTGCGAACCGAAGGATCGCGGTTCGATTCCCAGTCAGGGCACATACCTGGGTTGCCAGGCCAGTTCCCGGCAGGGGACATACAAGAGGCAACCGCACATTGATGTTTCTCTCCCTCTCTCCTTCCCTTCCCCTCTAAAGATAAATAAATAAAATCTAAAAGAAAAAAAATCTTAAAAAAAATAAAATAAAATAAAATAAACCTTTCTATTTAATACATGGCTATTGCACTTGATACACATCCACTTCTAAAAAGCTAGTTAAGTTCTGCTCAATCAAGGCAAATTTTCAGTAGATTTTCTCAATAATTATACTTACTGCATATGAACATCTGATTTTGTGCAATAGGACTCCCAGGTGAAGTATGATTATTATAATTAGTAATAATTTGCATGTCCCCATATTTTTTCAAGTGTTTTTCAGTAATTCCTCACAGTAATTCTATGTGTCAAATTGCTATTATCATCCCCATTTCACAGATGAGAAAATAGCAGTACAGAGAGGCTAGTTATCTTGCCTCAGTTCACAGATTGATTCAAAGTTGGGCTTGGAATGACAGGTTTTCATTAAAATTTTTGCAAGTAATTCAAGCCTGCTGGGAATGGTAACTAGTACAAAGCTTAGGTCAGTCCTTGTTTCCTGTAGATTTTCAAAAACATAAGCAAGAGAAATTTTCTTGTCTGTTGATTAGAAAATCTCCAAGATGAATTTTGTGTTATTTAAATTTTAAATGTGTACTTTAGTTTAAATTACCTTATTGTGCATTAGTAATTGAATGAGAATTACACTATTCAGTAACACTGTTCTTGTGTGTGTGTGTGTGTGTGTGTTCCGTGCACGCACTGTTCCGGGAAGTACTGCAATACCTGGTCAATGCACTGAGTGGATGGAGCAAGCTCCTATTCCATCTCTGAGCTCCAAAATCCCATTTAATATAATGTCCTTGGCTAGAGGATGCATCAGATATTAAACTGATAAGAACAGATACTGCACTTGATCTTAGCCAAGAGGCTGAGAAGCTATAGTAACATTGTTCTTATATTGAACTAGAATTTAATGTAGCGAGAATTAAGAATATAAAAAATGAGCTATAATACATGACTGAAAGTAATTACACACATGTCTCATATCAAAGATAAACAGCATGGTTTAAAAATCTATATATAAGCGTACTCCCTCTAAGCATTATGGAAAATTGCTTTCGGTCCATGTTCAGTTAGCTCGATTTCTTTGCCCGATACTAATGAGACCAATGTTATACCATCAATCCCCAAATGGGTCAATTAGTTTTGCTCTGTCCCTGAACAAAATCTGTACACAAAACCCTAAATAGCTGTCTCCTCGAACAGCTGTTATGTTCACATGGACCTATCAGAAAGGAAGATATTGTGTGCTTCTTAATGTCACTCTGACCTGCCGAATTCAGATAATAATTTCTTACTGATTATTTGTTTTATAAATGTTAATTGTTCATAGCAGGACAGAAAACCTATGCTCAAATCCATCACAAAAATATAATCTTAAAATATAATGAATAAATGCAGGTGCTAGAGTCATAAAGAATGATGTATAAGCCTTGTTTGCTACACAAATTGATCCCTGTTCATTTCAGGAATCAAAATGAATTTTCAAAAGCAATTAAAAAACAAAGAGTTTGATCTTCAAGTTAGTAGATCCACATACTCAGGCCAATCACTTACTTGAATTGATTATAATCCACCACTAGATCAATAGGTTCTTTCCAGATTACTACTCTTATATAAAATTTTATGATAGTATTTTCAAATGCATTAATACTAGGAAAAACTTTAGTAAAAATAACACAACAAAACATAACAAATTATGGAGTAAGAAAAAATAGTAATTACAAGCAAAGAAGCAGAAACTCTGGAGACAAAATCATATTAGTGAAATGCCACTGAACATCAAGAGTTCATTGTATCTGCCACACTGTAACTGTTACTAGAAAACTTTTAGTATTTCCCACGAGCCAAAGAAATGCTTTAGTCAAGGTATTTGAGCTAATTTCTTTTCAGTTATTTGGTCTGCTTTTTGAATTCCTACAAGGAAACAGAAGAATCTGTGGGGGGGCGGGGAGTCACAGCTCTAACAAAAGCAGTAAAAGAAAACTGAAATTATTTTCATAAAATTTGATGGAGATGTTTCCAGTTTAGTACAAGATAAGTTATAACTGCAGGTAGCTTAAAATGTGGCAGTGATTATGTGTCAAAAAGAAGACCCACAGTAAAATTCATATTAGTCTCTGGAAGAAAAATTGATGTGTCAATCTTGATTGTATCACTTTCTAAGGGGGGTATTTCATACAAGTTATTTAACAATACAAAACTTCCCTATTCTTACTTATAGAGTGAAGTTTACAATATCTTCGTTATAAGGTTATTGAGATGATTTAATGAAACTGCATGTGAAAATCTTAACATAATGCATAAAATTATTGTTTTCTTACTATTAATATTAATATTACTTAGATTGATACTGGCTTAATATTAGCTTTGGTGCTAGCATTGTTATTGGTATTATTTATAAATATAATTAGTGTTTTCAACTTGCATGAGACTAGATGACCAGTTATTTGCCCAAACACCTCATAGCACAGATTTTAGAGTTGATGCTTGAAAGAGTTGAGACTTTCGGGGCTGTTGGAATAAAATTAATGCATTGTATATGTGAGAAAGATATTACTTTTGCAGGCCAGTATTACAATGTTATGGACTGAATACTTGTATCTCCCCAAAGTTTACTGTTGAATCCCTAAACACCAATTTAATGGTATTCAGAGGTGGGGCCTTCAAGAGAAAGCAGGGTTAGATTATTAGATTAGGTCATGACACTGGGACTCTCATGATAGAATTATAGCCCTTATGAAGAGGGAGAAATATGAGAGCTCTTGATCTGCCACATGAAGATATTGCAAAATGTCAGCAATCTGCAAACAAGTAAAAGAACTCTCACTGGACACAATGTGCTGGCACCTTGAAATTGATCTTTGTAGCCTCCAAAGTTTAAGAAGTGTTTGTTACAGCAGCCTGAGCAAAACAAAACACCAGGATCCATTTTTCTGTGTTAGTGTTTTAAAAACAACTCCCAAGGGAGAAGTTAGAAAAGGGAATTTTGAAAATAAGAACAGTTCCAAAACCAATTTTGAAAAATAACAAATTCTCTTAAAATATTGTTTTACATTATTTCAATGTTTCCTTCTGAATATATGTACATAATTCTACATGGGTATTCACCTAAATGCTTTATAAATTTATCACTTTATAAATTTAGAATCAATCAGTACACAGAGATAGACTACTAAGATCCTCTACTTAATAGTTTTATAAACTTGCTAATTTCATATTATAATCTCTCTGTGCCTCATTTTCTTCATCTACACAATGAAAATAATAATACTAATAATATTGGGCTTTTGCAACAATTAAATGAGTTAACATCAGTGAAGTACTGAAGAATTCCTGACATATACAAAGCTCTGTAGAAGAATAATCTATAAGCATTAACATGTCTACCTATATTACCAAGTTAAAATTTTATTCTACAATGTGATATATTTTTTTAAGATTTTGTTTATTTATTCTTAGAGAGAAGGGAAGGAAGTGAGAAAGAGAGGGAGAAAAACATCCATGTGTGGTTGCCTCTTCTGTGCCACCTACTGGGCACATGGCCCACAAGTCGGGCATGTGCCCTGACTGGGAATTTAACCAATGATCCTTTGGTTTGCATACCAGCACTCAATCCATTGACCCACACCAGGCACGGGTACAATGTAATATTTTCAAAGCTGTATAATATTAATATCAGAAACTGAATATTTCTAACCAATCCTTAATTGGTGGGCATTTCTGATAGTTCTCATTTTTTCACTTTTGTATTACTCCAGTGAACATTCTTATAACTAAATATTTTCTCAAATAACATGTCACACAATAACACTATGAATCTCACAAAGAAAAAGACTGGATCTGTACCAGATTATTCTATAGCAAATCCTGTCATTCCAAATATCACATATGAAAACAGGGATGCCTGTCATATTTTTATGTTTTACTTGTAAATATGAACAACTGAAAGGGTTAGACAGATCTTATTATTAATTTTGAAAGTGTTAGTATCATTCAACCATTGACTTCTCCTAACCAAGTGTGTTTTATTCCACTATATTCAATTATTTATGCATGCCTTGCAGATTTTCCTTTATATAGGTCCTTCCAATATCTTATTAAGTACATTCATAGTATTTTTGACAAAGTTGTTTCTGTTGTTGTATCTTACTTTTTCACTTCCCAT
The DNA here is from genome assembly GCA_039655065.1 of Glossophaga mutica. Classification (NCBI taxonomy): domain Eukaryota; kingdom Metazoa; phylum Chordata; class Mammalia; order Chiroptera; family Phyllostomidae; genus Glossophaga; species Glossophaga mutica. Next base: position 30,965,782 of record CM077318.1, read on the forward strand.
GGGAAACACATTCAAGCTTAGTATGAATTTTCTTGATTCTCATTCACATTTTGTCCTGAATTTAAAGAGTGCAAGTGTAATTATATTGTTGCACATAACTTGAATATCTCTAGTGTAAGACAATTATGACAAACTCTAAAATGCTTCAAAAACTGTGATGCATCTAAAGTTATACAGCTATCATATATTTTGAACTCTATATGCTCTGGTGTACTGAAATTCATAACACAGGAAAATATTGAAGCCATTAAACCTGAATAGATTTCTTATATCATAATTATGATTAGATTAAATAAAATGATTTGATTTAATGCATCACAATTTATGTAACAAATTGCATAAAATTATGCTTTTTATAATCTCTGCCTTAGTTTTATAGTAACAAATAAAAACAGTAGCAAATAAAAACAAAAGTGCCTTAATTATCCATTTCATTTGAAGTAATTTTTAACTATTTTTATTGAATTTATTGGAGCTACAATGATTAACAAAATTATATAGGTTTCAAGTGTACAATTCTGTAACGCATTATCTGTACATGGTACAGTATATTCATCACCCAAAATCAAGTCTCCTGTCACCATTTATACCTCCTTTACCTTTTTGTACCTGCTCCTGCTTCCCTTTCCCTCTGCTAATCACTATATTGTTGCCTGTGTCTGTGAGGTCATTTTATTTACTTAATCCTTCTACCTATTTCACCCAGACCTCCAACTCCCCAGGGTCTGACAGCTATCTATAAGTTTGTTTCTATTTTGTTTATTAAATTCCATATATAATAAATATATTATAAATATTCCATATATAACAAATCATATGGTATTTGTCTTTCTCTGGCTTATTTGACTTAGCATAATTCTCTCTAGGTCCACCCATGCTGTAGTAAAAGTTAAGACTTTCTTCTTTTCATGGCTGAGTAGTATCCCATTGTGTAAACATGCCACAGCTTTTTTTATCCACTCATGTACTGATGGGCACTTGGGCTGTTTCTAAATCTTGGCTATTGTAAATAGTGCTGCAGTGAATATGGGGTGTATATATTCTTTTGAATCTGTGAATCAGGTTTCTTCAAATGTATGACAATAACTGGAATCACTGGGTCATCGGGAAGATCTATTTAATTTTTTTGAGGAAACTCCATACTGTTTTTCACAGAGGCATATACCATGTTCATGGATAGGAAGAATTAATGTAATTAAAATGTCCATATTAGCCAAAGCAATCTATAGTTACAAGATGATAACCAAGATACTAATGTGTGTTTTACAGATCTAGAACAAATATTCCAAAAAATTATATGTAAAAGATCCAAAATAACCACAGTAATCTTGAGGAAGGAAAACAAGTTTGGAGGAATCACAATAACTGATATCAAACTATACTACAAGGCCATAGTAGTCAAAACAGCATGTTACTGGCATAAAAACAGAAATAAAGATCAATGGAATGAAATAGAAAGCCCAGAAATAAACCCATGCCTTTATGGTAAACTAATTCTTGACAAAGGAGGCAAGAACATACAATGGGGAAAAGACGGTGTATTCAACAAATGGTGCTGGAAAAATTGGATAGATACATTAAAAAAAAAGAAACTGGGCCACTGTCTTACACCATGCATAAGAATCAACTCAAAGTGAGTTAACAACTTAAATGTAACACTTGAAACCATGAAAATTCTAGAAGAAAATAAAGGCAGAATAATCTCAGAAATTTCCCTTAGTAACATTTTTTGGATATATCTCCTTGGGCAAATGAAATAAAAGAAAAAATAAACAGATGGGACTACATCAAATCAAAAAGTTTTGCACAGCAAAGGAAACCATCAACAAAATGAAAACAAAACACACTGAATGACAGACCATATTCACCAGTGATCCATCTGATAAGGGTCAATAGCCAAAATTTATAAAGAACTTATATGAATCAATACCAAAAAAAAAAGTAAAAAGTAATACCAAACGATTCAATTAAAAAATGGGCAAAGGACCTAAATAGACATTTCTCCAAAGAGAGCATACAGATGATCAATAGATGTATTAAAAGATGCTCACTGTATCTAGTCATCAGCGAAATGCAAATTAAAACCAAAATGAGAGGTTCTTGCCAAGTAGCTCAGTCAGTTGGAGTGTCATCTCAATATGTCCAGTGTGTGGGTTCAATCCTTGGTCAGGATACATGCAAGAATCAACTAATAAATGCATAAATAAGGGGAACAACAGATCAATATCTCTCTAAAATCAATAAGTAAAAATATGAAATTTAAACATTAAAAAGAAAAACAAGAGATATCATTTTACACTTTCTCAGAATGACTATTATTAATTATTAATAAGTCCATAAACAATTTGTATTCCCTTTTCTCCACATCTTTGCCAAAACTTGTTGTTTGTTGATTTATTGATGATAACCACTATGACAGGTTTGAGGTCATAATCATTGTGGTTTTAACATGACTATTAGTGACTCTGGGAGTCTTTACCTATGTCTATTAGTCATCTACATATCCTTTTTGGACAAGTGTCTATTGAGGTCTTTTGCCCATTTTTTAATTGGATTATTTGTTTTTGGTGTTTAGTTGCACAAGTTTTTTATAAATTTTGGCTATTAACCCTTATCAGATGGGTCATTGGTGAATATGGTCTCTCATTCAGTGTGTTCCCTTTTCATTTTGTCGATGGTTTCCTTTGCTGTGCAAAACTTTTTGGTTTGATGTAGTCTCATTTGTTTAGTTTTTTCTTTTATTTCATTTGCCCAAGGAAATATATCCAAAAAATGTTACTAAGAGAAATGTCTGAGATTATTCTGCCTTTGTTTTCTTCTAGAATTTTTATGGTTTCAAGTCTTACATTTAAGTCTTTAATCCATTTTCAGTTTATTCTTGTATATGGTTTAAGAAGGTGGCCTGGTTTCAATTTTTTCATTTATCTGTCTAATTTTGTCTGTCTCTAATTTAGCTAATCCTATACCATTTATTGAATAAACTCGCTTTTCTTCATCATATATTCTTGCCTTTTTTGTCAAATATTAATTGATCATATAAGCATGAGCTTATTTCTTAGTAAAACCACTTTTAATGAGGAATTTTTACAGTAATTTTGAGACAGGTGTGTTTATGTATGTATGTATATATGAATATCAATGCGTGCATTATATACAGAGTGTAGCAGAAGTAACACCTGCTTGAGTGTGGTTGATAGGGTAATAATATAAGTGTACTAATTTATAGTTTCAATTTGAATATTTCACCTAAAATGTCAAATGGTGTACTAGAGTGTGACATTGTTATGTTACAAAATTACATACTTATTTATGATTTTGTAATAAAAAGGGGCGTTATTTGTGCCAAACCCTGTATATGCATACATTTGCCTGAGTTGTTCAGCAAGTATGATTAAATATAAGCCAAAGACAACCTGAAAAAAAAATGATGCATTTATATAGTATTTATACTCACATTACATTGTCTTATGCTCACAACAATCCATAAGTGAGAAGCTCAGATGTAGTTTAAGAATTTTGCCTAAGTTTACAGTTGCTGTCACGGCTCATTTGTTTCTTGATTTTATGGCCAGTACTCTTTTTACTGTATCTCCCAAGAAACTCACAGTTCATATTTTAAGTCTTATTATATCAATATGAAAACTATCCACAGTTAATTTTGCAAAATGGCATATTTATCAAATATTTATCAAAAACATACACAAGGTATTTCAAAAATGCTGGATAAGTAACTTGACAAAATTTTAAATACATGTATTTGTCATTAAGATGCTTGCCAAATGTTATAGAGACCTTTACATAATTTCTAGAAAGAATCTGAGTTTGTTTCATGTTTTGTTAAGTACATGAAAATGGAAAACTTTTTTATACCAAACACTTTCTACTGAGCTCTTTTTATGGCTTGAATTTTCTAAAATATGTGAATTACCTTAACTTTGCCTGTCAGAGGTGTTCATTAGTGAAATATTACAAAGCAATTCTCAAAAAATTATGTTACTACTACATAAAATAGTTCCTAATGAGTTCAATTTAATCAGTTATTGTGTTGTGAACACATTACAATAGAAATCAAAAGTGAATGGCCACATTAAGGAGATTCTAAGTGGTAACTCTGTGTCTTTTTTTTAAGGTAATCAGGTTTTCTGAAGAGCTAAATAAAGAGAGAATATTTTCAATCATTAGGCTAAAGGAAGAAAAATATACTTGTACGACAAGTAAATATTGGCTGAAGTTACAAAAGAAACAAAATGGGCAGTCAAGGAAAACCTACACCAGAATGTTCTCTTTAAGACCAGAAACACTTAAAAAAATGGTTGAAATTACACAATTTTTATCTAGTACCTACTATGAACAATGGAATGAAATTAACATTTATATTCTGTATAATATATGCCCACAGCTAGCAACTGCATTATTAATACTACTCCTATCAGTAGTATTTATGAATCCCCATAACTCTTAGGTGTAGGTGCTATAATCCTGATCACTTATCTGAGAAAACTGTGACTTGGAGAGGTAAGGAAGCAAAGTTTTATCAATCTTCAATACTCTCAGACACTCCATGTATTGGATATTTCAATTTCCAGTTTATGAGTAATGAACCAGATACCTGGAGAGGTTATGTAACCTGCAAAAACACAGGTTGAGAATAGTCTCAATATAACTTGTCCATTAAAGCTGGATTTCTTTTATCTACCAGTCATTTTACAACATTAGAATGCATCAGAATTGAATTGCTAAAATACAAGTTAATAATTAACAGAGACTGCTGGGCGGCCAACATGGAGGCGTAGGTGGACACACTGTGCCTCTTCTCACAACCAAAATTAAGGACAACAAATATTTAGAAACAAGAAAACAACCAGAACTGATAGAAAATTGAACTGTATGGAAGTCCAACAACCATTCATTCAGACGGGTAAGAGGGGCGGAGTCGTGACAGTAAAAAGTGGAGGTGCGGACCCAGGAATGCAGGCAGCAGTGGCTGGCAGTTCCCAGGTGCACAGGCAGCAGCTAGCAGACCCCGGGCATAGAGTGGCAACTGTGTAGACCCAGTGAGGCCATGCAATGCGGCTGGCTGACCAGGAAGTCCCACATTCCCGCACAGATAATCCAGGTGAAGGGGAAGCGGTGGAAGGGACTGGAATCCAAGAGATAGCAGAGCAAGCGCCTTTGTTCCCTCTCGGACCCCATCCCCACATACAGCATCACAAGTCAGCGACTGGGCTGCCCCGCCTTGGGGAACACCTAAGGCTCCACCCCTCGCTACATAACAACCGCAACCAGACCAAAAAAAACAAACAAACAAACAAACAAAAATGGCTCAAACTAGAGAACAAATGAAAGCCCCAGAGCCAATTCCTCCAAGCGACGAAGAGATAGCCAACCTATTAGATGCACAGTTCAAAGCCCTGGTGATCAGGATGCTCACAAAATTGGTTGATTTTGGTCGCAAATTAGATGTACAAATGAAGGCTACACTAGTGAAATGAAGGAAAATGTACAGGGAACCAATAGTGATGGGAGGAAAACTGGGACTCAAATCAATGGAGTGGACCAGAAGGAAGAAACAAACATCCAATCAGAAAAGAATGAAGAAACAAGAATTCAAAAAAATGAGGAGAAGCTTAGGAACCTCCAGGACATCTTTAAACATCCCAACATCTGACTTAGAGGGGTACCAGAAGGGGAAGAAGAAGAGCAACAAGTGGAAAACTTATTTGAACAAATAGTAAAAGATAACTTTCCAAATCTAGCAAAGGAAATACACTACCAGGAAGTCCAGGATGCTCAGAGAGTCCCAAAGAAGTTGGACCCAAGGAGGAACACACCAAGGCACCTCATAATTACATTATCCTAGATTAAAATGAAGGAGAGAATTCTAGAAGCAGCAAGAGATAAGGGGACAGTCACCTACAAAGGAGTTCCCATTAGACAATTTGTGTCAGCTGATTTCTGAAAAGAGACCTTCCAGGCAAGAAGGGGCTGGAAAGAAGTATTCCAAGTCATGAAAGGCAAGGACCTACATCCAAGATTGCTCTATCCAGCAAAGCTTTCATTTAGAATGGAAGGGAAGATAAAGCACTTCTCAGATAAGGTCAAGTTCAAAGAGTTCATCATCACCAAGTCCTTATTATAGAAAATGTTAAAGGGACTTATCTAAGAAAAAGAAGATAAAAAATAGGACAGTGAAAAGACAGCAAACTCACAGATATTAACAACCACATCTAAAACAAAAGCAAACTAACATAGAAATGGAGATCACATGGAGGGTTAGCAACTGGGGAGTGGGAGGAGGAGAGAGGGGGAAAAGGTACAGAGAATAAGTAGCATAGATGGTGGGTAGAAAATAGATAGGGGGAGGGCAAGAATAGTGTGGGAAATGTAGAAGCTAAAGAACTTATGACACATGGACATGAACTAAAGGGGGGAATGTGGGTGGGAGGGGGTGTATAGGGTGGAGGGGAATGATAGGGGAGAAATGGGACAACTGTAATAGCATAATCAATAAAATATATTTAAAAATAAAGAGTTTAAGAGGAAAAAAAAACAGAGACTGCTGGGCTCCATCCCCAAAGTTTTTGAATCAGAAAGACTGGGGTGGGACCTACAGGTTTGCATTTCTGAAAAGTTTCCAGGTTATACTGCTGCTACTAATTACAGGTACTGCACATTGATAACTGCTCAGGGAATAGTAAGAAGAAAGGAGACAAGTACACTTTTGGTTGAACAGAGGGATTGAAAAGCTAAAAGATATATTGTCAGAAACATAATGGTCAATTACACATTTGATGTGAAAGGTAAAAGAGAGCCATAGGTGAGGTTTTAAGATGTTATCATAGGGATGGCAGTAGCTGAGAGCTAGAAATAGGTTACCTATTTCCCTTTACTTTTCCTTCACTTTATAGAAACAAAATAATGCATTCAGAGTGAAGTTATATTATATGTCTTTTTAATTGCTCTTTTTATTTTGCATTTGGCAGAGCTTTTTTTTTTTTTTTAGCAATAAAGAGCAATGGCACAGAACTCATTAAGTAAACCATTTTTCAATTTTTTTTCTTTTCATTTCTTATTTTCTGTTTGCTGTTTTTTTTTTAACCAACCTCATTTTAAGTGATAGACAAGGATTTATTTCTTCTTTAACGGTAGAAGGATCAAGTAAATTAGATTAGATATGTTTCAGCTCAGAGACAAAAGGACTTAATGAGTGGCAGGTTAGTATGGTGCAGTCCACAAGGAACAAGGGCAATTAGAATAAACCTGTGGTCATAAGATTAAGGTTTTTTTCAAGGACAAGTTATCAAACTCATTAAGAAAAAAATAACAGGATGCAGACAAAGAGTCAATACTAAAACCCTCTACTGGACACATAAACAATGTAAGAATGGCTGTGAACTCTAGTCAACATCTATTACCAACTGATCCTGGGGATAAATTCTGTCATGAAAATATTTTATGAATAAACATGTATCTGTATCTCTATTTCCTCTAAATGAACTGAACTATGGATGGAAAACATTTTAGTCTCAACAGAAAGAGAGATGTACCTATTCATTCAGTGTTCAGAAAGTGGGGTTCTTAATTAAATTAGTGGAGTAGTCTATTATTTGAAGACTAGAAACAAAATTAAAGGAACATACTACATAGAAAGAAAATAAAGGACATAGGAAAGAAATTCTTATTTTTTTATTTTTCTATTTATTTATTTATCTTTAGAGGAGAAGGGTAGGAAAGAGAGAGAGGGAGAGAAATGTCAACGTATGGTTGCCTCTTGTGTGTCCCCTGCTGGGAACTGGCCTGCAACCCAGGCATGTGCCCTGACTGGGAATCGAACCGCGATCCTTTGGTTCGCAGGCCCACACTCAATCCACTGAGCTACACCAGCCAGGGCAGGAAAGAAATTCTTAACTTCTTTTGTGCCATGGCTATGAGATACTTTATGAACTCTTTTCAAACTAATATTTTATGCATAAAACAAAATTAAATATCAAAAATATTATGAGTTACTTACCAAATATTAAAAACTAAATTTATTATACCCTTATACACATGTTTTATTAACAAAATAATCTATTTTAGAAAAGCCATTAAAATTTATTTATTTGGCATTTCAGTGTGAAGGTAATTTCTGCTTAGTTTGAATAAGGTCATTAAGCTGTGAGTCAACATACATGTCTTATTGGACATCCAATCAACTTAATTTTTTAAATTTTTTTATATTGTTAAAAAAGCAAAAAAGATATATTTGCAAAGACATACTATTGAAAATGGAACTAAAACTTCCATAGCTCTTTTAAATGCAGAAATAAGTTTTTCACAGTGAACACTAGCATTGCCCAAGGCTTTTTGAGTTAAAATGTAATTGTAGAAAGATCTTTTGTTCTAACAATCAATGAGTTCATCTTTGGTTAGTTTAACATCTTTTACACAGTTTATATCATAAGGAAAGATTGTCCAACCATGGTTTAAATTTAATGCTGTCGATAAAGAAATACCTTTGGAAAGTCTTCTGATGTGTTTTAGGAATTTGCAGATTTCTCTTTTCAAATAAATTGACAGAGAATTTTATATCTCCACTTCATATGGTAAAGCATGTCTTCCGGCATCTAAAGTTTTTAAGAGTGTAGATTTCTACTGTTCTTCCTTATTGGGAGTTTAGCCAAGAAGGAATGGAATTTTAAAGAATTGTAATGGTAACTTTAGAATCCTAAAAAAGTTATCTCATTCATTTGGTGAATATCTTTCAGGTAAGCCATCCAATGGATAAAATCTTTTCTTGCAAAGTGAGCCAAATGAGATTTTTTTTGTGTGGAATAGGTGAAATTTCTGTTCCTGGTTTGAACCATCACTATAAGCCTTATGTTGGAAGCCACTGAACTTCCATGTGGTAAAGTATACTATTCTCCTATTTTTAAAATGGTTAAATTTGGGGGGATTACTATAGATTTTTAATGATTTTTATTGTTATTCTCTTACAGTTGTCCAAATTTTTCCCTTTGCCTCTTCTGCCCATCCCATCCCCCATTCACACATTCAATTCCCACACCATTGTCTATGACCCTGGGTTATTCATTTTAAAAATATTTAAAAATGAAGAAATTTCAAGATGTATTGACAATATGTATGGCTCTTGAAAAAACTTCTTTTAGGCATATTGCAAAAGTTTTTGTTGCCAGTTCACATCTCTATAAAAAGCAGTGAGTGACAATGATAAAAGGAGGTTCCTTTTTTTAAAAAACTGAAGTAGCAAAAACAGATGCATTATCAATCATTGGGGAAGCTCCATCTGTGCAAAGAGTATGATGCTTTTTTCCTGTCAAATATTTGTCTGGCAAAACAACTTTTTACCATTTCCAAACATAAACATCTTTCACAGTATCCAAAAGGGACTCACAAAATAAGATTCCTTTTTCGGGAAGTGTCAGTATGTGCACCATTAGCAAAACCAATCTGTTGGCTACATTAAGAAATGTCTATAGCTCCATCTAGTAACATATTCAATAGGAATGTGGAAGCTGTCAATTCCTTGATGATTTGTTTTAAGAACCTATCACATTCTTTCCCTTTCATCCACAAAATATTTTGATATCTTCCAGTTTGTGTGACTTTATGAAGTCTCTGTAATAGTGTGAGAACCTAATACTGAGCAATCTCATGGAAGGTCTAATGGCTACCATAATTTTAAAGTAATAATGAACATATACGATATTTCAAAACTAAAATAAATTGGAAAATATAGCTCATTTTTATTGGTGACAACATTGTAGGTACTTCCAATGATACTGTAGGTTGTTTCTTGCATTCATGAGAAAGGAAAGCTCCTCTGGTTGAAATATATCCATAGGTCTGTTGGGGACATGTAGATCCCAGCTTAAGAAGTCCTGATCAAGAGGTTTATCAATGAACAGAACTGTTACTTAGAATTATACCTATTTTATACATAGCATCTCCTTTTAATTTTCTACACATGAATTATGCACTTTGCATTATTCATATGACTTTTCTCAATTTTACTAGTGGGTTTAAGTCTAGAATTATTTTTTTATGTCTTATTTATTTTATTTGTTCTAGTTCTCTTTAATCTTAATCTAAGGTAAGAGGAAAGGAAGACACTTTAAGATTCCCTCACAAGTGCAGAGAGCCCCAAATAAGATGAACCTAAAAAGGCCCACACCAAGATACAACATAACTAAAATGCCAAAAGTTAAAGTCAAAGAAAGAATTTTAAAAGCAGCAAGAGAAAGACAGTTACTTAACTCCTATGGAGCATCCATAAGATTGTCAGCTGATTTCTCAGTGAAAACTTTGCAGGCCAAAAAGGATTGGCATGAAATATTCAAAGTGATGAAAAGCAAGGACCTACAACCAAGATTACTCTACCCAGCAAAGCTATCATTTACAATCAAAGGGCAGATAAAGTGCTTCCAAGACCAAAAAAAGCTAAAGAAGTTAATCACCACCAAACTAGTAATATACAAAGTATTAAAGGGTCTTCTTTAATGAAGAAGAAAAATGGAGATTAAAATATGAACAATAAAATGGCAATGGACACATTTATCTATCAACAATTATTTTAAATGCAAATGAGTTAAATGCTTCAATCAAAATGCATACTGTGGCTGAATGGATAACAAAACAAGACTCTTACCTATGTCTCTACAAGAGATTTCAGATGAACATGCAAACAAATTGAAAGTAAATGAATGATAAAAGATATTTCATGATAATGGAAATGGGAAAAGCTGTGGTAGCAATATTTGTATCACACGAAATACACTTTATTTTTTTAAAGATTTTATTAATTTATTTTTAGAGAGGGGAAGGGGAGGGGAGAGAGAGAGAAAGAGAGAGAAGTATCAGTGTATGGTTGCCTCTCACGTGGCCCCCACTGGGGACCTGGCCTGCAACCCAGACATGTGCCCTGACTGGGAATCGAACCGGCGACCCTTTGGTTCACAGTCCGCGCTCAATCCACTGAGCTACGCCAGCCAGGGCACAAAATACACTTTAAAAGAAAGACTATAAGAAGAAACAAGGAAGGACCCAGCAATTCAAGTTCAGGGTACTTATCCAAAGAGACCCAAAACACTAATTCAAAAAAGTGATATACATCCATACATTTATTGCAGCATTATTTACAATAGCCAGCATATGGAAGCAACCTAAGTGTCCATCAATAGGTGAATGGATAAAAAAGTGGTGCATATACACAATGAAATATATGATTCAGCAATAAAAAGAATGAAATCTTGCTATCTGCAACATCATGGATGGACATAGAGGATACTGTGCTGAGTGAAATAAAAAGACAGAGGAAGACAAATTCCAGATGATTTCACATATATGTGAAATCTAAAAAACAAAATAAATGAACAAGCAGAACAGTAACAGACTCGTCAACACAGAGAACAATTTGATGTTTGCAAGATGGAAGAGGTTTGGGGGAATAAGTGAAAAATGTGAAGGGATTGAGGAGTGTGAATTGGTAGTTAATATAGTCAAATAATAGTCACGGGGATGTAAAATACAGCTAAGGAACATAGTCAATAATATTACAATAACTATGTATGGTGTCAGATGGGTACTAAATTTATCAGGGAAATCACTTCTTAACTTATGTAAATGTCTAATCATTGAGTAGTATACCTGAAACTAATATCTTCTTTTGTGTCAACTGAAATTGAAAAATAAAATGTTTTTTAAGGAGTTTTTAAAAAGGTTCCCTCATACAATTATGCTTAGCTTCTTTTAAAAGATGTATTCGAATTAAAGGACACAGTAAACTCATATTGTGATGAAATGTGTGAATTAGACAAATAATGAGATTGGGGTTGGAAAGAGAAGAGGAAGGGTCAAATGAAAACACTTGATTTTCCAAACGGAATAAGATGGAAAATGATAATTATGGAAAATTATAGAATCTCTTTGCAATTTCTTCCTAGTATAACTATATTCTATTGTTTCACTGTGCTCCATTTTGAGAATATGGAAGTTATCTAATTTCAAATACTAGTAAGACACATTTTAAATTTAAAAACTTCTTGTGCAAGCACTTTAACTTTGATAAATTCCTTTTCTCATCTGTAATATGGAAGTAATAACAATACCTACATCATAGGATTATTATGATGATTATGTGACAGAATTAATATTATGTAAAATTCAAAGCATGAGTGGAACTTAGTCAGTACTCAATAAATCTTATCATTCATAACTATCATCAAAAGTCTTTCTTATACAGATGTAATTTAACGCACAAAATATTTTAAGCAGTTAGCACATTGAAATTTGTGTTTTAGAGAAATACATGTGGCAATAAGACTAATGACAGCTTTTGGTAATGTTTATTTTTTATCTTATTTTTCATGTCATTATATTAGTAATGGATGGCATAGTTTTAGTCTGTGAAAAAATGGTATTGTGCCAACTGCCTCAGAAATCATTTCTATTACCAACCTGTCTGAATGAAGGTGAAGATGACTTTGGAGTAAGGAGACTTCTGGGAAGAAAATCATAGGAACTTGTTCATCATAGAAAGGATATCATAATATGCATAAATATATCTAGCTTTCAGGCATAAATAAAGAAATAATGTGCTTACTTATGACACATTAGTTGAATATTTATTATATATTAGGAACTCTTATAGGTTCTTTGGATAGTCAAAAAATAAAGTAAAACAAAGCATCTTACACTCATGGACAATCTAGTAAGGCAGAGGAAGATGTACAATGAACAATCAATCGATAAATAAATCGATGGTATGCAATACTGAAAGGAAATAAAAAATATGGGGAAAGTAGTAAAGCAGAATTAAAGAAATGAGACATATTTGGATGAAGACAGATTTATAATTCTACATAAAGGGTCACAGTAGATAGACCTCATTTGGGCAATAACATTTGGGCAGACTTGAGGGAGTTAAAGAAGTTAATCACATTTGTAGAAGAACATTCTAAGAAGACTAGATAGTACAAACTTCATATATTTTTAATGCGCCTATTATGCTGGAGATGATGTAAGGTTTCCAATAAGGCTGAAGCAAACTAATTGAAGGAAAACCAGTAGAAAAAGGTCAAAAAAGAAACATGAGTGTGGGGTTAAATCACTTAAAGCTTTCAAGTCAATGGAAAGATTTTGACTTTTACTCTAAACTGAAGCGATATGAGAGGAATTATATTTTAAAACACTATTTTCACTGTAGTGCTCAGAATCTATTGCAGACAAGCAAGGACAGAGGCAGAAAAACAAATTTAGAGTAAGTGATATTAACAGACCGGCCTATGGTGTAGCAGTGGATGTGCTGAGAAATGGTCAGATTGTGGACATGTGTCAAAGCTTAAATAGATAGGCCTTGTTGATGGATTCAATAAAGTCTGAAACAAGTAAGGTATTCAGGATACATCCGAGATTTGGAACCTGAGCAATTGAGAGTTTAGACTTACCACGGAACCAAGATTCTGAGGGCCCCAGGAAGTCCAGGTTTGTGTACTCCAATCTTAGACACGTTGCTTTTGAGATATCAGTTGGATTTCCAAGTGGAAATGTTAGTAAGTGGATGGGTACAACATTTGAAAGTTGTACCCACCTACTTAGGTGGAAATACAAATGTAGAAGTTATGAGCATAGAAGAGGAATTTAAAGACATGAAGTTGGATAAGATAATAGATGACTGCAGATGAAGAAGGAAAGGGGAACTAGAACTAAGCCATGGGTAACTCTAATGTTAAGAGGTCAAGCGGACAGGAGGAATCAATAAAAGGTTCAAAAGTAATGACATAAGACATTCAAGATGGTGGCATGGTAGGAGGACGCAGATTGCCCTTCCTCCTACACATGGGAGAAAAACCTAGCCGACCTACAGAGGAACAAAGCAGACAGCCAACAATACCACAGCATATATGAAAATAGGAGATCAAAATCTGTAGCAGACATTGGAAAACCAGACGTGGCAGCCAAGCGACCAGAGGCGGCCCTGCGACTGGAGGTGGCTCTGCAACTGACTGGAGGCGGCCCGGCGACCCGAGGAGGCTCTGCGACCAGGACAGAAGCGGCTCTGTGACTGGAAGTGGCTCTGTGACCCACTGTAGGTGGCCCTGCGACCTGAGGAAGCTCTGCAACTGGGTCAGAAGCGGCTCTGGGACCGGACGCGACCCTGAAATTAGAGGAGGGGACTCTGTGGAAGACCTGGAACTCACATCTGTGATCCTGGGGCAAAAAAATTCTAGAACTGTGAAAAAACAGAGTTGGACCAAAAGAAGGGGTATTCCAACAGCTGAGACAGTGGAAGCTGTGAACACCAGGATACCTGAAGGAGACTACACCACTGAATCTCACAGGTATTCCACCACAGAAGTTCACACCATAAACCCGGGTAGCAGGAACAGATCAATTTAAGAAGCTGAGGTTTACAAGAAGAGTCTCACAAACAATGAGAAGACAAAGAAACAATCCCCAAATGAAAGGAAAGGAGGAAGCCCCAGAAAGAATGCTAAATGAAACAGAGGCAACTCAACTATCAGATAAGGAGTTCAAAGAAATGGTTGTCAGGAAGCTCCATGAGCTCTCAATGAGCTACCACAAACTACAGGGAAGCTACGATGAACTCACTGCAAACTATATCACCATGAAAAAGGAAATAGAAACTATCAAAAAGGGCCAAGAAGAAATGAAGAATACAATTTCTGAACTGAAGAACACAGTAGAAGGAATGAAAAGTAGAATCGATGAAGCAGAAGATCGGATCAGCGAGTTGGAGGACAAAGTAGAAAAAGCAGCCAAAAAGAGCAAGAAAAGGAAAAGAGGCTCAGAAAGAATGAAGAGGGGTTAACAGAAATGCAAGACAACATGAAACGTAATAATATCCGTATAATAGGAATACAAGAAGGAGAAGAAGAAGAGCAAGGGATAGAAAACCTATTTGAAAAAGTAATGATGGAAAACTTCCCTAATTTGATGAGAGATAAAGTCACACAAATTCAGGAAACACAGAGAGTCCCAATCAAGAGGAACCCAAACAGGCCCACTTCAAGACACATCATAATTAAAATGGCAAAATTCCAAGACAAAGAGAGAATCTTAAAGGCAGCAAGGGAGAAAAAGGAAGTAAGGCACAAGGGAGCCCCGATAAGGTTAGCAGCTGACTTCTCAATGGAAACGCTCCAAGCCAGAAGACAATGGCAAGAAATATTCCAAGTAATGAGAACCAAAGGACTACAACCAAGACTACTTTATCCAGCAAGGCTTTCAATCAAGATAGAAGGACAAATAAGGAGCTTCCCAGACAAAAGAAGTCTAAAAGAATACACCTCTACCAAACCAGTACTGCAAGACATACTAAAGGGACTGCTTTAAGGAAAGAAAGGAAAAGAGAGAGAGAGGAACACAGGTACGAAAATGGCAATGAATGAGTACCTATCAATAGTAACCTTAAATGTAAATGGATTAAATGCTCCAATCAAAAGACATAGAATAGCTGAATGGATAAGAAAGCATGACCCACACACATGCTGCCTACAAGAGACCCACCTAGGGACAAAAGACCTACACAGACTCAAAGTGAAAGGATGGAAACAAATTTTCCAAGCAAACAGACAGGAAAAAAAGGCCAGGGTAGCAATATTCATATCAGACAAAATAGACTTCAAAAGAAGAGCTATAAAGAGAGACCCAGAAGATCGTTTCATACTACTCAAGGGAAGAATCCACCAAGAAGACATAAACAATGTAAATATATATGCACCCAACACAGGAGCACCTAAATACATCAAGAAAATCTTAGAGGACTTCAAGAAACATATTGACAGCAACACAATTATAGTAGGGGATTTTAACACCCCATTGTCAAAAATGGACAGATCCTCCAAACAAAATATCAACAAAGATATTGTGGCATTGAACAGTACTCTAGACGAATTGGACTTACCTAATATATATAGAGCCCTTCATCCCAAAGAAACTAAATACACATTTTTTTTCAAATGCACATGGAACATTTTCAAAGATAGACCACATGATAGGACAGAAAAGAAGCCTCAAGAAATTCAAAAAAATTGAAATTATACCAAGCATTTTCTCCAACCACAAGGGACTGAAACTAGAAACCAACTTGATGGGGAAAATTCCCAAACCCTCAAAATAATGGAGATTGAATAGCATGCTATTAAACAATGGATGGGTAAAGAATGAAATTAGGGAGGAAATAAAAAAGTTTCTGGAAACAAAGGGAAATGAACTCACAACAACCCAAAACTTATGGGACACAATGAAGGCAGTCCTCAGAGGGAAGTTCATAGCAATGCAGGCCTACCTAAAGAAGATAGAAAGATTTCTAACAAACGACCTTTCCCTACGCTTACAAGAACTCGAGGAACAACAACAAAGACAGCCCAGGGCAAGTAGAAGGAAGGAAATAACCAAGATCAGAGCAGAATTAAATGACATAGAGACTAAAAGCACAATCCTAAGGATCAATGAATCCAGGAGCTGGTTCTTTGAAAAGATAAACAAAATCAACAAGCCTTTAAGCAGGCTCATCAAGAAAAAAACAGAGAGGACTCAAATAAAAACAATCATAAATAAAAGAGGAGAGATTACGACTGACACCACAGAAATACAAAGGATTGTAAGAAATTAATACGAAGAACTGTATGCCAAGAAATTTGAAAACCTAGGTGAAATGGACAAGTTTCTAGAAAAATATATTCTCCCAAAACTCAAAGAAAAAGAAACAGAAAGCCTGAACAGAGCAATAACAGCTGATGAAATTGAAGCAGTAATCAAAAAACTCCTGACACACAAAAGCCCTGGACCAGAGATGGTTTCACAGGAGAATTCTACAAAACATTTAAGGAAGACCTATCCCCTATCCTTCACAGACTATTCCAAAAAATCCAAAAAGATGGAAGACTCCCAAACTCTTTTTATGAAGCCAGCATCATCCTAATCCCAAAACCAGATAAAGATACAACAAATAAAGAAAATTTCAGGCCAATATCACTGATGAACATAGACGCTAAAATCCTCAACAAAATATTGGCAAACTGCATCCAACAACACATTAAAAAGATCATAAACCATGACCAAGTGGGATTCATCCCAGGGATGCAAGGATGGTTCAACATTGGCAAATCAGTAAATGTAATTCATCACATAAACAAAAGCAAAGACAAAAATCACATGATCATATCAATAGATGCGGAAAAAGCTTTTGATAAAGTACAACACCCATTTATGATAAAAACACTCAGCAAAGTGGGAATAGAGGGCCCATTCCTCAACATAATAAAGGCCATATATGAGAGACCTACAGCCAACATCATACTCAACGGGCAAAAACTGAAATCTTTCCCACTAAGATCAGGAACAAGACAAGGCTGTCCACTTTCACCACTTCTATTCAATATAGTATTGGAAGTATTAGCCACAGCAATTAGACAAGAAAAGGAAATTAAAGGGATCCAAATTGGAAAGGAGGAAACAAAACTTTCATTGTTTGCAGATGACATGATAGTGTACATAGAAAATCTTATGGACTCGGCCAAAAAGCTGCTCGACATAATAAATGAATTTGGTCAAACAGGTGGATACAAAGTCAATATCCAAAAATCAAAGGCATTTTTGTATACCAACAGTGAAACAGCAGAAGCAGAAATCAAGAAAAAAAATCCCATTCGATATAGCAAAAAGAAAAATAAAATACTTAGGAATACACCTAACCAAAGAGGTAAAAGACCTTTATGCAGAAAACTACACAACACTGAGGAAAGAAATCAAGGAAGACACAAACAAATGGAAGCATATGCTGTGTTCATGGATCAGAAGAATTAATATCATCAAAATGTCCATACTACCCAAAGCAATTTACAGATTCAATGCAATACCTATTAAAGTTCCAATGGCATATTTCACAGACATAGAACAAACACTTCAAAAATTTATATGGAATCATAAACGACCCCGAATAGCGGCAGGAATTGTGAGAAAGAAGAGCAAAGTAGGAGGGATCACAATACCTGATACCAAACTGTATTACAAAGCCATTGTAATCAAAATAGCCTGGTACTGGCACAAGAACAGACACATGGACCAGTGGAACAGAACAGGGAGCCCAGAAATAAACTCAAGTCTCTACAGTCAATTAATATTCGACAAAGGGGGCAGCAACATAAAATGGAGGAAAAATAGCCTCTTCAACAAGTGGTGCTGGGAGAACTGGACAGCTACATGCAAAAAAAATGAAATTCGAGCACCAACTTACACGATACACAAAAATAAATTCAAGGTGGATAAAAGATTTAAATATAAGCCATGACACCATTAAAATCCTAGAGGATAACATAGGAAGGAAAATCTCAGATATTTCACACAGCAACATTTTTACTGATATGTCTCCTAGAGCAAGGGACATAAAGGAAAGAATAAACAAATGGGATCTCATCAAAATAAAAAGCTTCTGCACAGCTAAAGAAAACAGTATCAAAATAAAAAGAGAACCAACTGTATGGGAAAACATATTTGACAATGATACCTCAGACAAGGGATTAATCTCCAAAATATATAAAGAACTTACAAGACTCTACTCTAAGAAGACAAGCAACCCAATTGAAAAATGGGCAAAGGATTTGAACAGACACTTCTCCAAGGAGGACATACAGAGGATCCAGAGACACATGAAAAGATGCTCGATATCGCTAGCTATCAGAGAGATGCAAATTAAAACCACAATGAGATAGATATCACGTGACACCAGTCAGAATGGCTTTCATAAACAAAGCAACAAAAGCAAGTGTTGGAGAAGTTGTGGAGAAAAGGGGACCCTAGTGCACTGCTGGTGGGAGTGCAGACTGGTACAACCACTATAGAAAACAGTATGGAATTTTCTAGGAAAACTAAAAATGGACATAGCTTTTGACCAAGCAGTTCCACTGCTAGGACTATATCCTAAGAACCCTGAAACACCAATCCAAAAGAACCTATGCACCCCTATGTTTATAGCAGCACAATTTACAATAGCCAAGTGCTGGAAACAACCTAGGTGCCCATCAGTAAATGAATGGATCAAAAAACTGTGGTACATTTACACAATGGAATTCTATACAGCAGAAAGAAAGAAGGAGCTCCTACCCTTTGCAACAGCATGGATGGAACTTGAGAACATCATGCTAAGCGAAATTAGCCAGGCAATAAAAGACAAATACCATATGATCTCACCTTTAACAGGAACCTAATCAACAAAACAAACAAACAAGCATAATATAACCAAAGACATGGAAATTGAGAACAGGCTGAAAGTCACCAGAGGGGAGAGCGAGGGAATTTCAGGGGAAAAGGGAAGGGTTTACAGGAACAAGTATAAAGGACACATGGACAAAAACTATGGGGGGGGTAGAAATGGGAGGGAGGTGGGGAGGGATGGGGTGGTGGGTTGGGGTGAGAATAAAAGACAGAAAACTGTACAAGATCAACAATTAAAATAAAAATTAAAGAACCACATCTAAAACAAAAGCAAACTAAGCAAACAGCTAGAATAGGAACAGAACCACAGAAATGGATATTATATGGAGGGTTAGCAACAGGGGCGTGGCGGGAGGAGAGAGGGGGAAAAGGTATAGAGAATGAGTAGCATAGATAGTGGGTAGAAAATAGATAGGGGGAGGATAAGAATAGTATGGGAAATGTAGAAGGTAAAGAACTTATGACACATGGACATGAACTAAAGGGGGGGAATGTGAGTGGGAGAGGTTGTGCAGGGTGGAGGGGAATGATGGGGGAGAAATGGGACAACTGTAATAGCATAATCAATAAAATATATTTTTAAAAAAAGACATATAGATAGCCAATAGACATATGAAGAGATGCTCAATGTCAGTAATCATCAGGGAGAGGCAAATTCAAACCAAAATGAGATACCATCTCACACTTATGAGAATGGCTGTCATCAATAAATCAAAAAACAGCTAGTGCTTGTGAGGATGGGGAGGAAGGGGAACACTTGCACTATTGGTGGGAATGCAGATTGGCATAGCCACTGTGGAAAGAAGTGTGGAGTTACCTCCAAAATTTTAAAATGGATCTGCCTTTCCACCTAGCCATCCCATTTCTTGAAATATATCCAAAGGAATCCAAAACATTAATTCAAAAGAACATAAGCACCCCTATGTTCATTGCAGTGTTATTTACAATCACCAAGAAATGGAAGCAGCCCAAGTGTCCATCAGAATATGAGTGGATAAAACAACTATGGGACATATCAACAATGGAATACTACTCTGCTGTTAAAAAAGAAGAAATTTTTACACTTTTTGACAGTATGGATGGATCTGGAGAACATTATGATGAGTGAAATAAGCCAGTCAGAAAAAGACAAATATCATATCATCTCACCTATAAGTGGGAGCTAATGAACAAACTGAACTAACAAGGAAAATGGTGACAGACATAAATGGAGAGCAGGATGACAGCTGGTGGGGCAATTTTAGCGAGTGGAGGGGTTGAGCAAAAGGATAAAGGACTAATGGACAACAGTGTGGTGATTTCTGGGGGAAGGGAGTATAATGGGACTAAATGGTAATGGAAAATATAATAAATATTACATATTAAAAATTAGTGAAGAACAAATGATACTTGAAATTAAAAACACTGTCCCATTTACATTGGAATCCAAAATATTAAATATTTAGGTATAAATCTAATAAAATATATACAAGAAATATATGAGGAAAAATTTTTTTCACTTCTTTTTTTTTTAATTTTTATTTTCGTTGTTGATCTTGTACAGTTTTCTGTCTTTTATTCTCACCCGAACCCGCCACCCCAACCCTCCCCACCTCCCTCCCATTTCCACCCCCCCATAGTTTTTGCCCATGTGTCCTTTATACTTGTTCCTGTAAATCCTTCCCCTTTTCCCCTGAAATTCCCTCCCCTCTCCCCTCTGGTGACTTTCAGCATGTTCCCAATTTCCATGTCTTTGGTTATATTATGCTTGTTTGTTTGTTTTGTTGCTTAGGTTCCTGTTAAAGGTGAGATCATATGGTATTTATCTTTCACTTAAGTATGATGAAATGAATTAAACAAGAAGAAAATATGTGGTGAGATATTCCATATTCATAGAAAGAAGATTCAATATTGTCAAGATATCAGATCTTCACAATGTCATCTATAGATGCAATACAGTCTCTACCAAACATAAGCATGTTATTTTGTGGATGTTAGCAAAATGAGTCTAAACTTTAAATGGAGAGACCAAAGACATAGAATAGCTAACACAATATTGAAGAAAACTAAGTCAGAGAAGAGACAGTACCCAACTTTAACATTTACTATAAAGCTACAGTAATGATGACAGTGTAGTGTTGGTGAAAGAATGCACAAATGTATCAATGAAACAGAGCGGTCATAAATAGACCCACACAAATATAGTCAAGATATCTTTGAAAAAGGAGTATAGGCAATACAATGAATTAAAGGAAGTCTTAAAAAAAAAAAACTTGAGCAACTGGACATCACATGCCAAAATGTATGAACCTAGATACACATCTTACATCCTTTACAAAATTAAGTGAAAATAAGTCACAGAAATAATTCAAAACATAAAACTTAAAACTCGTAGAAGATAAAAGGAGGAAATAAATGACCATCTATATGTTGGTTACATTATAGGTACAACCCCAAAAGCATAATCCAAGATAAAAATAATTAAGTTGGACTTGAATAAAATTTAAAAAAAAAAAAGAAACTTCTGCAAAAATAATGCCAAGAAAATGAAAAGAAAAGGCATAGACCAGGAGTAAATAATTGCAAAAGACACAAAAAATTGTCATCCAAAATACACAAAGAACTTTTAAAACACAATAGAAAACAAACAACCCATTAAAAATGAGCCAAAAACCTTAACAGATACCTATCATTAAAGATATAGAGATAAAAATAACATGTAAGAATATTCTAAAATATTTGTTATCTGTGAAATGCAAATGAACAGAACAATGAGATACCATTACATACTATTAGAATGTCCAGTTAGGAATACTGGACAATACCAAATACTGGAGAGAATGTGAAGCAACAGGAACTCTCATGTGTTGCTAATAAGAATAAAAAAATACAACCACTTCTGAAGACAGTTTTTTGTAAGATGGTTTCTTACAAAACTAAGCATATTTTTTTTACCATATAGTGCATCAGTTGTACTGCTTAGTATTTACTCAAAGGAACTGAAATCTTATGTCCACACAATAACCTACACACGGATATGTATAGCAGCTTTGTTCATAATTGCCAAACCTTGGAAGGAACAAAGATGCCCTTGAGTAGGTGAGTAGATAAATAAACTGTGATCTATCAAGACAATAACATATTAGTCAGTGATAAAGATAAGTGAATTATGAAGCTGAAAAAGACATGGAGGAACCTTAAATCCATATTACTGAGTGAAAATGCCTACCTGAAAAGACTACATGCATACTTGGTGATTCTAACTACATGATATCCTGCAAATGGCAAAACTATTGAGATCATAGAACTTTCATAATTGCCAGGGATGGGGAAGGGTGAAGAACCAAAGCACAGAGGACTTTTTAGGGCAGTGAAAATAGTTTTATGTACTAATGGTAAATAGATGTCTTTAAATATTTGTCCAAACCCTTATGAAGTCCAATACCAAGATTGAGCTCTAAGGCAATATATGCAATCTCAGTAATCATCATGTGTTAATGTAGGTTAATCAAGTGTAACAAATGTGCCTCTGGAGAGGGATGTTGATAATGAAGAGGCTATGCATGTGTTTGGGAGCAGAAGTCATATGGGAAATCTCTGTACCTTAGTCTCTTTTGCTGTGAACCTAAAATTGCTCTAAAAATATAGTGATATCAAAGTGTTTATAGATAAATGTTTCAATATACTCATTTATTATTTCTTTTTTAAATTATATTTTATTGATTATGCTATTACAGTAGTCCTAATTTCCCCCCTCATCCCCCTCCACTCAGCACCCCCCACTCCCTCAGGTAATCCCCCCCCATTGTTCATGTCCATGGGTCATGTGTATAAGTTCTTTGACTTCTCCATTTCCTATACTGTACTTACATCCCCATGGCTATTCTGTAACTACTTATTTGTACTTCTTACTCCCCTCACCTCTTCACCCATTCTCCCACAACCCCCTCCCACTTGGCAGCCATCAAAACATTCTCCATATACGCCCTGGCTGGTGTAGCTCAGTGGATTGAGCGCGGGCCTGCGAACCAGAGGATCGCGGTTCGATTCCCAGTCAGGGCACATGCCTGGGTTGCAGGCCAGTTCCCAGCAGGGGACACATGAGAGACAACCCTACATTGATATTTCTCTCCCTCTCCCTTTCTCCTACCCTTCCCCTCTAAAGATAAATAAATAAAAAAAATAAAAAAAAAACATTCTCCATATCCATGATTCTGTCTCTGTTCTTCTTGTTTTCTTAGTTTGTTTTTTAGATTAAATTGTTTATAGGTATGTATTTATTGCCATTTTATTGTTCATAGTTTTGATCTTTTTTTCTTAAATAAGTTTCTTTACCATTTCCTATAGTAATGGTTTGGTGATCATGAACTCCTTTAGTTTTTTTCTTGTTTGGGAAGTTCTTTATCTGTCCTTCAGTTTTAAACGATATCTTTGCTGGGTAGATCAATCTTGGCTGTAAGTCCCTGCTTTTCATGACTTTGAATATTTTTCACCAATCCCTTCAAGTCTGCAAAGTTTCTTTTGAGAAATCAGGTGACAGTCTTATGGGACCCCCTCCTGCAGGTAATTAACTGCTTTTTTCTTGCTGCTTTCAAGATTATTTCTTTATCTTTAAACTTTGACACTTTAATTATGATGTGTCTTGGAGTGGGCCTATTTGCACCCATCTTGTTTGGGACTCTATGCTTCCTGGACTTGCCTGTCCATGTCCTTCACCAAATTAGGGAATTTTTCCTTCACAGTTTTTTTCAAATTGATTTCCAATTTCTTGCTCTTTCTCTTCTCCTTCTGGCACCCCTATGATGTGAATATTGGACCTCTTGAAATTGTCCCAGAGGCTGCTTATACTATCTTAATTTTTCAGATTATTTCTTTTCTTGTTGTTCTGATTGGTTGTTTTTTGCTTCTTTATGTTCAAAATCATTGATTTGATTCTCAACTTCATCCACTCTACTGTTGTTTCCATGTAAATTATTCTTTTTTCACTTAGTGTAGTCTTTGTTTCTGACTGGATCTTTTTTATGCTGATGAGGTCTTCAATAAATTCCTTGAGTTTCCTTACAACCAGTGTTTTGAACTCTGCATTTGATAGATTGCTTATATCCATTTTGTTACTTTTTCTGGAGTTTGATCTGTTCTTTCATTGGGGCCATGTTTCCTTGTCTCTTCATTTTGGCAGCCTCCCTGTGTTTGTTCCTCTGTATTAGGTAGAGCTGCTTTGACTGTGTCTTGGTAGTGTGGCCTAATGTAGGTGTCCTGTAGGGTCCAGTGTCACAGTGTTTTTATCACCTAAACTGGGTACTTGAGGTGCACCCTTCATATAGGTTGAGTACACCCCCTCTTGTATTTGAGGCTTGGTTGCTGTCGGCAGATCAATGGGAGGGATTTACCCCAGCTGCAAGGATTGGCTGTGACCACTGACCACCAACTGTGGCAGACCCTTCTTCGTGGTATGGGCCCAGCTCCCACTCAGAGATGCACAGGACCCACGCCCACAGATAGGTTCTCTCGTAGGGAATCAGATTTGCAATATACCTAAGCTGCTTTGAGTCTTGCTTTTTGCTGAAAACTCCTTCACCCTGAAAATGCTAAACCTTGCAGGGATCAGTGTAACTGGCTCAACCACTTTGCCTTTTCATTTGCTAATATCCTTCTTCTGTGATGTGATGAGGGGAATTGGCTCCTTTGTTGTAACCCAGGCATAGTGAGGGAGATCAATCTTGCAATGTGAAGAGAAATAAAATAAAAGCCTGTCATAGCAGAGGCCATGGTTTTTGCTTTCCTTGAGAGAAAAGCCACACTGTCGTCCTTTTTCCTCCACCAGACTCAGTAGTCTGTGTGTATATTTTATTTCTTCCATAATGACACTGACACTGCTAGCCGGTGTCTGCATCAACCAACCTCTGCCCTCTGTGGAGGATCAGCCATGCAGGAACAGGGTGGTGGTGCTCTAACATGATCAGTAGCTGTCCACTTGGTGTACTGGCCCTGGGGTTTCCCAGGTAGTGCAGGCCAAGGTCAACCCCCACCTGTGTTTTTCCTGGAATCACCCTGCCTGAGCTATAAAGCTACCTGAGATGGCTACTACTTGTGCTGGGCTTGAAGACTCCCAGGCAAAGTCAAACTGTGAATCTAACCTAGTGCTGGACTGGGGGCACAATGAAGCCAGCTATTGATTGTTTGATAGGATTTAGGAAGTTGTGAAGTATGAGCCAAGGCCAGCCATTTATACATAAAAGTAGCTTGGGTGGGCCTCTAATTTGTGTGGGGTGGACTTTCTGGGGATCTCCAAGGCAGGGAAAACAATGTTAGCCAGGTTGATGGAGTCTAGGACAGAGGTGTCAAACTCATTTTCACCAGGGGCCACATCAGCCTCTCTGTTGCCTTCAAAGGGCCGAATGTAATTTTAGGACTGTATAAATGTAACTACTCCTTAACAGTTAAGTGAGAGCTCGGCACTGCTGCCAGGAAGAAACAAAGGGCCAGGCCAGATAAAACAAGGTGGAGGGCCAGATTCCTCCAGCGGGCATTGTGTTTACCACCTGTGGTCTAGGATATGGCACCAGCTTGCTGGCTCTGTTGGGGGAGGGTTTAGAAATGGGATAATGACCTCTGCTTGCCTTGATAACAGACCCTTCTGTTTCTCACTGTATACCATTGGTGACTTTCAAGTTGCTACCCTGGTGCTGGAGCTCAGAGAGAGTGAGTTTGAGTACGTAAGTCTATGTGTGGTTTCTTTAAGAACTGCTTGGGGCTCCAGAAATTTCTTCCAACGATTCAAACCCTACTAGTTCTTGTAGCTAGAAGTTGTGAGGACTTATCTTGCTGGCACTGGAACCCTGGGCTGGGGGGCCTGGTGTGGGGAGAGGACTCCTCACTCCCAAGATATCCCTCCTGAACTTTTATCTACCACACATGGGTGTGGGACCAGCTCGTTCTGTGTCTGTGCCACCTCCTAACAGTCTGGATGGATGTGATTTAATTCCATAATTGTCAGACTTCCATTCAACTCAATTTCATAGTTGTCAGACTTCCATTCAACTCTATTTCTGACAGTTCAGAGTGATGATTGTTCTATATTTTAGTTGTAATTTTGATGTGGTTGTGCAAAGATGTGAGCCATGTCTGCCTATGCCACCATGTTGACCAGAAGTTCTTTATTGTTTCTTAATTTGGGATCATATTTTGGAAAAATTACTGTATTTCTTGGTTATAAAGGAATCCCTCCATGCTTTTCCTAATATTTGTATAATTTCCTGATTTACTTTCAAATCTCTGATCTATTTGAAATTTATGTTGTTGCATGATATTAAGAATTTATCCAGGTTTACATTGTTTTATTTGACTTTCCAGTTTGCTAAGCATCACTTATTAAAATATCCCTCTTTATTCACTGATTAGGAATTTTGTCTTCATTATTTATTGAATTTCTATGTGTGGTGGGGTTTTGGGGGGAATTTTAATAATTTTGTTTCATTAGTCTATTGAAAGTAGTAATTCTATTCAAGTAATAATAACATGTTATTTTAAAAGAAGCTTTTAATATGTTTTAAGGTCTATTATGGTTAGCCCACATTCATTGTTCCTCTTTATCACAGTTTCATATATTTTCTTCTCATTCATTTTATTAAATAAACCTCATAATGAATTGTCTAGCAGTTGATATTTTTAATCATGATCATGTGAAAATATAGTTCTCTTCTGATTAATTCAATTACCTAAGTAAAATAAAAGATCAACAGAGTAAAGACTGAAGAGAACTTATTGGAATATGAACGGAGAGAAGAAGTGAATAGTTATAAGATAAAGAACTGCACCCCTGACTGGTGTGACTCAGGGGATTGAGTACCGGCCTATGAACCAAAGGGTTGCTTGTTCTATTCCCAGTCAGGTCACATGCCTGGATTACGGGCCATGTCCTCAGCAGGGGATGTGTGACAGGCAACCACACATTGGTGTTTCTCTCCCTCTCTTTCTCCCTCCCTTCCCCTCTGTCTAAAAATAAATAAATAAAATCTTTTAAAAAAAGAACTGTAATATATGGCAGCATTAAAAACACCTTTGAGGTTTATGGCCTTGAAAATATAAGGACATCATTCTGTAGAGTTGTATCTTTTTCTCCAGGCACATTCAGCTGCATGGTTGCAAATGTGTAGTAAACAGATACTTGGATTTGGTTTGATCAATTGAGTTTATGAAAGGTAGTGATGGGAAGGAAGATAAATGTGGATAAAAATGAAGATTTAGCCCTAGCTGGTGTGCTTCAGTAGATTGAGTGCCGGCCTGTGAACCAAAGGGTAACCAGTTCAATTCCTAGTCATGGCACATGCCTGGGTTCTGGGCCAGGTCCGCTGTGGAGGGAGTGCTAGAGGCAACCACACATTGATGTTTTTCTGCCTCTCTCTCTCACTTCCCCTCTCTCTAAAAATAAATAAATAAAATCTAAACAAGTGAAGATTTAATAATCAACATGGAATTTAATTTTGCAAAGAGACTGATAATATATCAAAGGCATGAAGGGCAGATCAAAGGATTTTAGGTCATTGCTGATTGTTAGTTTTAGTGTATTAAAGGAAATTAACCCATGGTATCGCTATGAACTTTAATAAATAAAAATATGTATATTTTATTTAGCATTTACTATCTTCCAAACAATGTTAGTTGCTGTAGATTTATTATCTTTTTTTAGTCAGAAGAGTTATATGCTATTATAACAATAAACAATCTGAGGAGAAAATTATGAAAATGAATCCATTTACAATAGCATCAAAAAGATTAAAATACTTAAGTATTAACCAAAGAGGTGAAGATTTTTTTTTTGCTTTGATAGGTGTTATCTTTATATTTTTTTAATTTTTATTTTAACTGTTGATCTTGTACACTTTTCTGTCTTTTATTCTCACCCGAACCACCACCCTAGCCCTCCCCTCCTCCCTCCCATTTCCACCCCCCCCTATAGTTTTTGTCCATGTGTCCTTTATACTTGTTCCTTCCCCTTTTCCCTTGAAATTCCCTCCCCTCTCCCCTCTGGTGACTTTCAGCCTGTTCTCAATTTCTGTGTCTTTGATTATAGTATGCTTGTTTGTTTGTTTTGTTGATTAGCTTCCTGTTAAAGGTGAGATCATATGGTATTTGTCTTTCACTGCCTGGCTTACTTCGCTTAACATGATGCTCTCAAGTTCCATCCATGCAGTTGCAAAGGGTATGAGCTCCTTCTTTCTTTCTGCTGCATAGAATTCCATTGTGTAAATGTACCACAGTTTTTTGATCCATTCATTTACTGATGGGCATCTAGGTTGCTTCCAACACTTGGCTATTGTAAATTGTGCTGCTATAAACATAGGGATACATAGGTTCTTTTGGATTGGTGTTTCAGGGTTCTTAGGATATAGTCCTAGCAGTGGAATTGCTGGGTCAAAAGGAATATCCATTTTTAGTTTTCTTAGAAAATTCCATACTGTTTTCCATAGTGGTTGTACCAGCCTGCACTCCCACCAGCAGTGCACTAGTGTCCCCTTTTCTCCACAACCTCTCCAACACTTGCTGTATGTTGCTTTGTTTATGAGGGCCATTCTGACTGGTGTCAAGTTGTATCTCATTGTGGTCTTAATTTGCATCTCTCTGATAGCTAGCGAAATCGAGCATCTTTTCATGTGTCTCTGGATCCTCTATATGTCCTCCTTGGAGAAGTGTCTGCCCAAGTCCTCTGCCCATTTTTTAATTGGGTTGCGTGTCTTCTTAGGGTGGAGTCGTGTAAGTTCTTTGTATATTTTGGAGCTTAAACCCTTATCTGAGTTATCATTGGCAAATATGTTTTCCCACACAGTCGGTTCTCTTTTTATTTTAATATTGTTTACCTTGGCCATGCAGAAGCTTTTTATTTTGATGAGATCCCATTTGTTTATTCTTTCCTTTATGTCCCTTGCTCTAGGGGACGTATCAGTGAAAATGTTGCTGCATGTAATATCTGAGATTTTCCTGCCTATGTTCTCCTCTAGGACTTTAATGGTGTTACAGCTTATGTTTAAATCTTTTATCCACCTTGAGTTTATTTTTGTGTATGGTGTAAGTTGGTGCTCGACTTTCATTTTCTTGCACGAAGCTGTCCAGTTCTCCCAAACCACTTGTTGAAGAAGCTATTTTTACTCCATTTTATGTTGCTGCCCCTTTTGTCGAATATTAATTGACTATAGAGACTAGGGTTTATTTCTGGGCTCTCTATTCTATTCCACTGGTCCACGTGCCTGTTTTTATGCCAGTACCAGGCTGTTTTGATTACAGTGGCCTTGTAATACATGTTGGTATCAGGTATTGTGATCCGTCCTGCTTTGCACTTCTTTCTCAAGATTGCTGCCGCTATTCGGGGTCGTTTATAGTTCCATATAAATTTTTGAAGAGTTTGTTCTATATCTGTGAAATATGCCATTGGCACTTTAATAGGTATTGCATTGAATCTGTAGATTGCTTTGGGAAGTATGGACATTTTGATGATGTTAATTCTTCCGATCCATGAACACGGTATGTGTTTCCATTTATTTGTGTCTTCCTTGATTTCTTTCTTCAGTTTTGTGTAGTTTTCTGCATACAGGTCTTTTACCTCCTTGGTTAGGTTTATTCCTAGGTACTTTATTTTTCTTTTTGCTATATCGAATGGGATTTTTTTCTTGATTTCTTCTTCTGCTGTTTCATTGTTGGTATACAAAAATGCCTTTGATTTCTGGATATTGACTTTGTATCCGGCTGTTTGGCTAAATTCATTTATTAGGTCGACCAGTTTTTTGGCCGAGACTATACGATTTTCTATGTATACTATCATATCATCTAATAACAATGATAGTTTTGTTTCCTCCTTTCCAAGTTGGATGCCTTTTATTTCCTTTTCTTGTCTAATCGCTGTGGCTAATACTTCCAATACTATATTGAATAGAAGTGGTGAACGTGGACAGCCTTGTCTTGTTCCTGATTTTAGAGGAAAAGAATTTAGTCTTTGCCCGTTGAGTATGATGCTGGCTGTAGGTTTCTCATATATAGCCTTTATTATGTTGAGGAATGGGCCCTCTATTCCCACTTTGCTGAGTGTTTTTATCATAAATGGGTGCTGTACCTTATCAAATGCTTTTTCCGCTTCTATTGATATGATCATGTGATTTTTGTCTTTGCTTTTGTTTATATGATGAATTACATTTACTGATTTGCCAATGTTGAACCATCCTTGCATCCCTGGGATGAATCCCACTTGGTCATGGTGTATGATCATTTTAATGTGTTGTTGGATGCGGTTTGCCAATATTTTGTTGAGGATTTTAGCGTCTATGTTCATCAGCGATATTGGCCTGAAGTTCTCCTTCTTTGTTGTGTCTTTATCTGGTTTTGGGATTAGGATGATGCTGGCTTCATATAAAGAATTTGGGAGTCTTCCATCTTTTTGGATTTTTTCGAATAGTCTGTGGAAATAGGGGTTAGCTCTTCCTTAAATGTTTTGTAGAATTCTCCTGTGAAGCCATCTGGTCCAGGGCTTTTGTGCGTCGGGAGTGTTTTGATTACTGATTCAATTTCACCACCTGTTATTGGTCTGTTCAGGCTTTCTGTTTCTTTTTCATTGAGTTTTGAGTTTTGGAAGGTTATATTTTTCCAGAAACCTGTCCATTTCACCTAGGTTTTCAAATTTCTTGGCATACAGTTCTTCATAGTAATTTCTTACAATCCTTTGTATTTCTGCGGTGTCGGTTGTAATATCTCCTCTTTCATTTCTGATTGTGTTTATTTGAGTCCTCTCTCTTTTTTTCTTGATGAGCCTGCTTAAAGGTGTGTCGATTTTGTTGAACTTTTCAAAGAACCATCTCCTCGATTCATTGATCTTTAGGATTGTGCTTTTAGTCTCTATGTCATTTAATTCTGCTCTTATCTTGGTTATTTCTTTCCTTCTACTTGCTCTGGGCTGTCTTTGTTGTTGTTCCTTGAGTTCTTATAGGTGTAGTGTTAGGTTGTTTGTTTGAGATGTTTCTGTCTTTTTTAGATAGGCCTGTATCGCTATAAGCTTCCCTCTGAGGACTGCCTTTGCTGTGTCACATAAGTTTTGGGTCGATGTGAGTTCATTATCGTTTGTTTCCAGAAATTTTTTGATTTCCTCCCTAATTTCATTCTTGACCCATTCATTGTTTAATAGCATGCTATTCAATCTCCATGATTTTGAGGGTTTTGGGTTTTTCTCCTTGGGGCTGGTTTCTAGTTTCAGTCCCTTGTGGTCAGAGAAAATGCTTGGTATGATTTCAATTTTCTTGAATTTGTTGAGGCTTGATTTGTGTCCTATCATGTGGTCTATCCTTGAAAATGTTCCATGTGCATTTGAAAAGAAAGTGTATTTAGCTTCTTTGGGATGGAGGGCTCTATATATATATCAGTTAAATCCATTTCCTCTAGAGTGTTGTTCAGTGCCACAATATCTTTGTTGATATTTTGTTTGGAAGATCTGTCCATTTTTGACAGTGGGGTGTTAAAATCACCTACTATAATTGTGTTGCTGTCTATATCTTTCTTGAAGTCCTCTAAGATTTTCTTGATGTATTTAGGTGCACCTCCATTGGGTGCATATATATTTACAATATTTATGTCTTCTTGGTGGATTCTTCCCTTGAGTATTATGAAGTGACCTTCTGGGTCTCTCTTTATGGCCCTTCTTTTGAAGTCTATTTTGTCTGATATGAGTATTGCTATCCCATCTTCTTTTTCCTGACCATTTGCTTGGAAAATTTGTTTCCAGCCCTTCACTTTGAGCCTGTGTATGTCTTTTGACCTGAGTTGGGTCTCTTGTAGGCAGCATATGTGTGGGTTATGCTGTCTTATCCATTCAGCTATTCTATGTCTTTTGATTGGAGCATTTAATCCATTTACATTTAAGGTTATTATTGATAGGTATTTATTCATTGCCATTTTCCGTACCTGTGTTCCTCTCTCTCTTTCTCTCTCTGTCTTTTCCTTTCTTCCCTTAAAGCAGTCCCTTTAGTATCCCTTGAAGAATTGGTTTGGTAGAGGTGTATTCTTTTAGACTTCTTTTGTCTGGGAAGCTCCTTATTTGGCCTTCTATCTTGAATGAAAGCCTTGCTGGGTAAAGTAGTCTGGGTTGCAGGCCTTTGGTTCTCATTACTTGGAATATTTCTTGCCATTCTCTTCTGGCTTGGAGCGTTTCCATTGAGAAGTCAGATGCTAACCTAATTGGGGCCCCCTTGTATGTTACTTCCTTTTTCTCCCTTGCTGCCTTTAAGATTCTCTCTTTGTCTTGGAATTTTGCCATTTTAATTATGATGTGTCTTGAAGTGGGCCTGTTTGGGTTCCTTTTGATTGGGACTCTCTGTGTTTCCTGGATTTGTGTGACTTTTTCTCTCACCAAATTAGGGAAGTTTTCCATCATTACTTTTTCAAACAGGTTTTCTATCCCTTGTTCTTGTTATTCTCCTTCTGGTATCCCTATTATACGGATATTATTCCGTTTCATGTTGTCTTGCATTTCTCTTAAATCCTCTTCATTCTTTCTAAGACTCTTTTTCTTATCTTGCTCATTCTGAGTGTTTTTTTCTATTTTGTCCTCCAACTCGCTGATCCGATCTTCTGCTTCATCGATTCTGCTTTTCATTCCTTCTACTGTGTTCTTCAGTTCAGAAATTGTATTCTTCATTTCCTCTTGGCCCTTGTTGATAGTTTCTATTTCCTTTTTCATGTTGATATAGTTTGTGGTGAGTTCGTCATAACTTCCCTGTAGTTTGTGGTAGCTCATTGAGAGCTCATTGAGCTCCCTGACAACCATTGCTTTGAACTCTGTATCTGATAGTTGAGTTGCCTCCGTTTCATTTAGCATTCTTTCTGGAGCTTCCTCCTTTCCTTTCATTTGGGGGTTGTTTCTTTGTCTTCCCATTGTTTGTAAGACTCTTGTTGTTAGCCTCAACTTCTTAAATTGATCTGTTCTGGCTCCCTGGGTTTGTGGTATGACCTTCTGTGGTAGAATATCTGTGACTTTCAGTGGTGGATTCTCCTTCGGGTATCCTGTTGTTCACAGCTTCCACTGTCTCATCAGCTGGAATACCCTCTTTTGGGGGCCAACTCTGTTTTTTTCCCCACAGTTCCAGGCTTGTTTGTTTGTTTGTTTTGTCACACTTGTGGGTATTTAAAAAAAGAAGAGGGAGGAAAATGAAAAAAAGAAGAAAGAATAAAAAGGAGGAAGGTAGAAGAGGTAAAATTGGAAAGAAAGGAAGATGGAATAAGACAAGAAGGAATTCAAGGGAGGCACAAGGAGTTGGGGAGTAAAGGAGAAGATAAAAATAAAGAAGAAGGAATAGTTAAAAGCTCATATAAATAGACAGGCATACAAACAAAAAGACACAAACAAACTGGCAAAACAAAAAACAGACACACCCACACAAATATAAGCAGCCACAAAAAAAAGAACAAGCAAAGCAAAACAAAATATTAAAAGTAAAAATTAAATTAAATTAAAAAAATGAAAATATATATTTAAAAAAATTAAAAAAGAACTCTTGTTGTTTTTAAACTTGCTGAGCCGGCTTTTCTGGTCTTGCTGGCTGCAATGGCCGAGGGGTGATCTTATTGCTTTTCTCTGTGTTCAGAACTCAGTCCTCATTGTGCTATGTATCCCAGCATTAGTGGGCGCCTCTCCCCACAGGGTTTCCAGCGTGTGTTCTGAGCCTCCTGGTGTGTGCGCACTTCTCTGAGTTTATGGATGTGTGCTAGGTTCTCCAGTCGTGCGCAGTTGCCTGCCTATGCCCCTGGGAGGTTTTGTGAGCGGGGCCTACACTCCAGCGGCTTTCTCGCGCCTGCGTCTTGGACCTGAACTGTCCGAGTTCGAGCATGGGCCCATGATCTGGCACGGGCGCTCCACAGCTGTCTCCCGTGACCAGCGCCTATGTTTTCACGAGTGTCCACTATCCCGAGACCGTTTGGGGTCCCCTGAGGGTGCCTATTTTCATGCAGCTGTCTCACTTCACACGCGCCTCTGTCAGCGGTTGGAGCTACTGTGCTTTCGTAGTCGCCCGGCGACCACGAAAACTCGGTTCAAAGTCGCGCAGTGACCTGGTGCGGGGGCACCCACTTTCGCTCTGCCGCAGTCGCGCAGTGGCCCCTGAGATCTCCCAGCCGGTTCAGCGGCTGACCCAGCTCCCTCCCCAGAGCCCTGGGGCGGGCTTGGCTGAGCGCCGGGCGGGGGCCTCAGCCGCCCGGCTCTCCCGGCTCTCTGCGCGCTGGAACCCTGAACTCCTATTGTTCCGAAGAGCTCTCCTTACCGCTGGTTTTTCAGTGTCCTCTACAATTTCCGACCTCTTGTTCTCCAATATGCTGTGTTACTGTTCCTTGTCTGCTCTGATCTTCCGTAGATTGGCCCGGTTTTTCTCCCGTGTGTAGAGGGGAGATGGGGTCTGCTCCCTCCTACCACGGCTCCATCTTCCTCCTCTGAGAGAGGTGAAGATTTTTATAATGAGAACTACAAAACATTGCAGAAAAAAATCAAAGAAGATATAAATAAATGAAAATACATTCTATGTTTATGGATTTAAAGACCTAATACTTTCAATACTTCCCAAAGTACTCTACAGATGCAATGCAATCCCTATCAAAATGCCAATGATGTTTTTGGCAAAAGTAAAAAAAAATATTTTAAAATTCATTTGAAATATCAAAGAATGTAAAATACATAAAACAATCTTGAAAAGAATGGCAAAATGGGAAGACTCATATTTCCTGATTTCAAACTTATTAAAAAACCATAATAATCAAAACAGTATGTTTCTGGCATAAAGACGGATACACAGACTAAAGGAATAGAATAGATAGAACATAAATAAGTATATGGACAAATGATTTTTAACAAGGGTGCCAAAAGTTTCAATGGAAAAATATCAGTCTTTTCTACAAATGGTGCTCAGAAAACTAGGTACTCACACACAAAAGAATAAGGTTGATGTTTAACCTAACACTGTATACAAAAATTAGCTCAAAGTTGATCAAAGCCTAAAGCTAAGTGCTAAAACTATAAAACTCTTAAAAAAACATATGGATAAATCTTTACAACATTGATATTCATGATAATTTATTGCATATGACACTGCAATCATAGGTAACAAATAAAAAATAAATTAGACTAATAAAAATTTAAAATTTTCTGCCTATCAACAGACACAATCAACAGCATAAAAAAACAACCCATGGAGTGTGAGTAATATTTGCAAACCACATATTTTCTATGGGATTAATGTCAAGAATATATAAAGAACTCCAAACACTTAAGAACAACAAAACAAACAACTTGTTTTCAAAATGAGCAAAGAATTCATGTAGTCCTTTCTTTGAAGTAATACAAATAGTCAATAAGCATATAAAAAGATGTTCGGCATCACAAATAATTAGAGAAATCTAATTCAAAGTTAAAATGTGATACCATTGCACACTCATTAGGATGGTTACTATTTTTTAAAAAATCATAAATTAACAAGTGTTGGTGATGATGTGAAAAACCAGAACCCTACTGGTGAGAATGTAAAATGATGCAGCTTTTGTGAAAAACAGAATGGCAGTGTCTCAACAAATAAGAATATACTTGTCATTTAATCTAGATTTCTACATTTGGATATGTGCCCAAAAGAATTTATAGCATGGTCTCAGAGAGACATCTGTACAGTCATGTAAATAGAAACATCATTCACAAGTGCCAAAAGATCAAAACAACCCAAATATGCATCAGTGGAATGGCAAAATATGGGACATACATATAATGGAATATTTAATCAGTGTTAAAAAAAAGAAGATTCTGACTGATACTATAATGTGGAAAAACTTTTAGACATTTTGCCAAATGAAATAAGGCAGTCACAAAAAGAGAAATTGTGTGTGATTCCATTCACATGCAGTATATAGAGTGGTCCAATTCATAAAGATAGAATATAAAGCAGCAGTTGCCTGGGGCTGGGGAAAAACAATGGTGAATTATTGTTTAATAGACACAGGATTTCAGTTCTGTAAGATGAAAAAAATTATAGAGATGGATGGTGGTGATACTTTCATTAACAATATGAATGCACTTAATGCCACTGAACTATACACTTAAAATGGTTAAGATGTATTTCCCATATTTCTCCTATTATAAATAATGTTACAATAAAAAAAAGGGTGAATGTATTTTTTTCAAATTAGTGTTTTCATATTCATAATACCCACAAGTGGAATAGCCAGATCCTTTGGTAAGTTCTACTCTTTTTTAACCTTTTAAATTAACAGCTATATTAAGATATAATTCACATACAATTCAATGACTTTTAATGTAGTCACATAGTTGTAAAATCATTACCGCAATCAATTTTAGAACATTTTCATGATCCCCAAAAGAAACACTGTACCTTTAAAAGTCACCCCCCACATTCCTCCTATCCCCTCTATCCACTCTGCCCTAAGCAACTACTAATCTAATTTCTGTTTCTCTATAGATTTGTCTATTCTGGACATTTCATATAAATAGAATTATATAAAATATGGTATTTTGTTACTGGATTTCCACTTAGCATAATTTTTAAAGGTGTATGCATTGTTCTAGCTAACCTTAGTTTTTTCTACAAACTTGATTTTTAGAGGGACTTGTTATGTGCAAGGGGCAAGTTGTGTATATTTGCACTAGCAATCATGCAACGAGTAGTAAGCTTGGTTTTTTGGTTGGCACTGGATTCAAGGCTTTCCTGTGTATGTGCAAAATGAGAAGGCTGGCTAGTTTAATTCTCTTGAGAAAATTGCTAGGTCCTAGGAGAAAAAACACTGGCACCTCTTGTCACCTTGGCAGACGCAGTGCTTAAGGAATAGATTAGAACATAAGACAAATTAATTTATGTAAAGTACAGCATAGGAAATATAGTCAATGATGCTGTAATAACTATGTATGGTGCCAGTTGGGTACTGGAAATATCAGGAGAAACACTTTATAAAGTGTATGATTTTCTAACCACTATGCTGTGCATCTGAAACTACTACAAAATAATAGTGAATGTAAACTGTAAAGGGGAAGGGGGGCAATGGGGGAAAGTAGGGGAAGTATCTAGTCAAGGAACATGTATGAAGGACACATGGACAACAGAGTGGCGATTGACTGTGGGAATGGGGATGGGCAGGGCAGGGGAGAGCAGGGGGAGAAAATATGGACAACAGTAATTAAACAATAATAATCAAAACAATTTTAATTTAAAAAGGAAAAACATAAGGTAAGTTCTATGCTTAATGTTATAAGGAATCACCATATTGTTTTCGTAGGGACTGTACAAATTTAAATTTCCAGCAACAGTGTACAGGTCTTCCCTTTTCTTCACATCCTCTCCAACATTAGTTATTGCTTATATATTTTTTAATAGCCATTGTAACAAGTGTGAGTGGGTATCTCATTGTGGCTTTGATTTACATATCCCTAAAAATTAGTGATATAAAACATCTTTTCTTGTGTTTGTTGGCCATCTGTATGTCTTTTGTTGAAAAATGTCTATTCAGATTTTTCTGCTCATTTTTTTAAATTGTGTTATTTGATTTCTTGTTGTTCAGTTGATTTTTATTTTTATCTGTTTTGGATATTAAAATCTTTACAGATGTATGATTTGCAAATATATTCTCCAATTCAGCAGGTTGCCTTGTCATTTTAATGCTGGCTTTCTTTGCTGCACAAAAGGCATTTATGTATGTATGTTTGTATGTATGTATGTATGTATTTTAATTTGATGCAATTTCATTTATTTTTGGTTTTGTTTCCTTTGAGTTTGGAGTCAGGCCCACAAAAACATTCCTGAAAATGATGTCAAGGATTTTACCACCTATATTTTCTTCTAGGAATTTTACAATTCTATGTTTTACATTCATTCATGTATTTGATACATTCTGAGTTAATTTTTGTGTATGGTATAAGATACTGATCTAGTTTCATTATTTACAATAGCCAAGATGGAAAAAACCTAAGTGTCCACTGATAGATGAATGAATAAATAAGATGTGTTATGTAGGTAATGGAATATCACTAAACCATAAAAAATAATGAAACTTTGCTATTTGTGATAACATGGACAGATCTTGAGGTATAATGCTAAGTAAAATAATTAGAATGAGAAAGACAAATACCATGTGATTTCACTCATATGGGATCTAAAAAGAAACAAGTAAAACAAAAACAAACTCACTCATACAGAAAACAGATTGGTGGTTACCAGAGGAGAAAGGAGGCTGGGGTAGCAGAAAGGGGGTAAAGAAGTAAACTGTATGGTAATGGATAATAACTAGACTTTTGGGGTTGATCACTTGGTAGTACACATGGATGTTGAAAAGAGAAACTCATCAAATTGTACACATTAAAATGGCAAAGATGAAAGGTTTGGCTTTGGATGGTGGGCACAAAATGCAATATACAGTTGATATATCATAGAATTGTAAACTTAAAACCTTTTTACTAAGCACTGTAACCCTAATAAATTTAATTAAAAATGAAAACAGTAGTTTAGATGGTAAATTTTATGTTATGTGTATTTTACCACAATATTTTTAAGAATGAAATACCAGTTTTTATATATGTGTCTATTTCTGAGTTCTCTTTTTATGTTATATTAACCTGTCTAAATATTCTGTCTTGATGAGTGTAGCTCATAATAATTATTGTAATTGGGTAATGTTAGCCCTCAAACATTGTTCTGTCAAAATATTTTGGCTATTCTAGGTCCTTTGCATTTCCATATGAATTTCATAATTAATGTCTCAATTCTTATAAAGGCCAACTAGGATTTCCATAAGGATTACATAGAATTTATAATTCAGTTTAGAGAACTGACATGTTAACAAAATTGAGTCATTTGGTCCCACAAGTTAGCATATCCCTCTGCTTAGATTTTCTTTAATTTCTCTCAGCAATATTATGAAATTTTCAGTGTACATATTTGCAGATTTTGTGCAAGATTTATGTCTGTATATTTCATATAAATAATATGGTGCTGTTATTGTTAACGTTCACAATTTAAAATTATAATTAATTCCTGCTAGTATAGAGTATTGCAATTACTTTTTGCTTTTTTATCTTTTTTCTTGAAAACTATTAAGTCTAGTTTTTTTTAGATGCATCAGATATTCTGCAAATAGAGACAGCTTTTTCTTCTTCCAATGTGGGTGCCCTTTACTTCTTTTTCCCCCTTACTGACCCAGTTCTGACATCCAGCAAGATGTTGAATAAAAGTGTAAGTGCTTATCCTCAATTTTGTACACCTGTATGTAAAATGTATTTTTTCTTTAGATGCATTAATTTTTTTTGTATTTATCATTGGTTTTGAGTCACTTATTTATGTTGTGTTGGCACGTTTTTCTTCATGTTACTTGTGCTTGAGGTTTGTTGAGTCTCTTAAATCGTGGATTCATACTTTTCATAAATTTGAAATGTTTTCAGCCATTATCTCTTTAAATTTTTTTTGTTTTTCCCTTTCTCTCTCCCTTCTCCTTTGGAGACCTTAATTAAACAGGTGTCAGGCCACATACAATTATACAATAAATCAAAAATGCTTTCATTCATTTTTTGAGTCATTTTTTTTCCATTTTAGATAGTGTCTATTGCTGTGATTTCAAGGTTAAAAAACCTTTCTTCTTCAATGTTTAATATCCCATTAATTTCTTCCTGTGAATCCTGAAAAAGAAAAAGAAGAAGATACCTACTAACAAGGTCTCCTGGTGGCTAACTGCTATCAAATTAAAAAAAAAAAAAATAGCCTAGCAGCCATTTTTAATAGGGACCTCTCAGGCAATTTGCACTTCCACATTAAACTGCCTACCTGAACTGTCTCTGCCATCTGAGGCACCTCTTACAAACTTTTCCTGGAATCCTATTTCTATCAATAGAATTGAGGCTTTGTACATCCAATCAGAGCTGCATAGCTCTGACCAATCAGAGTGGCTTTATTCTGGCCAATCAGAACAGTGACTTTTGGACCAATCAAAATGTGAGGATTTGGTATCCTCATTTGCATGAGGATGGGCAAATCATGAACCAGGGGTGGGAACTTCTATCCATATAAGCCAGCCCCCCTGTGGCTTTGGGATCATAATTCCCACCAAAGAGTAAAGACTGTATTTCTCCAGCTAGACCTGAAACACCAAAGACTCTCTTTAGAACACAGTGGTACAGACCATTGTGTGCTGAAGCAGAGCTATCTTGTTGAAGAGGGCCCTGGCTCAGAGTGGCCTGACCTTGGTGGCAGCCTCATAGCCCTGCTACCTTACTAGTGAACTGCCCCACAAAAGTACTGTATTCACAGCCATGCTGAATCATCGTTTGTGCTTAATAAAGTTTCTTTCTTCATTGCACCCCATATGGTAGATTCCTTTTTGTACAGAAATGGCACCAACAACAATCAGTTGACAATTTGTTGTGTTTTTTGTTTGTTTGTTTTTTTAATTTCAGGTTTTGGAGTTTTCATTTCTATAAATTTGGGGTATTTAAAAACTATTTTCCATGTCTCAGTTTTACTTCTTAACATCTACAATACAGTTATAATAAAAGTTCTGAAGTCTTGCTAGTAACAATGTATGTGTCAGTTCTGGGTTGGTTTCAGTTGCTTGGTTTTTCTCTTCATTACGGGTCATATATTCTTGCTTCTTTGCATGCCTGATACTTACTGATTTGATGCCAAACATTGTGAATTTTATTTTGGGGGGTGCTTCATATTTTGGTATTCCTATAAATATGTTTACAGTTTGTTATGGGACACATTTAAATTACTAGAAAACAGATTTATCACTTTGAATATTGCTTTTGAGATTAGTTAGCCAGGTCCATTTAGTCCAATCTAGTTATTATCAACAATGAAATTAGATTTTTATGATTTTTCTACCCATTGCTCCATTAATTATGAGGCTTTTTCTCTCTGCAAGTTAGATTCAGCACTAATTCTGTCCCTGTGTGGTTGCTGAGCATTGTTCCCTCTATTCTTTCAGGTCATTCTATCCTTACCTTGAAGTAGTTTCCTTAAAAACATTGACTACCAATCAATGCTCTGCTCAATGTTCAGGGATGATTATACACAGAAATCTAAAGTTTCTTCTTTATAAACCTTTCTCCTTTCTATTACTCTGACCCACAAATTCTGTTCACCTTGATGTACCCAGATTTTCAAATCTGCTTCTGAATTTGGAGTCCAAGAGATTCAGCTTGTATTCCCTTTATCTGCAACACAGCCTAGAAACTCTCTCATGATAGTAAGGTTGACAATCATGGGACTTTTCTTTCTTATTTTGTTTTGTTTTTCACCATCTCTCCAATCACTATCCTAAATTTTCTGATTTCCATTGCCTTATAAACTATCAGATCTTGTTTTGTTGGAGTTGTGTGTGTAGTGTTTCCCCTTGTTTAGGGGACACATGAAGTGGTAGTAAATCCAGTCTCTCTTATTACATTTTGTCCAAAAATGAAAGTGCCAGTATTTGAACCTATAAATGATAAATTAAGATATACGATTAAATCCTCAAACAAATCTTTGGGGGTAAATGACCTATTTGTTTAAAATGTTATCCAGTGACCAGAGAGGGAGGGGAGAGGAGGATAACTGGGGAATAGCAGGAAAAAGCAACTCAAGGAATACTAATAGAAGACTCATGGACAAGGAAAATGGGAGGGATTGACAGTGGGAGTTGGGGGTACAAGATAGGGGTGAGCAATGGGGAAATGTGAGACAACTGTAACTGACCAGCAGTAAATTTATGGAAGGAAGGAAAGAAGGAAGGAATAGGAAAAGAAAAAAAAAGAAAGAAAGGGAGAAAGAAAGAGAGAGAGAGAGAGAGAGAGAGAGAGAGAGAGAGAGAGAGAGAGAGAAGGAAGGAAGGAAGGAAGGAAGGAAGGAAGGAAGGAAGGAAGGAAGGAAGGAAGGAAGGAATAAGAGAGTAAGTTATCTAGACTTCTGCAGAAAATACAACTTGCATTTTAGGATTTAATTGAAATGACTTGTTCATTAATCCTGGAAAACAGCTGTTTGTTTCTGTATCACAGAGATAACTTAAGCAATGATTAGTAAAAGTGAACAGTCTTTTGTTTGCTAAATGGATACTAGCTAGAAAGAGACTCATGTTTGAAATGAAAGCTCAGAATTAGACCTAATGTCGAGTCAAAGTTGATAGAAATGGAGAACCCATTATTCCCTGTGAAGGCCTGTATTCTTTGTAAATTGCCTACAATCATGTCATTATGCATTCTTTTCACAAAAAGACAATTTTTAATTTTTCTCTATCGGCAAGTATAATACTTTCAACCCTCAAATTTGTTCCTTGAATAAACTCAAAGTTAGTTTGCTCATTTAAGGTAAACTCTACTTTCTTTCTTGTATCACATTGCTCTTATTATATTTCATTACTAAAAAAAGAAATGGTAAATGATTTTTATTAGACTCTAGTTTTTAGAGCATTTTTGGTTCACAGCAATATTCAACAGAATGCACAGAAATTTTCTATATTTCTCCTACCTCAACATATGCAGAGACTGCCATTATCAACATCTACAAGGAGAGGATACATTCATTACAGTTGACAAAATTACACTGACAGATGATAATTATCCAAAACACATAGTTACCTTAAGGCTCATTTTGATGTTATAAATTCTTGGACAAAAGTGTAATGACATGTATCTACCATTGTAGTATCATGCAGAGTAGGTTGACTTCCCTAAAAATATTCTATACTCTACCTATTCACTTATTTCTCCTTTCTAATGCCTAGAAATTACTAATCTTTTTACTTTTGACTTTTTCCAAATGTCATGTACTTTGAATAGCATAGTATGTATCCTTTTCATACTTCCTTATTTCACTATGTAATATGTACTTAAATATTTCTTTCATAACTTTTCACTACTGGATAGGATAGAGTTTTTCTTTTAATGCTGAATAATACTACATTGTCTGAATAAACCACACTTTATTTATCCATTCACCTACTGAAGGACAACTTGGTTGCTTCTTGGTTTTGACAATTATTAATAAAACTGCTATAAACATCCATATACAGGTATTTTGTGAATATAATTTTCCAACTTCTTTGGATAAATACAAGGTAGCCTGATTTCTAGATTACATAGCAAAAGTACAGGGTCCAGCACAAATAATGCCCCTTTATTATTAAAAATATTTTATTACAAAATCATAAGCATGTAATTCTGTAATTTTACAGTGTCATACTCAAGCACAGTATGTGACATTTTAGGTGAAATGTTCAAATTAAAACTATAAATTATCACACCCATACTATTACCTTACCAACCACATTCAAGCAGGCCTTGCTTCTGCCAGACCCCATATATTTAGTGTTTTTAGGAATTGGCCAATGTGTCTTTCAAATTTGCTATACCACTTTTCAAAAAATCTCTACCACCAGTGAATGAGATTTTAAATGTGTGCTTGCTCTTAATATCCTCAGGATCCACATGCTTCTCTTGTGAGTGCTGCTCTTTTTATATTTCCACAGTACCTGTCACCTTGTAATTTACTACGACATAGACTATTTTCTTTTTATTTATTGGCTAACTTTCAATAAAGACTTTGAATAAGCTTGGCTGTGAACACATTGCTTTATTTACTGATGTATAACATAGACCCATGTGAGCCTCTGAAGGAGATGAGATACCATATTTTGTCTTGTATAGTGCACACCCATATTTTGTGCACATTACACATGGGATTATTATACTCATTATTATACCCATGGCATGTAATCATTATACCCATGTACAATGCGAATCTTTATTTTCCCTAAAAAATATGGGCAAAAAATGTGCATTATACATAGCAAATAGTAATTGGTAAATGATTGCTGAAGCAATGAATTATGATGCCATGGCTTTCCTTCCATGATTCTAAATTTTTCTACTCTCATTGTACTATATCTTTTTTACCTCACTGTTTTTTTTTCTCAACTTGTCATGAATGAAAAGGTCTCACATTTTATGGAAACAAGACTGTCATGGTAGCCAAGTTTCCATCAGAACCATAGCTCAAGTTAATAGCCTCACCTTTTAGAACTCAGTATCCTTTAGTTACCATTGAGACTTACCTATTCTCAGGCTTCATGGAATCTTGTCTTTTCCAGCTATTTAAGTAAAGCTCATTGTA
Source organism: Glossophaga mutica (assembly GCA_039655065.1). Classification (NCBI taxonomy): domain Eukaryota; kingdom Metazoa; phylum Chordata; class Mammalia; order Chiroptera; family Phyllostomidae; genus Glossophaga; species Glossophaga mutica. The sequence goes on from CM077318.1 coordinate 31,010,148, forward strand.
TAACTCCATTAGTCAGCATTAATACCTTTCTGCAATTTTCTCAACCAAAATGTGCTTGAAGAAATAACCTACAGTTTCCATGCCAACGCCAATTTACAGGTGAAATGATCATCATTTCCAGGCAAGGAGGTGAAATCAAAATCCAAAACCTTTATCTTGCATTCAGATGTCTTCTTTCCACACATTCATGGATGCAAACTTTGTATCCATTCTGGCAGCAAATATATATTTAGTATGTCACCACTATTCCCAAATATATGTCATAATCTTAAAAGTTCAGAATAGGCCATATCTCAGAAAATTCAATTAAAAAATGTCATGAGGAAAAACAGGTAAACTCACCATTGTTACCTGGAAAAGAGATAATCTCTGAATCCAAACTTTTTCTCAATTTCAGATGCCCACTTTCCACACTTTCTTGGATGCCAACAAATGTAAATTTGCTACATTAACCACATTTCCTAATATATGTCATACTTTTAGAAAAAAATAATGACTCAGAAAATTCAGTAAATATTAGGGAGGAAAACAAATATTTTCTAGGGTTGGAACACAAATACTGACAAAGAGCAAGATGGGATATATTCTGAGGAACTAAAAGGCATGGTGACATACCATTCATTTGCTTTAGGGCTGCCTAATATCTAATCTATCCTCCATGTTGACTCCACACCTGTCTTGAGTATTCTTTCTCTCATTGCTGAGAAAATACACTAGGCCTCCTGATGTTCATTCTAAGAGCTTTGCTCCCCATGAAGTAAAAACTAGGAAGATTATGTGCTTTATTCACTTTTTAAGTGAACCTTAGTTTCTTTGTAGCAATTGTTGAATAGACATTTTTGACCATTTCAGAGCATGAGTACCAAATGGATTCTGGAGGAGTATTGTAATTATATATCTATAATGAATGTGGGTGTTAAAACTTGCTGCTGAATTTAGTGAAATTAAGACTCACAAAAAGCAGGCCAATAAAATACAAATAGTAAGATAACCAGGCATGTAAAGATTCTGAAAGCTAGGAGATTAAGATGGTGGCACAGAAGGAGAAGGCAGATTCCACTTTCCCCTGCACACAGGAGAAAAACCTAGCCAATCTACAAAGGAACAGAACAGACAGCCAACAATACCACAGCATATATGAAAATAGGAGATCAAAATCTGTAGCGGACACTGGAAAACCAGACGTGGCAGCCGAGCGACCTGAGGTGGCCCTGGGACCGGGAAAGAGGCGGCCCTGCAACCGACCACAGGAGGCTCTGCGACTGACCAGAGGTGGCTGTGGGATCAAACAGAGGCAGCCCTGCGACCAATCAGAGGTGGCCCTGGGACCTACCTGAGGTGGCCCTGCGACAAGAGGTGGCTCTGCGACTGACTGGAGGCGACCCTGGAACTGGAGGTGACCCTGGAACCAGAAGAGGGACCTTTGAGGAAGACCTGGAGCTCACACCCGTGATCCTAGGGTGAGTGCGCACAACTCAAGAAACTCGTGGAGCCCACACCCATAAACTCGGGTAGGCATGTGCGCCCTGAAGGATACCCGGAGCTCACAATGATAAACTCGGGGAGTGCTCGATCCGTAAGAGATCCCAGCTGAAACGCTTAAACTCAGGAAAGCACATGCTCTCCAGGAGGCTCAGAAATCACACCCAAGGCCCTGCATGGAGAGTGCACCACTAGCCCTGGGGAGAGTGCATGGCTGGTAAGGAGAATAACCCAAAGCTGACAGAGTGCGGAACAGGGAGAAAAGCGATACCAGTCGCCTCTCAGCCTATTGCAGGCAGCAAGACCAGAAAAATCAGTTTGGCCGATTTGAAAACAGCAAGAGATTTTGTTTGTTTGTTTGTTTGTTTGTTTTGTTTTGTTTTGTTTCCTTGTTTTGGTTTGGTTTGGTTTTTGGTTTTGTGGGGGTATTTTGTTTTCTTTTGTTTTAACTATATATTTTTCATTTTTGTATTATTTTTATCTTTTTTATCCCTGAATTCCTTTTGCTTCTCTTCTTTCTTGTTTTATTCCTTCTTCCTTTCTTTCCAATTTTAATCTCTTCTCCATTACTCTTTTTTTCTCTTCTTTTTTCCATTTTTTTCTTTTCTCTATTTAAATACCCATGAGAAAGGAAAAAAACCTGGAACTGTGAAGAAACCAGAGTTGGACCCAAAGAGAGGGCATCCCAACAGCTGAGACAGGGGAAGCTGTGAACACCAGGAAACCCAAAGGAGACTGCACCACTGAATCTCACAGGTATTCTACCACAAAAGTTCACACCATAAACACAGGGAGCCAGAACAGATCAATTTAAGAAGCTGAGGCTAACAAGAACAACTTCACAAACAATGGAAAGACAAAGAAACAATTCCCAAATGAAAGGAAAAGAGGAAGCCCCAGAAAGAATGCTAAATGAAATGGCGGCAACTCAATTATCAGATATTGAGTTCAAAGCAATGGTGGTCAGGAAGTTCCATGAGCTCTTAATGAACTACAAGAAATTACAGGGAAGCTACAATGAACTCACTGCAAACTATATCAACATGAAAAAAGAAATAGAAACTATCAAAAAGGGCCAAGAGGAAATGAAGAATACAATTTCTGAGCTGAAGAACACAGTAGAAGGAATGAAAAGCAGAATCAATGAAGCAGAAGATCAGATCAGTGAGTTGGAGGACAAAATAGTAAAAAACACACAGAAAGAGCAAGAAAATGAAAAGAGGCTCAGAAAGAATGAAGAGGGATTAAGAGAAATGCAAGACAATATGAAACATAATAATATCCATATAATAGGGATACCACAAGGAGAAGAAGAAGAGCAAGGGATAGAAAAACTATTTGAGAAAGTAATGATAGAAAACGTCCCTAATTTTAATGAAGAAAAAGTCACACAAATCCAGGAAACACAGAGAGTCCCAATCAGGAGGAACCCAAAGAGGCCCACTTCAAGACACATCATCATTAAAATGGCAAAATTCCAAGACAAAGAGAGAATCTTAAAGGCAGCAAGGGAGAAAAAGGAAGTAAGGTACAAGGGAGCCCTGATAAGGTTAGCAGCTGACTTCTCAATGGAAACGCTCCAAGCCAGAAGACAATGGCAAGAAATATTCCAAGTAATGAGAACCAAAGGCCTGCAACCAAGACTACTTTAATCAGCAAGGCCTTCGATCAAGATAGAAAGTCAAATGAGGAGCTTCCCAGACAAAAGAAGCCTAAAAGAATACACCTCTACCAAACCAATTCTGCAAGAGATGCTAAAGGGACTGCTTTAAGGAAAGGAAGTAAGGAAGAGAGGGAGAGAGGGAGGGAGAGAGAGAGAGAGATGGAGGGAGGGAGGGAGGGAGGGAGGAACACAGGTACAAAACTGGAAATGAATCAGTACCTATCAATAATAACCTTAAATGTAAATGGGTTAAATGCTCCAATCAAAAGACACAGAATAGATGAATGGATAACAAAGCATGACCCGCAGGTATGCTGCCTACAAGAAACCCACCTCAGGACAAAACACCTACACAGACTCAAAGTGAAGGGCAGAAAACAAATTTTCCAAACAAACGGACAGGCAAAAAAAGCCAGAGTAGGAATACCCATATCAGACAAAATAGACTTCAACAAAAGAGCCATAAGGAGATACCCAGAAGGTCACTTCATAATACTCAAGGGAAAAATCCACCAAGAAGACATAAACATTGTAAATATATATGCACCCAACATAGGAGCACCTAAAAACATCAAGAAAATCTTAGAGGACTTCAAGAAAGACATTAACAGAAACACAATTATACTAGGGGATTTTAACACCCCACTGTCAAAAATGGACAGTCTTCCAAACAAAATATCAATGAAGATATTGTGGCTCTGAACAACACTCTAGATGAAATGGACTTAACTGATATATATAGAGCCCTTCATCCCAAAGAAACTAAATACACATTCTTTTCAAAGGCGCATGGAACATTTTCAAAGATAGACTACATGATAGGACACAAAACAAGCCTTAACAAATTCAAGAAAATCGAAATCATACCAAGAATTTTCTCTGACCACAAGGGACTGAAACTACAAACCAGCCCCAAGGGGAAAAACCCAAAACCCTCAAAATCATGGAGATTGAATAGCATGCTACTAAACAATGAATGGGTAAAGAATGAAATTAGGGAGGAAATCAAAAAGTTTCTGGAAACAAATGATAATGAACTCACAACGACCCAAAACTTATGTGACACAGCAAAGGCAGTCCTCAGAGGGAAGTTCATAGCAATACAGGCCTACCTAAAGACGATGGAAACATTTCAAACAAACAACTTAACCCTATGCCTACAAGAATTTGAGGAACAACAACAAAGCAGCCCAGAGCAAGTAGAAGGTAGGAAATAACCAAGATCAGAGCAGAATTAAATGACATAGGGACTAAAATCACAATTCTAAGGATCAATGAATCCAGGAGCTGGTTCTTTCAAAACATAAAAAAAATCAACAAGCCTTTAAGCAGGCTTATCAAGAAAAAGAGAGAGAGGACTCAAATAAACACAATCAGAAAAGAAAGAGGAGAAATTATAACTGACAACACAGAAATACAAAGGATTGTATGAAATTACTAGGAAGAACTGTATTCTAAGAAATGTGTAAACCTAGGTGAAATGGAAAAGTTTCTAGAAAAATATAATCTCCTCAAACTCAATGAAGAAGAATCAGAAAGCCTGAACAGACCAATGACAGCAGATGAAATTGAAGCAGTAATCAAAACACTCCCGACGCACAAAAGCCCTGGACCAGATGGCTTCACAGGAGAATTCTACAAAACATTTAAGGAAGAGCTAACTCCTATCCTTCACAAACTATTCGAAAAAACCCCAAATGATGGAAGACTCCCAAACTCTTCTTATGAAGCCAGCATCATCCTAATCCTAAAACCAGATAAAGACACAAAAAAGAAGGAGAACTTCAGGCCAATATCACTGATGAACATAGATGCTAAAATCCTCAACAATATATTGGCAAACTGCATCCAACACTACATTAAAAAGATCATACACCATGACCAAGCGGGATTCATCACAGGGATGGAAGGATGGTTCAACATTGGCAAATCAGTAAATGTGATACATCACATAAACAAAAGCAAACACAAAAATCACATGATCATATCAATAGATGCAGAAAAAGCTTTGGATAAGGTACAACACCCATTTATGATAAAAAACACTCAGCAAAGTGGGAATAGAGAGAGCAATCCTTAGAATAATAATGGCCATATATGAGAGACCTACAGCCAGCATCATACTCAATGGGCAAAAACTAACATCTTTTCCACTAAGATCAGGAACAAGACAAGGTTGTCCACTTACACCACTTCTATTCAATATAATATTGGAAGTCTTATCCAAAGTGATTAGACAAGAAAAGGAAGTAAAAGGCATCCAAATCAGAAAGGAGGAAACAAAACTACCATTGTTGGCAGATGACATGATAGTGTACATAGAAAATTCAATAGCCTCAGCCAAAAAGCTGCTCGACCTAATAAATGAATTTGGCTAAGCAGCCGGATACAAAGTCAATATCCAGAAATTAAAGGCATTTTTGTATACCAACAATGAAACAGCAGAAGCAGAAATCAAGAAAAAAATCCCATTTGATATAGCAAAAAGGAAAATAAAATACCTAGGAATAAACCTAACCAAGGAGGTAAAAGACCTGTATGCAGAAAACTACACAACACTGAAGAAAGAAATCAAGGAAGACACAAATAAATGGAAACACATACCATGTTCATGGATCAGAAGAATTAATATCATCAAAATGTCCATACTACCCAAAGCAATTTACAAATTCAATGCAATACCTATTAAAGTACCAATGTCATATTTCACAGACATAGAACAAACACTTTAAAAATTTATATGGAACCATAAATGACCCCAAATAGCTGCAGCAATTTTGAGAAAGAAGAGCAAAGTAGGAGGGATCACAATACCTGATACCAAACTGTATTACAAAGCCACTGTAGTCAAAACAGCCTGGTACTGGCATAAAAACAGGCACATGGACCAGTGTAGTAGAACAGAGAGCCCATAAATAAACCCAAATCTCTACAGTTGAATCTTAATATTCAACAAAGAGGGCAGCAACAGAAAATGGAACAAAAATAGCCTCTTCAACAAGTGGTGTTGGGAGAACTGGACAGTTACATGCAAAAAAAATGAAACTCGAGCACCAACTTACACCATACACAAAAATAAATTCAAGGTGGATAAAAGATTTAAATAGAAGCCGTGACACCATTAAAGTCCTAGAGGAGAACATAGGCAGGAAAATCTCAGATATTTCATGCAGCAACCTTTTTTACTGATATGTCCCCTAAAGCAAGAGACATAAAGGAAAGAATTAACAAATGGTATCTCATCAAAATAAAAAGCTTCTGCATGGCCAAAGAAAACAGTATTAAAATAAAAAGAGAACTAACTGTATGGGAAAACATATTTGCCAATGATACTTCAGACAAGAGTTTAACCTCCAAAATATATAAAGAACTTACCGGACTCCACTCTAAGAAGGCAAGCAACCCAGTTAAAAAATGGGCAAAGGACTTGAACATATGCTTCTCCAAGGAGGACATAGAGAGGATCCAGAGACATATGAAAAGATGCTCAGTATTGCTAGCTATCAGAGAGATGCAAATTAAAACCACAATGAGATACCACTTGACACCAGTCAGAATGGCCCTCATAAACAAAGCAACAAATAGCAAGCGTTGTAGAGGTTCTGGAGAAAAGGGGACCCTAGTGCACTGCTGGTGGGAGTTCAGACTGGTACACCCACTATAGAAAACAGTATGGAATTTTCTAAGAAAACTAAAAAATGGATCTACCTTTTGACCCAGCAATTCCACTGCTTGGATTATACCCTAAGAACCCTGAAACACCAATCCAAAAGAACCTATGCACCCCTTTGTTCATAGCAGTACAATTTCCAATAGCCAAGTGTTGGAAACAACCTAGGTGCCCATCAGTAAATGAATGGATCAAAAAACTATAGTACATTTACACAATGGAATTCTATGCAGCAGAAAGAAAGAAGAAGCTATTACTCTTTGTAACAGCATGGGTGGAACTGGAGAGCATTATGCTAAGTGAAATAAGCCAGGCAGTGAAAGACAAATACCATATGATCTTACCTTTAACAGGAATCTAGTCAACAAAACAAACAAACAAGCAAAATATAACCAAAGACACTGAAATTGAGAACAGTCTGACAGTCACCAGAGGGGAGAGGGGAGGGAATTTCAGGAGAAAAGAAGAACGGTTTAGAGCAACAAGTATAAAGGACACATGGACAAAAACTAGGGGGGTGTAAATGGGAGGAAGGTTGAGAGGGCTGGGGTGGAGGGCTGGGATGGGAGTAAAAGACAGAAAACTGTACAAGAACAACAATTAAAATAAAAATTTAAAAAAAGAGTCTGAAAGCTAAAAAAACGTGGTTGATGTTGAAATTCAATGAGTGAACTTTGAACTGTCTGCAACTGACCTGACTCTGGGTCCATGGTTAGGGAATCTTAGCAGTGACCATGATTATTTTTTCTTTAACATGATCTACATTTAATTTTTCTTATATAGTTGTATCCTAAAAAGTGTATTTTTCTCTCTCTGCTAACTGGAATCTGGGGTAAGGGTGTCTGTGGTGGCCAGAGTGTGCTGGCACTGGGGTCAGGGTATATGTTAAAAAATTGTGCCAGCCCAAAGTTTCCTGGTGTAGACAAAGGGAGACTGCTAAGGATGACATGGATTCAGAATATGGTCAGGGCTGCAGGAAAGACATGGTGAGCCATATGACTCATGCAGCCACTTTAGACATAGAGGGCAGAATAGCATAAGCAGTATGGCAATCACATGGAGAAGAGGCAAGCACCTCACCCAATGAGAACAGGATGCTGTAGGTCTTCAGCATCACTGCTGAATAAGAGGACTGAAATTTCACATCCAGATGTCCCTGGTGCTGCAGGATGAATGTTAGAGCCATCTACAACAGTCAAAGTGACAAACTGAGGTACCAAATTCACCTCAGTGGATGGGATCACAGCTTGTCACCCAAAAGGTGGGTGAATGCTCAGAGATCCAGCCCAAATTATTGAGGTCTCCTGGGGGTAAAAAAAAAAAAAAAAAAAAAAAAAGGAGTTCTATCTCTCTGCTTATATTGCCCATTTGTTCTTCCATGAGGTCTGCTTTATTGCTTAGAACCCTCAGTCTATTAATTATTGTTGTTTTAAAATCCTATTCTGATCAATCTAACATGCCTGCCATATGTGAGCTTTTCTTCTGATGCTTTCTCTGTCTTTTCAAATTGTGTCGTTTTGCCTTTTATATACATCTTATAATTTCTTCCTCGTAGCCAAGTATGAATACCTGGATAAAAAAAGTCCTGTAAGTAGGCCTTTAGTAATTTGGGAATACATTCTATAGTTTTATAATTAGGTTCCAGTTTTTTAGTGAGCTTATGCCTCTAAATTGAAGTTCACATATATGCTTCTCAGTTCCCCTGGTGAGACAGGATGGTGGGAATAGGCTTGAGTAGAGTATTTCCCTTATCCCACATAGAAGGCCAGAGATGACTTCAGCTGAGTATTTCTTCTTCAAGTCAGTTAGTCTCTTGCAAAGCCCTAGTTGTTTGGGGTGTGGTGAGTTCCTTCTAAGGGAGAACATTGTTAAAGGGAACAGAATACTCTGGTGTACTTCATAATGGTTCTTTGTCCCCTCCCCCTGCAAGAAGCAAGAGAGAATTATTTTCCAATACTCATTGTAAGAATCTGGTAGAGCCACCGGGGATAAAACTCAAAAAACGTGGATACCCTGATGGCTGGATCCCCTTTGGAGATTTTCTCTCTCTAAGTTGTCCACACTGAGCCTCCAGCCATTTGTCAATTATAGTTCAGGTTTTACTATCCAGGCACTCGTTCCCAAGGACGTTTCTGCTCTGGTACATTGTGATTATATTTATTAGCATATTGTTTTTTTCTAATTAGGGATTGAGAATGGGTGAGTAGAGATTTTCCCTGTGAATTCATACTTCTCTTACAGATCTAAAAAGAATTGATTTTTTTCACCTTACTCATTTCTCTTACATATCTAAGAAGAGTTGATTTTTTTAAAATTTTACTCAGATTTTCCTTTTGGGACAAAGTGGTAACTTCTAAACTTCTTACATGCTAGACCAGAAACAAAAGACTATAATTGAATATTTTATTGATCAGTCTAAAGCCCAACATATACAGAACAATTTTCTCATTCATTTAAAAGACAAAATATCTTCAATATAAGTTCAGTACAGTGTATGTAATGTTTTTGCATTATTTGATAATCTATTATGTGATAAATTTTTTAAAAGATTTTGTTTATTTTTAGAGAGAGGGGAAGAGAAGGGGGAAGAGAGGGAGAGAAACATCCATGTGTGGTTGCCTTTTGCACACACTCTACTAGGACTTGGTCTACAACACAGGCACATGCCCTAACTGGGAGTTGAACTAGCAGCCCCTTGGTTCTCAGGCCAGTGGTCAATCCACTGAGCCACACCAGCCAGGGCTTATGTGATAAATTTTATAATACTCTATCAAACATGGTATTAAATTGGCAGGACTTTTTTTGGAGTGGGGAAGGTGGGAGAAAGAAAGAGAAAGAAATAATGATATGAGAGAGAAACATCGATCAGTTGTCTCTCAAACATGCCCCAGCTGGGGATTGAACCTGCAACCTAGCAATGTGATCTGACAAAGAATTGAAACAGCAACCTTTCTCTTTGTGAGACAATGCCCAACCAACTGAACCACACCAGTCAGGGCAACCAGAAAATTTTATTCTTCAACCGTGATGAATTACCAAAGGCAAGTGGTCATATTAAGCTTTCCCAGTATAATAAAAATAAGAAAATTCATTTTCTTTTCCCCCTAAATAATACATTAATTACTATGATAATGATGGTGACGGTGATGATGCTAATGTAATAGCTAACAATTTAGGTATGCTCCTAAGTGCTTTACATATATCACCTCATTTATTCTCCAGAACATCCTTGAGATAGATTCTATTAATATTTCTGTTTTATAAATGAAAGAATGAGGCACAAAGATATTACCTGCCTCTCACATAGTCACATATTTAATAAGTTACAGAGATAAAATATAAACTTATTCAATCTGACTCTGAATTATTGTGAAAAAGGTTGAAAAAAATCAGGTGTTGGAATCATATTTATTCCTTACAAGATGAATGACCTTTGGCAAGTTGTTGAGTCTTTTCCTGTTTGTTTTCATTTGTTAAATACTAATAATAATTAATCTAACATATTACATTTTGCTTAAATTAGAATATATATAATTTTCCCTTGAATGAACTTTATCAAAATTAGTTCATTCCTTTAGAGGAAACTTAATTTTCTGTCATGTATCATATTACTCTTATTATATTTTATTAATAAAAATGAAAAAGTATATGAATTTAATAGACTTTAGGTTTAAGATTTAGATAGACAATCTCATTTAAACTATATATAATATATATTTTATATATAATATATATATAATATATATATACAGACAGAGAGTTTAATACAACAGTAGGTCCCATATAGAATAAATAGTATATATTTTCTTAAGTTAGGCCCTACCACAACAGTGTTTTTTATCCTCTTATTTTATATTATTTTATTTTAATTTATTTTTAACTTTAGTCTGATCTAGTAGAAATTTGTATCCTTAACACACAGATATATTAATGGTGAAAGGGAAAAAAAGCAAGCAAGTGAAATTGCTACTGTGACCTTATATACTTCTTAGTATCGTGGTACTCAGGCTATGTATCCATTAAGCAAATAGTTTAGCTGATTCAATTTGCAGCAGCTCATATATTTAACTTTTATAGAGCTATTAATGAACTGTAAGGATAAAATTTGCATTCGGGCACCTGAGATTTTCGAGTAGTTTCCAGAAATTAGGTCAAAGGCAGCAGGGAACAATTTATGAAAATGCTTCCAAGCTCTTAAAGGTCTTCAACAGAAACTCAATATAAACGTGGAAGTTTCATCAGGATGAAAATCTTTGCAATGTTGTTTTTAGTATTAGGGAGTAAGAAAGAGAGAGACAGAGACAGAGACAGAGAGGAGAAAAAAGAGGAAAGTAGGCATGTTGAAACGAGGAATGTAAACATATTGAAACTACGTGCGTACTCATTTCTTGGTTAACAGATAAACTTTTATTGCTAAGTAGCTTTTATTAAATTTATCGATAGTTTTCCTATCTTCTTTCTATGTATTTCCCCTGTTCTATGTTGAATATGTATATTTGCATTGATGACTTGTCCTGAATATTGCTTGCTAAACATTTTGTTTGTTATATTTTGAGAAAGGGGTTTGTAATTTTCCCAACTCTGCCGTGTAAGCTTTCCAAAAACAGACTGTATTCCTTGTAGTCCCTGCTACTTTGTTCCATTTTGATATTTTAAAAAGATTTTATTTATTTCTTTTTAGAGAGAGAGGAAGGGAAGGAGAAAGAGACGGAGAGAAACATCAATATGTGATTGCCTCTGATGTACCCCCTACCGGGAACGTGGCCTGCAACCCAGGTATGTGCCATGACTGGGAATCGAACCGGCGACCCTTTGGTTCACAGCCCACACTCAATCTACTGAGCTACACCAGCCAGGGCCCATTTCGATAATTTTTTTTTTAATTTTTATTTTAATTGTTGATCTTGTACAGTTTTCTGTCTTTTATTCTCACCCGAACCCGCCACCCCAGCCCTCCCCACCTCCCTCCCATTTCCACCCCCCCCCATAGTTTTTGTCCATGTGTCCTTTATACTTGTTCCTGTAAATCCTTCCCCTTTTCCCCTGAAATTCCCTCCCCTCTCCCCTCTGGTGACTTTCAGCCTGTTCCCAATTTCCATGTCTTTGGTTATATTATGCTTGTTTGTTTGTTTTGTTGATTAGGTTCCTGTTAAAGGTGAGATCATATGGTATTTGTCTTTCACTGCCTGGCTTACTTCGCTTAGCATGATGCTCTCAAGTTCCATCCATGATGTTGCATAGGGTATGAGCTCCTTCTTTCTTTCTGCTGCATAGAATTTCATTGTATAAATGTACCACAGTTTTTTGATCCATTCATTTACTGATGGGCATCTAGGTTGCTTCCAACACTTGGCTATTGTAAATTGTGCTGCTATAAACATAGGGATACATAGTTTCTTTTGGATTGGGGTTTCAGGGTTCTTAGGATATAGTCCTAGCAATAGAATTGCTGGGTCAAAAGGTATATTCATTTTTAGTTTTTATAGAAAATTCCATACTGTTTTCCATAGTGGTTGTACCAGTCTGCACTCCCACCAGCAGTGCACTAGTGTCCCCTTTTCTCCACAACCTCTCCAACACTTGCTGTTTGTTGCTTTGTTTATGAGGGCCATTCTGACTGGTGTCAAGTGGTATCTCATTGTGGTTTTAATTTGCATCTCTCGGATAGCTAGCGATATCGAGCATCTTTTCATGTGTCTCTGGATTCTCTGTATGTCCTCCTTGGAGAGGTGTCTGCCCAAGTCCTCTGCCCATTTTTTAATTGGGTTGCTTGTCTTCTTAGAGTGGAGTCGTGTAAGTTCTTTGTATATTTTGGAGATTAAACCCTTATCTGAGATATCATTGGCAAATATGTTTTCCCACACAGTCGGTTCTCTTTTTATTTTAATACTGTTTTCCTTGACCATGCAGAAGCTTTTTATTTTGATGAGATCCCATTTGTTTATTCTTTCCTTTATGTCCCTTGCTTTAGGGGACATATCAGTAAAAATGTTGTTGCGTGTAATATCTGAGATTTTCCTGCCTATGTTCTCCTCTAGGACTTTAATGGTGTTACGGCTTATGTTTAAGTCTTTTATCCACCTTGAATTTATTTTTGTGTATGGTGTAAGTTGGTGCTCGAGTTTCATTTTCTTGCATGAAGCTGTCCAGTTCTCCCAACACCACTTGTTGAAGAGGCTATTTTTACTCCATTTTATGTTGCTGCCCCCTTTGTCGAATATTAATTGACTATAGAGACTAGGGTTTATTTCTGGGCTCTCTGTTCTATTCCACTGGTCCACATGCCTGTTTTTATGCCAGTACCAGGCTGTTTTGATTACAGTGGCCTTGTAATACAGTTTGGTATCAGGTATTGTGATCCCTCCTGCTTTGCTCTTCTTTCTCAACATTGCTGCTGCTATTCTGGGTCGTTCATGGTTCCATATAAATTTTTGAAGAGTTTGTTCTATATCTGTGAAATATGCCATTGGCACTTTAATAGGTATTGCATTGAATCTGTAGATTGCTTTGGGAAGTATGGACATTTTGCTGATGTTAATTCTTCCGATCCATGAACACGGTATGTGTTTCCAATTATTTGTGTCTTCCTTGATTTCCTACTTCAGTGTTGTATAGTTTTCTGCATACAGGTCTTTTACCTCCTTGGTTAGGTTTATTCCTAGGTACTTTATTTTTCTTTTTGCTATATCAAATGGGATTTTTTTCTTGATTTCTGCTTCTGTTGTTTCATTGTTGGTATACAAAAATGCCTTTGATTTCTGGATATTGACTTTGTATCCGGCTGTTTGGCTAAATTCATTTATTAGGTCGACCAGTTTTTTGGCCGAGACTATAGGATTTTCTATGTATACTAACATATCATCTAATAACAATGATAGTTTTGTTTCCTCCTTTCCAAGTTGGATGCCTTTTATTTCCTTTTCTTATCTAATCGCTGTGGCTAATACTTCCAATACTATGTTGAATAGAAGTGGAGAGAGTGGGCAGACTTGTCTTGTTCCTGATTTTAGTGGAAAAGAATTTAGTCTTTGCCCGTTGAGTATGATGCTGGCTGTAGGTTTCTCATATATAGCCTTTATTATGTTGAGTAATGCTCCCTCTATTCCCACTTTGCTGAGTGTTTTAATCATAAATGGGTGCTGTACCTTATCAAATGCTTTTTCCGCATCTATTGATATGATCATGTGATTTTTGTCTTTGCTTTTGTTTATGTGATGAATTACATTTACTGATTTGCGAATGTTGAACCATCCTTGCATCCCTGGGATGAATCCCACTTGGTCGTGGTGTATGATCTTTTTAATGTGTTGTTGGATGCGGTTTGCCAATATTTTGTTGAGGATTTTAGCATCTATGTTCATCAGCGATATTGGCCTGAAGTTCTCCTTCTTTGTTGTGCCTTTATCTGGTTTTGGGATTAGGATGATGCTGGCTTCATAAAAAGGGTTTGGGAGTCTTCCATCTTTTTGGATTTTTTGGAATAGTCTGTGGAGAATAGGGGTTAGCTCTTCCTTAAATGTTTTGTAGAATTCTCCTGTGAAGCCATCTGGTCCAGGGCTTTTGTGCGTCGGGAGTGTTTTGATTACTGATTCAATTTCACCACCTGTTATTGGTCTGTTCAGGCTTTCTGTTTCTTTTTCATTGAGTTTTGGAAGGTTATATTTTTCCAGAAACCTGTCCATTTCACCTAGGTTTTCAAATTTCTTGGCATACAGTTCTTCATAGTAATTTCTTACAATCCTTTGTATTTCTGCGCTGTCGGTTGTAATATCTCCTCTTTCATTTCTGATTGTGTTTATTTGAGTCCTCTCTCTTTTTTCTTGATGAGCCTGCTTAAAGGTGTGTCGATTTTGTTGATCTTTCCAAAGAACCAACTCCTGGATTCATTGATCTTTAGTATTGTGCTTTTAGTCTCTATGTCATTTAATTCTGCTCTTATCTTGGTTATTTCTTTCCTTCTACTTGCTCTGGGCTGTCTTTGTTGTTGTTCCTCAAGGTCTTGTAGGCGAAGGGTTAGGTAGTTTGTTTGAGATGTTTCTGTCTTTTTTAGATAGGCCTGTATCGCTATAAGCTTCCCTCTGAGGACTGCCTTTTTTACTGTGTCCCATAAGTTTTGGGTCGATGTGAGTTCATTATCGTTTGTTTCCAGAAACTTTTTGATTTCCTCCCTAATTTCATTCTTGTCCCATTCATTGTTTAATAGCATGCTATTCAATCTCCATGATTTTGAGGGTTTTGGGTTTTCTCCTTGGGGCTGGTTTCTAGTTTCAGTCCCTTGTGGTCAGAGAAAATGCTTGGTATGATTTCAATTTTCTTGAATTTGTTGAGGCTTGATTTGTGTCCTATCATGTGGTCTATCTTTGAAAATGTTCCATGTGCATTTGAAAAGAAAGTGTATTTAGCTTCTTTGGGATGAAGGGCTCTATATATATCAGTTAAGTCCATTTCCTCTAGAGTGTTGTTCAATGCCACAATATCTTTGTTGATATTTTGTTTGGAAGATCTGTCCATTTTTGACAGTGGGGTGTTAAAATCACCTACTATAATTGTGTTGCTGTCTATATCTTTCTTGAAGTCCTCTAAAATTTTCTTGATGTATTTAGGTGCTCCTCCGTTGGGTGCATATATATTTACAATATTTATGTCTTCTTGGTGGATTCTTCCCTTGAGTATTATGAAGTGGCCTTCTGGGTCTCTCTTTATGGCCCTTCTTTTGAAGTCTATTGTGTCTGATATGAGTATTGCTACCCCAGCTTTTTTTTCCTGACCATTTGCTTGGAAAATTTGTTTCCAGCCCTTCACTTTGAGTCTGTGTATGTCTTTTGTCCTGAGGTGGGTTTCTTGTAGGCAGCATATGTGTGGGTCATGCTTTCTTATCCATTCAGCTATTCTATGTCTTTTGATTGGAGCATTTAATCCATTTACATTTAAGGTTATTATTGATAGGTATTTATTCATTGCCATTTTCGTACCTGTGTTCCTCTCTCTCTTTCTCTCTCTGTCTTTTCCTTTCTTCCCTTAAAGCAGTCCCTTAATATCTCTTGCAGCATTGGTTTGGTAGAGGTGTATTCTTTTAGACTTCTTTTGTCTGGGAAGCTCCTTATTTGGCCTTCTATCTTGATTGAAAGCCTTGCTGGGTAAAGTAGTCTGGGTTGCAGGCCTTTGGTTCTCATTGCTTGGAATATTTCTTGCCATTGTCTTCTGGCTTGGAGCGTTTCCATTGAGAAGTCAGATGCTAACCTAATTGGGGCCCCCTTGTATGTTACTTCCTTTTTCTCCCTTGCTGCCTTTAAGATTCTCTCTTTGTCTTGGAATTTTGCCATTTTAATTATGATGTGTCTTGAAGTGGGCCTGTTTGGGTTCCTTTTGATTGGGACTCTTTGTGTTTCCTGGATTTGTGTGGCTTTTTCTCTCACCAAATGAGGGAAGTTTTCCATCATTACTTTTTCAAACAGGTTTTCTATCCCTTGTTCTTGTTCTTCTCCTTCTGGTATCCCTATTATACGAATATTATTCCGTTTCATGTTGTCTTGCATTTCTCTTAAACCCTCTTCATTCATTTCGATATTTTTTAAATCAAATGACTACCTAACCAATTTTGTGAACTAAATCGATAAGTTCAAACATCTGTAAGATATTTTTTTCCTTTAAACTAAATAAAATGCCACTTTTGGTAGTAGATAACAATGCCAAGTACTGGATTTTACTTCTACTGTGCTAAATTTAATTAAGTGAGCCTAATAAACTGAAATGACAAATCAAATATTGTCCTTACATAGAAAACTCCCCTACTGTATGTAAAATGTCATTTAATTTTCCAAAGTTCAAAATATGCACAATTCTTCAAGGAAATACTCATTGTAAACATGAGTCCCACCTATATGTGTTAATTAAGTTCTCTTACAAAGAAATACTTTGCAGAAAACTCTGATAACCTTAAAAGAATGAGTCGTAATAATTTTTACACATTTAAAAATTAAAAAATGTATAAAGAGTGGGAGGAAGTTCTTACACTATCATTAGGTCAAAACCCCATTTTTCCATCATAATATTCAAACAAAGAACGTCATATTCATTTTTAAAATCAAATTTCTGGTTGCTGCTTAAGTCATATGCTCCTCCAAGTTACATCAGAAATCTAGATTTTTAAGACATGTTTTTGGTGGTAAACTGGAAGAGACAGAACAGAATGCAAAATTACTTACACCTGCAGTCATTGATCTCAATAGCAAAATCAAGTGGCTATTTAGTTCACCATTCAATTTTAGCTACATTTTAAGAATAATGGGTGCAACTATTACACAGTTTGAGCACAGACTGCATAAGATTCATATATAGATTGGAATAAAAACTTCACAAAATATCCCCAGTATAACTTTAGCAAACTTTATTCCTCTGGATAAAACATCGCAGTACAACATCTACAATCTCAATCTAAATTTCCCAATCCCTTCTACCTCCCTTCCCTCCTCCCCACTATCTTGTATGAGTAGCTAGGTTAACAAATGCATTAATATAAAGAATAAATAGTCTCCAGGTCCATCCATGCTGTAGCAAAAGGTAGTAGTCCTTCCTTTTATTGCTGCATAGTATTTCATTGTAAATGCACCTCAGCATTTTTATCCACTCATCTACTGATGGGCACTAGGGCTTCTTCCAAATCTTCACTATTGTAAATAAGGCTACTGTGACCATGGGGGTTCATATATTGACCCAGGGATACTCACAACAGTGTGGTGATGGCCTGAGGGAAGGGGTAATGGGGACTGCTTGAAGGTGGGGAAATGGGGAAAATGTGGGGCCAACTATAATAGCATAAACAATAAAAATAAAGAAAACTTTTAAATTAAAGATTGATACAAAGAATAAGAAATCACATTTGTTGCAGAGATTTACATTCATCACAAGTATATTCCTATTTTTAATAAGATATTTTATAGGTCACAGGTTTCACATGAAGACAAGATATCCTAACAAAGCATTAAGTTTTGTTTGTACCAAATACCTCTCTAATGTACCAAAAGCTATGACTTAGTATTCTTTGCATTACCTGTGCCACGCTTGTAGATATGCCAAAAACTGTTGGTTAAATGAATAAATGTACCTGAACAGCCCAAAAAGAACAATAAATACATTAGGCAGAAATATTGAATAATAAACAACTCAAGTATTTCATAGATGATTGTAAACTATGGAGACTGCTTATTTTCAATGCTATACATGGTGTCTACACTTGCTATATTTCTTAGGTTTCTTTTATAATCATAGTAAGCATCACTAGTTACTACTTTCTGTATTTTCTGTAGATCTTTTTAATTGAATTTATTGGGGCAACATTGGTTAATAAAATTATATAGGTTTTGAGTATACAATTCTACAATACATCATCTGTACATTGTAGTGTGTGTTCACCACTCCAAGTCAAGTCTCCTTCCATCACCATTTATCTCCCCTTTCCCATTTTCTACCTCCCCAAATCCCTTTCCCTTTGGCAATCATCATGCTGTTGTCCATGTCTATGAGGATTTTTTTTTTTTTGCTATTAACAGTGATTTTTTTTTTAAAGATTTTATTTATTTATCTTTAGAGGGGAAGGGAAGGAGAGAGGGAGAGAAACATCAATGTGCGGTTGCCTCTTGTATGTCCCCTGCCGGGAACTGGCCTGGCAACCCAGGCATGTGCCCTGACTGGGAATCGAACCGCGATCCTTCGGTTCGCAGGCCCGCGCTCAATCCACTGAGCTACACCAGCCAGGGCAACAGTGATTTTTGTACAGATAATACATGCATTTCATACAAAAGATATAAAATACATTTACTGCCAGTTTACTTCTCTAGAGGCAACTACTTATATTAAATTTTGGAAAGTACTTTTATAGAAGGAATATATCTATATATAGCTCACTTTTTAAAATCTTCATATGAGGACATGTTTTGTTGATTTTAGAAAGAGTAGGAGAGCGAGAGAGAGAGGGAGAGAGAGAGAAACAGTGATGGGTTGCCTCCTGTACACACCCTGAACAGGGACCAAACCTGCAACTCAGATATGTACCCTGATTGAGAATGGAACATGCAAACTTTTGGTGTATAGGATGACACTGCAATGAACTTAGCCATCTGGCCAGGATGTAGATAGCTCATTTTAAAAAAATACGCACTTGATTGCATAATATTTTACCTTATACATCATGAATATAATTTTATATTGGTATATATAGAAATACCTCATTCTTTTCAGTAACTGCATAGTTTACATTGCACAGCTGCACCAGAATTTACTTTACCAATTTTTATTCATGAAGATTTTTTCAGTCTTATACTACTATAAATATATTGTAGCGAATATAATTGTATATTTTACATATGTGTGAATGTATGTGAATGATATGTTCCTAGAAATATATGTGTTCAGGTGCAATACATAAATATCTTTAACTTTAGTACATAATGACATATTATTTTCCAGGGAGGTATACCAAATTATATTCCCACCACCAGCATAGGGAGTTCTTCCAAATCTTCATATTGGAAATTGTCAATCATTTAAATTTTTATACTGATGGATATGAGTAATAATTAGTTCTAATTTTATTTTGCTGATTACTAATGAGTTTGAGTACCTTTTCTTATGCCAATTTCTTATTTGCTTACCTTATAGTAAAATGCTTTTTAAATTCTTTTCTACTTTGTTTTCTACCACTTTTATATAAACTATAGGGTTTAGATTTGAATTTTTATTGGTATTATTAATATATCCTTTCACCCCATGGCTTATATGTTCATTCTTTAATGGCAAGTAACAAAAGTTCTTAATTTCAATACAGTTACAAATTTATCAACCTTTTCCATTATGTCTACTCCTTTCCCTACTCATGAAAATATTCCCCATGTTATCTTCCAAAAGCTTTATTGTTTGCTTTTAGAATTCAGATTTCCAATTCATATGATATGTTGGTGGAAGGGTGAGGCAAAACTCAATGATCTTTTTCTTCATAAAAAAAAATTATCCATGTAGGAAAAGGGAAAGGTGGAGAGAGGTTCCAAGATGATTGCAGAGCAGCTGGAAGCTCCATCTACTTGTTCCCAGCTCTGGACTGGTCTTGCAGCTAAACTACAGAGCAAACGACTTGAAAATCCAGTTAAGTGTGTGTGAAAGCATGAGTGAGTGAATGTGTACATGGGCAAGTGTGTGTGTGTGCTTGTGCATTGGCAAGTGTGTGTACATGTGCACAAGTGTGCGAGTGTCTGTCCATCTGTATGGGTGATTGGGGGTAAGTGGTCTGGACTCTCCTGGTAAAGCCATTGCTGCTGCCACCACCCAGCCTGGTGCTTCTGGCTGCAAGTTTGGATCATGTGCCATTTTGTGAAATTTACAAAATCCTCCTCATGAAGAAGCTGCTGGAGTAGCCACACCATGGTGCCCAGCCTTGCCTTCATGCCCTCTAAGCCAGGATGGGCAACTAGGAGTCAGGGTCCAGGGGAGTGCAGTATTTGTTAAGGAGGGGGCTGTTGCCTCCCTGGCCCCAAGTGCCACTGAAACTGAGAGCCAGAAAGAGTCTATCTGCGGAGGGTGAGGATCACCCAAAGGAGCTGGGAACAGCAGCGGTGGAGTGAGGTGGCCAGGGTGGCGCTCACTGTGGAGGCCACAGTGAGAATGAAGCAGCAGGAGCTCAAGGCTGAGACTCACTGGAGGGGGCAGTGCAAGGGCTCCACTATCATCCTGTGTCATAATTTTACTGCTGGACTCTTCCCCCACGCCATTAGGATGATATGAGACTTGAAAGAAAATGATGCATACAGGATACATTCTATTGATTTGGGAGAGAAGGGGAGAGGCATCCAGTCTGAGAGAGAAGCATCCATAGGCGGCTTCCTGTCTGTGCCCTGACTGGATATCCAACCCACACCAGAAGCCGTCTCCAAGCAGAGGGCATGGTAGGAGTAGATCACCTTAATCAGCTAGCGGGAGGGGAGTTCCCACCAACGAATGAGCCAATAACAATCAGGACCCAAATACCACAAAAGAGTCCACATAACCCACAGAAGAGATATTCCCAGAGCATCCATATCAGCAGATCAAGGAGTCTGCATGGGGGGTGGGCTCTCTCTGCTGGGGAGAGACAAATACCACTGCACAGAAACCCATCATCTTTTTTTTTTTTTTCCCTATGCGGGCAAAGCACAGGCTTTGTGCTTACTGTTACTCACTTTGGGCCCCAGTGAAGCGTGGATGGCATGGACTGGAGTCACACAAGGCAAGTCTGGAGTGGGAGGCACTGTGAAGAAACTTAGAGAGCAGCTGTGGGATTCTGAGAGCCCAGATATACCTGGACTCCACAGCAGCCATCTTTCCTGAGAAGAGCTAGCCCCTCCCATGGGAAAATCAGTTACCTCACCCTGGGGGATACCACTCCCCTGACCCTCTGGAATTCCCCTTTCCACAGTCTCTGAAAATCTGTTCACTCCACCCCACACCTGTTTTGTTCTTTTTTCAGTTTTGCTCTGCTTTGTGTTCTGGTTTTTTTCCTTGTCTCCCATCCTGCATCTTAATCCTTGCTGAGGAGACAGCAACATAAACAGACTCAGAGGTCATCAGAGACTGATGGTAGGGCACAGCCAATTTTTACACCATCCTGAGAAACAGATTGGTGCTTCCCCCTGATGGGAGAGCCACAGAAACACCCTTCCAGTGTCTGGCAGACCCAAAACCTGGGCTCTGGAGATCTACTATCCCCTACCCCCAGCCGAGTACAGGGGAATAATCCCAGACAGACTCAGACTAGTGGCTTGTGGGAGGAGAAATGTACCCACCATCTTCCCTGAAGTCTGAAAGACACCTGCCATGGGAGATCCAGGAATCACAGTCCCCCTGTTTCTGCTAGAAGCCCTCTCAGAAACAATCAAGTCTGAGACTAGTCTAAGGTTGACAGCAGGCCAGCAGGCAACCAGGCCAGCAGGCAGAGACAAGCACAGGCAGGGCCTGCAATGACTTGAGATGTTTACTGACATACCCCTGGACCCAGTGCTGATAAAAGCCAGCTTTTCAGAGCAGCTTGGCCCACCCTAGGAGAAGCCAAGCCCACAAGAATCAGGCACAGACTGTGGATTCCTGTAGCTTTGAAAAGGCTGACAAGGGCCAGACATGGACAGTGCTTAACATTGGCTTACACCAGACTCAGATCTCAGAGTGCTTTCCAAAAAGAGAAGCGAGCACGCAAGTTTAAATTCTGCTGAGATGAATCCACTTGGCTCACTTTTCATTATTTTTGCTATTTGTTCTTTTTTTCATAGTTTTTTTTTAATTTTTTTAATATATTTTATTGATTATGCTATTACGGTTGTCTCATTTCTCCCCCATCATTCTCCTACACCCTACACACCCCCTCCCACCCACATTCCCCCCCTTTAGTTCATGTCCATGTGTCATAAGTTCTTTAGCTTCTACATTTCCCACACTGTTCTTGCCCTCCCCCTGTCTATTTTCTACCCACCATCTATGCTACTTGTTCTCTGTACCTTTTCCCCCTCTCTCCTCCTCCCACGCCCCTGTTGCTAACCCTCCCTATGATCTCCATTTCTGCGCTTCTGCTCCTGTTCTAGTTGTTTCCTTAGTTTGCTTTTGTTTTAGGTGTGCTTGTTAATATCTGTGAGTTTGCTGTCTTTTTACTGTCATATTTTTTATCTTCTTTTTCTTAGATGAGTCCCTTTAACATTTCCTATAATAAGGGCTTGGTGATGATGAACTCCTTGAACTTGACCTTATCGGAGAAGCGCTTTATCTTCCCTTCCATTCTAAATGATAGCTTCGCTGGATAGAGCAAGGGAGACTCCCAGCCTCACAGGAGAGTTTGTTGGAGAGACCCACAGGGTCCTAGAATGTACATGAGCCTACCCACAAGGAAATTAGCACCAGAAGGGCCCGATTTGCTTGGGGAAAGCAGGGGAAGGGACTGAAATCTGAGAGAGAGGGTAGCAAGCACCATTGTTCTCTCTCAGACCCCACCCCACATATAGCATCACAACTCTGTGACTGGGCTGCCCCACCCTGGGGAACACCTAAGGCTCCACCCTTCACTACTTAACAGCCATGATCAGACCAAAAACAAAAACAAAAACAAAAACCCAAAAATGGCTCAAACGGGAGAACAGATCAAAGCCCCAGAGCCAATTCATCTAAGCAACCAAGAGATAGATAGCCAACCTATTAGATGCACAGTTCAAAGCTCTGGTGATTAGGATGCTCACAGAATTGGTTGATTTTCGTCGCAAAATAGATGAACAAATGAAGGCTATAATAAGTGAAATGAGGGAAAATGCATGGGGAACCAATAGTGATGGGAGGAAAATGGTAACTCAAATCAATGGAGTGGACCAGAAGGAAGAAAGAAACAAACAAACAGAAAAGAATGAAGAAATAAGAATTCAAAAAAGGAGGAGAGGCTTAGGAACCTCCAGGACATCTTTAAACCTCCCAACAACCGAATTATAGGGGTACCAGAAGGGGAAGAAGAAGAGCAACAAGTGGAAAACTTATTTGAACAAATAATAAAGGGGAACTTCCCCAATCTGGCAAAGGGAATAGACTTCCAGGAAGTCCAGGAAGCTCAGAGAGTCCCAAAGAAGTTGGACCCAAGGAGGAACACACCAAGGCACGTCATAATTACATTAGCCAAGATTCAAATGAAGGAAAGAATTCTAGAAGCAGCAAGGGATAAGGGCACAGTCACCTGCAAAGGAGTTCCCATCAGACTGTCAGCTGATTTCTGAAAAGAGACCTTACAGGCAAGAAGGGGCTGCTATTTGTTCTTTTTCATAGCTCTTTTGTTGTTTTTTTAAATATATTTTATTGATTATGCTATTACAGTTGTCCCATTTCTCCCCCATCATTCCCCTCCACCCTACCCACCCTCTCCCACCCACATTCCCCCCTTTAGTTCATGTCCATGGGTCATAAGTTTTCTAGCTTCTACATTTCCCATACTATTCTTGCCCTCCCCCTGTCTATTTGTTTCCCATTATCTATGCTACTCATTCTCTGTACCTTTTCCCCCTCTCTCCTCCTCCCATGCCCCTGTTGCTAACCCTCCATATGATCTCCATTTCTGTGGTTCTGTTCCTGTTCTAGCTGTTTGCTTAGTTTGCTTTTGTTTTAGGTGTGGTTCTTGATAGCTATGAGTTTGTTGTCTTTTCACTGTCATAGTTTTATCTTCTTTTTCTTAGATAAGTCCCTTTAACATTTCATAATAAGGGCTTGGTGATGATGAACTCCTTGAACTTGACCTTATCTGAGAAGCACTTTATCTTCCCTTCCATTCTAAATGACAGCTTTGCTGGATAGAGCAATTTTGGATGTAGGTCCCTGCTTTTCAAGATTTCAAATATTTCTTTCCAGCCCCTTCTTGCCTGTAAGGTCTCTTTTGAGAAATCAGCAGACAGTCTGATGGGAACTCCCTTGTAGGTGACTGTCCCCTTATCCCTTGCTGCTTCTAGAATTCTCTGCTTCATTTTAATCTTGGCTAATGTAATTACAATGTGCCTTGGTGTGTTCCTCCTTGGGTCCAACTTCTTTGGGACTCTCTGAGCTTCCTGGACGTCCTGGTAGTCTATTTCCTTTGCCAGATTGGGGAAGTTCTCCTTTATTATTTGTTCAAATAAGTTTTCCACTCGTTGCTGTTCTTCTTCTCCTTCTGGGACCCCTATCATTCGGATGTTGGGATGTTTAACGATGTCCCGAAGGTTCCTAAGCCTCTCCTCATTTTTTTGAATTCTTGTTTCTTCCTCGTCTTCTGTTTGGTTGTTAGTTTCTTCCTTCTGGTCCACTCCATTGATTTGAGTCCCAGTTTTCCTTCCATCTCTATCAGTTCCCCATGCATCTTCCTTCATTTCACGGATTGTAGCCTGCATTTTTTCATCTAGTTTGTGAGCAAAATCAACCAATTCTGTGAGCATTTTGATGACCAGTGCTTTGAACTGTGCATCTGACAGGTTGGCTATCTCTTCACTGCTTAGAGGAATTGGCTCTGGGGCTTTTATTTGTTTTCCGGTTTGAGCCATTTTTGGTGGGTTTTTTTTTGTTGTTGTTGTTTTGGTTTTGGTCTGGTTGCGGCTATTACGTAGTGAGGGGGTGGAGCCTTAGGTGTTCCTCAGGGCAGGGCAGCCCAGTCGCTGGGTTGTGACGCTATAGGTGGGGGCGGGGTCTGAGAAGCAGCAATGACGCTTGCTCCGCTCTCTCCCGTACTCCGGTCCTTTCCGCTGCTTCCCCTTCACCTGGATTATCTGTGCACGCAGGCGTGCTGTTACGTAGTGAAGAGTGGAGCCTCTGGCGCTCCCCAGTGCGGGGCAGCCCAGTCGCTGGGTTGTGACGCTGTATGTGGGGGTGGGGCCTGAGAGGGAGCAATGGCGCCTGCTCCGCTCTCTCCTGGATTCAGTCCCCTCCGCCACTTCCCCTCCGCCTGGACCGTCTGCGCGCTCGAATGTGAGACCACCTGGTCAGTCAGCCAGCCGCCTTGTGCGGCCTCACTGGGTCTGCACAGTTGCCCCCCTGTGCCCAGGGTCCGCCAGCTGCTGCCTGTGGGCCCCGGGACCGCCAGCCGCCGCCCGTGCACCTGGGAACTGCCAGCCGCTGCTGCTTGCGTTCCTGGGCCCGCACCTCCACTTTCTCCCGCCGCGACTCTGCCCCTCTTACCAATCTGGATGAATGGTTGCTGGACTTCCGTACAGTTCAGTTTTCTATAAGTTCTGGTTGTTTTCTTGTTTCTAAATATTTGTTGTCCTTAATTTTGGTTGTGAGAGGAGGCACAGTGTGTCCGCCTACGCCTCCATCTTGGCTGGAAGCTATTGTTTTAACTATTTTTTCTTTTATTTTTGGTGCTCTAATTTTTCTTTCATATCTCTTATTCCTCTTTTACCTTTGATTACTCCATTATACCCTTCTGCTCTCCTTTTGTTAATTTTGTTACTTTTTCTGTGTTTCTTTCCCCATTTTCCTCTTTTAATTCATTACTAGTATTACCTCTCTTCCCCTTCCTCCTTTAATAATCACTTTTCTTTCCTTTGGTCTTCTCATATTCTTCTTTCTTTTTCTCCTTTCTCTACTATTCAGTTTCTCTTTCTGCTTTTATTGTTCTTTGCTCTCTTGTTGCTGATATTGCAGTTGTGGTTGTGGTGGTTGCTTGTTTTGGTGTTGTTTTGTGTTGTTTTACTTGGTTGAGCCTTGTAGTCAGCCAGCCAGAAGGAAGTTCCCACCAATGATTGAGACAATAAAAATTGGGACCTAAATACAACAGGAGATTCCACATAACCCACCCAGATGAAATTCCTAGAGCATCCAGATAAGGACATCAAAGAGTCTTCACCAATGGGTCCAACAGAACTCCTAACATATAAGGAGACTCCACAAAACAGAGAGTTAAGGCAGATCAATACAATACATAGGAACAAACCTAAGGAGACAACTAAAATGGGGAGACAAAGAAACAAACCCCAAATGAGAGAAAAGGAGGAATCTCCAAAAAGAGCTAAATGAAATCCAGGCAAGCAATTCATCAGACATACAGTTCAATGTAATTATTATAAGGATGCTGAAGGAACTTAGAACTACAAAGAACATAGTGGAAATGACAGCAGCATAAAAAGGGACATAGAAACCTAGAATAACAATCAGTTGGAAATGAAGAATGCAATATGTGAAATGAAGGATACACTAGAAGGAATTAAAAGCAGACAAAGCAGAGGATAGAATCAGAGTTTGAAGACAAGGTAGAAAAAAGCACCCAGTCATAGCAGCAGAATGAAAAAAAAGATGCAAAAAGAACAAGGTTAGTTTAAGGGAGCTTTGGGACAACATGAAACATAACAATATTCATATCATAAAGATACCAGAAGGAGAAGAAAAGGACTTTTTTTTTTACATGTTATCTATTGCTGCATAACAATTTACACCAAAACTTAGTAGCTGTATTAGTCAGAGATATCCAGAGAAGCAGAAAAAATAGGATAAACATAGGAAGATATTTATTATAAGGAATTGGTTCACACAATTATGAATGTTGAAAATTCTCACAATCTGGAAGCTGAAGACCTAGGAAACCCAAAGTAGTAAATCAGTCCCAGTCTGAAAGATCTAAGAACCAGGGATTCTGATGTACATTCCAGTTCAGGTTTGAAGGCCTAGTAAGCAGAAGCATGGTGGGCAAGGGATAAATTGCTCATGCAATTAGGAAGAAAAATAAGTGCAAATTTTTCCTCTTTTTGTCTTTGCACTATTCAGAATTCCAATGAATTGGGTGATGCCCACCCACACTGGGGAAAGCAATCTATTACTGGGTTCACCATTCAAATGCTAATGTATTCCAGTAACACTCTTACAGACATACTGAGAAATAATGTTTAATCTTAGCACCCCATGGCCAGGCAAATTGGCACATAAAATTAACCATAACAGTGAAAAAAACATTTACTTACTATCACAGTTTCTGTAGGTCAGGAATATACATGCAGTTTAACTAAGTGTTGTGTTTGAGAGTCTCTCACAGGCTGCAGTCAAGGTGCTAGCCAGGTCTGAAGTCATCTCAAGATTCAACCAGGGAATAATAGGTTTTCAAATTCAGTTACTTGATGGTTGAGACAACTTAGTTGTTTGAGGCTTGTTAGACTAAGAGCCTCAATTACTTGCTGGCTATTGACTGAAAGCTGCTGCCCTTGGTGTCTAAGCCCCAGGACTGCTTACACCATGGCAACTGGCTGTATCACAGTGAGCAAGTGACACCAAGAGAATGTCACAAAAACTGAAATCAAACTTTACTAACATAATATTGGAAGAGACATTTCATCACCTTTGCCATATTTAATTCAAAGCAAGTCACTATGTCGTGCCCATTTCAAGTGGAGGGGATTACACAAAAGTGAGGTTATCACATGCTGGCCTCATGAAACATGTTGGAAATAGTTCCTTCTTTTTCAGTTCTCTATAACTGTACGTATTATGTGTTTGTATTTTCCTCAGGTGTATTATCGCTTAGTGTTATACTATCCCTTTGATATAATATCATTTATTAATTTTAAATATAATGTAATATAGTATATTTAATATACTATAGCTTGATATCAAGTCTATTAATTTTTATATGAATAAACACAAATGTAAAATATGCTATTTAAAGTAAATTTATATACTAAGTATATATTTCAAATGTATAATATAATACAGGTGTGGGCAAAAATAAGTATATACTGGTTCATATGGTAAAAGACATGCATGTTATGATTATTCTGAAATAATAATAAGAAGAAGAAGAAGAAAAATAATAATTACAGAAGAATAATTATACAAGAACAATAATACAAAAATAAACTCTGTGTTTTGTGTACTCACAACTGTAAACCTACTTTTGCCAACTAGTGTATAATATAATACAATATAATATATATCTCATGATAAACTCTGGGTTTAGAGCTAATAAAATTAGTTTATCAGGATCGATGAAGTGGAGTCTGCCCCAGTGGCCCAACCTAGGCCACAAATCTAAAACTATGTCAATCTACACTTACATGAACACCTAACAAGGAAACCCAACATACACCAATCACAATCCTCTATCTCAGCTTTAGATAGCTTACCTTTTCCTAAAATTAGGACCTGCAAACTCTGTAAGGAAATCCCCAACCTCCTAGCTAATCACACCCTCATTTCACAGTGCCTTCTTCTAAGAGTCTGTAAAACTCACTCTCCCCAAAATCCTTCTAGAAGAATGTTCCACTGATTATGAGGCACTGTACAGGCCCCAGCTCATGGATTGTTTTCAATTGAATAAAGGACATCAAACTCATTACTAAATTATTTTATTTTGTCATTTGACAGTTTTGGTGATGAGACGGCACCTGATGACAGCTGCCAAAGAAAGTCCATAGAGGCAAGTATAAGTATCACCAGAACCCTTTTGGTTTTCTGCCTCATGGGCTGTTCCCCAGGATCTCCAAGATCTTGGGTCAGCTTTATTATATTAAACTCATTCATTTTGCATTCTGAGCTCTCTGAGTTATTTTATCCATATCCTTGAGAGTGGATAATTGAGGTGTGAGAGACTCCAGATTTTCCCAGGTGAGACATTTGGGTCTGTGGCCTACCACATCTACAACTACATCACCTGCATGAGGTCCTAACAGGCCCTAGAAACTGTGCATAGGCAGCCAGGAAAAGTATGTCTACTTGAATTAGGGAGGATTATTTCAAAAAAGGAAAATAATGGGTGCCCCTCAGTCCAAGAAAGCAAGATGGTAATCCTTGGGGGATTCATAGAGCCTTGAATTAAATCCACAGCATAAACCACTGAAGGACTTGGGGAAATAATTTACAACAAGAAATTCAGACTCTGACTTATGGCACATCAAAATCTAAGTAGGCACAAGTCACACTATTAAAAGCTATTAGGGCATCCACCACTATAAAAAAATTTCATGAAATTAATAACAGTTCTACTGCTAATGGAATTCTCAAAAGCCAAAGCTGCAAAATTAGTAGACATGTGCAGAGCATTAAAAGCTGTTTGAGCATTTGTCACCTAACTCTTAAGGCTTCTATGTTAGGATAAGTTAGTCACAGAATGTGTTAAATTGACAGTAGGTCACCTGCCAATGCCAAGAGAATTTCTGTGCAATGAGGTACATTGTAAAGCACCGCAAAATCCACAACCCAATGGCACACCCTTCTTAGGTATTAATTTGGCTCTGAGACACCAAAGACTGAGCTAAATTAATGGGATCCTCAAGTTTCAAAGAAATGACCCCTGGCTGGTGTGGCTCAGTGGATTGAGCCTGTGAACTGAAAGGTCACCAGTTTGATTCAGTCAGGGTACATGCCTGGGTTGTAGGACAGGTGTCTGGTTGGGGGTGTGCAAGAGGCAACCGATCTATGTTTCCCTCACACGTTATGCTTCTTTCTGTCTCTCCCTTCCTTCCCCCTCTCTAAAAATAAATAAATAAAATATTTTTAAAAACAAAGGAAAGAGTACATCTGCTTATTTTATGTCTAAGAACTGTGTACCAGAAGCTATAGATAACTACAAAAATGACAACTTCTTACTAAGACAACCTGGAAGTAAAATGTCAATAATGGGGAATGTTCTGAGGAGAGTAAATATGCCACCCCAAATATTCTACCTTGCAGTATTGATTATTATAAATTAAAGTTACTTGAGAAATAGCCAGTGCACAAAGTACACACTGACCCTCCTTTGTCCCCCAGAAATCAGGAAATAACCCTCCCATGAAAGCTACCCTCTCAATACTAGGAGGGAAGAAAGCATTCTAATCATCAGAAATAGGGAATTTATGTCTGAGAAGACATAAATATAAATCAACCTTGTTACTTCACTAATTTACTACTCCAAATCTCTTTGTCTTGTTAGTTCTTCACAAATGTATTGTTTCTTTGTGTAAAGGCATAAAAGCTACCTGATTTGGTCACTTTTTTATTCTAATAAATGTATGAATTTAAATTTATTATTGTCCTGTTAATCTGCCTTATATCAATTTAATCATTAGCCCAGCCAAAAAATCTTGAAGGGAAGAGGGGGAAATTTTTCCTCCCCTATAGCTCCAGTGAGATAAGATCATTCATTTAAGAAGTGCACTTGATAGCAAAGATTTTGTAAGGGTTCCGAAACCAAATGGAGTGGCATATCTCTTTTGTTTGGCATACAGAATCTGTTGAAAGTATTCAAGATTCCAACATAGCTTCACAGAAGGTTCATTACAGAGGGCTAATGAAAAATTAGACACCCTAGGTATGTAAAACTGATGTGACTCCTACTACTTCCCTCTATCTGAGTCTACTAATCTTCTATCTGAATTTCCCTTTCTCTCTAAAGAGGCTCTAAAACTGTAAACAAAAGTCTGCCAAGTTAGTGGCCTTACAGACAATCCCTGTATCTACCTTCTCAGCAAATCCTCCATATGGACCCCTCTCAGACTTGAGTGAGTCTGATGTATTCTCTGATAAATTGCTATTAGATATTCCCTTAAACTAAAACTAAAATTAATTCAAAACATTGGTCCATTGATGTAAATACCAGAGCTACACTCTCTACTTTACACCCCACATGCACAAAACCCTGCAGATAGAATTTTGGGAAAAAGGGCAGAAGCCAGCCAAGAATGAAAATCCTTACAAGTCAGCTCTCCCAGATCTTTGTAGTGGCCAATTGAGAAAGGAAGGTAAAATTTCACGTGCTGCTTCCTTTGAAAGTTCAGACCCATTAATTAGTGATCCTTTCTCTCCAAAGGTGAGCTATTATCTTCTTGTTTTGCTTTCTGTCCTAAAAACCTGACTTGGCAAGCATCAGGTTGAACACCCCCAAAATGTGGGTGGTCAGAACCCCATTTGCAGATATGGCCAGCCAGAAATAAGGGTTGTGCTTCATGTGTGACTGGGGTCTTACCGACAGTTGCCAGATCTCAGGGGAATTGTTTAAATCTTTCTTTCTTTGGCTATCTTAAGGAGTACCTCCCAAAGATATCTTTGAGAGAACAGTATCTTTTGAACCTTCTTTGTGGATGTCTCTTGATCCAAGGGATTGTTCAGTACCGTCAAGAATATTGATTGTCCTGGCTGAAACCTAACAAGATAGTTGAAAGATTTGTTTGTTTGAATTTGTTTGTTTGTTTGTTTTAAAGCAGCTGTAGGGTCAGAAGTTGGCCTAATTGGGAGCTGATATTAAGAGGCTGATAGGAATTTTTAGGTTTTCTTTACTACACTAAATAAAACTATATACCCAAGGGAAGAAAAGCATTCCAAAGACAAACAACTCTAAATTTAGAAAATGTAATCACATTTTCTCTGTGGTCCAATTAAAATGTTTTATTTTCTTTTAATAGATTGTTGGCTGCATTTGCAGTTATTAGTAGGTTTTGTGTTAATTCTGTCATAATATACATTGTTTATATTTTCTGGTTTTATTTCTTTATTTACATTATTTTGTGCTTACTATTTTCTTTGCATTGTTTGCATATATTTATTTTTTAAGATTTTATTTATTTATTTATTTTTAGAGAAGGGAATGGAAGGAGAAAGAGACAGAGAGAAACATCAATGTGTGGTTGCCTCTCATGTGGCCCCCAATGGGGACCTGGCCCGCAACCCAGGCATGTGCACTGACTGAGAATCAAACTGGTGACACTTTAGTCTGCAGTCCACACTCAATCTATCGAACTACATCAGCCAGGGCTGTATATATATATTTTTAATAATATGAAGGCTTGAGATATAATTTTAGTTTTCAAAGGGATTTTCTTTTATAACTGTAATTTTTAAAATAATACTCTATTTCCTGTGATAATACCAATAAGATTCCATGCATAATAATGGAAGTATTATGCATTCACTTTTTGTAATTTCTTTTACCTATCCCACCACATGATTTTATTTTTTTGGTTCTCATATATTTGATCTTTTATCATTATATATGTAATCTATTTCTGTTTTTAAAAGTTTTATTTATTGTTAGACTAAGGGGAAGGGAGGGAGAAAGAGAGGGAAAGAAACATCAATGTGTGGTTGCCTCTCATGTGGCCCCCACTGGGGACCTGGCCTGCAACCCAGGCATGTGCCCTGACTGGGAATGGAACTGGCGACCCTTTGGTTCACAGCCTGCGCTCAATCCACTGAGCCACACCAGCCAGGGCAAGAAATCTACTTCTTGATTTATTAGCCTTGAGCAATATATTTTGAAAAAAAATTTTTGACCCTCAGGCATTAAAAAACTAAGAAATCTATTTTCATTACCTTCTATTTTTTTTTTGTTTTACACCCCAGTCCAACTTTATCTGGTCAGAATGTTACTATAGTATTATGATTTATAATATTAAATTCCTGCTCTAAAACAATACTCTCAGTTTTAGAGCTGTGGTTTAATAGATTTAATTGTTACCACCTAATTGTTTAACATTGTTTCTCTTTCATTGGTTTTCCACAATTCATCCTCTATTAGTTTAGATCAATGGGATATGTGTGAACTGTACTCCATGAAATTTTTGCACATTCAAAATGTTACTCTTTTATGAAATTTAATTAATATTTGGTTGGGGTAACATTTAGAACGTGTTCTTTTTTTAAGGGTTTGATCATCATTCTGCTGTCTTCTAATATTGCAAGGTGATTTGGAAAATTTGGAGAGTTGTTTGGTTTCTTTCCCTTATATATGACTTCCCATTTTTATTTGGATGCACAAAAGAATTTTCTTTACGTTTGCAGCCAAGGAAGTTTATTATGGTATGTTTTGTGTTTCATTGTTGTGTGTCAATTTTTCTTTGGGACTTACTGTGCCCATAAAAATATATAAATTAAAATTTTATATCCAGAAAAAGGTTTATGAATTATACCTTTAAATATTAATGTTATATTCTATTTCTGTGATTCTCATCTTTGGTGATACCAATTATGCCTAAGTTGATGTTTTTGTTTATCTTCTATATTTATCATTTTAAGGCAATCTTTTTTTAAACTTCTTGCTCATGTCCATATCTTTCTTTTTTTAACTTTACTTTTATTGTTGACACTGTTAGAGTTGTCCCCATTTCCCCTCCTTTGTCTACCTCCACCCAGCCCCCACCCCCTCCTTCCCTCTGACCATCCTTTCTTACCAGCTCTCCCCAATTTTCATTTCCACATTCCTTGATGTGTTTTCAACAGTTTGATTTCACTTATTCTGTATTGAATTTAAGATGGCTTTATTTTTCTTCTCCTTTTTTTTTTCTGTTGAATTCTGCTGGCTCATGTTTTGTCTCTTTCTATTGCTTTACTACTTCTTCTCTGACTTCTTATATCACTGTTTTGAACTCATATTTTATTTTTATCAGCTTTATTGAGATATAATGAACATATAACATGTAAGTTTAAGGTGTACAAAGTGATGATTTATTATATGTACTCATATATAGTGAATTAGCTCTTACTTTGCAGAGATGATTGTTTTTATTCAGTTACTTGGATTTATAACAATATATTTAGTTGTATCTCCTGTTAATTCAAAGTGTTTTATTGTGAGTATTGTTTACCTACCATTTACTTACCTTTTCCCATTCATTATATCTTGTTGTGATAGTTTTATAGATGTTTTGCTGATTCTTCATTAGTGATTACTTATCTTTGAATAAACTAAGTATGCTTGGAATAGCAGTTCACAGGTGTTTATATGGGGGAAGGTCCTTTATGACACAGAGTTATGTGTGAGTTATTTAAATTTTTACTTCTCCCTAACTGACCATAGACTACTTCTTATTTAATACTTCAATAAACCTAGCTTCTTTTTATGTCTAACGTAATACAGGGAATACAGGGAAGTGCTGTGTAAATGGCCTCACTCTGCTCTCTAAATGACCGATTGGCAATTTTAGCTCTACCATTTTGAAATTTGTAGCTGCCGATTTTCTTTCAATGTGTACTTACAGGTATCTTCTGAGTTTCTCTGTATCCGACAGCTCTTCCCCCACATATCATAGCACAAAGTTACACAAGTCTTCTAATTTTATGGAAATTTGTGGGGTTTTCACAAGAATATTATTGTGGCATGGGTTTTAATAGCAGTAGGTATTAATTTTTTTTATTACTTCTTAACACTAGATGTCTAGAAAACTCACCTTACTTACATTTTGAAATATCTATACTTAAGAGATTCCCTTTTCCCCATTTAATATAGTTCTTGCCTCTTTATATATCTATAATAAATATTGAATAACATTTAAATTAGAAACCCCTCGATTATTTAAATATTTAGATGTTTAATGTGCTACAAACCATTTATCAAGTGTGTTTTCTTCTGGTAAAAGTTTTATATATATTATTAACCCTCTAAGTTACTCAAGCTTACCTATGTGTGCTCAATTCATCAAAGAATGTATTTTTGCAAATTATAAATGACCTTTTCAACATTGTAGACGACTTTTTCAGTATCAGCTACAGACTCTGTTTTAGTTTCTTTCTTAATGCTGTCACACAAAATTGTCTAAATATGTGTCATCTACAAGTTTATAATGAACTCTGTGTGCTAAGCACTGTATCAAATCAGTTCATTAGCAGCTTTACCAATCATTTTCTTTTTTCATTGTTTCTTTCTATCACTGCTGCCAGCTGTGGCCGAGTTCCAAAATGTCATCTAATGACCTAAAACAGCTTAGGACAGTGAGATAGATTTTTAACTTATTAAAGATTTTCCTTGAATACTCCAGGTGAAATCCTACTGCCAATAACTTTTTGTGGCATGGCAGAAATGCACATGTGATTATAGATATAGACAGATAGGTAGATATAGATTGATAGATATAAATAAAATGATATGCATGTGCATGCAAACATGTAAATAAACATCAAGCTCATTATTGTATGTAATCCTCACTTTATAAATTAATTTGGTTATAAGAAATTTATTTAGTTTAATAGATGGAGAAAATTATTTGTCTTGTATTAAAAATTATTTAAATTTTCAAGGCCAGATAATGAAAAATCTATATAACCAATATAACTCAGCACTGAATTAAAGTACTTGGGACTACCACTTGTTGGAATGGATTGTGGGTAATTTTCAAAGTAATAAAAATATAGTTTTAAATAAGTTTTTTTCCAAAGATGTTCATCAAAGTGTTGTTTATATAGTGTACAGTTGGGAATGGTAAAGTTAATTTCTGTATGTGTTAGATTATGTTTATATAGAGTCCTGATATCCTAGAGAAAAGCTTATCATAATAATTTTAAGGGCAATAATTTCACAACACAAAAGTACATAGTGGTGGTGGTGCTGCTGTTGGTGGTATTAGTCTGGGTAGCAGCAACAGCAGCAACTAATATTCATTGAATGCTTACAAAAATCCAGGTGTTATGAAAAGAGTGTTGCATGTATTATTTCATTTAGTCTTCACAACAACTTGGAGAAGTACATGGTATTATGATCTTAATTTTACAGATATAAAAATAAACATCAGAGAGGTTATGTGACTTATCCAAAACTCCTTTAATTAGGAAAAGAAAGGCAAAAAATATCCAATTGACTTAATTAAAAATGAATAAATTTCCCTTGGAAACTACTACCACAATGAAAAAAGTAAATAAAATGAACTGAAATATATAAATTATATGCACATAAATATATGTAACATAATCATTAAAAAGATAAATAGATATCCATGTTAAATGGAACTTATTTGTGGGTTTGCTTTAGTTTTTCTTTCTATGTTTCACATATTTTTAAATTGACTATATGATTTATATGTAGAAAATAAGGTTTAAAGAACTAATGAGTGTCACACAGTTATAACAAAGGATAAACATAATTACCAAGTGGATAAATTGTACCTCAGGTGTTATAGCAGTTTATAAAATTATGAATCTGCTATATTAAGTATCAACTATAAAAGAGTTGTGAATTTAATGAGTTTGAGACAGCTTAACAATCACTAACATATATCTTTACATAAGCATTAGAAGTGAATATAAGCTTTTAAGTAATATAAGGTAGGCTTAGATTTATATATTTACCAAATGTGATAGTCTCACAAAAGTTTTATAAAATCAAACATTTTTGATGCTATTGACAGTGACCATATTGTGTGTATAGATATATTATTATCTAAGTGAGTTGATCTCATGTAAAAGCAGAAGTTCAAAAAGTTAGTTTTCAACTTTTTAAAAAAGATTTTATTTATTTATTTTTAGAGAGAAAGAAAGGGAAGGAGAAAGAGAGGGAGAGAAATATCAATGTGTAGTTGCCTCTCACATGCCCCCTACTCAGGATTTGGCCTGCAACCCAGGCATGTGCCCTGACTGGGAATTGAACCTGTGACCCTTTGGTTCGCAGCCCACACTCAATCCACTGAGCTACACCAGCCAGGGAAGTTTTCAACCTTTTTATATGATTTCAAATACTTGATCAACTTGGACATAACATTGCTATAAGAATTGATGTATATTTATATTTATATAAGTACTATTTACCTATGATACCAAACAAACACAAAAACGTTGCTGCCAAGGAGTTGAGGACTGTAATACTGGGAGACATGTAAATTAGCTTCTATTTAAAAATGGGTCTTTTTTCCCCACAGTATTTTCATATAAGTGTTGATCCAGAAAAACATACAATTTTTTGACTCCTGCCTCTTGTTTAAAATGAGGAAAGGTGGGAAGTGCCCAACTACAAACCCATGAAAGTGACTTATATGTTGAGAGAAAGCTGGGACGGAAAAGGAGTATGCTCTGAATACTACATTTAT
Source organism: Glossophaga mutica (assembly GCA_039655065.1). Lineage (NCBI taxonomy): Eukaryota > Metazoa > Chordata > Mammalia > Chiroptera > Phyllostomidae > Glossophaga > Glossophaga mutica. Next base: position 31,047,220 of record CM077318.1, read on the forward strand.
GAGTTTGTTTGGATGTCATCCAAAATCATTGAAAAGAGCGAACAGACCTACACGCCAAATCCCAGAGCCGTGTTTGAGTTGTTCAGCATACTTTCCAGACTGAGAATCAATGTTACAAACAGCTACAACTGCCAGCAGCTTTGAGAATAACTTGAAAACATGACATTTTGGATTTTAGAAATATTTTTTTCTAGCGATAGAGATGGGTAAAACACATACATTGGTGTAGCACATCACTTTGTCTTGTGTCGGTAATCCCTGGCTTATGCTTCTGAGGTATCTGTATCAGTTCTTTGAAAATAAAGTTAGAATGGAGTATTGTATGTACAAGCAAAATTTCTGTCTGTACTTAAAATATTTAAATAAAGTGCATTATTTCTGATTCATTTACAGTAACTTTGTAAATTAAACATTTTATTTTAGATAACTGTAGACTCACACGCAATTGTAAGAAATAACAGGGAGATCCCACGTTATTAAACCAGTTTCTGTCTATGGTAGCATCTTGCAAAACCAGCATAATGTTTTCATATGTGGTTACTGGCATTGATGCAATCAAGATACAGAACAATTTCACCACTCTAAGGATCTTAATCTCTGGAAACATGTAAACTGTTCTTCATTTCTATAATTTTGTCATTTCTAGTTGCTTTTAGAAGATAATCTCTATTGGTTTGCACCCCTTTGTACCTTTCATCCCTTCCTTGTGGCATGTATTCAGTTAATTTATGACTAAAGCTAATTTATGACTAAACATGTATTCAGTTATGATTTATGACTCTGGATTCAAAGTAAGATAGTCCTCTTTTAAAGTAAAAAAAAAAATGCCCAGGAAATGTAAAACAAGTTTAGGTAGAAATATAAAAAAATAGTGGTCATTCATTTAACAATTATTTATTTGGTATCTTATGCAGGATACTGTTCCAGGCATTAGGGAACATGGTAAGTAAGACAGACAAGGTCCCAGCCTACATAGAACTTATATTCTAATGGGGAGAAACACACAATGGATACATTTTAAAAGGAATCAATGCACACATTTTAAAGCTCATACCCTTTCTTACATGGTATTTCTCAGCTGGATATGTTATATGTACGCACACAAATAGAAAACAATCTGCTAGACTGTATACCTCACAAAGGTAGATACCTTATTTGTCTTGTTTTTTTTTTTTTTTTTTTTTTTTTTGGTCAAAACATAATGCTCGGAACATAGTAACTGGTTATTTATTCAGCCACTTATCTATAGAGTCCATACATGGTCCCAAATATGGTTCTAAGCACTGAGAAAAGAGCAGTAAACAGACAAAACTCCCTGCTCTCACAGAGCTTATGTGAATCCCAGATAGCTGGCACAAAATAGGTTTTAAATAACCTGTCAGTACTGCTGTTACTATTGTCAGTGCTTTTACTACTATTAATATTTACTTCAGCTGTTTCATAATTGTAATTGCTATGGTGACTCGCAGAACACAAGAACAGATGTGTGAGAAAATGCAGTGTACAGGTGTGCAAATGTTAAAGTTAATATTTTATGATCTTTACCCCCAAAACCATGAAAGTTGTTTTAACATTCCTCCTGGTGAGCAGTATTCTAGCCTTCCTTTCCCCAGTGGACATGCCTAGCCAGCTATCATGTCAATATTTATTCGGAGCACACCATGGGAGTACAGGTGATCATTTAAATGCAGGGGAATGCTCTTACTGACAATATTAAACAGCTGGTGTTGTGGAAAACAACAAAAAACAACTTCATTTTGTAATGCCTCATTGTTTTCAGCAAGCTAACCTTTCTTTTTATTTTTGGGAGAATACATATATGTGTGTGTGTGTGTATGCAGATAAATACATTTCTTTGCATTTCTAAATATCTCCTAGGCTGATTTAGGGATGATTGATTGAGTTCACTGAGTAAAATACACAAGTTAGTATAACACATTACTTTGTCTTATGTCAGTAATTGTTGATCGACATAAGGCATACTGAATCCAATTTTAACTACATTATAAAATTCCCAAAGATTCTGGTCTTTGGAAAGAATGTTCAGGATTGGACTGGGTGCAAAGAGCATCTGCCAAAGATATATGATTGGACACATATGATAGCAAGTTGCACCTCAATATCCACATCTTAGAAAGCTCTCCATGGGTGGGTTTGTGGCTGCTTGTTTATTTTTTTTTATGAAATGTGGGTGTTTTCATCTAATACACCTCTACCTCCTAGAGTGCTGTGTAATATTATTTTGTACTTAAATAGATGCTTTCATCTGAGACTTTTTTCTCCTGACCTTATTTATCTGCTCTCTTCTGTTTTGGTGTTGGTTGTTCGTAGAAAACATTTGTTGAGGAATTTTTCTTTCTCTTTTAACCTCTTTTTTTTTTTTCTGGTGGGGAAAAAAGAGTTGAGGATCAAATATAATCTCAGGGGAAGTCCAAGCTTTTCTTTGACTAAAAGGCTCTTCAAAGCAGAATCCAGACTGATAGGATGGCATTTCTAACTGTTTGAATTTCTGGTGGTTTATTCCATACAGATGTAAATTTAACATTATCTGGCCTTTAAAGGAAGAGCACATGAGAGCAGGATAAAACCAAACCAAAAATAGTGAAGAGAAACAGACCTCTGTGGAAATGTCTGATATTAATAACATGCTTTTTCATTCAACATTGACACCATCCTAATCTTGGTACTCACCTTCATACCTAAAACCATATAAAAATACTTTACCTAGAATACCTGCTTTGAATGCTTCTCAAGGGACTTGTCCCTCACTCTTCACTGTATCTTCACCTCAGTCCATCCTGTACATTTGGCCTGGATTTGTCCCTTCTTTTAAAAATTATTAACCAAATAAACGAAAAATTATTAAATCCTCCAGGAGTATGGTACCTCTTTATATTCATGGGCTCCAGGTAACACATATAAAATCTCAAAATACTTACAAAAATACCAAGGAACATTTTGAAGAAAGTTATCAAAAATAATTATTTACTAAAACATCATATGCCTTACTGTAACTGAATGCAAGTCTGGCTGCCTGCCACTACAAAAGCCAATCCTCAAGAGGCCGGTGCTGTTGTAAGGGAAAGTGGTTTATTTTCAGGTGCTGGAAACCAACTTAATTGGAATTTTCAATTTTTAATGACAACTAAAATAAGCAATTAACATTTTTAGATTAGCAGATTTATGAACACATCTCATAACTTTCAGAAAGAGGTTTTTTCCCATTGGCAAGTACATACATATTTTTATTTTTGGTGATTATTGTACTCCTTTGGTGTGCTCCAAAGTGAGCTGTTTAATTATGTTGTGACCTTGACAACTTTTAGGAAGCTGGAGAAGAGGCAAGGAAGATATCAGGCTTAGTACAGTTTATTCCCAGGACTGCAGCTCCTATGCCTCCAAAAGGACGATTCACAGTGTTTAAACAGACTCATTTTTCCTTTTTCTTCCTGAGTTTTACAGTCTGAGAGGAGAGTGAGATATTTCTCCCCATTTGAAGCATCAATTTTAATCCTTTATGAATAAAATCCTTATGGTATAACAACATGAAAGCTTGCACTTAAGAGATCTTATTTCATTTACCATACCTTTGGCAAAACAATTCTAATTCATCTAAAATGCTACTTAATAAACTCTGTGATGGATTGAGACCAAGTCACTTATTTCATAACACTAATACAAACAAAATCTAAAGCAAAGACAGAGTTTAAACAAATTAGTATTCTCCACATAAATCCTCTAAAAGAGGGATTGGAACTAGCCTTAGAATCTTATCTCACACCAACCAGTACCACAAATGACCCTGAAGAGGTCCAAATAGCACAAAGCTCAAACAGGAGAGACGAAAGATTCCTGGTGTATACAGAACAGCAAAGATCAAGCCAAGTCCCCAAAAGATAAGAAAGCAAGCAAAGAATAACTGTAACCAAAGCAGACAAAGGAGCACTATTAAACAAAACTAACAGACAATTAAAAAGCAGTATGATTCCTATGCCAATTTCTCTAAGCAATAAATTCCCAAATCACAAACTGCAGATTGAATGTTGTTGATTCCCCAGAGACCCATTTCCTTTCAACACTAAAGCATTTAAAGACCTTGAGATGGAGAGCAGGGAGTGTTCTGAGATTAAAAAATAAACTGGGAAATTCCTGTAATCCCTGCCATGGGGTCATCCTGACACAAGCAGCTTTAACATCCCAGACCAGGCCTGCCAGGTCTTACCAGGGTTCACATGGCCCTATCTGGTCACCAAAAACCGTAACCAAATACAGGTCCACCTGCCTGCCACTATGAAAGCCAATACAGTTGATGCATGTGCTAATGTACATGAAAGTAGTTTATTTTCAGCTGCTGGACCCCTGGAAGATGGGAAACTCATATTTCATAGCCCATCTCCCTGGGAAGATGGTGAACTTTTGTCTTAAAGCCAACGTCTCTGAGAAGATAGGGCCTCATGTCACAAACACATCTTCATATCTCAGTGGAGACATAGGGAAGCAGAACAAAGAGACCAAGGGAGGGTATTGGAAAGTTCTCTATGTGCACACTAGCACAATCTATTTCAGTAAGGCAAATGATGGTCTGGTGTGCCTTATCTTGGTTTACTTATCCCTAATTCATGTCATCCTGACTTTATGTCATCCTGGCTCCATGGTAGAAGTTCAGCAATTCTGGAGCTGGAAAGCCTGAAGTTTGGAGTCTGTATCTTTTAAAGTTAGTTCCTAAGATTCTTTTTTTAAGTGTGTTTTATTGATTTTGCTATTACTGATCTCCCATTTTTACTCCTTTTTAGCACCCCCTCCCCCCAGCATTTCTCCCACTCTTAGTTCATGTCCATGAGTTGTACCTATAAGTTCTTTGGCTTCTCCATTTCCTATACTGTTCTTAACCTCCCCCTGTGTATTTTGTACCTACCAATTATGCTTCTTATTCCTTGTACCTTTTTCCTCCATTCTCCCCCTCTCTCCCACTGATAACCTTCCATGCGATCTCCATTTCTTTGATTCTGTTTCTGTTCTAGTTATTTGCTTATTTGTTTTTGTTTTTAGGTTCAGTTGTTGACAGTTGTGAGTTTATGTTCATTTTATCGCTAATAGTTTTTGATCTTCTTCTTATTCTTAAATAAGTCCCTTTAATATTTAATATAATAAGGGCTTAGTGATGATGAATTCTTTACCTTATCTGGGAAGTACTTCATCTGCCTTTCCATTCCAAATGATATCTTTGCTATGTAGAGTAATCTTAGATGTAGATCCATGCCTTTCATGACTTCAAATACTTCTTGCCATCCCTTTCTTGCCTTAAGGTTTCTTTGGAGAAATAAGCTGATAGCCTTACAGGAACTCTTCTGTAGGTAACACTCTCCTTTCCTCTTGCTACTTTCAAGATTCTCTCCATATCTTTAATGTTGGGTAACTTAATGATGATGCATCTTGCTGTGTTTCTCCTTGGATCCAACTTCTTTGGGGCTCTCTGATAATCCTAGACTTGCAAATCTATTTCCTTCACCAGATTGGGGAAGTTTTCCTTCATTATTTGTTCAAATAAGTTTTCAATTTCTTGCTTTTGCTCTTCTCCTTCTGGGCCCCCTATGATTCGGATGTTGGAATGTTTAAAGTTGTCCCAGCGGTTCCTCAGCCTCTCCTCATTTTTTTTTCCTTCATTCTGTTATGATTGCATGTTTATTTCTTTGTTTTGTTTCAAATCATCAACTTGAGACCAGGTTTTCTTCCCTTCAGTATTGTTTCCCTATATATTTTTCTTTATTTCAGTTTGTATAGACTTCATTTCTTCCTTCATTTTGTGACTGAGCTCAATCATTTCTGTGAGCATCCTAGTTACCAGTGTTTTGAACTCTGCATCTGATACGTTGTCTATCTCCTCATTATTTAGTTCTTTTTCTGGAGTTTTTATCTGTTCTTTCAGTTGTACCATATTTCTTTGTCTCGACACACCTGTTACATTGTAAGGCTCAGAGCCTTAGGTATTCACCAGAGTAGAGTAACCCACTTCCCGATGTTGTGGTGCTGTATGTGGGGGAGGAGTCAGAGAGGGAACAATGCCTCTTGCTTGCTTTTTGGCTCTCATACCACTTTCCATTACTTCCCTCTCTTCCCACAGGCAGATTGTGACCTTCCAGGTGCTGATTCCCAGGTGCGTGGGCTTGTGTATATTCTAGAATCCTGGGAACCTCTCCAATGGACTCTCCTGTGAGATTGGTAGTTTCTCCCACTGCCACAACACCCACAGGTTATTACAGCCAGAGGTTTTGAGGCTTTATTTCCCCACACTGAAATGCTGGGTTGCATGGTTTGTCTCACATCCCAATTGTTCCTTCTGGCTTACCCGTACGTGTATGTGGGATATCCCATGTGCCAGCCACTGCCTTGTCTTTTGTCCTTTATACTACAGCTTCCCTTCTCTGCCCTTCTTACCAGTCTGGATAAAGGTTTCTTCTTCAACTCCTTGGTTGTTGGACTTCCATGCAATTTGACTTTCTGGAAGTTCTGATTATCTTTTCTTTTTAAATTGGTTGTTATCCTTCTTTTGGTTGTGAGAAGAAGCAAAGTGCATCTACCTATACCTCCATCTTGGTCAGAACTTAGTTCTTAAGATTCTTATGCAAATATGCTATTTATATACAAGCTCCATATTAATCGGAATCAGCACTTACAAAAATAATGTTAAAGAATAGTGGGTTGTGTTATAACTCCCCACTGATACAATTTTCTACTGTTACATTAGCTTGCAAAGTTTGATTTCTGCAATGGTCCCATAAGAAACAGAACCTAATATAAGATTCTCATGGCTCCATCCACCTTCAGAGTTTTCAAAATCATGCTTAGAAACAATCTACAAATACTATATTTCAACTACCTACACACTAAAAATGCAAGAGGTATTCTTGTGTAAAAGTGAGAGAACCTAAGTTATGTAGGATAACAGATCAGTGAAGCAATCCATTGTGATATCACTTATATTCCCATGACTATGTTTCTTCAGGATTATGTAATTTGGTGTTGTAATTCCCTAGCCAATTAGAGATTAGAAGGGTAGTTTCAATATTACTTTAAAACTGACAAAGTGACATATTACCCCTTAAATTTATACATTTGCCAAACCACATGCTATGGGAAATGCATGTTTATTTGTACCCTAAGAACATATTTTAATAAGCAGAGACAAAAGTGATGGTGACAACATGGTAAAGGAGTCCCTTTAGCTTTGGTGATTTATAATACATTCCTACTTATGAGAATTTCAACAAGAAGGAACTCTTTGGAAGTTTAATGTTTATTTTATTTTTAAGATTTCATTCATTTACTTTTAGAGAGAGGGAAAGGAAGGGAGAAAGAGAGGAAGAGAAATATCAATGTATGGTTGCCTCTCATGACCCCCTACTGGGGACCTGGCCCACTACCCAGGCATGTGCCCTGACTGGGAATTGAACTGATAACCCTTTGGTTAGCAGGCTGGCACTCAATCCACTGAGCCACACCAGTCAGGGTGGAAGATTATGTTTCAAATAAGCAAACATTTTATATAAGGAAAACCTTTTTCTTAAATATCCACTGTCAGAATTGTCTAGATAAATTTAAGACTAGAGACAAATAAAATATGTTCATCAGCATCAAAATACTATAATCAATATTTATGGTAATACTATTCTTGTACAACTTCATTTATTTGCTAATGTTTTTTTTCACTAGTTTTAATGTTCTCTCCTATGCACTGACTGCAATGACTTAGTTTTGACACTATATCTCACTGGCACCACCTCTATTGCCCTAAAATTAGGAATGTACTAGGCATAAACCCTTCATTTGAAAGAAATAGTATATGAGGCAAGTATGAAAGAGGTCAACCTGTCCACAAGGTACTTGGTATGAGAAAGTAGTCTATCAACATAGTCAAATTCTCCATTTAGGCAATTGTGTTAGACTTACAAAGTGAAGATAGGTTATTTCAGCTATGGCTGCCAGGAAAAAGAACACTTAGCAAATTTTCCAATTTTCATAAATTGTGCTGTACATTCCAGACTATATGGTTGATAGGGTAGCCCTGAATAACCATTCTTGCATATTGTTATAATGAGTCTCCAAAGCTAAAAATAACCTAGTTTGCCTCTTCATTTTAACCTCAAAGAGCTTGACTGATATATCTTTCTGCTAGATCTTATCTGTCCCTGCTTTATTTTATGCATCATTAACTATCTTTAAAAAGTAGTTTATGTGCCCTGTCTAATTATCAAACATGTTTTCCAGAGTGCCTTAAATTAAAAGGCATGCACTAATGTTACCTCCATTATATACATAGGTAAATGACTTGCCCACTACTAGCATATCTTGGAGCCGAAATGTAAATTTAACTACCTTCAAATATTGAGCTCTGCTTATGTCTACTATATTACCAGTATATGCATTATATTTTAATTATCTTCAAAGATTAACTTCCTACAACAAGCCCTCCAACAATGAAGAAATAGTACTCCTTGAAAAGGACTAGTAGTTCTTTATTAAAATGTGGGTGTGAGAGCTGGAAACATGTAATTTGTTACTCTTGATGTAGTTCTATTTTCATGTCTTCTCAATAATTCCAAAGCTCAACATTTTATTGTGAATTGTAGAAGAGATAATGCAAAAGGATAAGTGCGTTCACCATATACAAAATGAAGAAATAGTAATACTGATACTGTATTTCTGGTTTTAACTGACATTGTAGAATAAGGACATAATAGGAAAAGTAATCCACAAAAGGAATGAGAAAAGGGGGAAATTAAAGAATTTTCATGCCCTGGCTGGTGTTGCTCAATGGATTGAGTGCCAGTGCCCGACTGCAAAGGAAAGGGTCAACGGTTTGATTCCCAGTCAGGGCACATGCCTGGGTTGTGGGCCAGGTCCCCAGTATGGGGCGAGTGAGAGGCAACCACACATTGACATTTTTCTCCCTCATTTTCTCCCTCCCTTCCCCTCTCTCTAAAAATAAATAAATAAAATCTTTAAAAAAAGAATTTTCAATATCACCATAAGTATTATCTTCATGGAGCTTCTATTACTTTTTTAATTAATAAGAAAAATAGAAATCTTTAATGTATCCCACAATATTCTTGTTTTTCAACACATTGATTCCAGCATTAAAAGTAATCCTAGGTCTGCAGGTAGAAATTTCCCATTTGGCTCTTTTTCAAATGTAGGTGTTTGACCAGTTAGAGATTTTCTTGGAAAAGATGTTTCCAAAGGATTCAAAATGGCACATGATCACACAGTAAACTACCAACACTCATTTCAATAGAAATATGGTATATAAATGAGCTGGCATGAAACTTGCACACCAAAATAAAGGATTTCAGAAAACTGTGCAAGAACAGCAATTAAAATAAAGGAAAAAAACATTACTGATGAAAATAAATATTATGTTTGTCATATTTCACACTCACCTGTCTCCTCTTAATTGTCTAAAGAATGAACAAAAAAAGTCCTAATGTGGTACACACTGTCTTCTCTCTCTTTTGATTTATCTCTTGTTAGATATAAAGGATGAATGATGTTAGCATTCTCATCCATTAGTCATGGCTTGATCCAGGAGGACAAATATGTCACCCAACCTAAAACAGAAAGATTGCTGAGCTTGTCAGAGAAAACTTGATGAGCTTGGATTTGAAACTTGCTCAATTTGAATGATCATGAGATATACTGTCAGATTAAAGACAGACGCCCCATTTGAGTATACAGGAAAGGATAATGTACACACAATTGTACCATCAATCCAGATTGATTCATATGTTTTCAAAGTTTAAAATCTATTTCAAAAGTACATGAATTGCCTTCTTCTTGTTCTGTGAGTTGTATATTGCCAGAAAAGAGATACAGCCCTTCTCTTGGGCACTGTACCAAAGGAGCAATGTCATCGCAAATAACATATTGGCAAGGTAAAGTGTTTTCTGAATATGGCAAAAACTAGCCAGAAGTCCTATCTGTTATCAAAGATTTTGGTTTGCAAAAATGAGAGAACTAAGCTATTTTGTATTGTCTTTCTCTTTCTGGCTGACATTTATGTCTTTACTACACCTAAGAGCAAGGCGACAGCTTTGGGGCAATAGGTGGAGGGATTGAGCAAAAGAGAAACAAAATAGAAAGAACTCATGAACACAGACATAGTGTGGTGATTGCAGGGGGATGAGGGTGGATGGAGGTGAAAAGGGTATGGGGGGATAAATGGTGCTGGAACACTTAAAAAAATAAAATTGTACAAGGGCCATTATGGGTGAAGCCTAGACTCAGGTTTTTGTTTTTTTTTTAAATTTTGTCAAAGCTCACCACATTAACTGTAATATTCATTGAAAAATACTTATTTTATAGTATAAAGGATTACATGAGAGAACAGAATATGTTCAACAAATAAAATCCCCTCAAAAAACTATGAGATATATTAGTAGAGTAATGGAAAACTTTAAAAAAAATTGAATCTCAAATGGGTAGAGTGAAAAATGTTTGTTATTTTTTAATATAAGCTTTTTAAAAGATCTCTAACATCTCTATTTTTTGGAAAATTCCAAGGGTGTGATACTATAATCCAGAAGAAAATAGTATAAAGTGAAATAATAGGTACTGTTAATCAGAAATATTTCTATGTATATGTTTAAGACACTGCCATAGCCATACAGACTAGTTATGGCTGACCTTTTAAAGTAAATTTGTGTATTTGCTTGCTTATTTATCCACCATTGTCTGTTGAAGGTAAAAATTGTCCCCATTCATTTCCTTATACCTTGCAGATACAATGTGACTATCTACTCATCCATGCGATCTGACTAATCCTATTCAAGGAGAACTTTTGTTAATTACATAGTAAGCAAGCACATGAATTATAAGAAATTATGGTGATGTAGAGTTGCTTTTACCAATCAGGAATTTTCTAGAAAAGTTGTAATTCAGAAAGCATGTTTTCAAGTATGGTGTTCCTTAAAAAAAGATGTCAATAATAGTCACACATATTAGGTTGCTTGATTTTTGATTGGTTATGTACTTATAGTGAGTTCAAAAGAGACTGTGTTCCAGTTTTCCTTCTTTGGCGCCCATCGACAGATGGACTGTCGTGAACTCTCATGAGATACTACAGCATCCATTCCCATTAAGTTTATTAATAACATCTGTTAATGTAATTACAAGGAATATACACCTGTATTAAATGAATTTCTAAATAAGTCAGTTTTCAGTTCTACTATGAGAGAATTTCCTTTGAAAGCTTGACAAAAAAATATTTTTTACAGAGACCTTGGTAAATCAAGTAGCATTTAGAAATGTTCGCAAGCTGTATTTGGACAGCTACTACCCTGTTGTTAGAATGTAACTTTATATGACTTATGATGAAGGTTGAAATCATTGCTTTGTTTATTTGTGAAATCATATTGTATTTTATTTGCAATAAGTTCACTAGGTAACATACATATATCAGTTTTGGGATGTTTTAAGTGAAGATATTTTAAATAAATTCTACCCAAAGGAGTCACTAAAAGTTATAGTTTACACAAATGCTATACAAAAATTTGTAATAAAGACTAGATATAGACTTAATTGTGTCCCCTCTGAGATTCATATGTTAACGTCTTAGAGATAGGACCTTTGGGAAATAATAACAATTATTTTTTTCAATTGAATATGTGTATTTCTTTTTTAAAGTTTTTTTTATTGTTGTTCAAGTACAATTGTCTTCATTTTCCCCCCACCACTCCCTCCTGCCCCAGCCATTCCCACCTCCCACCCTTGATCCCACCCCCATTTTGGCTTTGTCCATGTGTCCTTCATACATGTTCCTTGGAAGAGGTCATAACATAGCTATCATGCTGGAATTAGTGGCTTTATAAGAAGTGGAAAAGGGAGAGAAAGGTAGCATTCTCTTCGCCACGAGAAGACATAGTGAGAAGACAGCTGTCTGTAAGCCAAAGGGGAAAAAAGGACACTCACAAAGCTGGCATCTTGATCTTGGACTTTGGACTTCCAAGTTCCTGAACTGTAAGAAATGTGTATCTGTTGATTAAGATGTCCAATCCATTGTATTCTGCTGTTGAAGCCTGTGAGGACTAATACAAGGTGTATTAAATAAATAGCTATAAAACAACTTATTAGGTCTTAGCAAGTATGCATTATAATATGTATCAAGAGAGTTTATGAAATTATCACCAGCACTAATGATAGACCTATAATCATCAACCACCCTGAACAGTAGCTGTCACAAGGCCGTCACCTTGAAAGAGTTTTCTTCTGAATTGTTTTAGCAGTTATAAAGTCTCAACCTCTCAGTCATTTATTTTTATTGCACTTTTGGTATATTATCAGATCATTTTTATTGCACTTTGGTATATTATCAGAAGGTGACAAACTAGGCCTCAGCTGCAAGAAGATAAATTTCACTGTGAAGATATGTTTTTTCCCTTTTTAGTACCACTTGTAAGCTAACTTTTAATTTTTGCATATTCATTTCTAATAATTTCCCTCAATTGAATCAACTTATATCCTCATTTCATATTCCTAAGAAATTCCAAGAGAAAGGCTAAATTAGAAGATTCTTCAAAAAAGTCCGCTTTATTTTTTTCCCAGTCATTCTTCTAACCCCACTCACTTTCCCAAGTGGCCACACAAAACTATTTCGTTTAAAGAATATCATGTTCGTTCACACCTCTATGACTTTGATTGTGCTTTCTCCCTTTGCATGAAGGATTTTTTTGAAACTCATAAAATCCCACTAATCTTTTAAAACTCAAGTCAAAATTCCATTTCATTCTGAAGACTTTCCAGGCCACCTAAGAAATTATGCTCTTGCAGTGTCAGAGAAAAAGAAATTGCATTACAAATGAATGGAGTAGGTCAAAGCATTACAGGAGCCAACTTAGAAATTTCAAAATGACTGGAGTTGGAAGAATTTGAACAACAAAAGAATAATTGGATAATAATAAAAATAAATATTTGAATATAATATAAAGTATAAAATAAATATACAGAGGCCATACTGATATAAATAAATGATTAAATAGATAAATAAACTGGGAGTAGGAGAGGGGACAAATTTCTTTTGCAGAATAATTCAAATAACACATGTAGATACTCCACTGTCAAGGAGATGAGTGTAACTCCTCACTTAAATGTGAGCTGCTCATTGGGACTTTTTTCAAAGAGTACAGTTTAGAAATGGGGGGAGAGAAAGAGTAACTTTGCAGTGGAAAAACTTGAAAACACTAACTTAGGTGATCAAGTTTAACATCAACAGTGATGTCATGTTGACAGTATATACCTTTGATATGATGTGATAAAAGCAGTACTTAACTTCTGTGATTTTCTCCCCCCAAAACAACTTACATCGAATCATGGGGAAAACACTAAACAAGTCTTAATTTAGAGACACTTTACAAAATATCTGATTAGTAATCCTCAAAACTGTCAGTGTCATAAAAACAACGAAAGCTTAAGAAACTCTAACAGCTAAAAGATGCCTAAGGAAACATGACTTCTAAATGTAATATGGTACCTTGGAGGGAATCCTGAAACAGAAAGAAAAACAGTGAAATGACTGAGGAATTCTGAATGAACTATGTAGTTTAGGTAACAATAATATATCAATATCAGTTCATTAAATGTGACATATATACAATAGCATGTACAATGTTAATAATAGGGCAAACTGGGTATAGGTCTATAAAAGAAGTCTCTGTACCATCTCTGTAATCATTCTGTACATTTAAAAGGGTTCTAAAATAAAAAGATGTATTATAAAACAATAATAATCATGAAGCAGTTATGCTGTAACAGAACAACTACAAAGTTTTCATTAAGTAGTCACAGAAATTCATTTTAGTTACTTGCTCACTTGTATTCCTCCCCTATTTTCTATTCTTATATTTCCAGACTCTGGTATACAGTACAATCAACACATAATCTATGGAATAAATTAGAAATATGCATTTTGATACACAAGTAACTGAATCATTGCAACATTCTGAGAATTTTTAAACCAGATATATGATATAAATTGGCAACACTCTTTGTAATTAACTTTATTGAAGTCTCAACAATAAAAAGTGAGTCATTGAAGTTATAATAGTTTTATTTTGATCCTTCACACACACATCCACATAGACATGCACTTAAATTTGGTTTTTCTTATCAAAACATTTTTAAATTGTCCTAGATGCATATGTAAAATTACCTTCAAGTTGTTTTCTATGGGATTTTGTCCCAAAGCCTAGATAGCCGATGAAGTGTAGAATATTTGAAGACACAGACCCTGGAGCCAGACTACTTTGGTTTCAATAGATGTGTTGTTTTCAAACTTGGACAACTTATGAACTTCCATAAGCTTCAACTTCCTCATATGTAAAATATAGATAATCATAGTACACATTTTCTAAGATGATAGTGATGATTAAATAAGTAAATGCCTGTCAGTGGTTTAGAGCACTGTGTGGTAAGTAGTAGGTAATCATTAAATATTAGCTACTATTATCATAAAGTTTAGTAGATGAAGTATTCTTTTTTTACAACTTCAATGTTTTGTGTTGTTCAGTTACAGTTATCCCACCTTTTTTTAAAAATTTCCATATATTTTTGTTGTTCAGTTATAGTTGTCCCACCTTTTCCCCATTGCTCTCCCTGGCCCATCCCTCCCCCCACTCCCACCGTCACTCCCCACCCCCATTGTCCATGCCCGTGAGTCCTCTATTCATGTTCCTTTGCTTTCCCCTTCCCCTGCTTTCCCCCATTATCCTCATCCCCCCACCCCGGTGGTCACCATCAGTTTGTTCTTTATATGGCTTTCAGTTGAGCTATACTTCTGGATATTTCCGATAAACAATGTGAATGAAATAACAATTATTTGTTTCTGATTCTATGCTAACTATAATAACAGCAATATTTTATTGAGCATTGTGACTAAAGCTAATTATTACACTAGTTACGATTGCTAGAGTATAAGTTCCATGATAGCTGGAACAATGTCTTTTTATTTCACCATTGCAACTTCAGCACATAAAAGCAAACTTGGTGCATATTAGGGCTTTGTAAATATTTGTTAGCTGATAGTTGTATATCACTTATGCCCAAGCATTAATTATAGTACACTAAACATTCAATGTAGTGTTTAAACTAAATAATTTGTGAGATACTTCAAAAGTACACATCTTATTCTTCAGTTTTAGATTAAGTTGGTTTGACTTCTGTTCTTAGCCCAATTGAAAAATGTCTTTCTGAAATATTTGAAATCTTGAAAAGCAGGGACCTACATCCAAAATTGCTCTATCCAGCAAAGCTGTCATTTAGAATGGATGGACAGATAAAGTGCTTCTCAGATAAGGTCAAGTTAAAGGAGTTCATCATCACCAAGCCCTTATTATATGAAATGTTAAAGGGACTTATCTAAGAAAAAGAAGATAAAAATATGACAGTGAAAAGACAGCAAACTCACAGCTATTAAGAACCACACCTAAAACGAAAGCAACTAAGCAAACAGCTAGAACAGGAACAGAACCACAGAAATGGAGATCATATGGAGGGTTAGCAACAGGGGTGTGGGAGGAGGAGAGAGGGGGAAAAGGTTCAGAGAACAAGTAGCATAGATAGTGGGTAGAAAATAGACAGGGGGAGGGCAAGAATAGTATGGGAAATGTAGAAGCTAAAGAACTTATGACACATGGACATGAACTAAAGGGGGGAATGTGGGTGGGAGAGGGTGCGCAGGGTGGAGGGGAATGATGGAGAAATGGGACAACTGTAATAGCATAATCAATAAAATATATTTAAAAAAAGAAAGAAAAATGTCTTTCTTCTATCAGAGAAATTGTTGATGTACAAACGCATAAAGAGTTAGGAATGACTTTACCTTCTAACCAGCCTCGAAAGTCATATTAAATTGATTCCAACATTTACACCCTGGCTGGTGTGGCTCAATGGATGAGCACCAACCTGTGAACCAAGGGGTTGCTGGTTCAATTCTCAGTCAGGGCACACACCTGGGTTGCAGGCCAGGTCCCCAGTAGTGGGTACTCAAGAGGCAACCACACACTGATGTTTTTCTTCCTCTCTTTCTTCGTCCCTTCCCCCATCTAAAACTAAATAAATAAAATATGTATTAAAAAGTACAATAAATTGATTCAAGAATGTATTAAATTTGGACTTATTTTACATATGACCTCATTGCCTCTTCCAGTGTCAACCATATTAAATTCCCCTTATTCTCTCTGGTTATGTACAGATTACAAGATAAGACATTTAACTGTAGTTTAAAATAAGGACAGAGGTGAAAGGGGAAAACAAAGCATCAGCTAAGATGGTGACATATTTTAAAATGGTTTTAAATATGTGTGTTTACTTTTTATGTTAATTAAAGAATCAAAAAGTTCTCTTGTGTTTCATATTTCTCTAGGCATGTTCCTTCCATATTAATAAGTTTTTTAAAGTATTTATTTAATGTACTTATATGTGTGGCACTGTGCAAATACAATGTAGAAAACAAGAATATGAATCCAACATGGCTCTTTCCCTCAAGGGGCTTTACATGAATGAAAGAGTAGAATGACAGAAAATGTATATTACCACCTGTAATACAAGTACAGAATTTTGACTCTAAGTTAATATTTTCAGAGTCAACTTATTCTTAGAGATATCTTCCTTATTGAAACCATAGTTTAAATTTTATGTTTAATTAAAGGACACATTTAACAGACCTTATATAAGTGCATATTTGATTTCCTAATACTGCATTTTCTGTAAGCTACACCTCATATCACTTGCACTCAAGTCAATACTGTTAGGTTGTAAACATCAAGAAGGCAGAGCCATAAACATGAGGTCTGCTTTGTAATATGCGAGGGTTGTACTGTATAAAACTGCATGTTATAGTGCAAATGTTTGTGTTTTAATCCATTATAATTATTTAATACAACACAGAAATAAGGACACAAAATTATCTGTATACTAACACTTAGCCAACTTGATAAAGTCTAATCTTGACCTTCAAAAGTCAGCTAAAATTATACCTTCTCTGCAAAAATACAACATTTTTTTCTAAAATTAGTATATACTTGTGGCAGACCCTTCTGCGTGGATGGGCCCAGCTCCCACTCAGAGATGCACAGGACCCACGCCTACCATGGGTAATCAGATTTGCAATATACCTAAGTTGCTCTTTGCTAAAATTCCCTCACCCTGCAAATGCTTGTTGTAGCTTCCTAAAATCATTGCTAGACCTTGCAGGGACCAGTGTAACCCGCTCAACCACTTTTGCCTTTTCATTTGCTAATATCCTTCTTCTGTGATGTGATGAGGGGCATTGGCTCCTTTTGTTGTAACGGGGGGGATGGTGAGTGAGGACCATCTTGTAATGTGAGGAGAAAGAGAGTAAAGGCCTGTCATGGTGGAGGCCACGGCTTTTGCTCCCCTTGAGAGAAAAGTCACGCTGTTGTCCTTTTTCCTCCACCAGACTCGGTAGTCCGTGTGTATGTTTTATTTCATCCATAATGACGCGGACACTGCTAGCCGGGGTCCGCATCATATACTAATATTTAAATATGAAGTATAATAGTTTCAAATAGAAAAAATTATTTAGACTTAAAATGCTTCTTTCTATCCCCAAAGCATATTGTACAGTATTATACATTGCAAATTTTATTATAAAAATTACTTTGTGTATATATATTTAGATTATTTTAAGTTCCATGAGAATGGTAATATTTTTGTTTTAGTGATACACATATAGTATTGGGTATTTAGCAGTAGTGACTGTATTTGGTGAGTCCATGATTGAATAGATAAGAAGATTCTCATAATCCTACACTTAAAGTAAATTATTCTGTTTTCTACATGCTCTACTACCTGTTGTCAACATGTGTGGATGAACATGTAATTCTGTATTTTTACTATAATCACCTAATGTTATATAGTACACATTTCTGTTGTTGGACAAACTTCATATGAAGGTTGCATTTTATGATGTGTTGTAAGTAAGTTACACTAGTATTCAAATTTCACTGATACATAATGCAACTATTAAATGTTTATACACATACTCTTTTTTCCTGAAACATTTCATAGAGAAAATTTCCATGGTAGATGAGGACTGAAGTTGTTGTATGCACATTATAATGATAGAAACTAGACTAATAATAAAAAACACAACTATTTTAAAGGTAGAACAAGTCCTTGAGTAATATCACAGAGTTAAAATATTGATGGGATGCTGTAGGAACTTGATTCTGCTTTATATCAATTAGCCTATCGTAAAATTGGCTTCATTATACATAATTTCACTGTAGTTCCAAGAATCTACTGAAGACATTAAATGAGGACTTTCTGTACTGGAAAGCATCCAAAAGCAGAGCAGTCAAAGGATAGTCTTTTCTTGAAAAACTATATGTGCAAGACACAAGAAATGCAAATTTGTACTACTTTTTTTTTTTTTTATCCGAAGGAGTTTTCCAAACAACACAGTTATGGTGAGCAGAAAATTGTAACTTTGCCAATTTGATATAGATCAGAGCTTAGGACTTGAAAAGCAGCCAGAAACTTAAGGCAGAAATTCTGGAAGCAAAAGACATGAGAAAAAAATGAGACTCAAATTCTGAGTGTAAATTATACATGTGCAAAGAAGAGCCTCTGTGACAGAGCAAAAAGAAAGAAAACGGGGTGGAAAACCTTGCAGGGACCAGAGAGGAATTTTAAATCAAAAGACAGAGCTGCACCCAATAAATTTTTTGAGGATGCTCCTTTTTTTTAACTCTATGCACTCTTCAATGAAGACCACCAGGAAGGAACACAGGAAAACAAAAGGCTGGAGTTTGTTAAAGCTAAAATATGCCTAGTATCAGGAGATGAATCATGATAGATCTCAGCTATCATGGAGATTCTAGGGAAAGAAAATCCTTTCCAGAAGCTCCCAGCAGATTTCTTTTAGAATTCTGTTAGCCAGCCAGAATTCCATCATGTGCACCCAAACTAGTTCTTTCACTGGGGATGGGAAATTGAATTGTCATACTGGCTTAGACCTATCATGATTTATTTCTTAAGCCTAAGCACATTTTTTAAAGATTTTATTTATTTATTTTTAGAGAGAGGGGAAGGCAGGGAGAAAGAGAGGGAGAGAAACATCAATGTGAGGTTGCCTCCCATGCGCCCCCTACTGGGGATCTGGCCTGCAACCCAGGCAGGTGCCTTGACTAGGAATTGAACCAGCAACCCTTTGTGTCATAGGTCACCACTTAATCCACTGAGCCACACTGTCCAGTGCATTCTTGATAGCTTTTAATAGTAAATCACACCAATGTTATTCCTTTATTTTCAGATCTTAATATCTCACACGTTACAAATGTCCATTAATTTCTATAATATTCCTGTTTATCAAGTGAACATTTTTAGTCCCATTTTACATAAGGGTTCTCTGGAAGTAACGGATTTTCAGAAGTGTTTGTGTATGTGTACACACTCTTACCTTCCTCAAGAAAAAAATGTATTTCTTATCAATAATAATTCTCTTATCAGACAATGTGCTGGGAATATGTAAATGATAAAATTGCCATGAAGTTAATATCATCTCTATCAGCTTTAAGAACAAAGTAAAAGTCATTTCCCTTCATATAAAGATTGTGAACAATTAACAAGTAAAATCATAATTTCACAGATAGTTGCCCATCTAAATTCATTCAGATTTAGAGAAGAAGTGAGGCTACATTAAATTTTAATCAAATTTCACAGCTGCTGAAATATATTCATGAAGTACTTGACTGACATTCCTAACACAAACAGAATGATCTATAAAAAGGGCCATTGCATTTTAAGGTCAAAGATGTCATTTTCATCTTCCTATGTTCAAAATGCATCATATTGAAAGATTGCAGCTGTTTCCTTATTTCATTTTCCATATCTTATGACTTCATCTTCAGATATGATTTGTGCAAATTTCTAAAATTATATTGGAAAGATATTATGCTTCTAAAATAGGGGAATTGGTTTTCCAGGAGTGAATTATCATTCTGCTTTTGCCAACTGAACATGTTAATTCTATTTGAAAATTCTGTATGCTTTGTTTGATACTAAATATATATTAATTTATCCCATTGTGATAATAATTAATAATAATAAAAACAATAATACTCATTCTTTAAAATATGTCCTAACATAACTTCTATATGCATTCTTATTATAGACTCTCTTTTCCACTATTTCTATACTTCTATGTAGGGAAGGAGGTAAACATCAAAATAATCTACAAATGTAGGTAAGCCTTTCTCTAAGCAAAACAATACAGGAAAATTCTGATTTACATAACAGATATATTAGGAAAGATATTTTTCTTTATAAAAAGTATTTTATTTAGAACATTTAGTGTAACATTTAAATAATATTTTAGTCACCTTGTATATAAAGTAATATGCACTTTTTCATTTTCATTTTAGTTTATTGGGGTAAGAAAAGTTAACATGAAATCTACCCATGTAACACATTTTGAAGTGTACAACACATTATTATTGACTATAGGTATGGTGTTATACAACAGGTTTCCAGAGCTAATTCATCCTGCATGACTGAAACTTTATGCCCCATTTGTAACTCTCTCTTTCCCACTCTCTGCAGCCCCTGGAAAGCACCCGTCCACGCCTTGGTTTTATAAATTTGACGATTTAGGATACCTTTTATAAGTGGAATCATGCAGTAATTGTCTTTGTTTGACTGAATAATTACACTTAGCATATTGTCCTCAACTTTCATCCATGTCATAGTGTATTACAGAATTTTCTTCTTTTTTAAAGGCTGAATAGCAAACACTACATTGTATGTATATACCACAATTTCCTTATCCATTCATATGTTGATTGACATTAGGTTGTTTCCACATCTTGTTTATTGAGAATAGTACTACAAGGGACACAAACATACTACTATCACTTTGAGATTCTGATTTCAATTATTTTGGATGAATGCTAAAAAATAAGATTGCAGGATCATATGGTAGCTCAATTTTTAGTTTTCTGGAGAACCTCCATACTGTTTCCCAGTGTGAGTGCTCTATTTTTCATTCCCACCAATAGTGTGCCTGATTTCCAATTTCTACACATCCTCACCGACAATTGTTTTTTGTTTCTTGTTTTTTTATAATAGCCATCCTGACAGTCATGAGTGATATCTCCTTTTATGAATAAATATCTATGAAGGTTCTTAGCCATTTTTTTTAGTATCCCTTAACTTCCTTTTATAGTAGATAATGCATTGTAGTTTACTCTGGTCATGTTTCTTTTATTTTTTTCCTGAGACTCAGTACCTACTTTGTGCTTTTTATTTGCTTGGTTTTCTTTATACTTATTACTAATTGTTCCATTTCTTGTAATAATAGCTCAACCCAATTTCTGTGGTTTATATCATCATGTAATTATTTATCATTTCTGTATTTTTACATTTGTGCTTATCTCTCCTGGAAATGTATACTTCTCTCTAGATTGGTTGTTTTCTAGGCTTTCTAAACAACTGTCATCCTTGGATTGACTTTTGCTTTTTCTTGAGCCTTATTTCCTGATTCCTGAGTGTCATGTCTCTCTCTTCTCTAAAACTCCTTTGTTTGTGTTTTCTTTTGTGGTGTGCATTTGTCATTAATTCCATCAGACGAAAGAGCAGTATTTACTTTTCTTAATTTTCTATATATTTTTCAATAAAAGGTGATTAAAATTAAGTAAATATATGAATAACCTAAGCTGACCACACAATGACAAAGTGCAAGGTGATGACCATGTGTAATATGCCCTGCTCCAATCTAGATTACTCGCCTTCTAGGCCTGGTGAGTCCCATCTTTGTATATATTTTCAGTACCATCTTGGAGAGGCTTTTTACTCTTTTTGGTGTAAAAACTCATTTCTGTAATCCTTCCTGTCTTGTTTAACTCCCTACTTTTAAAACACGTATTTTACTATGTTCTTGAGAAAGAGTGCAGAGGACATAAGTATTCCATGAATATGCATTTCTGAAAATTTCTTCATACTTACTTTTTCTTTACCTGGTAGAGATTTCTGGATTGAAAATAATTGTACTTTAAATTTTTGAAGACAATGTTCAATTGTATTAAACTCTGCAGGGGTTTTTTTGTAAAGAGATATGAAACTCTGAAATCTGTTTAATTTCATTTTATCCTCATCTGAGGATTTTTTTCCCATTGCTTTTAGAGAGAGAGAAAAGAAGAGAGAGAAACATCAATTCAATGTAAGATAGAAGCATTGATTGGCTGCCTCCCATAGGCACCTGGACCAGGGATCATAGGCACCTGGACCGGGGATGGAACACATAACCTAGGCATGTGCCCTGACCAGGAATTGAACCTGTAAACCTTCAGTTATGGGATGTTGCTCCAACTGAGTCACACCAGCCGAAGCTGAAACCCGTGTTTTTATGTGACTTTTCATTTCTTTTCTGGAAACTAAAAAATTTTGTTCCTGTCAGTGTTCTGAATGCATATAATTACAAAAATGGAGTGAGAATATATCCACGCATTGTGCTTGATGCTCAGTGGATACTCAGTCAGGAAATTCATGTCCTTAGTTGATCATTAGTCTAGTATATGGTCAGGACCATAGACTCCAGAATCGGACTGCCTGGATTTCAATGCTGACTCTACTGCTTACTGACTGACTCTGGAAAAGTAACAATATCTTTGTGCTTCACTTCCCTTACTTCCGTGTTATTATGGAGATGATAAAAACGGTACTTAGCTAAAATATTGCTGCTATTATTAAATGAGTTAAAGTATATCTCAGATCACTATATCAGGTATATATAGTAAGTAGTATATAAAAGTTAGCTAATATTATTACCTTAGAGAATTTTCTTGAATCACTGATGAATTTCATGATGTCTTCCTCCCCATTTCCTCTATTGTCTTTGTTAGAACTCCTATAATGCAGATATAAAGACTCTTAGGCTTGTTTTTAATTTTCTTTTACTCCTATTTTCCTTTTCTTTATCATTTTTTCCACTTTCTGGAAGAATTCCTCAACTTGAATATCTAAACTTCAAACTGAGTTTTTTATTTTTGCTACCATGTTTTTAATTTTCAAGAATGCTTTTTTTGTTCTGATTGCATAGATATTATTTTTTTTATATTTCTGATGATGTGATTATTATTTTTGAGGGCTTTTTCTGTCTCCTTTCAAACTTTCTATACAGAAGATGCTGTTTTTCCCCAACAACATCTTCACTTGGCTCATGCAGGCCTTCTCTAGATGCTGGGATGAGTGCTTCCCAAGGCCCACAACTCTCCCAGTTCCAGATAATTGTACTCAGTTGAAATAGAAAAGCCTTGCCCATAAATTTAACCTTTTTTCCAAGTAGTCAGCTGGCTTCTAATGATTGACTAACAATGTGGATACAAAAAAGCCTGTCACCTTGTCCCAATGTGAGACCAACTTTACGGTATAATTATGATTAATTGCTCCCTGTTGGGCTAAGCAATAGCTAATCTACAACTGAGTCCAAAACCTTGCTTACTTTCTTCCCTGTCCAGAACTGTGGTTGAGGTAGAGTAACACAAATCCTCTTCAAGGACCACCAGAGTAATCATTTTCCAAAGAATTCTATCTGAAACTCTGTTTCTAAGAAACCAAAAACCTAGGACTCTCTTTCCTTAAAATTTCTTTTATTTTTCTATTTTGGTCTCTATTTTTCTACAGAGGTTTTCCTCAGATGACTGGTAATTCTTCGAGAGTATTTTTTTTAGGTTTTTCCTCTTGAACCAGTCATATGTCTCAGAGAAGTCTCTTTCTGTTCATGTTAAAGGCTAACAGCATAACTACCTAATGGAGCTTAATGGGGGAAAATA
Organism: Glossophaga mutica; assembly: GCA_039655065.1. NCBI lineage: Eukaryota > Metazoa > Chordata > Mammalia > Chiroptera > Phyllostomidae > Glossophaga > Glossophaga mutica. The sequence goes on from CM077318.1 coordinate 31,071,060, forward strand.
CCCAGAAATCCCATCATTCAGTAAGTGTATTTTCTAACCTGAGACTTCTTTTTAATTAGACTCCATTTGCAATATGTTATACCCATTTTGCGTATGTGCTTCTATTAATTGCTAAAAAGTGATTTATTACAAATGTCTGATATCCAAATAATACTTTCTCTTACTAAGAAATATAAAAAAATCAATTTTATGATATATTGAAAAGAAATTGTGGCCTAACATCAAGTGACAAGTTTACTCCTGACATTACTTCTAGATATATGTGTGGCCTCAAGGAAGTCATTTAATATTTTCTATCTCAGTTTGCTAGTCTATAAAATCATGTTTTAGATGTAGAACATGGAGGGAGAACAGAGCAGAGAGAGAGGAGAGGTAGAATCTCTTTTCATATAAATATTTCAAGAAGATTATTTCCATATCTACTACAAAAGATATATCAATGCCTTATTTAATTTCTACAAAATTTTATATGAATTATTTAAAAACCTCAGCATTATATGGTTTCGCTATAAAATTCAAAGGTTGAAACTTGAAGGATAGATACAATGTGATACTTGAATACATAGTTTCCAGAAGTTATCACCTATTCACTCACACTCAAGAGAAAGAGTTGGGAAAAGAATCTCTACATATAGAAAGATTTAGACTCATGATAAGATCTCATTTAAACACTCTTAAAGCCCTGGCTGGTGTAGTTCAGTGGATAACTCTGTGTAGTTCAGTGGATAACTCTGTGGATTGAGTGTGGGCTGTGAACCAAAGGGTTGCTGGTTTGATTCCCAGTCAGGGCACATGCCTGGGTTGGGGGCCAGGTCTCTAGTGGGGGCCATGTGAGAGGCAACCACACATTGATGTTTCTCCCCCTCTCTGTCTCCCTCTCTTTTCCTGTCTCTAAAAATAAATAAATAAAATCTAATTTCAAAAAATTGTTGATGAACAAAGCTTATATTTTGAGAACACGGACAGCATTTAAAGATAACCGACATATCTAAATCTATTATAGTCCACATCATTAAACAATTAATATTGGAATCTTTTTGGATCATTTGGCTATATACTAAGCTTATGGGAACATTCTACATTTCAACAATGTTTTTAGTTTGACAGGATGATAGATGGATATGTGATGCAAGCTGAAGTAATCATATATCGTTCTTCAGAAATTTTTAACTGCAAGTAAAATAATTATATGAGTTTCTCTTCAAGTTTTTGTACCTTTAACATATAAATTCACTCATGTGAACTGTAGAAGCAAAGAAAGTTGTTCTGAGGAGAAAGACAATAGAATAAAATAAAATTTTAAAAGCCTTGAAAACATCCTTGGTTTTTCTTCTGTCATTGGGTTCTTTAAAAATGCTGTTTATTAATGGAACAACTATGGGGGACACATGGACAAAACCAAGGGAGAGGGTGGAAGCAAGGGAGGGAGGTGGGTTTGGCTGGGGTTGTGGGGAGTGGTGGGGGGGAAATGCAAACAACTATAATTGAACAACAATAAAATAATTGAAAAAATCATGTTTATTTATAATAAATTGCATCTTCCTTGCAAGCTAACTCAAATGGGTTAATTGTAACAAGGAGTCCTAAGTTACATACAATTTTCTAATGATTTCTGATCATTACCCTATTTAATCTTAAATTCTTCAAATGGGACAAGTCAAATTTCACAGAAAGATGTTGGGTCTTAAACCTGCTACATAGAAAATGTAGCAGGTTTAAACTATGGAGTTTAAAAGGAGAAAATTCAATGTCAGTGGTTGTGCAAGCATGGAAAAATCAAAGACTGCATGTGAAATATGAGCTTTTAGGTATTCAAAGCATACATTCATCGCCCAGTGATGATGTTTCTAGGAATATATCCCACAGAAGCCAAACCAAAACTGCATTAAAAATCTTAAAGAAATACACTTATATAAGCATTATTTATAATGGTTAAATTATATATAAGCTGCATGAGCAATAACTAGTTAAATGCTGATACACTTCTAGGATACAATTTTAAAGCAAATATGTTGTTTTTGAAAATGACTTTTAAGACATGGGAAATGTTACTTTCATTTTAAGGACAATATTTGAAATTTTGAATTAAATTTTTCCCCTATGTTAGTGTGGACATATTGGGTTTTCACCATCATTCATGAAGATTGTGGCCTAAATGCTCTAGCTACTCATGTTGTGGAAGAGCATATGTTCTGATTTTATTATAGTTTTCCTTAAAATGTCATTGTCTTTAAAATCTATAAAGTCACTAAAATTCCTATAATAAATATGTGCTTTTATCTTACGTGTAATCTTCAGATAATAAGTTTTATGTGTTTAATACTTGTTATATGAAATATCAGACTATCGAATTTTCCAAAGGATGTCCTTTAATTTTAAAGTCCGGGGAATTGATGAAACAATATGTTTATACATGGTACAATAACATTTTCAATTTTTATAGATTTCAGACATATCCAATCTCAGATTCAGTCATATGCCTTTGAAGCATTATTACAATATTCAAAATGTCACAAAAAGGGTAAGTATAACCACCACTTACAAAATTAAAATCATAATTGCATTCTTTATAATTCAGAAAAGAGTAAAATATCAAACATGATTAACCTTTGACTAATACACCTATTGTAACCATATAGAGGTTAAAAGTAGAACCAGAATTCTGTGGAGCACTTCCTTTTCCTGTGCCTCTACTTTTTGCTATGGTTGATATTTCCCAAAATTATATTAGAAGAGGATAATAAGAAAAATAATAAGAAAGAAAGTTAAACTCATGAGAAGAGAACAGAATGGTGGTTGCCAAGGGCTCGGATGCAGAGAAATTGGGATATGTTAGTCAAAGAGTGCAAACTTTCAGTTATAAATAAGTCTTGAGGATCTAAAATACAACATGGAGATTATAGTTGACACTGTACTGTACATGTGACATTTGCTGAGAGTAGATCTGAAGCATTATCAAAAAAGAATAATTATGTGAGGTGATGGGTGTATTGATTAACTTCATTGTAGTAATCATTTCACGGTGTATACCTATATTAAATCATCATATGTACACATTAAATACATAACAATTTTATTATTTAATTTTACCCCCAAAAAAACTGGAGGGAAAAGAGAAAAAAAGGAAATGCATGTATGACTTAGTTCTCTTTATATATCAGGCATTCTCTAAAACGTGCTACATTTATCATCTCATTTAATCATCAAAACACTAATTTTTACAATAAGGCTATAAGTACTGGGATATGGTGATTTTATGGATGGGAGTGGGGAAGCACAGAGAGGATAAATGATTTTACCAAGGACACATATTAGCAAAGATTAGAACCATAATTCAAGCACTGGCAATTTGACTCCAGTCTGGAACTCTTAAGCACCGTCATCTTCTAAGGTATCATAAAGTAACCTCTGCCAAAATATACTGGCCTGACTTTAGATTAAGGAGACCAGTGATTCAGTGAAATAACTAGTTGTCTCTCTTCTCTTTTCTGAAAACTGACTGCTTATTTCACTCAATTTACAGCATCGAAAAGTAACAACACATTCTGCATTAGAATTAATTATACACAAAATCACAAATGAATGAAAAATAAGAAGACAATTGCAGGTATAGGAAGCAGTAGACATATCATATGCAAGTTATTTAGGGAGACTATGGTGAGGAAAATCTCTCTGAGATTAAATGACTTGCCCCTGGCAAGGATCCCAAGTACTCTATTTCCCAACTTGTCTCTAGGGATTTAAACATAACTATTTATTATTGTTTTTAATTTCCACAATTAAAACACTTATCATGTATTTTAAAGTAAGTTTAAGCCAAAATGGCAAAAAAATAAGAAAGACTAGAACGCAATAAAGAAAACTTTAATACTCCCAAACTTGGTGGGTTTCATTCTTCCCCTTCATGATTTAGCAGCATATCAAGATATTCATGAACTAAACTGCAGAGCAGCTCTGCACAGCATTTCCTCTCTAGTCTGCTTTCCCTGAATTCACCGGTCAGAGATTTTTAAATTTCATACATCGTTTCCAATTAGCTGTGTTGATTCTGTAGCCATTACCAAGCTTAGCCTGAGAACCCCAAAAGAACACACACCAGCATATAGACATGTGCATTTGGCATTGTTACAGTTAGTGCAAAATGATTCAAGTTCACTGCACAAACTATGCCACTAGCTGGAAAAGTCATAGACCCAGAATATAAAGTGCCCAAGACCTAATTAATCTTTGTACTTGTTTGTTTGCTGAAGCAAGTGGATACGACGTCAATTCAAAATAAGTCTCAGGCATCATGGAAGTCATAATAATTAGTTGAAAAAAAAAACAAAACAGAAGTTCCCTTAATAGTGTGTGTCAGGTACATGCAAGCTTGATATTTAGAAAACTTAACAGTCTCATCTAGTAGACTGCTTGTCAGTCACAAAATTGAATTTTATGCCTTTTGAGACAATGAATGATGATGAGAAAAATCTCATTTACTTTGGGGTTCGAGGTTATTTTTAAAACCTTTTGCCTTTTGAAAAAGTAGCTCCAGACTTCTGGCCAAGATGGAAATGTAGGTGGACACACTGTGCCTCCTCTCACAACCAAAATTAAGGACAACAAAAATTTAGATCTGAAAAAAACAACCAGAACAGATAGAAAATTGAACTATATGGAAATGTGACAACAATTCACCGAGACCAGTAAGAGGGGTGGAGTTGGCAGTCGGCAGAGAGGGATCTCGGCAGGAAAAAGCAGTGGCTAGTGGTCCCGGACACGCAGGCGGTGGTTGGCACACCCCAGGTGCACAGGCAGCGGTTACCCGGTGCGGGGAGGCAACGAGCAGACCCAGCAAAGCACATGAGTCAGCTGACTGCAGTCACACATTCACACGCAGATAAACCAGGCGAAAACGGGCAGCGAGACAGACTGCACAACCCAGGGCCCCAGAACCAGGAAATAAAGCCTAAAAGCACTGATTGAAAACACGTGTCGGGGTTGAGGTGCTGGGAGAGACTCCCAGCCTCACACACAGGACTGAAATCTGAGAGAGAGTGGAGCAAGCAACATTGTTCCCTCTCTGACCTAGCCCCCACATACAGCATCACAACTCTGTGACTGGGTTCCCCCACCCTGGTTAAAGCCTAAGATTCCACCCCTCATACTTAACAGGCACGACCAGACCAAAAAAAAAAAAAAAAATGGCTCAAAGGAAAGAACAAATCAAGCCACCAGAGCCAATACTTTTAAGCAACCAAGAGATAGCCAACCTATCAGATGTACAGTTCAAAGTACTGGTGATCAGGATGCTCACAGAATTGGTTGATTTTGGTCACAAATTAGATGAACAAATGAAGGCTATGATAAGTGAAATAAAGGAAAACACACAGGGAACCAATAGAGATGGGAGGAAAACTGGGACTCAAATCAATGGAGTGGACCAGAAGGAAGAAACTAACAACCAAACAGAAAAGAAGGAAGAAACGAGAATTCAAAAAAATGAGGAGAGGGTTAGGAACCCCCAGGACATCTTTAAACGTCCCAACAACCGAATTATAGGGGTACCAGAAAGGGAAGAGGAAGAGCAACAAGTGGAAAAGTTATTTGAACAAATAATAAAAAAGAACTTCCCCAATCTGGCAAAGGAAATAGACTTCCGGAAAGTCCAGGAAGCTCAGAGAGTCCCAAAGAAGTTGGACCCAAGGAGGAACACACCAAGGCACATCATCATTCCATTAGCCAAGATTCAAATGAAGGAGAGAATTCTAGAAGCAGCAAGGGAGAAGGGGACAGTCACCTACAAGGGAGTTCCCATCAAACTGTCAGCTGATTTCTCAAAAGAGACCTTCCAGGCAAGAAGGGACTGGAAAGAAGCATTCCAAGTCATAAAAGGCAAGGACCTACATCCAAGATTGCTCTATCCAGCCAAGCTTTCATTTAGAATGGAAGATAAAGCGCTTCTCAGATAAGGTCAAGTTCAAGGAGTTCATCATCACCAAGCCCTTATTATATGAAATGTTAAAGGGACTCATCTAAGAAAAAGAAGACAAAAAAATATGACAGTAAAAAGACAGCAAACTCAGAGATATTAACAACCACACCTAAAACAAAAGCAAAGTAAGCCAACAACTACAACAGGAATAGAAACACAGAAATGGAGATCATATGGAGGGTTAGCAACAGGGGAGTGGGAGGAGGAGAGAGGGGGGAAAGGTACAGAGAACAAGTAGCATAAACAGTGGGTAGAAAATAGACAGGGGGAGGGCAATAATAGTGTGGGAAAAGTAGAAGCTAAAGAACTTATGACACATGGACATGAACTAAAGGGGGGAATGTGGATGGAAGGGAGTGTGCAGGGTGGAGGGGAATGATGGGGGAGAAATAGGACAATTGTAATAGTATAATCAATAAAATATATTTAAAAAAGAAAAGAAAAAATAAATAAATGCAACAGGATAAATAAGAACTTATGACACATGGACATGAACTAAAGGAGGGAATGTGGGTGGGAGGGGGTATGCATGGTGGAAGGGAATGAAGGGGGAAATGGGACAACTGTAACAACATAAACAATAAAAAAATATTTTTAAATTCTTTTTTAATTTTTATTTTAATTGATCTTGTACAGTTTTCTGTCTTTTACCCCCATCCCAGCCCACCACCCCAGCCCTCCCCACCTCCTTCCCATTCCCAGCCCCCCTAGTTTTTGTCCGTGTGTCCTTTATACTTGTTCCTGTAAACCCTTCCCCTTTTCCCCTGAAATTCCCTCCCCTCTCCCTTCTGGTGACTGTCAGCCTGTTCTTAATTTCAGTGTTTTGGTCAATGAAATATATTTTTTAAAAAAACCTTTTGTCTTTTTGTTGTACTCTTTTTTTTCGCCATCCCTGGTACTCAGTAGGGAGAACAAAATCACTGAGATTTTTCAGTGGTTTTAGATTTGTGTCATGTGGTCCATCCTCATATGTTCTTCCCATTGCATAAAATGTCTTCTTTGTGAAATATATGTCTATGACAAAGTTAGTCAGTAAGGATTATCCCAAGAAACAGAACCAATAGGATTTATATATGTATGAGGAGGACGCTCAAAAAATATAATTATCTTCTGGAAGGCAGGCCCCTTGTAGTACAGGTTTCCCCTGCTAGGTGAGTGCTGTAGGAACCCATCTATGTTAATGTACCAGCTGGTGATGTGAGAGGCTGTGCCCAGCTTCAGGGAAATTATTTTTGAAGACTCTTTCAACGTATTTGCCAATTTCATGATGGGTGATTTACGAGCACACCTTCCCACACCATCCCTAGTGTTGAGCAGTTTTTGTCCCAAAAATGGCATGGCCCCATGCCGCACCCTCCCTATTCACCTGATCTCACCCCAAGTGACTTTATTTTGTTTCTATAGATGAAAAAAATTCCTCAAAGGAAAACATGTGCCAATATGGAATAGGTAAAACAGAAATGGCAGAAGCATTAAAAGGCATCAAAATCAATAAGTTCAAAATCTGTTTTAAGCAGAGGGAAAAGGTCTTGATAGGTATATTTTATCAAACGCAGAATACTTTGAAGGTGACTAAAGTTTAAACATGGGATAGTAAATATACAATTTTTTATAAATTTATGGGTTTGTGTCCCACCTCATATGTTTATCTATATATCTACAAAGAGAGATTGATTTCTTTTAAGGAACTGGCTCACATGATCACATGATTGTGGAGCACCGCAACTCTGAAATTTGTAGAGAAGCTTAGCAAGATAGAAATTTAGGTAAGAATTGATGTTTTAGTTTTGAGTCTGAATACCATAGGACAGGTTAGCAGACTAGAAACTCAAGTATGATTTCTGTGCTGCAGTCTTGACACAAAATTTCTTCTTTAGGAAACTTCAGTCTCTGCTTGTAAGGCCTGAACTGATTAAATGGAGTCCACCCACATTATGGAGGGTAATCTGCATTAAAGTCAACCAATTGTAAATTTTTATCACCCATACACATAATTTCACATTCATATTTAGACAAATGTTTGGCCAAGCAAACAATTGTGCATCAAACGTTAGACAACTCGACACATAAAATTATTCATCACACCCCAAATGCACATTGACACAAATACATATACACACAACACTGTTTTCATTATTGCTGTGTTCTAAACTGAACTAAGTACATTGGTTCCTTGAAGAACAATTTAAATAACTTATTTTTAGTAGTGAACACTCATGAATTATTAAAATAAGACTTGCTTTACTGGCTTTTGGAAGAGGTGTGTTCTTCCTTTCACTGTAATTATACGAAGTTAATATGCTAACCAACTGATAATGAAGTAGGAATCTGCTAAGTAGGCTGTTTTATTTTTCTACCATTCATGGGGGTTGAGCTTTCCAAACATCTAAAATGCTTAGGCAGCTTTACTTGGCTAATAGCACTGAGGGTGAATCTATTCAACAGAGCAACCATCTTATTGGCAACTGGCCAACACTACTTGAACCAAGGGAAAACCTCTCAAAATAAAATATTAACCTAATACCATTTTGAAAACAAAACACCTTTGTCCCTCCAAAATATTTGACTGGTTGGTTTAGTGATTGAAGGCTACAAGAATGCTATTTTGGACAGCTGTTATGTTATACAGTTTGCCATCCACAACACAGATATGGAGAGCCTTACATAGTTTATCCATATAGTTACAATAAATGTGATGGCAGATGGCCTTTGGTATCCACCACCTGTTATATCTGGACCAGCATTTGAATTTGAAACTTTATACTGTAATGATTAGTTAGTGGCCAATTTTCTTCATTTACTTTTGAAGTCTATGTTAATAAATATTTTATCTAGACAAATCAATGCTCTTTTGCCTAAGTGGTCAGCTTTATCCATTTCTCTTAGAAAATAAGAGAGATTTCTTTATCATTCCATACCTCTTGATCAAAATCTAATTTATATCAATAACAAACTAAGGTTACGATTTAGCTTAATCTCAGGCAATTAAAACACATACTTTATTAAATCTTGGTCATGCCCATTAAAATTAATTGAGACCTTAGCCCTTTGCTGGACTCTTTCTTAATGAGCTTGGAAGAAAAGATAATAAATCCAGCAAACAAGATCTTTAATGAATGTGATACATATCTCTTTTGGTTGGTTTAAACTGAAATCAATTTTCTAGTTCTACTTTACACTTTAATGATTATTTTCCAGGAAATGTATATGTACTTTTTAAAACTGAAAAAGTACTTTATTTGCCCCCCCCCAAAAAAAAGAACCGTGCTATGAAAACACAAGAGAAAACAATTGATAAAGATAGTATCCACTTAAAGGTCAGATTTTACTAGTTAAAAGGACAGCCTAGCCAGTGAATTATTAAAAGCTTCATTAACAGTAAATGAATTGCTAGATACAGTCATGCTCTTGCACAACTGATAAACCAGGGACAGTATTTATCCGCTTACAGTTTAAATCTTATGCTCACAGTTTTCAAGTGATTTCATTAGACAGGTGAACTGGATAGTACATGACAGAGTTTTTCTTCTTAGAGTTTGATATATTTTATGCACATTAACTCTGCAGAAGATCCAAAGTCATCTGTACCTCTAATGTGATTTTTGAATAACTAGATTTTAGTAACTGCGGGAGCTAAAGAGTTGATACATATTGCATTCACTTTTCTAATCTCTTGTGTATATACCTAAATACTGTAGTATTGCATTCAGTTAACTCCCTTTATGTTTAGTAATAAAATTTGCAAATATAATTCTATTTCAAAAAATAAAACATACAATGACACAGTAAGAATATATAACCACATTACTAAACCATTGAAAAAACTCTCACCATGTTTGTAAGAGAAGTCACACATTCAACCAACCAATCACCATGAACACATGTAAGCAACTACTTTATATTAAGTCATGAACATTAAACCTCTACAGTTCTGACTCTGACCTTCTCTATCCTCTGAGTAGTGAGAAATATTATTAATTAGTTTGTCTTCCTCCCAATTAAATATGCAGAGTAGAAGAACTGGAAAGTTGCATTGTGCTTTCTTTAGTCTGTGTTCAAGGTACTGGGAACAAATGATGCACTATGGAAACATGTCAAACTTTTTGACACCAGCAATTCAAGGAATGCTTCTCTACTAAATTATCTCACTAATTCTGGAACATCAAAATCTATTCTGCCTTTTTCACATTTAGCCTTACTATACTAATGAAAGTGTAGACAGATAGAACCGATAGCTCCCTGAAAATGTCAATGAGGTCTAGACAGACAACTCAAGAAAGGTTTTTGTTATCAATCAAGCAATTAATATTTATTGGGTACCTCGAGGTGCTTTGGGTGTCATCCTTGTGCAGGGGTCATGCTAATCTCCATGTCATTCCAATCTTAGTATATGTGCTGCCAGAATGAGCACTAGAGGGTGCTTTGGGCGTAGAAGTTTTATGAGTTACACTTCGCACACGTAAAAAATACAAACTTTTACTCTTTCCCTTCAAAAATATAAAGCTAAATTACTAGGACTAAGTATCTTCCATGATGACACAGAAAACTTTCCCCAGTCTACTGACTTTATACACATTTTTATTCAATAGATCACACAATGAAAAGCAGTAATGTTGCACATTGTACCTAAAGTGAACGTTCAGGTTATATTACTATTCAATGAAGTATCAAACTAAGCCATAGTTTTCTGTAAATATTAACCTAGGGAGTATTGTGGTAATGTATCTTAGATTGGTGTCTCTCAACACTCACTGAATAGTGTCAACACTGTATATAGTGAATAATTAAAATATTGTGGCTATGCATTGCCTTGAAAAAGCTTGTATCAGAGATTTAGACCAGATTCTTCTGCACAGCAAGTGAGATCAGAGCATATTAAAAAAACAGAAGACTTGGAAGTTCCCAAAGTACACAAAATAGAAACATAATGAGCCATCTGTGTTGTTTATATATAAATGTACTGTTCAAAAAATCACTTTTGAATGAATAGAAGCACATAATATCTTGAGTTCAAGAAAAGTATATACATTTTGTCAAAATTTATATACTTCAAAAAGTATATAAGCTTTATCAAATCCTTTTTATTCAATAATTCAGACAACCTGTTCATGTAGCAGATATGTCAATATTTCATAAATTCTTTGCTTCATTCATAGGTACTTTTTTTTTTTGCTGTTCTTTAGTTTTTATTGATACTTCAAATTAAAGACCTTCTTTAACAAATATTGGGTAAAATTAATGTAATTGCTTTTACTTGTTATTGATGTTTAATTATATACAAATTTGTAATATTTAATGCCATTTTCTTTTTTTAATTTTTATTTTCATTGTTGATCTTGTACAGTTTTCTGTCTTTTATTCTCACCTGAACCCGCCACCCCAGCCCTCCCCACCTCCCTCCCATTTCCACCCCCCCATAGTTTTTGTCCATGTGTCCTTTATACTTGTTCCTGTAAATCCTTCCCCTTTTCCCCTGAAATTCCCTCCCCTCTCCCCTCTGGTGACTTTCAGCATGTTCCCCATTTCCATGTCTTTGGTTATATTCATAGGTACTTTTAACAAAATGATTCTTTATAATCACAGAAAAATATTAACTAAGTGAAATAAGTAAAGATTTCTTTTTTAGTTCATATGACTGTGCCAAAGACACTTCAAACAACCACAAGTCAAGTGAAATATATTCATTAATCTCAGTTTTTTATAGATGAAGTGATACTGTACATTCAGTAATTATCTGATTCACTTTTCTTTTTAGAGACATAATTTTTCACATGTATAGACTTTAAGAGGAAGAAAACAAAAGTACATGAGACAAACATTTCATAAATCTGGACTTATTCTCATGTAAACTAATAAAATTTCCTGAGAAATTTTAAAGAAAATGACAACTAAGAATCTTGCCCTGGCTGGTGTAGCTCAGTGGATTGAGCGCGGGCCTGCGAACCAGAGGATCGCGGTTCGATTCCCAGTCAGGGCACATGCCTGGGTTGCAGGCCAGTTCCCAGCAGGGGACACACGAGAGGCAACCGTACATTGATATTTCTCTCCCTCTCCTTCTCTCCTACCCTTCCCCTCTAAAAGATAAATAAATAATAAATAAAAAATCTTAAAAAAAAAAAGAATCTAACCCTTAAATAGTTGCAATGCAATGTCTATTTAGCCTAAAGTATAGTTTAAGTTGAACAACACATTATTGATTTCTGTCTAGATGATCTATATATTGCGAATGTGGGTTATTGAACTCTATTTTCTGTTACTTTTGTCTATTTCTACCTTCAGATCTCTTAATACTTAACATATCTAGGTGTTCCAATGTTGGGTGCATATATGTTTATGATTGTTATATCTTCTTGATGAATTGACCCCTTATCATTATATAATGACCATTTTTATCTCTTGTTACCATTTTTGGCTTAAAATCTGTTTAGTCTCACCCTATTCTATTTTGGTTTCTACTTGTACTATTAATCTTTTTCCATCTCCACTTTAAGTCTTTGTGTGTCCTTGAAGCTGAAATGAGTCTATTTTATATTTTTTAAATTTATGTTCTCATCAGCACATATTTACACTTTTGCTATATGTATATTTCATTTATATCGAATAACAGAAAAAGTGTTACAAAAGTACATTTATATTGTCATTTATATTTACCTATGTAGTTAGCTGTAGTGGTACTTTTTGTTTTTTTATATGAATTTCCTTTACTATCTAGTGTCCTTTCATTTCAGCCTGAAATACTCTTTTTAGTGTTACTTAGAGGGTAGTTCTCCTACCAACAAATTTTCTCAGTGTTTGTTTTTCTGAAAATATCTTAACTTTTTTTCACTTTGGAAATAAAACATTTTTAGATATCAAATTCCTGATTGGTGTTCTTTTAAAAGAATTTTTAATATGTTACTATAAAATTTCTGTGTCTCTTTTCTTATAATTTTTATCTTTATATTTTCTCTTAGGTGAGACATTATTCTCATACTTCCTTTTAGTTCTTTAGACAACTTTCTTTTGTTCCTAGCACATACTTAAAATAGCTCGTTTATAGTTTATACCAAGCAATTGCAATATCTGTGGCTTCTTAAGGACAGTTTTTATCAACTGCTTTGTTTCCTATGTATGTCATACATTTTTGTTTCTTTACATGTCTTATAATATTTATTTATGATTGTACATTTTATATAATATAGCAACAATGCAAATCAGATTTTCTGCTTCTTCTGGTTTTGTTGTTGCTGCTTGTTGATTTTATTATTCATCTACTTAATGGCCTTCCTGAACTTATTCTACATGAGTTTTCTTTATTCTTTATTTTTTTATTTCTTTGTTCTTTATTTTGTGTGGTCACTGAAACAATCAGATACCTTAGCTAAAAACATATATTCATAACTCACAGACACGGACAACAGTGTGGTGATGGCCAGAGGAAAGGAGGATGGGGGCTAGTTGGAGGTGGGCAAAAGTGCGGAAACGTAATAGTGTCAACAATAAAGAAAAATATGGCCCTGGCTGGTGTAGCTCAGTGGATTGAGCGCGGGCCTGTGAACCAAACAATCGTGGTTCGATTCCTAGTCAGGGCACATGCCTGGGTTGCAGGCCAGTTCCCAGCAAGGGACACATGAGAGGCAACCACACATTGATATTTCTCTCCCTCTCCCTCTCTCCTACCCTTCCTCTCTAAAGATAAATAAATAAAAAATCTTAAAAAAAAAAGAAATAAAATCTAAAAAAAAAGAAAGAAAGAAAAATATGATTGCACAGATATTTCGTTAAGTTTCTGAAACCAATACATCTCCCATTCTTTTTCAATAAGCTCTGTGTGTATGGTGGAAAACACCTTCACCACTCCCAAGGCTGAGAGTTCTTACTATATTTTTTTGAACATATGAATATATTTTCTCCAAGCAACCTTTGGTTAATTTTCAGTGCTAGTTAAAAATCTATGCCATAGCCATCACTTCCTGCTTGCACAGGGCCTCAAGGTTAGTCAGCCAAGATTAAGAATTTAGGGCAGTCTCAGGTCTAGCCTTGGTATGCCCACAGATCTGAGCATGTGCATAGCTTTATGCGTATACATTTTAATCCAGTTTTGCAGAAATACTTTGGAGCTTCTCAAAGGCCTCTATTGACATCTCATTCCCCACATGTCCCAGCTTTTCTTTTTAAGTTTTTTGGTTACCTTGTTGTTTGTCCCACCTATTATCTCCATCTTAGTTAGGCAGCTGTGATATCAAATAAGTCCCACTGAATATCTTAGACAGCTATCTCTAATAATTTATTTTGCTTAACTGTAACATAAGTAAAATACAGATATATATATAGAAATAATAACCTAGTAATAAGAGTGATACCACATGGACATGGAATCTCGGAGGGCTATTTTTTAAAATTCTGCATACTATAACATCTGATTCAGAATGTAATGTGTAGGTAGGTGCTTATCGTAAAAATTAGATACACTAGGGTCCTTAAAAACAGGGACTATACCTATTTCATATTTTTAGACCCAGCAACTAACATAATGCCAGTCCCAAAATAGGGTTTTCATAAATGTTGTTGGATGAATTGAACACTTAACATGGTAATAAAGAAAGCGAAAGCTATAAAATAAAGGGGTAGTTAAATTAATTAATAACTATAAATAAATGAAGAACATGGTTATGTACTCATATTTACTACAAGCAGAAGTCAAATGAGTGTTATATTTTATATAATATAAAAATAGGTGTTAGTAGGTGGTTAAATTGAGCACATAGTTTAAGTAGCTAGACATTCATACAGGAAATTTATAATAAATTCAACAAACTTTTGTTGATTATTTACTAAGGCAATACTACAAATTTTAATATTTCCCAAGTTGTATATTATTAAATGAATGAATTAACAGTAGTATGCTTTTTGAAAGTCTACTTTTGTTGACTCTGCTTAGGTGTTTTTCCTAATTGCTCAGAGATGTTATAATAACAGTTGCTTTTTTTTTTGCTAGAAATTAATTATTATATATGTAAACATAGTTTGGTTGAAAATATGAAACCTTTTCTAGACATGCCTATTTTTTATATTCCTGGCCCTACATAAGAAGCACATCTACATCAAGAAGACTCTTCTGGTACTTTTCTGAAAAAGTAAAATTACCCACTAAAAACTACCCACAACATGTGCAAAATGCATACATGTGCATACATCTTATAGAGGATACTATGGTTTGCTGCCCATAAACTTCTCCCTTCTTCTAGAACTGAAACATTAATTTTTGCAGCTGCTCTTAACATTGGTGTCCAACAGCTAGCAAGTGTATGCATTTCCAAAACTTATCCTGTCCTAAATTAAGCTTCCATGCCTATGGTCACTCCCCTTTCCAGGGGGTAGCCTATAGCCAATGGGTAGTTGATGAAAGGGTATAAAAATCTGGTTTCCTTCCTTTCAATTCAGGATAATTCTTGAAAAGCCACACCGTTTCTAAAGTTCCCCATGGCATCATCTGGGCCCTTTATTATAACTGCTTCAGTGTCCTCTCTTTGCCCAGTACTGCTTCCTTTACACCCTGACATGACCTGTCTTGTTGCAGAGAGTACACTGAAATCAACTGTCTATTGGAATTTGCTTTCCAAGTAATCTAACATGTAACACCCCTATAGCTATATCAAGCATCACCAAATGACTTTACAATTTAAAAAATTTGGTGTCATTTTGTTGCACAGGCTTTTTTATATGTTGAACAAAATTGCACTCTTCATAACATTCCTCACTTAAAATGAGCTGATTTAGTCCATGTATACAATGAAGTAATAGGTGGAGAAACTAAAATAATCCATAACATTAACTACTAACAGACAGATAAAATATAGAAGAACTTAAATCTAATACTACTGGCATATAGATATCTAGAGATAGTTTTAGAAATTAACTATAAATGTGAATTCTCAAGAAATGTACAAATATAGAGAAACAGAAAAGTAGAGGAAAAACATATTACATTTCTTCTTATGTATCACCCAATTACAATTGGCCCCATCTTGATTCTTTACTCAGCTGATGCACTCTAATGGCAAATAGCCCATCATCACCTTTCAATCAGTAACAGCCTTGGCATTGCACTTGCTGTCTTTCATTTAAGTTTTCCAAATATAGGTTTCTATGGTATCCAACTGCCACATCCTATTAGCTGACAATAGATTGATTTAGTGATGATCTAGCGCAGTGTGTGCTGACTAGACATTGTTCTTTTTCCATCCAATTCCCCTAATGGTGGTTATTATTTTATGTTAATTCACTCCCAGTGTCTTCTCATGCTTTTCTTTCCAGCTCAAAGTCTAAATAATTTTCTGCTATCAAAAATCTTTAATGACATCTTTTTCTCTTCTAGTGCCATAGAAGCAATGAAGGGGACATGGAAGCAGGGAAAGACTGCAGCCATTCCTATATTTCCCCATCCTACACACACTGTGAAGTTTGGTAATTCAAAAACAATTCAATAATGGAGACAAGGATTTTGTTTACAATTCTGCAAATGATGTGTCCTATATTTCATAGAACCTTATGCTATGAGCTTTTACACTTAGATATGAGGAGACTGAAGAGTGGTAACTGAACAAGTTTAAGTCCTCCATATGTACTCTTTTGCACAGAAAAACTAGTGACAGAAAGTTATTGCAGAACACAGGAAAAAATCATGGATGATATAAGCAGAGCATTCCGACTTTCATATAAAGCCAAATATACCTAGTAATAAGCTATATGGGAAAATAGGAGATTTTATAGTATTTTGCCTTATATTAGTGATAGCATCTTGGTGATTTCCTGGCTTAGAATTTATCTTAAAGATTTTATTGATTTTATTTTTAGACAGCGGTGAAAAGAGGGAGAAAAAGAGGGAGAGAACCATCAATGTGTGGTTGCCTCTTGCATACCCTCTACTGCGGACTCGGCTTACAACCCAGGTATGTGCCCTACCTGGGAATTGAACCATTGACTCTTTGGTTCTTATGCTGGTGCTTAAATCCAGTGAGCCACACCAGCCAGGGCTCATGGCTTAGAATTTAATTTTTCTTTTTTTATTTTTATCATAACACAGACTTATCGTAGATAATATGTAATCTAAAAATATAAAGAAAATAAAAATCACCTATGATCCCACCATTCATAGGTAACTATGGTTATTATTTTCACAGGTTTACTTTCTCTCCTTTCTGTTTTCCAATTGTGGTCTAAGTTTTCTTGTATTTTATATACTACTGTTGCTACTACTGCTACCTTTCAAACATTTGTGTCAGGCAGTGTGATCATTGTTTTATAACAATTAATTATCTCAATAACACCAGGAAGTAGATATCATGATCTATCCCAACTATATGCCATTTGAAAAAAAATGGAACTTCAGAGATAAGTAAACTTGCTTGAGCTACATAGCTAGTAAGTGGCAGACTCTGAATTGAGACTCGTGCTTGTATGATTCCAAAGCCCATAATAAATGCTGGTCCTATTTAATGTCACTTTAAATTTTTAATAAGATCATTTTTCATGGCTGCATATTTTCTATTCTATGAATGTGCTGTAATACAATGAACTGTTTCTACAGTGAAGGACATTTAAGTTGTTTCATCATAAGTAAAACTTTTGAAATTGAAGAGGGGCTAAGACAAACTTTCAGAAGTATTCTTAGGGCAGTTGGTAGAAACTAAGATTATATTCATTAATTTTATGTATTCACTTATTTTCGGTTGAGTTATCTCCCTTTCATTTTAATCTTATTATTATCTTAAAAGTTATATGTACATACGGTAAAGAAATATTCATTAATGTGAAATAGAAGCTAAAAGTATTTTTCCCTGGCTCCAGTCTTATTCTTCATAAGTAAACACTTTTTTTTTGCTTTGTGTCACTCTTTGTATTGTCTTTAGTTTCCTTATCTTTGTCTTTTAAAACTTTATTGTTGTTTTTTATTGCATTTACCCCCTTATAACACCTTCTTCCTCCACAATTACTGCATTGTTGTCCATGTCCATGAGCCCCTTTACTTTCTAAACTGCACCCCCCATAGTTGTCATCCTGCTATCTATTTGTCTCTATTTTCTTTGTTAGTTCATTAGATTCCACGTATTAGTGAAATCATATTTATGTCTTGCACAGGAAAAGAAACCATAAACAGGACTTGCAGCCAAGATGGAGGCATAGGTGGACACACTGTGCCTCTTCACACAACCAAAATTAAGGACAACGAAGATTTAGAAACAAGAAACCACTGGAACTGATAGAAAACTGAACTGTATGGAAGTCCGACAGCCATTCATCCAGACTGGTAAGAGGGGTGGAGTAGCAGCAGGAAAAAGTGGAGTTTGGCAGACTCGGGCATGCAGGCAATGGCTGGCAGATCCCAGGCGTACAGGCAGGGGCTAGCAGACCCCGGGCATGGGGTGGCAATGGACAGACCCAGTGAGGCCATGCACAGCAGCTGGCTGACCAGGTGATCCCACATTCACGTGCAGATAATCCAGGCAAAAACGGGGAGCAGGAGAGACCTCACAACCCAGGGCCCAAGCACCAGGAAATAAAACCTAAAAACACCAATTGAAAACACTTGTGGGGGTTGAGGTGCCAGGAGAGACTCCCAGCCTCACAGGAGAGTTTGTTGGAGAGACGTACAGGGTCCTAGAATGCACACAAGCCCACCCACATGGAAATCAGCACCAGAAGGGCCCAATTTGCTTGGGGGAAGTGGTGGAAGGGACTGGAATCTGAGAGAGAGGGGAACAAGTGCCATTTCTCCCTCTCGGAGCCCACCCCCGCATAAACTGTCACAACCTAGCAACTGGGCTGCCCCTCCCTGGGGAACACCTAAGGCTCCGCCCTTCACTACTTAACAGCCATGACCAGACCAAAAAAACAAAAAACAAAAAAACAAAAACAAAAACAAAACGAATGGCTCAAACGGGACAAAAGATCAAAGTCCCAGAGCCAATTCATCTAAGCAACCAAGAGACAGCCAACTTATCAGATGCACAGTTCAAAGCCCTGGTGATCAGGATGCTCACAGAATTGGCTGATTTTGGTCGCAAATTAGATGAACAAATGAAGGCTACAATAAGTGAAATGAAGGAAAATGCACAGGGAACCAATAGTGTTGGGAGAGAAACTGGGACTCAAATCAATGGAGTGGACCAAAAGGTAGAAAGAAACATCCAGTCAGAAAAGAACGAAGAAACAAGAATTCAAAAAAATGAGGAGAGGCTTAGGAACCTCCAGGATATCTTTAAATGTCCCAACATCTGAATTACAGCGGTACCAGAAGGGGAAGAAGAAGAGAAACAAGTGGAAAACCTATTTGAACAAATAATAAAAGAGAATTTCCCCAATCTGGCAAAGGAAATAGACTTCCGGGAAGTCCAGGAAGCTCAGAGAGTCCCAAAGAAGTTGGACCCAAGGAGGAACACACCAAGGCACATCATCATTCCATTAGCCAAGATTCAAATGAAGGAGAGAATTCTAGAAGCAGCAAGGGATAAGGGGACAGTCACCTGCAAAGGAGTTCCCATCAGACTGTCAGCTGATTTCTCAAAAGAGACCTTCCAGGCAAAAAGGGGCTGGAAAGAAGTATTCCAAGTCATGAAAGGCAAGGACCTCCATCCAAGATTGCTCTATCCAGCAAAGCTGTCATTTAGAATGGAAGGGAAGATAAAGTGCTTCTCAGATAAGGTCAAGTTCAAGGAGTTCATCATCACCAAGCCCTTATTGTAGGAAATGTTAAAGGGACTTATCTAAGAAAAAGAAGATAAAAAATATGACAGTAAAAAGAAAACAAACTCACAGATATTAACAACCACACCTAAAACAAAAGCAAACTAAGCAAACAACTAGAACAGGAACAGGAACACAGAAATGGAGAGCACGTGGAGGGTTAGCAACAGGGCAGTGGGAGGAGGGGAGAGTGGGGAAATGTACAGAGAAGAAGTAGCATAGACGGTGGGTAGAAAATAGACAGGGGTAGGGGCAAGAATAGTATGGGAAATGTAGAAGCTAAAGAACTTATGACACATGAACATAAACTAAAGGCGGGGAATGTGGGTGGGAGGGGGTGTGCAGGGTGGAGGGGAATGGTGGGGGAGAAATGGGAAAACTGTAATAGCATAATCTATAAAATATATTTTTTTAAAAAAGTAAGAAGAAAGAAAAAAACCATAAACAAAATTAAAAGACAACCCAGGAATGGGAGAACATATTCACTGACACACCTAACAAAGGGTTAATATTCAAAATTTATAAAGAACTTACAAAACTCAAAACCAAAAACTGGAAAGCATGATGCTAAGTGAAATAAGCCGGTGGTGAAAGACAAATACCATATGACCTCACCTTTAACAGGAACCTAATCAACAAAACAAGCAGACAAGCAAAATATAACCAAAGACACTGAAATTGAGAACAGGCTGACAGTGACCAGAGGGGAGAGGGGAAGGAATTTCAGGGGAAAAGGGAAGGGTTTTCAGGAACAAGTATGAAGGACACATGCACAAAAACAAGGGTAGGTGGAAATGGGAGGGAGATGGGGAGGGCTGGGGGGTGGGCTGGGATGGGGGTAAAAGGTAGAAAACTGTACTTGAACAACAATTAAAATGTCTAATTTTAACCAATGTTAATGTATAGGGATGTAATTTGTTCAGACTTTTGAATGACATCAAAATGACCATAGGGGATTTTGAAATAATCTGTATATTTCTAAATAATGATTAATGACTCAAATATATAATTTTGTGTGACATTAAAAAAAGAAATTAAAAAAACAAAAAAAATACAATTAAAAAAAAGGTGGGAGAGGACTTGAATAGACACCTCTCCCAAGATGACATACAGACGGGTAATAGACATATGAAAAGATGCTCAATCATCAGGAAACTTGCAAATTAAAACCACAATGAGAAACCATCTCATACCTGTCAGACTGGCTGTCATCAAAAAATCAACAAGCAAGTACTGGTGAGGATGTGGAGAAAAGGGAACCCTTTTGCACTGTTGGTGGGAATGCAGACTGGTGCAGCCACTATGGAAAGCAGTATGGATATACTTCCAATATTAAAAATGGATTTGCCTTCTAACCCATGGACCCTGGAATTTATGTGAAGAAACCCAAAACACTAATTTGAAAGAATATAAGCACCCCTATGTTCATTAGGGGAAAGCACTATTAGCCAAGTTGATAGAATCTCACATATAGTACCCATCTGCTGGCTCTGTGGGTCTGTTGGGGGAGGATTCAGAGAAGGGTCACTGGCTTCTGTTCACCTTTCTGTCTGGGAGAATGCTGCCCCCAGGTCCTACCTTGATGCCAGAAACTTCAGTTCCTCCTTGCATGCCACTGGTGCCTTTCAAGCTGCTACCTTGGTGCTGGAGCTCAGAGGGAGTGAGTCTGAGTAAGTCCATGTATGGGTTCTTTAAAGAAAATTGCTTGGGACTCTAGAAGTTTCTTCCACCACCTCTATCCACACTGGGTTGTGCATCCAGAAGTTGTGGGGACTTAATCTTCTTGGCACTGGCTGTGGGAGTGGAACTCCTCACTCCCAAGATATCACTCCTGAATTTTTTCCACCATATGAGGAGATGAGATGAGCCTGTTCCATGTCTCTGCCCCTCCTATGAGTCTGGATGTGATTTCTTGAATTCTGTAGTTGTCAGACTCCCATTCAACTAGATATCTGATGGTTCTGAGTGATGGTTGTTCTATAATTTCGTTGTAATTTTGATGTGGTTGTGTGAGGAGACGAGCCATGTTTATCTATGCCACCGTGTTCACATTTTAGAATTTATCTCGAAAACAACAATGTGGACAAGTATTTCTAAATAAGGCTTTTTGTGATGGTATTATATAAAATACATAAAATTTAAACATGTTAAATACCACACAGATTTGGATTTTAAAGTTTTTGGTACATCTATGTGATATAAGACAAAAATAAAGTTAAAATATTTATTCATATGGGAAAATGTTTACCATGTCTTAAGGAAAAATTGGCAGAAATAAGCTCTTACAGCAAGACAGCAATTGCATAAATGAATACTCAAATGAATACTCTTCTCTGCACAAAAGGAAGAGTACACTTCTCTGTCCCCTTGAAATGAAACTTGATCATATAACCTGATTTGGCCAATAGAATGAACAGTAATGACATTTGCTATTTCTAGGAAGAAATACTTAGCAGGCTGTGTATAATTTTCCAAGCTTACTTTCCCTGTTTCATAAATTTTGAAGTCTCATGCAGAGAATTTTATGTCCTAAAAAATGCTGGAGACTTTATCAGTACATGCCCCTCAGTGAATATTCTAGCCCAAGGCCCCATACCAATCTCTGTTTTACATTTAGCATGAGCAAGAAATGAACATTGTTACTTTGATCCACTTACATTTGTAGCCTGATTGTTATTGCAAGATAATGTTTCGCGTCCATATTGTTACACAGTATAAAATTTTTTGGCAAATCCCTCTTCTTGAGACATTAATTTTTTTCTTCTGTGCTCTTTTCCTTTTATCCCCAAATATTCAAGATTAGCAATAAATTATATGAAATAACAATGAAAATTAAACATTAAATAAAATATGAAAAATAATAAGTTCTGTTTTGACATTAAAATAAAATTTTATTAGACCACTGACAATCTCTTTATTAAAGTCAATATTTCTAAAAATATTTCATAGGTCATTTAAAAAATGGAATCAAGGAATCTTGAAAAGGATTCTATGGATTACTGATATCACTAGTATGGAAGTCTTGCATAAAATTTATCCTGAAGATGTAGCAGGCTTTGGACCTTAATTGATAAAATTAAAAAACATCGGAGTGTCAAAAAGCTTGAACTAAAATTATGAGGAGCAATCTATTTCTACCATCTGGTGTCAGTATAACAAATATTTTAAGTATCTGAGATTGCATTATCATTTCAATCTTATAAATGAAGAAACCAAATCTAAAATCAGAAATCAATAACAGCATAGCATAGTAAATAATCATATGTTTTACAAAGTGCTCTCCCTGATATTTCCAGTACCCACCTGGCACCACACATAGTTATTGGAATATTATTGACTATATTCCCTATACTGTATTTTACAACCCTGTGACTACTTTGTAATTACCAATTTGTACTTAATCCCTTTACCTCTTTCACCCAGTCCCCCAACCTCCCTCCCATCTGGCAACTATCAGTCTGTTTTCTATATCTATGAGTCTATTTCAGTTTTGTTTGTTTATTTTGTTCTTTAAATTTCACATATAATACTGAATGTAAACTGTCATTGAAAGATAAAATAAAATAGTTTTAAATGTTAAAAATAAAATAAAATAAAACTGAAAAAAAAGAACCTAATCAACAAAACAAACAAACAAACAAGCAGGAGTAAAAGGCAGAAAACTGTACTTGAACAACAAAATAAAATAAAATAAATTTAATGATAAAAAATTAAAAAAATAACAGCAAGACAAGGATAATAAAAAAATATGCTAGGCCTTGGCTGGATAGTTCATTTGGTTAGAACATTGTCCAGATACACCATGGTTGTGGGTTTGATCCTGATCAGGGCACACACCAAAATCAAACAATGAATGCGTGAATAACTGGAACAACAAATTGATCTCTCTCTCTCTCTCTCTCTCTCTCTCTCAGAATCAACTGTGAAGAAGAATATGCTAAACAACTATATGTGCACAAATGTGATAACCTACATGAAGTGGAAAAATTCCTTAAAAGACATAATTTTTAAAAGCTTACATAAGAAGAAATGGACAATATAAATAACCTTATATCTATTAATGACATTAAATCAATAATTAATAACTTTTCAAAAAGTAGAGAACTACAATCATTGGTAAACTGTAACAAAAATTTAAAAAAGAAATTATACTAATATCTTTCAAAGGATGGAAGCAGAGGGAATACTTTCTGAAAAATCATTGTATAAGACCAGCATTACCCTAACATCAAAAGCAGGCAACAACATTACAGGGAAAAAAAGTACACAAAACTCTCACAAACACATAAATTCTCAACAAAATATCAGTAACCTGAATACAAGAATGTATAAAACAAATATATACCATGACCATATAAAATTTATCCATGTAGATAATGTTATATCAACATTAGAAAATCAATCAAGACTTGAAATCATTAAACTCCTAGAAGAAAACATAGGAAGTAAAATTAGCAACATTTATCTTAGTAATATTTTTATGATATATCTCTTTGGCCAAGGTAAACAGAAAAAATAACAAATAGGTCTACATCAAACTAAAATTATTTTCCACAGCAAAGGAAGCCACCAACAAAATAAAAACACAAACCATTGAATGGGAGTATATATTCTCCAATTATGCATATGGTAAGTGGATAATATCCAAAATTTTAAGCAATTCATACAACTCCACACCAAATAAACAAACAATTAGATTAAAAATGGGTAAAGGGCTTCAATAGGTACTTCTCCAAAAAAGACATACAGATGACCAATTGACATATGAAAAGATGCTCAATGTCACTGATTATCAGAGAAATGCAAATTAAAACCACGATGATATGATCATGTGGTTTTTATTTTTTAGTCAGTGGATAAAACAGCTATGGTACATTTACACAATGGAATGCTACTTGGCCATAGGAAAAAAGAAAGTTTTACCTTTTGCGACTGCATGGATGGACCTGGAGAGTATTATGCTAAGTGAAATAAGCTAGTTAAAGAAAGACAATTATCATATGACTTCACTATGTGGAATCTAATGAACCAACTCAAGTAATAAACAAAATAGAGACAGTATCACAGATAGAGAGTGAGCTGACAGCTCTGTGGGGGAGGGCAGGGGTGAAGGGATTTAGCAAAATGGAAAATGGACTCATGGACATGGAAATAGTATGGTGATTGTAGGGGGTGGTAACAGGGTATAAGGGGACTAAATGGTGGCAACCGAGAGGTTGTGGGACTGAGTGAAAAAGGTGAAGGATTTGAGAAATAATGATTGGTAATTACAGTACAGTCATTGGGATGTAAAGTACATCATAGGAATTATAGTCAATAATATTATAATTGACCAACTATGTTTGGTGACAGATGAGTACTGGAAATATCAGGGGGAACACTTTGTAAAGTACGTGCTTTCCAACTACTATGTTGTACACCTGAAATTAAAACAAAATAATATTGAATATAAACTGTAATTGAAATACAAATTTTAAAAGAAGGTCAGTGAAAATAATCCATCTCTTCCATAGGCTAAAAAGGATAAGTCAAATGATCGCATCAATAGATGCAGAAAAAGAATTTGACAAGCTCCAACACTCATTTATAATAATTACATAAAAACTATCAGTAAACTAGGAATAGAGGGGAATTTCCTCAACTTCACCATGAATATCTACAAAAAATACCTATAGGTAACATCATATTTTCCAACAATAATGCCCCCTCTCATCACTCTTTTCAACATCATACTGGAAGTTTCAGCTAAACGCAAAAACAGGGAAAATTAGAAGGTATATAGATTTGGAAGAAAGAAATAAAACAGTGATTTTTCATAAACAGTGTGATTATCTTTGTATAAAATCCAAAAGAACTGAAAAAAGAAGACTCATAGCAAAGTTGTATGATACAAGGTTAATATACAAAAGTTAATCTTTTGTCTACATATCATCAATGAACAAGTGGTGTTTGAAATTAAATGTGCAATGCCATTTACATTAGCACCACAATAAATGAAAACCTGAGGTATAATTCTAACAAAATATGCACAGAGTCTATATGAAGAAAACTGCAAAATTCTGATGAGTAAAATCAAAGAAGAACTAAATAAATGGTGAGATATTTTATGCTCATGGTCAGGAAGACTCATTATTTTCAAGATATCAGTTCTTCTCTACTACTCTACAGATTCAGTTTAATCAGTCAAAATCACAGAAAGTTAGTCTGTGGATACTGATAAACTGCTTCTAAAGTTAATATGGAGAGGCAAAAGACCTGGAGTAGCCAACACAATATTAAAGAACAAAACTGGAGAAGTGACACTACCCAACTTCAAAATTTATTGTCAAACTATAGTATTCAAGACAGTGCAGTATTGGTAAACACCTAAACAAATGGATTAATGGTACTGAAGAGAAAACCCAGAAATAAATTCACATAAATATTGTCAGCTGATCTTTGAAAAAGGAGCAAAAGCAACACAAAACTGAAGACAGTCTTTTCAACAAGTGCTGCTGGCAAAACTGAACATCCACATGTAAAACAAAAAAATGAATCTCAGAACAGACCACGATCAGTTCACTTCACTTAATCACTTCAAAATTAATTAAAAATAAAATAAATCAAGACCAAAATTTTAAGCCAAACCTAAAAACCTTACAAGATAACATAGGAGAAAACCTAGATGACCTTGGGTATCACTATGACTTTTTAGATAAAACACCAGAGGCACAATCTATGAAAGAAATACTAAGATGGACTTCATTAAATTAAAAAAATTTCTGCTCTACGAAAGTTAATGTTTAAAGAATGAGAAGACAAGCTACAGACTTGGAAAAATATTTTCAAGAGACATTTCTTTTTTTTTCCTTTTTTTAAATATATTTTATTGATTATACTATTACAGTTGTCCCATTTCTCCCCCATCATTCCCCCTACCCTGCACACCCTCTCCCACCCACATTCCCCCCTTTTGTTCATGTCCATGTGTCATAAGTTCTTTAGCTTCTACATTTCCCATACTATTCTTGCCCTCCCCCTGTCTATTTTCTACCCACTATCTATGCTACTCATTCTCTGTACCTTTCCCCCCATCTCCTCCTCCCACGCCCCTGTTGCTAACCCTCCATATGATCTCCATTTCTGTGGTTCTGTTCCTGTTCTAGCTGTTTGCTTAGTTTGCTTTTGTTTTAGGTGTGGTTGTTAATATCTGTGAGTTTGCTGTCTTTTCACTGTCATATTTTTTATCTTCTTTTTCTTAGATAAGTCCCTTTAACATTTCATATAATAAGAGCTTGATGATGATGAACTCCTTTAACTTGACCTTATCTGAGAAGCGCTTTATCTGTCCTTCCATTCTAAATGACAGCTTTGCTGGAAAGAGCAATTTTGGATGTAGGTCCCTGCTTTTCAAGACTTCAAATATTTCTTTCCAGCCCCTTCTTGCCTGGAAGGTCTCTCTTGAGAAATCAGCTGACAGTCTGATGGGAACTCCTTTGTAGGTGACTGTCCCCTTCTCCCTTGCTGCTTCTAGAATTCTCTCCTTCATTTGAATCTTGGCTAATGTAATTACGATGTGCCTTGATGTGTTCCTCCTTGGGCCCAACTTCTTTGGGACTCTCTGAACTTCCTGGACGTCCTGGTAGTCTATTCCCTTTGCCATATTGGGCAAGTTCTTTTTTATTATTTGTTCAAATAAGTTTTCTACTTGTTGCTCTTCTTCTTCCCCTTCTGGGACCCCTATAATTTGGATGTTGGGATGTTTAATGATGTCCCGGTGGTTCCTAAGCCTCTCATTTTTTTGAGTTCTTGTTTCTTCCTCGTTTTCTGTTTGGTTGTTAATTTCTTCCTTCTGGTCCACTCCATTGATTTGAGTCCCAGTTTTCCTTCCATCTCTATCGGTTCCCCATGCATCTTCCTTCATTTCACGTATTGTAGCCTGCATTTTTTTCATCTAATTTATGAGCAAAATCAACCAGTTCTGTGAGCATCCTGATGACCAGTGCTTTGAACTGTGCATCTGATAGGTTGGCTATCTCTTCGTTGCTTAGAGGAATTGACTCTGGGGTTTTCATTTTTTCTCCGGTTTGAGCCATTTTTTCGTGGGGTTTTTTTGTTTTGTTTTGTTTTGGTTTTAGTCTGGTCGCAGCTATTACGTATGAGGGGTGGAGCCTCAGGTGTTCCTCAGGGCGGGGCAGCCCAGTCGCTGGGTTGTGACGCTTTAGGTGGGGGCGGGGTCCGAGAGGGAAGAATGGCGCCTGTTCCGCTCTCTTCTGGGCTCTGGTCCCTTCCGCTGCTTCCCCTTCGCCTGGATTATCTGCACATGCTGTTACGTAGTGAGGGGGTGGAGTCTCAGGCGCTCTTCAGTGTGGGGCAGCCCAGTCACTGGGTTGTGATGCTGTATGTGGGGGTGGGGTCTGAGAGGGAACAATGGCGTCTGCTCTGCTCTCTCCTGGATTCAGTCCCTTCCGCCACTTCCCCTCTGCCTGGACCATCTGCGAGCGGGAATGTAGGACCACCTGGTCAGCCAGCCGCCTTGTGCAGCCTCACTGGGTCTGCACAGTTGCCCCCCTGTGCCCAGGGTCCGCCAGCTGCCGCCTGTGGGCCCAAGGACCGCCAGCCACCACCCTTGCACCTGGGAACTGCCAGCCGCTGCTATTTGCGTTCCTGGGTCCGCAGCTCCACTTTTTCCTACCGCGACTCCGCTCCTCTTACCGGACTGGATGAATGGTGGTTGGACTTACACACAGTTCAATTTTCTATAAGTTCTGGTTGTTTTCTTGTTTCTAAATATTTGTCGTCCTTAATTTTGGTTGTGAGAGGAGGCACAGCGTGTCCGCCTATGCCTCCATCTTGGCCGGAAGAGACATTTCTGATAAAAGACTTGTCTGAAATATACAAAGAACCCTTACAATTCCATTAAAAAAAAAACAATTAAAAATGGGACAAAGACCTTAACAGACACCTCACCAAAGAAGATATGCAAATAGGAAATGAGCATATAGAAAGATGTTCCACTTTATATGTCATCAGGAAAATGCAAATTAAAACCACTACATACCTATTAGAATGGAGAAAATCCAGAACACTGACAACACCAAATTCTGCTGAAGATGTGGAGCAACACAAACTCTCTCATTCACTGCTGTTGAGAATGCAAAATATCAATAGTACAGCCACTTTGGAAGAAAATTTAGCAGTTTCTTACAAAACTACACCTATTCTAACCACATCATCTAACAATTGTCCTTCTTGGTGCTCACCCAAAGGAATTGAAAAGTTATATCCACACAAAAACCTGAGCAATACGGCTTCATTGAGACTCATAGATAGAGAGCAGGCAGCTCAGAGGAGGGTTGGGGGAGTGGAGGGATCAAACAAACAACAACAAAAAAAAGAAAACAAACGAAAAAGAACTCAGGACACAGACAGCAGTACAGTGATTGTGGGGTGTGGGGGAAGGGTGGTGGAAGAGGGTATAGGGGGATAAATGGTAATGGGAAAATGCAATCATTTTAAAGAGAAAAGCAGTTAAAAAACAATTGTTAATACTTTGAAATAAATGAGATATCCTTCAGTAGGTAAATAGGTTAATATACTGTGGTACATCCAAACAATAGTATATTTTCAGCACTAAAAATAAATGAGCTTTTAAACTATGAAAAAGCATGAAAGAAACTTAAATGAATATTACTTGGTGAAGAAAACCAATTTGAAAAAGGCCTTGTAGGAAAGCGTAAATAATTTTCCCTATACCCTTCTGAATTCTTAGCTGAGATTCTCGTAATAAAAGATATGTTGACAAGAGAGAAACTGTTTCAATACATGCAATACACATCATGAGAGAGAACCTAAACCAAAAGTAACTCAAAATGGCGGTTTAGTATTGTAGCTCAAATAGCATCTTCAGTAAAACACAATAAATTTGTTGACAAGTGGCAGGATAAAGGAAGGCAGTTTTAGGCTTCCAAGTGTGACAAACTGCTAGAGGTAAATATATGGAAGGAAACTAATGGAGTAAGGTTTCTAGCAAATTCCTCTGGTATCATCTTTGAGCTGATACAAGTTGTCTTCACTAAAGGACAATTTATATCCTGCCTTTAGGCAGGAACAGGAGAACTTTTTCTGTTTCCCACTTACTAAATGCCTTCAGTACAAAATATTTTTTTATACCAAAGAGGTATATTTTGGGGTAACATTATGATTTCCTTCAGCTCTGTACTATAGGATTCCAAATACATGATGATCTGGAAAAGGCAAAAATATGAAGACAGTAAAATTTCAGTGGTTGTTGGGGGTTAGATGGCAGAAAGAATGAATAGATAGAATACAAAGAATGTTTAAGGGAGTGATACTGTTGTCAATGATACTACAATGGTGGCTATATGTCATTATACATTTGTCCAAACCCATAAAATATGTGGTTTTCTTCATTCTTAGTGAGGAACACCAATAGTTCACACTCGTGTAAACTTCAGACTTTGAGCAATAATGATGTATCAGCCTAAGCTTACCAATTTTAATAAATTTTCCATTCTAGGACAAAATGCTGATAGACTGGGAGATTACGCTTGTGTGGTGACAGGCCTACGAGAACTCTCTCTACTCTCCCTTCAATTTATGCAAATCTAAAATTGTTGTTAAAATATTCTATTAAGAAGGTGACATTTCAAATAATGATTTTTATAAATGTGTAAAGAATTTAAATAGGAATTTATTCAAAGCTACACAAATAGTAATTAAACTCATGAAAAAGTACCTAATATGACTAGCCATCAAGAAAATGCAAATAAAACCACAAAGAGATATTACTTCATACCCATTGGCAGGGCTATAATAAAAAGAGTCAATAACAGTGTTAATGAAAATAATAGCCAATAACAACTGTTAATGAGGACGCAGAGAAATTTGTTTCTTATATATTATCGGTGAGAATATATAAAGGCACCACCACTTTGGAAAACAATCCTGAATATTTAAACATAAAGGTACCTTAGGTGTCAGGAATCACACTTTTAGGAATATACACAAGAGAACTGAAAACATATATCCACACAAAGATTAGTTCATAATGTTCATAGCATCAATATTCATAAGTGCCATAAAGTGAAAACAGCTCAAAGGTCATGCAACTAATGAATGGATAATGAATGATGGTATATCCATACAATGCAATTTCATTCAGCCATAAAAAGAATAAAGTACTATACATTTTACATACAGATGAAACTTGAAAACATTATGAAAGAAACCAGTCACAAAAGACAACATAGGAATAGGTAGATTCATAGAAACAAAAAGCAGGTTAGTTTCCACAAACTGGGGAGAAGGAAAATGAGAAGTCACTGCTATTGAGTAGCATTTTTTTCTTTTAGGGAATGATGAAATATTTTAGATATAAATACTAGTGATTGTTGCACAACTGTGTGATCATATTAAAAAGCACTTATTGTACACTTTAAAATAATATATTTAAAGTCTTTTGAATTATATCTCAATAAAAAATTTAAAAATAAAAGTGATAGCATAACTGTACACGTTAAATTTTTAAAAAATGAGAAAAACTTATTGGCATGGATAACAGTGTAGTGATTGCTGGTGGAAGAGGACATAAGAGGAGTAAATTATAATTGCAAAAATGCAATAAAATTAAATTTAACAGGTATACAAATATAAATACCAAACCAACTGCATTTGAAAATGCAGCAAATATTCCTTAGTATTATTTTCCATGTAAATCCTACTCTTTCTTCTCTACTAAGTGCTCCCAGAACATAGTTGACTACTTTAACTATTCCTTCTTTGAATTCTTAATAGCATTTATTATCCATTATACTTGTTGACCCACAGTACATGGTCCCTTGCATTACACGTCATCTCTTCATGTATATTCAGTGTTTATTCAAACAGAGTTTGAGTTCTGTCACAGAAAAAAAAACACATTTATAAACAATTTATTAAGGTAAAATTATATGCAAAAACACTGTAGATGAAGTATACAATTGGATGAGTTTGAACATATACATACAGCCATGAAAGCATCACCACAATGATGGCAATAGACATATTCATTACTTCCAAGTTTCCTTGTATCCCTTTTTTTGTGGTAAGAACACATGAGATTTCCCCTCTTAACAAAAATTTGAATGCGTGATACAGTATTGCT
Source organism: Glossophaga mutica (assembly GCA_039655065.1). NCBI lineage: Eukaryota > Metazoa > Chordata > Mammalia > Chiroptera > Phyllostomidae > Glossophaga > Glossophaga mutica. The sequence continues at coordinate 31,102,904 of CM077318.1, forward strand.
GACCATAGTAAATATGCTATAGAGCAAATCTGTGGAACTAATTGATCTTCTATAATTGAAACTTTATTCCAGTTGAACTATTGCCCCATTTCCCCTCCCACAGCTGCTGGCAATCACCATTCCATCCTCTGCTTCTCCAACTTTAACAATCTTAGGTACCTCATATAAGTGGAATAATGCAGTATTTGTCCTTCTCTGGCTGACTTACTGAATTTTTCAGACTATAAGACACACGTAGGTTTTACAGGGGAAAATAGGGAAAAAATTTTGAAGCAAAAAATGTGGTAAAATAGTTAATAACATAAATAACATAGGCTGCTGCCCCTCCCCCCACAGTGAGCCAGGTAAGCTATATTTGGACTATAAGATGCACCCCTCCTTTTCTCCCAAATTTGGGGGGAATGCATCTTATAGTCCGAAAAATATGGTATTTCACTTAGCATGATTTTCTTAAGGTTCATCACATTTTGTATAATTTTGTTTCCCAAAATATAACACAGAGAATGGACTAACTGAATATTTTAACAAGTGATGATGGATTTTTGACTACTCTGATCTATAGTGTAGAAAAACCCTACATGGGGCAACAAGTAGAAAGTATGTGAAGTAATTATTCAACCAGCTTGTTACACTTCTACACTGATTTACTTTACCTGCCTTATGTTCATTTCAGTGAGTATTTTAGGTCACCTTTTAAGTGTATATCTATTGATTCTATTTCTAATAAAAGTTTGACTATAACATTGGATTGACTTCTGGTCAAGAAAGTATTTGCTTAGTCAAAATGTGATTTTTATTGAATTTCTTGGAAATACTTTATTTTTATAGTCATAAATTTTTAAAAATTACTTTGAAGACATCATTATGTAATGCTTTTTATATCTCTCCAATTTTTCATTGACTTTTCTTTTAGCAATATAGACTGATAAGATGTATTTAACTTAACATGAACCGGTTGGCTAAAATTTACTACAAACTTACAAAAGGAGCAGAAGCAATATCCTTTTCTTTTTTTCTTCTTACTTGGAAGGGATTGTGTCTTAGATGAATTCATCAAGAGGGAGGTACCACAGTTGACCTGGGAGCTGGACCCAGGCAACTGGAGGCTCCATACTCCCTCCCCTGGCATTCAAATGTATGTTCTGCCCACCGTTCCCACACTAGAAAAGGCTTCTTTGAGGACACTACCTTGAGAGAGGAAGGTGTTGTTGAGACCACCTGGAGTGTATACATGACAACTCAATGAAGGCCTCTATAAAAACTTTCAGATTCTGGCAGGCAGGTACAGCAATTAAATTGTCTTGCAGCTGCCCAAGACAAGCCTAGTACATAAGTCCTCTTGATTATTAAAACTTCCACCTACCAATCTGGAGTGCTTTTTCTCTTTCTTTGGTCTCTCCTTGCCCTCCATGAATGGGGATCAGTTTCAGATTTCTCCCAGGGAATTCTCAAGGTTGCAAACCAACATTGTGTCCATCACAAAGAATGAGCTTGTGGGAGCACTGTTTAAGATGCTTTGATTTTCAGAACACCATATGTGAGTATAAGGAAACTTCCTTTTTGTACCAGCTAAAACCAGTGAAACAAAACAATCACATTCCTCCGTACCCTTATGCTCAAAATAGCATTAGGACATTTCATCTGCTTATCCAATAATGTATTTTAAAGATTTGTATTCATTTATTTTTCGAGCGAGTGGGAGGGAGGGAGAAAGAGAGGGAGAGAAATATCAATGTAAGAGAAAAACACTGCTCAGTTGCCTCTTGTATGCACCCACACTGGGGACTGAACCTGCAACCCGGGAATGTGCCCTGACTGAGAATCAAACTGGCAACTTTTCACTTCACAGGATGAGCCCCCAAAAAATGAGCCACACCCATCAGGACTTATCCAATAACTATTTTTTACTTGAACATTTAACTGTGCTTTTTGTTTTTTCTATTTAAAAAAATAATTGTATTTTTCCATTATCATTTAGTCCCCTTAAACCTCCCTCTCCTCAGGGATCACCACACTGCTGTCCATGTCCATGAGTCCTTTTTCCTTTTTGCTGGATCCTTCCATGCCCTAGACTCCCCCCACCTGATGCGGACACCGGCTAGCAGTGTCCGCGTCATTATGGATGAAATAAAAACATGCACATGGACTACCGAGTCCGGTGGAGGAGAAAGGATGACAGCGTGACTTTTCTCTCAAGGGGAACAAAAGCTGTGGCCTCTGCCATGACAGGCCTTTATTCTATATCTCTCCACATTACAAGATGGTCCTCACTCACTATCCCCAGTTACAACAAAAGCCAATGCCCCTAATCACATCACAGAAGAAGGATATTAGCAAATGAAAAGACAAAAGTGGTTGAGCTGGTTACACTGGTCCCTGCAAGGTTTAGCATGAACTTTAGGAAGTCACAGTAAGCATTTGCAGGGTGAGGGAGTTTTCAGCAAAAAGCACCTTAGGTATATTGCAAATCTGATTATCCATGAGAGAACCTATCTGTAGGCGTGGGTCCTGTGCATCTCCAAGTGGGAGCTGGGCCCATGCCATGCAGAAGGGTCTACCACATCCACCCAATGGCTGTCATCCTGCTTTCTATCCATGAGCCTTGTCTCTATTTTGCTTCTTAGTTCAGTTTGTCCATTAGATTCCACATATGAGTGAATTACATGGTATTTGTTATTCTCCGGTTGGCTTATTTCACTTAGCATAATGTTCTCCAGGTCCATCCATACTGTTGCAAAGGGTAAAATTTTCGATGCAACCACTGTGGAAAGCAGTAAGGAGATGCCTTAAAACATTAAAAATGGATCTGCTTCTTGACCCAGCAATCCCAACATTGCAAATATATCCAAAGAAAACTAAAACACTAATTTAAAAGAACGTAAGCACCCCTAGTTCATTGCAGCATTATTTACAATGGCCAAAATATGGAAGCAACCCAAGTGCCCATCGGTAGATGAGTGGATAAAACAACTATGGGACATTTACACAATGGAATACTACTTGGCCATTAAAAGAAAAGAAGGTAATTATCCAATAACTTTTAACTGAGTCCTAATAATCCTCTAAATACTGAAGACTCTGTCACTATAATGATTTAATAAAGTTATAACCACTACAAACCATCCTGGGATCACTGGTTTTCAGAAAGCTAACTTTAATTTTTGTTGTTGCTAAAGATAAGAAGATAATAATGACATTATTAATGCCATCATATTGTTGATCTACTAATAAAACTATTTGGAAAGAGTGAAATTTTGTTTCATCAGTGCTTAACAAAGTTTCTCATAATACTAATGGGATGAAAGCATAGAACAGTATAAAACACTCAGGCATTGGGAAATGAAAATTTGAATATTGAAAATGGAGCTTACTAGTTGTGTGATTCTGGGGATGCTAATAAACTCTTCTTCTCTTCAACTTCTTTATCTGTACATTGGTGATAATAAGGCCTGTCTTAAAGGTTGTAGTACTGATTAAGTTAAATAACATTACAGTACCTAACACTTTTTTCTAGCACATAGAAGATGTGCAATGAAAAACAATTTCCATTGAAAGGTAGTAATGCTAAAAAAGGAAAGGTGGTATTGCTCGCTAGGAATTGTGAAAATTCAGGAAGACATTATTAAAAGGTAACAATAAAAAGGCTGTAAAAATTACTTGATTTTGCAAAAATCAGTTTAGAGACTAGATCCAAATTATGCAGCAAATTAAATTATATTTAGATTAAAATTGTATTTTTTGTTTTTCAAGTACAGTTTTCTGCCTTTTCCCCCTCATGGATTAAAATTTTAAATATTTTAAAACTATAAAAATATAAAAGAAAATAAAGGTCAATCTTTGCATGAGATCTGTATAAGAAAGGATTTCCTGAAGGTTAATGAATTAAATACATCCAAAAATAATACATTTCATTGCACTGAAATGAAAAACTTTGCATTACAAAACATTATTAATAAAATAAAGTTATAATCAATAGGCTTGTAAAGTTTGTATGGAAAAGGTAATATGCATATTAGAATAACGGATTATTTATTCTGTTCTATAAAATTTTCTGTACCTTGCATTTCCAACGAGTGTTGTCTAAATTACAACCTGAAAAATATACATATGTACATACACACACACGGAGTACATGTATGTAGACTTTGTAGTCAACGATGTGAGTTCATGTCCCACTTAATTTTGTGTAATCTTTACTGAGCAAGTTACCTGACCACTGAGCCTCAATTTCTTCATCTGTGAGAAGAGGAATGATCTGTGCCTTTCAGGACTGTTTTGAGAATTAAAAAGTGAGTATAAACTTCCTAATAAAATATATGGTCATATTATTTTTCACTATTCATATGTCATTCAATAAAATGCAGTGTATTAGTTGGTCCCTTTCAGGTTATAAAATTTAGAGTTATCAGGACATCTCAGTTGATGAGTGTTTATTTGAAATATTGATTCAAAAGTAAAAAAAAGAAAACACAAGCAATATCATAGTACCTTTAGATAGCTGGGAAAATACCTCATCATCATTTAGATTACATAAACAGCTCTTGTGAACCAGTAGTAGCTATGGTGACACTGTATCATTTTGCCAATCCTGAATAGTATTCCCTGCTTCCTACACTAGTGACTTTACCAAATTCATAATTAAACATCTCTTTTCTATATCAACTTTCTTTTCCCCCTACAATTTTCTTTCTTTTCCCTTAACTCCACCTATGTCTCACTCCATTTCACACACTGAAAATGCCTCAAGATAAATGTTCAGATTGAGTTAGTCACAATTGAATATGGATTGCCCCATTTAGACAGAGTTCTTAAACAAAGTCAATTTAGACTCTAGTAGTCTCTTTGATGATAAGAGGGCCAGTATGTGGACAATTAATTCATTTCTTATCAATGTGAGAGCTAAGCAAACTGCATATGGCTCACAAGTGCCTGGGTTCAGAATGTTGCTGCAGATAATTACCATTGCCTATAGAGCCTATTCCTGGTTCAATGAGTTACAAAAGATAAAATGCATAAAATATTTTTGCAAACTATAGAGGCAGACATTTAGTCTCATGGGCTCCTCTCAAAAACAGAGAACAAACAGGGGGTGCTCTCTCTGGTGGTATGTCATGTACCTCTGTCCTTGTCCATGCCAGTCAGATCTCTATAGGCAACTTCAATGATAACATCAGGGAAGCTGTATTAAATTTGCCAATAATATACAAATGAAATGCATAGTTGTTATATTATATAATAGAATCATGATTTAAAATGACTGGTAAACTGAGGTGATTAACATAACATCCTTCATTTCTGTTTATACATTCACATGTATTTGAAAAATGTGATAGTACAAAAATAAGGCGAGGGGTTTTAACTTTGGACTCAATATAAGGACTGTTTTCCAACAATCAGAATATTTTTACAAATGGATCTGTGTGACTTCTAGATAGCAAGTCCTTTCTTCAATTGTTCAACCAAATGACTAATGCTCGTATATCAGGAATGTCATGGAAAAGGTTTCTATACAGAAGTGAGATTGTACAGGATGACAAATCAGGGTCTTTGGGACTTAATTCCCTTGAAACTATGTTTCTAAAAAAGTTGATTTCTTCATTTTTTGTAGTCATCTCTTTTTTAAAAAATTAGCAAAATAATAAAAGTAAACTAAATCCTTTGCTAAGGTTTTGTTCAAAGTTACCAGTTCACCAGTTCAGAACCAGACAGAGAACACACAGGCACTCACCCAGGCACCAGAGCAGTACCCTTTCCACCAATACATTGCTTCTTTCCTTAGCAGTTACACGGGGTTACCACTGGTATAATCATGCTCCTGTCCTCTTTTAGCTTTACCTATTTCTCTCCATTTAGGCTATTTTTTAATGCAGTCTTTGAGTGACCAGTAAGTGCATTTCTAGGCACAAAGCAGCAGCTGATAAATATATGTAGAGATAATTCATGTCCTTACCTACATCTATGTGAATTTCCTCATTTCTGCTTGTGTTTTTTTAATAAAAATGGAAAGCTATTAAAAATGGCACTCAAATGTTACCTTTTGTTATTTATGTATTTCTACTCTAAAATAGCCCAGTCTCTCCTTGTACACCAGAAAGTGTTATTAGGAAATTGCTTCCATTTTTATATTAAGGTCTGACATAACCTGGCATTTATTGAATCATTCATATCCATACAATTGTATATAGACATTTGAATACCCTCTATTGAGAAGAGGTTCTATTGATCACAATTTTCTGAACAGCATATGAAAATATCAAAGAACAGCCATTTCTTATCATTCCAGGCTAAAAGACATTAAAGTGATTTAACCTATGTTTACATTGTGCATTTTGTAGTACAATAATTTTACTTTGGAATTATGTGCTTTTTAAGCAATAGAGAATTCAAAAGCTTTGACATGATGGCCACTACAAAAAAATAGGGAGAAATGCCTTGAACATTTTAGCTCTAAAAAGTGATATTTGCAAAAAACTACTCAACCTAATAAATGAATATGGCATAACAGTGGAGTACAAAATCAATATTCAGAAATCAAAGGCATTTTTGTACACCAACAATGAAACATCAGAAACAGAAACCAGGAAAAATCCCATTTACTATAGCAATGAGAAAAATAAAGTATCTAGGAATAAACCTAACCAAGGAGGTAAAAGACCTGTACTCAGAAAACTATACAACACTGAAGGAAGAAATTAAGGAAGACACAAATAAATGAAAGCATATCACACGTTCATGGATTGGAAGAACTAACATCATTAAAATGTCCATACTACCTAAAGTAGACTATAGATTCAACACAATTTTTATCAATACCAATGACATATTTCATACATATAGAACAAATATTTCAAAAATGTATATAGAATCATAAACAACGCTGATTAGCCTCAACAATTTTGAGAAAGAAGGACAAAGTAGGAGAGATCACAATACCCGACATCAAATTATATTACAAGGCCACTGTAATCAAAACAGCCTGGCGCTGGCATAAGAACAGACACATAAACCAATGAAACAGAATAGAGTCCAAAAATAAACCCAAGTCTCTGTGGTCATTTAATATTTGACACAGGGGGAAGCAGCATACAATGGAGTTAAAATAGTCTCTTCAAAAAAAAAAATGATTTTTGGAGACCTGTACAGCTACACGCAAAATAATGAAACTCAACCACCAGTTTACACCATACACAAAAATAAACTGAAGATGGAAAAAAATTTAAATATAAGTCATGACACCGTAGAAGTCCTAGAGGAAAAGAGGAAAACATAGGCAGTAAAATGTCAGATATCCAGGCAGCAATATCTTCACCTATATAGCTCCTGGGGCAAGAGATATAAAGGAAAGAATAAGCAAATGGGTTTACATCAAATTAAAAAGCTTCTGCATGGATAAAGAAAACATCAGCAAAATGAAAAGGGAACCAACCATATGGGGAAACATATTTGCCAATGATACCTCCAATAGGGCTTTGATCTACAAAATATATACGGAACTCATACAACTCAACACCAGGAAGACAAATATTCCAATTAAAAATGGGCAAAGGACTTCAACAGACATTTCTGCAAGGAGGACATACAGATGGTCCACAGATATATTTAAGGATGCTCAATATTACTAGCCATCATAGAGATGCAACTTAAAGCCATAATTAGATACCACCTCACACATGTCAGAATGGCTATCATTAACAAATCAACAAACAGCAAGTTCTGGTGAGGTTGTGGAAATAGGGAACCCTAGGTCACTGTTGGTGGAAATGTAGACTGGTGCCAGCACTGTGGAAAACAATATGGCATTTCCTAAACAAACAAACAAACAAACAAACAAACAAACAAAAAAACTAAACATGGACCTGCCTTTTGTTCCAGTGATCCTACTGCTGGGATTATACTCTAAGAATCCTGAAACACCAATTCAAAAGAACCCATGTACCATAATGTTCATAGCAGCACTATTTACAATAACTGAGTGCTGGAAACAGCCTAAGTGCCCATCAGTAAATGAGTGGATCAAAAAATGTGATACATCTACACAATGGAATGCTATGCAGCAGAAAGAAAGAAGGAACACCTATACCCTTCACAACAGCATGGATGGAACTGGAGAGCATTGTCCTAAGTGAAATAATCCAGGCAGTGAAAGACAAATACTGTATGATCTCACCCATGAGTGGAATCTAATGAACAAAATAAACAAACAGGTAAAATAGAATCACAGACATGAAAATAAAGAACAAACTGCCAGTGACTAGACAGGAGGGAGGAGAGGGAAAACAAGGAAAAGAAGAGGGGTGGTACAGTCAAGGAACATGTATAAAGAACCCATAGTAATGAACACCAGGGTGGGGACTGACAGAAAGTGGGGGCAGGGCAGGAGGAAGCAAAGGGGGAAAATTTGGATATCTGTACTTGAACAACAATAACAAAATAAGACACAGAAACAGGTTTGGAGCAAAGTGATATTTGGCATTTTACTTTCGGTATGGGTGAATATAATAATTGATAATGTCTTTTTTAAGAGACCCATACACTACTATAACACTAGTGTACAGATAGTTTTGAGCTTAAGCAGCCTCTATTTTTTCTCTTCATCCACTTTAAAAGTAAAACATTCCCTTGCATTGACTTTAATATTTCCTTTCTCAACCCTGATCCCATTTACTGACCATCAAGTTCTGCAATAGAACAACAGCAGAGGATGCAGTGTGGGGAAGCTGTTTCTCAGTACAGCTCTTTTTCATGCCCCTCCTTCTGACCTACTCTTTGATTGTCTCCACTATGTTTACATCTTGGTGAGCTGTCTTTGGACGTCTCTAAAGAGTAGTCCCCCCCGCAAAAAAACAAAAAAAAAAAAAAACAGGTTGGCCCTGTCAGGCTCTCATCAAAAACACATAAACAAGAAGTTTGTTGTTTATCATCACCTGAACAAAAATATCTGAAATAATAAAGTTAACTTTCCTCTTCCTCTTTCTAATATATCTAGATAAGGGTAAAAACAACCCGTTCACAAAGGCATTTCATCTGGTTAAATGTATAACATTGTCAATGAGAGCCAAACCTTCCTTCCAAGGACCCCATTATTCCAACCTTTAGTTCTGCCCATCATATTTATCACAATCAATCAATATTCCAGGCAAATTTTCTACCACTACATGGTCCTGGGTCACAGTCCAAATGGGATAGAACTTAAATCCGTTTAGCTCTCTCTTTCCAACTGTTTCCAGTGTATAATGTTCACACACAATGAAAGTTTTCCATCTCTTCATTGGGTTATTTCTTGATGAGTAACTCTGAATGATATAATCTTGCAACTAGGATAAAGAATGAGAATGGCATCAAGTTCCATACCTCCTAGAAGACAGTGGTATCTCTGTGGCACTTCGGCAAATAGTAGAAAGGGCTCCATTTTGAAAAATTTAGTCCCTTCAAAGCAAACACACCAAGATGCAGCCTCTCCTCTTTTGCTCAGGCATGGGAATAGTCCTGCTTCTATGAAAAATTACTGTGGATCAACTAATATTATCTTTGTTATTTAATAGTACTTTCCCCACCCCTCGGGGAACTTTTGGTCCTCCCTTTCATTCTACCTTGATTAGGACACAACAGAGTACCTCAAAAAGTTTTAATAATTGAATCATCAAAATATATTTTGGTCTTTATTGTTAAACTCACCATATCAATGTTTCTCCACAAAAAGTTGCTTTTATAGATATCCTGTTTCAAAATAATTTGTAGAACAGGTGCATTCAGAATCACAATTCATACAGATTCAAGGTGAGTTATCTTTTTTTTTTTTTTAAAGAATTTATTTATTTATCTTTAGAGGGGAAGGGTAGGAGAGAGGGAGAGGGAGAGAAACATCAATGTACGGTTGCCTCTCGTGTGTCCCCTGCCGGGAACTGGCCTGCAACCCAGGCATGTGCCCTGACTGGGAATCGAACCACGATCCTCTGGTTCGCAGGCCCGCGCTCAATCCACTGAGCTACACCAGCCAGGGCTGCGAGTTATCTTTAAATTGAAAGTTTCACTAGTCTATTTCATGTTTGCTGTAATCCAGTTGTGCTCAACTTTACCACAGTGAGGCAGTAATGTGCAGTGGTACAAAATATGGGTCTGAGTCAAACATAAAGACATTTAAATTCTAGCTTTTCCTATTACTAGGTGCAAGATAAACGGCTTATTCACCTCTTCCAAACCTCAGTTTACTCATCTGTAAAATGGGAAAAATAATGACTCACTCAAAAGGTTGATATTAAGATTAATGTACTTAGTATAAGGCTTTGTACTCAAAAAGAGTTCAATAAATGCCAGCTTCATAACAAAAACAAACAAGCAAGCTGCTTATATGTAAAAAAAAAAATCAGACCAAACTACATACTATTCTAATATAAAACAGAAAAAATAATAATTACAGTGACTTGCTATTTTTTAATTTAAATAATGCTGTGGTTGTTCAATTACAGTTGTCTGTATTTTCACCCCATCCTCCACTGCCTCCAAACCTACCACCCTCCCTTGCTTCCACTTTCCCCCTTGGTTTTGTCCATGTGTCCTTTATAGTACTTCCTGAAAACCCTTCTCCCCACTGTCCCCTCTCCTCTCCCCTCTGGCTATTCTTAGATTGTTCTTAATTGCAATAACTCTGGTTATATTTTGTTTGCTTTTTTCTTTTGTTGATTATGTTCCAGTTAAAGGTGAGATCATACAGTATTTGTCCCTCACTGTCTGACTTATTTCACTTAGCATAATGCTCTCCAGTTCCATCCATGCTGTTGCAAAGGGTAGGAACTCCTTCTTTCTCTCTGCTGTGTAGAATTACATTGCGTAAATCTACCATAGTTTTTTGATCCATTCATTTGCTGATGGGCACTTAGATTGCATCCATCACTTAGGTATTGTAAATTGTGCTGCTATGAACATTGGGGTGCATAGGTTCTTTTGGATTGGTGTTTCAGGGCTCTTCGGGCATAATCCCAGCAGTGGGATTGCTGGGTCAAAAGGCAGTTCTATTTTTAGTTTTCTGAGGAAATTCCATACTGTGTTCCACAGTGGCTGCACCAACAGTGTACATACCCACCAACAGTGCACTAGAGTTTTCTTTTCTCTGCATACTCTCCAACACTTGTTTGTTGATTTGTTTACGCTGTCCATTCTGACCTGTGTGAGGTGGTATCTCATTGTGGTTTTAATCTGCATCTCTCTGATGGCTAGTGATTTTGAGCATCTTTTCATGTGTCTCTGGGCCCTCTGTACGTCCTCTTTGGAGAAGTTTCTCTTCAAGGCCTTTGGCCATTTTTTAATGTTTTTTTTTTTTTTTTTTTTGGTCTTCCAGGAGTGGAGTTGTATGAATTCTTTATATATTATGGAGATCAAGCCCTTGTCTGAGGTGTCATGGGAAAATATGTTTTCCCATACAAATGGCTCTTGTGGCAGATCCTTCTACGTGGCGTGGGCCCAGCTCCCACTCAGAGATGCATAGGACCTACACCCACAGATAGGTTCTCTCATGGGTAATCAGATTTGCAATATACCTAAGCTGATTTTTGCTAAAAACTCCCTCACCCTGCAAATGCTTGTTGTAACTTCCTAAAATCCATGATAAACCTTGCAGGGACCAGTGTAACTGGCTCAACCACTTTTGCCTTTTCATTTGCTAATATCCTTCTTCTGTGATGTTATTAGGGGCATTGGTTTCTTTTGTTGTAACTAGGGAGAGTGAGTGAGGACCACCTTGTAATGTGAGGAGATATAGAATAAAGGCCTGTCATGGCGGAGGCCACAGCTTTTGTTGCTCTTGAGAGAATAGTCATGCTGTCATCTTTTTTCCTCCACTGGACTAGGTAGTCCGTGTGTATGTTTTTATTTCATCCATAATGATGCGGACACTGTTGGCCGGTGTCAGCATCAGGGTCTCTTTTCATTTTAATGCTGTTTTCTTTGGCCATGCAGAAGCTTTTTAATTTGATGAGATCCCATTTGTTTATTCTTTCCTTTATGTCCCTTGCTTTAGGGGACATATCCGTGAAGATGTTGCTGTGTGAAATATCTGAGATTTTCGTGCCTATGTTTTTTTCTAGGACTTTTATGCTGTTACAACTTATATTTAAGTCTTTTATCCACCTTGAATTTATTTTTGTGTATGGTGTAAGCTGGTAATCGAGTTTCATTTTTTTGCATGTAGCTCTCCAGATCTCCCAACACCATTTGTTGAAGAGGTTATTTTTCCTCCATTTTATGCTTCTTCCCCCTTGGTCAAATATTTGTTGACCATAGAGACTTGGGTTTATTTCTGGGTTCTCTGTTCTGTTCCTTTGGTTTATGTGCCTGTTTTTATGCCAGTACCAGGCTGTTTTGATTACAGTGGCCTTGTAATGCAGTTTGAAATGAGGTATTGTGATCTGTCCCACTTTGTTCTTCTTTCTCAAAACTGCTGAAGCTATATGGAGTCATTTACAGTTCCATATACATTTCTGAAATATTTGTTCTGAATCTGTGAACTATATCCTGGGTCCTTTAATAGGGATTGCATTGAATCTATAAATCACTTTGGGTAGTATGGTCATTTTGCTGATGTTATTTCTTCCAATTCATGAGCATGGTACATGCTTCCATTTGTTTGTGTCTTCCTTAATTTCTTTCTTCAGTGTTGTATAGTTTTCATAGTACTGGTCTTTTACCTCCTTTGCTAGGTTTCTTCCTAGGTACTTTATTTTTCATGTTGCTATATCGAATGGGATTTTTTTTCCTGGTTTCTGTTTCTGATATTTCATTGTTGGTGTATAAAAATGCCTTCAATTTCTCAATATTGACTTTGTATCTGTTGTTTTGCCAAATTATCTTATTATGTGGAATAGTTTTTTGGTAGAGTCTATAGAATTTTCTATGCACACTATCACATCATCTGCAAACAGTGACACTTTTGTTTCCTCCTTTCCAATTTGGATGCCTTTTATTTCTTTTCCTTGTCTGATTACTGTGCCTAGGACTTCTAGTACTATGTTGAATAGGAGTGGTGAAAGTGGGCATCCTTGTCTTGTTCCTGATCTTGGTGGGAAAGTTCTACTTTTTTTTTCCATTGAGTATGATGTTGGCTGTAGGTCTCTCATATATGGCCTTTATTATGTTGAGAAATGCTCCGTCTATTCCCACCTTGCTGAGTATTTTTGTCATAAATGGGAGCTGTACCTTATCAAATGCTTTTTCTGCATCTATTGATATGATCATGTGATTTTTGTCTTTGCTTTTGTTTAGGTGGTGTATTATGTTTACTGATTTGTGAATGTTGAACCATCCTTGCATCCCTGGGATGAATCCCACTTGGTCATGGTGCAGTTTGCCAGTATGTCATTGAGGATTTTAGCATCCATGTTCATCAGCAATATTGGCCTGAACTTTTCTTTCTTTGTTATGTCTTTATCTGGTTTAGGGATTAGGATGATGCTGGCTTCATAAAAATAGTTTGGAAGTCTTCCATCTTCTTAAAGTTTTTGAAATGATCTGTGAAGGATGGAGGTTAGCTCTCCCTTAAATGCTTTGTAAAATTCTCCTGTAAAGCCGTCTGGTCCAGGGCTTTTGTGTGTTGGGAGTGTTTTGATTACAGTTTCAATTTCATCAGCTGTTATTGGTCTGTTCAGGCTTCCTATTTCTTCTTCGATGAGTTTTGAAAGACTATGTTTTTCTAGAAATTTGTCCATTTCATGTAGGTTTTCAAATTTCTTGGCATGTAGTTCTTCATAGTAATTTCTTACAGTCCTTTTGTATTTCTGTGGTGTCAGTTGTAATCTCTCCTCTTTCATTTCTGATTATGTTTGTTTGAGTCCTCTCTCTTTTTTTCTTGATGAGCCTACTTAAAGGCTTGTTGATTTTGTTTATCTTTTCAAAGAACCAGCTCCTGGATTCATTGATCTTTAGAATTGTGCTTTTAGTCTCTATGCCATTTAAATCTACTCTGATCTTGGTTATTTCCTTCCTTCTTCTTACTCTGGGCTGTCTTTGTTGTTGATCCTCGAGTTCTTGTAGGCGTAGGCTTAGGTTGTTTGTTTGAGATGTTTCTATCTTTTCTAGGTAGGCCTGTATCCCTATAAACTTCCCTCTCAGGACTGCCTTTGCTGTGTCCCATAAGTTTTGGGTTGATGTGAGTTCATTATCATTTGTTTACAGAAACTTTTTGATTTCCTCTCTAATTTCATTCTTGACCCATTCATTGTTTAATAGCATGCTATTCAATCTCCATGATTTTGAGGGTTTTTGTTTTTCCCCTTGGGGTTGGTTTCTAGTTTCAGTACCTTCTGGTCAGAGAAAATGCTTGGTATGATTTCAATATTCTTGAATTTCTTGAGGCTTATTTTATGTCCTATCATGTGGTCAATCTTTGAAAATGTTCCGTGTGCATTTGAAAAGAATGTGTATTTAGTTTCTTTGGGATGAAGGGCTCTCTCTCTATATATATATCAGTTAAGTCCAATTCCTTTAGGGCATTATTCAATGCCACAATATCTTTGCTGATATTTTGTTTGGAAGATCTTTCCATTTTTGACACTGGGGTGTTAAAATCTCCTACTATAATTGTTTTGCTGTCAATATCTTTCTTGAAGTTCTCCAAGATTTTCCTTATGTATTTTTGTGCTCCTATGTTGGGTACAAAAATATTTACTATATTTATGTCTTCTTGATGGATTCTTCCCTTCAGTATTATGAAATGACATTCTGGGTCTCTTTTTATGGCCCTTTTTTTGAAATCTATTTTATCTGATATGAGTATTTCTATCCCGGCTTTTTTTTTTCTCCATGTCCAGTTTCTCGGAATATTTGTTTCCAGCCCTTCACTTTCAGTCTGTGTAGGTCTTTTGTTCTGAGGTGGGTCTCCTGTAGGCAGCATGTGTGTGTGTCATGTTTTCTTATCCATTCTGCTATTCTGTGTCTTTTGATTGGGGCATTTAATCCATTTATGTTTAAGGTTGTTATTGATAGTACTTATTCATTGCCATTTTTTCATACCTATGTTTCTCTCTGTTTCACTGTTCTTCCTGTTCTTAAAGCAAACCCTTTAGCATCTCCTGCAGAGCTGGTTTGGAGGAGGTATATTCTTTGAGACTTCTTTTGTCCAGGAAGCTCCTTATTTGGCCTTTCATCTTAATTGAGAGCCTTGCTGAGTGTAGTAGTCTTGGTTGCAGGCTTCTAGTTTTCATTACTTGGAATATTTCTTGCCATTCTCTTCTGACTCAGAGTGTTTCTATTGAGAAGTCAGCTGGAAGTGTTATTGAGTCTCCCTTGCTGCCTTTAAGATTCTCTCTTTATCTTGGAATTTTGCCATTTTAATTATGAAATGTCTTGACGTGGGCCTCTTTGGGTTCCTCTTGATTGGGACTCTCTGTGTTTGCTAAATTTGTGTGACTTTTTCTCTCATCAAATTAGAGAAATTTTTCGTCATTAATTTTTCAAACAAGTTTTCTATCCCTCGCTCTTCTTCTTCTCCTTCTGGTATCCCTATTATACGGATATTATTACATTTCATGCTGTCCTGCATTTCCCTTAATCCCTCTTCATTCTTTTTGAGCCTCTTTTCCATGTCTTGCTCATTCTGGGCCTTTTTTTTTTACCTTGTCCTCCAGCTCATTGATCCTATCCTCTGCTTCATTGAGCCTGCTTTTGATTCCTTCTACTGTGTTCTTCAGTTCAGAAATTGTATTCTTCATTTCCTCTTGGCCCTTGTTGATAGTTTCTATTTCCCTTTTCATGTGGTATATTTTGCAGTGAGTTCATTGTAGCTTCCCTGTAGTTTCTGGTAATTCTCTGTGAGCTCATTGAGCTTCCTGACAACCATTGCTTTGAACTTAGTATCTGATAGTTGAGTTGCCTCTGTTTCATTTAGCATTCTTTCTGGGCCTTCCTCCTTTCCTTTCATTTGGGGATTGTTTCTTTGTCTTCCCATTGTTTGTGAGACTCTTCTTGTTAGCCTCAGCTTCTTAAATTGATCTGTTCTGACTCCCTGGGTTTATGGTGTGAACTTCTGTGGTAGAATACCTGTGAGGTTCAGTGGTGCCATCTCCTTGTCCTCCTGAGGTAACTGTTCTTGGGCTGTCATTTATGTTGGCTCTGTGTATGTGTTTTGGTTTTGATTGTTGTTGGGTCTTTCTTTGGTGGGTCTTTGCCACCAGCTGGTTAACTGAGGGTCACTGTCCACCACCTCTTGTATTCTGTTGTGCAGGTGTGGGCAGGCTGTGTTCAAGCTGGTTCTTCTGTGTGTATAAGGTTTTGAGGACTCTCTTTTGCTCTTGCTCAGTTGTTTGTTCTGCGTAATTTCTCCACTATTTAGCTGTACTTTCAGATAGGTCCTGGATTGAGTTGGTGTGGCTTGCACTCCCTCCGTCACCTTCTTCTGTTGTTATCTCTTGGTGGTCACTTTGTTGGTGGGTTTCCTCTTCTAGCGCTGTATCCTGGTGTTCACAGCTTTCACCTACTCAATATGCAATAACTTGCAAGTTATCTGTAGTAGCAAAGTGAAATCTGTCTCACTGTCTCAGCTGTTGGGATGTCCCCTCTGTGTGTCCAGCTCTGATCTTTTCACAGTTCCAGGATTTTTTGTCTTACTTGTGGGAATTTAAAAAAAGAAGGAAGGCAGGAAGAAGTGACAAAAAGGAAAAGAAAGGAATAAGGAATGAAACAAGAAAGAAGGAAAGAGAGGAAGAAGGAGTTAAAAGATAAAAAATAATAAAAAAAAAGATTTACTTAAAAAAAAAAAAAAAAGCCTCTTGCTGGTTTCAAACTGGCCCTGCCAGTTTTTCTCCCTGCCTGATTGGTACTTGATCAACCTCCAGCCCAGTTCCCTAGCAGCCTCCGCAGGTTCAGGTGTGCACACTCCCCAGGGCTTTAGGTGTGGGCTCAGGGCCTCTACAGTGAGCACTCTCCCCAGGGCTACAGGTGTGCATGCTTGGCCGGGCCACCTTCTGTCCTTCAGGTTCGGGCACACACTCTTCTCATGACTACAGGAGTGTGCGTAGGACCTTTCCTGACACCTCAGGAGTGCTGTGTGGCTGAGTGGGGAGGAGGCCGGATTGGCTGCTGCAGGAGAATTCCCCAAACAGCCTCTGAGTGCCTCTTTTTTCACTTTTTCTTTTTGAGAAAGTCCTCCTACTCAAGCCTGCCGCTCCATACAAAGGCCTGGCCTCTCACACAGCCCAATTCTCCAGCCAGACCAGGGATATTTGGGTTGGGACCCATCACGGCCCAACTCTCAACTCTCCCCAGTTAGCACATACAGTCTCTATGAGTGCTCCCAGCCCCTGAGTATTGGCCACTTTGTTCTTATTCCCTTCTCTGTGACCTCAAGCAACCAGGTCTCCCCTGGTGCCGCTCAAACCTTGTTTGGCATGGGAGGGAGCTGTTGACCCACCTCTCTCCCAAGAACCCTGTGGCAGACCCAGCAGGCTCCAGGCCTGGGGCTGCAGCCACCCTGGTCCCTGCGCTGGTCCCAGGGACCTTATTGTCCTGAAGCACTCTCCTTACCATCTGTTTTTTCAATGTCCTCTACAATTTTTGGTCTCCTTTCTTCATATATGCTGGGATACTGTTGGCTGTTTGCTCTTTTCCTCCGTAGATCGGCTAGTTGTTTCACCCATGTACAGGAGGAAATGGACTCTGCTCCCACCTACCTCACCACCATCTTAAGACCCATAGTGACTTTCTTTTTACCAGTATATATACTCAAAAAGAAAGAGCTATATAAATGGATCACTTAGATGGAGCAAAGTCTTCATCTTTCCTCTGAACACTGACCTCTTTCCCTTTGAGTGCTTTTAAGAGAGTTTTATGATTTGAATTGCCACTTGATAAACTGCAATGGCTTTTTATTTATTTTATTTTTTAATTTTATTTTAATTGTTGTTCTTGTATAGTTATCTGCCTTTTACTCCCATCCCAGCCTACTGCCTCAGCCCTCCCCACCTCCCTCCCATTTCCACCCCCCCCAGTTTTTGTCCATGTCTCCTCCATACTTGTTGCTCTAAACTCTTCCCCTTTTCTCCTGAAATTCCCTCCCCTCTCCCCTCTGGTGACTGTCAGCCTGTTCTCAGTTTCAGTGTCTTAGGTTATATTTTGCTTGTTTGTTTTGTCGATTACACAATGGCTTTTTAGAAATGCCCAGGTAAATGCCAGTTGCAGTTGTGTTTCCCTATGAAGAGAACAAAAAAGGAAATGTGTCATATGCATGTGCTCGATCAAGTCCCAGAGAAGAGTTGCTCTAACTGCTTCATAGTCTCACCACTATCTTGGGAAGGGGCTGGAGGTAAAAAGGACCTAGGGTAAAAAATGTTGATGCTGCAAGTCAGTCTGGATTTCTCAAGTGTCTCTGGGACTTAGTATGCTAAATAATTACCACAGGCCCAGTGACAAAAAACTTTGGAAACAGGTGAAAAAGTTCATCTCTGCTTTCTTGAAAATCTAGGCCATGACTTTTGTGGCACTTTAGTTTTCTAGCAGGGTCACAAAGGTGTTACCTACACACCTTTTTCTCTTCTTGAGTATGCTTACCAAAGGAACATAAAGACTCAATACAACTCCACTTGAACAATAATAAAAAATGTGAAGAAAAAAGATGGTGGGGGGAAATGCAGACAACTATAATTGAACAAAAATAAAATAATTTTAAAAAATAGAGATAAAAATTAAAAAAGAAATAAACTACATTCACATTAATAAAAAGAAATGAGGGACTACGTATAATTATGTATACATGTATTACACTGCCTAGAAGTGAGATGAAAGAAAAATTGGATAAAAGCTAATTGTAGCTGCTTCTAGAAAGAATATGTACTCTAGAATTCAAAAAATATAATAAAAATTAAATGTTCATAGAGTGAAAACAACTATATTTCTTTAGACTGGAGGAAGAGAAGCTTAAAAATAAATCAATAGATTAGCATTAAAGATAATTCTTTGTGCTCCCACTGTGATAGATATAGTTTATAGATATAGCATGTCACAATTGTTGTATAGTAGGTGAATAACTATGACAAATGAATAGAAGCTTCAATAATTCGTACGGTCTAATTTGGATATGACTAATGGAAAATCAACTTGGTAAACATTTATTGAGAACCTATTGTGTACAATCAAATGACCATTAATATTGCAAGTCACAGGACCAAATCTCCAAGGATTTACTATCTGGAATAATTGGTTAAAATGTTATTTTAGTGGCATATGACTTTTTTCTTTGTAAACCTGCAAAATTTCATGAAATAGAGCAAAACTGTAATGTATATTGATAAGCACTTATAAGAATATCTGAAGAAGAAATATTTCCTGACTAAACTGTCATTGTTATAGAAATTCCCCAAACAACCACCAACCCTAAAAGAATCATGTTTTTTCATTAAACTAAGGCACTATGCTATTTGGGAAGTTTAAACATTATCCAGACTGAGTTTACCAGTGGAATTTATTACCTTCTAGCTATAAATAGTCTGATGAAGGGAAAAGAGTACAGATACATTTTGATTTTTAAGAAGCTGAGAATCAGAAATTTTAGAGCTGAAAAAAAAAGTGAGTATTTAGTCCAATGGTGTCATTTTATGGAAGTGTATCCTAAATCCTTAAATGACCAAGAGTCAATAATGAGTTAGAAAAAGAGAAATAGTATTTAAACTCAGACTATCTAAATTTCAGTACCAGGCTCTTTTATTCCTTATTACATCCTACAGAAGACATTGAGTTCCATATTGTATTCCAATGTGAGGAAGGGGCAAGAGATGCCAAAGATCAACTTGGTATACCTAACCACTTTGTCTAGAGATAACTTTCAAAATGAGGACTTCGTGGGCCAAATATTGTCACAAATATATTTATTGAACCTACACACTATTATACTATTTTTGTATTATTTGCCAGCATTTTAAAATTAAGGGTTTTACATAAAAATCCAGATTAGGTGGTTCTCATGGAAAATAAAAAGATCTGGAAACATCAGATCCTCATCCTCACATGACAAATGCGGAGTGGAACTGAGTAAAAGATTCCACCATTAAACAGACAAGTGTGCTTTGGTTTACCACTCTCTCCTAATCCCTATAGGATGTTACATATAGCCTGTTTCACTCATTTACATGTACATACCTTCATTTTCCTGTAGTCCTAGGGTTTTGAGTTTGTAACTTCTGAAATCAACTGTGAATAAAAGATTTCAACTTTGAATGTCTATAGACTCAAAGCTTTTACAGAATTAAAGAAACTAAAATCTGAAATGTCTAACATTATAGAAAATGGTTAAAAACCCATTGTGATATTGTAAATATTTCTACAGTGAGCTTGTTTTATTTTGTTGTTAGTTGGCAAAGTTAGTTGGAAGTTTAAAAAAAGAAGTATGCGAAACAAGATGCCCAGTAATTAAATAATTTACTATGACACAGCTACATGTTTGGCAAAGAAGGATTAGGAAAAATTAACAAACTTAAAAAATGTGTGCATAAGAGGGGATAAATTTACAAAATAACAAGATACTGAGTTCACCTTTTTGCATGCATACACCAAAACTACAATGATATATAGAACAGTTATCACTGAGAATGAGCTGAGAGCTAGCAGAACAGGTTTTATAAAAGTGTGAAAGTAAAGAAAAACTGGAAGGGCAGATATACAGTCTAGTTGGGACCTACACCCCCAATGTGGTGACTCAAAACAAGGCGGGTATCAAAATCATGGAAGTTCCTCTTGAGCAGCAAAGGGTTTGAGTATTACTTTGTGCCTCCCATGTTGGGGAAACTGTATGAGGAAGAGGAGCACCACAACATCAGCTTTAAAGACTATCAAGGTTTACATGTGGGAGAGCTGAATGAAACAGAGACCCTGCACCTAAAGTGCTTGTACACACACTCTCATACTCCAAGTACTAGTGCAAGTCACACATGGAGATACACTAACAATTTTAGGGTAAGTGCCAGAGGGGCATGGTTATGTTGGAACGTTCCCCAACCCAGTGCTTGCACGCACCATTTCTGACATTGTTCATTAATCTTGCTAGCACAATTCACCCTGTCTTGGAGTTCCCCTGAGGTCCTTCTCTGCCCAACCTGCCCACCCTGTCTATCACCCTTCCAAAGCAGCTTTCACCCTACCACAATTGGCAGGCAGCCTCAGCTGGCACCAATGCAAACTCAAAGCAGTTCCCATACCACCACACCCAGAAAGTGACCTTCATCAGTACTGGTAACCCTCCAAAGTGGCACCCACTCTGGAGGTCAGCCTCCACACACCAGTGTGCCACTAGTAGTAGTAGCCAAGAAGCACAGTAATCCACATCAGAGGACTTTCCCACAGATTAATGTACCCACAATATTTGTGGCCAGTGGCCAGGTCTCTTAACCAGTCAGGCTAAGAGCCAGTCTTGTTCACAAGCATGCCAACAAGAGTCACAACTAGGCATCACACTCAGCCTTGCTAGAAGCCTGCCCTGTGCATGAACACACCCACAAACAGTAGTTGCTGGGCATTGGAGACAGCTGGATCAGGTACCAGTCCCACCTGCCAATATGTCCACAGCATCACAGACATACCTTGCAACCAGTTAGCCTGAAGACCAATTCCACCCACCCAGCATGCCCATAGCAATTGCACCCCAACCACAAAAGGAGAGCACATGGAACCCATGCAAGTGACATCCCTGGAGTGCCAGGATGTGGTGACCAAGGATACTGCATCACTATGCCTCACAGGACACCTTCAATATAAGGTCATTCTTTCAAGACTTGGAGACATAACTGATCTACCTCGTGTATATAGAAACAAACACAGAGATTTAAACAAAATGAGCACATATGAGAATATGTTGGAAATGAAAGAACAAGACAAAATTAGCAGAAAAGAATTAAATGAAACAGAGATAAGCAGTCTAAGAGATTAAAAGTTCAAAGTAATGTTTATAAAAATGCATACCAAACTCTAGAGAAGAATGAACGAATACAATGAGAGCTTCCACAAAGAGATAGAAGGTATAAAAAAGCACCAATAAGAACTGAAGAATAAAATAACTGAAATGAAAATTACACTAAAGGGAATCCACAATAAATTAGATGATGCAGAAGAACAAATCAGCAATCTGGAGCACAAAGTGGTGGAAAATATCCAAAACAAAATAACAAAAAGATAAAATAATAAAAAATGAGGATAGTTTAAGGAACTTCTGAAAAAATATAAGGCATGCTAACATCCACATTATAGGGGTCCCATAAAGGAGAAAGAGAGAGAGGGAGAGAGAAAGTTACAGAAAAACTAATTTAAAAAAATGGCCAAAAACTTCCCTAACCTGTTAAAGGAAATATTCAAGTCCATAAAGCACAGAGTCCCTGATAACATGAACCTAAAGATACTCACCCCAAGACTTATTATAATGAACACATCAAAAGTTAAAGACAGAGAGAATTTTAAAAGTTTGAAGAAAAAAACAGGTAATTACTTACAAGAGAACCTCTATGAGATTATGAGCAAATTATTTAGCAAAAGCTGTGCAGTACAAAAAGCAGTGACACAACATATTCAAAGCGATGAAAGGTAGAAACCTAAAACCAAGAATGTAATACCAGGTAAGGCTATCATTCAGAACTGAAGGAGAGAGGTTTTAGACAGGCAAAAGCTAAAGGAGCTCATCACCATGAACCAGAAGAACAAAGCTGGAGGTATGATGTGCCCTGATTTCAAACTATACTACAAAATTATAGTAATCAAAACAGTATGGTACTGGCACAAAATTAGACTGATAGATGAATGAAACAAATAGACCAGGAATAAACCCTTGTTTATACCATCAATCAATTTACAAAATAAAGTAGGAAAAATATACGATGGGGAAAAGGCATTGTCATTTATAAATGGTGTTAGGAAAACTGGCAAACTACATGCAAAAAAAAATCTATCTGAACCACTTTGTTACACCATATACAAATATAAACCCAAAATCTATTAAAGACTTAATTGAAACACATGAAACTATGAAAACTCCTGAAACAAAACATAGGCAGGAAATTCTTTGACATCTGTCTCAGCAATATCTTTCTAGATAAGTCTGCTTGAAAAGGGGCAACAAGGGCAAAAATAAATAAATGGGACTACATCAAACTAAAAAGCTTCTAAAGAGTGAAGAAAACCATCAACAAAAACAGCAACCTACTGAATGAGAGAAAACATTTGCAAATGATGTATCTGATAAGGGGTTAATATTCAAAATATATAAAGACCACATATAACTCAGCATAAAAACAAATAATTGGATCAAAAAAAAGGCAAACAACCTGAACAGATACTTCCCAAAGAAGAAATACAGAGGATCAACAGGCACATAAAAAGATGCACAACAGCACTAATCATAAGGGAAATACAAATCAAAAGTACATATCACCTCACACCTGTCAGAATGGCTATTATGAAGAAAATAGCAAATAACAAAGGTTGGCAAAGATGAGGAGAAAATATGGTACAATCAGTAAATGATGAGAAAATGTTTATCACTGTGTCAAGACTCCAAGTTTAAGTTTATATACTTACAGGACCACATTTTAAGATGGGGTTGATATAGCAGAACACTAGCCAGTTATGGGAAGATACAAGCAAAGAAGGCTACCTCATAATCTAATGCCAAGACCATCAGCTAGATAAATGAATGCACTTAGTTTCTTTTGTTTCCATAATGTTACACAATTGGCTTGACTACATTGAAAAAATATTATTTGTCCAAAATGAATTGATATTTTGGGATCATATTTGTAGACCACTATAGAATTATAATTTGACCATAAATAGAAAATATTTTCTATTTTCTGTTTTTTTGATGTTTTAAAGCAAATGATTTAAGAAAGAAAAATTGTCTCATATATTCTAGGCTTTATTGTATCATCGTCCCCTCACCTATAATGGAAATATGTTTCTGAATCTCTGTTTTCCTCATAATTGGACTTTCACTGCTTTTCTCAGTCAATATATACAGACCATTTACTTCAAAACAGAAAGAGAATGGGCATATGCCCATTGGCCATCTGTATGTCTTATATGGAGATGTGTCTACTCAGATCCTTTGCCCATTTTTTATTGGATTATTTGGAGATTTTTTGGGGTGTTGTATAAGTTTTAATTTTTATACTAACCCCTTATCATATGTATCGTTGGCAAATATGTTCTCCCATTCACTGGATTTTCTTTTTATTTTGTTGATGCTTTCCTTTGCTGTGCAAAATCTTTTTAGTTTTATGACCCAGTGATTCCACTCCTGGGAATATATACAAAGAAACCAGAAACAATAATCAGAAACAATATATGCACCATTATGCTCATTACAGTATTATTTACAATAGCCAAAATTTGGAAGTAGACCATGTGCCCATCAACAGATGAGTGGATAAAAAACCGTGATACATTTACATAATAGAATACTATGCAGCTGTAAGAATGGAGGAAATTTTATATTTAGTGAAAGGAGGGATGGATCTGGAGAGTATGCTAAGTGAAATAAACCAGTCCAAGAAAAAAAAGTTCTACGTGACCTCACTTACATGTGGAATCTTGTGAACAAAATAAACAAACAAAATGGAAACAACCTCATATACACAGAAAACAAACTGACAGTTGTCAGAGCGGAAGGGAGTTGGGAACTGGGTGGAAAAAATGAAGGGTTTAAGTAAAAAAACAAACAAAAGCCCTCATAGACCACAGACAACAGTATGGTGATTACCAGAGGGAAAGGATATAGGGGGCGGTAGAAGAGGGTAAAGGGGGATAAATGGTGACTGAAAGAGAATTGGTTTTGGATGTTGAACATAAAATACAATATACAAATGGTGTATTATAGAACTGTACAACTGAAACCTATATAATTTTATTAAACAATGTCACCCCAATAAATTCAAGATTTTTTTTTAAAGTAAAGCTTAAAAAATGAAAAGGAATTGGTAAACCAACTACTGTGTCTATGGTGAAATCAAATTTCTTAGTACAAAATACATTGTTCCTTCCACTAATAATATATAATTATCACCATAACTAAATATATAGGTCTAGATTTATTTCTTCTACAGATTCTCTTGTCTTGAAATAAATAATGCTTGAGAACCATTATCCTGAAAATGAAATATTTAGAGCCACAGCAAACATCCAAAGGAACACTTCAATATTTTTCCTCCTTGTAATTAAAAGTTATTATCTAAGATTGTATTTAAAGTGTAGAATTATGTATTGTTCAAGGTAGTCCCACTTTGAGTTTGGCAATGAGTTTTGTTTTTAATTTATTTTTATTTTGATGGATTCCTTGAAAATTATTTTTCAAGTTGGTTTGAAAATTCCTAAATTACCCACTGGAGGGCCCTTGAGTTAACTAGTATATCACAGCAATAATGGAACTTTTCTTTAATTCTAGAAATTCATGCAATGTAAACTATAGAGTATTAACAAGAATCACAAATTAGATATTTTAATGTTGTTTTACTTTATGTATTACTCTTTAAAATCACCTTTCTCTCCAACATTTTCTTTGTAAACCTCATTATGATCATGCTCCAGCAAACAGTTCTTATAATAGGAAAGTGTTATAAATCACTATTGTTTAATAGCTTTAACATCCTTCTAGCCATTTTCTATCCAGCCGCTGGGTAATAAATTTAGCTATATTCGAACCTTGGACATGGCGTGCATATGACTGAATCTTCAAATAACACTTATTTTGCAACTGGTTAGCAAAGGATTTGGTGGAATATTATGGTGCTATAAGTGATCCTTCCACATTAAAAGAGATTATATCAACACAAAAATAAATCATCCTAATATACTATCAATATTCCCCAAATCAAGCTTGATATAAGGATGATGACAATTTCAGTGTATAATATTTTTATAATCATATGACAGTCAATAATCATTATTTGACATTCCTTATTTGGGAAGACTTGGATTGAAGAAAATACCTCTTTTGTCATAAACTTTAGATTATAATTGGAATGTATAGACGCTCATGGAATTATGTATATATATACAAAATTAAGTAGGATTATAGCTCAAAAATTAATTCTATAGGTACAATTTCTTACTACAGCATTGCAAGGGATGATAATTCAGCTTAATGGATAATTACAAAACTAAATGTCTTACCATTTCATGAGATGGCTCCTAACTTGTGAATTTTTGGGAGGATGTCCATTTCTAACACTAAATTGTAAATGTAATACTGGATTCCCAGAATTTACCAGTGTCTGGAACATAGTATATACTCAATAATACTTTGTTGAATGAATATACTTTTTAACATCAAGTCAATAATTTATCTCTGCAATTTCTTCTCCTAGAACTACACAAATTTGCTCTCTGAACAAATATAGAATGATACAGGACTCTTTTATATTATAAAATTTTAAGTATTAGAAGCCAGTTCTTCTCACAGCACTCAACTCCAGGAAAACAAACAACCTAATTAAAAATGAGCAAAGGACTTAGACACCTATCCAAGGAAAACATACAGAAGGCCCAGAGACATATGAAAGGATGCTCAGCATCACTAGCCATTAGAGAGAAACAAATTAAAACCACAATGAGATACCACTTCACACTGGTCAGAATGGCTATCATAACCAAATCAACAAACAACGAGTGTTGGAGAGGACGTGAAGAAAAGAGAATCTTAGTGCATTGTTCGTGGGAATGCAGACTGGGCAGCCACTAAGGAAAACAGTATGGAATTTCCTCAGAAAACTAAAAATGGAACTGCTTTTTGATCCAGCAGTCCCACTACTGGGATTATACCTTAAGAATCCTGAAACACCAATTTAAAAGAACCTATGCACCCTAATGTTCATAGCAGCACAATTTATAATAGCCAAGTGCTGGAAGCAACCTAAATGCCCACCAGTATATGAGTGGTTAAAAAACTATGGTGTATTTACACAATGGAATACTATGCAGCAGAAAGAAAGAAGGTGCTCCTACCCTTCACGACAGCATGGAGGGAACTGGAGAGCATTACGCTAAGTGAAATAAGCCAGGCGATGAAAGACAAGTGTCATATGATCTCACTTATAAGTGGAACCTAATCAACAAAACAAACAAGCAAAGAACTATAACCAGAAACACTGAATTAAACAACAAACTGACAGCAACCAGAGGGGAGGGGAAGAGGGATAATGTGGATGGGGGAAAGAAGGGAAAGGGTCATCAAGGAACATGTATAAAGGACACATGGACAATGCCAAAGTGGTAGGTTCATGGATGGGGTGGGGGGCTGAAGTGGGGTAAAAATGGAGAGAACTGTACTTGAACAACAATAAAAAATTTAAAAATGGATCTACCTTTTGACCCAGCAATTCCACTGCTAGGACTATATCCTAAGAATCCTAAAACACCAATCCAAAAGAACCTATGCACCCCTATGTTCATTGCAGCACAATTTACAATAGCCAAGTGTTGGAAGCAACCTAGTTACCCATCAGTAAATGAACGAATCAAAAAACTGTGGTACATTTACACAATGGAATTCTATGCAGCAGAAAGAAAGGAGCTCCTACCCTTCTCCACAGCATGGAGGGAACTGGAGAGCATTATGTTAAGCAAAATAAGCCAGGTGGTGAAAGATGAATATCATATGATCTCACCTTTAACAGGAACTTAATCAACAAAACAAACAAACAAGTAAAATATAACCACAGACACTGAAATTGAGAACAGGCTGACAGTCACCAGAAGGGAGAGAGGACGGAACTTCAGGGTAAAAGGGGAATGGTTTACAGGGACAAGTATAAAGGACACATGGACAAAAACTAGGCAGGGTGGAAATGGGAGGGAGGTGGGGAGGGCTGGGGCAGTGGGCTGGGACGGGAGTGAAAGACAGAAAATTGTACAAGAACAACAATTAAAATACAATTTAAAAAATAAAAATAATAATTATTTTTTAAAAAGAAGCCAGTTCTTAAAATCAGAGTTTCAAAACTGAAAGGGCTTCTTCATTTTCAAGTTAGAGTACTCAGCCACCAGGATATGTGCCAGGGCAACAGAGAAAGCCATGAGAGAAATAGACTCATATTTTTCTGCAACATCTACTCAAAAATTGACCATAAAAATATTTTATGTTAAAGTACAGGTACCTCATGAACCACTGTGGAAAATTCACATGAATTTGTCAAATAAAATAATAAAATTCAAAGAAAAATCATATTTGAAAAGGCTATAAACATATATTCAAAAAACTCAACACAAGTACAATAAATATGAAGAAATCCACATTGAGACATAATAATCAAATGATCAAAAGACAAAGAGAGAATCTTGAAAGTTGAGCGAGGGAAGCAACTTCTCATCAGACTTGAAGTGCCAGAAAGCAGTGTGATGACATGTATAAAATGCTAAAAGGAAAACAAATTATCAAAGGATTCTATTTCTGGCAACACTCCCCTTCACCATGAAGGGGAAATTAGGGCATGCCTAGATTTTAAATAAAGGAAATAGAAAAATAAAGTGAGAGAATCTGTGGTTAGGAAACCTTCCCTACAAGATGTCCTTCTACAGGCTGAAATGAAGACATTACTCAATAATTCAAAGATATAGAAGAAAAAAATAACAACTTTAAAAGTAACTACATAGGTAAATATAAGAGACAGTATTTCTGTATTTCTGATTTTTAAATCTTTATTTGTTCCTATATTATTAAAAAATACAATGAATTAAAAATAATTATAAACCTATATTAATGGGCACACATTCTATGAAGGTGTAATTTGTGACAAAAGTAACATAATGAGGAAGAAATGAAGCTATATGAGAGAAGAGTTTTTGTATTTTATTGAAGATGAGTTAGTGTTAACTCATTACTAAATTCTCATAAATTTTAGATGTTAATTGTAATATCCAGAGTAGTAATTTCAAAATATCTAAAATACACAGAAAAGGAAATTAACAATTGAAAATGGTACACTGTAGAAAAATGAAACACAAAAAAACTCAGTTATGCAATAAATGAAGAACCAATAATTATACAATTTACAGAAAACAAATATCAAAATAGCAGAAGTCCTTTGTTTTTAATAATTACTTTTAATGCAAATGGGCTAAAAGACAGAGATTGGTAGAATGGATAAAATAACATAATCCAACCAATTTTTATGTAAAATATGTCACTTTATATCAAAAGTTACAAATAAGTTGAAAGGAAAAGATGGAAACATATATCCAGGCAAATTATAACCAAGAGAGTAGAGATGGCTATACTAACATTATACAAAATAGACCTTAGGTCAAAACTGTTACAAGGGACTAAGAAGGTCATTTTATATTGATTAAAGAGTCAACTGATAGATACAAGGCTTGTAAACATATAAATGCCTAACAATGCTTCAAAATACATGAAGCAAAATTTGACGAAATAGAAGTGAGAAAGAGTTCTACAATGATATTTGGGTATTGCAATAACTTATTTACAATAATGGGTAGAACAATGAAATGGATTACCAGTAAGGAAATAGACTACTTGAATAATGCTAACCTGCAGCTAGAACTAACAAACATAAACAAAACTACTCAACTCAGAAACAGCAGGATAAGCATTTTTCTCAAATATACTTGGGACATTGTGCATGATAGACCTGTGGTCACAAAACAAATCTCAATAAATTTAAAAAGATCAAAATCCTACAAATAATCTTCTCTGACAACAGTCAGTTTTATTGAGTGAATCTAGAAATCAATATTAGAATAAACCTGCAAAACTTACAAAAAACTGAAAATGAAAGATCACACCCTTAAACAAGCAATGAGTCAAATAAAATCACAATAGAAATTATAAAATATTCAGACATCAATGAAAACAAAAATACAACATACCATAACTTTTTTGATGCAGTGAAGCCAGTAATTATATGTACTCTAAACAAATACATTGAGAGATTAATGATTTCAACCCAATAAGCCAAGTTTATACTTTGAGGAACTAGAAAAAGAAGAAGAAACTAAACCAAAAACCAGAAGAGGAAATAAAATAATATTGATTAGAGCAGAGAGAGAGAAATTTAAAAAATGAATGAAATCAAAGTTGGTTCTTTGAAAATATCAATAAAATTGATAATTCTTTAGGTAAAATGACAAATACAAAAGAAATAACACAAAAACTTAAAATTATAAACTAGAAATGGGACGTTATTACTGACCATATAAAATACAGAAAGATTATAAAAAAACATTATGAACTATAAATAAACAAATTATATAATCAAGATGAAATAGACAGATTCCTAGAAATATACAAGGTACCAAAACTGAATCAATAAAAAAAGAGAATACAAACACACCTAAAACAAGTACAGAGATTGAATCAATAATCAAAAACCTAACCAAAACAAAAAACTTAGGTAATTTCTGCAGAGTATTTAAAGAATAAACATTAATCCTTCTTAAATTCCCTGCTCCAAATTTAAAAATAGATAACACTCCTTATTTATTCTATGAAGCCAGTAAAACCCTGATATCAAGGCCAGACAAGGACATGAGAAAAGTACAGACCTGCCCTGTCTGCTGTGGCTCAGTGGATTTGAGCACCGGCCTATGAACCAAAAGGTTGCCAGTTTGATTCTCCGTCGGGGTACATGCCTGGGTTGTGGGCCAGTTTCCTCAGCTGAGGCATGCAAGAGGCAACTGATCAGCAGCCAATTGATGTTTATCTCACACACTGATGTTTCTCTCCATCTCTTTATCCCTTCCTTCCCTACTCTCTAAAAGGTAAATAAATAAAATCCTAAAATATATATGATGATAAAAATCTTTCACGAATATAGATGCAAAATTCTCTGTACACTGAAAACAAGAGTCCAACAGCATATTGAAATGACTAAATGGGATTTATCCTAGAAATGTAAGAGTGATTCAACATCTCAAAATCAATCAATATAATACACCACATTAATAGAATGGACAAAAAACATATATGATATCTCAACAGGTAAAAAAAAAAAACATTTAACAAAAATCTAACACTCTTTCATAATAAAAACGCTAAAGAATTTTAGGGATAGAATGGATCTTTTCTAGCATGATAAAGGCATTCATGAAAAACCCACAGCTAACATTGTACTCAATGGCATAAGAGTAGGAACAAGACTAGGAATACTGTTTTCACCCTGTTATTCAACACTGTATTGGAAACTCTAGTCAGAGAAGTTGCGAAAGAAGAAAAAATAAAAACATCTAAAGTGGAGAGAAGTAAAACTAAATCTATCCACAAATAAATGAACTTGTATATAGAAAACTGTAAAGAGCTAATAAACTAAATCAGTAAGATTGTAGAATACAAGATTAACATACACAAATCAGTTGCATTTACATATCATACTAATGAACATAAAAAAATAAAAAAGGAAATCAGGAAAACAACTCAATTTACTATAGAATTGAAAAAATAAAATACTGACTTCTGTCCAAGGTATAGGCATAAGTAGATACACTTTGCCTCCTTGCACAACCAAAAGGATATCAACAAATTTTTAAAAAGTAACCAGAGGACTTCCAGCCAAGGTGGAGGAGTAAGTGGACACACTGTGCTTCCTCACACAACAAAAAATTTAGAACCAAGAAAACAACCTGAACACATAGAAAATTGAATTGTTCAGATGTCCGACAATGATTCACCCAGACCAGTAAGAGGGGTGGAGTTGGCAGTTGGTGGGGAGGGATCATGGCAGGAAAAAGCAGTGGCTAGTGGTCCTAGGAGCACAGGCGGCGGTTACAGGGTGCGGGGAGGCAACGACGAGACCCAGCGAAGCGCACAACGTGGCTGACCGCTGTCACACATTTGTGCACAGATAAACCAGGTGAAAATGGGCTGTGAGACAGACTGTGCAACCCAGGCCCCAGCACCAGGAAATAAAGCCTAAAAGCACCAATTGAAAACACTTGTGGGGTTTGACGTGCCGGGAGAGAATCCCAGCCTCACAGAGGGGACTGAAATCCAAGAGAGAGCTGAGCAAGCACCATTGTTCCCTCTCTGACCCTGCCCCCACATACAGCTTCACAACTATGCGTCTGGGTTGCCCCACCCTGGTGAACACCTCAGGCTCTGCCCCTCATACGTAAAAGGCATGACCAGACCAAAACAAAACAAAAAAAAAGGCTCAAACGAAAGAACAAATCAAGCCACCAGAGCCAATACTTTGAAGTGACCAAGAGATAGCCAACCTATCAGATGCATAGTTCAAAGCACTGGTGATCAGGATGCTCACACAATTGGTTGAATTTGGTCACAAATTAGATGAAAAAAATGAAGGCTACAATACGTGAAATGAAGGAAAATGAACAGGGAACCAACAGTGATGGGAAGGAAACTGGGACTCAGATCAACTGTGTGGACCAAAAGGAAAAAAATAAACAACCAAACAGAAAATAATGAAGGAAAATAGAATTCAAAAAATGAGGAGAGGCTTAGGAATCTCCAGGACATCTTTAAATGTTCCAACATCTGAACTATAGGGGTAACAGAAGAGGAAGAGGAAGAGCAACAAGTGGAAAAGTTATTTGAATAAATAATAAAGGAGAACTTCCCCAATCTGGCAGAGGAAATAAACTTCCAGGAAGCTCAGAGAGTCCCAAAGAAGCTGGACCTGAGGAGGAACACAACAAGGCACATCATAATTACATTACCCAAGATTAAAATGAAGGAGAGAATTCTAGAAGCAGCAGGGATAAGAGGACAGTCACCTACAAAGGAGTTCCCATCAGAGTGTGCATAGTTCAAAACACTGGTAATCAGGATGCTCACAGAAATGGTTGAATATGGTCTCTAAATAGAGGAAAAAGTGAAGACTATGCAAAGTGAAATAAAGAAGAATATGGAGGGAACCAACAGTGAAGGGAAGGAAACAGGGACTCAAATCAATGATTTGGAACAGAAGGAAGAAATAAACATTCAACCAGAACAGAATGAAGAAACAAAAATTCAAAAAAATGAGGAGAGGCTGAGGAACCTGTGGATCAACTTTAAATGTTCCAATATCCAAATCATGGGGGTACCAGAAGGAGAAAAGGAAGAGCAAGAAATTGAAAACTTATTTGAAAAAATAATGGAGAACTTCCCCAATCTGGCAAAGGAAATAGACTTCCAGGAAGTCCAGGAAGCTCAGAGAGTCCCAAAGAAGTTGGACCCAAGGAAGCACACACCAAGCCACATAATAATTACATCACCCAAGATTAAAGATAAGGAGAGAATCTTAAAAGCAGCAATAGAAAAGGAGACAGTTACCTACAAAGGAGTTCCCATAATACTATCAGCTGATTTATCAAAAGAAACCTTACAGGCAAGAAGGGGTTGGAAATAAGTATTTGAAGTCATGAAAGGCAAGGACCTACATCCATGGGGGAAATAGTACAGGGAATAAGAATTATAAATGGTAGGTACAAAACATACAGGAGGAGACTAAGAATCATGTAGGAAATGGAGAAGCCAAAGAACTTATATGTACAACCCATGAACATGAACTAAGGTCAGGGGCAATATTGGAAGGAGCGGGGTGCAGGGTGGAGGGGAAACATGGGACAACTGTAATTGCATATTCAATAAAATATACTTAAAATAAAAATAAACAAAATACTTATGGGTCAACTTAAGGATTATAAAATTTTATAGTATTAACTACAAAATATTGTTGAAATAAAATTTTAAAACCTGAATGAATGGGAAAGTACCCTGTGTTGAAAACAGGAAGATAATAATGTAAAAACGGCAATACTACCTAAAGCAATCTAAAAATTCAATGCATTTCCTATCGACATTTTAATGGCCTTTTTTTCAGATATGGAAAAGTCCATTCTTAAATTTGTGTGAAATTGCAAGCAACCCCATATACCCAAAACAATCCAGAGAAAAGAACAAGTTGGAGTATTTATAATTCCCAATTCTAATATTTACCACAAAACTGCAATAATTATGCCAGTATGGTATTGTCACAGAGATAGGCATGTCAATCCATGGGATAGAATTGAGAGTCCAGAAGCAAACCCCAAAATGTATGTTCAGTTGATTCTCAACGAGGTTGCCAAGATAATTTAATGGGAAAAGAATGGGCTGTTCAAGTGGCGTTGTAACAACTGGATATCCATATGGGAAAGCATGAAATTGGTTTCCCTACATCATACCGTATACAAAAATCTACTTGAAATGAATTACAGACATAAATTAAGATCTAAAACTGGAAAAATCTTAGCAGTAACATGGGTAAATTTTCATGTTTTGAGTTTTGGCAGTGGTTTCTTAGATATGACACCAAAAGCATAAGCAACAAAAGAAATAACAGATAAAATGTTCTTTATCAAAATTAAAAACTTTTGTGCAAAGGATACTATCAAGAAACTGAAAACAACATATAGTACAGAATTCAATAAACTAGTTTCCTGCTATTCACTCATAGCATTTAGCACATGTTTGTTTAATGACTTAATTCTGCCTGATATGATACTGGCACCCATTCTCCTTATTTACTCTATATAAATCTCAGCTGAGTGGCTTGATTATTCAGGTAATCGATACCTTTGTTTAGTGAACAATTGAATGAATGCCAATTTATCCTCAGTTTCCCTGATACTTATGACCATGATACTTAAGAACACGTGAAAAGAATGCCTTGGTAATGAAGGATTAATTGTAAGAAAATTTAGAATAAAGGAGTGATCAAATTCACTTTGGTATAATAAAGAATACATCCTCATCATATCTTTGCAAAATATCTTTCCAGAAAATAGGTTTTAGAATATTCAATTACATATTAATTCTTGTGACCTTGTGTAGGCCCTATGCTGTTAAATCTTTTTTTAATTGTTGTTCAAGTACAGTTTTCTGCCTTTTACTCCCATCCCAGCCCACCCCCAGCCCTTCCCACTTCCCTCCTGTTTCCACCCCACCCTTGTTTTTGTCCATGTGTCCTTTATACTTGTTCCTGAAAACTCTTCCTTCTAAAAAATAAAATTCATGAAATTGAACAATTAAAAAAAGAATACATCCTAGAGAAGTTTTTAAAACAAATTTTTGAATGAAATAAAGAAATACTTTATTGGTAGTTGGTGTAAATCAATCTATGGAGAAATAGGTAGAAAAATAATAGAATAAAGGCAGGACAGAACTCAATATTGTTGGTGTGAAGTTGGGTGAAAAATAAATGACATTGTGTGCAATGCATTATTATGAGATAAAATAAGAGGAATTTTTGTTGATTATTTAAGTAATTTATCTATTATTTAAATGTGATTCAATGGCCTCTTAGGCAAGTCACAGGAGTTAGATTTTTTTTCTATTTGTTATATTATCTATTCTCTCAGAGGTATTAGGCATGGTACAATATCTCTCATGGTGCTATATTAAACCCAGTGTTTGAAATATGAATAGATACACTTGATATATTACATTGATCTTACATGGCAATATCTCACAATATAATGAAACAAGTGAGGTATGGAAATATGGATTGCTTTAGGAATCTACCTACTTACTGGTTGGATATAGATTATACTAAAGCCTTAGTTCTAATTTGAAAGACAGTATTCATTTTTCAATAGAAATAAATCATTCATACATTTCCCTAATGCCATGGTCACACATGGCCAGAAAAAAAATAGTCTTTAGCATGGCAAAATCAGTCATTATAATTTGATGGGACTATTTTATGTGTCTGTGTGTGATCAATGTACATTGCTACAAGCATGTTTATTTAAGTTTATTGATTATGAAACCTGTTTTAGCACTGTGTACCAATGGTGATTTTCATGATGCGACCCTATTTGGTGCTTACTAACTATTGACTTCTGTTGTTTTGTTAGTTCTAGTAAGGCAGAGTCTTACAAGAGCTCAATTTCTGTATCAGCTAAATGAGTACCATAGTACTGGCCATGACAACCTCCCTCACCCCATCCAAAATGATTACAAAGACATGTCGGAGCTAGGTTGCTGATGGTTTCTTCCAAACTGCCAGGGTGACAAGGTAAAATTCACAACAGACTCTCATTAATAAAGAATAACTTACAAGTATATTAAATGTTTCACTTATGCACTTAAGTACTTTGAAAGCCCTTTTAACTTTGACTAACATAAAGAAAAAATCTTCTTGACAACAATCAAGATTGAAAAAGCATTGTGCAATCTGGTTGCCTGCCAAATGAAGGACACACTAACTTCTCCATGTCTTTAGAATGATGGCACAGCTTGAAAAGGAGTCCAGCAATATCTGAGTTTAAGTATATTTACTTCATAGAAAGTGGATTGAATCTTTGGACTTTAACAGGAATACAAAACAAAGATGCTTTGCTTAGAGTAAGGAAGGCTGTGGGATTCTTTATTTATATCCCTTGAACCTATCTCATATGCCAGGAGTCATTCTTCCTCTCTCACCAAATTCCCTCCAAACAACCCTGAAGCCCAGAAAATAAAAATATTCTGTCTGTGGTTACAATGATTATCTCAAATCCACCTAAAGGGAAAACATAAAATATGATAAAATAGTCTACATCATAAATCAACACACCTTGTTTTAATGTACATTAATACAGTATTTGGACTGATTTGTTGAATAATTTGCAATGCACTTCTAAATAAAATAACTCATTTTCTCCTCACATCGAAAGCTTTTGAAGTTGAGCAGGCAGAAGAAAATGATAGCACTTTGTTTTACAAAAGAGAAGCGTTAAAAAGGTGAAGTGACTTAGTCAGGGTAACAATTAGGAAGTGGCAAAGCTACAACCATGATTAAGGTCTCCTGATTCAAAATACTATCTTTCTTTTCCGATTATCATCTGCCTCATAGTAACATGTGACATTTTTACAGAAGTTTTATGGCTTTCAAGGGACTTTCACATACATTGGGTGGTACAACATGAAATTGCCCATATCTACCCATTTTTACACCAACTCAAGTGCAAACATAATATTGTTCAAATGAACATGGAATTTTTCATTCTCACTGTCTTCCTGTAGGCCACCTTACATCACCCTCATCCCCAAACATAACAAGGGACTACTGTTGCCAAGTGCTCTCAATTTAGGAAGTGACATGTGCTGTGATTTTTTAATTACTCCCACCTTCCTAATGTATTCACTCTTTTCATTCTTCTATCTAGATCCTCCAAGTGACTGAAAAATGATTATTCCCACCAACAGTGCACTAGGGCTCCCTTTTCCCCATGTCCACACCAACACTTGTTTGTTGATTTATTGATAGGAACCATTCTGGCAGGTGTGAGGTGATATCACATTGTGGTTTTAATTTGCACCTCTCTGATGATTATTGACATCGAGCACTTTTCCATATGTCTATTGTCCATCTGTATGTCATCTTTGGAGAAGTGTCTATTTAGGTCGTTTCACCCTTTTTAAATTGGGTTGTTTACACCTTTTCTTATACAACTTAACACTAGGAAAGGTGTTAAGTTGTATACGTCTTTGTATATTTTGGAACTTAACCCCTTATGAAAAGTATCAATGGAAAACATATTCCTCCACACAGTAGGTTCCTTTCTCACTTTGTTGACTGTTTCTTTTGCTGTGCAGAAGGTTTATTTTTAGTTTGATGTAGTCCCATTTGTATATTTCCTCATTTAAAATTTGGATGCCTTTTATTTCATCTTATTGTCTGCTTTTTGTGGCTAAGACTTCCAGGACTTTGTTGAATAAGAGTAATGAAAGCAGACATCCCTGTCTTGCTCCTGATCTTAAGGAAAATGCTTTTAGGTTTGTCCATTGAATATGATGTTGACTGTAGGTTTTGCTTTCTTTCCTCCTTTTTTTTTCTTTTGGATTTTGTACTTATTTATTTATTTATTTATTTATTTATTTATTTATTTAAATTATTGTTCTTGTACAGATTTCTGTCTTTTAATCCCAGCCCAGCCCACCGCCCCCCAGCACTCCCCACCTCCCTCCCATTTCCACCCGCTCTAGTTTTTCTCCATGTGTCCTTCATACTTGTTTCTGTAAACCCTTCCCCTTTGCCCCTGAAATTCCCTCCCCTCTCCCCTCTAGTGACTGTCAGCCTGTTCTCAATTTCAGTGTCTGTGGTTATATTATGCTTGTTTGTTTGTTTTGTTAATTAGGTTCCTGTTAAAGGTGAGATCTTATAGTATTTGTCTTTCACTGCCTGGCTTGTTTCACTTAGCATAATGCTCTCTAGTTCCATCCGTGCTGTTGCGAAGGGTAAGAGCTCCTTCCTTCTTTCTGCTGCAGAAAATTCTATTGTGTAAATGTACCATAGTTTTTTGATTCATTCATTTACTGATGGGCACCTAGGTTGCTTCTAACACTTGGCTATTGTAAATTGTGCTGCAATGAACATAGGGGTGCATAGGTTCTTTTGGATTGGTGTTTCAGGGTTCTTAGCATATAGTCCTAGCAGTGGAATTGCTGGGTCAAAAGGTAGATCCATTTTTAGATTTTTTAGAAAATTCCATACTGTTTTCCATAGTGATTGTACCAGTCTGCAATCCCACCAACAGTGCACTAGGGTCCCCTTTTCTCCACCACCTCTCCAACACTTCCTGTTTGCTGCTTTGTTTATGATGGCCATTCTGACTGGTGTCAAGTGTTATTTCATTGTGGTTTTAATTTGCATCTCTCTGACAGCTAGTGATACTGATCCTCTTTTCCTGTGTCTCTGGATCCTCTGTCCTTTTTGGAGAAGTGTCTGTTCAAGTCCCTTGCCCATTTTTCAATTGGGTTGCTTGTCTTCTTAGAGTGGAGTCGTGTAAGTTCTTTATATATTTTGGAGATTAAACCCTTGTCTGAGGTATCATTGGCAAATATGTTGCCCCGTATGGTTGGTTCTCTTTTTATTTTAATATTGTTTTCTTTTTTTTTTTACTGTGTCGATCTTTTTTTTAATCAGTATTTTTTAATTGTTCATATTGTACAGTTTTCTGTCTTTTACCCCGCCCCAGCCCACCACCCCAGCCCTCCCCAATATTTTAATATTGTTTTCTTTAGCTGTGCAGGAGCTTTTTATTTTGATGAGATCCCATTTGTTTATTCTTTCCTTTATATCCCTTGCTTTAGGGGACATATTGGTAAAAATGTTGCTGTGTGAGATGTCTGAGATTTTCCTGCCTATGTTCTCCTCTAGGACTTTAATGGTGTCACAGCTTACATTTAAATCTTTTATCCACTTTCAATTTATTTTTGTGTATGGTATAAGTTGGTGCTCGAGTTTCTTTTTTTCTTTTCTTTTTTTTTTTTTTTCCGCACATAGCTATCCAGTTCTCCCAACAGCACTTGGTGAAAAGGCTATTTTTACTCCATTTTATGTTGGTGCCCCCTTTGTCGAATATTAATTAACTGTAGAGACTTGTGTTTATCTCTGAGCTCTCTGTTCTATTACACTGGTCCATGTTCCTGTTTTTATGCCAGTACCAGGCTGTTTTGATTACAGTGTCCGTGTAATACAGTTGGGTATCAGGTATTCTGATCCCTCCTACTTTGCTCTTCTTTCTCAAAATTGCTGCAGCTATTCGGGGTCATTTATGGTTCCATATAAGTTTTTGAAGTGCTTGTTCTAGTCTGTGAAATATGACATTGGTACGTTAATAGGCATTGCATTGAATTTGTACATTGCTTTGGGTAGTATGGACATTTTGATGATGTTAATTTTTCCCATCCATAACACGGTATGTGTTTCCATTTGTTTGTGACTTCCTTCATTTCTTTCTTCACTGTTGTATAGTTTTCTGCATACAAATATTTTACCTCCTTGGTTAGGTTTACTCCTAGGTATTTTATTTTTGTTTTTGCTATATTGAATGGGATTTTTTTTTTCTTGATTTCTGTTTCTGCTGTTTCATTGTTGGAATAAAAAATGCCTTTGATTTCTGGATATTGACCTTGTATCTGGCTGTTTGGCCAAATTTATTTATTAGGTCGAGAAGCTTTATGGCCCAGTCTATAGGATTTTCTATGTACACTATCATGTCATCTGCCAACAATGATAGTTGTGTTTCCTCCTTTCTGATTTGGATGCCTTTTATTTCCTTTTCTTGTCTAATCACTGTGGTGAAGACTTCCAATACTATATTGAATAGAAGTGGTGAAAGTGGACAACCTTGTCTTGTTCCTGATCTTAGTGGAAAAGATTTTAATTTTTGCCTGTTGAGTATGATGTTGGCTGTAGGTCTCTCATATATGGCCTTTATTATGTTGAGGAATTCTCCCTCTATTCCCACTTTGCTGAATGTTTTTATCGTAAATGGGTGCTGTACCTTATCAAATGCTTTTTCCGCATCTATTGATATGATCATGTGATTTTCGTCTTTGCTTTTGTTTATGTGATGAATTACATCTACTGATTTGCGAATGTTGAACCATTCTTCCATCCCTGGGATGAATCCCATTTGGTAATGGTATATGATCTTTTTAATGTATTATTGGATGAGGTTTGCCAATATTTTGCTGAGGATTTTAGCGTCTATGTTCATCAGCGATATTGGCCTGAAGTTTTCTTTCTTTGTTGTGTCTTTATCTGGTTTGGGGATTAGGATGATGCTGGCTTCATAAAAAGAGTTTGGGAGTCTCCCATCATTTTGGAATTTTTTGAATAGTCTGTGAAGGATAGGGGTTAGCTATTCCTTAAATGTTTTGTAGAATTCTCCTGTGAAACCATCTGGTCCAGGGCTTTTGTGTGTCAGGAGTTTTTTGATTATTGCTTCAATTTCACCTGCTGTTATTGGTCTGTTCAGTCTTTCTGCTTCTTCTTCATTGAGTTTTGGAAGATTATATTTTTCTAGAAACTTGTCCATTTCACCTAGGTTTTCAAATTTCTTGGCATAGTTTTTCATAGTAAATTCTTACAATCCTTTGTATTTCTGTGGTGTCAGTTGTAATCTCTCCTCTTTCATTTCTGATTGTGTTTATTTGAGTCCTCTCTCTTTTTTACTTGATGAGCCTGCTTAACAGCTTGTCGATTTTGTGTATTTTTTCAAAGAACCAGCTCCTGGATTCATTGATCCTTAGAATTGTGCTTTTAGTCTCTATGTCATTTAATTCTCCTCTGATCTTGGTTATTTCTTTCCTTCTACTTGCTCTGGGCTGTCTTTGTTGTTGTTCTTTGAGTTCTTTTGGGTGTAGGATTAAGTTATTTGTTTGAAACGTTTCCATCTTCTTTAGGTAGGCCTGTATCGATATGAACTTCACTCTGAGGACTGTCTTCACTGTGCCCCATAAGTTTTGGGTCGTTGTGAGTTCATTTTCATTTGTTTCCAGAAACTTTTTTGATTTCCTCCCTAATTTCATTCCTGACCCATTCATTGTTTAATAGCATGCTATTCAATCTCCATGATTTTGAGGGTTTGGGGTTTTTCCTCTTGGGGTTGGTTTCTAGTTTCAGTCCCTTGTGGTCGGAGAAAATGCTTGGTATGATTTCAATTTTCTTGATTTTGTTGAGGCCTGTTTTGTGTCCTTTCATGTGGTCTATCTTTGAAAATGTTGCATGTGCATTTGATAAAAATGTGTATTTAGTTTCTTTGGGATGAAGGGCTGTATATATATCAGTTAAGTCCATTTCATCCAGGGTGTTGTTCAATGGCACAATATCTTTGTTGATATTTTGTTTGGAAGATCTGTCCATTTTTGACAGTGGGGTGTTAAAATCACCTACTATAATTGTGTTGCTGTCAGTATCTTTCTTGAAGTCCTCTAAGATTTTCTTCATGTATTTAGGTGCTCCTACATTGGGTGCATATATATTTACAATGTTTATGTCTTCTTGGTGGATGCTTCCCTTGAGTATTATGAAGTGACCTTCTGGGTCTCTCTTTATGGCCCTCCTTTGAAGTCTATTTTGTCTGATATGAGTATTGCTACCCTGGCTTTTTTTCCCTGTCCATTTGCTTAGAAAATTTGTTTCCAGCCCTTCACTTTGAGTCTGTGTAGGTCTTTTGTCCTGAGGTGGGTCTCTTGTAGGCAGCATATGTGTGGGTCATGCTTTCTCATCCATTCAGCTATTCTATGTCTTTTGATTGGAGCATTTAATCCATTTACATTTAAGGTTATTATTGATAGGTATTTATCCATTGCCATTTTTGTGCCTGTGTTCCTCTCTCTCTCTCTCTTTTCCTTCCTTTTCTTAAGGCAGTCTCTTTAGTATCTCTTGCAGAAGTGGTTTGGTAGAGGTATATTCTTTTAGACGTCTTTTGTCTGGGAAGCTCCTTATTTGGCCTTCTATCTTGATTGAAAGCCTTGCTGGGTAAAGTAGTCTTGGTTGCAGGCCTTTGGTTCTTATTGCTTGGGATATTTGTTGTCATTCTCTTCTGGCTTAAAGCTTTTCCATTGAGAAGTCACCTACTATTCCTTATCAGGGTTCCCTTGTATATTACTTCCTTTTTCTCCCATGATGCCTTTAAGATTCTCTCTTTGTCTTGGAATTTTGCCATTTTAATTATGATGTATCTTGATGTGGGCCTGTTTGGGTTCCTCTTGATTGGGACTCTCTGTGTTTGCTGGATTTGTGTGACTTTTTCTCTCATCAAATTAGGGAAGTTTTCCATCATTACTTTTTCAAATAGGTTTTCTATCCCTTGCTCTTCTTCTTCTCCTTCTGATATCCCTATTATACGGATATTATTACGTTTCATATTGTCTTGCATTTCTCTTAACCCCTCTTCATTCTTTCTGAGCCTCTTTTCCTTTTCTTGCTCTTTCTGGGTGTTTTTTTTCTACCTTGTCCTCCAACTCACTGATCCAATCCTCTGCTTCATCGATTCTGCTTTTCATTCCTTCTACTGTGGTCTTCAGTTCAGAAATTGTATTCTTCATTTCCTCTTGGCCCTTGTTGATAGTTTCTATTTCCTTTTTCATGATGATATAGTTTGCAGTGAGTTCATCATAACCTCCCTGTATTTTCTATTGCTCATTGAGAGCTCATGGAGCTTCCTGACAACCATTGCTTTGAACTCAATATCTGATAGTTGACTTGCCTCCATTTCACTTAGCATTCTTTCTGGGGCTTCCTCCTTTCCTTTCATTTGGGGATTGTTTCTTTGTCTTCCCATTGCTTGTGAGATTCTTCTTGTTAGCCTCAGCTTCTTAAATTGATCTGTTTTTGCTCCCTGGGTTTATGGTGTGAACTTCTGTGGTAGAATACCTGTGCGATTCAGTGGTGCAGTCTCCTTCGGGTATCCTGGTGTTCACTGCTTACACTGTCTCAGCTGTTGGGATGCCGCCCTTTTTTTGTCTCACTCATGGGTATTTAAAAAGGGAAAAGAGAAAAAAAGAAAATGAATAAAGAAAAAAAGAGGAAGGTAGAGGTCTTGCTGGCTGCAATGGCCGAGGGATGACGGTATCGCTTTTCTCC
Organism: Glossophaga mutica; assembly: GCA_039655065.1. Classification (NCBI taxonomy): domain Eukaryota; kingdom Metazoa; phylum Chordata; class Mammalia; order Chiroptera; family Phyllostomidae; genus Glossophaga; species Glossophaga mutica. The sequence goes on from CM077318.1 coordinate 31,146,217, forward strand.
TTATTCAGCCCTCAGTCGGCTTTGGGCTACTCTCCCCAGGACTAGCCTGGCTCCTCTCCGCACAGGGCCTTGGGGCATGGGCTCTGAGCCTACTGCGGAGCGCAGGCTTTCCCCCAGTTTATGGGTGTTAGCTTGAGTCTCCCATGGATTGAGCACTCCCTGGGGTTTACGGGTGTGAGCTCTGGGTCTTCTATGGGGCGCGTACACCGTCCTTGAGTTACCGGTGTGGGTTGTGGGTTTTCTATGGAGCTTGCGCCCTGCCAGAGTTTATGAGTGTGGGTTCCAGGTTTCTGCGGTGCCCGCATTCATCCTAAGTTCATGGGTATGAGCTCCGTGTTTCCCACAGATCATGAGCACTCCCTGGGTTCACATGCGTAGGCTCTGGTTCTCCAAAGGATCACTCGCACTCCCCAGATTCCCGGCATGGGCTTCCACAAAGCCCCCTCCTCCAGTTGGGGTCACCTCTGGTCACACAAGCTCTGGCGTGCACACCACTCAGTGCTGTGCGTGGGTGGTCACAGCCCCAGCATGTTTGCCACTCAGACCTTAACTTCTATCTCTGCAACTTCAAGCAACCAGGTCTCTCCCATTGCTGCTCAACCCTTGTTTGGCCAGGGAGCAAGTGGTTGACCTGGCTCCCGCCTGGAGCCCTGTGGCAGACCCAGCAAGCGCCAGGCCTGGGGCTTCAGCTGCCCTGGTTTCCGCACTGATCCCTGGGCTCTTATTGTCCTGAAGAACTCTCCTTACCATCTGGTTTTCCAATGTCCACTACAGATTTTGATCTCCTATTTTCATATATGCTGTGGTACTGTTGGCTGTCTGCTCTGTTCCTCTGTAGATCTGCTAGGTTTTTCTCCCGTGTGCAGGGGAAGTGGAATATGCCTCCGCCTACCGTGCTGCTATCTTCCTTCTCTGTAGGTTTTTCATATATGGTCTTTATCGTGTTGAGGTGTGATCCCTCTAATTCCACTTTACTGAGAATTTCTATCATAAATGGGTGCTAGATATTATCTAGTGCTTTTTATGCATCTATTGATATGACCATGTGATTTTTATTCTTTCATTTGTTTATGTGATATATCACATTTAGTAATTTGCAAATAATGTACCAAACTTTCCTCCCCAGAAATCATCCTACTTGGCCATGGTGTATGATCTTTTTAATGTATTGCTGGATCTGAATTGCTAATATTTTGTTGAGTTTCGTAACATCTATGTTCATCAGGGATATTGGCCTATACTTTTCTTTCTTTGCAGTGTCTTTATCTGGCTTTGAAATTAGAATAATGCTGGTGTCATAAAAAGAATTGGTGAGTGTTTCACCCTCTTGAACTTTTTAGAATAGTTTGAGGAGAATATGTGTTAGTTCTTCTTTGATTATTTGGTAAAATTTTCCTGTGATACCATCTGTTCCAGGACTTTCGTTTGCTGGAAGTTTTTTGATTAATGCTTCAATTTCATTATTTGTTATTGGTCTATTCAGATTTTCCAACTCTCCCTGATTTAGTTTTAGAAGATTGCATGTTTCTAGGAATTTGTCCATTTCATACAGGTTGTCCAATTTGCTGGCGTATAGTTGTTCATATTTTCTTACAATCCCTTGTAGTTCTTTGATGTCCATTTTTACTATCCCTCTTTCATTCCTGAGTCCTCTGTCTTTTTTTCTTGATGAGTCTGGTTAAACATTTATCAGTCTTGTTTATCATTTCAATTAACCAGCTCTTGGTTTCATTAATCTTTTGTATTGTTTTTCTTTTTTAAGACTTATGTCATTTATTTCCACTCCGATCTTTATTATTTTCTTCTTCTACTTATTCTGGGCTTTTCTTATTGTTGTTTTTCTAGTTATTTTAGGTATAGGGTTAGATTATTTATTTGAAGGGTGTTGTTGTTGTTGTTTTGCTTTTTGAGGTAGTCCTGCAATGCTATGAACTTTCCTCTCAGGTCTGCTGTAGCCATGTCCCATAAATTTGGGGTTGTGTGTAAGTTTTCATTTGCTTCCAGGTAGTTTTTTATTTGTTCATTGATCTCATTGATAACCCATTCATTGTTTAGTAACATGCTACTCAGCCCTTATTTGTTTGATTTTTTTTAGTTTTTTTTTTTTATTGTAGTCGATTTCTAGTTTCATGCCATTTTGATCTGAGATGTTTGATATGATTTCAATCTTCTTGTATTTGTAAAAACTTTTTTCTATGTCCTAATGTGTGGTCTATCTGAAAATATGCCATGTACCCTTGAGAAGAATGTATATTTTGCTGCTTTGGGATAAAATGTTCTGTAAATATCAATTAAATCAATCTAATCTAGTATGTCATTTAAGGTCACTCTTTGCTGATTTTTTTTTTTTTTTTTTTTGTCCAGGAGATTTGTTTTGATTTCGGTGAAGTGCTAAAAGTCCCTTATTTTTATTGTTATTGCTGTTGATCTCTTCTTCAAAGCACACCAAGGGTTTCTTGGTTTCTTTTTTTGTTCTTTGTGGCTTTTTTTGGTATACATTTAGGTACTACTATAGTAGGTGTAAAATGCTTACCAGGGTTATATCCTCTTGTTGGAATGATCCCTTTAATATTATGTAATGACCTTGTTTGTGTTAGATCTATGCAGGCCTAGGAGGAATGAAAATCACCAGGCGAGAAAATAACGGTGTGGGAAGCTGCCTGCAGACCCTACCCACAAAGATTAGGGTCTGGTGTCAGCTTAACCAGCTTAACAGGATGCAGCTTTTACCCAGCAACCAGCTCTAGTCAATCAGACTCTAATACCCCAACTGCAGGTTTTTGCACTTAAAAACCCTGATCTAAGAACAACTGAGGAAGTCCCAACCTCCCTTGGTTGGCTCCACTTTCCCCCATGAGTCCTAACCTCCCTTGGTTGGCCCCACTTTCCTCTTAACCTCTGTCGGTTGACTCCACTTTCCCTCTTATTCCTGCTAATAAACCCTGCTCTCCTTAGCTCGCCGCATCTGTCTGGTTTCTTGAGCAATTCCAACCTAACAGTCTGTCTCCTGATATGGCTATTTTTCTGAAGTCTCTTTTTCCAGGTACAAATACTGTTACCTCAGCTTGTTTTCATTTCCATTTGCATAGATATTTTTCTATCCCTTCACTTTCAGCCTGTGTGAATCTTTTGTTCAGAGGTGGGTGTCTTGTAGACAGCATAAATAAGAGTCATGTTTCTTATCTATTCAGCTACCCTATGCGTTTTCACTGAAGCATTTAATCCATTTACATTTAATGTTATTATTCATAGGTACTTATTTATTGCCATTTTATTCTTTATGCATTTTGTTCCTCTATTTCTCCCTCTTTCAGCAACTTCTTTTTTAAAGATTTTATTTATTTATTTTACAGAGAGGAGAAGGGAAGAAGAAAGAGAGAGAAAGAAACATCAATGTGAGGTTGCCTCTTGTATGCCCCCATGCTGGGGACCTGGCCTGTAACCCAGGCATGTGCCATGACTGGGAATTGACCCCAAAACCCTTTGGCTCACAGTCTGGTGCTCAATCCCTTAAGCCACACCAGCCAGGACTCAGCAACTTCTTTAACATTGCTTGTAATGTTGGTTTGATGGTAATAAAACTACCATCAAAGTTTTGGTTTTTTTTTTTAACCGACCTAGGCATGTACCCTGACCAGGAATAGAACTGGTAACCTTTTACTTTGCAGAATGACACCCAACCAACTGAAGCATGCCAGTCAGGCCATTTGTCATTATTTCTTCAAACAGGTTCCCTATCCCTTGCTCTTTTTCTTCTTCTCCTGGTACCCTTATGATGTGGATATTGTTACATTGCATGTTGTCCCAAAGATCCCTCAAACATTCCTCCTGCTTTTTAATTCTTTTTTCCTTTTCTTGATTTCACGAAGTGATTTTTTTCTACTTTGTCTTTTTATCTATTGATTTGATACTTGCCTTCCTCCAACTTCCTGATCATTCTTTCTAGTGTATTCTTTATTCAGGTTTATTGTTCTTCATGTCTGTATGTCCTTTTGCATGCTGTTGAGCATCCTTATAACCATTACTTTGAACTCTGGTTCTGATAAATTGCTTACCTGAATTAATTTAGATGTTTTTAAGAGATTCCTCCTATTCTTTCATTTGGGGTCTCTTTCTTTGCTTCGCCATTTTGGATGTCTTTTTTTGTTTGTTTCTACATATTAAATAGGACTGTGTTGACTGCCAAATTTGGTGGAATGGTCTTCTGCAGTAGGTGTCCTGTGGGACCCAGTGGTGCAGTCTCCTTGATCATCTGAACTGGTTACCCTAGGAATGACTCTTGTGTGGGCATGTGGGCCCTCCCACTATAAATGGTTCTTGATTGCTATTGTCCCATTCATGGATGAGCTTCACCCTCGGGCTGGTTGACTATGAGTCTCAACCCTGTCCACATCAAGCAAATTGTTGTATAGGTGCTCATTGAACAAAAAAAGACAATGCAAAACAAAACCTAGAACAACTCAACAAAAAAGCAAACCAATATCAACCTCAAAAATAACAACAAAAGAATCAGAAAAAAGACAAAATAATAAATAAATAAAATAAATAATAATAAAAGACAAGAAACAATAAGACTTGAAGAAGGACAAAAATGTAAAAGAGAATATGAAAGGAAAGAAGGGACAAAATAATAATAATAATAATAATATAAAAATATAAAAATGAAATGAAATAAAGAATAGGAAAGGAAAAAAGAATAAAATTGAAAAAAGAGAAAAATAGAGTGAGAATGGGAAATAGAGAATAAGAAATATGAAAGCCAAAAAGAGAAGAAAAGGACAAAGATGAAATAAGAAAGAAATAAAAGAGAAAAAAAATGTGATTTGCCTCAGCAGACTGTTGTACCTGCTGTAATCAGTCTGTAGATAATTTGAAGGGGGTTGGCCACTTGTTGTGCTGGTCTTATTGGGTCTCCTGAGAAGTCCTGTGTTGCAAGCCAATGTCAGATGCTCTGCATACCCGGCCTTCAGTGAGTTGGCCAGAGTGCAACTTCTAATAGACCAGCAGGTGGGGCCTCTGAGGCCAGAGTTTGGGTCTGTCTTGGGTTTCACCTTTTCAATGCCCTTGTTCTGAGCTGCTGTTCCTTCTGTGGTAGAAGTGTACTCAGTGTAGGTAACCAGGCTCTGGAAGAAGTAATTCAAACAGATTCAGGAGTGGTACTCTCACTCTGTAGGTCAGGGAGCAGGCACTTCCTCACTTCTGTTTCCCAGGGCTGCATGGGTTGAACATGATGGGAAGCTCTGCTCTGCTTCCCCATATTGCAGCTGCAGAAGCCAGCACATGCCTGTCTGACTCCCTTATTGAAACCTGCCTTGGAAATGCAGTCACAAAAACCCAGCTCTGCATGGCTTTCTGCCACCTCTGTGCTTCCTAACCAAGGAGGAGAAGATAAAACAAAAAGTCTTTCTGTGCAGGCAGCAACATCAGGGCAGGACCAAAACTTCCAACTCCATCCATAGTGCAATCCGGCTAAATGTCCCACTCTCCTGTGCCACCTAACTGAGCAGAAGGAGGCCAAATTTCCAGCCCAGCGCCATACTCCTTTGCCTTGGTTCAGACACAGTGAATCCACAAGTGTGGGGAGGGCAACAGACCATGCTCTCAATGTGGGCAACAGAGGCCCTCTTCCTGAAGACTCATCGCCCTGACTCTGTCCAGCTCTCTACCCAAAGTCCTTCCAGAAAACAAAGGACCCTTCAAATTCACTGCTGTTTATGAGCAGATCCTTTCTCTGGCCCCGAAATGCTAAGTGGCCCCTCTAGCAGTCACAGTTTGGAGCCAACTTTCCAAGTTAATGTAACAACGGGCTTGCTACTTCTCTGAAGCTCAATATGAACTACTTGGAAAAGTGGCTTTAGTGAATGATCATTCAGGGGAGAGAAGGAGGAGAATAATAGTGTTGATTTTTTATTTTTATTTGTATATCAATGACTTTGCTCCTGAGGTCTTTTAATGAGTTTAAGTTGTGAAAAAAATCTATTAGGTATGTAAAGGAAGAGAAATAAACTGCAAATAAATGCTTAGTATCTATAATATGCTAATTTGGTATTCAGGATGAAATTTTTTTAATCTTATACATAGGGATTTATTTTGAATATGTGTGCTGTACCCTATATATGTATACTGTCAGTAATATAGAAATTAAATTTATCTCCTCCAAGAATTTTTCTTACATTATTTTTAATGCACGAGATAAATACAGGCATTAAAGTGTTGCAAGAATGGATTGTGATTCTTTTGTCCTATGCCATAGCTCTGAAGGTAATACTTCTGAAACATCTCTTGATTTAATCACTAGTTTTCTTGTTCTCCATGGTAATAGCTTAACCTGAAAAGCTAGGCTCTCAAAGAAGGATTTTAGAAAATGTCTCTTTATATTTAGTTAACCCAAAGTAAAACCACTTACAAGTGCTATTTTAATGCTTGAATTCTCGGGCTAATAATTCTTCTATGGGAGAAAAAAAAGTGAGACCGCTGACAGGGCTCATTCTTTACCTACTCAACTCTCCTTACATTTCATTTTGCAGAGCAGAACATTCCAAGTAATAAACCCTCAATAAACTAAACACTTGGTTCTTAGCCAGTGAGCATGCAGAGTTTTCTCTTTCTTTTTAAAGATTTTATTTATTTTTAGACAGTGGGAAAGAGTGGGAGAGAGGGAGAGAAACATTAATGTGTGGTTGCCTCTCCGCACCCCTGGCTGGGGACCTGGCTGGCAACCCAGGCATGTGCCCTGACTGGGAATCGAACTGGCGATCCTTTACTTCGAAGTCCGGTGCTCCATCTACTGAGCCTCACAAGCCAGGGTGTAAAGTTTTCATTGAAGGCAGTACTTCATGTTTAGGCTGAGTTTTATGAACCTTTGGCACCTTGATCACGGTTTAATCCTTTTATGCCATCCAGAGGGGTTTCTGTGTCCTATGTTGTTTCAGAGCAAAAGCTGTGGCAATGTGTCTGGGGCAATGCTCTTTATTTGCCATTGCTTCATCTTTCTCAGCTGCAAAATGGGTCTGATAATTCGTGTTTGGCTGTGCAAAATGTTATTTGAAAATAAGAAGCCAAGACTCATTTAAAAAGGATATATGCCCTGGCCAGTGTGGCTCAGTTGGTTGGAACCTCTTCCATAAACCAAAAGTTTGCGGATTCCCTTCCGAGTCGGGGCACATGCCTGAGCTGCGAGTTCAGTCCCCAGTCACAGCTCATGCAAGAGGCAACCAATCAATATTTTTTTTCACATAGATGTTTTTCTCCCTCTCTCCTTTCCTTCCTCTCTAAGCATGACCTCAGGTGAGGATTGAAAAAGAAGTATATATGTACAGTTGTACATATATACTACTATCATAATTCTTACTAATGATTACCTGGTTAATGCATATGAACATAATATGTGGTAGAGACAAATTTGAGTTACTTATGTTAATAATTTATAATTTCAGCACCAAATAAATCCAACTCTAGAATCATTTGTTCTTTCTGCATAACACACTGACCTTGCCTTTGGAATCCAGCAGAGATGTGAACCTCTATTCACAATAAATGGGAGCTATGTATTAGTACTTTACCATGCTCTGTTTTTTATATTTTTTCCCCCAAATTAGGTTACTCCAAAGGTATTTTCAAGCAGCTAAATTGCCTTAATTTCCTTCCAGGCTCCTGCCTACTTTGCAAGGTGCTGAAGAGACAAGCTACAGCCACTTATAGCTGAAAACTATTGTTTTATTAATTGGCCTTCAGATTATCAAGAGTTCATAGAAAATTTAGATCTATTGATATCCACTGAATTTTACTATAACTACACAACTCTTCTTTTGGAGTCATGAATCCTTACAGAAAATAAATTAGGTTTCAGATTATAGAACTAAATGGAAGGGCAGCTTAACTTAAAGAAATATTTTTCCTTATTGTCTTCTAATGTAATGCTTATCGAAAACATCCACAAATGAAATGGAATCCCTTAGAACTAAATGAAAATTAATGATGAATTAAATGACAGCTCAAATAAAAATCAAAATGCTTTATATGAAAACACTCCACAGTATAAAATGAATATAAAATGAAGCTTTATATTCATCCATTAAAAAGCAGCATTATAGTTTTAAAATATTATTATGAAATATATGAATATATATTTATAGTTAACACTGAAACAGTATGATGATAGTAAGGATTCTAGAACCAATTCTAATGTGTGTGTTTGTGAGGAGGGTGGGTTTCTTGACATCACCAAACAAGTTTATGACACCACCTGGGTATCTTACAATTCAACTGAATTCTGACACTGAGTACCCAGGGATAGCATCAGATTCCACAGGTTAGTTGCTCATTCCCACAATACAGCCCTCCATTTCAGATGCTAATCATAAACTCAGGTTGTTACTTCTGCTTCAGACAGACATGCTACAGATCGGGGGTTCCCACAACCCTCTCCTTAGGTTTGATTAATTCATTAGAGAAGGTCACAGCACTCAAAAAAAAAAAAAACATTTACTTGCTGTAATACTGGCTTACTATAAAATGATATAACTCATGAACAGCCAGTGGAAGAGATAAATGCATAGAGCAAGGAATAGGCAAAGAGCGTGGAACTTCCATGCCCTCTCCTGGCTTGCCACTCTCCCCAATATCCATGTGTTCACCAACTGGGAAGCTCTCTAAACCCCATTTTTGTGAGTTTTTATGCAGGTTTCATTACATAGGGTGCTTGATTAAATAATTGGCCACTGCTGATTGATTCAGCCTCCAGCCCCTCTCCTTTATACCCTGCAGGTCATGGGTGGGGGCACTGAAAGTTTCAATTCTCCAATTATGTGGTTACTTCCCCTGGCAAGCAGCCCCCTTCCTTAGGTGCTTTCAAAAGTCACCTTATTAACATAAATCCATTTCTGGTGGAAAGGGGTTTGTTATGAATAACAACACGCTTTTTACCTTCATGGCTCTGAAGAATTTCAGGAACTGAGCACAAGAGACCAAATATTATGAGAAAGGTGCTCCCATAGCATGTATTAAAATTCCAAGAATTTTGGCCCTGACTGGTGTGGCTCAGTTGGTTAGAGCACTGTCCTGTGAACTGAAAGTTTGCAGTTCAGTCTCTGGTCAGGGAGCTTATGGGAAGTTAACCAATTGGTGTTTCTCTCCTCTCTCTCTCTCACTCTCTTCCCCTCACTCTAAAAATCAATGAGTATGTCCACAGGTGAGTACTAAAAAAAAAATCTAAGAGTTTTGTAACTGTGGATGAATATCTAATATATATGAGAAATACATCTTGCTCATCTGAATGTCCAAATATATATTTTTTAATAAATCACATTCAGATGATGATAACTTTTCATAGAATATTTAGATTGATAGAACTTAAAATACCTTATAAATTTTTCTTTATGGCATTTGCCACTTACATTGCAAATTACATTGTAGTAAGTTTTAAAAGGTTTATATTTATTTACAGATACTTTATGTCCTAAATACCCATAAAAGTTTTAAATGCCTAGATATACAGTAATAAGTAATGAGTACTGTTGAAAATTAACAGCAATTAAATTCTTTCTTAAAATAAATCATTGAATGAGAAAATAGTTTAGGATTGTAGAAACCAAAGAATTGAGTGATCCTGGATTTTCTAAATTTGGAGCAATTTCATACTAATTTAAGGTCCATATTCATTTACATTCAACCCTGCACAAATTAGCATCAAACTAACTTTCAAACTTATTTTCCTTAATAAATTTATTTCAATCTTATTTACATCTACTATTTATTCTCTAATCATTCATTAATTTTTCAACAAGTACACATTAAAATCTTTTTAAATATCCAATAGCATGCTAGAACTTAGAATAATATATAATGAGACAGATATCTGGCCAACACCTCTAAGTTCTAGATCAGGGGTGTCAAACTCATTTCCACCAGGGGCCACATCAGCCTTGCATTTGCCTTTAAAGGGCCGAATGTAACTTGAGGACTGTATAAATGTAACTACTCCTTAACTAGGGGCAAGGAGCTCAGCGTTGCCGCCAGATAGAAACAAGGTGCCGGGCTGGATAAAACAAGGTGGAGGGCCGGATTCGGCCTGCGGAGCTTGTCTTTGCCACTGGTGTTCTAGAGGAACAAAGAGATCAAGTCTCAAAAACAATTACAAAACTATGTGGATGTGCAACCATTGAGAGATGTGCAGGCTACTGGGGAAGTACAGAGGATATAGAAGAAAACATCATCTGTGCATATGGCAAGGCTTCAAGAAAGGGTTTTTGGAAGAAGTGACCTTTCAGTGAAACCTTTAGGGATAAGTGGGCAGGGCTTCAAGAAAGGGTTTTTGGAAGAAGTGACCTTTCAGTGAAACCTTTAGGGATAAGTGGGACTTAGCAGAGCTATGGTCTGGATGGGGTACAGCACAATAAGCCGAGAAGAATAAGGAACATGGAAATAGTAGGAGTATGTGGTATGGGCAAAATCTTATAAGTAGTTTGGTATTGCAGAGACACAAAGCATGAAGCAGGGAATGGCAGGAAATGAGGCTGGGAAATTAAACAGAGGGTGGTGGACCCTGAGGGAGCAGATAGCTACTAAGAAAGGCTTATTGTGGCTTACTGTGTTCAGATTTAAAAACAAATCAACAATGTCTACACAGAGACCTCTTATACAAACCACACTTCTGGGAGAAGGCTAGGTTAAGCTGCCTGCCTCCTGCACTGAACAGCTGGTCTGTACTGTGTTCTTGCCTCCTGAGCCAACCATTATAAAGGAACTTCTGAAACAATATTTCAACCCATTTACAAAGGCTCTCCCCCATTTAATTGGAGTTGTGCAATTATAACCCCATCAGCATTTTCACTGACCAATCAGAAAGGCTGCATTCTGACCAATCAGCAGAGTACTTTTTGGACCAATCAAATGTGAGGATTTGGAATTCTCATTTGCGTGAGGAAAGACCAATCAGGGACCAAGGGCAGGGATTTCTGTCTATACCAGTCAGCATTTTCCTGGCTGGAACTGAAACACAGAAAATAAACCACCCAAGATGTCTCACAGGAACAGAGAGGAGAAGCCCAGCACAGGGCAGAGGAGACTGACATGGAGCAGAATGTAGTAGAGCTGTCTAGCCAGGGAAGGACCTGGCCCTCAGGACTGCCTGGCCCCAGGGCTGCCTCTCCCAAGGGACGCCTAACAGCTGTGCTGTGTCATAGTCATGCTGCTTCATAATTGAGTTGTAATATTATTTGTTCCACAGCCCTGCTGGTCTATCACCATTGAGCTGTTTGCACTGAATAAAGTTTCCTTCCTCACCACACTCCAAACTGGGGATTTCAGGTGGTATTGAATTGTCACCAATGACCACCAGTTGACAGGATAAATCATGAAAAGCACAAAATATTATCTTTTGTATTGTTGGTAGGCTTTGAAAGGTTAGGGAACAGTTTTTAAGAAAAGAAATTTTTAATTTTAAGTATTCTTCTTAGCATATAATGTATATCCACCGAATGAATGAATAAACTTTACTAGATTTGTAGGCAATTTAATTATTAAAAGATTGAAAACAGGAATATTCATTAGAAAGATTATACAATAGCTAACTTATGAGGTTATGAAGGCTAAACTACTACAATATTATCATGGATAAAGAGAAGGAGGTGACTTCAAAAATATTTGACAAAATATCACAAAGATACACAGATAATTGAATTTAGACATGGACTTCCACTTCTGGCAACAAAACAGACTAAATAACATAAAATACTACTGTAAATATCGAAAAAGGCTAAAGAAAATATATATGATAGGAAAATATGAGAATTTTATGGATGACTTTATGCCAATAAATTACATGAAATAGACTATTTCCTTTAAAAATGACTTTCCATAATTGATATAATATACAGTGAAAAACTGGATAGAATCATAATTAATACAGAACCTGAATCAGTAGTTTATAGTCTAATATGCACACACAAACATATGCACACCACTACCAGATGGTTACATAGGGAAGTTCTCTAAAAACTCTGTGAAAGTAAAAAACCACAGACCCAAAATGGTGTAACTCATGCTAAAAGCCCATGATACCAAGCCTACATTTAATACCTGATCTAATTATAGTTTCAACCTCTTCCGGAAACATAATCCTAATTAACCAGTCTGGAATTTTCTGGTCAAGCACCAGAAAGGTAATCTGTCACAATGGCCCTCTCCATCCCCCTTAGAAATTAGAGGCAATCTACATAGGAAAAACACTACCCTACTCTTCCCCCAATGGACATATGTGTAGACCACAAAATAATCCTTTGGTTTTTTGTTTTTTTTTTTCTCTAATAGCTCCCTTTTCCCACCATGCTTCATATAAAAGTCTTCCATTTTGTACAACCCCTTGGAGTGCCATTCTGGTTGCAAGAAGGGATGTTGCTTAATTCATGAATTGTTTAATTAAAACCAATTATATCTTTAAATTTACTTGGATAAGTTTCATTTCTTAAAGCCCAATCTTACATATTTTTTCCTTTTTTGTGATATAACTCACATACCATGAAATCTACTTTTTAAGGTATGAAATTCAGCTTTCATTAGTACACTCACAGAGTTGTAAAAACATCACCTGTGTTTAATTCCAGAATATTTTGTCAGTTTAAAAGAAACCCTGTATCAATTATCGTTTGCACTCTTCCCATCATGCACTAACCTGCTTTCTGTCTCTATAGATTTGCCTACTCCTGACATTTCATGTGAGTGAAATCACACAATAATGGCTTTAATGGCTTCTTGTGACTGATATCTTTCACTTACAATGTGTTCAGGATTTACACATAATGTCATATGCATCACTACCCCATTTTTTAAATGACTGACTAACATTCCATTGTATAGATATACCATTTTTCTTCCCCCACTATAACAACTTGAGGTATTAAAAGATCAATACAACAAACTATTTTGAAATAATTTTTCTTCTACTCATCTGCATTCCCAGCTGACATCCACCCCCATAATAAAAAGACAGATTAATGGGGAAAAACAGAAATTTAAAACCATGTACATCTCCTGTATACATGGTAGATACCTAGGAAAAGTGATTAACTTTCTGAAATGGCCCAAGGCACCACTTTAAATACCATCTCTAGCAAAGGAAAACATAGGAGTTGGGATATTCAGTTATGGGAGGTTATCAGGCAGAGGCCAGTAAACAAGGTTATGGTAGTTATGCAGATTGAAGTCCAGGCTTTATCCATTGATATATTTGTAGAGATTGAGTTATCTTTCTCTTCCTGATAAAGAGAAGGAGACACACAAATGGAGATTTCCCTTATTAATGTAAATGTCTCTTACAAAAAGGCCACTTCTACTCCTTTTACAGAACCTCTCCTATGCCTGTTATTTCTTAGAATAATAAGCTAAAAGTAATCCTAATGTCAAAAAAGGCATTTTGGGGTGTCATATTCTGCTCCCCTTCAGCACCAAGAACAAAGAATATGAAATTTAATTTTTAACTTCCTATTTATAATGACAACCAAAAAATGCAGTGTCTCAGAATAAAACTAATAAAATTTGGGAAAACAGTTTTGTAGAAATTGTAGGCATGTAATGAAAATTATAAAATAAACTTAAATAGAGTGATATATTATGTTTTTTTGAAGGCAGAGCAACATGGTATATATGGTAGTAATCCCTTAAACCCTAAATTCAATGCAATTTCCCTCATAATCCTAAAAAAGATTTTCTGCCATGAAAATTGACACACAGATTCTAAAATTTGCATGGATATACAAGACATAAAAAATATATTATTTAATTTTTAAAAATAAAGAAAGCATGCTAAACAGTATACCAAGATATTATAAATATTAGGTAAGAAATGTATTGTTATTACAAGAATAGACATTCTCCAATGAACACAAGTTAAGCCTATACATATATAAGGACATAGTATATAAAATATTACAAATAAGTATAGAAAAATATGAGTCTTAAATGAACTGTATGGGGACAATCAGCTACACTTAATGAAAATATAATTATTCCATATTTTACACTATAGAAAAACAGAAATCTCAGCTTGAGTAGAGACTTAAAAATGAAAAATAAACTCATAAACTCTAAAACTTTTACAAAGAAGAGACAATATCTTTGACTTCAGGGTAGGAATAGATTTTTGTAAATAAATCACACACAAAAGCCCTTAATTGCTTTAAAAGGAGTAATACATTTAGCTATGTTAACATTAAGCACTTCTGTACAGTAAACACAATTAGAAAAAAGCTCTCATATTGGGAACATTATTTTGCAATGCATCTATCTGACAAAAGGTCATGTTGAGAATGTGTATGTGAAAAGAATGTGCACAGGTAATAAATTATGTATGGAAATATGCCCAAATACACTAGAAATCAGGAAAATATACATTAAAAGACATGAGACACCTTTAATACACACCAGAAAAGAGAAAGAAGTAATATCTGACAATATCAGGTGTGTGAAAGCTTTTGAAACAAGGAGACTCTTACCTGCTGCTGGTAGGTGTATAAATAGTACAGCTACTTTGGATAAGAAGATGATAGTAGCTATTAATGATAAAGATGAGCATATCAGGCAATGCATTCTGAATAATTACTTAGAAAAGCTCTCATATATGTACTGGCAATGTAAAAGATGTCCAAACCTGTAGAGGAATTTGTATAAGAATTTATCTGAGCAAAACTGATGACAATTGCCTAGAAGGAAGATTTCAAATGCTTGGGAGAATAGTTTCTTTTATGAATGTGAAATTAAAGTGGGAACATGAGGAAGATTACATGAATATAGGAGAAACCAAGGTAGGGACTGGATTACAGGATAGTTAAGATTATGTTCTCTCTTGAGGGTGGTTATACTTATTTTCAAAGTTGCGTTAACCTACATAAACAAAAACAATGAGTCAGGCTTGCTTAAGGCAAAGATACTAAAAATGTTAGTATCTGGGGCTTCATTACCCACCATGACCTGCCCATTTAGGAATTTATGATCAGATTACCTTGTGAGGTTATTTTTCACAGAACTACTTTTTTCTCCACAGTGCATATGGAAACATTTTAAGGGAAAAAGATGTAGCACTTGTAGAAAAAAAAAAGAAAAAACAGCAACAACTTTTAATTAAGAAAGTGGACTATGGTATGCCTCTACAGTGCAGTGCTATAAAGCAATAAAAAAATGGATCAAAGCATATGGATAAATATCAAAGTTAAGGTTGAACAAAAACATCAGGTTATATGTGTGTACATGTTGGATCATTTTATTTATATGAAGTTTGAATCATGGATCTGTTCAGTGTATGTTTATAGATACACGTGTTGGTGGATACATCACAAAAACATTGCTGGAAATCATGAAAACTAAACTCAAAATAGTGGTCATTTCTAGAGAGTGAGAGGGAGAATGGTATATTAGAGGTGTGTACCTATATACATGTCTCCAAAGATTTGTTTATTTAAAATAAGGAGCCAAAATAAATATGACAAACATGTAAGTCATGACAAAGTTAGTTGATAGATACACAAGTTTCTACATCTTACTTTAAGATCTTATGTGCATCTAAAGTATTTCATGACATTGTTTAGGGGTGACAATACAATTCAAGGATATTGTCAGATTCTATCTGGGATTAGTGTGTGGTGTGGTTATGACATTAGGCAAGATAGTGAATAAATAAATTAGAGCACGTTTTGGAGATAAGAGGATGAATTTAAGTCTGGTCATGTTTTATTTGAGAAGCCTTGAAAAAATCTATGAAGAGATCTCTAGCAGGCACTTAATAAATATGTCAGAATATTATAATGTCAGTGGTGCCATTGAGGCTAGAAATAGAGACTAGGTGTTCACTGCCTGTATGGCTTTGGCAAAACCATGCACTTTTATGAGAGTCACAGGGACACTGCAGCAGTTACTGTTCTGGAGGCAGAGCCATAGGCAAATTAATTTTTAAGGAACGGATAGAGGAAAGAGATCCACAATGAAGTAGAAGAAATAACCATCAGAGTTATTAGGAGAACTCAGGAATAGTTGTTTCCCAGAAGTCTGTGGAATAGAGAGTGTTAAGAAAGAGGAAACAGTCTACCTTCAATTAACAGAGACGGTCAGGACAACAGACATTGAATATTTTGTTGTATCTAGCAACATGGAAGTTCTATAAAGTAAGTAATAGTATTATTTCTGTTTTAAAAATGAGGAAACTGATGACAAAAGCATAGGTAATTTACCTGAAATAATGCTGATATTAAACATAGAATCAGAATTCAAGCCAAGTCTGAAAGCAAGCAAAGCATGTCTTTTTATCTCTATATGTTCAACACTTGAATGTAGTCACTGTTTATTATGTTGAACGGATGCATGCGCAAATAGGGACATACAGGTGATTTTGATAGTTTCATTTTTCTCTGGAGCTATATATTGAGTACATGTTGGAAATAAAAGATTTACAAGTAACAACTATTTTTTTTGCTTGTGTGACAGGCGTATTGGCATCCATTAGTGTTTTGTGAAATATCATGTGCTGCAAATCAAAGTAATTTCTGGAAGGTATGTATTACTCTGTACTGGTTATTTACAACCTTTTCAGAATTACAATGACCTATTGTTTTTCAGCATTACTAAAATATATAAAATGTTATTATTAAATGAATGAAGTAATCTGTTTTCATCTATCTTTAAGAACTTTTTGTCACTTTATTTCACATACTGAAAAGCTATTGGGTCCATTTAATTATCACTGTGACTGATATGCCCCAAGTCCAAATTACCATTATTTCTTGCCTTGACTACTATAATAGCCACCCAATCCATCTTTCTGCATCAACTACTGTTTCCCCTCTAATTCATCCTTCATACTGCAGAACAATAATATTGCTGCCTGGAATGTTCTCTCACCCACATCCAGTTACCCCCCTGCTCATACTTCCTCTTTCAGCCCAAATGTCACCTCCTCAAGAAAGCCTTCTTGATTTACCAGATCTTTTCTATGCTTTTACAGCACCTTGTACTTTCCTGTTTTATTTTTAGGTAGTCGTAGATGCATATGCAGTTATAAGAAATAATACAGAGTTTATGTGCACCTTTGCTAAGTTTCTCCCAATTGTAACATGTTTCAAAACTATATAGTATAATAACAAAGGTAGACTATTGACATTGCCACAGCTAAGGTAGAAAATATTTCAATCACTGAAAGGATCCTTCTTAATGCTCTTTTATAACCCCTCCCATGTACCGCCTACCCTGATCATCTCTCTAACACCTGCCAATGTCTCCTTTTATATAAATTTGTCCTATCAAAAAAATGTTACCATAAATAGAGTCCTACAATATCTAATCTTATGGCATTTTTTTTACTCAGTGTAATTCCCTAGAGCACAGGTGACAAACACAAGGCCTGCGGGCTGAATCTGGCCTTCCACCTTGTTTTATCCAACCCAGCACCTTGTTTCTACCTGGCAGCAGTACCTAACTCTAGCTTAATTGTTAAGGAGTAGTTACATTTATACAGTCCTAAAATTACATTTGGCCTTTTGAAGGCAACTGTGAGGCTAATGTGGCCCCTGGTGAAAATGAGTTTGACAACCCTGCCCTAGAGATTCATCCAAGCTGTTTTATGTATCAATAGTTTGTTCTTTTTTATTGCTGAGTAATAATCCAACTTCATAGCATTTTATACAATATTTGTAAATATTAATTTGTATTATTGCTTAATGAACAGCTGTTTCTCTAACTCGACTGTATACTCTATCACAGCAGGCACAATTTTTCTTAGAGTCCCCTTGTATCCCTGACACTACAATAATTTATTAAATCACTGATTATTATATTATTAAGTCAGTTGAGTATCTGGGAGAAGAATATTATTGGCAGAAGAGAGAGCAAGTGTTGAGTCTTCTAAGAATGAATAAGCAAGAACTAGAGCTGAATGAATGAGAAGGAAAGTATTAGCCAATGAAGTGAAGGAAGTAATGAAGAACTCACTCTACGTTATCCAATGCAATAGCCACTGGCTGCATCTGGTTATTGAGCTCTTGAAACATAAGTAGTTCAAATTGAAATGTGATGCTAGTATAAAATGCACAACTGATTTTGATATTTAATATGAAAAAGAGAATGTAAAATAATTCAGTAACCATATTTTATATTGGTTACATAATAAAGTTATAATATTTGTATATACTGAGTGGAATTTATTAAAATTATTTTTCCATTTCTTTTCAATGCAGTTATTAGAAAATCTAAAAATATACAAATTGTTCTCATTAACTTTCGATTGGAGAGCACTGAGATACATCATGTAGATCCCTGTATGTAATTTTAATTCTTTTTTCTTTTACTCTGAGACAGAAAACAATTGGAAAGTATTGATCAAAGGATTCAATTATCTAATTTTCACTAAAATATTACCTGGACTGCTCTTTTGACAATAGATTGTAAGGACAAGGATGGAAGCAGAGGGATCAGATTTGTAGATATTACGCTGATTCACATGAAAAATGATGATGGATTAGGTCAGTTTAGTAATGGTAAATCTGAAGGAATGTGGTCAGAACCTGGACTTATTTTGAAAATAGATCCAATAGGATTTTATGATGGATTGAATGATGTGGAGCATGAGAAAAAGAAAGAGTCAAAAATGACTGCAAAGTTTCTTGCTTGAACAACTGGAAGAATCAACTTACCATTATTACAAAAACTGAAGGTGGAATAGATTTGGAGAAGGAGATCAAAAGTTTGGGTTTGTATATATTAAGTGGGAGATAATAATTACACACTTAAATGAAGATATTGAATAGGCAATTGGATAGAAAAGTCTGGATTTGAAGAAAAAGACCTAGGCTGAAAATAACACTTGGGAGTCATCAGAATATAGAAAGTATTTAAAGTCTTTTGAAAGTGGATGTTATCACCAGAAAAGTTAATTTAGATATAGCAAAGAAAGATCTAAGGAATGAGTCTTGAAACCCTCCAACATTATGAATTCAGGGAGGAAAGAAAACCTGCAAAGAGACTGTTCATTCTTCGAATGAATTTTACTGTTAAAAATTTCTTTTTTTATTGAACATAATTTTCAAAAATCACCAGATATTCCCTTTGCAGTTATTGAAGTGCAAGTTCTTCTTTTCTTTAATCCTTCTAGTTTTCAAAGATACCCAGCCTTTGGTCATATACTTCCATGCTCTGAAGTGACCAGTGACTAATCTGCAAATATGACTAATTAATTTAAATGGAAAATAATGATTTGTTCACTTAGATTGGTCACCACATCAGGAAAGCATACTGACCTTTTAAATGGGGACTTCAAGTGTTCCAATTCAAGGATATGGATATGGAAGATTATTTATAGGCTTATGAAGTAAAACATTTTGTGCACTTGTTCAATAATATGAAAGAGGTTACTAATAACAGAATGGCAGAACAACAACAAAGACAGCCCAGAGCAAGTAGAAGGAAGGAAATAACCAAGATCAGAGCAGAATTAAATGGCATAGAGACTAAAATCACAATTCTAAAGATCAATGAGCCCTGGCTGGTGTAGCTCAGTGGATTGAGCTCGGGCCTGCTAACCAAAGGATCACGGTTCGATTCCCAGTCAGGGCACATGACTGGGTTGCAGAACAGTTCCCAGCAGGGGGCACACAAGAGGCAACCATACATTGATATTTCCCTCCTTCTCCCTCTCTCCCTCTCGCCTTCCCTCCCCCTCTAAAGATAAATAAATAAATAAAATCTTTTTTTTAAAGTGTTTAAAAACATAAAAAAATAAATAAAGATCAATGAATCCAGGAACTGGTTCTTTAAGAAGATAAACAAAATTGGCAAGCCTTTAAGCAGGCTCATCAAGAAAAAAAGAAAGAGGACCCAAATAAACACAATTAGAAATGAAAGAGGAGAGATTACAACTGACACCACAGAAATACAAAGGATTGTAAGAAATTACTATGGAGAAGTGTATGCCAAAAAATTTGAAAACCTAGGTGAAATGGACAAGTTTCTAGAAATATAATCTTCCAAAACTCAACGAAGAAGGAGAAAGCCTGAACAGATGAATAACAGCAGATGAAATTGAAGCAGTAACCTAAAAAATTTCCAACACAAAAAAGCCCTGGACCAGATGGTTTCACAGGAGAATTCTACGAAGCACTTAAGGAAGAGCTAACCCCTATATTTCACAGACTATTCCAAAAAATCCAAAATAATGGAAGACTCCCGAACACTTTTTATGAAGCCAGCATCATCTTAATCCCAAAACCAGATAAAGACACAACAAAGAAAGAAAACTGCAGGCCAATATCACTGATGAACATAGACGCTAAAATCTTCAACAAAATATGGGCAAACCACATCCAACAATACATTAAAAAGATCATACACCATGACCAAGTGCAATTCATCCCAGGGATGCAAGGATGGTTCAATATTCACGAATCAGTAAATGTAATACATCACATAAACAAAAGCAAAGACAAAAATCACATGATCATATCAATAGATGTGGAAAAAGCATTTGATAAGGTACAGCACCCATTTATGATAAAAACACTCAGAAAAGTAGGAATAGAGGGAGCATTCCTCAACATAATAATGGCCATTTATGAGAGACCTATAGCCAACATCATACTCAACAGGCAAAAACTAAAATCTTTTCCACTAAGATCAGGAACAAGACAAGGCTGTCCACTTTCACCACTTCTATTCAATATAGTATTGGAAGTCTTAGCCACAGCAATTAGACAAGAAAAGGAAATAAAAGGCATCCAAATCGGAAAGGAGGAAACAAAACTTTCATTGTTTGCAGATGACATGATAGTGTACATAGAAAATCCTATAGACTCGGCCAAAAAGCTGCTCGACGTAATAAATGAATTTGGCCAAATAGCTGGATACAAAGTCAATATCCAAAAATCAAAGGCATTTCTGTATACCAACAGTGAAACAGCAGAAGCAGAAATCAAGAAAAAAATCCCATTCGATATAGCAAAAAGAAAAATAAAATACCTAGGAATAAACCTAACCAAGGAGGTAAAAGACCTGTATGCAGAAAACTACACAACACTGAAGAAAGAAATCAAGGGAGACACAAACAAATGGAAACACATACCATGTTCATGGATTGGAAGAATTATTATCATCAAAATGTCCATACTACCCAAAGCAATTTACAAATTCAATGCAATACCTATTAAAGTACCAATGGCATATTTCACAGGCATAGAACAAATGCTTCAACAATTTACATGGAACTATAAATGATCCCCAAATAACTGCAGCAATTTTGAGAAAGAAGAGCAAAGTAGGAGGCATCACAATACCTGATACCAAACTGTATTACAAGATCACTGTAATCAAAACAGACTGGTACTGCCATAAAAACAGGCATATGGACAAGTGGAAGAGAACAGAAAGCCCAGAAATAACCCAAGTCTCTACAATCAATTAGTATTTGAGAAAGGGGCCAGCAACAGAAAATGGAGTAAAAATAGCCTCTTCAACAAGTGATGTTAGGAGAACTGGACAGCTATGTGCAAAAAAAAATGAAACTTGAGCACCAACTTACATCACACAGAAAAATAAATTCAAGGTGGATAAATGATTTAAATATAAGTCATGACACCATTAAAGCCCTAGAGGAGAGCATAGGCAGGAAAATCTCAGATACCTCACACAGCAACATTTTTACCAATATGTCCCCTAAAGCAAGGGATATAAAGGAAAGAATAAACAAATGGGATCTCATCAAAATAAAAAGCTCCTGTACAGCTAAAGAAAACAATATTAAAATAAAAAGAGAACCAACTGTATGGGAAAACATATTTGCCAATGATACCTCAGACAAGGGTTTAATCTCCAAAATATATAAAGAACTTACATGACTCCACTCTGAGAAGACAAGCAACCCAATTGAAAAATGGGCAAGGGACTTGAACAGATACTTCTCCAAGGAGGACATACAGAGGATCCAGAGACACATGAAAAGTTGCTCAATATTGCTAGCTATCAGAGAGATGCAAATTAAAACTACAATAAGATACCACTTCACACTGGTCAGAATGGCCAACATAAACAAAGCAACAAACAACAAGTGTTGGGGAGGTTGTGGAGAAAAGGGGACCCTAGTGCAATCACTGTTGGGGGGATTGCAGACTGGGACAACCACTACGGAAAACAGTATGAAATTTTCTAAGAAAACTAAAAATGGATCTACCTTTTGACCTGGCAATTCCACTGCCTAAGAACCCTGAAACACCAGTCCAAAAGAACCTATGCACTCATAGCAGTGCAATTTACCATAGCAAACTGTTGGAAGCAACCTAGGTGCCCATCAATAAATGAATGAATCAAAAAACTATGGTACATTTACACAATGGAATTCTCTGCAGCAGAAAGAAAGAAGGAGCTCCTACCCTTCGCCACAACATAGATGGAACTGGAGAGCATTACGCTAAGCGAAAGAAGCCAGCTGGTGAAAAAGAAATACCATATGATCTCACCTTTAACAGGATCCTAATCAACAAAACAAACAGACAAGCATAATATAGCCACAGACACTGAAATAGAGAACAGGCTGACAGTCACCAGAGGGGAGAGGGGAAGGAATTTCAGGGGAAAACGGAAAGGGTTTACAGGAACAAGTATAAAGGACACATGGACAAAAACTAGGTGGGGTGGAAATGGGAGGGAGATGGGGAGGGCTGGGGCTGTGGGCTGGGATGGAAGTAAAAGACAGAAAACTGTAAAAGAATAACAATTAAAATAAAATTTTAAAAAAGAACAGCATGGTGTAGTGGAAAAAGCCCTGCACCAAGGAGTCAGGAACCCCAAATTCTATTCCTAGCTTTACCATTCATCAGCTGTCTCCATGGCTCTCCAAAGATTGTCTGAATAGAGTACCAGTTTCCGTTAAAGATTTATTGTTTAAAAGTAATGACAGGAGATCCAAGATGGTGGAAGAGTGAGTGTAGACTACACTAACCTTCTAGGGCCAATCTGGAATTATAACTTAATTATAGAGAAATCACCCAGAGTAAACAACTAAAGTGGGAGAGAACCATTATAATTATGGATGGAAAAAAGAGACAGCTTCACAAAAACATGACTGGTATGGAGTGCAGAGGAGACATGAGAGGGCTGGCTGGGCTCCCATGGGTGGCAGCTGAAGTACTGGAGGAATATTTCAGCAGCCAGGGAGATCACCCTAAGTGTGTGGTCTAAACCACAAGCTGGGCTTCCCAGCCTATAGCACCAGAGCCCAACAAGTACCCAGCTACTATCCAGCTGTCAAAATGGCAGGGTTTCTTTCTGCTAAATATAGAAAGCTGGAGACACAGAGAGCCTATTAAAGGGTCAATGCATAAACTTTCACTTGTAGCTACTTACCCTTGACTCCAGCAATGGGGGGCCAGAGTGGACTAGAGACCTTTGAGTAGAGACTAGGGCCAGTGGCTTTGAGGAGAGAACTGAGAGCAGCTGCCAGGATTCTGGTACCGAGTCATCCCCCATACTGCAGGAGCCATCTTGCTCAAGCAGCCCACCCCTTCCAAGTGACATCAGCCTAAGGGAAAGCAAAAGCCTCACCCACAAGAATTACTCTGCTCCACCTTGTAGTGCATAAGTCTGACTGCTAATTACACAGTGACTAGAATAACAACTGAAAGAGTAAGCCACAGACAGTGGGTCAGTGGTAGTTTCAACTAGGCTGCCTAAAGCCAAACTGGGACACCATGTGATATCACCAGAGGTGGATGCAAGAAAAAAAAATCAGTGCACCTGCACAACAGCATACAACACATGGTGGGTGGAGTGACTCTCAGCCAGCCAGCCAGAGGGAAGGACCCACCAAAGAATGACCCAGCAATAATCAAAACCCAATTACATCCAGAGATCCAACATAAACAGCATAAAGGGCATCCCAAAAGCATCAAGTTCAGCAGATCAAGGAGAATGCGCCACTGAGTCACACAGATCACCTACCATAGAAGTCCACACCACAAAGACAGGTAGTCAAAACCATTCAATATAAGAATCAGAAACAAACAAGGAAAGTCTCCACTAAAATAGGGAGGCAAAGAAACAACCCCCAATGATAAGGAAAGGAGAAATCTGCAGATAGAGTGCTAAATGAAATAGAGGCAAGTAAACAAATAGATGACAAAACAAAGGCCATAAAAAGAGACAAAGGAGGACACTATATCATATTTAACAGAACAATCCATCAAACACTTATAAACATATAGGCACCCAACATAGGAGCACCAAAATATATAATGAGGAAAACTAGACGTGGCAGCCGAGCGACCGGAGGTGGCCCGGAGACGGGACAGAGGCGACCCGGCGACCGGAGGCGGCTCCGCAACCGACCGGAGGCGGCCCGGCGACCGGAGGCGGCTCCGCAACCGACCGGAGGCGGCCGCGCGACCGGAGGGGCCTCTGCAACCGACTGGAGGCGGTCGCGCGACCGGAGGCGGCTCTGCGACTGGGTTGGAGGCAGCCCTGCGGCCGGAGGCGACCCTGCAACTAGAGAAGGGGACTCTGGAAGACCCGGAGCTCACATCTGTGATCCTGGGGTGAGTGCGCGCAACTCGGGAAACTCTCGGAGCCCACGCCCGTAGTCTCAGGCGGGCGCCTGCGCCCTGTAGGAGACCCGGAGCTCACAGCAATAGGCTCGGGGAGGGATGGATCTGTAAGAGATTCCAGCTGAAACCCATAAACTCTGGAAAGCTCGCCCCCTGCAGGAGGCTCAGAAATCACACCCAAGGCCCTGCATGGAGAGTATGCCATTAGCCCTGGGGACAGTGCTGGGCTGGCACTGAGGACAGTAGCCCAAAGCTGACTGAGTGAGGAACAGGGAGAAAAGCGGTACGAGTCGCCTCGCAGCCTGCTACAGCCAGCAAGTCCAGAAAATCCAGGTGGGCCTGTGTGAAAATAGCAAGAGATTTTTTTTTTCTTCTTATTCTTTTTTTTTGGGGGGGTGTTTTGTTTCATTTTGTTTTGTGGGTTTTTTTTGATAGTTGTTTTTTGTCTGTTTAGTTGGGTTTTTTGTTTGTTTATTTGTTTTGGTTCGTTTTTCGTTTTTGTGGGGTTCTTTTGGTTTTGTTTTGATTATATATTTTTTATTTCTTTATTACTTCTACCTTTTTTATCCCTCAATTCCTTTTGCTTCTCTTTACTTCTTTCTGGCTTTATTCCTTCTTCCTTTCTTTCCAATTCTATCTCTCCTTCCCTCCTCTTTTTTCTTCTTTTTTCTCTCTCTTCTTTTTTCACTTTATTCTTTTCTCTTTTTGAATACCCACGAGTGAGGCAAAGAAATCCTAGAACTGTGGAAAAACCAGAGTTGGACCAAAAGAGGGGGTATTCCCACAGCTGAGACAGTGGAAGCTGTGAACACCAGGATACCTGAAGAAGACTATAACACTGAATCTCACAGGTATTCCACCACAGAAGTTCACACCATAAACGCAGGTAGCCAGAACAGATCAACTTAAGAAGCAGAGGTTTACAAGAAGAGTCTCACCAACAATGAGAAGACAAAGAAACAATCCCCAAATGAAAGAAAAGGTGGAAGCCCCAGAAAGAATGCTAAATGAAACAGAGGCAACTCAACTATCAGATAAGGAGTTCAAAGAAATGGTTGTCAGGAAGCTCCATGAGCTCTCAATGAGCTAACAGAAACTATAGGGAAGCTAAGATGAACTCAGTGCAAACTATATCAACATGAAAAAGGAAATAGAAACTATCAAAAAGGGCCAAGAGGAAATGAAGAATACAATTTCTGAGCTGAAGAACACAGTAGAAGGAATGAAAAGCAGAATCGATGAAGCAGAAGATCGGATCAGTGAGTTGGAGGACAAAGTAGAAAAAAACAGCCAGATGGAGCAAGAAAAGGAAAAGAGGCTCAGAAAGAATGAAGAGGGTTTAAGAGAAATGCAAGACAACATGAAACGGAATAATATCCGTATAATAGGAATACCAGAAGGAGAAGAAGAAGAGCAAGGGATAGAAAACCTATTTGAAAAAGTAATGATGGAAAACTTCCCTAATTTAGTGAGAGAAAAAGTCACACAAATCCAGGAAACACAGAGAGTCCCTATCAAGAGGAACCCAAACAGGCCCACTTCAAGACACATCATCATTAAAATGGCAAACTTCCAAGACAAAGAGAGAATCTTAAAGGCAGCAAGGGAGAAAAAGGAAGTAACATACAAGGGAGCCCCGATAAGGTTAGCAACTGACTTCTCAATGGAAACACTCCAAGCCAGAAGACAATGGCAAGAAATATTCCAAGTAATGAGAACCAAAGGCCTACAACCAAGACTACTTTACCCAGCAAGGCTTTCAATCAAGATAGAAGGACAAATAAGGAGCTTCCCAGACAAAAGAAGTCTAAAAGAATACACCTCTACCAAACCAGTACTGCAAGACATACTAAAGGGACTGCTTTAAGGAAAGAAAGGAAAAGAGAGAGTGAGGAATACAGATACGAAAATGGCAATGAATCAGTACCTATCAATAGTAACCTTAAATGTAAATGGATTAAATGCTCCAATCAAAAGACATAGAGTAGCTGACTGGATAAGAAAGCATGACCCACACATATGCTGCCTACAAGAGACCCACCTCAGGACAAAAGACCTACACAGACTTAAAGTGAAAGGCTGGAAACAAATTTTCCAAGCAAATGGAAAGGAAAAAAAGGCCGGGGTAGCAATACTCATATCAGACAAAATAGACTTCAAAAGAAGAGCTATAAAGATAGACCCAGAAGGTCACTTCATAATACTCAAGGGAAGAATCCACCAAGAAGACATAAACATTGTAAATATATATGCACCCAACATAGGAGCACCTAAATACATCAAGAAAATCTTAGAGGACTTCAAGAAAGATATTGACAGCAACACAATTATAGTAGGAGATTTTAACACCCCACTGTCAAAAATGGACAGATCTTCCAAACAAATTATCAACAAAGATATTGTGGCATTGAACAGTATTCTAGACGAATTGGACTTAGCTGATATATATAGGGCCCTCCATCCCAAAGAAACTAAATACACATTTTTTTCAAACGTACATGGAACATTTTCAAAGATAGACCACATGATAGGACACAAAACAAGCCTCAACAAATTCAGGAAAATTGATATCATACCAAGCATTTTCTCCGACCACAAGGGACTAAAACTAGAAACCGACTTGATGGGGAAAATCCCCAAATCATCAAAATCATGGAGATTGAATAGCATGCTATTAAACAATGAATGGGTCAAGAATGAAATTAAGGGGGAAATCAAAAAGTTTCTGGAAACAAATGAAAATGAACTCACAACAACCCAAAACTTATGGGACACAATGAAGGCAGTCCTCAGAGGGAAGTTCATAGCAATACAGGCCTACCTAAAGAAGACAGAAACATTTCTAACAAACGACTTAACCCTACGCCTACAAGAACTCGAGGAACAACAACAAAGACAGCCCAGGGCAAGTAGAAGGAAGGAAATAACCAAGATCAGAGCAGAATTAAATGACATAGAGACTAAAAGCACAATCCTAAGGATCAATGAATCCAGGAGCTGGTTCTTTGAAAAGATAAACAAAATCGACAAGCCTTTAAGCAGGCTCATCAAAAAAAAAAAAAGAGAGAGGACTCAAATAAACACAATCAGAAATGAAAGAGGAGAGATTACGACTGACACCACAGAAATACAAAGGATTGTAAGAAATTACTATGAAGAACTGTATGCAAAGAAATTTGAAAACCTAGGTGAAATGGACAAGTTTCTAGAAAAATATAACCTTCCAAAACTCAATGAAAAAGAAACAGAAAACCTGAACAGACCAATAACAGCTGGTGAAATTGAATCAGTAATCAAAACACTCCCGGCACACAAAAGCCCTGGACCAGATGGTTTCACAGGAGAATTCTACAAAACATTTAAGGAAGAACTAACCCCTATCCTTCACAGACTATTCCAAAAAATCCAAAATGATGGAAGACTCCCGAACTCTTTTTATGAAGCCAGCATCATCCTAATCCCAAAACCAGATAAAGACATAACAAAGAAAGAACACTTCAGGCCAATATCACTGATGAATGTAGACGCTAAAATCCTCAACAAAATATTGGCAAACCGCATCCAACAATACATTAAAAAGATCATACACCATGACCAAGTGGGATTCATCCCAGGGATGCAAGGATGGTTCAACATTCGCAAATCAATAAATGTAATACATCACATAAACAAAAGCAAAGACAAAAATCACATGATCATATCAATAGATGCGGAAAAAGCTTTTGATAAAGTACAACACACATTTATGATAAAAACACTCAGCAAAGTGGGAATAGAGGGAGCATTCCTCAACATAATAAAAGCCATATATGAGAGACCTACAGCCAACATCATACTCAATGGGCAAAAACTGAAATCTTTCCCACTAAGATCAGGAACAATTGGGATCATGCTGAAAGTCACCAGAGGGGAGAGGGGAGGGAATTTCAGGGGAAAAGGGGAAGGATTTACAGGAACAAGTATAAAGGACACATGGACAAAAACTATGGGGGGGGTGGAAATGGGAGGGAGGTGGGGAGGGTTGGGGTGGCGGGTTCGGGTGAGAATAAAAGACAGAAAACTGTACAAGATCAACAACGAAAATAAAAATTAAAAAAAAAAAGATCAGGAACAAGACAAGGCTGTCCACTTTCACCACTTCTATTCAATATAGTATTGGAAGTCTTAGCCACAGCAATTAGACAAGAAAAGGAAATAAAAGGCATCCAAATTGGAAAGGAGGAAACAAAACTTTCATTGTTTGCAGATGACATGATAGTGTACATAGAAAATCCTATAGACTCGGCCAAAAAGCTGCTCGACGTAATAAATGAATTTGGCCAAATAGCTGGATACAAAGTCAATATCCAAAAATCAAAGGCATTTCTGTATACCAACAGTGAAACAGCAGAAGCAGAAATCAAGAAAAAAATCCCATTCGATATAGCAAAAAGAAAAATAAAATACCTAGGAATAAACCTAACCAAGGAGGTAAAAGACCTGTATGCAGAAAACTACACAACACTGAAGAATGAAATCAAGGAAGACACAAACAAATGGAAGCATATACCATGTTCATGGATCGGAAGAATTAATATTATCAAAATGTCCATATTACCCAAAGCAATTTACAGATTCAATGCAATACCTATTAAAGTTCCAATGGCATATTTCACAGACATAGAACAAACACTTCAAAAATTTATATGGAATCATAAACGACCCCGGATAGTGGCAGCAATTTTGAGAAAGAAGAGCAAAGTAGGAGGGATCACAATACCTGATACCAAACTGTATTACAAAGCCACTGTAATCAAAACAGCCTGGTACTGGCACAAGAACAGACACGTGGACCAGTGGAATAGAACAGAGAGCCCAGAAATAAACCCAAGTCTCTACAGTCAATTAATATTCGACAAAGGGGGCAGCAACATAAAATGGAGCAAAAATAGCCTCTCCAATAAGTGGTGCTGGGAGAACTGGACAGCTACATGCAAAAAAATGAAACTCGAGCACCAACTTACACCATACACAAAAATAAATTCAAGGTGGATAAAAGATTTAAATATAAGCCATGACACCATTAAAATTCTAGAGGATAATATAGGCAGGAAAATATCAGATATTTCACGCAGCAATATTTTCACTGATACGTCCCCTAGAGCAAGGGACATAAAGGAAAGAATAAACAAATGGGATCTCATCAAAATAAAAAGCTTCTGCACAGCTAAAGAAAACAGTATTAAAATAAAAAGAGAACCAACTGTATGGGAAAACATATTTGGAAATGATAACTCAGACAAGGGATTAATCTCCAAAATATATAAAGAACTCACAAGACTCTACTCTAAGAAGACAAGCAACCCAATTAAAAAATGGGCAAAGGATTTGAACAGACACTTCTCCAAGGAGGACATACAGAGGATCCAGAGACACATGAAAAGATGCTCGATATCTCTAGCTATCAGAGAGATGCAAATTAAAACTACAATGAGATACCACTTGACACCAGTCAGAATGGCCTTCATAAACAAAGCAACATACAGCAAGTGTTGGAGATGTTGTGGAGAAAAGGGGACCCTAGTGCACTGTTGGTGGGATTGCAGATTGGTACAACCACTATGAAAAACAGTATGGAATTTTCTAAGAAAACTAAAAATGGACATACCTTTTGACCCAGCAATTCCACTGCTTGGATTATATCCTAAGAATCCTGAAACACCAATCCAAAAGAATCTATGCACCCCTATGTTCATAGCAGCAGAATTTACAATAGCCAAGTGCTGGAAGCAACCTAGGTGCCCATCAGTTAATGAATGGATCAAAAAACTGTGGTACATTTACACAATGGAATTCTATGCAGCAGAAAGAAAGAAGGAGCTCCTACCCTTTGCAACAGCATGGAAGGAATTGGAGGGTATCATGCTAAGCGAAATAAGCCAGGCAGTGAAAGACAAATACCATATGATCTCACCTTTAACAGGAAGCTAATCAACAAAACAAACAAACAAGCATAATATAAACAAAGACACTGAATTTGAGAACAGTCTGACAGTGTCCAGAGTGGGAGGGGAGGGAATTTCAGGGGAAAAGGGGAACGGTTTAGAGCAACAAGTATAAAGGACTCATGGACAAAAACTATGGGGGGTGGAAATGGGAGGAAGGTGGGGAGGGCTGGGGTGGTGGGCTGGGGCGGGGTAAAAGACAGAAAACTGTACAATATCAACAATTAAAAAATACTGATAAAAAAATTTAAAAAAAAAGATTACTAAAATAAAAATAAAAAAATATATATATAATGAAAATCTTGGAGGACTTCAAGAAAGATATCAACAGCAACACACTCGTAATAGAGGAATTTAACATCCCACTGTCAACAATGGATAGATCTTCTAAGCCAAGAATCGACATGGATATTATGGCATTGATCAATGATCTAGGTCAAAATGACTTAATTGATATATAACAGAACCTTTCACACAAAGAAACAAAGTAAGCATTCTTTTCAAATGCAAATGGAAATTGTTTAAATATAGACCACCTACTATAGAAATATATTAGGTGACAAAACAAGCTTCAACAAACTCAAGAAAATTAAAATCATATCATGCATCTTCTTAGATCACAATGGCTTGAAACTGGAAACCAACTTCAAGTAAAAAACTCAAAAACATCAAATTCATGGAGACTGAATAACATGCTATAAATTAGTGAGTGGATTAACAATAAGATCAAGAAAGAAATCAAAATGTTTCTGGAAACAAATGAAAATCAATGCACAGCAGCCCAATTCCTATGGGACACAATGAAGGCTGTCCTGAGATAGACGTTCATAGCAACACAGGACTACCTAAAAAATAAAATTTCCTATAAATGACTTAACCCTACATCCACAAAAACTAAAGGAACAACAACAAACGAGGCCCAGAGCAAGTAGAAGGAAGGAAATAATCAACATCGAAGTATAATTAAATGATATAGAGACTGAAAGAACAATTCAAGGGTCAGTAAATCCAGGAGCTTGTTCTTTGAAAAGATAAACAAAACTGACAAGCTTTTAGTCAGACTCTGTACAAAAATTTAAAAAAAGAGAAGACCCAAATAAATAAAATCAGAAATGAAAGAAGAGAAATTACAATCAACAGCACAGAAATATAAAGGATTGTAAGGAATTACTATGAACAAATATATGCCAAGAAATTTGACAACCTGGTTAAAATGGGCAACTTTCTAGAAACACATAACCATCCAACACTGAATCAAGACTTGAGAAAAAAGAACAAAGTAGGAAGGATCACAATATCCAATATCAAACTGTACCATAAGGCCCAAGTAATTAAAACAGCGTGGTACTGGCATAAGAACAGACACATAGATTAATGGAGCAGAACAGACAGCTGGGAAATACATCCATGTCTCTATGGTCAATTAATATTCAACAAAAGGGTCAGAAGCATAAAAGGATTAAGAATAGCCTCTTCAACAAATGGTGTTGGGAGATCTGGAATGGTACATGCAAAAAACTGAAACTAGACCACCAACTTACACCACACTCCAGAATGAACTCAAAATGAATAAAAGACTTAAATATAAGTCATGACACCATAAAAGTCTAGAGGAAAACATAAGCAGTAAAATTTCAAATATCCCACAGGGCAATATTTTCACCAGTACATCCCCTAAAGCAAAGGAAATAAAGGAAAGAATAAACAAATGGGACTACATCAAATTAAAATTTTTCTGCACATCTAAATAAAACATCATCAAAATAAAAAGGGAACCAACTGTATAGGAAAATATATTTGCCAACAATAACTCGGACAGAGGTTTGATCTCTAAAATACATAAAGAACTCAAAGGACTCAATGCCAGGGAGACAAACAATCCAATTAAAAATGGGTGAAAGATATGAACAGACATTTCTCCAAGGAGGACATATGGAGGGCCCAGAGATATAAGAAAGGATACCTAATATCACTAGCCATCAGAGAGATACAAATTGAAATCACAATGACATACCACTTCATACTGATCAGAATGGCCATCATAAACAAATCAACAAACAACAAGTGCTGGTGAGGTTGTGGAGAAAAGGGAACTCTAGTGCACTGTTGGTGGGGATGCAGACTGGTGCAGCCACTGTGGAAAACAGTATGAATTTCCTCAGAAAACTAAAAATGGAACTGCTTTTTGACCTAGCAATTTCACTGCTGGGACTATATCCTAAGAATCCTGAAACACCAATCCAAAAGAACCTATGCACCCCAATGTTCATAGCAACACAGTTTACAATAGCCAGGTGCTAGAAGCAACTTAAGTGCCCATCAGTAAATGAGGGTATACTTGTCCATGAAAAAATAGTGGTACATTTGCACAATGGAATACTACGCAGCTGAGAGAAAGAAGGAACTCATACCCTTTTGCGACAGTATGGATGGAACTGGAGAATATTATGCTAAGTGAAATAAGCCAGGCGGTAAAAGTCAAATACCATATGATCTCACCTATATTTGGAACCTAATGAACAAAACAAACAAATGAGCAAAATAGAACCAGAGGCATGGAAAGAAGAAACACACTGACAGAGATCAGGGGAGGGCACAGATGTATAAGTATAAGAGAGGAAAGAAGGAGACAGATCTAATTGAAGAACAAGTATAAATGACCCATGGACATGGACAACAGGGCGGGGATTGACTGTGGGAGCATGGAGTGGGTGGAGAAGGGGACAGCAATGAAGGGAAATTGACACAACTGTAATAGAACAAGAATAAAAAAATGTAATGACAACATAGAGAGCTTTCCAAACAGCTAAATCTATTTACTTTTAATAGCTAGCCACATTACTGAGGGTATTTCCTAATTGTTGCATTAAAATAGGTGATAGTAGATTGCAAAAAGTGTAGCAGGTATACTAGATGTCATTTTAAAGATTTTTCTTGGTAAACTTGTACCCAGTTATCAACTCCCATTTTTATTTATTTACAAATTTTCCTATTCCATGAAGCCCAAAAGTCTAAGAACCACTAAAGTAGTAGATAGGTGACTTCAGCATTCTGGGCTTTGTTTATTCCTGTATACATAAATACATAGGAAGAGTAACTGTATATGCAAGGGAGTGATACACACTAACTAACATTAGAATAAACCAACCTCTAGGGTGGAGAGAGGAAAAATAGATGGGGTTTAGGTTTTGTTTTTTTTTAAATATTTATTTATTCATCTACTTATTTATTTATTTATTTATTTAAATTATTGATCTTGTACAGTTTTCTGTCTTTTACTCCCACCCCAGCCCACCACCCCAGCCCTCCCCACCTCCCTCCCATTTCCACCCCCCATAGTTTTTGTCCATGTGTCCTTTATACTTGTTCCTATAGAGGTTTAGGTTTTAGCTATATCTATTCAATATATGATTTTAAGAGAAAAATCCATGAATCCAATGTAGCACTATGGTAATGTCTGTACAAAATGGGTGGTGAGTACATAGATGTTATTGTCTCTTTTATTTTGAGACAATGACATCATAATGAAAATAAAAATTAAAATAATAATTAAAATTAAGTCAGGAAGAGCTTCAAATCTTTTCTCTGACATTTACTGGTATTTGACCTTGAAAAGTCAATTAACCATTTTACGCAATCCTCAGTTACTCTTTGATGATAATAATCCTTGCCTTGCAGAGTTGTTGTAAATGTTACTTTTCAAAGCAATGAAGAAAATCTCACTCAATTTACTTTAACTAATAAGGGTTTTACTTTGGGGAGATATTAGCCAGATGGTGAGGCCTTATGGGACTGTCCATGCAGTTAAAATACTATTAGAAGTTGAAGAATGTTGAAGAATGAGAAGACTTCCAAGCAACTCCCATGACTCAGTTATTTTGTTACCTTCTAAGCAAGAATCAATCTTCTACCATAGGTGTTGCTCAACTTTTCTTTGTGCCTCCCCACATTTACTCCTAGTTCAAGCCTCTCTTTAATCATAATTTCTGTCACTTTATGTTAGTCGAATAGTATTTTCAATTTGGGGTTATTGTGCTTTGGCACCTACCAGCAACCAATGAACTCTATAATCAGGTATGTCAAACTAATTTTTACTGGTGGCCACATCAGCCTTGTGGTTGCCTTCAGAAGTCTGAATGTAATTTTAGGATTGTATAAATGTAACTACTCCTTAACAGTTAAGCGAGAGCTCGGCGCTGCCACCAGGTAGAAACAAGGTGCCAGGCCAGATAAAATAAGGTGGAGGGCTGGATTCGGCCCATGGGTCTTGTGCTTGCCACCTGTGCTCTATGTCATAGTGAACTTGATTTTACTAATCTTTGTACTGTCTGGAAATATTTTCCCACCAACCTACCTTGAAACCTCTTTGCCAACTATAGATTTGTGATGCCTGATGAAGTGCCCTTCCAGGAAGCTGTGGTCAAAAAGGCCAAGTCATATGACATAGAACATAGCCATCTTATTAATGAGGAGTGAAAATCTGTACAAATGAAGAATGAAGGTAATGAAGGCTAGCTAGCCCCACAGTACCTAAATTTGTCCATCTAGGTCACATACATAAAGGGCCTAGCGCAGTATCTGGTACGAATATACAAGAGGGTTCCCTTATGTAATCTGCAGGACTAGAAAATCATCAAGAAATTATCATGACTGAAAAGAGCCCTCAAAGAGGAAGACAAGTTACACAGGCAAAGATATAAGAGGATAAAAAGAGAAGAATAGTGTATTCCATACAGAAGAAGGAGCATGTTCAAACATTGGAATGCCACAGAGAGTATGATAGGCTTGGGGGACCAGTTTTGTGTAGTGTCAAGGTGTGCAAAGCAATCATCGTGAATGTTGATTGATGTGGACACCGGTTAGCAGTGTCCACGTCATTATGGATGAAATAGAACATACACACGGACTACCCAGTCCGGTGGAGGAAAAAGGACGACAGCGTGACTTTTCTCTCAAGGGGAGCAAAAGCCGTGGCCTCTG
The DNA here is from genome assembly GCA_039655065.1 of Glossophaga mutica. Taxonomy (NCBI): domain Eukaryota; kingdom Metazoa; phylum Chordata; class Mammalia; order Chiroptera; family Phyllostomidae; genus Glossophaga; species Glossophaga mutica. Next base: position 31,181,744 of record CM077318.1, read on the forward strand.
ACATGACAGGCCTTTATTTTATCTCTTCTCACATTACAAGATGGTCCTTACTCACCATCCCCAGTTACAACAAAAGGAGCCAATGCCCCCAATCACAATGGGGGCATTGGCTCCTTTTGTTGGATATTAGAAAATGAAAAGGCAAAAGTACTTGAGCGGGTTACACTGGTCCCTGCAAGGTTTAGCATTTGCAGGGTGAGAGAGTTTTCAGCAAAAAGCAAGCTTGGGTACATTGCAAATCTGATTACCCACAAGAGAACCTATCTGTGGGTGTGGGTCCTGTGCATCTCCGAGTGGGAGGTGGCCCACGCCATGCAGAAGGGTCTCCCACAATTGATAAATTTAAAAAAGCAAAATTTTCAATGATGCATTTGTATTTCAAGTGGTGGGATAAGTATCCTGTGTCTATTGTTTCCACAAATAATCAGCTCAAAATATAATCCTCATGCCAAAGAGGGATGTTTTGCGGCGGCATATTCTACTCCCCTTCATATTCAATGAGTCATAAAACTTGATGTTTATTGAGAACCAAGAGCATACCCTATGAAATGTCCAAAGTTTATAACTGTTGTACTCAATTTTTAAATATAGTAATAGCAGGCAAATAATCCTTTCATATTCAGATGCTCCCCCATTTATGATGGGGTTTTTGTCCTCACAAACCCATCATAAGTTGAAAATATCATAAGTTGAAAGTGCATTTATTCATTAGAATCCCCATATGAGTGAAATAGTATGGTACTTTCTTTCCCTGGCTAGCTTATTTCACTTAGCATAACATTCTCCATGTCCTTTTATGCTGTCGCAGTAGGTAAGATTTCATTCTTTTTTACAGCTGAATACTAGTCCATTGTGTAAATGTGCCACTGCTGTGTTATTCACTCATCTATTGATGGATACTTGAGCCACTTCCAAATCTTGAGTATTATAGAAAATGCTATAATGAGCAAACAGACTCATAAGTAGAGAACAGACTGAGTGACAGCTGTCAGAGGGGAGGGGGTTGCGAGGCTGGGTTAAAAAGGTGAAGGAATTAAGCAAAACAAACCAGAAAAACTCACAGACACAGACACCAGTATGGTAATTATCAGAGTATCAGAGGGGAAGGGAGATGGAGGAGGTAGAAGAGGATAAAGAGGAATATATGATGATGAAAGGAGACAGGTTGGGGTGGGGAACACACCATATCATGTACAAATGATGGATTATAGAATTGTACAGTTGAATCTTATATAATACTATTCACCAATGTCATGCCAATAAATTTTTAAAAGGTGTGTTTAATACACCTAATCTACCAAACAACATAGCTTAGCCTAGCTTACCTTAAACATGCTCAGGACACTTATATTAGTCTATAATTGGACAAAATTATCCAATGCAATAACTGTCCTATATAGTATTTCTTGTTTAGCCTTGTGATTGAGTGGCAGGCTGAGTGTGGCAGCTCACTGTTGCTGCTCAGCATCATAAAGGAGTATTGCTAGCCCAGAAAAAGATCAAAGTTTAAAATTCAAAGTACAATTCTATTAAATGTATTGGCTTTCTCATCTTTATAAAGCTGAATGAAATAAGCTAGGCAGTGAAAGACAAATACCATATGATCTCACCTTTAACAGGAACCTAATCAACAAAACAAACAAATAAGCATAATATAACCAAAGACACTGAAATTGAGAACAGGCTGACAGTCACCAGAGGGGAGAGGGGAGGGAATTTCAGGGGAAAAGGGGAAGGGTTTACAGGAACAAGTACAAAGGACACATGGACAAAAACTAGGGGGGTGGAAATGGGAGGGAGGTGGGGAGGGCTAGGGTGGTGGGCTGAGATGGGGGTAAAAGACAGAAAACTGTACAAGATCAATGATTAAATTAAAAATTAAAAAAATAAAGCTGAAAAATCATATGATATGATCTCTCCTAGAAGTAGAATCTAATTAACAAAACAACCAGGCAAGCAAAATATAAGCGGAGACATTGAAATTAAGAACAACCTGACAGTAACCAGAGGGGAGGGGGGAGAGGGATAATGAGGGAAAGAAGGGGAAGGGCCATCAAGGAACACGTATAAAGGACACGTGGACAAAGCCAAAGGGGGTAGGTTTGAGGGTGGGAGGTTTGGGATGGGTAGGGTGGGGGGTTTGGTGGTGGGAAAATGGAGACAACTGTACTTGAACAACAATATTTTTTTTTTTTAAAAGTTGAAAAACCGTAAGTTGAACCATCACTAGATGGGGACCACCTGTATAGTGAAGGAGAGGAAAATTTGCCACTCCAAAATAAATATTTCCCTTTGGTATAAGGATTATTTTAGGCTGATTATTTTTTTAAAAATAGATGTTCGCTATGCTTTTCCTGATTACTTCCTATAACCATCCCCCCAACTGCCAACATCTTCTTTTGTCTGTAACTGGATATGTCATTTAAGGTGATGGCTTGGACTATTTCAGAGAGCTACCTGGTTCTCCTGGGCCTCTCCCATGTACATAGGAAGTATACATGTTATTAAACTTCCATTTGTTTTCCGCTGTTAATCTGTCTTTTATTACAGAGGGGTCTCATCCAAGAACCTAGAAGGGTAGAAAAAAATTAGGTTTTCTCCCCCACAGTAGTAAATCTTCATTCTTTCATAGCTGTTGGAAAGATCCATCTGCATTGCTCAAGTTATAAATTAGGAATATTTTAAGAGGAAGAGTGTTTAAATATTCTCGGTTATAAGATTCTTCATATATACTATTAGTAGCCAAATTTGAAAAATGTTTCCATGTAAATGCTATATTTAATTGTTCTTATTCTCCTACAAATTAGGTAATATAATAGGCTTTTCTATCTTTTTATATAAACTGTCAAAATCTCAAAGAAGCTAATAACTTCCTGGAGATCTCAAAGGCAAATCATCGAAGAACTGGGTCTGGGGTCACTTGTTTCACTCTAAATTCCTTGTCTTCTTCATTGTACAAGTTGTCTTTGAAAATAATGCCCTAGCTCTTCTTTGACAGTAGAGCATTTACAGTTCAGGAAGATTTGCTTTTTCACTCGTTTGCTCTAAAGTAATGAGGAAGACTGAACTACATGCTGCTTTGCTGATTGTACATGCCACACCTACTACTCATAGGGACTATGATGTCAATGATGCTTCGCTGATCTACAGTTGTGCAGAAAAGGCACAGATTAATCAACATTCTATAAGCAACTATTCACATTTTTGAGCCACCTAAGATCATACCAGCGTGAGAAGTGAGCTCAGAGAACATCTAATCCAACTACTTACCTTTACAGATGAAGAAACCTGTCCACAGATTCTATCTCATATTTATGAGATCAGAAACTAACCTTTTTGATTTTCAATACATTGCTCTTTACACGACACACAAGTTTTAGAGACGGTTTTGATGATGGTGAAAACTGACGTACCAAGAAATGAAGTACTTAACCTAGTAATTTAGGTATTAGTTAAAAAGTTAATATGGTACAGTAATATAGTATATTGACTATATATTATATATTATATATATATATATATAAGTATTATTACTGTTATTACTGTCAGGAAGGGAGAAATTTTCCCCCTTACCCTACTTGAGTTCTTGTGGCTGAAATAATAATAAAATTGACACAAGACAAATTAACAGGAGGAAAACCAATTTAATTTCATGCACAGGGAGATCACAAAATTGATGCTCAGAGAGTGATTTAAAAGCAAGCAGCTTTTACACATTTTCACACAAAAAAACAATAACTTCGTGGGGATTTTGCAGGACAAAGAAACTTAGGTTTGAGTGTTTATTAGTAAGAAATGTAAGCAAAGTTTGAGCTTGGGTAGTAAATTTGCAAAAAAGTAACAAAGTTTGCTTACACAGGCTTCTGGGCCCTGGATTCCCTAACTCAGGTAAAAAGGATGTCTCAATCTCCAGTTGCACAAGGACACCTTTCACAGGGGAGATTTATTTCCTGCATTCAGGAAGACAAAGGAGGGTTAAGGTGTTCTTGTACTGGCTGCTTTTCAAGTAACCATACTTCAAAATAACCAAAATGCCAAAGTGACACATTTTGCAGTGTCCTGCCCTCGACACCAGTGTTACTATTACTGAGATCAGTGATTCCCAAACTTTAGCATGTGTCAGAATCACCTGGAGGTCCTTTTAAAAACAGATGGCTGGGCTCTGCCCCCAGAGTTTCTGATATAGCAGGCCTGGAGTAGTGCTGAACATTTGCATCAGTAGTCGATGCTGCTGGATCAGGGGCCACACTTCAAAAACTGATAGTTTAGATCAAAGCCTTTTAAAATCAACTTATCTGGCACTCAAAGCTATGTGACCTATGGCACATCAATCTTTGAGCCTTAGTTTTGTCATCTGTAAATAAATATGTACCTTATATGAATTTAGTATAACATGAAGCAATATATAGAAAGAACTACATACCTTTGTGACTAAGACACTTGATACATAATTACCATAATTATAGTCTTATCATTATCAATTGATTTTCTAGGCATTCAGAGCCACATGCACAGATAATTAAGTCAATCAACAGTAGTCTACTAGGGTTCCTCCAGGACAATAATAAATGGAAAAATTTATTTGTTTTCCATGCACATAGTTGTCATTTTTTGATACTGAAAGCATTTGAAAAATTTTGTTCAGTAACATAAAAATGTTTGGCCACATTTCTTTCCTCACTTGAGCTCAATAAACTATCAATTTGTTTGTTAGAGTCCTACTTTATCTTCAGAAGGTAACTGCTTTGAACTGTCATCAATTTGAGTTACTGGGGTCTGCATTAATGTGGTGTTACTGCCTGTAATATGTTTAACTCTGGAAGTCTTTTTTCAGAAAATAACAGTTTTATGGAGTTCAAATGCCCTTATTGATTGTTTGATAAAAATATCTTCAAATGCAAATGCTTCCTGTCTGGAGGTAAATAATCTCCAAGACATTTGAGAAACAAATAAAAAAGAAAAAACCAACTCCTTTGAACCCCAATATCAGGTGAATGGTAAAAAGAATTCTGTTGACACTTCACACCAGTCAGAATGGCCATCGCAAACAAATCAACAAACAACAAGTGCTGGTGAGGTTGTGGAGAAAAGGGAACCCTAGTACACTGTTGGTGGGAATGCAGACTGGTGCAGCCACTGTGGAAAATGGTATTAATTTTTCTAAGAAAACTAAAAATGGAACTGCTTTTTGACCCAACAATTCCACTGCTGGGATTATACTGTAAGAACCCTGAAACACCAATCCGAAAGAACCTATGCTCTCCAATGTTCATAGCAGCACAATTTACAATAGCCAAGTGCTGAAAACAAGCTAAGTGCCCATCAGTAAATGAGTGGATCAAAAAACTGTGGTACATTTACACAATGGAATTCTATGCAGCAGAAGGAAAGAAGGAGCTTCTACCCTTCACAACAGCATGGATAGAACTAGAGAGCATTATGCTAAGTGAAATAAACCAGGTGGTGAAAGACAAACACCATATGATCTCACCTGTAAGTAGAACCTAATCAACAAACAAGCAAGCAAAATATAACCACAGACATTGAAATAAAGAACAATAACCAGAGGAGAAGTATGAGGGGATAATGGGGGAAAGGGGGAAGGGATTTCAGGAACATGTATAAAGGACACATGACAAAGTCAAAGGGGATAGATTCAAGGGCAGGAGGTGGGGTGGTTGGGGTGGGAGGGCATGGTGGGGAGCAAATGGAGACAACTGTACGTGAACAACAATAATAAATAAATAAATACATATGTACATACAAAAAAGAATCGTGTTGAATGTATTCAGGAAGGAAAGGTTTGTTTTTTGTTCTTGCTATTGTTGTTTTCCTAAGCTCTCCTTGCTACTGTGTCACTCTATATTCCTGGGCTTGCCTCCTGGCAGATTGTTTCATTATCCAGGAGTATCATTAATCTTTTTTATTAGCACCTTGAAAAATAAACAAACAATGATTTTGTTATGTTTGACACAAATAGTGCATTTTAATTTTGTAGGCTTGTATTATTCACTTGAAAAAATCTGCAACAATTCAGATTAAAATACCACACTCAATTCTTAACAATATGAAAACATGATTTGATGTGTAGGAATATAATGGCATCTGTTATGCATATTAAATGAAACAAGCTATTTTTGCTTCATCCACATGCAGCTTTGGAATAACTAGGAAAGTTAGTATTAATTACCACTGAAAAATTAAAACCTGTCATTCAATTTTATACTCTCCATAAAAACACTGCAAGAAATTCAGTCAACACTTATGAATTATATTCAGAATCATTTGATGAAGGCCACACAAAAGAATGCATAATGGATCAGTTAAATAACATAAATTTCAAAGTCAGTAAATGAAAATAAAATGTATTTGCTGCATCACACAATTTTTCAATGTCTTGAGCCCAGATTTTCTTAATATGTATATTAGTCATGAGTAAATTTCATTAGTAATAACAAAAATGGATATATATATATATATATACACACACACAACAAAAAGACAGATAATGATATATGCCTCTATTCAAGATATTCATGTCTTTTGTGTTACAAATTTGTTTAGTGTGATTCAGGAATTCCTAAACCTGTACTATGAAAACCTTTTCAAAAAAATTTCAATGAGTGATTTTTGAGTCTATACCCTAAATCTATTAAACCTCGGTCTTCAGGGTTGAAGGCCAAGAACCCATTTTTTTTTTCTTTACTAGTAGCTCTATTGCAATTAATAGGTCATCAGCCATTTAGTAAGCATTGCTATAATGTACATATGGTGTTGTCGAATGAGAAAACTAAAACAGTTTAGTAATGAGTTTGATGTCTTTTATTCAAGGGAAAGCAAACCATAGATGGGGGGAGTACAACACCTCCCAATCAATGGATCACACTGTCTGAGGGATCTTGGAAAGAGTGAGATTTATAGAAAGTTAAAAGTGGCGATGTGGAAACATGGCATGAATGACTAGGATGCTGGGAATTTCCTTATAGGGTTAGCAGATCCTATTTTCTAAGGTAAAGTAAGCTATCTAAAGCTGAGTTGGAGGGTTATGATTGGTGTACATTAGGTTTCCTTGGGAGGTGTTTCACATACCTGCAGGCTGATTTAGACTTACATTTGTGTTGTACACTGGCCCACTGGCATGGCCTTTATTTGGGGGATTTCAATATAAAAATTAACATTATCAGTGTTTTTATTTTAAAGCCCTTCTATATGATCTTAAATGTGAATTTTAGGTTCTGAGAAAAACAAAAGAGCAGAAATGCCAGAGATGCCAACTTATTGTTTTCTAGAAATTATAAGAAAAATATTAACAACCATAACTAAAGTAAATGACCAAAATCAAATATATTATGCATTCTTTTTGTTCATCTTTTTAAAATTGTTGTTCAACTACAGTTGTCTCCATTCCCCCCCGCCACCACTATCCCCAGTCATCCCCACCTCCCACCCTCAATCTTACCCACTTTGGCTTTGTCCATGTGTCCTTTTACATGTTCCCAGTAACACTCCTCCCTTTTCCCTCCATTATAAAAATAGCTTTCGCAGTGTAACATTAGCTGGCATGCTATCAAAACTTGACTTTGAAAGAACACTTATTTAAAAGCCAAATTTCTCGAATGCAGGTAGAAATATATCTTGGCTTTTCCTCTAACTTTGGACCAAATGATGCCTTAATAAAACCACAACCTGTAATCCAAATACTGAGTGAGAGTAAGAATACATTCACAAAACAGTCTGTTACCAGCCCTCATGCCATAGCAGCATTTCACTGACAGCAAAGGTACCTCCTTCAGCTCTAGGGCTCCTCCCAAAGGAGAGCAAATCACCCAAAGTGTTGAAACTAGTTTAGAGTCACATATGAAACCAACAGTAAAGCTTATCTCCATACTCCTGGTCTCTGAGGATTAGGAGTTAATTGTAAGTACAAACAAAATTACTGTAAGTAAAATATCATGAAATAAGAAAGTTCAAAAAACACTATTATGGCACTACAAATTAGTGGTAAATGCATTGTTTCATAAATGGTTTTAGAGTAACTGGCTTTCTATATGAAGAAAGATAAAACTATATTATATTCAAACATAAGTATATTAAAGACCTAAATGAAAAGGCAGAAATATAAACTAAAAGATGAAACGAGGGATAATAACTTTGTAATTTTGGTGGAGAGAAATACCTCTGAAGCAATGGCAGAAAGGACACACCATTAGACCAAAAAAAGATAGATATGATTATATAAAATTATGAACAGCAATTATGTACACACTCTAACTTCCTTCATTTAACAAAACAGGCTGATTTGGTCATTTTAGTTTTTAGCTAAACTGCTCTCAGGTGCAACCCTAATTAGGCTTGGACTGAGACGATAGTTCAACTGTTCTGCATAAAAATTGAAGTTGAGTACTGGAGTCAGAGGTGAATGAGCTAGTCGTTAGATGGAAGGAGGAAATGAGCATGTGGAGAAGGAAGGAGGGGGAGGAAGGGTAAACAAGGGAGAGAGAGACAATTCTAAAAACAGACATATGTAGTATTCATTTTCGGATTTTCTTCTGCTTGTGGCTGATATGTAACAGCCCCCTGCACTCCCCTCCCTGTTCCCTATTGTGTTTAAATCTTGTTTTATAGTACTGCAACTACATGTAATGACTACATGTGAATACAAAAATCAAGCAAGGGAGATGATGTTTCACGTTTGAGTTTATGTAGGATGGAGAAAGAAAATAGCCACAAGAAACCAGTTAGATAGAAACTAAATGTCCAACAAAAACAGAAAAATATGAGGCAAGAATGATGAAGGGTATTATAAGTACATCTTGACAAGAATATTTAGAAGGATGCAGGTTTCTCTGCCATATGTGGAATAGGGTTTTAAGCAAATATAGGTGCATCTTACAGGGACAGTGTCCTATCCAGCTGACATTCTCTCTCTCTCTCTCTCTCTCTCTCTGTATGTGTATATACATACATACATATATATGTGTATATATGTGCATGTGTGTATAAATATATGTGGTGTGTGTGTACACACACTTAATGTGTGTATATATATAATGTATATATGTATATCCCTATACACACCGAAGATACTTATAAATTACAATTTTACAGATATATGTGTGTGTGTATGTATATGTATGTATGTATATATATGACACAGACTAAGCCAATCATATCCTTTTTTTCTAGATTTGAACCTTGAAGTAACAATGGTTTCTTGATAAGCTTCCCCATTAGACCCTGTTCCCCAAATCTCCAGAGTTGTTTCAGTTTTTTTTTTTTTTTTAATTTTCTAAGTTTATGTTGCAGTCGAGACATTGAAATAAAGAACAAACTGACAGTAACCAGAGAGGAGGTGGGAAAGGGATAGTGGGGGATAATAGGGGAAGGGCCATCAAGGAACATGTATAAAGGACACATGGACAAACCCAAAGTGGGTAGGATTGAGGGTGGGAAATGGGGGTGGTTGGGGTGGGGAGGCATGGTGGGGTGAAATGGAGACAACTGTACTTGAACAACAATAAAAAAAGAATTTTGAAATGGATAAAATACCATAAAAATAAAGTCAATAAATAGGTAAAGAAAAATAATTAAATGAAAAATAATTTTTAATTAATATACCTGTAAAAGCTGCTTGACTCATATTGTATACTATAAGATTATGAGGTGGGAACTACATTTTTTTATTACCAATATCCCATTCAAATATTTACCTTTATATTCTCATGTTGAAGCATTATTCTGATAAGTCTGCCATCCAGTTGTATATGTTTTATTCCTCCTTGTCTGTGGCTTTTAAAAAATGTCTGGTTACTACTTAATATTCATTAAAGGCATTAATACCTACTCACAATTTTCTTCTGTACCCCAAGCCCTGCCATCTTGTTCAGTGAATTCAAAGCTTATAAGTACATTAAGGAACTACTATTTTTATTTTTCATGCTACTTCAGCCACTCACTTCTACATCATGAACTTGCTATCACTCCTAACTGCCCCATTTTTAAAATAACTTTCTAATGACTTCTATTAATTCCTGTTTGTTCCCTCTCCTCCCCAATGCATAGGCTCTATGATCTTACTGAATAGGCCAGTTTCTTGGTGCTTCATTTTCTCCTATTTTATTAGCCACTCATAAATTTATTTCCTTTTCTACCCAACGTGTTTCTCCATGACTTACCATCTCATTTTTTTACTCTTCCCCCTAGTTCTCTTGAGCATTTGTCCTGATTTTGCATCTGTCCTTCAAAATCTTTAGCCCTGGACTAACCGAACCTCCTGCCATATTCACTGTTCCTCCTGAGTAGTTGAAATTGAAAGAAGCCTCTGCATTGGTACCAATATGAATCCATGGCTTTCAATCACACTTTTATCACTGTCTTTGGTCAGTCTACTTGTCTTTGAACTACTCCCAATTGTACTTCCCTTTTATCCTCAACTCAAACTTTCTCCCAAACCTTACTTCCAGTGCAAGAGTGTGCCCATTTCACCAGTCTTTCAGTCTATTTCCTTAGTTTTAACTTATAAGCATGGTTGTATCTTATCTTACAAAGAGACCCTCTATATTTCTCTCTTTCATCCACTTCTGGCTAAAATCTTTTGTCTCTTCTCCACTCCCATAAACTCATCTTATTTCATTATGCTCTTCTTTCTCTATATCAAAAAAGACATATACTCTTGCTCAGAATGCCTAAAAATGTAATGTAATATCCTTCATTAACAGGAGATCACACTCATTTTTTGTTTATTTGCTTATTGTTTTACTCTCAGGAACCAGTTAAAATCACTTTGCTTCTCTACTTTTTTTACATATTTAGCTTAATGTGTATGTTACTGATTTTTTTATAGGATGATGTTTTTCAACCAAGAATACTAAATCAGAACTTCTGGTGGTGATTCCCAAATATGCATGTTTTTTAAATGTAACACAAGCAATACCAATATACAATCTTTTTTTAAGAATGAACAACTGCTTTGATGTTCTCAATATAAAAAGTAAATATTAAAAGTTACTACACATTTTACAAGAAAACAAATAATTAAATAACTTATATTTTAATAGATCACACAAGGGAAAGGGTAAAGAATCTCAGTTGTGGTTGCCTGTTGTTTCCATGACGAAACTGGATGTATCTGAAAAACAAGGGCAGCACCTTACATCTTGCTATCAATCATTCACTTGGAGGTAAGGGAGAGTGGAATGAACTTGGGATTCAAACAGACCTTGAACCCATCCTACTCTAGATATTTATCTTTCAAAAAGTTACTTAACCATCCTGAGTCTCAGTTTTCTCACTTGTAAAATGGGATAGTAATAGTACTGACCTCATTGAGCTGTTGTAAAAATTAAATGAGGTAATATGTGCAAAGAATTTAGCAAAGTCTCTGGCATATTGTAATTGCTCGAAAAAGTAGCTACTTGCTGTCTTGGCCTTAGTACTCATACTATGCACTTTAATTGTTCATGTTTCTTATATTTGCACTTCAAAAATACTTACTAACTTTTGTGTAGCACTTTACAGCTTAGTAAGCATTTTAACTTATTTTATTACAATTACCCCTTACATAAGTTAGGCATATTATATGTGTGTGTGTGTGTGTGTGTGTGTGTGTGTGTGTGTGTATCAAGTTAGAAAAATCCACAAATGGGCAATTTAGGTTACATGGGAAACATGGATATGAGATGATATAGTAGGTTAATAGGAATTCCATAGATTGGTAGGGAAGAGTGCAAAAAGATGAGGATTGAAAAGTAATCTACTTGAAATTACAAATAATATTGTTATCTAAAACCATGGTTAGTGCTGATATAGATGTACACAATCATTTTGCTTCTGAGTTGCCTCCAGAACCATAAACGGACTGGACAGAATAACATAAATGCTTATCAAATTAATTTAAATCCCTAGGTTTCCTTCTAAGATGCATAAGTATTTCTGGGACTTTCCCATAATATCAGCTATCTAGTGATACAGTAATAGTATATTTATTAATAGAATTAATATCATTATATATGTAGAATATTGATAAATGAACATCTCATCTGCATATTTCTTTTTGCTTGATTTTAGACTCAAGCTAATCTTATGTCTTTCACAAAAGTCAGACTTTCAGTTCATTTGATCAGCATGGGCTTTCTTGATTTTTTTTTTACTTTTCACCAACAGGTGTTTGTTCCTTTCCACCCAGCTGAGATATGATTACTATAGAAGAGCTGCTGGACACTGTGTTCCTAGAGGCTTTATATTTTCTTCCTCTCCTTTGGATTTCATCCAAAGTTAATTTTGTTTAATCTGCCTGCTGCTACTCTACAAGTGACATCTGTTCAAATTTATACTCTTTATCATGGCTGACATGTTGTTTGCATGTGTGTTTACCTCAAGCCTACTTCCAACTGTATCTTGCCAATAATTTGTGATTTCTTCCTTCATTCTATTACAGGTTGATAGGCATTGTGTTTGTTCATGCAACCTGACAGATATACTTTATTTTTGGTCTCTTGTACTACCTACAATTATGCCTTGAAAGAAGCTGGAACTTATTTGACAGGGAAATATAGATTAGTGAATTCAGTGAGAACCAAAATAATTTTCCTGCTTGCTCACCTTCAGGTACCACCAAAATATGATGCAGTAATTAGGCAACCTGACTTGCATGAAACCCAGAAGATGTACATCAAGGAACTTACTATATACTGCCTTTAGGGTGTGTGGGGAGAAATATATAAGAAAGAATGCTCAAGATCAATTCTGAAAGGGTCCCTGACAAAGATTGACAGTGAACAGAATAAAAATGTTTTCCCATAGTAATTATGCAAAACTGTAATTTGAGCTATCAAATTCAGTACAGTTGAATCAAGGTCAATTAATTTTAAGAAAATTCTTTAAAATAGAATCTATTTTTTCATTTTTATTATAATTTTCTATCACCATGTATCCCCCTTACACTTGCTTCTATCTCCACTCACCCCCTCCCCTCCACAACCCCCACATCATTGTCCATGTCCATGAGTCCTTTTCCCTTTTTGAATATAAAAATAAAGGTGAGAAAAAAGTAGACATTATTATTTCCTATAGATTGCAGTAGTTAAAAACAAGATTAAGGTAATAGAGAAAGCAGCAGTAGGAAGGTAAATTATTTAAATTCTGAAAGGTGAATTCATTTTGAATACTGATTTTAAGAATATCAAAGAATGCATTATGGATTTGTCAGATCACATGTAAGACCAAATAATAACAATTAGAGCAGAAACATGTTAAAAAGTACAATAGATACAAAGAGTAAATACAAATAACAGAAGGGACACATCTGAGAATAAGAAATAGAGTCAGACAGACCAATGAAGAATAATATGGGTGAAAAGCCAGCATGGCAAAAAATACTGATGTTATTTCTTAAGAAAACCTAAATAATTATTGAGTACCTCTTGTATTGAATTTCTAATAAGTCTAGAAAATATTCTGATATTTCACTGACTTCTTTAACATCTCCCAGGGAAGAGTGCTAGCCAAAGAAAGATGAATAAGCAATTTTTACTTACAGTAAAATAGTTCCCACTGTCTACCCAAGAAACATTTATATTCTCTATACATTCTTTTCCCAGGTTCCAGATGTAGATATCTATTTCATTGGTTGTCTATGTAAAATATGAGAAGAGATGCCTTTCTGATTATGAATGCATCAAAACCATTGTTCTTTTGATTGTGGGGATTGCAAGAATAGAAGGAGAAAAATGAATGCCCTTTTCAGTTTCCAGCGGCTGTACTATTTCTTTCTTCCATTCAGTGTTTTTCCTGTGCCATGTAGTCTAATTTATTTTTCCACTTAAGCAGGTGGGGTTAGGTACTGATAATATGACCACACTTTCAGCAATGGCAGTGAACAATCATGACACTTGGAATAATTTCACTGCTGCTGGGCATCTTCGCTGCATATTTTCAGGTATCACATTAGTCAAATTTTTCTTATTGAATAATTGTGGCAGGTAAGGGATTTCAAAACCTAGTTCTCTCCAATTACTTGGGAAGTATGAAAATTAGTAGCAGAGAAGTATAAATTACATCACCTTGAAGACAGGTAGGTTAATAGAAAAAGAAACCAGATTTCAGCAGCGTAATGTTTAACTCAAGTGCAGGTTAAGAGGAAATTAATGCCTACAGTGGATACTTATTTTGGAACAAACACATAACAATGGAGCTGATTGATTTCCAAAAATGTCTTCGTTTTTATATGTTTAAAACATAAATATTATAACACCTGATGTAGTAAGTCAGCCTCTTTCTAGGGGGAGAAAAGCTCCTATATTTGAAATGGTCAATGAAGGTATTTTTAATGTTATTTTTAAATTAAATTTATTAGGATGACATTGGTTAATAAAATGACTTATGTTCCAAGTGCACAATTCTATAATATGTCATGTGTATATTGCATTGTGTGTTTATCAAATCTCCTTCCATCACCATTTATTTGTCCCCCTTTACCACTTACTATACCCCAGCCCTTTTCCCTCTGACAACCCTTGTCTGCGTCTATGAGATTTTGTGTGTTTGTCTTGTTTATTTGTTGCTTTCAGTTTTATATTCTACATATGAGTAAAATCATATGGTTCTTGACTTTTTTCTGTCTGATTTATACCTTTCCACTGGGTATAGTAAATGGTAAAGGGTAAATGGTCAATTTACTACTTTCAATAGTAAATTGAAAGTATTTATTTGCAAGGATATGTGCAGCCTTATGTTCATTGCAGCATTATTCAAGGTGGCCAAGACATGGAGACAACCAACATGTCCTTCAATAGAGGACTGAATAAAGAAATGACACATATACAATACACTACTACTCACCTATAAGAAAAGATAAAATACTGTGATTTGTGACAATGTGTATGGATCTTGAGAATATCATGCTACATGAAATAAGTCACACAGAAAAGTCAAGCACCATACAATTTAATGCTATTTCAACCTAGTAAATTGCTTTATTATTAAGGAATACAGAAAATGAAGCCCTTGTTAAAGAATTGAGATTCTTCTTTGTATGGATGATTAATTAACATGTAGAAAACCGTATTGTCCACATACATATGTAACGGGCTTAGGTGTATACCCAATTAATAGCATAGTCGGACACCTCCTTAATTTTCAACCATTTCAATTAAATAAGTACATATTGTTAAAAAGAAGTGTAATATCTTAGACAATGACCTACATTGTTCCTCCTTCTATCTCTATCAGTGGTCTCCAGGAGGGACATTTCTTTTTGAGAGCATAATTAGTGCACATAATGTCAACCTAAAGCTTAAAGTTGTTTTTGAAATCTCCTGCTCTTCCCTTTAATAAACTATTATGCATTTTTATTCAAAGATTTAAAACATGCTTGACACTTTTTTTGCATTTAGATATTTTTATTTCATTATGACTTTTAAAATTTATTTATTTATTTTTACGGTATTTTTCCATTATTTATTGCCCTATACCCTCTTCCACCTCCACTCACTCCCACTCCTCCCACCCCTCAATCACCACACTGTTGTTTGTGTCCATGAGTGCTTTCTTTTTTTTTCCTTTTTGCTCAGCATATTTATTTTTTAAGCAATGAATTAAAAAAAGTCCTAATAAGCAGTTATAATAATTATATCAAGCTTTCTGAATCATACTGATGATGCCTATGGCAAGTTGATAAATTGTTCATACAATACATACCAAATATAATTTTCTATGTGTGTATCATTTTAAATATTAAAATAAAATTAGAGTTGTTTGGTTATATCAGTTACTCACAAAGACTACTTCATAGATTCATGGGAATGTTAGATTAATTTAGATTCATCTAGATTTTAGAGCACTTTATTTTCCCATGGAATTAGATTAGATTTTGGTTTTCTCTTGAGCCAATACGTAATAAGTAGTCATTGTATATGTGACTTCAGTTTTTTCTCATGAAGAAGATATTTGCATAGGTGTTTAAAACTTGATTTCACGCAGACTACTGTGCAGATTAAACTATATTTTGATGTAAAAAGGTAATCTCTTTAATGTTCTTCAAGAGCAATAATTATAGATATTCTTATATCATTTTTTTTCAAGCATTACTCCTTTCCTCACTTGAAAAATAACAAAGCATTTTTTGCATACTGGCAACAATGACATTCAAAAGCAAAATAATTCCATTATATCTTCTTACAAGAGTGGCGGAAGACATTGAACAAACTGGAATGTTATCTTTTTGAGGATTTTCCTTCTGCTGCTGAATAATGTATGCTCCTGGAGCAAGTATAAATTACAAATTTGACCCCTTTTAAAAATCTTGACAGTATAAAAAATATGGCACATTCAGTATAATATTGAGTGTACAATATATATTCTATATAGAACACAATGTCTGAAAAATGAACTATGTAGACTATGGAAATATTTGCCTGAAATTAAAATATTTGAATTTCTTAGCATTTATTTTTATGGAATTTTACAAAACTTAATACATTCCTTGGAATCATTTTAAGTTCAAAATCCTTGTTAAATAAGAGTAAGTCTAATTATACTCCTATTTTTTTAAATATTTAATGAATATTGCTCTTTTAATATGTAAATGTTAGGAGGATTAGGAATTTCATGTTACTTGTTCAGTAGCATATTTGAATTTAGAAAGTCAAAGAATTTCTCATTTTTTCCATTACGAATTCCTAATTTTCTCACTACCATTCTACACACAGAAAAATGTCACATTTTTTGCCTACTATGGTTTTTGTAAGAATAGTTACAATATATTTTAGCTTTATCTCAGAATCAAAGGAAATTTGAGAAAGCTGTCCAAGTGAGAAATTGCTTTCTAATAAGTTTGCTGCAGATTTTTAATATTAAAATGAATCTATCTTGCCCTGGCTGGTGTAGCTCAGTGGATTGAGCGCGGGCCTGCGAACCAAAGGAATGCGGTTTGATTCCCAGTCAGGGCACATGCCTGGGTTGCAGGCCAGTTCCCAGCAGGGGACGCATGAGAGGCAACCATACATTGATACTTCTCTCTCTCTCTCCCTCTCTCCTTCCCTTCCCCCTAAAGATAAATAAATAAAATCTTAAAAAAAAATTTAAAAAAAAAATGAATCTATCTTCTACTCTATTGATAAAACTTTGATCAGAGTGTAGTACTTGAACTCTCAATAGTTAACAAGACAACTGTATAACCCCAGCATATGGGAAATACAAGTTCACTTATGCTTCTTAGTAATCCAAAAGAGCTCATTATACTGAGTACTGGGTGGAATCTGGAACTTTTGTTTTTATGTTACCTTATTTGACACAGATGTGACACATTGTAAACTTATAATACCTTGTTTTTTTTTTCTTTTTCAGTGAATGATGTACAGTAAAGTATATTAATACCACCCACAAAATTTAAAATGTAAGTATGTTAACACAACATATGTTGCTATTTAACTTGTGAGAGATCCAGGGTTACATTTTTAAGA
This sequence comes from Glossophaga mutica, assembly GCA_039655065.1. Taxonomy (NCBI): domain Eukaryota; kingdom Metazoa; phylum Chordata; class Mammalia; order Chiroptera; family Phyllostomidae; genus Glossophaga; species Glossophaga mutica. The sequence goes on from CM077318.1 coordinate 31,199,203, forward strand.
AAGCTTAACAGAATGTTAAAAATGTTTATATATATATATATGAATGACATTGAACTAAAATCTTATTTTACATATACCAAGAATCATTACCAGGGGAAAGCAGCATTGCTAAGTGGATTAAACGTTCTGAGGCTGAGACCTCAAGAGTAAAACCATGAGTCTGTATTGGGGTGAAGCTCCCAGCCTTTACTTTTTTTATTTTTCTTTCTCAACAAATGGTTTCTTTGTCCAGTTATAAAGTTCAAGTTGTTTCCCTAAGGCAGCGCTCTTGAGATCAACTCCCATGAAAGATGATCTCTAGTTCAATTCCAATAAAGATCTCAGCCAACCTCAAATGTTAAGCAATCCAAAATGTCAGCAAACTAGGTTGAAGCTACACTTACCTTCTCCCAGGACAAAATAGGAATTATAATTTAATTACAAAACAATCATCCTGAAAAACTAACTGAAGACTAGCTAAAGAGAAGTTTTACAAACAAAGATTTACAGAGGAAGTCACATCAAGACTGATGCTATCTTTTTTGGTTGGAGCACTTCCCTCAGAACAGCATCAGCCTGCAGGGAAACAATAGCCCCACACTCTGGACTCCATTTTGTCCCACACTGTGGAGCTTATGCCCATCTAAGGAGTACAACCACAGACTCTTTCTATGACTGAGCCTAACAGGCATTCAGCAGGCAAAAACAAGCAGAGGCAGATCTTAGGGTTTGTTGGGACTTTGCTGACTTGCCCCTGGGCCTAAGACTGGTAAAAAATGGTGTCAGTGTGAAACTTGGTCCTTTCTGCATGCACCCAGGCCTAGCAGAGGTAGCCACAAACTGTAGATAACTTGTAGCTCCAAACAGATTACTAAGAGCCAGTAACAGGCAGTGTCTTACATTGCCCTGCACCAGAGTCCCTCCCAAGAGGCCCAGAACAAACACACTCAATGGCCAGCTTCAGATAATATCAGAACAGGATCCAATGAGCTTCACAAGAAACATATCCAAAGGGAGATCTCAGCAGGCACCAAAACCTACAAGGCAAATTCTGCTTCGTGTGGTCACTGTCTGCATAGAAACTTGCATGCCATGGTCAGTCGGGGTTGAGCCTCACAGTCAGCCAGCCTGAGGACTGATGCCATGCATGAAGGGGGCAATAGCAATCAAAGCTCAATTACAGCAAAAGGGCCCTCATAACCCACACAAGGGACTTTTCTGCAGCACCCAGCTCAGGTGATAATGAAGACTCTACCACTGGATTCCACAGGACATCTATTATATTAGGCCATCCCACAAAGACTAGGAGTCACAGCAGATTTACCTAATATATAGAAACAGGCCCAAAATGAAGGAACAGGAGAAATATCTCAAGAAAAGAGCTAAATGAAATGGAAGCAAGCAATTTATCAGATATGTGGTTCAAAGTAATAGTTAAAAAGGTGTTCAACAACAAGAGAAAGACAGAGAAACCATAAAAAGACCAACTAAAAATAAAGTATACAAAATTTGAAATAAAGAATACACTGGAAGTAATAAACAGAGGGTAGGATAAAGCTGAGGATTGAATTAGAGATTTGGAAGACAAGGTAGAAAATAACACCCAGAGCAACAACAACTAAAATAACAATATATGAGGCTAGTTTAAGGGATCTTTATGGCAACATGAGCATAACAAAATCCTTTACAAGGTACTGGAAAAAGAGAGAGAGCAAGGAATCAAAAATCTATTTGAAAAAATGACAGAAAACTTCCCTAACCTGGTAAAAAAAAAAATACACATAAGCCCAGGAAGTGTAGGTCCTGAACAAGATAGACCCAAAGAAGCCCACACCAAGGAACTTCATAATTAAAATGGCAAAGGTTAAAGACAAAGAGAGAATCTTAAAAGCCAAGAGAGAAAGACAGTTAGTTATCTACAGGGGAGATCCCATAAGACTATCAGCTAATTCTTAAAAGAAACATTTAAGGCCATAATAAATTAGCATGAAATATTCAAAGTGTTGTAAAGCGAAGACTTACAAACAATACTAATTTACCCAGCAAGGCTACCATTTAGAATTGAAGGACAGATAAAAAGCTTCTAAGACAAGAAAAAGCTAAGGAGTTTGTTACCACCAAATTAATATTACAAGAAAAGTTACAGGGTCTGTGAAGAAGAAGGAGAAGGAGAAAGAAGAAGGAGGGGGAGAAAAAGGAGGAGAAGGAGAAGAAGAAGGAGAACAAAGAAGGAGAGGGAGAAGAAAGAGAGGAACAGAGTTAAAGGAATAAAATGGTAATATATACCCATCAGTAGTCAATATATGTATACATGGCCTAAATACTACAAATAAAAGAAATACAGTAGTTTCATGGGTAAGAAAACAAGATCCATATATATGCCATCTACAAAAGACCCATCTCAGAACAAAAGATACACACAGACAAAAGGAAAACAATGGTAAAAGATATTTCATGCAAATGGAAAGGAAAAAAAAGCTGGGGTAGCAATACTTATACAGGACAAAATAGACTTTGAAATCACGGCTACAGTAAGAGACAAATAAGGACACTACATAATGAAAAAGGAAGCAATCCAACAAGAAGATACAACCTTGTAAACATGTACACATCCAGCACAGAAGCAGCTAAATATATAAAGCAAATCTGGATGTATATGAAGGGAGATATTTACAGTAATACAGCTATAGTAGAAGATTTTAACACCATATTGACACCAATGGATAGACCTTCCAGACAGTTTTGTGACAAAAATAAATGGCAGCCTTAAATGACACACTAGATTAGATGGATTTATTTGATATATTCAACTATTTTACACAAAAGCAGCAGAATACACATACTTTTCCAGTGTACATGGAACGTTTTCTGGCACAGGACACATGTTGAACACAAAACAAGTTGCAACAAATTTAAGAAGATTAACATGACAACATGGATGGAACTGGAGACCATTATGTTAAGTGAAATAAGCCAGGCAGTAAAGTCACCTATAAGTGGAACCTAATCAACAAAACAAACAAGTGAGCAAAATAAAACCAGTGACATGGAAATAAGAACAAACTGACAATAACCAGTGGGGAGGGGGAGAAGGATAATGGGGCAAAAAGGGAAAGGGGTCATGAAGGAACATGTATAAAGGACTCATGGACAAAGACAATGGGGGGGGGAGGATTGAATGTGGGAGGTAGGGGTGGGTACAGTGAGGGTGAATAATGGGGGAAATGGGGACAACTATAGCTGAACAACAATAAAATAGAAAAAACAAAGAAGAATGAAATCATATCAAGCACCTTCTCTGACTGAAAAATCAATCATAATATAAAAACTGAAAAATACACAAATACATGGAAGCTAAATAACATGTTACTAAGCAATGAATGGGCTAACAATAAGATGAAGGAAGGCATCAAAAGATACCTTGAAACATGAAAATGAGAACACGACCCAATATTTATGGAACACAGCAAAAGCAGTCCCAAGAGCATTATAGCATAGCATTAGCATAGCCTATAGCATAGGCCTATCATAGCATTATAGGCCTAACAAAAGAAAGAAGAAAAATCTGAAATAAACAATCTAACTTTACACTTAAAGGAACTTGAAAAAGGATAACAAAGAAAGCACAAAGAAATAGAAGGAAGGAAATAATAAGGATCAGAACAGAAATAAACAAAATATCATCAAAAACAATGCTAAAGTTCAATGAATCCAAGAACTGGTTCTTTGAAAAAATAAGAAAGATTGATAAATCTTTAACCAGTCTCATCAAGAAAAAAAGAGAGAAGACCCAAGTAAATGAAATGAGAAATGAAAGAGGAGAGTAAACCAAAGAAATAGAAAGGGTTGTAAGAAAATATTATGAACAACTCTATGTACAAAAAATGAACAAGCAGGGAAAAATGTATAATTGTTAGAATCATACATTATTTCAAAACTGAATCAGACAATCTGAATAGAGAGATTACAACCAATGAATTTGAAGCAATAATCAAACATCTCCAAAGAAACAAATTCTGAACTAGAGGATTCACAGAAGAATTTTAGCAAATATTCAAAGAACTAACACCTATCCTTCTCACACTATTCAAAAAAAAAAAAAATCCAGAGGAGGGAAAACTCCCAAGCTCATTTTATTAGGCTAAAATTATCCTAATTTCAAAACTAGATAAAGACATTACAAAGAAACAAAATTATAGGCCAATATTCCTGATGGATATAGATACTAAATTTCTCAACAAAATATTAGCAAACCAGTTCAGCAATACAATAAAAAGATCATACACCATGATCAATTGAGATTTAATCTGAGGATGCAAGTCTAGTATAATGTCCATAAATAATATATGTGATACATTACATAAACAGAATAAATAATAAGAATCACATGGTCATATCAATCAATAGGTGCATAAAAAGCATTTGATCAAATCCAGCATCCATTTCTGATAAAATCTCTCAGCAAAGTGGGAATAGAGGAGACACATCTCAAAGTAATAAAGGCCATATATGAGAAAGTTATAGGCAATATCATACTTAATGGGCAAAAACTTCATATGTTACCAGTAAGATTGGGAACAAGATAGGGATGTCTGCTTTCACCACTCTTACTCAACATACTACTAGAAGACCTAGCCACAACAATCAGATGAAAGGAAGAAATATAAGGTATTGCAATTGGAAAGGGAAAATTAAAACTGTCATTATTTGCAGATGGCACAATATTTTTCCTACAAAACCCTAAGGCCTCCACCAAAAAAGCTTCTAGAACTAACAAATGAATTCAGCAAGCAGCAAGATACAAAATTCATATGCAGAAATTAGTTGCATTTTATATGCCAATAATGAACCAACAGAAAGGAAAATTAAGAAAACAATCTTATTCACAAATACTTCAAATAGAATTAAATACCTAGGAATAAATCTAACGAAGGATGTAAAAGATCTGTACTCGGAAAATGTTAAGACACTGAAGAAAGAAATTAAAAAAGATAAAAATAAGTGTTCAAGGATAGGAAGAATTACCATCATTAAAATGCCCATACTACCCAAAGCAATCTGTAGCTTCAACAGAATTTCTGTCAAGATACCAATGCTGTAATTCACAGAACTAAGACGAATATTGCAAAAATTATATGGAACCATAAAACATGCAAAATAGCAACAATGATCTTAAGAAAAAAGAACAAAGAAAAAGGAATACTGTTACCTGATACCCAGCTATACTACAAAACCATAGAAATCAAAACAGCATTGTATTGGCATAAAAACAAACATATAGATCAATGGAACAGAATAGAGAGCTCAGAAGTAAACCCATGCCTTTACAGTCAATTAATATTTGACAAAGGAGGCAAAAACATGCAATGAGGTAAATATAGTCCATTTAATAAATGTTTTTTGGAATAGTGGACAGATATGTTAAAGAAAAAGAAACTAGACCATTTCCTTACAACATACAAAAAAACTAAACTCAAAATGGATTAATGATCTAAATGTTAGACTCAAAATCATAGAAATTCCAGAAGAAAACATATGCAGTAAAATGTCAGACATTTCTCATAGCAATATTTTTTCTGATATATCTCCTCAGGTAAGAGAAACAAAAGAAAAATAAAAAAGTGGGACTACATCAAACTAAAAAGTTTTGCACAGCAAATAAACCATCAACAACAAAAACCATTGACTGGGAGAACATATTTGCCAATATTCCTGGTAAGGAATTAATAGCCTAAATTTTTAAAGAATTTATGTAACTCAACACACAAAACTAGTCTAATTAAAAAATGGGCAGAACACTTCTCCAAAGAAGATATACAGATGGCCAATGAACATATAAAACAGTGCTCAGTATCACTAATCATTAGAGAAATGCAAATTAAATCCACAGTGACATGCCACATCACATTTTTCAGAATGGTTATCATTGATGAATCAATAAACAAGTGCTGGTGAGGTTGTGGAGAAAAGGGAACCCTTTTGCACAGTTGGCGGGAATGCAGACTGGTCCAGCCACTGTGAAAAGCAGTATGGAATTACCTGAAATATTTAAAATCTGAACTGCCTTTTGACCCAGAGATTTCATGTCTATGAATTTATCTGAAGAAACCAGAAACACTAATTCAAAAGAATATATGCATCCTTATGTTCATTGCAGTATTATTTATAATGGCCAAGATTTGGAAGCAGCCCAAGTGTCCATCAATAGATGAGTGGATAAAAAAGCTGTGGTTCACTTACACAGTGGAATACTACTAGACTGTAAAAAAGAAGGGAATCTTACCCTTGGCAACAGTATGCATGGATCTCAAAAACATTGTGCTAAGTAAAATAAGCAGTCTGAGAAAGACAAGTAACATATGATTTCACTAATATGAGGAATCTAATGAACAAAGTGAAATAACAAGCAAAATAATGACTGACTCATGGAGAATGGGTTGCTAGCTGTGAGGGGGTAGGGTACCAGATATAGTGGTAGAGAAATTGAGCAAAAAAGAAGAGAAAAAAACTCATGGACATGGACAACAGTGCTGTAGTCAGGGGCAGAGAGGTGTAGGTTGGTGGGGGAGGATAAAGGGGGCTTAAATAATGATGGACAGAGACTTGACTTGGAATGGTAAACAAATAATACTGTGTAAAGATGACAACTTGTAGAATTATGCACCTGAAATCTGTACAATTTTATTGATCAGTGCCATCCCAAATAAGTCAATGAAAAGCAAAAGTACACTATACTCCACAAATGAGTGGAAGAAAAGAAAACCAGTATTTTTTAATAATGACCTACATTTTTCCCTTTTCTTTTGTAAGACATTTTGTACTTTGAGTTTGGTGGTCACAATAATAATATATAAATCTTCAAAATACTTCAGTTTGGATTATTTTCAAATATTTTTTTTTTGTTTTCTGAAAGAAAGAAGCCAGACACATAGGTATGCGCAATCTGAGGAGCACAGAAGTAGAAAACAAGGAGAAAAGGGAAAATTTAGAGCATTATAAAAGAAAAGATATCTTTGAGTACGATTTGGCCGTGGAAAGTCCTGAACATTCCTATATATTTATTTGTAAAAGTTAATTAACTGTCTCAGTTATTTGTATTTTTAATATATATTTTTAAAATTTAATACAGATATAGCTTTACAGAAATATTATAATGTTGTATAGAGAGTTCCATATAATTCAAACCATTTCTATTATTATTAACATTTTATATTGTTATGGTACATTTTTCACATGCAATTAATCAATATTGATATATTATCAATGACTAATGTATATAATTCAATCATATTTTCTTCTTTTGTCTCTACTGTCCTTTTTCTCTTCCTGAGTTCCATCCAGGATATGAAATTACCACACTTAGTAGTTATGTTTCCTGGGGCTCCTATTCTCTTTGACAATTTCTCAGTTTTTCCATGATTTTATGACCTTAACAGTCCTGAGAAATACTGTTCGGGTGCCTTATAAAATGCCTCACAATTTGCATTTGTTGTTTTTCTCACAATTAGACTGGGGTTGTGGGTTTTGGGAAAAAAAAAGACCACTGAAGTACAGAGTCGTACTCATCACATTATATAAAAGGACATACTATTGATTTGATTCACTACTGTTGATACTAATCTTGATCACCTGGCTGAGATAGTTTTTATCAGCCTTTTCCACTGTAAATTAACTTTCTTTTCTTTCTCCCTTTCCATTGTGTAATCTTTAGGTGGAAGTCATTACTCTTAGCAAACAATTAAGGATGGAAAAGATATATTTCACCTAAGTGTAGACTACATAAATTATTTGAAATTCTTCTTTGTGGGAGATTTCACAATTTTCCTTTAGTCACTTATTTATTCATTTATTCACATCACTATCCACTCATGGTCTTTCTGCTATACATTGGGTTAAAATTCAATAATATTTATTCATTTTGTTCAAATTATTCCAGCTTTGGACATTGGAAGGTCTTTCAGGTGGCTTCTGTAACCCTTTGTCACACCCCCATTTTTTGTTGTTGTTTTCTAGTTTAAGACTTTTTTTAATATTCTGGCTCTAAGAGATGTTCCACATTAATCAAGTGTATTTTATGTCTTATTTTTAAAATCAGTCATTTTTTCCATGAAATGCTGGAGAATGGCATTAGAAACCAGAATCTGGATGCTAGACATTCCCATCGCTACCTGGGCATCATTATTTCCAAGGTCCAAAGCCCAGGTCCAAGGAAATATCTGTATGTATACTAATCTGTGTGTATGTATTCAAATAATCTATATCTCTATTAAGTTAAATATGTGTTCATACTGATGTCTCCCACTCAAATTCACTATTATGTTGGTCATACTAGTCTTCTTTACTTCCTTGTCTATAAACTCACACTCCAACAGTGAGAAACATGGCTCTTCCAATCCACTATCCAATTACTTAATTGTTCAGTTCCAATATACATGCACAGTGATTTTGGAATTTTTAACTTGTACCATGTGGAGAACAATTTCAACAATAAGAGTACAATGGTTATATACCTTTTACCATCTCTATAGTTTTGCTTTTGCAGAAAGTCATATCATGGAATCACACATAATATAGCTTTTAAAGAATGACTTTTTTACATAGCAAGGTATGTTTGATTTATCCATGTTTTTTTCATGCCTTGGTGGCTCATTTCTTTTAATTATTGAATAATACTCCCATGTATAGATGTATATACTGTGCTTATTTGTTCAATAATTGAAAGACATCTATCTGGGTTGCTACCAGTTTTGCAATTATGAGTAAAGCTGCTATAAACATTTTCATGAAACTTTTCGGTAGACATAAGTTTTTTTAATCAGTTGGGTAAATGATTATTGGTAAAGACTATGCTTAGGCATGTAAAAATTGCCAAACTATGTTCCAAAGTGGCTGTACCATTCAGTGTTACCAACAGAAATTTGTCTTTGTCCACATGTCCTTTATACATGTTCTTTGATGACCCTTCCCTGTTTTTCCCCATTATCCCTCTCTCCCCTCCCCTCTGGTCACTGTCAGTGTGTTCTTTATTTCAATGTCTCTGGTTATATTTTGCTTGCTTTCACAAACCACAAGTTTATAATCTTAATAAAGTTTGACATCATTTTTCTGTATAATGCTTTTGTATTTTATATGAAAAACTCATCACCAAAGCCAGGGTCATGTCTATTTTCCTCTATGCTTGGTTAAGTTTTGTAGTTTTGCACTTTATATTTATCTCTGTGGTGTATTTTAATTTAATATGTATGACAGCTATGAAGTTAATTTATAATTCTTTTTATTGTTTACACATTTCAAATAGTTTCAGCTCCCTTTGTTGAAAACACTCATTTCTTCATTGAATTTTCTTTACTCCTTTGTCAAAGATCAGTTGACTATATGGGTTTTGGTCTATTTGGGGGTAAACCTATGTCGTTCCATTAATCTATGTTTCTACTCTTTGACCAAATACCACACTGTCTGGATGACTGTGGCTTTATAGCCCATCTTTAAATTAAGTACTGAATCTTCCTATTTTGCTTTATTTCAGTATTTCACTGGCTATACTATATCTTTTGCCTTTTCATATAAATATTGGAATCAGTTTGTCAATATCTATAAAACTGATGAGTGGCATTGTGATTGAGGTATCATTTAGTGTATAGATCAAGTTGGGAAAAATTGACACAATATCAAGTCTTCTAATATGAATATTACTCCTTTATTAGATCCGCTTTGATTTCTTTTATTACACTGCAGGTAATTTTCCACATAGAGATCATGACCATATTTTGATATATTTATACATATGTTCTTTGAAATTTTAAATTTCAGTACTTCATTGAAGATAAATAGTAAAACAATTGACTTTAGTTTCTTAATCTTGTGTCCTGCCAACTTGCTATACTCACTTATTAGTTCCAGGACATTTTAATTGTTGATTATTTGGGATACTGTACATAGACAATGACATATGAGAATAAAGATTGTTTTATTTCTTTCCAGTCTGAAAACATCTTATTTTACTTCTTTATTGCACTAGTTAGGACTTCCACTACAATGTTGAATACAAGTGGTCAAAGAAAACATCATTGCTTTGTTCCCAATCTTAAAGAGAAAGTATTCAGACTAGTAAGTATGCTGTTTGAATGCTTTTGTCATGTTACCAACTTGAGAAAGTTCCTTTCCATTCTTAATCTGCTGAGAGGTTTCTTTTTAATCATGAATAGTTGTTGGATTTTGTCAATTTTTTTTCTGCATCAATTGTTATAATCACATGATTAGTATTCCTTAGTTTTTAACTTAGTAGATTATATTCATTTTTTACTTTTAAACAAGCTTTGCACAAGTGAAATCAATCCTATTTTATTATGATATATCCTTCTCTTTATGTATTGTTGGATTCATTCTGTTATATTTTGTTGGGAATTTGTACATCTGTGTTCATGGGACATATTGGTCTACAGTTTTTTACTTGTAAAATCTTTATCAGGTTTTTGTATTACAGTAATGCTAGCTTCAAAGAATAATTCACAAATTTTTCTACAGCTTCTTTTGTTTGCAAGAGGTTGTGGAGGCTTCATATAATTTTTTCTTAAATGGTAGAATTCAATGGTAAACCACATGAAAGTGATCATTTTGTTTTTGGAAAATTATTAATCATTTTTCAATTTTTTATTTACATAAAGCAACATCTATTTCTACTTGTGTGAACTGTGGTACTTGGTGTCATTCTAGAAATTAGTCCATTTCACCTTAAATATCAAGGTTGTGTTTATGAAATTGCTCATAGTATTATTTTATTATCCTTACGTCTTTGTCATCAGTAGTGGTGACTGTCTTTTATTTCTGACATTATACTTGTGACTTCCTTTTTTCTTGTAATTTTTCTTGTGACAAAATACATATAACAAAATTATCCAATTTAACATTTTTAGTGCACAATTTAGTAACATTAATTCAATTTCACAATGTTCTACAACCATCACCACAATCTATTTATAAAGCGCTCCTAATGGATACTATGTAGTCATAAGCAATACTCCCCTGTATCCTCCTAACCTCAGTCCCTAGTAACCTCTAATCTACTTCTGTCTATATGAATTTGCCTATACTATATATTTGACATGTGAATCATAAATTATTTGTCCTTTTGCATCTGGTTTATTTCACTTAGCATAATGCTTTCAAGGTTAACCCATGATGTAGCATGTTCCAGAATATTGCTGTTTATATATAAATAATATTCAAGTGTGTAAATATATCACAATTCGGTTATCTATTCATCTGCTAGACAATTGCATAACTTCTACTTTTTGATTATTGTGAATAGGGCTGCTATGAACATTGGTGCACAAGTTTTTCTTTGAGTTTTTTCAATTCTTTTGAATATATACACTCTATTGGAATTGCTCTCACATGAAAATTTCATAGTTAGCTTTATGAGAAACTGCCAAATTATTTTCTATAGTGGATTCAGCATTTTACATTCCTAACTACAGTGCATAAAGGTTCCAATTTTGCCACATTCTCACAAACACTTATTTTTATTATAACTATCCTAGTAAATGTGAAGCAGTGTATCATGATGCCTTTGATTTGCATTTACCTAACGACTAGGGAGTTTGAACATGGCCATAGACTTAATGTTTATGTTTCCCACAAAATTCATATGTTAAATACGTAATCCCCAATATGATGGAATTTGAAAGTAGGGACCTATGGGAGGTTGTTAGGTCATGAGAGCACAGCCCTCATGAATGGAATTAATGGCCTTATAAATGAGACCCCAGAAAGCTCCTGTGCCCTTTTTACCATGTGAGGCACAGCAGGAAGACAACTGTCTATGGACCAGAAAGCATTCCACTACTAGACATTGAACTTGCCAGTGCCCTGACCTTGACTTTCCAACCTTCAGAACCATGAGAAACACATTTCTGCTGCTTATGACCTAACCAGTTCATAGCATTTTTTAGCAGTCTAAACTAACACAAACATTGTTTCATGTATTTTTTGACCAATTCCATATCCCCTTTGGAAAAATATCTATTCAAGCCATTTTCCATTTTTTTATTGGATCACCTTTTGTTATTGAGTTGTAGAGTTTTTTATATATATTCTAGATACATATATTCATGAATACTTTCTCTTATTCTCTAGGTTGTTTTTACACTTTGATAGTGTCTTTGATGAACAAGCTTTTAATTTTGATGCAGTCCATGTTATCTATTTTTTCATTCCTTTCTTGTGCTTTTGTTATGTCTAAGAATAAATTGCCAAATGAAGATTGACTGCTATGTTCCCTTCTAAGATGTTTATGGGTTTTTTATTATTATACTTAGATCATCAATCCATTTTGGGTTAATTCTGTGTGTTAGTGGTCCAATTTAATACTTTTACATGTGGAAATCCAGTTGTCCAAGCTTATTTATTTATTTTATTGATTATGCTATTACAGTTGTCCCATTTCCCCCCTTCATCCCCCTTCACCCTGTACACCCTCTCCCACCCACATTCTCCCCACTTTAGTTCATGTCCATGTGTCATATTTACAAGTTCTTGGCTTCTACATTTCCCATACTATTCTTACCCTCCCCCTGTCTATTTTCTACCTACCATCTGTGCTACTTATTCTCTGTACATTTTCCCCCTCTCTGCTCTTCCCAGTACCTTGTTGATAACCCTCCATGTGTTCTCCAGCTCTGTGCTTCTGTTCCTGTTCTAGTTGTTTGCTTAGTTTATTTTTGTTTTAGGTTTGGTTGTTAATTATTGTGAGTTTGCTGTCACTTTACTGTAAATGTTTTTTATCTTCTTTTTCCTAGATAAGTCCCTTTAACATTTCATATAATAAGGGCTTGATGATGATGAACTCCTTAAACTTGACCTTATCTGAGAAGCACTTTATCTGCCCTTCCATTCTAAATGAAGGTTTTGCTGGATAGAGCAATCTTGGATGTAGGTCCTTGCCTTTCATAACTGGGAATACTTCTTTGCAGCCCCTTCTTGCCTGCAAGGTCTCTTTTGAGAAATCAGCTGACACAAATTGTCTAATGGGAACTCCTTTGTAGGTAACTCTCTCATTTTTTCTTGCTGGTTTTAAGATTCTCTTTTTCTCTTTAATCTGGGTAGTGTAATTATGACTTTCCTTGGTGTGCTCCTCCTTGGGTCCAACTTCTTTGGGACTCTCTGAGCTTCCTGGACTTCCTGGAAGTCTATTTCCTTAGCCAAAATAGGGAAGTTCTCCTTTATTATTTTTTCAAATAACTTTTCCACTTGTTGCTCTTCCTCTTCTCCTTCTGGTACCCCTATAATTTGGATGGTGGAACGTTTAAAGATGTCCTGGAGGTTCCTAAGCCTCTCCTCATTTTTTTGAAGTCTTGTTTCTTCATTCTTTTGTTTGGTTGTTTCTTTCTTCCTTCTGGTCCACTCTATTGATTTGAGTCCCAGTTTTCTTCCCATCATTATTAGTTCCCTGTACATTTTTCTTTATTTAACTTAACATAGCCTTCATTTTTTCATCTAATTTGTGGCCAAATTCAGCCAATTCTGTGAGCATCCTGATTACCAGTGTTTTGAACTGTGCATCTGATAGGTTGCCTATCTCTTAGTTGCTTAATTGTATTTTTTTCTGGAGCTTTGATCTGTTCTTTTGTTTGGGCCATTTTTCTGTCTTGTCATGCCTGTTAAGTAGTGAGGGGTGGAGCCTTAGGTGTTCGCCCAAGTGGGTCAACCCAGTCGCTGGGTTGTGATGCTGTATGCGGGGAGGGGTCCGAGAGCGAACAATGGCACTTCTTCTGCTCTCTGACAGATTTCGGTCACTTCCCCAGCTTCCCCCAAGCAAATTGGGTCCTTATGGTGCTGATTCCCATGTGGGAGGGTTTGTGTATGTCCTGGGACCCTGTGGGTCTCTCCATTGAACTCTCCTGTGAGGCTGGGAGTCTCTCCTGGCACCTCAACCCCCACAGGTGTCGTCAATCGGTGTTTTGAGACTTTATTTCCCTGCACTGGGGCCCTGGGTTGAGCAGTCTGTCTTACTCCCCAGTTTCGCGTATGAATGTGGGACCACCTGGCCCACCAGCCACCTTGTGTGCTGCACCCCTCCACAATCCTCCACCTCTCTGGGTCCGCCAGCTGCTGCTTTGCATGCATGGGGTCTGCCAGCTGCCCTGCTTGGAGCCCTCTCTGACTGGGCTCCCCGACTCTGCCTCTGTTACCAGTCTGGATGAATGTGTCTACTAACTCCTTGGTTGTTGTATTTCCATACAGTTCAATTTTCTGTCAGTACTGTTGTTTTTTGTTTTGTTTTTAAATAGTTGTTGTCCTTATTTTGGTTGTGCGAGGAGGCACAGTGTATCTACCTATGCCTCCATCTTGGCTGGCAGTCAATCTTCATTTATTTATTTAAGAGACTGCTGTTTTTATCTTGAACTTCAGACCATGTTCAAAAGACCATTGGATATCAATGTATGGTTTATTTCTAGAGGTTCATACTTATGCCATTGAGCTCTACATCTATCCTTATGCTAGTAACACACTATTTTGATTACTGTAGCCTTGTATTAAGATTTGAGATCAGTCAATGTGTGTTCCAAGTTTTTCTTTCTTTTTCAAAATTGTTTTGGCTATTTGGGACCCTTGACAATTTCATTTTAAAGTTTTAAAGGTATTGGGTTGAATTTGTAGATCACTTCGGAGAATGCTGATATTTTAACACTGTTGTCTTCTTAACCATGAACACGGCATGCCTTTCCATTTATTTGTATCTTCTTTGATTTCCTTCAGGGATGTTTTATCATTTTTAATAAACACTCTTTCCCATCCTTGCTTAAATCTCTATCTTTTAATTGTTATATTTAGATTATTTATAGTTAAAATTATTATTGATTAATTTCAATTGATGTGAACAATTTTTGTAACTCTTCTATGTATTGCCAGAGGCTTCTTTTCTTCTTTCTCTGGTTTCAATTAAGCTTTTATGTGATTACAAATTATGTCCTTACTTGGCATATTATTTTTCTTTCTAAAAATGGAAAGTGTTGCCCTACAGTGTATGATACATATTATTAATTAATCTAACTCCACCTTTAATTTACATTATTACACTTCAAGTGTAGCGCAGGAAACTTATAACAACAAAATTTCATTTCCTTCCTCCCTTTTTTATGATATTGTTCCCCTTTACTTTGATTTTCCCTTACCAATACTCACCTGATATATCATTACTATTATTATTTCAACATTTGATTTTTAAATAAAGAATATGAAAAAATGTTTATTTTACTTTCATTTGTTCTTTCTCAGATGCTCTTTTTTAAAAATGTTGATCCAGGTCTGACTTAGATAATTTTCTTTCTTCCTGTAGAAAAGCTTTTAACAATTTCCTGAAAGGCATGTCTGCTTGCAATGAGTCCGTACATTTTTGTTAGCTTGAGAAAGTAATTTTTTTCACTTCTTTAAAAAATTATTACACTTGTTTTATGTTTAATGTTTACTTAAATATGTTTGATATATAATATATTGGTCATATTAGTTTCAGGTGTACAATATAGAGAGTCCGCATATTTATAACTTAGTGTGATCTACCTATTAATTCTAGTAATCATCTGTCAGCATGCAAATTTATCACAATATTATAGACTGTATTCTCCTTCCCCTTTTCACTGACTCTCTTTCAGTAACCATTCCATTGGCCTGTGTTTCTATGAGTCTGCTCTTGTTTTGTTTTTTCATTCATTTTGTTTTCTGTACATTTCACATATAAGTGAAACCATACAGTATTTACCTTTCTCTGCCTGACTTATTTCACTTAACATAACACATTCTAGACCCATCCATGTTGTCACAAATGGCAAGACTTCATTATCTTTACTGCTATTGAATTGTGTGTGTGACACATCTTGTCATCTTATTTATAAATGATAATTTATAAAAATATAGAATTTTAGTTTGGTGGAGTTATTTCTTCTTTTAACAATTTAAATATTTCATTTTGTTATCTTTTTGCTGGCATGGTTTCTGATAATTCTGCTCTAATTTTCATCTTTGTTCCTCCATAGATATTTTTTTACCTCTGGATTTTTGCAAGATTTTGTCCCTCTTTGGATTCTATGGTTTGAATATGATATGTCTAAGTGAGTTTTTATTTTGCTTTGTTTGGTATTTATTCTCCCTATTATTATTTGACCTCCCTCCATCTGTAGTTTCATTTTCTATCATTAATTTTAAAAAATTCTATACTATTGTTTTTACAAATACCTTTTTTGGTGGACATGCTATTTATTACTAAAATGCATTTTATGCTCTTTTCTTTTTCTTCTATTTTTATTTCTATTAAACATATTACATGTTTCAAAATTTCCCCCAAAATCTGGGATGTTCTGGGATTTTAAATTTTATTTTATTCCTTTTACTGTTTGCATTTCCATTTGGGAAGTTTCTGTAGATCTGGCCCCAAGGTCAGTGATTCTTTCTTTGGCTGCAGTTTACTAGTAAACTATATCAAAGTCATTTTTTTTTTTTTTACTTCTGGTGTTGTTATTTTCTAAAAATTCCCCTTTATTCTGTCTTTCCTCTTATTCATCTGCTCTTGCCAACTGGCTCCTTTTTCTGATAGAGTTCTTCAAAAAGTACGTACAGTCATTTCCAATTCCCTTCTGATAACTTCAAAATACCTGTAATATCTGAATCTTGCTTTGTCTCTTCAAACTGTGTTGTCCCTTGCCTCTGGATTTGCTTGTAAATTTTTGTTAAAAGCTGGACATCATGTATTGGGTAAAAAGACTTTCAGTGTGAGATTTTATGGGAAGTGGGGAAAAGTTTTGTTTAATATTTGTTGTAAGTATAGGTGTCAGAGACTTCAAATTCCCTCTAATGTCCTTATTTCTCCCCTCTGACTTTGACTTTTCCCAACTACCTCTCAGAGAACATGTGGTTTGCAGCTCTTTCATCTATGATTCACCAGTATTATACCAGAGTTCTGCTGATGTATGGTAGAGTGCAGGTACCACTGTCAGTTTATTTTAAATACATAAAATGAAAATAACAATACTAGCCACCTGATAGAGTAGTTGTGAGAATGAAATGAGAATTATGTGCAATGTATGTTAAACAGTATCTGGCACAGTGAAAGCTCTTGAATGTTACATATTGTTATTATTGTTATCACCATGATCATTTACTACTTGTACTGTGGGAACACTGCATCTGATAAACATGATGAGAACCCTCTTTAGCCACATTAAGAAACAGCTTTTTGAAGTTGATAAATATATTTGGCAAAGAACAATTTTGGATATTTTCTAATTGTGTGTATGGCTGTAATTACATCGAGTATTATACTTTATGGACTATATTTGATCAGCTTTACTCTTTTGTTCTTAATTGTCTTTCTCGGTTCATTATTCCTTTCTTCTTTCCTTCTTTTATTATTTATCTGTCAAATATTTATTGATTTTTCTAGTATGTACCAGCATTAAGGCAGACACTATGCTACGTCCTGAGAGTACAGTGAATAAAATATAACTCCCATTTCTGTAAAGTTCATATTTGAGAGGAATGTTAGATCAGAAGGCAAAAATAAGAATATAATGCCATAAATATTACCAAAGGCACTGTAAAGTGCCATAGGGATATACCTAAAGGAAAACTGATCATGCATGGCTTACTTAAAAAAAGTCTTCCCAGAGCATGAAGTAAATGGGAGCAGCTAGAGGTATGAAAGACTATTTGGTGTGTGGGTGTGTGTGTGTGTGTGTGTGTGTGTGTGTGTGCACATACCTCAGAAAGAGAAGTTTAGAATAGATGTGGGGAAAGGGAACTTTAAAGTCAAAGCTGATTCAAGTTTTCTAGTTTGGATAAATGGGCAGAGTATGAGTTAGAGAGGAATAGGAAAGAGATTAATGAAGACAACTTGAGAGAAAATACAATTGCATAATGAACGCCTGAACACAGGATAAGAACTTGTGATCTCGAATCCACATGACTGCAAAAGCACTAGAAATTGCAGAAGTTGAAAGTCCGTAAATACTTACAAATGTTGAGAATTATAAAAGCAAAAACACAAATGATTGAAAATCCACCTCCCTATAAGCCATTAGAAACATGGTCATTCCATTAGACCTCTTAACCCATTTTTATTTTAAACCTTTAGAAAAAAATAATAGCACAACATTCCCTTTTGATTTTGAGAAAGCATTTCAGGCTACTATTTGAAAATGTATTGCTGAATCTAATTGCCACTCATGCCTTAATATGTGTGTTGTTTTTTTTTTTTTTTTTCAATACACTTTACAGAACAAATACCTTTACCCCCCCCCCCGCAAGTAAAGCAAATCATTATATGGCAAGTGGCATTTCAATTACATAGCGCAATAAAAAACAGTATCAACTATCTAGAGAGGAAATTGAGCCTCAGCACTATTATGTTGTCACATACTTCCAGTTTAATGCTTTTTTAGTGACCACTCACTGAATGTAAACTACCTTCAGGAAAGTACTCATACTGTCTTTATGTATTGTATTGTTTCATGTCTGTGCTGAGTTTAGCCTTTTGAGAGAAAAGGTAGTCCCTTTCATGTTTTTGTCATATCTTCCTAAGTAGAGAAGAAATTGGAGCAGACAGCTTTAATAACTTTACATACAATAAGGAAACTAGGCACAGGCAGATTATAAAAAAGTAATCTAAAATTCAGCACTTTAAGTGGTAAGAGCTTGAAAATGACTAAGGTGTTATAGCTTAATAACATCTTTTGGAATCACATTTTGCACTGAAGGAGGAGGAGGAGGAGAATGGAAAATGCAACTTGTGATTTGTGGTACAGTATATTCCTCTTCTGAGGATAATCTGCTACTTGTTCATTATTACATACAGCTTGCTCAGAAGCAAGTCCAGGTTTAAATTAGCATTTGCAGATGGTTGCAATTCTAATCTACAGTAAGTGAAGTTAGTAATTAAAACCAATTTTGTTTGGTACTGTATGGTTGTGTGAACCATCTTCAGATGTTCAAATCTAACTATTAAAATAAGTTTAGAAAAAGAAAATTATTATTTTAATAATAAAAATATTATAAGCAACTTGAAAGCAAGTGCAATGTTTTAAAATTTTGTTTTCTTTTTGTGTATTTTACTGATAGAAATTATTTGAGGACAAGTAATAGATAAAATCCAAATTAAAATGTTCTGAGCCAAATATTTCTATTTTTTATGTTTGTAAACACAGTAAACATTTCATGTGAAACTTGAAAATAAAAGCAATTTCAACAATTTTGGTTCCTCTGCTCTGTTGTCATCATAGTTCAACTTTGTCCTTCCAATGTTATCATGACCTTAGACTAAGTAGAGTCAGGAGGGAAAGAAATAAGGAAAAATAAATATAAACTATTAGAATCATTAGGAAGGTAGGATTAAAGCTGCATAGCCACTCCATTGAAAGGATTCCTACCTCATTTACTGGATAAATCCATGCTTTTGATACGGAGTCTAATTGAGTTCTGTTTATATATTTAGGGACTACAATGCAATACTATTCAAAACCTTAGAGACAAGTAAATAGTGTTTCCTTGGAGAGGCAAACTGCAAAATCAGCACCTAATGGATCAGAACTGAGATAAGCAAAGTCACCTAAAGGAGAAAGAAATTGGCTGTCAGACCTTCGAGACCAGATTTTTTAGTGTTCTAAATATAAATTAACAAAGTAGAAACTTGTTTTTTTTTCTTCTATTCTTATGTTCAGTCCCAAATAGTCATCCTTTGGGAATTGACAGTAGCTGGTCTCCTCTAATGAGGGACACATTCAGCACAACCCTTCCTCAAATAAAATAGAAACAAACAGATTTGTCTTTCTGCATCAATAGGGATAATATTGTGAAAATATTAGTCTTTTTTTCTTTTTTTTTTTTTTTTACATAGGCCATACCTGAACTGAAGAATGGAAAAGAGCTTTAAGTGTGATAAGCTTGTTGTCTTCAGGTAAGAATCAAATTTTAAGGATGAGGATACAAAAGCCCTAGGTAATAATAACAATTATTAATATACATTTTTATGTATTGTATCCTTTTATTGATCTTATAAGATAATCACTGTTACCAGACCCATTTTACAAAGTGGGGACTGAAGAAGATAGAGGTTAAGTTGCTCAATGTAACGTAGCTTTTGAGTGATATAAACAGGATTTGAAATGAGGCATTCTGGCTATAGAGGTTGATGGAAATAACATTTTAAGATCTTGTAGTGTCCAAGGATATGAAGGTCTAGAAGTACCATTGGAAATAAGGTCAACACCAAGTCTTCCTGTTTGTCTTAAGAGAATCAGCAGACATCTTTGGACTACATAGCCAGAAACAAGTGTCAGTGTCAGTAGTGATCACAATTTTAATTAAGTTAAAGAGGTTTAAACAGGTTAAAGAAATATGTTGATTATTAAACAATGTTGTCAGCAACAAAATGGGGGCCCCAAGGCACACAGAATAAGATCCTAAGTAAAAGAGTTAGGGGCTCAAATGAAACAATAATTAAGTAGTATTGAGCTGAATTAAGAGAGCTACTAACTAGTTTATATTCAACCACATAACTAGATTTGTCAGCATTTCATTTTTTTTTAATTTGATGCATAGGATTGTAGATAGTTTCATATCACACTGAATTCCCTCTCTATATTTATGCTGATAAGTATGTTTAAATATATTTGCAACTATGAGATAGTACCTTTGTGAATAAGTTTCTCATGGCCCAGAAAGATTTATTTCTGTAGTTTTCATATATATAATTAGAAAGCAGCCATAAGAATGTGACTTTCATGTTTATTTTATTTTAATTTCCTTTATTTCTAAGATTATAATAAACTAAAATTAATTTTAGTAGAGGAAGCATAAAATCAAATATATGGTTGATATCTTTCAAACTTTGCTTAAAAGTTTCCTTCACATATGCTAATAATTAGACCTCAAGAATATGGATTTGCTTGATACCTTTTTGAAGGTAGCACCAGTCAACCCACAGCAATGTTTTGATCCTTATCATTGTAACATGGAATAAAATAAGTATAATTTATATGTTTATGTTCATTAGTCTGTTGCATCATTTAAACTTCCGAATTCAATTAAGAACATTCAGAATGATTTAATTGGAACTAGGTTTTTCAGTTTGCATTTTCTTGAAATATCAGATCATTTCTGCATATAGATCAAATAACATCATTTTATGTGATATTTTTCAAGTACATATTTCAAGTAAACACCCCTGTGCAGTAATATAAACTGTCATAAATTATATTTCTGAAAGTTGCATGAACAATATATCATTAAATACAGGCACACAAATAAGTAAAGTGCATGGCTTATTTATGTAATTATTCAGGAAATTCAACATTGGTTTCTAGTGCAATAAAAAAGGATGTTGCCAGAGGATATAAAGCACACTGATCCATCAGGAATGTTGCTTTAATCTGGAAGCAGCAATAATTTAAAAACTGAAGGTTGAGTCTCTTCATACATCTGCTAGTTAAGATCATTCACTTACTACTATATAGTTTACAGGCTTTGTTGTGATTTGGAGAATTATAATGCCCATAACAGACCTTCTTAATCCTCCCCTTTTTTATTTTTGTCTAAACAATACCAACAACAAGTTGTGGCATTCTCTTTTACATTTCTACCTGCCATTGGAAAGTGAAAAATGAGCCAGGGAATTGGAAGTTGGATTTTTTTTTCTCCCTGATGGATTCAAATGTAGGCTATATCAGACAAAATTAGAGAATATGCAGCATTTAAGGTTTTACTATGATAAATTACTGATTGAAAACTCCTTACCCATGGATAAGTAATTTCCTCATGAAAGAGCCAAGTTAATCCTTTCTATGTGCTAGCAAAAAATGTAAAGCACTTACTGAAAATAAACTGAGGTACTCTTTGGATCATTATGTAACCAGAACTTTGAAACTATATCAGAAGCTGCCACTACTGCAGTCATATGTCCTTTAATGATGCAATACATTCTAAGAAATGCATCTTTGGCAATTTTGTCATTGTATGAACATCATAAAGTGCACTAGTGCACTTACACAAACCTAGATGGCCTAGCCTACCACACACCTATGCCAAATGTTATAGGCTATTACTCCTAGACTACAAGACTGAACAGCACGATATCTACTGAATACTGTAGGCAAATGTAACACAGTGATAAATATTTGTATGTCTGAACACAGAAAAGGTACAGTAAAAATATAGAGTAAACGATAAAAATGGTACACTTGTACAAGTCAATTATGAATGGAGGTTAAAGGACTGAAGGTTGCTGTGGAAGAGTCAGTGAGTGAGTGGGGAGTGAATGTAAACACCGAGGGCATTACTGTATACTACTGTAGGCTTTATACACACTGTACACTTAGGCTACACTAAATTTATTTAAAATATTTTAAATTAATAATAAATTAATATTAGCTTATTGAAACTATTTTACTTTATAAACTTTTAAATTTTGTAAAATTTTTGGTTCTTTTGTAATAATGCTTATCTTAAAATATGAACACATTGTACAGCTGTACAAAAGATATTCTTTCCCTATATGCTTATACTGTAGGCCTTTTTCCTAATAAAAACATGTGTTTTCTTTCTTTGCAAACTTTTCAAATTTTTTGTTAGAAACCAAGACACAGCCCTTGACAGCATGGCTCAATTGGTTGAGAGTCGTCCTGCAAAGCCAAAGGTTGCTAGTTGGATTCCCAGTCAGTGAACACTCCTGGAATACGTGCCTGGTTCCCAGTTAGGGCGCATGCAGAAGGCAACCTATCAATGGTTTTCTCTCATATCAATGTATCTCTCCGCTCTTTCTTCCTACCTTTACCTGTCTCTAAAATAAATAAATATTTTTAAATGAAGACATGAACACACACTTCACCATAACCCTACAGAGGTTGAGGATCATCAGTATCCCTGTCTTCCACTCCACATCTTGTCCCAATGGAAGGTTATTTAGAGGCAATAATAAGCCTGAAGTTGCTATCTCCTGTGATAACAATGCCTTCTTCTAAAGTACCTCCTAAATGACCTCCCTGAGGCTCTCCTTAAGGAGATTTCACTTTTGTCAGAACTATGTCTGCAGTAGTTTACTTGGTTAGTTTATTTGTTTGTTTTCATCAGATATTTGCTTGTAAGCAGACAATATACCATGAACTTTTCAGTGTTGCAGTCCATGTTTTCAAACTTTTAAAGAGATTGTCGAGGTTTGCAAAAGCTTTGGCTAAAACCTTCACTGTAAATTTTCTTGGGGTGGATGTCTTTTTCTTCTCCAGTAGTTTCCTTTTCCCTTGCTTCTTCATCAGTTATGAGTTTTTGTTCCAATTCCAATAATTTTTCATTAGTTAGTTGTATAGGAACTACCACTAGGAACACACCTCAATGTCATCTTCATCTACACCCAGTTTAAAGTTGTTTCCCATCTCAAGCACAGCTTTATTGATTTTTACAACCTCCTCATCCTTGGTAAAGCCATTAAAGTTGTGGATGACCCCTGGCTGGTGTAGTTCAGATTTTTTTGTCATTGTCCCACAAAGCAAAAGGTCATTGTTTTTCTCTCTCATTGATGTTTCTTTCCCTCCCTTTCTCTCACCCTTTGCTTCTATTTAAAAATAAATTTAAATGTCCTAGCTGGTGTGGCATGGATTGAATGCCAGCCTGCAAACCAAAGGGTCACTGGTTCGATTCCCAGTCAGGTCACACGCCTGTGTTGCGGGCCAGGTCCCCAGTGGGGGGAATGGAAAAGACAACTACACATTGATGTTTCTCTCCCTCTCTTTCTCTCTCCCTTTCCTTCTCTAAAAATAAATAATAAAATATTTAAAAGAAAAAAATTAAAAATAATAATTTAAAGTAGTGAAAGAACATCTTCAGTGCCTCCTTCCAGATGCCACCCACACACTCCTTGGTTACATTGCCCCAAGCCCAGGTATGTTCACTGATACTGTCATAGAAATTGTAATCATTCCAGAATTGCATCAGTGTCTTCTTCAATTATAACAGTAACTTGGGCATAAGTTCTCCTTAAGAAGTAAGCCTTAAAAGCTTCTGTAACTTCTTGATCCATTGGCTGGATCAAAGACAAGGTATTTGGAAAAAGAAACACTACTTTGATATTGTGATAAAGATTACCAATGAAAGGAAGATGTTCATGAGTATTATCAACATTAAGCAAAATCTTGAAATGCGTGCCTTTCTCCAAAGAGTATTTCTGCATTTTGCTGGCATAACAATTCAGAAGGGCATATTGGAAGAGGAGCTGGGTCATCCATGGCATCTTACTGCTCCTGTAGTACACTGGCAGCGTGTGCACATTGATATTCCGGAAGGCCCTGAGGTTCTCTCTGTGCCAGATTACAAAAGGTTTCAATTTGCAGCCTGCAACATTGTCCCCAAGCAGGACTGTTACCCTGTCCTCAAAAGAATTGCAACCTGGCATTCGCTTGTCCTCCTTATGTATGAAATTCCTTTCAGGCATTTATTTTCAGAATAGGGAGTGTTTATCCATATTTAATATTTGTTCCACAGTAAACTTACCTAAAATTTCCAAACCTTCTTCAGCTTCCTTCATATCAGCACTTGCAGATTCACCACTTACTTTCACATTATGTAATGAAGAATGATTCTTGAAATTATATAAACCAATCAATATTTCTCTCTCAAATCAATGTTTCTCTCCCTCTCTTTCTCCATCCCTTGCCCTCTTTCTAAAAATAAACAAAAAATAATAATAATTTAAAGTCATGAATGATCCTCTTAACCACCTTCTTATAAATCAAAAGTGTACACTCTTTGTTGGTGAGGATGTAGAGAAAAGGGAACCCTCATGCACTGTTGGTGGGAATGCAGACTGGTGCAGCCACTGTGGAAAACAGTATGGAGGTTCTGCAAAAAACTAAAAATGGAACTGCCTTATCACCTAGGGATTTGAACTCTGGGAATATGTGTATATCCAAAGAGACCTAAAACCTGATTCTTAAAAAGATATATGTACCTTTATGTTTATTGCAGCTTTACTTACAATAGCTAAGTTATGAAAGCAACACAAGTGCCCATCAATACATTAGGGAATAAAATGTGGCAGTACATATATACAATGAAATATATATGTGGCCATATACAAAATAAAATATATGTATCATGAAAAATATATATTATGCCCTTTTACTCAGCCGTAAAAAAGAAATTGTACCATTTGTGACAGCATGGATGAACCTAGAGGTTACTATGCTAAGTGTAGTAAGTCATTCAAAGAAAGGCAAATACCATATAATTTTACTTATGTGTAGAATGTAATGAACAATATAAACAAACAAACAAAAAAATCAGAAACAGACTCATAGATACAGAAAAGAGACTAGACTACTGGTTGCTAGATGGTAGAAGGTTTGGAGGACTGGGTAAAAAAGGTAAAGGGATTGAGAAATACAGATTGATAGTTACAAAATAGTGATGGGGATGTAAACTACAGCTTATAAAAGAGTCAATAATATTGCAATAACTATGTATGGTGCCAGGTGGATACTGGAAATATCAAGGGGATCACTTTGTAAAATATGTGATTGTCTAACCACAATGCTGAACACTTGAAACTAATATAATATTGAATGTGAACTATAATTTGAAAAAAATTAAAAATGTAAAAAAAGTATACTCTAAACAAATAATAAAATGCATTCTGAATACCTAAAAGAGTAACATATTTATTTGTTGTTATTATCAAGCATTAAATATTGGACATAATTGTGGTATACTTTTATACAACTGGCAGTGCAGTAGGTTTGTTTACACCAGCATTACCACAAACACGTGAGTATTGTGTTGCATTATGACATTATGACTGCTATGACATCACTAGGCAGTAGGAATTTTTAACCCTATTTTATTTTATTGTGTTAGTTATATTTTATTGTTTATTTTATTAGAGTTGTCCCAATTCTTATCCCTTTGCCCTGCTACTCACCCCCAGATCCCTCAGGCAATCCCACACCATTGTCCAAGTCCATGGGTCATGCATATATGTTCTTTAGCTACTATATTGCCTATGCTGTACTTGCATCCCCATAATTATATTGTAACTACCAATTGATACTTTTTAATCTCTTCACCTTTTTCACCCATCAGCCACACTACATTCTATCTGGCAACCATCAAAACCTTCTCTGTATCTATAATTCCATTTATGTTTGCTCAATTGTTTGTTTTCTACAATCAATTGTTGATAGATATGTTTTCATTGCCATTTTATTATTCATATCTTTTATATTCATATAATTTTGATCTTCATATAATACTGATTTGGTGGGGAGGAACCCCTTTAGCTTTTTCTTATCTGGGAATCACTTTATCTATCCTTTGACTCTAAATTATAGCTGTGCTGGGTAATCTTGGTCATGAGTCCTTGCTTTTTATCACTTTGAATATTTCTTGCCAATCCCTTCTAGCCTGCAAAGTTTCTTTTGAGAAATAAGCTGACAGGCTTATGGGAGCAGCCTTGCAGGTAACTAACTGCTTTTCTTTTGCTGATTTTAAGATTCTTTGTCTTTAACCTTTGGCATTTCAATTATGATGTGTCTTGGTGTGGGCCTTTATGGGTTCTACTTGTTTAAGACTCTCTGTGCTTCCTAGACTTGTATAATTTATTTTGTTCACAAGTTAGGGAAGTTTTCTATCATTATTTTTTTACAAATAGGTTTCAATTTCTTTCTCTCTTTCTCTGTCTGGCACCCCCATGATGCAATTGCTGGTATACTTGAAGTCGTCCTGGAAGCTCCTTACACTATCCTCATTTTGGGGGGATTATCTGTTCTTGTTTCTCTGATTGGGCATTTTTTTGCTTCCTTATATTCCAAATTTATGATTATGATTCTTAGCTTCATCCATTGTACTCTTGATCCCTGTAAATTGTTCTTTATTTCACTTAGTGTATCTTTCATTTCTGACTGGATCTCTTTTATGCTGTTGAAGTACCCAATGAGTTCCTTAAGCATCCTGATAACCAGTGTTTTGAACTCTGCATCTAGTAGATTGCTTGTCTATAGGAGACCATTCTGCATGGTGTGGGCCCAGCTCCCACTCAGAAAGGCCAGTGGAAAGCAAGGTCCGATGCACAGGACCCACGCCCATGGATAGGTTCTCCCATGGGGAATCAGGCCTGCATTGTACCTAGACTACTATGAGACTTGCTTTTACTAAAATGCCCTCATCCTGAATTGAGGCAGCAAGTGCTTACTGTAAATTTCTAAAGTCTGTGCTAAACTTCCCAAGTATGGAGTGTGACGGGTTCAACCACTTTTCCCCTTGGTCTGCAACATCCTTCTCTTTGAAGTAATTAGCAACATCCTCTCCTTTGTTTTCTGTAAAAGGTAACCACCTAAAGTGAACCTGTGCATAGTAAATGAGGACCATCCTCAATGTAATGTACCCAGAAAAACAATAAAAGCCTGTCAGAGCAAGAGTCTGCATGCTCTCCCCTTGAGAGAGTGGCTGTGACCCCACAAGTGATGCGGGGTCTGCATCACTTCTCTTCATTTTACTTATTTCTTTTTCTGAAGTTTTGATCTGTTCTTTCACTTGGGCCATGTTTCTTTGTCTTCTCATTTTGGCAGCCTCTCTGTGTTTGTTTCTGTGTATTAGGTAGAGCTGCTTTGACTCTGTCTTGGTAGTATGGCCTAATGTAGTAGGTGTCCTATGTGATCCAGTGGTATGCCCCCCATTACCCAAGAAGAGTACTCAAAGTGTGCCTACCATGTGGGTTATGTTCACCCTCCTCTTGTAGTTGAACCTTGATTGCATGTCCAAGGTCAGCCATTGTATGTGTTATTTGGGTCCAGCCAGCATAAGCTACAAAGCAGTCTGCAGATGGCTGCTACTTGTGATAGGCTTGGAGGTGCTCAGGTGAAGCCAAGCTGTGAAACAAGTCCACCTGCTTCAACTGCCAATCCTAGGGCCACTTATTGGGAGGTGTGGGGCTTGCTGAGGCCAGATACTACTTGTTTGAGACAATTTAGGAAAACCTGAAGCATGAGCCACACAAGCCATTTATATGGAAAAGCCACAGGAAACAGCCTGGCTGGACCTGCAAGTTGGACATGGTGGGGCCTTAGGGAATGAGCAAGGTGGGGATAACAGTGTCAGGTTGATGGAATCTCAGATATGGCCCCTACCTGCTAGCTGGCTCTTTGGAGGGAGGGCTCAAACAAGGAATGGTGGTCTCTGCCAACATTTCGCTCTGGGAGGAAGCTTTCCCTAACTATTGCCCTGATGGTAGACAGTTCACTTCCTCCCTGTATTTCTTTAGTGCCTTTCAAGCTGCTGTCTACACACTGGACCTCAAAGAGAGCTAGTCTGAATAAATCTGTATGCAATCAGTTAAGAGGAACTGCCTGGAACTCCAGTAGTTTCTGTTTTCTCCTGGCCCCTCTCCCATCTGGCAACTATCAAAATGTTCTCTGTATCTACGATTCTGTTTCTGTTCCATGACTGCATCCATCCTACCAGTCTCAATGTGGTTTCTTCTTTAATTTTATAGTTGTCAGACTTACATTCAGCTCAATTTCTAGGGGTTCTGAATGATGGTTATTCTTGTTGTAATTTTGGTGTGGTTGTGCAAGGAGGGAAGCCGTATTTAGCTATGCCACTATCTTGACCAGAAGTTTAACTCTATTTTAACCTATGGGATCACTGTTTTATATGTGGTCTGTTGTTGACTGAGAGGTCATGATGTGGCACATGACTGTACCCTATTTAACTGTTATACTGTGTGTGTTTTTATGATGCAGAGTTTAGCTGCTTACAGACTTCAGTTTTATAATTTTATAATTTATAAGGACTCTGTCTAAGGCACACACCTGTACAGTGCTTGAGCAAAGACATTATCTTGGTACTTCTACAAAGAAACAAATATTTTCTTACATCTTATTTAAACATATGCATGCTCTTTCTACCTTTGTTTGGAAAATAATATGGCATAGATTTAGGTTTTATCATGTTTCAAAAACATTCCAAAGATCACTGCATATATCTCTGAAGACTATGGCTTATCATACACGAGTGTTTTTCTATTTATATTCAAAATGAAATAGTAAAATAGTAAAACAAGTGTTTTTTTCTATTTATATTCAAATAGAATAGTAAAATAAGTAAAAATAGTAAAATATCAATCAATAAAGGCCAAGTAATTTGGCCATTGTAGAAATGATTTATTATAATATTGAATGAGTGGAGATTCCATGAGCAGAAATTCTATTTGTTTACCACTACTTCAAAATTTCAGGTCAATCATGCCACTATCTATGTCAAAATTATTTTTAAGATTGTATAATGATGGCTAAAGATAACCACAGAAACTTGAGTTTTCTCAAATATAAAACTAAAACATATTTGATAGAAAACTTTTAACATCAATCCTAGAACAGCAAAATAGTAAAATCCTGCATTTCAAGTGAATCTAAATAATTTAACATCTGTTTTTATTAAAAGAATAGCAGTTACTAAAAGGCAAGGGTTATGTCATACAATTTTGTAGTCACCAAAGAAACTAGTAAACAGCAACTGAATTTTAAACAAGAATGTTCTACAAGTAAAGCTAAAAGTTTACTGCATTAAAAATATAACTACCTTATGACCAAGCAAACCCACTTCTGAGTATTTATCCAAAGAAATAGCTAACATAAGGAAACAACCCAAGTGCCCATCAATAGACAAGTGAATAAAAAAGCTGTGGCACATATATACAATGGAATGTTATATGGTCATTAAAAAAATGAAATTTTACCATTTGTGACAACATGGATAGACCTAAAGGGTATTATGCTAAATAAGTCAGTCAGAGAAGACAAATACCATATGACTTCACTTGTTTGTGGGATTTAAAGAACAATATAAACAATCAAACAAAAATAAAACAGACTCATAGATACAGAGAACAGACTGATGGTTGCCAGATGGGTAGAAGGGTGGGAAAATAGGTGTAAATGTGAATGGATTGAGAAGCACAGATTAGTAATTACAATATAGACATGGGCATGTAAAATAGATCATAAGAAATAAAGTCAATAATATTGCAATAACTATATATGGTAACAGGTGGATATTAGACATGAAGAATATCACTTCTTAAATTATACAAATGTCTAACCACTATTCTGTACATCTGAAACTAATATAAAATAATATTGAATGTCAAATATAATTGAAAAAATTTACTGCACATAAGTTCACATATTTCACTTACTTTATACCAAAATGTACGTGCCATGCTGTGCCAAAATGAGGACAGCTAAGTTTTGGAGAGCATAAATATCCTTTTACCACTCAATATAGTCAAAATGTCAGGCATAGTTCAAGATGAAATGGTATCATTGAAGTCAGTTTTTAATTAGTAGTAAAATTTTCCCTCTCGCACTAATAAGTCATATTCAACTAAAGCAAGGTGTCCCATGAATTGTATGTGTGCTGTTCAAAAGGTGATATTCCAGGAAGTCTTCTCATTCTATTTCATTCATGAAAGTTTCATTGATGAGTACTACTGGCGGCTGAATAACAAAATTTGGAATAAACATTGTATTGTGTGTGTGTGTGTGTGTGTGTGTGTGTGTGGAAAGAAGTGAGAAAGACAGAGAAGAGAGGACATTTTTCAGGCAAGCAATTTATTACAATATTAGCTTGTATAATGATAAAATATCTTCTATCTCTTTAACATATATTTTCTATTCTATTTTTTCAACTTTTGAGTAGTAAAAATAGAATGAATTAAAGGAAATATGAAATAACTTTAAAGACTTGACAAGTACAAAAATTGTTTCTCATACTTCCTTATGTAGACAAAGTTATTGAAACTACAGTTGAAGAACTTTGTTAATCCTAGGAAACATGTATTGTCTTGTGTTCCTATATTTTTTAAAGATTTTATTTATTTCTTTTTCCATTTTGATTTTAATTGTTGATCTTGTACAGTTTTCTGTCTTTTACTACCACCCCAACCCACCACCCCAGCTCTCCCCACCTCCCTCCCATTTCCACCCCCCATAGTTTTTGTCCATGTGTCCTTTATACTTGTTCCTGTAAACCCTTCCCCTTTATTTATTTATTTTTACACAGAGAGAAAGGGAGGGAGAAAGAAAAGAAAAGAAACATCCATGTGTGGTTGCTTCTCATGTGCATCCCTCCCCATTGGGGACCTGGCCTGCAACCCAGACATGCACTCTGACTGGGAACCAAACCAGTGACCCTTTGGTTCACAGGCCAATACTCAGTCCATTGAGTCACATCAGCCAGGGCATGTTCCCATATTTTTAATAAATACATTATATACTTAAGTATACAGTCCCAATAAAGTCTGAACACATAAATGAAATACATAGTTGACTGATACCACATTATGGTATATGATAAGTTCAATGACATTAAACAGTGTATTCAATGTGATTCCCCCCATTAATAATGCCTAGATCAATGTATTGTGCAAAATTACAGTGGATGCTGTACATGAATTCATTTTCATTGGTCTCAGTATATATATTCATGATGTACTTCCTTGGCATGATTTACCTCTCTGATTCCTGTGCCATTATACACCCTGGAAGAAATAACTAAGTAGATGCTATTGATTTAAAACAATAATAATATTGGAGTGACGACAGGGGTGTGACACTGTGAGAGATCCCTTTTGTCTCTTCCCTTGAGCATTCAACAATTTGGCCCTAGCCAGTGTGGCTGAGTTGGTTGGGTATTGTCCTGCAAACCAAAATATCATCAGTTCAATTCCAGGTTAGGGCACATGCTGACGGGGATTTGGTCCCCAGTTGGAGCACACACAGGATACAACTAATTGATGTTTTTCTCTCACATTGATGTTTCTCTCCCTCTCTTTCTCCCTCCCTTCCCTTGTCTCAAAAGGAAGGAAGGAAGGAAGGAAGGAAGGAAGGAAGGAAGGAAGGAAGGAAGGAAGGAAGGAAGGAAGGGAGGGAGGAAGGAAAGGAAAGAAAGGGAGGAAAGGAAGGGAGGAACTGAAGAAGGAAATGAAAGAAAATTCAACACTTTGAACAGTTATCACAGCAAAGGACTCCCTGCTCAAAGCACAGGTATACCTGAGAGATCCACACATTGAAGCATCTAAAGCTGGGCAAGGAGACACAAATGGGAAAGGCAAGAAAGGCTTAAATGAGCCACAGATGCAGCCCAGCAGCCAGGAGCTTATGGCAGGGCACAGGAAGGAGAGAGGAAAAATCAGGTTGTGACTGATGCTCCCCTCATCCAGGAGGAGCAAAACAACTTGATGGGCATTCCAACAGAAGTGGACAGCAAAAGCCATGGCTGAGGCCAGAGGTCTGGGCAAGGAAACAGTACTGGGTTACAGTCACAGCTGTCCAGTGGTCAGAATTCCAGACCGAAAAACAAAGCCATGAAGCTCCACCATGGCAGAGCTGCCCAGAATGTGCTTCCTTTTGCCCTTGGAGTTTGACTGTAGAGCATATTAGCTGCAAACCTGAGAACTACTACTAAAAAATCACTACATCCCCCTGAACAAAGGACAAAGAACAAATTTTCAAGGCAATCAAGGAAAAGAAGTAAGTAACCTATAAAGGAGAGCATATTAAGTTATTATTGACTTCTCAACAGAAACTCTATAAGCCAGAAGTGAATGGAACATGATATTCAAACTGTTGAAAGAGAGAAATTACAAGCCAACAATAGTATATAGAAGCCAGCAAATTTATCCTTTAAATATGAAGGAGGAATAAAGGCTTTTCCAGACATACTGAAGCTGTGGGAATTTATCACCAGAAGACCTCCATTGAAAGGAAACTGCATGGGGTTTTTCTATCTGAAAAAAAGTCACAAACATATGAGGAAGATGACCAACAAACCTACATCATAAACAGATAATTTGTGACAACAAAAACATAATGGGAGGAGGATAAAAATCTGAATTTTCAAAAGAAGATGGAGATAAGATGCATTCAAAAGAAAAAGGACTTCTGTATACATGAAAATTTCTTTTTTTATAATCTTAATGGCAACCAGATACAAATAACGCAAAACTGAGACACAGAGCTTTAAAAAGGAAGAAAAAGAAGAAAGAAGAATGGAATACCACCAAACAAAAACAACATAAAAAATAATGAAGGGAAACATTAATGGAAGGCACAGAGCTATCAGAAAAGAAAATATAAAGTGACTATAGAAAATCCTGGTCATGTTGTGGCTTTCTTTATCAAGCACCTATACAACAGCACACAAGACAGGGTAGGGGTTGAGACTCTCAGCCAGCCAGAGGGGAGAACTCCCCCCGCCTTGAAAAGTGAGCCAACAACAATCAAAATGCAAATACAACAGGAGAGCCCTCATAAACTGCATAAAGGGTGTCTGTGGAGAATCTAGCTCAGGGGGTCAAGGAAACTGCACCGCTGAGTCCCATAGGTCTCCTGCCGCAGAAGGTCACCCCATGAAGACAGGGAGTCAACAATAAGTCTAATATGTAGAAACAAACAAGCAGATAAGTCTAATATGTAGAAACAAACGAAAAGAATCAGCTAAAATAGGGAGATGAAAAAAAAAAACAAATTGAAAGGAAAGGAGAAATCCCCAGAAAAAGAGCTAAAAGAAATTGAGTCAAGCAACTAATCAGACATAGAGTTCAATGTAATGGTTATAAGGATGCTCAAGGAACTTAGAACTGGAAGAAACTGTGTAGGAACAGCAAAGAACTCAGTGGAAATTACATCGGTATGAAAAAGACACAGAAATTATGAATAAGAACCAGGTGGAAATGAAGAATACAAGAAGAAGAAACAAAAGGCATCAAACTGGAAAAGATGAATTAAAACTATCATTATCTGCAGATGACATGATTGTGTACATAGAAAACTCCATAGGCTCCAACAAAAACCTCCTCAACATAATAAGTGAATTAGGCAAAGTAGCAGGAACAAAATCAATATTCAGAAACTGATGGTGGTATATACACCCACAGTGAACTATCAGAAAGAGAAACTAAGAAAACAATACCATTAGTATAGTAACAACAAAAAATAAAGTATCTAGGAATAAATTTAACCAAGGAGGTAAAAGACCTGCACTCAGAAAACTATAGAACACTGAAGAAAGAAATTAAGGAAGACACAAATAAATGGAAGCATATACTGTGTTCATAGATTGGAAGAATTAACATCATTAAAATGTCCATACTACCCAAAGCAATCTACAGATTCAACACTATTCCTATTAAAATACCAATGGCATATATAGCAAATAAGGAACAACCATTCCAAAAAGTTATATGGAACCAAAAAAGACTCTGAATAGTCTCAGCAATCTTAAGAAACAAAAACAAAATAGGAGGGATCAAATACCTGATATCAAACTATACTGCAAGGCCACTGTAATCAAACAGTCTGGTATGGGCATAAGAACAGACACATGGACCAGTGGAACAGAATAGAGAACCCAGAAATAAGCCCACATCTTTATCGTCAATTGACAAAGGAGACAAGAGCATACAATGGAATAAAGAGGTCTCTTCAATAAATGGTGTTGGGAGAACTGCACTTGTACATGCAAAGAAATAAAATGAGACCACCATCTTATACTACACACCAGAATAAACACAAAATGGATAAAAGACAAATGTAAGTCATTATGTCATAAAAACAGTAGAGGAAAACATAAGCAGTACAATTTTAGATATCCCACATAGCAATACTGTTGCCTATATATCTCTTTAGACAAGTGAAATAAAAGAAAAATAAACAAATGGGACTATATCTAATTTAAAAGCTTCTGAACATCTAAAGAGACTATGGTCATTATGAAAACGGAACATACTGTATGGGAGAACATATTCACCAATGTGTTATATATATTCAAAATTATAGACTTTTATGCAGGCCAACAATTCCTGGGTCACATCAGTCTGTAAGTAACCAGTTGCTACTCCCATGTCAATTAACAACTCAATAGGTTGTTTCATTTTCCAAGACCTTCACCAGAGGTCTTTGTTCTGTGTTTTACTGTGTTGCTTTTAAGCTGTTCCATGGTATATAACCTTATCTGGGTGTGTTGTGCATTACTTACCTAAGACTGGCATATTTGGCAGAAAATAGGGGGGAAAAGAAACACTAACATGTGGTCAAGTGGAACTTCTATGCTTTGACACTCTTGTTCCTAACTCCTAGTTTTCTCTCTTCAATATTACCTAAAAGGGGAAATAAGATCTCAACTACTAACCAAACATTGTCACATCAGGAGAAATTCTAGAACAAGCACCAGAACCTCACTAACAATTTTCCTAGACCACTGAACTTCTCCACATTTTCTCTGAATTACATGAATATATTGTATTAACTCAATTTTAGTAGATGCCTATAGAAGCAAACCATTTGCAAATAACCTTCAGAAAAGAACTCTGCTTGTTTGCAAAATATAACCAGAGACATTGAAATAAAGAACCAAATGACAGTAACCATAGGGGGGAGAGGGGTAATGGGGGAAAATAGGAGAAGAGCCATCAAGGAACGTGTATAAAGGACCCATTGACAAAGCCAAAGGGGGTGGGATAGAGGGTGGGAGGCAGACATGGGTGGCATGGGGGGCATGGTGGGTGGGAAATGGAGACAACTGTACTTGAACAACAATAAAAAAAATAAAAAGAGAGTTGAAAAAATATTTCATGCAAAAAAAAAAAGAAAAGAACTCTGCTTTTAATTTCAAAAAATTTAATGGAATTCTGATTTTCATTGCATATGCAAAATTCACTGTTGAACACTTCAGAATTGAGACCTTTAATAGATGTTGTTTGGGATCACTTTTGGTACACAAAACTAGAATTTCAAAGAGAACCCATACATACTACATAGTAATAAGAGGGGAAGAAAAGTAGAAAGTAAATTTCTACTTCAGATGTCAAAGAATTTGGAGATAAGAGATGTTTGTGAGTTCATCAAGCACTTCTTGGATATTTAGTATATGTCAGCCACTCAGGTAGCTATTAGGGATGCAGATATTAATACAATACAGTCCTCACTTGTTTGGGATAACTCACAATTAAATGAGCAGGAGACAAATATGTAAACAGATCACACAGTACATCATGGCAATTAACAAAACACAGTTCCAATTAGAAACAGTTACTGAAACAGCTACCTTGAAGTGTTGAAATTCAAAAAAAAAAAAAAAAAAACCAAAACACTTAAATTCAAAGAAATTATTATGCAAAGTAATCAATACTTGATTTTTCTTAAATCATATAAGAATTATCTAGGTAATAAAAGAAAATGATATGTACAAACTGTCCAGGAGTTCAAGCAATGATGAGAAGTTCAGTATGGTTTAAGGTACATGTTGCCTGGGGGTCTGTGGTAGATGATATGAGCCCAAGGTTATGTTAAAAGCAGATTGTGTGTGGCCTTAGAAGCCAAACTAAGGAATTTAGAAGTTGTCTTAAAGGCAATGAGGAATTCAAAGTAGGTTTATTTTTCAGTAAAGCATTGTTAAAATGTAATTTATGTTTTAGAAAGATAATCATAAGGCTTAGAGTTAAAGAAAGCCTGGAAAAGATACTGACTAGAGACAAAGACTCGTTTGCACTTAATCAATTGTTGTCTGATAAGCAAATGAAGATACCCAGTTAAATTAAATTTACACAAACAATGGATTTTCCTTATTATAAATATGTCCCATGCAATATTTTGAGACATACTAAAAATGATTTATTGCTTATCTAAAATTCAAATTTAACTTAGCATCCTATATTTTATCTGCCAACTATAATATATTCTGAGGCAAAAAGAAATAATGAGAACCTTAAGAATGGTGCTGGAGTGTACAGATTTAAGAGATACAGGAGATGGAACTGACTGGATTTAGTGACCAGCTACATATTGACAGTTTAGGGGGTTAAAAAGAGTCATGGGTGACTTCTAGGTTTCTAACCCAAGAGATCTATTTGGGGATGGAATAAGTTTTTGGTATAGAAATGGAATTTAAATTTGAATGTGTTGGTTTTAAACTAAAAGAAAGATGTCCTAAGACTTTATCTTTCCCACATTATTCGCAATAAATATTATTTATTTTATTATGAGCTGTGATAAGATATGGTTAAATGATATTTCTAGAAACTCTAAGAGAAACTTGTAGTGGTATATGGTTATAAAGGAACCATTTGCACAGTAAGGACATTTTTTCCTTAGATATTACGTATTTTGGATGGCTTTGAGAAAGGCGATGGAGATCATCAGCCCAGCCACTGCAAATGTATTGGTTAATTTGTTGTGTTGTTTTAATTGCCTTACTTGGAAAACACCACCACCTTAAGAATACTGTCCATATCAATTATTTTTTAAAAGTTTGTCTTGGTTCATTAAATGCAAAACTTAGGAAGCAGAGTCATAACACTTGTACATCTAATGACTTTACCTAATTCAGCCTGTTTATATTTTCCAGGGAGACTCCCAACCTCCTCTTCTTAACTATCTTTCTCAAAGTTTACCCATGGATGCTATAGAATATGATTATCTGAAATGTAAAACTTTGGAGATATCAAGAAAAATTTTTAAAAAGAATTTCATCCAATTTTATAATATAATAGGAATAACTTTTAAGCAGAGAATTGATCCTAAGTTTATGAAATCCCTTGACACATATTTTTCTGCAAAAACTACCCTCTTGCATTTTTATTATTTTAAAATTTGTTGTCTATTTCCAAAACATTAGCTCAGAGCAAGTAGCTGGCAACCACTGGGCCTGCGATTTCTCCTCATTTAAATAAGTAAACATAAGTAAACATAAAGCCGGACATTGGACATCACTTACCACATACTGGAGATAAGCATTTCTAGTCACTAGTTATACAGATAATGACAGTTATATTAGATCATTAGCATTTTCAACAGGGATCTGTTGGTTCATAAACCTGAAAATTAACCAAAATGTCCATATCATATAAATGGACAGACGACTCCATTAAAGACATACTCTAGTTACACTAGTGCTTCTTATAATGAGCTTGGGTCTTCATAATGCCTGTGCCCTCGTTTAAACAATTAGCACAGACTTAAAGTTCATTGCTTGAACTTGAGCATTTCAACAAATACTAATTTATACACCACATTACACAGATTTATTTCTGAATGTACAATACTGGGAAAACATTGCTGCTTATTTTCATTTAATTAACAATGAAGGATAAATGACATGAGCAAAGAAATATCAGCCGAAGGGGACCAAGTATGTTTGTTGCAGATCACCTCATTAGCTTGTTTCCAAAGTATGTTCACCAAAGTGAAAAGCAACCATGTGACTAGATGGGTGACAAAACATCTGTTGTATTAGCTCCAATAAGGCTGCTGGGAGTGGGTAAGGAGAAATTGTGTTCTCATTTACTCAGTTAACTGGAAAATAGAGAGATAGTCTGTCATTTGTGGTCTTTTTCCAACCTGGCTTGCTGTTTCTCCATTAGTAATATAACAACAACAACCACTTAGAAGGGAAGGGTTGCCATTTAAAGTTCTGTGCTTTTTTGTGAGTAAATGATTTTAATCTGTTTTGTAATGAGTGTGAATTGCATAGCTGCAAATTGTCAAAAAAGCAAATGTCCCTGTTCTTGAAAAAGCATATCCAGGACTGAAAGTACTTTTTTATCTCTGGAGTAAATATTTCAATAATTTTAGAAGACAGATCCTTTGTATAAATACCAGCCTACTTGTTCCAGCTATGAGTGAATGATGAAAATTAAAAGAGCTAAGCACATAGTTTTCACACTATTGTCCAAATTCACAAATGAGGGAGACTGTATTTTGTTATTGAGAAGCATTTCAAATAGTTATTTATGCCATCGTATACTACCAAGATAGAGTATGATTTTGCCATGGAAAAGTTGACTCCTCATTAAGGTACCTACCTTAATAATTTGACAATGTGGAAAATCACACATGCACACATTTTTTATGTATGTGTGAGACTAAATAAATAAATATCGTTTTAGATGGACAAAAATTACCATTACTTTTAAAAGAAGAAACTTTTCCATTTGCTGTTTATGCGTTGGTAAATCATACACTTAATGCTTTAAGGGGTCTATCATACCTGGCAAGGCACTATTCCTTTGAGAGACTAAACTCTGTGTTTCCAAATGATCAGAAAACATCATTGATGGAGGTTTCTTCTGTATTCCCTCTCTGGTGTCAGTATCACTCTGCCAAGATGTGGAAAACTTGGAACTGGTAAATGATTTAGTAGATAGAAGGACACTATTAACTTCAATGCATTGTGAAACAAAACTCTTATTTCCATATTTTAGCTAAACAACTAACTCTAACAGGGTATATAGGCATATCTTGTCCTTAAGTGTAAGCAAAGTATACTATTATTTTATAATTTTGAAAGTGATCCCAAGAAAATTGTTATTCACTTCAGAATGTAACAATTGATTATATATCTAACACCTATAGTATAAACAAGTTGGTTTTTCAAATTTCTATGTAATAGTAACAGTAATGCACCTTCCCTCTACCCTCTACCTTTATGATTGAACAGAAACTGATAGCCTAATACCTTGCCTGCCCAACCTTTTCTATCTGTTCTTTTCTACTCTCAGGCAAATTCTAAGACACTTTTATAAAAATACAACTTAAAATATGTTCTTTTTTATTGCATTTTTAAAAATTTTTTACTGTTTTTCAATTATAGTTGTCCCCATTTTCCCCTCATCATTACATTGTGTGTGTGTTTGTGTGTGTGAATCACATTTATACTCATATGAACTGACTTTCTAATATGTTATTATTTACATTCATTCTCTTACTTTGAACTGTAAATGTTTCTTGAATTTCACCAGGGTTACCTGTATTCACAAAATAAATCAACCAGCATTCATTCAATATCTTGGGATTTATCCAGCATTAGGTTTAGTGCTGTGAGGGATAAATAAATCATTTTTACTATAAATGTATAACACAAAACAGACAGCAGTTGAGATTACTGATGTTGGTTGATTCTTTAAATGGTGTCTTCAGGGTAGGTTTTATTGAGAAAGTAAATTTTAACAAAAACTTGAATTAGTAAGGAGGTCAGCCTTACACTGTCTGTGAGGAGAGTATCCTAGGCAGAGGAAACAGCCCATGCAAAGACCCTTAAGGCAGAAATATGACTGACTTACTCCAGATAGCAAGGAGACCCATGTGCCTGGAGTGGAGTGAGCAAGGGAGAGTGTAATGGGTGATGAGGTCAGAGTTCACAGTGGTGAGCTTCCAGAGGGCCTTATAAACTATTTGCCCCAGAGTTGCAAGTAATGAGGCATGAAGTATTCAGACCAA
The DNA here is from genome assembly GCA_039655065.1 of Glossophaga mutica. NCBI lineage: Eukaryota > Metazoa > Chordata > Mammalia > Chiroptera > Phyllostomidae > Glossophaga > Glossophaga mutica. The sequence continues at coordinate 31,239,483 of CM077318.1, forward strand.
ATCAACCTAGATCAGTGTATTCAAAGGGAGGAAATGCCCTGATTACCTTGTACTACCTTATGATTTCTGTCCTTGGATATATGGATGGAGTCAGCTTCCTAAGAACAACATGAATTCCCAGATGACTTAAAAAGAATAATAGATGTTGCTAAAACAGTCATAAAGTATCCACTAAATGGTTGGGAGATTTTAAAATATTTACAGGAAATTGTTTTTAAAATGTATTTAAAAATAAGGTCTCATATTTATCAAAACAAATGTTATCCATCAGCCCCAGCTTTGTGTCAACTGCAAAATAGCCCAATCTTTAATAAAGAAATGTCCTTTAGCTATAAAACTACCCTTTCAAGACAGTGGTGTGGCTCTTTTCCTGATAGTCATTTCTATACCCTCTCTAGATTCACTGACCAAATAATAATGTGTAGCTGGATAATTGAATTGAAGAGAGGATGCTTTGTATTCTACATGTCCATAATGAAATGAATGACCTGAATTTTTTACTCCTTTCATATTTTGGCAAAAGATACTAAGATAATTGTGTGAGTTTTTTAACTATTAAAATATACCATCAATCCTTATTGACGATGTATAGCCATGGTATTTTAATTTTCTTAATAGAGAAGCTCCAGTAAACATTAGCAAAGGAAATACAGGACATGCACTCTGCCTTCATGTACAGCATAGTCCATTTGTAGAAAACACTAAAAAATGATAAGAAACTACTATAAAACAAAATGTGTTAGATTAAGGTTGGTAAAATAGAGGAGAATATAAGTAATGATGAGATCATAATGCCTATCTGGCTTCAAATGTGTCCCATAGATAAATGTGCTTGCCTCCTCCCACTTACAGTTCTTACTTAAAGCAGAACACATATGACTTAAGTAGTATTCAAGGAAGATGTAGTTATTGGTTGTGCTTATTTTAACTTTGAAGACCAAAATCTTTTCTAATTAGGGTGAAAATTACCTCATTTTGGATTCCTCCCAACAGTTGCCTGGAAATCATCCCACAATTATTTAACAGGAAAGAAATGGCACTCGTGTTGACTTTTCTTCAAGGAAGACATAAATATACGTCACTGCCAAGGTTGACTCTTCATGTATAACCTGCTTTATTTTGATTTATACACATGTAGTAGAAAAACAAATTAGAGTTAAAGGCCTCAGAAATCTAGGAAAGGTCAGGCAGTGCGAAATGTTACTTCATTTGTCTTCTGCTGTATGTTTATAAATCAGAAGAAAGGTCGTTAAGGCACTTAAGATGGTAAGTGGGATAAGTAATGAACAAACAAAAAGTAACAAATGATCAGTGAACTTCTCATGTAAACTTGAATAATTATATCACAACTGTCAATCCAATATATTGTTTTATTGCAGTATTATCTTTGGAAAACATGTCCCAGTGCTAAATGCCCAGTTTATGATTGTTCACACTAGATGTGGGTCATGACGCAAATAAAAATGTAGGAATTTTTTATGTGCTGCATCTTTTATCTTCTTATTTTCCCTCGCCATGTTATAGTTTGGGGTTCATTCTGATTATAAGGTCATGGTTACTTCTAACTAATTGCTGTCCTCTCTTCTAGCTTTTATTCTCTTTGAAAAAATGTTTACATGTACACATACCCCCATTCGATTGAGAGTTTGTTTGCATGGCACTTTATTCTCTAAATGACATGCCAAATATTTTGACCATTTTTTCTGCTGAATTTACTCGCATATTCAATTTTTAAAAGATCACTTCAGAAAAGTACATAGAAAGTTTATTAAATTAAATTTCTGCCCTGGCTGGTGTAGCTCAGTGGATTGAGCGTGGGCCTGCGAACCGAAGGATCGCGGTTCGATTCCCAGTCAGGGCACATGCCTGGGTTGCCAGGCCAGTTCCCGGCAGGGGACATGCAAGAGGCAACCACACATTGGTGTTTCTCTCCCTCTCTCCTTCCCTTCCCCTCTAAAGATAAATAAATAAAAAATCTAAAAAAGAAAAAAAATTTAAATTTCTGACAGTTACACTGAGCTAAAAGGTGCTTGACCCACTAGTTAGGTCAAAATGATTGAACTGATTGTTTATTGAGATATAGTTTTACCAATTTTAATGTTTAAAAGAAGTTAAAAATACAACAAAATGGTGCTTTTGTGCTTAATATTATCAAAAATGTTTTCCTTATGTTTTTACTACTTTAAAATATAATAACTATGCAAATTGCATTCATATTTAAAATAGGGATATGATATTACTGATAGAAGTCTGGATAAAATGATGAGTACAATGTATTATTATCTTAGTTTTAATTCTCCTATACTGGCTAATTTATCTTCTTTAATAACAGAGATGAGTATTCATTGTAAATTTGATAGGAGAATGCATTTTTAATAGTTGCCTCTCTGAAAATCTGGGCCCCTTTGTTTTAAAGGATTAATGTAATTCATATAAAAAGGATGTCGAAGCACAAGGATTTAACTATGTCTTATCTGAACATAGTATTTTGGAAACTGCATTTAAACTGTTAATTTTATGCATGTGAAGAAAGACAACACACTGTGGATGTATAAATGTTTTGTGGTTATTCAACATATATCCACTGCTTATTTTAAGACAGCAGGGCTCTGATTAGAATGAGAAGCTTCTATTGACAACTTGTTCCACTGTGAAATCTGAGAGTTACTCTATTTTAGTAGATATTACTTTTGAAATGTCTTTTCCTAGGATGGTGGGAGGACTGGAAAGAAGAAAAGATATGCTTTGTAACAAACCAAACAAATGTGATTAAAAAATCTCTGCTGTTAACAACTGTTTCCAACAAATTTAATTAACTGGTCTGTAAATATAAAATGAAATATTTGAGATTGAATCAATAATCAAAAACCTCCCAACAAACAAAAGTCTAAGTCCAGGTAGTTTCACTGGTGAATTTTACCAAATATTTAAATAAAAATTAATGCTAATTCTTATCAAATTTTTCCAAAATATTGAAGAGGAGGAAAAACTTCCCAATTCATTTTACATAGCCAGCATTGTCCTGATACCTCTGATAGGCTGACTCCAGAGTAGATGTTTCAAACTGTTATAAGATACTGATTTTTACCAAGGAAAAAATGTACAGTATACACACATTAGACTGGAAGTGCTCATTAATTCTGTAGTTTCTAAGCTAGGTATGATACTAAATGCATGCTCATATATACAACTAGTTACATATTTTAATAAATTCATCTTATTTTAGAAAATATTTATTTTGGACCATCTATTAAGTATAAACAACAATGAATTGAATGTTAACTTAGATCAAATAAATACGAAGTTTTAAATAGACCCGATGCTTAAAAATATTGAAAATAGGTGAAAAACAAACCTCCAAGGATATGTGAAAACAACATTGACTCTGACAATAAATAGGGTCTAAAATCAGAATTTTCTACTTACTAGGTATGTGGCATTTAATGTGGATCTTAGCCTTTCCAAGACACTCTAAAATGGTCATTGTAATAGTGCCCACCATTTTCAATATTATATATGTGAGAAAGTATCTGGTCATTCTTAAAGTATCACAATTACTGGTCACTGCTAATTCCCTCCTTCGAGCACTTATTAGCACAATGTATGCTTTAGTAGGCATTCTTTACCTACTTAGGCCAATCTAAGTGGCTTTAGCATTTTGTTACTATTTATCTTCATACAAAAATTAATATGTCATTTATAAGCAAAGATGATCATTATGTGGTACTGGACAAATGCTAAGACACCTCTCAATATTATTTAGCTCACATAGGTTTTATATACATATAAAAGAAATTCTACATTGAAACAAACTGTTGAAAATAATATAGTCATTTAAATTAAAAGAAACAAAGAAAGAAATTATTCTCACTCTTTTATTTTTTTTTAATTTTTTATCCTCACCTGAGGATGTTTTTTCCTTGCCTTCAGAGGGGGAAGGGAGAGAGAGAAACATCAATATGGGAGAGAAACGTCTATTGGTTTGCCTCTCATATGAACCTAAACCAGGGATTGGACAATCTGCAACCCAAGTATGTGTCCTGATGGGGAATGGAGCCAGCAACGTTTTGGTTACAGGATGATGTTCCAACCAACTGAGCCACACTTGCCAAGGCTCATTCTTTTTACATTTATTTGGTTTTCTACAATGACATCCAGTGATTGCAGCACCAGCAACTAGTTTAAATAATATAAATGCTGCTGATTAGATAGTTACTTGTTTTGAGGACTGAAAAAAAGGAAGGAGAGTGAATAAAATAGAGCACAATTTAAGAGAAGGGATATCATTGTCTATGGCTACCTTGAGTTATTAAGAGAATTTTTAATATTTCCTTCTTTGTATCTCTATTTATATTCTCAATGCATGTCCATAAGAATTATTTTCTCACCATTGTGTTTGACCAATGCAAAGAATCAATAAGCTAGGCATTTGTAGGAAAAATAAATTATTCCATTACTTACTTGGCTGGTGATTTTTAAAAAACACATACGCAGTGGGCAACTTGGAATAACCTTTATGTGCTAGGATGCCCCAGGCAAAACAAGCATTATGAATGGCCTTTAAGTATGATGAAAGGAATCTCATTGCATAGATAAGCTAATATGAAGAACTATACAATGAGCTGCATATATTACCATTCTATTTACTATGAAAATATTGTATCCTAACTTTAATGGTTAGCAATTATTGATACAAAAGATTTCACAAAGAGCAACACTCCAAGTATTTAACTATTGTAGTATTGACTATGTATTTCACTTTTTTGGAAATAGATCATCTAGAAGTTTATTCCATTTTAAATGTAAAAGATCACTTTGATTCTTACATGACTGGGCTAACTTAGTGATGTTTGGACATTATATTAGGTGGAAACAATTTTAATTTCAAGAGAAGATCCAAATAACATGGTGTCATATGGTAGTTTACACAAATAATAAGGCATTTCGTATTGTTTGCTGCATTAGCTTCTTCATTGGCTCAGTACAATCAAGCTGGCATTTCTATGATTCTACTGTTCTTTACCCTAAGGTTGCAAAAAAAATTGCCATAGCTCCAGGCACCCTATTTATGTCCTAACCTATCCGTATGTTTATTTAGCCAGAACTCTTTAATTGGCCCTTAGATACAAGTAACACTGGGATTAAAAAGGTAATTACCTTTTACCTCATATAGACTACATGCAAGTAGGGTATAAAGGTTTGGGAAATGGATATTGGGATCAGCTGACCTACAATTTCTGCAGAGGTAAATTTTTAATGGAGGTCTATATTGTTCAGAGAAGCTATGTTCTCTCTATTGGACCTGCTCTTACAATGTGGTTGATACTATGGATAACAACCACTATATTTTCCTACTAAATGATTCTTAGATACACTACAAGATAAATATTGTATTAGGGAGAACATTTGCTTCATTCAATTTGTAATTTATTTTTTAAAGATTTTATTGATTTATTTTAGAGAGAGGGAAAGGGAGGAAAATTGGGAGAGAAACATCAATGTGTGGTTGCCTCTCACATGCCCCTCACCAGTGACACAGCCCACAACCCAGGCATATGCCCCAACTTGGAATCCAACCGGCAACCCTTTGGTCCACAGGCTGGCACTAAATCCATCAAGCCACACCAGCCAGGGCCAATTTGTAATTTTATTTTTGTTCTTGTGTTTAAATTGAGTTTCAACAAACAGCATGAGATGCTTTATATGTATTTGCTTTATGAATAAAGCATAATGTTCTTGACTTAGTATCCTTCTTAGAATCATTGCAATTTTAGTATTATTTTGATTATAATTGATAAACTAGATGAAACCTGTGAATAAAACAGATTATGGAAGCTTTACTAAAAACAATTAAGTAAATTCTTAATAAAAGTACATATACAAATGCATGAAAATAGATTTTAAATCAGACCATGCCATTGCACAAAGAAATTAAACTCATCACTAAGGTTCCCTATGCTTACACATCTAGCTATGCATTAGAAACCCCTGAGATTATCAAAACAAACTTCATAGCTCTATTTCATTCAGACTGAATCAAAATAAGGATTAGAAGGGGGGTGTCAATGTATCTCTATTGTCAACAAGTCACCAGATGATTCTTATGCATTGGTTTTCAGATTTACAATAACAAGTATACAACCTAATGCCATATGCCTTTTTAAAATATTATTTGTTATTTAGAATACAGTAAAATGAAAGTAAGAGTAATGAACAACTACTAATAAGATGGAGTGCAAGTGAATTTCATCAATAAAGTTGATTTGAAATAAAGGAAAATTTTTGTTCTGGGAAAATTGGAGCTCTAAATATTGCAAGATATATGATCTGACACACACTTGTAAGACTTAAGAGGAAAAATATTAAAAGAAACAGAAATGTACTTAAAGAAATTAAAAGTCTAGAAAGCTTTGATTTTCAGTTCATTGAAATTCAATTAGGCCACTTATCTAGGAAGAAATTTCAGTTCAAGATTCTCAAAAAGTTCAAGTTCTCCTTGAGATTCAGTGCTACACAGCTACTGTTCATCAGACAGCTGAGCTTGCTGATGGGTTAATTAATCACATCAGCCCAACTGGAACACAACAGTTTCAAATTATTCAATGGAGCATTGTCACTGCCAATGATTTCTTATTCGATATGTTGATGGAAGATAGTTTATCATTAATGAACACTGGGCTCCAAAACTTGGTTAAGTGCTCTCTTACAGACCAAAAGGATTAAATTTCCTTCCCAAATTTCTAAATTCCCCTTCATGAGATAGCATGAGTCTCAGAAATATGTTAGTAATGGGAAAATATATGGTAACAATTTACAAATAGAATACATTTTACTTCTCCAGAATAAATTGATAATAATTTCAAAATTATTGAAATCTATTCGAAATTTGAATTATTTTCAGTGTCTTTTTCCCCTACACATACTCTTATTCTTAAATAGATAACTTTCTCTTTTAATTCTACATATTTAAAAACTTTCCTTGCTATTCTACTTAATGCAATATAGAGTGTTCCTAACATTTTTAGAGACACCAGTTTACCTTGCACTCTGTGTTATAGTTTCAATGTGATTTAGTTTTAACAAAAAATGTGAAAATAAACCTTCAGTATTTAATAATCTGGAATACTAATTATGCCAGCATTTATTTGTTCAGCTTGCCAAGTATAAATACTATGCTACATGGCACCACGATACGTTGTTATTTAAAATGATATAATAATATTAACTTTTACAATATTGAAAATAATGTTTAAAACTTACCCAGCTTTTTAGTGGACTGACATATATTTTTAATCAGTTTTTATGTCCTATGCAGACTATCAGATAGTTCAAGCTTTATTTTAATTTTGTATTCATTAAGTCTCCTTAATAAAGGTAAATAAGAAAAAAATAGGTCAACATTCTACCAAATCATCTCTGCAAAAATCTGTGTGTGTGTGTATAAAATTTATTCTTATAAAGGTTTTTAAAAATTCTAATACTTATGTAATAAAACAATAGTAATAAGCATAGTAAAATTATTAATACTTAGAATTTTTTAAATTTACCAGGTACTCTATTATGTCAAATTATAACATGGATTTAGACCTACTTTTAGTCTGTTTATTACCTTTAGAATTTTATCAATGTTTCTAAGCCTCAGTATCCTTACCTGTAAAGTAGGCATAATCACAACTGCCTCAAATGGTGCTGGTAAATAAATGTGGAAATGAATGAAAAGTGCATGTAGTAGGGCTTTAGGTAGAGATGGAGGCATAGGTAAACATGCTTCAACTTCTCATGCAATCACAAAAAGAATTACAACTAAATCTCAAAACAAATAACACCCATAACTGTCAGAAAATTTAACTGTATGGGAGTCCAACAATCAAGGATTTAAAGAAGCCACATTCATCCAAACAGGTAGGAGGGACAGAGAAACAGAGACATGGCAGAGAGGTGAGGAGACATGGTGTGGCATGGAGAGGTGGTGATAGTGGCAGAATGGGCACAAGCAGTCTCACATTCACATATGGTAGATAAAAATCAGGAGGAATACTTTGGGAGCGAGCAATCCCAGCACCAGGCCAGAAAGCACAACCCAGGTTTCCAGAGCTGGGAATATAAATCCCCATAACTTGTGGCTATAAAAACTAGTGGGGGTTGCAGTGGCAGAAAAAACTCCTGGATTTCCAGGAAACTCAGCTTAGCTCCACATGGTCTTAAAACACACACAAAGCCACCCATTCTGGGATTCACCACCAGGGCAACAATTGGAAGGGCACCAGTCACATATGGGGAGTGAGTGAAGCGACTGAAAACAGAAAGAGTGCCAAGCAAACCCCCAGAAGCCTGGAAGCAGCACAGTCCTCTCTCCAAGCCCTTCCCCCACACAGAGCCAAAAAGCAGTGAAGCAGGTTACGTGGCCCTGGCGATTACCTAAGGTTCTGCCCTACACAATTTACAGGTGTATTTTACAAGGATTCAAAGCAACTCTACCTAATACATAGAAACAAACACAGGGAAGCTGCCAAATGGAGGAGACAAAGAAATATGGCCCAAATGAAAGAACAGAACAAAAATCAGAAAAAGAACTAAATGACATGGAGATAACCAGCCTGACAGATGCAGAGTTCAAAACACTGTTCATCAGGATGCTCAAAGAATTCATTGAGTATGTCAACAACATAAAGGAGGAAATGGACTTCCGGCCAAGATGGAGGCGTAGGCGGACACACTGTGCCTCCTCTCACAACCAAAATTAAGGACAACAAATATTTAGAAACAAGAAAACAACCAGAACTCATAGAAAATTGAACTGTACGGAAGTCCAACAACCATTCATCCAGACCAGTAAGAGGGGCGGAGTCGCGGCAGGAAAAGTGGAGGTGCGGACCCGGGAACGCAGGCAGCAGCAGCTGGCAGTTCCCAGGTGCACAGGCGGCGGCTGGCAGTCCCCGGGCACAGGGGAGCAACTGTGCAGACCCAGTGAGGCCGCACAAGGCATCTGGCTGACCAGGTGGTCCCACATTCGCGCACGCAGACAGTCCAGGCAGAGGGGAAGTGGCAGAAGGGACTGAATCCAGGAGAGAGCGGAGCAGGCGCCATTGTTCCCTCTCAGACCCCGCCCCCACATAAGCGTCACAACCCAGTGACTGGGCTGCCCCACACTGGGGAGCGCCTGAGGCTCCACCCCTCACTACGTAATAGCCACAACCAGACTAAAACCAAACCAAAACAAAACAAAACCCAAAACCGGAGAAGAAATGAAAGCCCTAGAGCCAATTCCTCTAAGCCGTGAAGAGATAGCCAACCTATCAGATGCACAGTTCAAAGCACTGGTCATCAGGATGCTCACAGAATTGGTTGATTTTGCTCACAAATTAGATGAAAAAATGCAGGCTACAATATGTGAAATGAAGGAAGATGCATGGGGAACCGATAGAGATGGAAGGAAAACTGGGACTCAAATCAATGGAGTGGACCAGAGGGAAGAAACGAACAACCAAACAGAAAACAAGGAAGAAACAAGAATTCAAAAAAATGAGGAGAGGCTTAGGAACCTCCAGGACATCTTTAAACGTCCCAACATCCGAATTATAGGGGTACCAGAAGGGGAAGAGGAAGAGCAACAAGTGGAAAACTTATTTGAACAAATAATAAAGGAGAACTTCCCCAATCTGGCAAAGGAAATAGACTACCAGGATGTCCAGGAAGCTCAGAGAGTCCCAAAGAAGTTGGACCCAAGGAGGAACACACCAAGGCACATTGTAATTACATCAGCCAAGATTAAAATGAAGCAGAGAATTCTAGAAGCAGCAAGGGATAAGGGGACAGTCACCTCCAAAGGAGTTCCCATCAGACTGTCAGCTGATTTCTCAAAAAAGACTTTCCAGGCAAGAAGGGGCTGGAAAGAAGTATTCCACATCATGAAAGTCAAGGACCTACATCCAAGATTGCTCTATCCAGCAAAGCTGTCATTTAGAATGGAAGGACAGATAAAGCGCTTCTCAGATAAGGTCAAGTTCAAGGAGTTCATCATCACCAAGCCCTTATTATATGAAATGTTAAAGGGACTTATCTAAGAAAAAGAAAATAAAAAATACGACAGTGAAAAGACAGCAAACTCACAGCTATTAAGAACCACAGCTAAAACAAAAGCAAACTAAGCAAACAGCTAGAACAGGAACAGGAACAGAACCACAGAAATGGAGATCATATGGAGGGTTAGCAACAGGGGCGTGGGAGGAGGAGAGGGGGGAAAAGGTACAGAGAATGAGTAGCATAGATAGTGGGTAGAAAATAGACAGGAGGAGGGCAAGAATAGTGTGGGAAATGTAGAAGCTAAAGAACTTATGACACATGGACATGAACTAAAGGGGGGAATGTGGGTGGGAGAAGGTGTGCAGGGTGGAGGGGAATGATGGGGGAGAAATGGCACAACTGTAATAGCATAATCAATAAAATATATTTAAAAAAATAAAGGAGGAAATGAAGTTTACACTAAATGAAATAAAGAAAAATCTACAGGGAACCAGCAGTGAAGGGGAGAAAGCCAGGATTCAAATTAATGATTTGGAACATAAGGAAGAAAAAAAACATTGAACCAGAACAGAAAGAAAGAACAAGAATTTAAAAAAAAAAAAAAAAAAAAAAACAAGGATAGTATAAGAAGACTCTGGAGGATTCAAGATGGCGGCACAGTAGGTGAAGGCAGATTCCACTTCCCCCTACACATGGGAGAAAAACATAGCCGATCTACAGAGAAACAGAGCAGACAGCCAACAGTACCACAGCATATATGAAAATTGGAGATCAAAATCTGTAGCGGACATTGGAAAACCAGACGTGGCGGTTAAGCAACCGGAGGCCGCCCTGTGACTGACTGGAGGCGACTCTGCAACAGACCAGAGGTGGCTCTGGGATCTACCTGAGGCAGCCCTGAGACCTACAGGAGGTGGCCCTGCGACCGGAGGAGGGAGCTTTGAGGAAGACCCAGAACTCACAGCCGTGATCCTAGGGTGAGTGCGCACAACTCAGGAAACTTGTGGAGTTCACACCCATAAACTCGGGTACACACCTGCACCCTGTAGGAGACCCGGAGCTCACAACAATAAATACAGAGAGTGCTCAATCCGTAAGAGATCCCAGCTGAAACTCATAAACTCCGGAAAGCACGCGCTTTGCAGGAGGCTAAGAAATCACACCCAAGTCCCTGAATGGAGAGTGTGCGGTTAGCCCTGGGCAGAGTGTGTGGCTGGCACCAAGGAGAGTAGTCCAAAGCTGACTGAGTACAGAACAGGGAGAAAAGATCCCAGTCACCCCTCAGCCTGTTACAGCCAGCAATACCAGAAAAACCAGTTTGGCCGGTTTGAAAACAGCAAGAGGTTTTCTTTTCTTTCTATTTTTGGGGAGTTTATTTTTTGTTTTTGTGGGGTTTTTCCTTTTGTTTTGTTTTGTTTTAATTATATACTTTTTACTTTTTAAATTATTTTTATCTTTTTATCCATCAATTCCTTTTGCTTCTCTTTACTTCTTTTTCATTTTATTCCTTATTCCTTTCTTTACAATTTTATCCCTTCTTCTTTCCTCTTTTTTCTCTTTTTTCATTTTTTCTTTTCTCTTCTTGAATACCCACAAGTGAGACCAAAAAAAGTGGAACTGTGAAAAAACCAGAGTTGGACCCAAAGAGGGGGCATCCCGACAGCTGAGACTGTGGAAGCTGTGAACACCAGGAAACCCGAAGGAGATTGCACCACTGAATCTCACAGGGATTCTACCACAGAAGTTCACACCATAAACCCAGGGAGCCAAAATGGATCAATTTAAGAAGCTGAGGCTAACAAGAAGAATCTCACAAGCAATGGGAAGACAAAGAAACAATCCCCAAATGAAAGGAAAGGAGGAAGCCCCAGAAAGAATGCTAAATGAAAGAGAGGCAACTCAACCATCAGATATCGAGTTCAAGGCAATGGTTGTCAGGAAGCTCCATGAGCTCTCAATGAGCTACCAGAAAATACAGGGAGGCTATGATGAACTCACTACAAACTATGTCAACATGAAAAAGGAAATAGAAACTATCAACAAGGGCCAACAGGAAATGAAGAATACAGTTTCTGAACTGAAGAAGACAATAGGAGGAATGAAAAGCAGAATCAATGAAGCAGAGGATTGGATCAGTGAGTTGGAGGACAAGGTAGGAAAAAAACATGCAGAAAGAGCAAGAAAAGGAAAAGAGGCTCAGAAAGAATGAAGAGGGGTTAAGAGAAATGCAAGATGATATGAAACGTAATAACAACCGTATAATAGGGATACCAGAAGAAGAAGAAGAAGGGCAAGGGATAGAAAACCTATTTGAAAAAGTAATGATGGAAAACTTCCCTAATTTGATGAGAGAAAAAGTCACACAAATCCAGCAAACACAGAGAATCCCAATCAAGAGGAACCCAAAGAGGCCCACTTCAAGACACATCATAATTAAAATGGCAAAATTTCAAGACAAAGAGAGAATCTTAAAGGCATCATGGGAGAAAAAGGAAGTAACATACAAGGGAGCCCCAATAAGGTTAGCAGCTGACTTCTCAATGGAAACGCTCCAGGCCAGAAGAGAATGGCAAGAAATATTCCAAGCAATGAGAACCAAAGGCCTGCAACCAAGACTACTTTACCCAGCAAGGTTTCAATCAAGATAGAAGGCCAAATAAAGAGCTTCTCAGACAAAAGAAATCTAAAAGAATATACCTCTACCAAACCAGTTCTGCAAGAGATACTAAAGGGAGTGCTTTAAGGAAAGGAAGGAATAGAGAGAGAGAGGAACACAGGTACAAAAATGGCAATGAATCAGTACCTGTCAATAATAACCTTAAATGTAAATGGATTAAATGCTCCAATCAAAAGACATAGAATAGCTGGATGGATAATAAAGCATGACTGACACATATGCTGCCTACAAGAGACCCACCTCAGGACAAAATACCTATACATACTCACAGTAAAGTGCTGGAAACAAATTTTCCAAGCAAATGGACAGGAGGAAAAAAGCCAAGGTAGCAATACTCATACCAGACAAAATAGACTTCAAAAGAAGAACCATACACAGAGACCCAGAAGGTCACTTCATAATGCTCAAGGGTAGAATCCACCAAGAAGACATAACCATTGTAAATATATATGCACCCAACATAGGAGCACCTAAATACATAAAGACAATCTTAGAGGACTTCAAGAAAGATACTGACAGCAACACAATTACGGTAGGGGACCTTAACACCCCACTGTCAAAAATGGACAGATCTTCCAAACAAAATATCAACAAAGATACTGTGGCACTGAACAACACTCTAGATGAAATAGACTTAACTGCTATATATATAGAACCCTTCATTCCCAAAAAAACTAAATACACATTCCTTTCAAATGCACATGGAACAGTTTCAAAGATAGACCACATGATAGGACACAAAAGAAGCCTCAACAAATTCAAGAAAATTGAAATCATACCAAGCACAAGAGATTGAAACTACAAAACAACCCCAAGGGGAAAAACCCAAAACCCTCAAAATCATGGAGATTGAATAGCATGCTATTAAACAATGAATGGGTCAAGAATGAAATTAGGGAGGAAATCAAAAAGTTTCTGGAAACAAATGAAAATGAACTCACAATGACCCAAAACTTATGGGGCACAGTGAAGGCAGTCCTCAGAGGGAAGTTCATAGTGATACAGGCCTACCTAAAGAAGATAGAAACATTTCAAACAAACAACTTAACCCTACACCTACAAGAACTTGAAGAACAACAAAGACAGCCCAGAGCAAGTAGAAGCAAGGAAATAACCAAGATCAGAGCAGAATTAAATGACATAGGGACTAAAATCACAAATCTAAGGATCAATGAATCCAGGAGCTAGTTCTTTAAAAAGATAAATAAAATCAACAAGCCTTTAAGCAGGCTCATCAAGAAAAAAAGAGAGAGGACTCAAATAAACATAATCAGAAATGAAAGAGGAGAGGTTACAACTGACACCACAGAAATACAAAGGATTGTAAGAATTTACTATGAAGAACTGTATGCCAGGAAATTTGAAAACCTAGGTGAAATGGACAAGTTTCTAGAAAAATGTAATCTCCTAAAACTCAATGAAGAAGAAACAGAAAGCCTGAACAGACCAATAACAGCTGATGAACTTGAAGCAGTAATCAAAAAACTCCCAACACACAAAAGCCCTGGACCAGATGGTTTCACAGAAGAATTCTACAAAGCATTTAAGGAAGAGCTAACCCCTATCCTTCATAGACTATTCGAAAAAATCCAAAATGATGGAAGACTCCCAAACTCTTTTTATGAAGCCAGCATCATCCTAATCCCAAAACCAGATAAAGACACAACAAAGAAAGAAAACTTCAGGCCAATATCACTGATGAACATAGACGCTAAAATCCTCAACAAAATATTGGCAAACTGCATCCAACAATACACTAAAAATATCATACATCATGACCAAGTGGGACCATCCCAGGGATGCAAGGATGTTTCAACATTGACAAATCAGTAAATGTAATACATCACATAAACAAAAGCAAAGACAAAAATCTCATGATCATATCAATAGAGGCAGAAAAAGCTTTTGATAAGGTACAACACCCATTTATGATAAAAACACTGAGTAAAGTGGGACATTCCTCAGCATAATAAAGGCCATATATGAGAGACCTACAGTCAACATCATACTCAACGGGCAGAAACTAAGATCTTTTCCACTAAGATCAGGAACAAGACAAGGTTGTCCACTTTCACCACTTCCATTCAATATAGTATTGGAAGTCTTAGCCACAGTGATCAGACAAGAAAAGGAAGTAAAAGGCATCCAACTCGGAAAGGAGGAAACAAAACTATCATTGTTTGCAGATGACATGATGGTGTACACAGAAAATCCTATAGACTTGGCCAAAAAGCTCCTTAACCTAATAAATGAATTTGGCCAAGCAGCTGGATACAAAGTCAATATCCAGAAATCAAAGGCATTTTTGTATACCAACAATGAAACTGCAGAAGCAGAAATCAAGGAAAAAGTCCCATTCAATATAACAAAAAGAAAAATAAAATACCTAGGAGTAAACCTAACCAAGGAGGTAAAGGACCTGTATGCAGAAAACTACACTACTGTGAAGAAAGAAATCAAGTAGGACACAAACAAATAGAAATACATACCGTGTTCATGGATCGGAAGGATTAATATCATCAAAATGTCCATACTTCCCAAAGCAATTTACAAATTCAATGCAATACCTATTAAAGTACCAATGGCATATTTCACAGACATTGAACAAACATTTCAAAAATTTATATGGAACCATAAACGACCCTGAATAGCTGCAGCAATTTTGAGAAAGAAGAGCAAAGTAGGAGGGATCACAATACCTGATACCAAACTGTATTACAAAGTCACTGTAATCAAAACAGCCTGGTACTGGCATAAAAACAGGCACATGGACCAGTGGAATAGAACAGAGAGCCCAGAAATAAACCCTAGTCTCTATAGTCAATTAATATTCGACAAAGGGGGCAGCAACAAAAAATGGAGTAAAAATAGCCTCTTCAACAAGTGGTGTTGGGAGAACTGGATAGCTATGTACAAAAAAATGAAACTTGAGCACCAACTTACACCATACACAAAAATAAATTCAAGGTGGGTAAAAGATTTAAATATAAGCCATGACACCATTAAAGTCCTAGAGGAGAACATAGGCAGGAAAATCTCAGATATTTCACACAGCAACATTTTTACGGATATGTCCCTGAAAGCAAGGGACATAAAGGAAAGAATAAACAAATGGGATCTCATCAAAATAAAAAGCTTCTGCACAGCTAAAGAAAACAATATTATAATAAAAAGAGAACCGACTGTATGGGAAAACATATTTGCCAATGATACCTCAGAGAAGTTTTTAATCTCCAAAATATATGAAGAGCTTACACAACTCCACTCTAAGAAGACAAGCAACCCAATTAAAAAATGGGCAAAGGACTTGAACAGACACTTCTCCAAGGAGGACATACAGAGGATCCAGAGACACATGAAAAGATGCTCAATATCACTAGCTATCAGAGAGATGCAAATTAAAACCACAATGAGATCCCACTTCACACCAGTCAGAATGGCCATCATAAACAAAGCAACAAACAGCAAGGATTGGAGAGGTTGTGGAGAAAAGGGGACCCTAGTGCACTGTTGGTGGGAGTGCAGAGTGGTACAACCACTATGGAAAACAGTACGGAATTTTCTAAGAAAATTAAAAATGGATCTGCCTTTTGACCCAGCAATTCCACTCCTCGAATTATATCCTAAGAACCCTGAAACAGTAATCCAAAAGAACCTATGCACCCCTATATTCATAGCAGCACAATTTACAATACCCAAGTGTTGGAAGCAACCTAGGTGCCCCATCAGTAAATGAATGGATCAAAAAACTATGGTACGTTTGCACAATGGAATTCTATGTAGCAGAAAGAAAGAAGGAGCTACAACCCTTTGCAACAGCATGGATGGAACTGGAGAGCATCAAGATATGTGAAATAAGCCAGGTGGTGAAAGACAAATACCATATGATCTCAGCTTTAACAGGAACCTAATCAACAAAACAAACAAACAAGCATAATATAATCAAAGACACTGAAACTGAGAATAGGCTGACAGTTACCAGAGTGGAGAGGGGAGGGAATTTCAGGGGAAAAGGGGGCTTGGAGCAACAAGTATGGAGATCACATGGACAAAAACTAGGGCAGGTGGAAATGGGAGGGAGGTGGGGAGGGCTGGGGTGGTCACTGGAGTGGGAGTAAAAGACTCAAAACTGTACAAGAGCAACAATTAAAATAAAAATGTATTTAAAAAAAAGAAAAATAAAGACTCTGGTACATCTCCAAACATGCCAACATTTAAATTATAGGGTTGCCTGAAGGAGAAGAGGGAGAGGAAGAAGTGGAAAATTTATTTGAAAAAAATAATAAATGAAAGCTTCCCTAATTTGGAGAAGGAAATAGACATATAAGTCCAGGAAGCACTGAGAGTTCCACATAAGTTGGACACACAGAGGATCACACCAAGACACGACATAATGAAAATGCCAAAAGTAAAAGATAAAGAGAGAAACTTAAAAGCAGAGAGTTACTTACAAAGGAGTTCCCATAAGACTATCAGCTGATTTCTCAAAAGAAACCTTGCAGGTAAGAAGGGGCTGGAAAGAAATACTCAAGTGATGAAAGGCAAGGACCTACATCCAAGATTACTCTATCCAACAAAGCTATCATTTAGAATGGAAGGGCAGATAAAGTGCTTCCCAGACAAGGTCAAGTTAAAGCAGTTCATCATCACCAAGCCCTTATTATATGAAATGTTAAAGGGACTTATCTAAGACAAAGATGATCAAAAGTATGAACAGTAAAATGACAACAAACTCACAACTATCAACAACCAAACCTAAAAAAAAAAAAAAAAAGCAAACTAAGCAAACAGAACGGGAACAAATTCACAGAAATAGAGATCACATGGAGGGTTATCAGAGGGCAGGAGGAGGGAGGAGAATGGGGGAAAAGGTACAGGGAATAAGAAGCATAAATGGTAGGTTCAAAATACATAGGGGGATGTTAAGAATAGTATAGGAAATGGAGAAACCAAGGAACTTATACTTATGACCCATGGGCATGAACTAAGAGGGGGTTGCTGAAGTGAAGGGGGTATTGGATAGAGGGGGACAAACGGGGAAAATTGGGACAAGTGTAATAGCATAATCAATAATATATACTTCCAAAAAGTTCATGTAATAGAAGCTCATTACATGACAGATCATATGATTTTGAAAGTGATAGTGGTAATCAGTCAACTCTGCTTTCTTCTCTTTAATATTTAACCTTTTAATTAATATTTCTGTCTTTTTATCTAACACTCAGCATGTAATCTTTATAATTATTCAAAAACATTATTAAAATAAGCAGAGATTATATCAGTGTATGATCAGAGTGGCTGTGAATAGACTATTCTGTTTAATAAGAAGCCAATGAGAACATGGTGGTAAAGTTGGTGAAAGTTACACTCCCTTCCAGGACCAAACTGGAATTACAACTAAAATATTTTTAAAAATCAACCTGAATAACCAAGTGAAGACTAACTGAACAGAAGCCTTGTAACTAAGGTTTAACAAAAGAAGCTACATCAAGACAGGTAGAAAGGAAGGAATTGCAAAAAGAGCAGGCCCCTACTCCCACAAACAGCAGCTGAGATTCCAGAGGGACATCTCCGCTGCAAAGTTTCCCCCTGAGGAATGTGGGGTCTCAACCCCTCACTGGAACCCCAGCCAAGAGCACCCAAGCTGAGAAGAAGCACCCAACTAACATCTGCTTGTAAAAATCAGCGGGGATTCTCTATACCAAGGAGAGATGGGAGTCTGCTAGAAACCCAGGCAAATGCTTACAAGGCTAACACACAAAATCCCATTTGTGGCCTATCACCTTGGGTTCCTGTAGAAGGAGGGCAGAACAGATTAGAGTGGTATGAGGAAAGACTGAGTTTTGTGTCTCAGCAGAGAGAGTTGAAGGAAGAGCTGCCAGGATCCCTGTGTTGAGTCCCATCCCAAATCACAGACACCATCTTTCTTGAAAGAAGCAATTCCCTCCTGAGAGCATCAGCCTGAGAGAATGCAATACCCCCACCCTGCTGACTTTCTGTCCCTTGCCTGTGCTGAGCTCACAACCTGTGGAGGAGTCAGCCGCCTAGGCCCAAGGTATAAAAGTCTGGGCAGACTCAGAGGATGTCAGTGACTGAGTTGTGTGGCTCTGGGGCAGTGTCATTTTTACCAACTTCTTGCTGGCCTGAGCAGAGCCTTATCCTCATGGGAGATCCCCTAGCCCCACACTCCTAACTCAAAGCAGTCCACCCTGCGAAGTCTGGACTCTCCTCACAATCCAGGAAGAATCCAAGACAGACTGAATTGTGTAGCTCAGGGAGAGAGGACATCTTCCCCTTGCATGCCCAATCAGTGCAAAACCTCTCTTCACATAGATAAATGTTGGTCCATTTGGGCCTGATAACTGTGCTGGCCTCACCCTGATGTCTCTCTAAGACCCTGCCACACCACAAAGGTCTGAGGGCACCCCCCAGTTGGCAGCTAACTTTGGTGTACCATTGGACTTTTGCTGAGTGCCCTAAGACCCAGCACCAATAATTAGCTTGAATCTGTATCTGTCTTGTGAACAACACTTGCCCCTGTCTGATGACTCACTGAGAACCTACTCCACACAACTTGCCCACCAACAGAGGCTCTTTTAGTGACTGAGTCTAAGAGGTAGCTAGCAGATGAAGGCAGGTGAAATTAAATCTCAGAGGACTTGGCAACTTTGCTGACTTGTCCTCTGGCTTGGGGCTGGCGGAGGCAAGTCTTAGTGCACACTTGGTCTTTCCAAGCACACCCAAGCAGATCAGAGGCAACCACAAACTGTGAATCACTTTGTACCTCCAAGCAAGTTCCCCAGGGGC
The DNA here is from genome assembly GCA_039655065.1 of Glossophaga mutica. Classification (NCBI taxonomy): domain Eukaryota; kingdom Metazoa; phylum Chordata; class Mammalia; order Chiroptera; family Phyllostomidae; genus Glossophaga; species Glossophaga mutica. Next base: position 31,258,990 of record CM077318.1, read on the forward strand.
AATCACAGGCAGCATCTGACATTGACCTGTAACAGAGTCCCTGCCTAAAGGCCCCAGAACCAGCATACCCAGTGGCCAGCTTCAGACAGCATCAGAGCAGGATCCAATCAGGTCCACAAGCAACACATCAATAGCCAATTATATTGTCATAACTATATATGGTGTCAATTGGGTACTGGAAATATGAGAGAAAACACTTTGTGAAGTCTATGATTGTCTAACAATTATGCTGTATACTTCAAACCAATACAAAACAGTATTAAGTATAAACTATACTTTAAAAATAATAAGCTAATTAATAATTAAATACAAAGCCAATGAGTCTGGAGCCACAAAGCTATATATAAACACCCAAATAAAAACTTGCCACATTTCTGTTTTCTAATAATTATTCCATATCTTAATTTATTTATTGCCAATCTAGGTGTTAACTTCTTTGATTTTTGCTTTATTGTACCAGCCCTCTATACCATATTTTTTACTGTTTTAATACTTATTTTAATTAATCTATGAAAAACATTAACTCATTTTTGTATACTTTCAACATGTTCCCCCTTATAATTGATTTTATTGACAGAAGAATTGTAAATATATAATATATTACAATGAAGCATCTACTCTATTAATGAAGAGAGGGAATATAGTAACACAAATAAAAAATTTATTTTGTGTGTATATGCATGTTTTGATGTTTGTTGGAGGAGGTCGTCAAGAGCATATGACCACTGGGTGACCCATATACGGACCCAGGCAATGGGAAACTTCCCACCACCCTCCCTATCTTTTGAATGCACATCTCACCAACCATTCTCATTGCTGGAGCTGTTTCAAGGACATAGCCTTGATAGAGAAAGATTTTGTTGAGACCATCAAGAGTATACATGACTGAACCCAGTTAAGGATCCTATTGAAATTTAAGATTCTTACTGTTCAGTGTAGAGATTAATTCATCTTGTGGCCACTCAAGGTTAGCCTCATACATAAGTTCTCCTGCTTATTAAAACTGACACTTACCGATCTGGAGTGGTCTTGCCTCTTTTTTTGGTCTCTTTTTTTCCCTTTGAACACAGGGTCCAATTTCATATTTCACCAAGGAACTCCTAAGGGTGTGAACCAACAATGTTACAGTTTGTTATTATTTTTAGGATACATTGGAAAATAATATCATTCAAAGAAGATTAAATACTAGGTGGTAACTTGTGTAATAGAGCAAAGGTTTTGTTTTGAAGTCTGAAGTTAGGTAAGATTCTAACAGTTCTTTTAAAATAAAAATTTGATATTGTCTTGAGAGAGAGACAAAAGGAACTGATAAATCTGGGTAGAAAGGTGGCATAAAGTACAGACCAATGTCAAAGCTGGAAGAGAAATCAGAGTTTGATGCACTGTACGCTTATCATGTAGGTCTAGATTACTGAAATTATGTAACTAAGACAGAATTTTCTTTCTGTCTTAAAACAGTTAACACTAAAGGAAAAGTAATGTAAATACTAAGGCTAAATAAACAAAAACACATTTTAAAGCCACTCTAGATAGCTGGTGGGAATTGTAATTTATCATAAGTTATTTTGGATGTAGCAGTAAATCATGGTATTGTAGAAAGGTTAAAACCATATGATGATAGATTATAAATAGAATCATTGCTATTCTTAGTAGATTCATATCTAAAGTTATTATTATTTCTGCTATAGGCTAACAAGCATGGTGTGAGATTCATATCAAATCTTGTTCATTTCTTAAAGACTTGATAATAATAACCATTTGGAAACTTACGAGGTCTGTATATTTTTTAGAACATAGTTTTCTTTTTCCTATTCATTTTGTTTTCTGTCTCCTGGTTTAAATAATGAAATAAGTCACTTAAAGGTAGGGGATGTTTTGGGAACCCTGGCATGCTCAGGCAACTTGCAAAAATTAATGTAAACCTAACTGAAATCCCAAGGCATCACAGTATCCCTTTAAAAAAGTTTCACGGGACAGGAGCTCCGTATCATGGGCTTGCTGTATAAACAAACTCAATAAAGGAAATAAAAAAAAAGTGTCTGGTGGGAAAAATTAAATGAAAGGAGAGTAAACCTATCAAAACAAATTTATTTCCTCTAAATTCACATGGAAATGTTGTTTCTTCCTTTGCTCTAACCCACAAGGATCAAGCATTCAGATCAATGTCTATTTATTAGCATATTAGGGATTTGGGGCTGTAGAATGTCTTGAGAATTTGTCTGGTCGATCCATTGCCTTCAGGTGAGACTATCTCTAAACAAGTTTAGACAAATGAGTGTTGTAATTTTAATGACTTCTAGTGAAAGTAATCCTATGACCTTCCTTCCTTTATTTCTTTGTTGAACTCTCATTATTTATATCTTTATTTACAGTTAAACATTAATATGACCACTTCAGCCCAGATATTGCAGAGTACCTAGACATAGTGCAGCTAGTTAGGAAGAGTTAAATACTTAAAGTGGGTGAGAGGCCTTGTGTCTTTTTTTCATAGTTTCCTAGTCTTTTAGTCCTCTATTTTCAAGGTACGAAAGAGTAAGAAAACTTCAGATGTCCCCACAATTCTCAAATTGAAGTTCTCAAACTGAACTGCAAACTTTACTAATACAGTAAATGACAACAGCAGCAACAGTAAAAACACATCAGCTTATGGAAAGTGTGATAGAATAAGGAAAATGTATGGAAAGGAAAAGAATCCCAGATGAGGGTGAAACAGGGTGAAACGGGAGTATTACTTGCAAATACAAATGTCCTTTACAAAGGATAATTTCTACTTGGTTTTCAGAGCTTCTCCCAGGTCTGCTCTTCGTTAAAATTAACTAGCCTTAAAAAGTCAATATCCCAAAGAGGCATATTTTGGGGTAGTAAACTCTGCTCCCCTTCACCTGTACTGAAATTGCCAAGAACAACAATAGTGTTAGAGAACATGTCAGTAAGACCTTGAAGCCAAACCCTTCGAGATAACACATGGAAAAGAGGGAGTAGTGGCAAGTGACTTAGTTCTCTGTAGCTGATGAGGACATGAGGTTCACAAATTGAGTCATTTTAGGAACAAAGAGAGAAGAGTGGTCTGAAACTAACAATGAAGAGTGAATATGGCATTTACCTCACTCTCAGCCCTCAATAATATTAGTGACATGGGCTGGTGCAGGTGAGGGCAGCCAGCACTTGAATGGGCTGCCTGCAGGAGAGACAGAGTGCTGAAAGGGGAGTTGGGATTAAATCCCAGCAAAAATTTGAGGTTGGTCAGGGTTTCTCAGTCTCAGTGGACATTTTGGGCTGTATACTTTTTTTTTCTTGTGGGGAGGTCTGCCCCGAACTTTGACCTCTATCAGCTAAATTCTTGAAGCTGTACCCTGACCCTTCCTGTTGTGATAACCAAAATTTGGGTAGTTAATGATATTGGGGATTTTCCCCCAGAATTCACCTACTTTAGTCCTTACGGTGTTACAGGATGACTTACCCACTGAGGGCTGGCTCTGCCCCAGCATGTTTCCAGAATTTTTGCATGTCAGTTGACCTCCAGGCCCTTGACTCACCCAGGAAAAATTTCAAGGACAAATCACAGTGAGAACGAAGCAAGTTTTATTCAAGGAAAACCGAACAAGAAAGAGGCCAGGGCATGAGCTAAGAGGCCACTGCGAAAGAAGTAAAAAGCATGCCTCTGAGTGGATGGGACCAGGGATCTATCTGGAGAGTGACTTATGCACATTTCAGTTAGTTCTTGGGATTCGGTGGGTTCCAGTTTCTGAATGTTGTGGCACTAATTCTGTCTCTGCTTACTGTCTGGGATGGGGCCTTGTTCCTAGCATAGTTCATTCCGGAAATGTTGCGGTATTTGGCCCCCACTGCCCCCTTCTACTTGTGGTGTCAGTTTTTATTATAATGATGGTACGATGAGCTTTGGGGCTGGTCTCTGGTCCATTTTTCCTCCAACTCGGAATCTAGGAATAATCTGGTTCTAGCCAGTCCTTATAGTTGTTGACCTCTATGACTGCTTACAGTGGTCTGTTGGCACTACATGATTTGACCCTGACTATCCAACACATCTGAGACCACTCTCTTATCCTTGGGCCAGAAACTCCAACCATAATCTCTATTTTATTCAAACAAATAAGCTCACAAACATCTCACCTCAGTACTAGTGCATTGTCTGTTCTCTCTGTCAGGAATGCTCTTCCTCCACAGTGACTCCCATGATTAAAATCATAGTCAAGCATCACCCACCTCAGAGACCTTCCCTCACCTCTCAATGTAAAGTAGACACCACCACAACCTGAGCAAGTGACTGCCAGTCACAATCACATCACCCTGTTTTAATTCCTTATTACACTTGCCACTACCTGAAGTTACATTATTGGTTCATTTATGTATTTACTTGTATAAAATGCACAAACTCTGTGAGATCAACAAACCTATCTACCTTGTTTACCAGTATATTCCCAACATGCCTCACAGTAGGTACTTTGTAAATACTTGATAAATGAATGAATAAATAAACAAATTTCTAAAGTGGGTTTTGTAATGTTTCCCCTGTCCCTTTGTTGAATTCACACTGTAACTTAAATTTGGTTTAATTTTTCAGCTTTAATCTCACTATTAATTTACACATAGAAATCCATTTTGGGGGTAATTCCAAATGTAATTTTGTGAAAAATTGTGCTAAGTCAAGAGAGAAAAGGATTCTAATTTAATCCACTTTGAAATCATTCTGTTTACCTGTTGCCTAAAGAGAATCAAGAGGATTAAATTGGCTCTGAACAAATACCAAATTAATTAGAGGTGATAGGAAAAATGTAAGCTATCCTTTTATAGTGATACTTTTAAGACATTGTATTATACACAAACTTGGCTAACATGGCAATGTATGTTTTGGCACTGTGAGAGTAACATGAAATTTGAGCATTACTTCCCTTAAGTACTTTTTTAATTTATTACTTAATCTGAAGGGATTGGAGTGGCTTTTATATATGTTGACTTTTATTTCCTTATTTACACAGAAGAGTTGGGGCATACACAGCAATTAAACTTAATTTATTCTCTGCTTTCATCTCATTAAGTGATGTTTCCCAGCCCTAAGTCACATTATTGTTGCAAGATAGGCAGGTTGAGGTTCAGTAACAGCAAGTCAGACAAGTTTCCCCCTCCCTTCCTACCTCCTCCAATTCTAGAAATACAGTCAATAAATTTTCTTTATTTTACAAATTATTTTCAGAAGGAAGCATTGTCTCGGGCTCGTGTGAGTGCATATATTATGCCAATATATGTTAGTAGGCCTAGTTATAACTATTATTTTTGTAGTCTATAACCTAACTGGAAAAAATAAGCTCCCTATAGATCTTTTCTGCCAGGTATCCAAGTATTAGGACTATCCATGACTGTTATAACATTTTGTGTTTTCCAGTAGTGGATGTCATATTCATAATCATTATGTTTGAGAAACACAAGCTTTTGGGTTTTTTTTTCTTTTATGTCTATTCCTTTGATCCATTTTTGTGCCCCAATAAAGTAAACAGGATTTGTCTATGAAAACTAACCTAAATTTCACAAATCCCAATCTACACCTAGTTCCCAGTTAACTTTAATCAAAGAACTTCATGAAAGTAACTGAAATCTATTTTTATATTTAATTGTCCCTAGATCCCACAAATGGTATTATAGTCTTGTTCAGTATCTTTTTCACTGCAAGCAAATGTCAAAAACAATAACCACTTTTCAGTATTTGACACAGAATTCAATGAGAAGGAACAGGTAAAATCAAGAACTCATCTTTTCATTGAGTGAGTATATTTATTTTCTACCATGAACAAGAAACTCTGCTCAGTACTGGAGACTCATGGTAGACAAAATAGACATAGTCCATGCATATTCAGTTCTTCTTTCAAAGCCACCTATGTAAGGTATTAACTATTTAAAGTAAAGTAAAATTACTACTTATGCTAACTTCCATGTGACAACAAAATTAGAAAAATATTTGCTTACCAAAAAATTAGCTGTGTACTTAATGGTGTATATTCCATGCTCTCTACAAAGGCTTGCACTTAGGTTAAGTAGTGATTATGTCTGCTAATTTATTTGAAAAATTCTCTAATGATGCCTAATAACACAACCGCTTCAATAGGATCTCTCCAAATGTGTATTTGTGCTTATAACTACTGTGTACTCGTGCATCATTTTAAGATATGGGATTCATCCACTCTCAACGTTTTCCTCAGTATGCAACATCTTTCTACAGAGTGTGTAACTCCATATAAACATTCTCTCATTTTGTTTGCCTTTTGACCTACATAATATGGCATAACATACTGATAGAAAACCTGAAAATCCTGTGTATTTTTAAGGTATCTAGTTGTTATACAAGGACTGAAAAATATAATTTGTCAGGTAAAGTACAAAAAATGAAGAAAATGAATGGATAGAAACACAGTGGTTGCAATGAAAACTGGAGGGAAAAAGATGCCTTCTGCATATAGATTTATTGCAAAATATTTCTGTTCCAGCTGAAATATACATTATTAACTAAATAAATAATAATTTGTGTTTTGAATCATAAGCCTGGAAAATAAATATCTTAATACAGAATAAATTAAAATTTAAATACCCTGAACCCTCAGTTAACTATCCCCCCAAGTCTTAATATTTTTTTGCAGAAATTGACAACTTTTAAAATATGTTGATTACAGAAGCTTATCCAGAAAACATTTCCAAAGGAATGGTATGGAATAATAGTGATTTGTATGCTCTGTAGCCCAATCAATAGTTTACACTAAGATAATTTACATTTGCATGGCTTCTCATGGATATTCAATCACATCATTACAAGTGCCCCCACCTCAGGGGAAAATTAAAGGTAATAATTTTGAGGGCCAGCTTTATGTAAAAGTAAATTAAATGAGTACTGTTATTTACCATACCCAACATTTATTTTATTATTGAAGCTTTAATTTTCCACTTTTAGCCTCATCTTTACTTAAAATGCAATTAAGAGTTAGGGTAGTTAACAATTTTACAAAATATATTGCTTGGTGTGAGTTTCCTAAAGATAGCTTTTAATAATCAGAGATAAGGTTGAAGAACTATAAGCAGTTAAAGAATAAAAAAAAGGCATGCTCCATCAAGAAGAGCTCAGAGTTCAGATTTTAAAAGCACTATATTGGGATCTGAGGCCTGAATCTCAACTAAGTATTTTAATATATAACATAAGAATAATACAACCACTCAATTATGCACATAAGGCCTCTAAATAACATTAAGAATCAATAATGTTTATGCAAAGCTACTACTAAGATTCTTTCTAGCTATCCATGTAGTTTAAATAGTGTTTTATATCATAAAAGAAATACGTGTTTATTTTTTCTTTGTTTTATTGTTGTTCAAGTACAGTTGTATCCATTTTCCCCCTTCTACTCCCCCCAACCCCAGCCATCCCCACCTCCTACTGTCGATCCTACCTGCTTTTGGCTTTGTCCATGTGTCCTTTATACATGTTCCTGACATCCTTTTCCCTATAAATTAAATACATGTTTATTATTAAAATATTTGCAACAGCAGAAAAAATAAAGCAATCACCTACCATTCTACCACCCAAATTAGTTACCATCTGTATATTCTTTGTATAATTCCTTTAATAGTTTCTAAGTATATTTTTGTTTACAAGCAACAAAAACTGACTCTGAACAACACGAGTAAAAAAAAATAATGTATGAAAACATGTTGTATACCTGAAAGAATTCATTGGAAAACCAGAGACCCTGATTCAGAAGATAGGCAGAAACCAGTCTCCATTTTCTACTAATGATAATCTACATATATTATACCAACTTACTCACTGAGGCTGAAACATACATCCTTCTTAAATACATTTTAGAGTTCACAAGATAGTGAGGGGTTACTGAGAAAACAGGCAAAATAAAAGATTCCAGAAGTGTATATGGCAAAGAAGGGGTGGGGTCATCAAAAAACATGTATAAAGGACACATGGACAAAGCCAAAGTCAGGTAGGATCAAGGGTGCAAAGTGGGGATGGGCAGGGTGGGGGGTTTGGTGGTGGATAATGAAGACAACTGTACTTGAACAATCATAAAAAAAAAGTTCAAAATAAAAAAGATTCCAGAAGTGTAAACATAAGTAAAGCACTAAGTGCTGCTTTTATTTAAGGATGCTTGCAGGTCTGAAAGAAATAGTTTTGAGGTGAGTTGAAGTGCATTAAAAGTGGCATCGAAAGACTTGAAAGAAAACTAAGACCTTAAAAAGGTCAAACATCGTTGTATTACTTTTGTGTTGGAACACAACAAATTACCACAAACATAGCTGCTTACAACAAACCACATTTATTATCACATAGTTTCCGTAGGTCAGAATTCCATGCATAGCTGAGCTGAGTGTCCCTTCTCAGGGTTTCTAAAGGCAGAAATCGAGGTGTTACCTGAGCTACATTCTAATTTGGAGGCTCAGCTAAGGAAGGAACAACTTTCAGACTCCACTGGATTGTTGACTGAATTTGTTTCCTTCAACCTGTAGAATTCAGGTAAGTTTGTTTCTTCAAAGTCAGCAATGGAGTGACTCTCTGGTACTTTGAGTCTCTGGTTTCAAAAGGAAAAGGCGCAAAATGATATGTAGATTCTAGTATCATATTTTAAAGTTCCCAGACAATTTAAGCAATACTGTTAAGGATTTATATATAATGATGACACCATAGTAGAGTAAAGCAAGTTAACTGCTTATCATAAAAGATGGAATAGTCTTATTTCTTCAGAGTGTAGGATATTTAAAGGAATGCAAAAAAGGCTACATTGGCAGCTTCTGGATTGCTGTCAATATTTTATTCATTGATTTATGTGGCTTTTATATAGGTGCTTGCTTTATAATCAGTCACTGTACTGTACAGTTGTTTTATGTACTTTCTCGTGTTATATCTCACAATAAAAGTAAAAAAGAGAGTAAAAAAACATAGAAAATAAATGTACAGGAACGAAAGGAGGCTAGTCAATAAGTAACATAACCAAATTCCCTGCATCAGTGCTTTTTGAAAAGCTATGTAGTTGATTTTATCATACATCCAAAGTTGAGAATCCGAGTTGAGAAAAAAAGGATTCCTTAACACAGTGCCCGACATATATATGTAAATGTCAATTAACATCTATCCTCCCCTGAAGATGATTAACAATTATTTTTGTCCAGCTCTGCACATGCAGGCCCTTGAACAAATTAACAAAAAAAATGCCCTGGCTGGTGTGGCTCAGTGGATTGAGCACGGGACTGTGAACTAAAGGGTCACTCTGATTCCCAGTCAGGGCACATGCCTGGGTTGTAGGCCAGGCCTCCAGTAGGGGGTGCATGAGAAGCACTCACATATTGATGTTTCTCTCTCTCTCTCTCCACCCCTTCCCTTCTAAAACGAAAATAAATAAAATAAAATAAATTGTTATAATGAGTTTGTGTCTGTACTTAAATTTAATAGAGAATTAGAGAGATATATTTATACTATCTCTTTTTTTATCCTCACTTGAGGGCACGCTTATTGATTTTTTAGAGAGAATAGGAAATAAGAGGGAGAGAAACATTGATGTGGAAGAGAAACATTTATCGGTTGCCCCTCTTATGAGCCCAAAACAGGGACTGAACCCACAACCTAGGTCTGTGCCCTGACAGGGAATTGAACCCATGACCTTTTGGTTTATAAGACAATACTACAACCAACTGAGCCCCACCAGCCAGGGTGAAAGATGTATTTAAATATGTTGTAGATGACATAGGGTTATAAAAAATAAAATATTATTTTTGAATGTGTGTATTTTATAAAGGCTGCAACAATAAATAAAAATAAATGAATATATTCTAACGCCTTTAAAATTGGCACTTTTGAATTGACATTTTTAGACTTGTTAAAAATCATGATTACTAAGGCAAATACAAGTTTGTAAGTTAATCTTTGAAATACAGACTGAATGGTACTAAACTTTTAAAAAGTGTGGAAGTTTTTTGTCATGGTGAAGCATATTCCATAATTAACATGTGATTGTTTTCCTTAGAAAACTATTTTATACTGTTATTTTTTTAAGAAAACAGAGAAAATGATAAAGATAAAAAATTAAAATAAGAATAAAAGCCACAGAGAGGATGTTAGAACTATGAGGACTCCTCCCCTTCAGTTTGATTTCAATAATTGCTTAAATATAGGAAGGTATGCCCAACTGTGGCAAAGTTGAAAAAAAAAGATGCAGAGGAAAATAAAAGACTTCTGGAGAGCTTCATGAAGGAAAGCAAGTGGTTGAATCATGGGAGGTGTTGATTCAGCACCACATGATTTTTCTCAAGCTAAAATGACTTTTATTCAATGAGGCCAGTATCTTCCAACTAATTGGGCTGATGAGGCAGGTGTGGAAGAGCTGGGCCCAGAGAGAGAAGGGCCGGCAATGACTGGAGGATCAGTGGTGGTATTTCTGCAACCAGTACAGGAGCTGGGTCATGCAGTGAATATTATAGTGTAAATTGCTCCCCAGAGAGAAAAATAGCTATTGAAAATGATACCCCTGTTGCAGCTGTCACAGAGACTGACACCTTAGTAACACATGCTTTACTTAAAAGGTGTTCATATGCAGACAAAAGAAAACAAAAAGAAAGCCATTTTTAGGGGGGAACTCTACAATTTGTATACACACAGTGGGAAATTCACTATAGGGAATTTTAGGACATGTATATTACAATAGAAATACTCATTTTGTGGGTATAATCATCTTAATTTTTTCAAAATACAAAATTTCCATCAGATTTTTTATTATTAAACATTTTCTCTTATATAATGATAAATTGCTTTCTGTCTCCTTTTATAGATTAAAATTATTTACTAATATATCATTTTATATGAACAAAGCTGGTTGTACTATTGAAAACATTTACATATAAATATTTCTTATCAAGTCTACAATATAGTCTGAACAATGTCTACTGTATTTGCTATGCTACAAATTCTAAACAATTAAAATAATATTTTAATGCTTAATGACTCCTTAAGAAATACAATAATTTGCTGCCCAAGCAACCATGCACAAAAATTTACACTGCAGTATTTTTTATTCTAGAAAAAATGACTAAAACTACAAATTAATAAATTTATACAGTTATACTGTATTAAATCTTATGCTATTTAATATTGTGAAACTGAATGAACTACAGTTAGTTTCATTTGTTAACATGATTCAGCTGATAAAAGAAAACATTGTGTGAGAAAAACAAGTTCAAGAAGAATTCACAGGCCTAATTTTCTAGTTTTTATCAAGTACCACTGTATACCTAAGACTATGTTAAGGACTTTCAAATGCAATACTTCACTTGATTATCAGTTTTATTATCCCCATTTACAAATGATGAAATTGAGGTTCAGCAACTTGCTCAAGGTCACGCAGCTACTAAGTTGTGGAGACAAAACATCAACCCAGATCAGCATGATTCCAAAACCTGAACATTTAATCCCTATAGAGCCAAAGCAGTAACTAAAAACTATTGCTCCCAGCATTCATGACAAACTTTCTTGTCTGGGCCACCGAAGGTGTCTCCTTGAGTCGAATAGACCCAGTAACTATATTCACATTGATGTGACACACACAAATTAAACTTATAAAAGTTAGCAACAGATAACTTCTAAACTAGCTATTCTAGGTTCAGGAATAAATGGTCGTGACACATGTAGTCCACCCATACCTGTAAAACAACCAAATGTGATGCACTACTCCAGGACGAATGATTGCCACAGAATGTAGTGTGAATGGTGCCCATAGTGTGAGACACTGCAGAGGTCCTTCCTGCATACGGTCTTTAGTTAGTACTGAATCAAGCACACCAGCATCAGGATACACAGTCTACAGAATACCACACGTAACATCTTCTTTGGCTCTCGATCCAAGATGGCAGAGGAGTAAGTGGAGGCTAGATTAACCTCCTCCTAGGACCAATCTGGAATTACAACTAGATTGCAGAGAAATCATACAGAGTAACCAACTGAACACTAGTGGGAGAGAAGCCTTATAACCAAGGGCAGGTAGGAGAAATAGCTTTACCACAACATGATTGGTATGGAGTGCAGAGGAAATGTGAGAGAGGTGGCTAGGCTCCCACAGGTGGCAGCTGAAGTGCCAAAGGGAAATCTTGGTGGTTGGAGGAGTTCCTCCTGAGAAGTGTGGGGTCTAAACCCAGCTAAAGGCTCCCCAGCCTTTAGCACCAGAGCCAGAAATAACCCCAGATAATATCTAGCTGGGAAAAGCAGGAGGGTTTCTCTCTGCTAAGGAGAGACAGCTGGAGCAACAACAACAACAACAACAAAAAAAAAAAAACTCTTTTTTAATTGTATTTTAATTGTTGTTCTTGTTCAGTTTTCTGTCTTTTACTCCCATCCCAGCCCACCCCCCAGCCCTCCCCACCTCGCTCCCATTTCCACCTGCCCTAGTTTTTGTCCATGTGTCCTTTATACTTGTTCCTGTAAACCCTTCCCCTTTTCCCCTGAAATTCCCTCCTCTCTCCACTTCACACAGGTCAGAATGACCATCATAAACAAAGCAACAAACAACAAGTGTTAGAGAGGTTGTGGAGAAAAGGGGACCCTAGTGCACTGTTGGTGGGAGTACGGACTGGTACAATCACTATGGAAAACAGTATGGAATTTTCTAAGAAAACTATAAATGGATCTGCCTTTTGACCCAGCAATTCCACTGCTGGGATTATATCCTAAGAACCCTGAAACACTAATCCAAAAGAACCTATGCACCCCAATGTTCATAGCAGCACGATTTACAATAGCCAAGTGCTGGAAGCAACCTAGGTTCCCATCAGTGAATAAATAGATCAAAAAAACAAAAAACCTCTTAAAGGGCCAATGCATAAAATTTCATTTACAGCCACTTATCCTGGACTCCAGCAAAGGAGAAGCAGGGTGGAGTAGAGACACGTGAAGAGAGTCTGTGGCTGGTGGCTCTGGGGAGAGAACTGAGGGAATAGCAGCCAGGATCCCTATGTTGAGTCATTTCTCATATTGCAGAATCCATCTCTCCCAGGGAGAGCACTCCCCTTCAAGTACATCAGCCTGATATGAAGCAATAGTGCTTCATAGGAATTACTCTGCCCCACCCCGCAGTGCTTGAGCCTGACTGCTGATTACAGATTGACTAGATTAATAACTTGCAGGAGAGAGCCACAGACTGTGGATCACTGTAATCTCAAATAGGTTGCCTAGGGTCAGCCTGGGATACTATCTGATATCACCAGGGACAGATCCAGAAAGAGAAGACAGTGGTAAATAGTAGACACTACCAAAATGAAAACCTCCACTGTCTTATTCATTATTTGCTTTATCTTTTCTCCTGTATAGCTGTTTAACATTCATATCTTGTCCTTAAAGTTTGTGCATATTAAGTCACTAGTTTTTATATTGCTTATTTCAAATCTCACATTTTGCTCGTCCCTTCTCTTACTCCATTTTCCCTTCTCCTTTCCTCTTCCTATTTTCATTTTAAATTTTATTTTCTCTCTTGCTATGACTTGTTTCCATTTCACATTCTTACTATTTCTCCCCCTCCAGCCTCTCAAACCCATTTTTCTTTTTCTTTTTCAAAGAACATTCTTCTTGTCATTAGTCATCTCATATTCTTTTTCCTATTCTTAAAACACCCTTATCCCTGCCCCAACTTTTATCAATTTTCTTGTTGGCTGTGGATATGGTGGTTGTTGTTGCATTTCTTCAATTTTATTTCTAGATCTTCACTATTTTTTTAATAGCACATTTTGCCATTCCCCTCTTCTACTCCATTTTGCCTTTCTGCTGACCTTTTTTTTCCCCTCATTTTAAATTTTATTTTTTTCCTATCTTAGCCTGGTTTTCATCCCTCATTCTTAGTATTCCTTCTCCATCATCTCAAAATCACTTCTCTTTCTTCTAGAATATCTTACGCTATTTTTTGGCTTCTTATTCCCATTCCACCTATATTAATCTTTGTTCATTTGTTGTTGATAGTGCTGTGGTGGATCTTTTTCTCCAGTTGGGTTCCTATTTTTCTTTTTCTTTCTGTCTTCTTTCTCTCTCTCTCACACTATACCTATCTTTTAAAAAATTTATGTTCAAACCTAATATTATATGCTTCCTTTCTCTTTCTCCATTCTGCCTTCTTCATTTCCTTTTTATTTACAATGTTAATTTTACTGTATTTCTCTTTATCTTGTCCTTATTCCCTATGTTATTACTTCCTTCCTCTACCCTCTCAAAATTATTTTTCTTAAAATTATTTACCTTATATTTGCTTTTCCTTTCTTATAATAGTTTTGATCTTTTTACACCTTTATTAATACTGGGTCATTTGCTGTTGATAGTGTGATTGTGGGTGGATGTTATTTTTGTGGGTATGAGTTTGTTTCCATGCTCTTTGGTGTTGTTCTGGAAGCACCTATATAACAGCATACAAAATGTGGTAGGCAGAGTGAAGCTCAGTCAGCCAGCCAGAGGGCAGGATCCACCAAAGAATGACTGAGCAACAATTAAAACACAATTACAAGCAGAGAGCCCACACAATAACCATAAAGGGTATCCCAAGAGCATCAAGTTCAGGAGATCAAGGGAACTGCAGCACTGAACCCCAAAGCTCTCCTACAACAGAAGGTCAAACCACGAAGACTGGGATTCAAAACAGATCAATCTAAGAAGTAAAACCAAACAAGAAGAGTCACCTAAAATAGTGAAACAAGGAACAACTCCCAACTGAATCGAAAGGAGGAATCCCCAGAAAGAATACTAAGTGAATTAGAGGGAAGCAAACTATCAGATATTGAGTTTAAAATAAGGATTATAAGGGAGCACAATGAGCTCAGTGAGAACTACAAAGAATTCGAGGGGAGCTACAAGAAACTTACTGTGAATTGCACCAGCATGAAAAAAAGACATACAAGCTATCAATAAGATAAACTATCAATAAGCAAGGAGGAAATGAAGAATACAATATCTGAAATGAAGAACACAGTAGAAGGAATTAAAGGTGGGCTAGATAAAGCAGAAGATCAAATCAATGGCCTGGAGGACAAGGCAGAAAAAAAAATCCCAGGCAGAGCAACAAAACAAAACAATCTCTAAAAGAATGAAGAGGGCTTAAGGGAGCTTCAAGACAACAAGAAATGTAAAAATATCCATATCATAAGGATACAGGCAGCAGAAGAGGAGTAAAGGATAGAAAACCTGTTTGAACAAGTAATGACAGAAAACTTCCCTAAGTTGAGAGAAAAAGCCATGCAAGTCCAGGAAGAACAGAGGGTCTCAAACAAGGTGAATCCAAGGAGGCCCACTCCAAGGCACATCATAATTGAAATTAAAAAACTTAAAGACAAGGAGATAATCTTAAAGGCAGCAAGGGAGAAACAGCTAGTAACATACAAGGGAGATCCAATAAGGTTATCAGCTAATTTCTCAACAGAAACACTACAAGCCAGATAGGAATAGCAAGAAATATTCCAAGTAGTGAAAAGCAAAGGCCTTAAACCAAGACTACTCTACCTAGCAAAGCTCCCATTTAAAAATAGAACACAAAATAAAGAGTTTCCAAGGGAAAAAAAAGCCTAAAAGAATACATCTCCACCAAACCATCTCTTAGGAGACATGCTAAAGGGACTTCTTTAAGAAGATTAAGAAAAGAGATAGAAAGGAACACAGGTACAAAGGAAAAAATGGCAATGAATATTTACTTCTCAATAATAACCTTAAAAGTAAATGGATTAAATGCTCCAATCAAAAGACAGATTAGCTGAAAGAATAAGAAAACATGGCCTAAATATATGCTGTCTACAAGAGACCCACATCAGAACAAAAGATCAACACAGACTGACTGAAAGTGAAAGAATGAAAAAAAATATTCCAAGCAAACCGACATGAAAAAAGGAGAGGTAGCAATACTTATATCAGACAAAATAGATTTCAAAACATGGGCCATAAAAAGAGACAATGGGCACTACATAAAACAAGGTCTGGCAAAAATAACACCCCTTTTTATTACAGAAACTTTCATTACAAAACCGTAAGCATGCAACTCTGTACCATAACAATATCACACTCAAACACGCCATAAGACATTTTAGGTGAAATGTTCAAATTAAAATTAAATTATTATATCAATATTATAGCACTGCTAACCACACTCATTCAGGTCTCACTTCTACTGGACCCTGTATTTAGGGAATAATCCATCAAGAAGATATAACCCTTGAAAACATATATGCAGCCAAAATAGGACCACCAAAATACATAAGAAAAATCTTGGAGGGCTTCAAGAAAGATATCAACACATTCATAATAGGGGATTTAACACCACAGTGTCAACAATGAATAGATCTTCCAAACAAAGAATCAGTAAGGATATTGTGGCATTGAACAATACTTTGTATCAAATGAAGTTAATTCATATATACAGAAACAGTCACACCACAGAAGCAAAATATACATTCTGTTCAAATGCACATGGAACATTTTCAAAGATTGACTACATAGTAGGATATAATACAAACCTCAACAAATTCAAGAAAACTGAAATGATATCAAGCATCTTCTTAGATTACAATGGCTTGAAACTAGAAACCAACTTCAAGGGGAAAAAACCCAAAACTTTCAAATTCATGCAGACTGAATAAAATTCTGTTAAGTAAGGAATGGGTTAACAATGAGATCAAGAAAGAAATCAAAAGGTTTTGGAAAACAAAAAATAATAAATACACAACAGCCCAAAACCTATGGGACACAGTGAAGGCAGTCCTGGGAAGGAAGTTCATAGCAATACAAACCTACCTAAAGAAGAAAAAAATTTCAAATAAACAACCTAACCCTACATCTACAAGAAATAGAAGAACAACCGCAATCAAAGCCCAATCAAGTAGAAGGGAGGAAATAATTGAGATCAGAGC
The DNA here is from genome assembly GCA_039655065.1 of Glossophaga mutica. Taxonomy (NCBI): domain Eukaryota; kingdom Metazoa; phylum Chordata; class Mammalia; order Chiroptera; family Phyllostomidae; genus Glossophaga; species Glossophaga mutica. The sequence continues at coordinate 31,275,910 of CM077318.1, forward strand.
ATAATTAAATGACACAGAGACTAAAAGAACAATTCAAAGGATCAATAAATCCAGCAGCTAGTTCTTTGAAAAGATAAACAAAATTGACAAGCCTTTAACCAGACTCATCAAAAAGGAGAAGTCCAAAGTAAATAAAATCAGAAATGAAAGAGAAGAAAGTACAACTGATATCAAAAAATGCAAAGGATTGTAAGAAATCACTATGAACCATTACATGCCAAGGAATTGGACAACCTGGGTGAAATGGACAAATTACTAGAAACATATAATCTTCTAAAACTGAAGTAGAAAGCCTGAATAGGCCAATATCAGCTAATGAAATCGAAGCAGTAATCAAAAAACTCCTGGGACACAACAGCCATGGACCAGGCTGCTTCACAGGCAAATTTTACTAAACATTTAGGGAAGCGCTAATCCTCATCCTTCTCAAACTATTCCAGAAAAATCAAGTAGAGGCAAGACTCCAAAATTCTTTTTATAAGGCCAGTATTATCCTAATTCCAAAACCAGGTAAAGACACAAGAATGAAATAAAACTGCAAGCCAATTTTGTCCATGAACATGTATGATAAAATCCTCAACAAAATATTGACAAACCAAGTCTAGCAATACATTAAAAAGATCATACCCCATGACAAAGTGGGATTCATCCCAGGGATGCTAGGATGGTATAATATCCACAAATCAATAAACATAATACACCATATAAATAAAATGAAAGACAAAAATCACATGATCATATTAATTGATGCTGAAAAAGCATTTCGTAAAGTATGGCACCCATTTATGCTAACAATGTTCAGCAAATTGGGAATAGATGGAGCAAACCTCAACATGATAAACACCACATACAAGAAACTGACATTCAACATAATACCCAAAGGGCAAAAACTAAAACTTTTCCACTCAAGATCAGGAACAGGACAAGGATGTCTGCTTTTGCCACTTTTATTCAACATAGTATTAGAAGTCCTACCCACAGTGATCAGACAAGAAAAAGGAATAAAAGGCATTGAATTATAAAGTAAAGCTGTTACGATTTGCAGATGATATGAGAGTATACATAGAAAACTCCATAGGCACCACTATAAAACAACTTGACCTCAGAAATGATTTGGCTAAATAGTGCAATACAAAGTCAATATGCAAGAAATTGAGGGCCTTTTTGTACACCAACAATGAAAAAGCAGAAAGAGAAGCTAGAAAAAAATACCATTTTCCACAGGAACAATAAAAATAAATTATCTAGGAATAAATTTAACCAAGAAGGTAAAAGACCTATACTCAGAAAACTACAAACACTTAAGAAAGAAATTAAGTAAGATACAAATAAATGGAAGCATGTACCATGTTCATAAACTGGAAGAATTTATATCATTAAAATGTTCACACTACCCAAAGCTACCTATAGATTCAACGCAATTGCATTAAAATGTAAATGGCATATTTCATAGATTTAGAACAAATATTTCAAAAATTTATATGAAACCAAAAATGACCATGAATAGCTGTACAACTCTTGAGAAAGAAAAACAAAGTAGGAGAGATCATGATACCTGATATTGAACTATATGACAAGGTCGCTGTAATCAAAACAGTCTGGTAGTGGCATAAGAACAGACACATAGATCCATGTAACAGAATGGAGAGCCCAGAAATAAGCCCATGTGTCTATGGCAAAGGAAGTGAAGCATAAAATAGAGTAAAAAGGCCTCTTCAACAAATGGTTTTGGAAGAACTGGACAGGTAGATGAAAAGAAAAATGAAACTAGACCACCGACTTACACCATACACAAAAATAAATTCAAGGTAGATAAAAGACTTAAATATAAATTGCGACAGCACAAAAGTCCTAGAAAACATATGCAGGAAAATTTCAGATATTCCATGCAGCAATATTTTCATCAATATATCCCCTACAGCAAGGGACATAAAGGAAGGAATAAACAAATGGAAATACATCAAAGTAAAAAGCTTTTGCACAGCTAAAGAACACATCAACAAAATGAAAAGGGATCTAATCCTATGGCAGAACATATTTGCCCATGATACCTCGGACAAAGGTTTCATCACCAAAATGCATAAAGGACTCACACAAATTTACATAAGGAAGACAATCCAATAAAAAAACTGGGCAAAGGACCTGAGCAGACACTTCTCCAAGGAGGACATACAGATGGCCCACAGACATATGAAAGGATGCTCAACATCACTAGCCATCAGAGAGATGCAAATTAAAACCACAATGAGATACCACTTCACACCAATAAGAATGGCCATCATAGCCAAATCAACAAACAACAAGTGTTGGTGAGGGTGTAGAGAAAAGGAACCCTAGTGCACTGTTGGTGGAGAGCAATGCAGAATGGTGCAGTCACTGTGGAAAACAGTGTGGAATTTCCTGAAAATCTGACAATGGAACTTCCTTTTGATCCAGCAATTCCACTACTGGGATTATACCTGAAGAATCATGAGACACAAATTCAAAAGAACCTATGCACCCCTATGTTCAAAGCTGCATTATTTATAATAGCCATGTGCTGGAAACAGCTTACGTGCCCATCAGTAGACAAATAGATCAAATGACAGTGGTACATTTACCTAATATAATACTACACAGTAGAAAGAAAGAACTCCTACCTTTCCCAACAGCCTGGATGCAACTGGAGAGCATTATGCTAAGTGAAATAAGCCAGTTGGTGAAAGACAAATACCATATGATCTCACCTATAAGTGGAACCTAATAAACAGACAAAGGAGCAAAATAGAACCAGAGACATGGATACAAGGAACAGACTGTCAGCAGGCAGACTGGAGGGGTGAAGGAGATAAGTCAGGAAAGGAGGAGGAGGTTCTAATCAAGGAGCAGGTACAAATGACCCATGAACATGGACAACAGCATTGGGTTTGATTGTGGGAGTAGGATCTGGGAAAGAAAATGAAGGGAAAAATTGGGACAACTCTTGTAGAACAACAATAAAAAAATCTTTGTATAAAATATGAATTTTTTTCCTGGGACGTACTTTGAGATTGATCACATGACTCTTCAATTAAGTAATCATTAATTCACTGCATTGTAGATGTTAAGTGAACTGACTCTGGAGCTAAACTGTGTAAGAATCTAGCTGAACTCTCATTCATTTAGTTGTTTAACCTTTTCTTGATTTAGTTTCTTCATCTGTAAAATAGAATCTTTCTCATAAAGGTTTTGTAAGAATTAAGTGAGTTAATAAATGTAAAGTGCCTAGACCAGCACAGAGCAAGTGGGAAGTATTATCTAATAGACAGCCACTGTTAATTGAAGTTGTTAGTATTGTTGTAATTTTATTCTAAGTTCCCCCTTTATTTAGGCTCAATTATTAACTGTCTTTAGGACAAAGAATAGCACTACGTGTCCTGAATATTTTTGGTTGATATAAGAAGTGAGAATCAAAATATTTTAATAACAGGTCTGAGATGGGCCCTCAACCAATCAGAGGGGAGACCAGGTATAAACATCCTCTATGGCTATCCTTGTGACAGCTAATTGAATATCAAACCTGTCTTATACTCTATGGATGCTATAAAACAGATGATTGTCTCAGTTAGAAAACCCTTAACCACTTGTGCTTAACCATAGCAGGTATCTAGCACTCCAGAGTAGGCATTTTTCTTATTTGTTCATACTTGTACACCCTTCTCTTTTTTATTCTGTGTCTTTGCAAGCTTTTTTAGCCATTCTGGAAAAGGTTCTCCTATAGTATTTCAGACATATAAAAAAACTATGGTGAAATAGATATCTGGTAGCCCAAACCTTTATATATTTAGAGAGGAAAGATGAGAGAGATAGTTAGGTTGTATGTTAAAAACTCACACTAAATTCTTCAGTTCAAATTGCATATAGAAAAAAATCATGTGTATGTGTAGTTTAAAAAGAAAGAGAAAATGAGGCAGGCCAAAATTCACAGAAAGAGACAAACAAACACACACACTAAAACAGAGGAAACCCCCAGTGTTGAGATTCTCTTAGACCAAAGACACAGGGAATATAGTAAAATTATTTACTTTTTATTTAAAGGTGACAAAATTTTGTACAATGTAAAACAATAAATGGTGCTGTGGCCCTTTAAAATGAAATGGCTTTTGGTCTGGACTAGGGCATTTCTGTGCATATCTTTTTTATGGAATTAGTTGTGCTAACAAATTAGGAACTACAGTTGCGGAACCAGTCAAGTTTTCCAGCTTCTAGAGAAAAGAAATGTAGGAAACAGAAAGGAGTCTATTCATAAGTAATCCAATGAATGGCTCAATAGTGATTGAGAATGTTCTCTATAGCAAACAGAGCTCAGTCACCAAATAAATGAATAAACAGTTCCATTATAGTGACTACACAAACATCAATTTACATACAATAAAGAAAAATTCAAGATTATAGAGCTTTTTTTTTGTAAAAAGAGAAAGAAAAAGTAAAATATTTCAATAAAGTGTTATTTTATTGAACAAGCTACGTCTATGATTTTTGGTTTACATAATGCACAGGGCACTTTGAAACTTAAGATACCCACTCCTGGTGTATGGGAAAGAGTGAGGAATCAGTCTGTTTCAATATCAGTTCTGCCACTAACTTAGCTTTAAGATCTTGGATTACTCACTTCCTTTCTCCAAATATCAATCCTATTATTTGACTTAGATCAGTGATATTCTGAATTGTTTAGGTTGATACCCAGAGTAACATGTTTAACAATATATATTATATGAGACCCAGCACAGTTTTAACACACTCTACTAGATGATCATCTGCATGATCTGTGCAAAGCTGATACTCTGTGACTCAGGTTAGTTAGACTGGTCTTGACACTGCAGGCATCTTTCATTATCTGAATCTGACCTCCTCTGAAGACAAAGTGGAGAGTAAACTTTTTAAAAAGCAGAAATGCTATATTTCACTATTTTATGAGATACATAATAATGCGTTCCCAACTCATCTAGTAATAGTGGTCATTTCCTTGAAATATTCCTAAACTTCTGTTGAATACCTATGTAATAATGCATCAAAGATTTTGGCATAATATAAAATATTTAAAGACAAGTTTTCCAATTAACTGACCATGAAGTTGTTAGTATTTTTGTGCACTATGAGGAGTGCTGTGCTGGAGAAGTTCACAATGGCTTCACTCAAAAGAGTTGATTTTTTTATGGAGTTCCAGCCAAGATGGAGGCATAGGTAGAAACCCTTCACTTCCTCGCACAACCAACAGGAGGATAACAACCAATCTAAAATCAATAAGCAAACAGAAGCATCAGAAAATCAATGTGCATGGAACTCCGACAACCAAGGAATTAAAGAAAAAATTACCCAGAACAATGGGACCAGTAAGGCGGACCCAGTGGGGCAGGCAACACAGAAAAACTGCTGCAACGCTGAGCTTGGTGGAGCTGTGCAGGAGGAACTGACTTACGGAAAAACTGAGACTCAGAGCTGACTGTGGGCTAAGGCTGGGGTTGCCATGGTAGGAGATACTTGCAGTCTGACCTGAGAGTCTGTTGGAAAGCGCACTAGAGGCAGGCAGGTGAGCTGCATTGCTCCCTCTCTGGCCCCTCCCCCACAGGCAGCACAGCAAAGAGAGTTGCCCCATCTGGGTGAATACTTAAGGCCCCACCCCTCACAACTTATCAGCTGTACCAAGACAAAAATATATGGCCCAAATGAAAGAACACAGCAAAACCTCAGAACTAAGTGATGAGGACATTACCAACCTATCTGATGGAGAATTTAAAGCCCTGGTGATCAAAATGCTCACATATCTGATTGAGTTTGATTGAAAAATGAAAGAACAAGTGAAAGATACCCAAAATGAAATAAAGCAAAATATTCAGGGAACCAACAGTGACAAGGAGGAAACCAGGATTCAAAGCAAATTCCAAAATTCAAAATTTGGAAGAAGAGGAAGAAATAAACATCCAACTGGATCAGAATGAAGAAACGAGAATCCAAAAAAATGAAGAGAGACTGAGGACTCTCTGGGACAACCTGAAATGTTCCAACATCTCAATTATAGGGGTGCCAGAAGGAAAAGAGCAACAGCAAGAACTTGAAAACTTATTTGAAAAAATAATGAAGGAAAACTTCCCCAATCTGGCAAAAGAAATAGACTTCCTGGAAATCCAGGAAGCCCAGGGAGTCCCAAAGAAGTTGGACCCAAAGAGGAACACACCAAGGCACACCATCATTAAGTTACCCAAGATTAAAGATACGGAGAGAATCCTAAGAGCAGCAAGAGGAAAAGAAAGAGTGACCTACAAAGGAGTTCCCATCAGACTGTCAGCTGATTTCTCAAAAGGAACCTTGCAGGCAAGAAGGGGCTGGAAAGAAGTATTCCAAGTCATAAAAGGCAGGGACCTACATCCAAGATTGCTCTATCCAGCAAAACTTTCATTTATAATGGAAGGGCAGATACAGTACTTCCCAGATAAGGTCAAGTTCAAGGAGTTCATCATCACCAAGTCCTTACTATATGAAACATTAAAGGGACTTATCTAAGAAAAATAAAGATAAAAAATATGAACAATAAAATGACAACAAACTCATAACTATCAACAAATGAACCTAAAAGAAAAGAAAAACAACAAAAACAAAAACTAAGCAAACAGCCAAAACAGAAACAGAATCAGAGAAATGGACATCACATGGAAGGGTTTCAGTGGGGAGGGGGAAGGGAGAAATAGGGGGAAAAATCTACAGGGAAAAAGCATAATTAGTAGGCATAAAATAGATGGGGAAATATAAAAATGGTAAAAGAAACAGAGGACTCAGAGAATTTATATGTACAACCCATGGACATGAACTAAGGGCGGGGAATGGTGGAGGGTTTGGAGGGCCAGGGTGGAGGGGGGATAAAGGAGAAAAATTTGGGAAAACTGTAATAGCATAATCAATAAAAATACTTTAAAAACTAAATACAACCATAACTAAAAATTAGTTGATTTTTTTAATTGCAAGGAATATATGAGCCACTTTTAAAACAGTAACTTGAAATAAGATATGGTAGGAGTAGTTAGAGCACAGGAATAACCAAATGCTATACATCAAAGCTTTCTTCCTCCCCCTCAACCCAGACCCACTTCTTAAACATTTACCAGACTATACAGTAGAGCTAGAGAGAGGAAACCAGGACTCAGCGGGTGAGATGGTGATACGTTTATCCTATTTTTATGTATAACATAAAAACAAGGTTATGTTTTCCTTCCAATAAAATCAATATGAACAATTGCTGTTAGCTACCATTATATGTACAACACTTCCTGTTAACTACCATTACAGGTACAACTATGTGTGCCAAAAGTTATACTAAGCACTTTATCGTAAACTTTCTATAATCTTTACAACAACTTTTGAATGTAGTCATATCTCCATTTTTATCTAGTAGTACTTATTAGGCTCTGAGACATTAAGTAAGTTGTGCAATGTGACATTGTTAGTAAGTGTGGGAACTGGAATGTGAACTCAGAACTGTCTGATTGTAAATACCATGTACATTTCACTTTAGCAAATCCTTTCTCTAAACAATAAACTCTCAGTATTTCAATGTCCTATCTGAGCAGGTCATTTCCAAGAATTCTTCTTTGATTACATACAAAGAGGCGGGGACAAAATTAAGTTCATAGTGGTATCACAAATAAATTATACCATAATTAATAAACAATAATACAAGAATAGATTGTGTCTCATGCAATCACAATTGTAAACCTACTTTGGCCCACACCCATATGTTGGGATTGACTTGTCATCCTTTAACTCAGCACTGTCTTATTTTCTCACATCATTTAACAAATAGTTCCATGTATCCTAGTTATTTCTGCTTCTTTCCCCCTCTTCTGTGCTCAAGAATGTTTCATAAATAAATGCAAGGATGAGTGAAAGTGCAAGGTGACTGCTAATGGGCATGAGGTTTCTTTTGGGGGGCAATGAAAATATTCTGGTATTAGATAGTGATGATAGTTACTTTTTAATTCACAATCTTGTGGATTAAAAATCACTGAATGGAACAGGTTAAAATAGTGAATTTTATGTTGTATAAATTCTATCTCAATTTAGAATGTAAGATATAAAAGAAAAAATAGGTTCAGCCATGTAAAAATTGCCATTGTCCTCTATCAAATGATTGAATCAGCAATTTCACAGTTTATCCTAATGTAGAATAAGTTCTTCACAATAATGTGATAACAACAGGTATTTTTGTAAATAACACTAATAATTCTAACTGCAATCATTTCTCAATTCTAAAATCCTACTGAAGAGAATAAAAGCAAACAATCTCCTTTGCATTATCCACCTATCAGTTAAAAACTCTCATTTACTTAAGTTGGCAGATCTCTGCTTAGTAGTTTGTTATTTATGATTGGAAAACTGAATTCTGATCATTTCCACACTCAGGTGGATGAGAGTTGTAAAGTATTAAACATGTAATTTCCTCAGAAATTCGGCTACTGATAAAAAATAGGAAACTCACAAACTCTGGGTAGCAATGCTCATGCACTCTGATGCAGCCCTGAGAGCAATGTGGAGGCTGTTAGCACAGTTAGAAAATTGCAACAAAACCTTTATACATTCAGCAAAGAAGCTGTCCTGGGTAATCATAAATAATGAACATGTTGCTCAAAGAAAGACCATAAAAGCTTAAATAGCAAGAAATAAGGAAACAAAGGCAGAGAAAAGAAAAAGCCATAAACTGATTTGGGACAGTGGACAGTCACTAACTGAGGGCACATTTAGTTTGGGAATCATTCTGTTTCCATAGAGGAAATTGCTTTAAGAAATATTTATTTCATTTGTTACCATAATGGGATAAAGTTAAGGTGCAAAGATGTCATTTCAACTTCTCCCCATATGACAGAGTATCAAGCATAAATATTTAAGGAAGAATAGATAGGAGAAACACTGACTGACAGAAGAGACATTGTATTTTAATCAAGCATTTAGTAAAAACGACAGAAGAAAGTAGACTTGTAAAAGAACCAGAGGTGAAAGAAGGTGCACTTCATCTTTGTCCTAGTGCTATTTCATTCTCCCTTACTCTAATTAAGATTTTCTTTAGAATGTTCACTAAATTCATAGAGTAGAACAGGAGGCATTATCTTCTGAATCCAATACGTTTACATACTGGATAGCTGCCTAAACTCCAGTATCAGTTATCTTACTCCCATGGAAATGGAATGCAACTTTTTTTCATTTATTTATTTATTTACATTTAATTTTTCAATTACCATTGACCTACAGTATTATAATAGTTTCAGGTGTACAACATAGAGAATATACATCTATACACCTTATGAAATGAGCATCAGCTGTGATGTTTTAAAACCCACACCTTCCCCAAGCATAACATTTAAAATCCAAAAATGAATGATGCAAATATTAGGCCTACTTTTTAGATAGAACATTATCATTGCTTTCTGTTATGTAATAATATCACTGTATTTTTCATGAAAAATGCGAAGTTGTTCTTTCTCTTATTTAAATTTTTATTGTATTTTTCCGTTACCAGTTAGTCCCCTTATACTCCCTCCCCCACAATCACCACACTGTTGTCCATGCCCATGAGTCCTTTTCCTTTTCTCTCAATCCTTCCACCCCCTAACCTTCCACCACTAGCTGTCATCCAACTCTCTATATGTGAATTCCACAGTAGTAGAGCCCTGGCATATGAGTTAGGAAGTCTGAGTAATCTCTGTGAACATCGTATTGCTGGAAAATCAGATAAGATATTTGGTCTACTTCATTTCTAGGTGTCTAATATGTTATATGTATGCCCATTTTCTGCTCAAATTAAACCGTATTAATTAATATTATACTTTGAATGTATGTACTTTTCTGTCCCCTATAATGTTCAGAAATGTATGTAGGCTAAGAAAATAATTGCATAAAAATAAAGGCTTTTGTTTCCACTCTAGATGATATTAATCATTATTCTGAGTAAAAATTTAAATGCGATCTATTTAAAGGGAAAATGCCATATGCATAGTATGCATTGATTAGTAAAAGTCTTTGAAAAAATATTTCATTACATGCTTCTGAGGGGAATAGAATAACTTATTGTGCAGATAAATGCATTCATACCTGGTTAAATGGCCAGATACTCACAATATTGATTAATTGAGGAAGGTCTCTAGCAGAATGCCTCAGGACTTTGTATTAAACCAATACACCTTTCCTGCTCTCAAGGACTGTCATGAAAATATTTCAAAACTACATGCCATTACTTGACATCCAGATTAAATAAAATGTTACTATGTTGAAGTAAACTTTTTTGAAATAGCATAAACTTTTATAAAGGGCTTAAGTAAACAAAAGGAAATTTAATGAGAGAAATGTTAAACAAACCCTTATGTATAATGTTGAAGAATCAAATACATTAATTAGAACAAAGAAAATTTAGCTTTACGGCATCTTCAAATTAAATAAGACCCAGGTGTTTCTGATTGCAATGACCTCAATAAAAATCAAGACTGTGTTAGTAGATGTAGGGAAGATGGCCACCAAGTAGGTGGGGGATAAACCTACTTGCTTGTACCCCCAGCATGCATTTTCCTCTGATCTTCTGACAAGTGACCTGAACAATCAATGTAATCTCAGCTGAAATGAATTTTAAAGCCAGCGAGTACAGGGGATGCTTTACACTGTCTGGCAGCACCCATACAACATCATACAAGACATGGTGGATGGTGTGATTCTCAGTCAGCAAGCCAGAAGGAAGAACCCAACAAAGAATGACCCCAAAACAACAAAAACCCAATTACAAGAGAGCCCAAATAAATTGCATAAAGGGCATTCCCAGACTATCCAAATCAGGAGATCAGGGAGACTGCACCATGGAGTTCCACAGGTCTCCTACACAGAAGGCCACCCCATGAAGACAGGGAGTCAAAGCAGATCGATCTAACATGCAGAAACTAACAAAAATAATCACCTAAATTGGGGAGACAAAGAAACAACCCTCAATCAAAAAGAAAGGAGGTATTCTCAGAAAGAGTGCTAAATAAAATTAAGGCAAGCAATCTATCATACATAGAGTTTAAAATAATGGTTATAAGGATGCTCAAAGAATTCAGTAAGAACTACAAGGAACTCTACAGAAGCTACAAGGAACTTACTGCGAACTACATCACCATGGAAACAGACATAGAAACTATGAAAAAGAGCCAGCTGGGAAGGAAAAGTACAATATCTGAAATGAAGAATGCACTAGAAGCAATTAAAAACAGACTAAATGAAGCAAAGGTTCAAATCAGTGAGCTGGAAGACAAGGTAGAAAAAAACACCCAGTCAGAGCAACAAATGAAAAAAGACAGTAAAAGAAACAAGGTAGTTTAAGGGAGCTGCAGGCAACATGAAACATAAAAATACTCATACGATAGGGCTACCAGAAGAAGAAAAGGAACAAGGGATATAAGGCCTGTTTGAAAAGTAATGACAGAAAATTTCCCTAACTTGGTGATGAAAAAAGGCATGCAAGTCCAGGAAGCTCAGAGGGTCCCAGTGAACATAAACCCAAAGAGGCCTACTTCTGTGTATCGACACATCATAATTAAAATGGCAAAATTTAAAGACAATGATTGCATCTTAAAGGCATCAAAGTAAAAACAGCTAGTAACATCGAAGGGAGCTTCAGTAAGGCTAGCAGCTGATTTCTCAACAGAAACACTATAAACCAGAAGGGATTTGCACAAAATATTCCAGGCAATGAAAAGCAAGGATCTACAACCAAGACTACTCTATCCAGCAAGACTCTCATTTAAAATGGAAGGGGGAAATAAGGAGCTTTCCAGACAAAAAAATGGCTAAAAGAGTATGTCACCAACAAACCAGCATGTAAGAAGATGAAGAAAAACAGAGAGAGAAACACAAGTACAAAAGAGAAAAATGGCAATGAGTAAGTACTTATTAACAATAACCTTATATGTAAATGGATTAAATGTTCCAATCAAAACACATAAAGTAGCTAAATGGATAAAAAAAAAAACACAACTAACATATATGCTGTCTAGAAGAAATCCAGCTCAGAACAAAATATCTACACAGGCTGAAAGTGAAAGGAAGGAAAAAATATTTCAAGCAAATGGACACCAGAAAGAAAGCTGGCATAGCAATATTTATATCAGACAAAATAGACTTCAAAATAAAGGCCATAAAAGAGACAAAGAAGGTCAGTACATAATACTTAAGGGAGTACTCCAACAAGAGGACATAACCCTTGTGAACATATCTACATCCAATATAGGAACACATAAATATATGAGGAAATGCTGGAGGACTTCAAGGAAGATGTCAACAGCAACATAGTCATCGTAGCAGGGGTTTCAAACTCATTTTCTTTCTTTTTTTTTTAAGATTTTTTTAATTTATTTTATTTTTAGAGAGAGGGGAAGGGAGGGAGAGAGAGAGATAGAAACATCGATGTGTGGTTGCCTCTCACGTGGCCCCCACTGGGGTACTGGCCCGCAACCCAGGCATGTGCCCTGACTGGGAATCGAACTGGCAACCCTTTGGTTTGCAGCCCGCGCTCAATCCACTGAGCTACACCAGCCAGGGCTCAAACTCATTTTCACCGGGGGCCACATCAGTCACCCCAAGGGGGCTGCTGGGAGACCAGGTGGTCTCACATCTGCATGCAGATAGAGTAGGAGAATCAACTGGGGAGCAAGACAGCCCACACCACCCACAGTTCCAGTGCGGGAAAAGAAAGCTTCAAAACCCCTGGCTGTAAAATCCCATGGGGTTGCTGTAGATGGAGAAATTCCCAGCCTCACAGGAGAGTTTGTTGGAGAGACCCACAGGGTCCTAAAATGTACACAAACTCACCCACCCGGGAATCAGCAGCAGAAGGGCCCAATTTGCTTGTGGGTAGCAGGGAAGTAACTGAATGCAGGCAAGAGCCGAACAAGTGGCATTGTTCCCTCTCTGACCCTGTCCCCACACAGAGTGCCACAATGCACAGCGATGTGGGTTGCCCAACCCTGGTGAATATTTAAGGGTCTACCCCTTAAAACATAACAAGTGTGCCGAGTCAAAGAAATATGGCCCAAATGAAAGAACAGATCAAAACTCAAAAAATAGAACTAAGTGATGAAGAGATAGTCAACCTATCAGATGCAGAGTTCAAAACAATGGTAATCAGGATGCTTACAGAAATGCTTATCATAAATGGTGTTGGGAGAACTGGACTGGTACATGCAAAACAAAATGAAACTAGACCACCAACTTACACCATACAACAGAATAAACACAAAATGGACAAAAGACTTAAATATAAGTCATGACCCCATAAAAGTCCTAGAGGAAAACATAGGAACTAAAATTTCAGATATCCCACATAGCAATATTTTCACCAATATATCCCTTACAGAAAGGAAAATAAGGAAAAAATAAACAAATGGGACTTCATCAAATTAAAAAGTTTCTGCATGGCCAAAGCAACCATCATCACAATGAAAAGGAAAGCAACTGTAAGGAGAACATATTTGCCAATGATACATCAGACAAGGGTTTGATCTCCAAAATATGTAAAGTATTCATATGACTCAATAAAAGGACAACAAACAATCCAATTAAAAAAAGGGCAAAGGATCTGATTAGACATGTCTCCAAGGAGGACATACAGAGGGCCCGTAGACATATGAAAGGATGCTCAGCATCACTAGCCATCAGAAAGATGCAAATTAAAACCACAATGAGATATCACCCCACACCAGTCAGACTGGCCATCATTAATAACTCAACAAAAAACAAGTGCTGGTGAGGATGTGGAGAAAAGGAAACCTTAGTGCACTATAGGTGGGAATGCAGACTGGTGCAGCCACTGTGAAAAGCAGTATGGAATTTTCTAAAAAATCTGAAAATGGAACTGCCTTTCGATTTGGCAATTCCACCTCTGGGAATATACCCTAAGACTCCTGAAACACCAATTCAAAAAAAAACCTATGCACCTCAGTGTTCATAACAGCCCTATTTACAATAACCAAGTGCTACAAATAGCCTAAGTGTTCATCAGCAGATTAGTGATTTAAACAACTGTGGTACATTTACACAATGGAATTCTATGAAGCACAAAGAAAGAAGGAGCTCCTACTGTTGGTAACAGCATGGATGGATCTGGAGAGCATTATGCTAAGTGAAATAAACCAGTCAGTGAAAGACAAATACCATATGATCTCACCTATAAGAGGAATCTAATGAACAAAATAAATGAATGAGCCAAATAGAACCAGAGGCATGGAAACATGGATCAGACTGACAGTGAGCAGAGGGGAGATAAGGAGGGAGATAATAGTGGAAAGAAGGGGAAGGGACTAGACAAAGAACATGTATGAACGACCCACAGACATGGACAACATTGTGGGGATTGACCGTGGGAACAGAGTGTGGGCTGCGCAGAGGAGAGAAAAGGGGGAAAAAATGGAACAACTGTAATAGAATAACAAAATTTTTTTTAAAAAGAAAGAATTTTATGTACAAAATACACTTTTGGATATTAGGAAAATAAATTTCACAACCCCTAACAACAACGAAAAAGACTGTTAGTAGCCAAACAATCTAATAAAGAATGGGTAGATATTTTGCCTAAGCAGTAGGTATCTCTGATTCTGGATCCAGAGAATCTCCCTGGGTTTCTGTATTCAGTCACAATTTAAAGGCAAAGGGTCCTGTATTTTTAGTGTCTGATTTCAGAGGGAAAATAAGTGAAATTTTCAAAAGACTTGGCCCTTAATGTTTATAGTGGTACAAAGGACAGTAGTGGTTCCTCTAATTTCAGGAATATATGTATTTGATGATATATTTCAAATAAAAATAATTGAATACTTTAATATTTAGGTATAGGGAGCAGTGTCTAATGCAGCACTGTACAGTAATTTTCCTGTAGGTTCTATACAGAGGCTTGGAAGACGGTTTATACCATCAAATGACTTCACTCTGCCCGCACAGAGACATCACTCATGCCTGGTTCTAAGCAGACAAGGAAGCAGTGCTGTTCCTCCAAGTGTGCCATTGCAATTGCCCCCAGGATAAAATCCAAGCCCCAAATGGCCACAAGTTTCTGCATTGCCTGGACCCACTTACCTTTTGTACCTCTCTTTGTTCTGTTCTGCCTCTTTTCACAACACTTTAGTCCCAGCAATTTTCAAATGCATCCATGATTTTAACCAGGTTCCTCTCATATACTTAAAGCAGATTGAAAATGCCTGTAATATGTAACAAGTGGATGTGGAAAATGCAACTCAAGTAGTATGAGTCTAGCTTTGATTCAGAAAGATTAAGAAATTTTATAAATACAATATTTAATATTATTTTGCACCTATCCCCCATAGTTGTAATCATCATTATTTACCATGAGCTCCTCAAAGCCAGGGTTTCTAAATGAAAAAAATTTTACTTTAAAATGTATTAACCATAACATCCTTCCATTGAAAATCTAAGAAATCACAGATAATATTTTTCATGTGGATCAGTTACAAGACAAAATATTAATTTTTGGTGCACTTTATTAGTGAGCATGATAGAACAAATTAAAATGTCTATTTCATTTAAAATAATATTTTCCAAAACCTTTGTTTTTGAAGGTCTGAATAGAGTGAAAAGGAATTTGGAGAGAAAAGAAACTGATTATACAGTATTGTGGCATGGTTTTGATTAAAGTGAACATTTTCTGAGCTTTGTAGTTAACGAATCTTGCATATGGAAATCATAGTTGCTCTTAATCGGCTTTCGGAAGACTCATGAAAATATTAAAAAGTAATGAACTAACAAGATTGTTTGTTAATGCCACATAAAAGCACTAATTATACATCATTTCCTGCCTACAGCTGAACCCAAGAGACATCTTCTAAGAAATTGTTAAATAAGCTTCTTCACTAGAAATGTGAATACAGCTAAGTGGCATGGTGAATTTCCATTTAAGGACCTCAGTACTATCTCGCCCTTTAAAAAAGAGAAAATAAATACAGGGGAAAATATATATCATGTTAAATGCATGCAGTCAACAAAATTATTTTGCTCATGAAAAGTGACTAATATATTTACAATTAACATTTAACATATGCTTTAAAGGGTAGGTTTTATATTGAACTATAGTTAGTCTATATTTGGGCCTGTTATATTGGATGGTTGTGAATTTCAGTGTTGTTCCTTTTACTATTTTAATAGTATAAGCCATAGCAGAAATTTTTCGAAATATATTTGAAAAACTTGCTTGGTGTTTAGGTTTTAGAGTTCTAGCTATAGATTTTAGAGTTCTAGCTATATTTCTACATTATTTCCATTAAAAATATACTTTATACAGGTGCCAGAGAGATGCTTCATGAGATTTTTCCTTTGTAGAAATGCTATTAAAGCAACTGGCTTCTGTCAAATTTTCAAAAAGATTTTGTTTTTTTATTTTTAGAGAGGGGAAGTGAGGGAGAGAAATATGATGTAAGAGAGATACATCAGTGATGCGGACACCAGCTAGCAGTGTCCGCATCATTATGGATGAAATAAAAACATACACACGGACTACCGAGTCTGGTGGAGGAAAAAGGACAACAGCGTGGCTTTTAGCTCAAGGGGATCAAAAGCCACGGCCTCCGCCATGACAGGCCTTTATTCCATCTCTCCTCCCATTACAAGATGGTCCTCACGCACCATCCCCCATTACAACAAAAGGAGCCAATGCCCCTAATCACATCACAGAAGAAGGATATTAGCAAATGAAAAGGCAAAAGTGGTTGAGCCATTACACTGGTCCCTGCAAGGTTTATCATGGATTTTAGGAAGTTACAACAAGCATTTGCAGGGTGAGGGAGAGTTTGCAGCAAAAACCAGCTTAGGTATATTGCAAATCTGATTCCCCACGAGAGAACCTATCTGTGGGCGTGGGTCCTGTGCATCTCTGAGTGGGAGCTGGGCCCACGCACACAGAAGGGTCTCCCACACCTAACCCTCTGACATTCAGTGTCATGTGCAAACTAGTACACAGCCAAATATCAAGTCTTGGCTAACACCACTGATGCAGGGCTTCTTTTCACTAAGGATTAAGAAACAAACTTTGCAAATGCCCAGTGCTTCTGACTCTGTCTTTCTTAAACTCCTTCACATAACCACTCCTGTCACATGTGACTTTTTTTCCACTTTAACTCTGAGTACTCATTTATTTAAAATTACGGTTACAAAATATCTATACATTCTGTTTTCTATTTATTATATAATTGTTTCACTGAAGTGTGAGCTGAAAGAGACCATATAAATCATATAGGATCCTCTTTTTATCATAACTCTTAATTACAAAACTTAAATTGTTTATTATAAAAATTCAAGAACAATCAAAAAGAGGAAAATTGGACCATATTCTCACATACTTTTAAAAAATTTTAATGAATTTGTTGAGTGACATTGGTTAACAAAATTATTTAGGTTTCAAATGTACAACTCCATAATATGCCACCTGTATATAGTATTGCGTGTTCACCACACCAAGTGAAGCTTCCTTCCATCACCATTTATCCCCTTTTACCCTCTTCTACCTCCCCCACCAGCCTTTCCCTCTGGTAATCACCATACTGCTGTCTGTGTCTATGAGGGTTTTTTTGGGGGGGTGGCTTAATACCTTCACCGTTTTCACCCACCACTCAACTCTCATCCCTTCTGACAGCTGTCAGTCTATTCTCTGTATCTCTGAGTGCATTTCTATTTTTTGTTAGGTCATTTTGCCTGTTAGATTCCACATATAAGTGAGATCATGTAGCGTTTGTCTTTCTCTGACTGGCTATTTCACTTAGTATAATAATCTCTAGGTCCATCCAGGCTATCACAAAAGGTAAACTTGTCTTTTTTATAGCAGAGTAGTATTCCATTGTATAAATGTACCACAGCTGTTTTTATCCACTCATCTACAATTATATCAAAAGAAAGTAACATTTTAGCCTGTGGTGGAGGGTCCTGTTCTCCTAACCAGGCTTTTTCATTCAAATTTGCCTTACTCATAAGTCTTTCCCCCCCTTTTCTGACCACTCCATTTATAGCTCTATCACTCCCTTGTCTATCAACCCAGCAGCCCTCTAATCCCTGGGAACCATGACTTTGATCACTACTGCACAACAGGAAGTGACACTATTCCTTACCTGCCTAACCCAAGCTTTGCATTCAACTTTAGCTTCAAAGTGGGCTTGGCCCCACTATGCCCAGTTAACTAGGAATAAGGGTACAAACAGGGAAAATCTCATCCCCTTCTAGGTTGTGGAACTCAGGAAAAATAAAGAGATAGATCTTTGAAACACTGTAACTTCTAGACCTAGGAGCTACTGGATCCTGGGAACAATAGGGTAATTAACTCACTATTCAGAAACAGCTGGTGCCTGCCTCTCCAACTGCAGAGGAAAAAAGTGACTCTTTTAAACTCAGGCATTTTTCAGCTGTGCCTGAAGCCTGGGCCTGTGTTCTCAGCCTACTTCCCAGCTCACCCTGCCACCAGGTATTTTTACAGAGATGGGCTTGCCTTTCCTCCTTAGGCATCTTCTGTGTTTTAATGCAATAGACCCTTGAGATAGGAGCAAACCAGAGCCCTATCCCTGGCAAAATTGCCACCATAGGCACCTCTCTTACTCTATTGAACAGTCCTGTATCAGCCTCCAGTACTTGCAGGAAATATACCAAATGACTAGTGCTATCTTCTCTCTCTCTGGTTCCTCACAGGTGAGGAGCCAAACTTATAAAAGCCTTGAGATCTGCAAAAAGGGTTCAGTTTAATCAAAGCTGTCGACTTCACCAGTAGTGAAGGGGATATGAGTAGTCCGTGGCAAGCTTAGCTCTTAGTCTTTTGCAGGCCAGCTCCTCGTGGTTCATGGCGCTGGGGACATCTGGTAGCTTTGTGGTGAAGAGACAGGGTTCACCCTATAACCCACTAGTTGGGTCCTTGGGTAATCAAGGAGGACACCTCTTGGGAACCCAAGAGTTCTATTCTTTATTCTATCGTGTCACCAGAGATGTCTGGTAGCTTTGTGGTGGGCAAATGAGGACGCCCGAAATCCTACTAGTTGGCTCCCAGAGCAAAGACAAGGGATGCCTCTCTGAGCCCAAGAGTTCTTTATTTTCTTTTCCCAGTTGCGCCATGGAGCAAATGTGAAATACACCCTCTCTTCCCCTCAGGATCCGTGTTGGGATGCATCCTTAGAAACTGGGATAAATTTGACCCTGAGTGTCTCTAGAAAAAGAAACTGATTTTCTTGTGTAATGCAGGTTGGCCTCAGTATAAGTTGGGAGAAAGGGCCACATGGCCCGAAAATGGGAGTAGCAATTACAACACCATACTCCAATTACATCTATTCTGTGGAGGCTTGTCAAGTGGTTAGAGCTTTACTATGTACAGGCTTTCTTTGTGTTATCTCATGCCCCATATTTTTGTTCTGGTTTGAAGGAAACATCTACTTCAGGGTCTACCGATGACCCCCTTCTATGTTCCCCATCTGTCTCTCAGGGTTAGGAAGAGGAGGCTAGCACACCTGTCTCTCAGGGGGAATCTAGCACACCTCATAGCCCTGAGACCTCAACCCCTGAGTTGACAACTACACTATCTCCTGCAAACTACTCTCCCATATACCCAAAGTTACCAAAGGAAGAGAAGACATAAGGAATGGAAATACAATTTTAGTAAATATTCAAAAGACAAGGATTTTCCTTCATGCTTTATATTTTTCTCCCTACCGGATCCCTGCAGAAATTGGCATTCTGAAGGAGTGAGGACATAAGGTTTCTATGCATAAAATCAATAAGACCAGTTGCTAATGGTGGTTTTGTCAATGAAGACTTTGACTGAAATGTCATACCTGAAGGAGGCATGCCTTGGCTCTGGTTGTCACTAAAAAGCCTTGAGGAACGGGATTGGTTTTCAAAGATAGTAAAAGCCCACCGGAGGAAAAGCCTGGTACCTTGTTCTGTCGTGTGCTTTGTGGTAGTCTTTCCAGGGAAGGAACGAAGGTTGCTTTCCTAAAGGATGGCCAGGAGGAACCTGAAGGCACAATGGAAAACCTCAGGGACTTCAGAGAAGCAGGTGTGGGGCTCAGCTTCTGTGCCCTGAGAGTGGACTAAAGAGTCAATCTACAGGTTCCTTGTGTGAGTTCCAGCAAAGCAGACGTAAAGATCACATATGATCAATTGCTGTTCTGGTTGTATTCATGCAAACACACAGGCAAAATTAAAACTGCACTCAGTGTAGTCCTTTTAATGACAATGAGGGTGATCTTAAGGAGAAATACCATGATTTAAGGACAATCACCAATTCTCAGTGGTAGACATTAGACTTGTACAGCTAACTATCTTCAAAGTTTCTTTTCATTTGGAAATTGAAACTGGGTTTGTCATATCATCAAAGATGCTCAATTTACAGGCATGGAGGATCTGTCAAATTCCCAGTTAAATGTCATACCAACAAAGGCCTTGCAACTATATGTCTTCCCAAAAGACAGTCTTGCATATTCAGATACTAGTTTGTGGGTTGTTGTGTAAATTAACCATTCTGCACAAATTTGTTCATTGCAGGTTTTTCTGTCCACCTGACAAGTTCTTGCACTCATTCCAGATAAGGGAGCAAGTCTTACTAAAGGTCTGGAAGACTCAAGGCCCAGAATAGCAGCTGGCAGAACAATGGACTCCTCCCTATGATGTCCTGTTGACAACACATTCTTCCCTAAAGCTGATGGGAATCAAGTCTTAGATCCACCACACAGACTATTTGACAACGCACTAACTCTTCTAAAATAGAGGCTATAAAGCTGCAAATGATCATCACAAACAAATATCGACCTCTGGGACCAGAGGCTCCAGGCATCTATCACGCCAATGGAAGGACACTTTCCTCCACTTCCTCTGACCAACATACAGCACCCTGGACAGTCTCAGACATAATTCACCAACTCTCAGATAGAATATGGAGAAAGTTCTGTGGTTCTCAATAGGCAGGGTCTACTCTCCTATCCAAGGCCTGAAGTAGCTACAGAAGATGAACCTTCGCCTCTCAGCAGCCCAAAAAGGAGTTTCTGAGAACCACGTCTCTCAGGGGGAATTGAGTCAGGAGATAGCATAGGAAGCACTCTGAGACTGTACTGCTGCTACTGGCCAGCATCTAGCATCCTGGTTGCCAGGAAATGCCTTTTAGCACTTAGGTAGAATGTATAGCAAACCAAGGCAAGGAGGAAGAGGGAGACATGTCTTACCCGATGACTCAGCAGTCCTGAGCCTGGTCAGATAATAGTGCCAGGTGTTCCAACATCACAGGAAACACCATGCTTACATGAGAGGAGGGCAATCCTTGAAATTCTTATAGCATTTCCACTATCTGGGAAAGAAAGCCTTGAAACTGAGCTTTCATCCCAAGGCCTGAAATGCAGGAGAGGGTACACAGTGCCCAAAGAAGCAGCCCATAAATAACTTTGGGTACTGCCCCAACTTTAACTGCCTCCTGTCACGTATCTGTTTTACAACAAGATGAACAAATGGAGTCTGGAGCAAGATAAGGATTCGGGCTGATAGACTCCCACACATACCTAAGTTAGGGTAGTCACGCTCCCCCAGGAAAGCTGGCACCACATTTACCCGTTAATCAATATGTAACTTTTTTACTCCCATCCTGCCAACTATGTAAGTCCTCAGAACACAGGACTCTCTCTCTTGGCTTTCTCGCCACCCAGGCTCAGGCCATCCAGCTTCTGGCCACCTAGGGCCTTACCACCCCAGAATTCTGCCACCCTTACTCTTGCCTCCCTGCTTTGCGCTCAACGTGTGCCTTTCAACCCTCCCCCTACCTTAGGTAAGCCCCTTCTTTTCCATGGAAATGGATCATTAATAAACTCTGATTGCATGCTTAAATAAATAAGTAAATAAAATAGTTAAAGATAAATTAAATCAAGCATGTGAAACACCTGTATTAAGACTGTTATAGGTTTTATAAGACACCAAAGAAAGAAATTGAAGAAGCTACATATAAGTGGAAAGATATGTATCATATTCATGTACAGAAAGAATTAACAACATGAAAATGCCCATACTACCCAAAGCAATCTATACATTCAATGCAATTCCTATCAAGATACCAGTGGTATATTTCACAGAACTAGAACAAATATTCCAAAAATTTAAATGAAACCACAAAAGACCCCAAATAGCTACTGCAATCTTGAGAGAGAACAAAGTGGGTGGAATTATGCCACTTCATGCCAGACTATGCTACTACGTTATAGTAATCGAAACAGCATGGTATCAGCATAAAAAACAGACATATAGAGCAATGTGACATGCTTTTGAAACTTTTTTGTACTTAAAATGCATGTAAAAGTTTATTTTGAAAAGTGTAACTTATTTTTCTGATGGTGGCATTTTGGAACATTTCATTTACTTCTTATTTTTGGCTGTTAAATGCTAAGATGAGCCTAATTACAGCTAAAGATTTATCTATATCCATGATCATTTCCTTAGGCGAAACTTCAACAAATGGGATTCTTGGATAAAAGCACATCGCAATTTTAAGGAATTTTTAAATATTGCAAACTACTTCCAATATATATTTAGCCATTTATATTTCCACAGGTAGTATGTGAGAACACCTATATGCCCAAACTCTCTGACAGTGGATAAAATTATGTAAAAGAAACATTGCCTATCTGACAGGTAAGAAATTGCATTTCTTATTTTAACTTACACTTATAAACTAATTATTTTATGTTTATTAGCTATTTTATTTTTTATTTTGTAAATGACCTGTTAAAGTCATTCATCCATTTTTAAGAGGACATGCATTTTTCTATTGGCTCACAAATGTTATATTTATTAATAACATTTAAACTTATTTCTATATATGCTCTATAATTTCCCAAGTGATTCATTTGCTTTTGAATTCTGTTTATGATAATTTTCACAAGGGTCATTTTAATATTTTGTGCATTTTTCTGTGATTTATAAATTTTTTGTCATAAGAAAAAGCAAGAATGCATAACTATTCATCTATTTTACTTATATTTTCTCTAGAATTCACATATATTTTCTTTTATTCTTTACATTTATATTTTCAATATGTTTGAAACACATTTTGAAACATTGTGTCTCAAGAGGATTCTAACTGTGTCACATTTTGTTCTTGGTCAAATCACTAAATTTGTGAAGTCTCATTTTCTCCATCTGCAAATTGAAGACCTATCAGTCCAAGAGAAGAAGTAGAAATTCTAAATTCAAACTAGGGAGCATAAGCGAACTCAGTCTATAAAGGGTATAAATCTTCTATCACTGAAGGAAATTTAATGTTGCCTTAGTAATCAGTCATTTCCACAGGTGTCCACTCAGTTTTTTTTTTTTTATTTTCAATAGCACCAATGTACAACTATTCTTATAGTGTATGAGGTCTGTCTAGAAAAAGTCCAGCCATTGTTGATATAACACAAATGGTTTGCGTGACGTCAATGTAATCTGGCAGCCAAGGAGAGCGGACTGGAATGCACATGTGTGGGCAATGACAACTTCACTGCACTAGTCAGTGGGAGCAGTAGATGCTGTTGAGTGAGCATGTGTACTGTGTGGCCATCACATTCAAAATGACTGAGCAAGTAGAGGAATGACTCAGCATCAAATATTGCATTAGGCTTTAACATTTCTCCACAGAAACTATTTCGATGATGCAGAAGGCTTTCAAGGATGATGCAGTGAGATCAGTGCAAATAAAAGTGCAGCACAAATACTAAAGATGGCCTAGAATCTGTTGAAGGTGATCCACATTCTGGAAGGCCTGCAACAGATGGGACACCTGAGAATGTTGAACACGTACGGGCTGCAATCAACAAAGATTGGTGACTGACAGTGTGAGAACTAGAAGCTGATCTGGGGACTCCACCTACCACTGTGTCTGAGATTTTGATGCAGGATCTTGGCATGAAATGTGTTGTAGCAAAATTCATTCTGCAGCTTCTGCTACCAGAGCAGAAGGACCATTGTACTTCAGTTGCTAATGACTTGATTCAAACTGCTACCAATGAACCAAATGTGGTGCCCTGTGACCTCTAGCTTCTCCCCAAACTAAAATCTCTTTTGAAAGGGGAGATATTTCAGACCATTGATGAGATTCAGGAAAATACAATGGGTCAGCAGATGATAATTCCAACAAAAGATTTTGGAGAGTATTTTGAACAACAGAAGAGATGCTAGAACTGTGTGAGGTCCCAAGGTGCCTACTTTCAAGGGGACTGAGGCATTAATGTCCTCTGTACAACATTTGTTGCATCTTGTATCTTCTTCTATAAATGTCTCTGTTTTTAATAGTACATGACTGGATAGTTTCTGAACAGACCTTGCATGTTCAATAAATAGACATTGAATATTTTTAACCTTTAAGCCCATGGATTCCATGTCTTATACTCTGTTATATTTGCTTTTTGTTTTAGTTAGATGAGCCTAAGACCCAAAATTGAAGGATATCTTACCAGTTTTCCAATGAAGGGTTGATTGCTCCTGATAACACCGTCAAGTCGTATAGAGAGGGTGAGATTTAGGCATCGAAATGGACATTTTCCTTATATAATTTCACTTTGTAGCAAATGCCTAAAGGGTAAATGAGCTTTTGCTCTGTTTTCAAGTGATATGTACATAGATTCACTAGACTGGCAAGGTTAAAATCGTTAAGTAATCATAAACTTTGATAATGTGGGATGCATTTTGATTGCAATTAGTTTGTGAAAATACTTAGCACTGAAGCAATAAAGTTTATAGAAACTCTAAAGATACGTTTTTTAAAAGTCATGTCATTCTCTTAAATTTGGGATTGTCCATGATTTTACTGATCATTATTACAATATTACCTAATAGGTTTTTAAACTATACATCATTATTTATACTTGACTATTTTTCACCAGATGTGACTTATTACTAATACACAATTTAAAAAAAAATGTTCTTATTATGGATAATCCACTTTTTAGTTAGAGCATTAAGCATTGTCTTCAATACATTTATTGTAAAGTGTATTACTAAGAGTATTGAGCACCAATGAGGATTAACACAGTGTACAAGAATTTTACTCCTAAAAGAGGTATAAATATGGCCTCTGGGGAAAAGAATATATTACTTGGTTTCTGGATAAAGTGTGATTAATAAAGCCGGTAGCTCCACCTCAGAAAATTATGATTTAGTGGGAAGAGTAAAAAGGCAAAATTAGAAAATCATCAGTATACCTCACTAGCAGAAACAATGATTGGAGTTTAAATTTTAAAAAAGTTCAGGGTCTGGTATATTTGAGAACCTGAAGAGAAAATGTTCTTTTGACAAACAAGCAAAATATAACCAGAGACACTGAAATTGAGAACAGGCTGACAGTCACCAGAGGGGAGAGGGGAGGGAATCTCAGGGGAAAAGTGGAAGGGTTTAGAGCAACAGGTATAAAGGACACATGGACAAAAACAAGGGGGGTTGGAAATGGGAGGGAGGTGGGGAGGACTGGGGTGGTGGGCTGGGGTGGGAGTAAAAGACAGAAAACTGTACAAGAACAACAATTAAAATAAAAATTTTTAAAAAAGAAAATGTTCTTTTGCGAGCTTAATTCAATGCATACCCACTTCAGTAATAAAGTGAGCCTTGATGATGCTGTATCTGCTTGTCAAGGCCAATTTGAGGGAATGATGGACCCTAAATCAGAAAGGGCTTTCAGTTTCACAGACTGAATATGAGATTGGCTGCTCTCTAATGAGAGATGATACTTATGGGAAGGATTCAAGCAGCAGAGATAGATTCATTTTTAGGAAGTGTGAATAGTCTTTCTCTAATCATCTCATCTCCATCCTTTCATTGGGCGACTCCTACATAGTTCCCTTTCTGTCATGAAACACTTATTCCACAACTCTTCTTTCTTTTCCAACTGCCCCTTCTATCTTTTCTGGATTACATTCTCCCATATCCAAATTTGCTACTTTTCCTGCAGTACTTCCAATTAGCATTTGCTTCTTCTTGTAAAGCACGTCTCTCTTCTAAACAGACAGTAGCCCTGCCCATCTCTATTTTTAATGCTGTCTTTCTCCATCTGTTTAGCTCTGTCTCTTATGCACAAAAACTGTCCAACAACCCTCATACTCCCTGTGTCACTCTGCCTCTGAGCCAGAGCTTTTACAATCAGGGTATTGTTTGAAGTAAGTTATCAAATGTATATTTTCCAATAAATTATATGATTAAACATTATTAGATGGACACAGTCCTTTCTGGTAAGATTGATGGATTTGTGTGCTTTATATTATTTTATTTTACTTAGGAAAATACATTTTTGGAGTTGAGAAAAATAATAATTTTGTCTCCATAAAGTAATATAGGATATTGGTCTATTCTCAAAAACACTGGTGGAATCACTTCATAAAAATGAGTATTACAGATCTTTCTTTGAGGAATTGAGATATTGAGAAAAATCTTCCTGAGTGGCAGCAAAAAGTCCTCAAAGGTGGGTTAGAAAGCATATATACTTAATCAATCTTTAGCAAAAGTAACATCCTCTCTTTTTTAATTTAAATTATTTTATTGTTGTTTAATTATAGTTGTCTGTATTTTCTCCCCTCCTCTCCCCCCAACCCCCTCTAAATCCACCTCCCTCCCTTGCTTCCACCCTCCCCCTTGGTTTTGTCCATGTGTCCTTTATAGTAATTCCTGAAAAACAAAAAAATTTTTAAAGAAATCAACATATAATAAATTAGTGTATTAAATTACTTATTTTTATGCTACCTCAGCTATACAATTAAAGCTTTAAACTTCAAAAAAAGTAACGCCCTCTCAAACACTTAAGAAAAAGATTTCATGAAAAGATTGCATGATAAAGCACAATTTCTCTGACTTCTCAAATTTAGAGACTTGATTTGATGTATACTATACATTTTTATTATTATAAAGAAAAGAATAAATATCACCACAGAGAAATAGATGGGTTCTTTTACTTAATTTAGTCTCATCACTTCCTTATTCTGTGGGAGTATCATTCAATCTGGTTCATTATAAAGAAGACATACAAGGACTTGTGATAGCTATGGAGTTAACCTATGACATGACTTAGTGTTTATTTGCCTAAAATGCCATTTTTCTCTGACTTTGACCCATTTGATCTTGAAATAGAGTCATTTTATATAGTTCTATATTTAAGTCCTTTAAAAATCAACATCTCTTAGTAACACTTGATAATCTAAAACCATTGTTACAGTACAATGGAATAATTATGGAAGGATATCTTTCTCCTTGACTGTATATATGCTACCCAGTTATTAAGTGACAGTCACATAGTAAACCTCTTGTTCCATGGTAGATGAAGATAGCACTATGATCTCAACCTTAAGACTCCAGTGGAAATAAATTATTTGGTCTTGTTTCATGTTTTTGTCATAATAATTCTCAGAAGAATGAGGCATAATTTTAATGTCATTCTGGTTTATGAAAGACTATAAACTTTAACAATTTCATCTCTTTGAACTTTAACCTTTTCGCTCTTCTATGGTTTGATTGGCTGCATGTGTACTTCTTCTACCAGGCTACAGAAGTTGTAAAAGTGGAAAATAAAAACAGCAAATGAATCATACTTTGGGACATGACAGAGATCAAAGTTGTACAAGTTTATTATTATCTTCTAGAGAATATATAGGACATTTAAATTCCTATGCTACAGTCTTGTGACAAAGAATATAATGAGAAATACAAATAATAAACAGTACAACATGAACCTTCTTGTGACAATGATTAAAACTTAGAATAAGAAATACTTACCCCATCCTCATTACCATCAAAAGAAAGTGCTACTTTGCGGATGTTTAGCTTTCCCTTTCTCCTTTAAGAGCTATTTAAGCCACAGAAAAGTAGTGGAAAACATACTTGTTCAAGAGTGTTGAATATATTTTGTTATAAGCACTTCCCAAAATAAATACGATGGTGTGGTATACAATTCCTATTGACCCATGCTGCACCAGAATAATTTTAAAATAACAATTTTAAGGCAAATCATCTGCTTAAAAATTGATGTTTTGCTGTAATGGAGGATATGCAATAACAAAATTATATAGTATTTCTATACAGAACCCATGAATAAATAAAACATTTGCATTCCACTTGCATTTAACAATAAAATCCCAGGCTCACTTGATCTTTGCATTCACTGATACCTGTTATATAGGTACACAGCTCTACATAAATTTTATATATATATAAAGAAAACAGGTATAAAGAAAACAATGCTTCAATTTGCTAACAGTCTTTGTTGCTTACTCTAAGTGTTCAGTGTTTAGAAATGACATAGAAAATAAACATGTACAGAGTGTTAAGAAAGAGAACAGGGGGGTGAAAAAGAGCAGACTGTGTTATGGCACTTTCTTGTTAGAGTGAATTTGTCATGGATTGCTGTAATTGTGAGTAAAGTCTTTGTGAGCATTTATCAGAGCCCTTTCTTCAAGGAGGAAAAATTATTCTTGTTCTGTGGCCACTTACCACACCGTTTGGCAACTCTCCAGAGATGCAGCGCTGCCATTGACACAACTTGATTCCTTGTCAAAATATTTTTTAACATCTGGTTCAAAAGATATTTTTGATGACTATAAGCATGCTCAACTCTTCTGTTCACTAAGGCTGAAAATTCAATAAGTGTTTGGTGTGCTGGGATTAAGCTACCTCATAGTGAGCAGCTGTCAAATGATTTGCTGAAAACTTCTGCTCGGCCCACTACAGTGAATTGATGGAAAGTTGCCAGCTTCGGGACATATGCAGAGTGAGGGGAATTTTAGCAATCTCCTTGTAAGCCTTGCGCTACCACCTGTAAATTTAGAACAACGTATTAAGAAACAAAAAGAAAAAAGAAATCTGGATCCATGTGGCCTTTTTACCAAGGCAGCAAAGAACCTGTTATTCATACTGAAAGCACATTAATGGTTTTGCTTGTAGCTAGGTGTTTTTTGGAGCTGCAGGATCCATCAGCTTTTAATCAAGTGCTTTCACCACCTACATCATTTGGCCTGGGCATCAAAAATGCTCATTTGAAGAATCATCCTCTAAAGTCATCTCTAATCTAGTGATTGTTCATATACAGGGGCATTGTGTGTAAAGGCAATTATGTGAATGAAGTTGTACAGCAGTCAGAATTACCATCCTTCTGCCCTGTATGCTGTGCCTATATCGTTGTCACTTAAATTTGAAAACTTGAAAAAGCTCCTACCTGGGCACTTTGATAATCTCTCAAAACCATCATTATAATGGAGTGTTGCAACATATTATGAAAAGTGCAAAGAGCAGCATTGGAGAAAATAATTTCACACGAACAAAATACTTTCATTGGCATTTAAAACTTCTGAGGATATAATTACCCTTTGTTCAGAGAAGGGGTGAAGGGATCAGCCATTTACTGGGCTTTTCCAGCCAATTTTATATATACCATGGACTTCACATTCTTGAGAGGGAAACACTAGTTCAAGTGTCAAGCAATGATCTAGAACTCTCCCATCTCTCTTGCCCGTTTTCTTTCAGGCTCTCTCAGCCTGGTTCAGACTCTAATTGTGAAGTTTTGGCTCTGTTACTGTCATTTCATCTCATCTGGCTACTTTTCTGTTGGTGCATTTTTCTCTATTATCTGGACTTTGTTCTACCTTGATGGACCTTATTTTAATCCACCCATCCTGCTTCAAGCAACCCCCATAATCTTAGGCTGGTAGAAATTCCCCAATCTAGACTTGGCCAAGTCTAGAAATATCCCAGTGGTCCCCCAACACAGTCATATGGCTGTAAGCCAGGGATGGGGATCCAACTAAGCTACTCAGAAAACGCTGGTACATTACTGATTTCATGTCCTTAAAAAAGAAAGCAAAATCCAAGGTCTAGGCTCCCAGAGTGGAGTTTAAAAAACTGATTCACAATACTTCCAACTTTAGGATCTTTATTGAATCTCCATATATGTAAGGCACAGTAGTGCTAAACAGAGAGAAAGAAGGTACAGGGGTTCAAATGTAAAAACATCAATGAATTACTTTCACCTCTTTCCCCTACACTTTTTAAATTTTCCCCTTCTCTTTTTGCTGTCATTTGTTCTCTCTGATAAAGGATGCAGGAGGTAGCATGTTCCTGGGCGGGAAATTGGCAAAAGTGGGAAGAGGTGGAGGACCATTTATTGGGGCAGGAACAAAATGCATAGGCATATTAAGAAACGGATTGAAATTCCCAAATCGAGGGCATATGAAGCCAGGAGCACAAGGCCAGGAAGGTAAAGGAGCAATACCAGGAGGAATGATTATAGGCCTCGGCCAATTCTCCACAGGGAGCCATGGGCTTCCCATTGGGAAAGAAACATGAGCCATCCTTTCATTGCTGGCCATTCTCACATATCCTGGAGGTACCTCCGTTATTATCCCCGATCTAATGGTGGGGATAGGTGGAGGACCTCCTACCTGTGGGCCCCTGAGTGGAAAGAACACTTGACCTTGTGGCGAATCCACAAGGAAATGTGCATTATTGACACCTCTCTCTGTGCCCTCATTGCTGCCCCCTGCTCCCCCTACCATCAGTGAGGGAGGGCCACTAGAGAATTTTGGGGACACATTAATAGAATCCTGTCCCATTTGCTTCCAGACTTCCAGCCCCTCAGAGCTATTTACTTCTGCAGTTGCTAGGGACTCTTTCACAACGGCAGGTGGCGGTCCGTCTCGGTGTTTGAGAGCTCTCGAACTGTCCACAGGAATGTTGGATCCTCCTCTCTCGCAGAGGCTCTCCAGTTGCTCTCTTGCAAGTTCAGGTGGCAAACTGAAGGGAAGTCTCAAAGGCAAACGAGGTTGGCCCCAGGATCCCACTTCATCCATTGGCACAGTACTGGGATACTGCAGAGACACGTTGGGTCGTGGAGTCTCATTCTTATTTTCATCAGCAGTTACACCTACAGGTGAAGAGTGCCCTTCAAGGCTTGCAAAAATAGAAATAAATAAGTTAATAAAAATGGAAATGCAGCAACTAGGAAAAATCTAAAATATGTGATTTATTGAACTCTCTGAAATACACCAGGGGAAAGGAGAGGGCCTTATCTCTTCCTACTTGTAGTCAACAAACACTTCTTCAACCTGCTTGACCTTTATCAGGCAACCTCTTTGGCACCAAGCTCTGTGATTACCCTTCATGACTGACCTGTGGCTCCCCCCCACTCCTCATTTCCCCACTTCCTCAAGACAGCATCCTTAAGGGTCTCAGTGTGCAGGCTAGCCATAGCAAACAGCAGCTCTTTCAGTAGGATCAGTGATCCACTAAGCCCAGCATTCACATTCTGGCAGGCATATTCTGGAGAATCTTTTGAGGGAAAACATTTTTTTCTCTCCACGGAAGGTGAAGAAACGTTAGTTATGTTAAACACTCCACATTGTTTCTCTTTATAAAGCATCATTCAACATTAAAGTAGAATTTTGTTAAATTTTTCTTCATTCAATCCATACCACACCCTGGAGTACCAATTTCCTCATGTTTAAACCCCACTGTTTAGACTAAGGATTGTAGAAAACTAATAATAGTTGACTGAACTTCATACATACTTCTGTTTTGAAATTACATTTAAAAATCACCACCCTAAACCCAGTCGGTATTCGTAGTACCTGAGTGTATACCCTTCAAGTATTTGTCTGAGATCTATCCCTTCCCGCATCCCCTCTAACCCACTCGTCCTCGTCCCAACTCAGGAAAAGTTGTACTCAGTTTTGTACTTACACATTCCCAGTACAAGCCATAGAGAAATTTGATAGAGAAACCCTTCTAAGTTGTCGGAGAAAATCGGCTGAATGCCCATGTAAGTTAACGCCGTCGGGAGCAATAATCGGTGCTTCCGCCTTAGCTTCAGCTTGGCAGCTCGAATGAAGCCAGAGACCAACGGCTTCGTTCTAGAGCGCCCGCGTTCCCTTGCTAAGGTGACCAGTTGCTAGGTAACAAGGGAGGGGGAAAAAAACGAGGGGAGGGGGGGAGGGGATGAATCCTTGACACTCTTTTGAAGCTAAATGTAAAATTCCTTTTTTCACATAGTAGATGGATGGTAAAGAGATATTCAGTCCCTTAACCTGGTTATGGGCCGGTTGGAAAGACAAATTATTTAAAGATTTTAGAAGAATCATGGAGACATGGTCCAATGTTAGGAGTTATTTCTTAAAGTTTACTTAGAAGAGGTAGTTGTCATGTCTCTTCTTCAAGTTTGGAAATACAAACATTGAGCAGAGAGTTCCATACCTAATCTTCTCATTTAAACTTCTACCTTGGAAGATGCATATTATTAACTTGGTGGGGAACAGAGACTTGGCGAGTTAAATTGTTTTTTAATCTGAGTCTCTCATGTGAAGATGAAACAAAATAGCACTATCAAAATACATCTAAGAATCGTATTGCTTTTTATTTTTTAGCCCCTTGATTTGCAGTCCTTTCCTTCATTCTACCTTCTAGTTTATCAACTGTCCGTGTATTTTTTACAGGAACATAAATATATCAGTATATATTTATATAAATTTAATTTTATATATAATTTTATGTATTTATAAAATATAAATATAGCTATATGTATATACAATTTATTATATTTCTACATTCGTGTAATTTATATATCATATATTAAATTATATCATATATAAATTATTATATCATTAATTTATTATATAGTAATCATTATACATTATATAATACATATGGATAATTTATATATAATGCATACATCATATATTATATTTATTAATTATCAATTACATATCATTTATGTTATAATATATTATACAATACATATTAGATATTTATGTTATATTTAATAATATATACAATATTATAATATATAAAATTTGTATATTATATATTATAGTTATATAATATATAATTTATAAATTATGTGTGATATATTATAGTGTATATATGTTATATTTATATAGAAATATAATATATACACTATATAAATATATATTTATTTTTATAAATATATATTTAAATAATGTTTTATGTTTGTATATTTTTATATTTTATATATAAAATTATATATATAATCTCCTGTAATAGACCTCTGGGTACTTCTCTGCAAGTGGAAGGAAGGAATAAAAGGTATAACAGGTATCAAACTTTAGAAATATTAGTTCATATATTGCCTTGTAACTTTTTTCCATAAGGGGCTTTCTGTTTTTCCAGCCTAAATTCCATCCCCCCGCTTCCACTTTAAGCAAGAAAACTTCCCCAGATTTTATTTTCTCCCATTGGTCTACAGATTAATTGCTCTGAAATTACAAATTCCATCCCCTCATCTAAGAATACTAATAGATTGCATGCCTGCTTGTTTATTTGTTTGTTTAAGAGACTGCTTTCAGGAGGGGAAAACATGTAATAGAAGTTGAGGATTTTTTGAAAAGTAGCATAGCTGTGAAAGCAGCTTAACTATAGATGCCTTTCATTACTCATAGTCTCTTATTTCATGACACAGCTCCAGATATTACAGATTTGTCAAAAGGTTTTGAGGACTTTATTGAAATGCTAGGTGAAGGCCATAAAAAATGTTTACTTTTGCACAATTATGAGGTCATGAAAGATGCGGTTGTACAGCTAAAATCAGATTTCTTTTTTTTTTTTTTCCAAAGAAATTTTGCAGATGTATAACTGTGGGTAAAGTGTCATTTAGAATATATCTTTTCGCCCTGGCTGGTGTGACTCAATGGCTTGAGTGACAGCCTGGGAACCAAAGGGTCACCAGTTTGATTCCCAATCAGGGAACATGCTTGGGTTTCCGGCCAGGTCCCCAGTAGGGGGTGTGCAAGAGGCAACCACACACTGATGTTTCTTGCTCTCTCTTTCTACCTCCCTTCTTCCTCTCTAAAAGTAAATTAATAAAATCTTTTAAAAAGTGAATAAAAAACATCTTTTCAAGAAGATTTGAGTGGGTGGTGGGCACGCAATGCAATATACTGATCATATATCATAGAATTGTGCTGTCGAAACCTATATAATTTATTAACTTTTGTTACCCCAATAAATTTATTTTGTAATATACATACTAAAATAAATACAGATAGTTTAGAAAAAGAATCCAGGAGATAGAGACATAAACGAGAGTTTCTCTGCTGCAATCAGACTAATAAGGAAGTGATGAAGAGACTGTCAGGTTGATCTCTGAGAGACAATTGTCAAAGATCTCATCTGTTAACTCACTTTTAGATGTAATGTAACTATGCCCCTGGAAAGTTCTGCAAGTTAAGGATGCCTAAAAAGTACTTCTAGAAGACAGACCAGGTATTTTAGATGTCGGTTGCTATTTAATTCAGTGTATTAAAAAGCATGAGATAAATGAAAGTATGATATTATCCCACGATGGGCCAGAGAGCATTATTTTGTTGCACAACTATGGGCAGCACTCCTGTCCTCTCTGCCACCAGCCATCCTGTAAACTCTACGTGGTAACTGATGACGATGAACAGGTGAAAGTGTGATCATTTCACCACCAGAACTGGCAAAAGCAAATGACAATATATGCCTCGCTGTTGGACCTATTTGTGTGAAGTTCAATCAACTATCATTACTTTTCTCAAGTTTTTTGCTCCAGATATTTTTGAAAAAATTGTTTTAACTCAGTAATTTATGGCAATTACTCCAAAAAGAGTTATATTTCCTTGCACGCATCTGAAGTTCCTTCAACGTATATGTGTACTTAATTTCTTGAACTTGGTTTGAAAAATAAAAACTATTATGGATTAGTTCTTTCTTGCTTATAATGAAGGCATTATAAATTCATGTCAAATACATTTTATCAAATATTATCAAAAATGAACCATATGTGCCAAGTTCAGAGCTTTGATTTTGGACTCATAGGAACACAGATTTGGTTTCAAATCTCAGCTTTTCAGCTTACTGCCTTTGTGACTTTGGGCAGGTTTCTTCTCTGAACCTCATTCTCCCCATTTGTAGAGTGGAATTACAGAGAGAGTTATGTATGCAAAGTGACTATTACATACTAGGTGATTAAAATATAAGCCCTTTCCTAATAGATATTAGACTCGGCTTTCTTATATGTAAATGGAGGCGAGGATAATCTCTTAACTATTTGAGGGTTGTTGAGAAAATTTAATATGTTAATTATATTAAAGTGCTTTGCAGCCTGTGAATCACTTTACATATGTTAGGCTAATATAACTCTGGGTGATATTTCAAGGGCAAGAAGAGTTTGGGGCACATTTAAATAACATTGTGTAGGTGGCCACCTATTTTGCCTGCATGGCTGTTTTTCATTTCCTGAATCAGTAAGATGAGGAGGATTAACCACAGTATTTAAAAAACCCCATGGTGTAGAATACTTTAAACCTTTCGATTGGCACTATATAAATCTCACCTATTGTATTTAATGCCATAGCTGTGTTAGAATAAAGAGTGTGCATTTTTGCATTTGGCTATCTATTTAACTGGGCTTTAGAATCTTGTGTTTCACAGCAGGAATCACTGAATACCCCTGTGATGATTAGAATGGAAAGCTTGAAAAAAAAAGTTACTTGGCTTTGAGATAGTGAAGATTTGATTGATTCTCTGAACGATTTAGAGAAAAAAATATTTTTCCTACTCTAGTCACCCCACCCGCTCCCACATGCATAACCCTCTCAAGTAATCAAATAGCTTACTGGAGAAAGTGTAACTTTTTTTTTATTGGCTGACTATAATTCAGCGTTCAGGAAAAATTTGCTGATGTTACTCAAAATTAAAATAATAATAAAGCTCATCCAGAGAGACCGTGTTTGTTCAAGCACATAAGTGTTTGTTCAAAGGTCCTGGATAATCGAGAGTGCTGTGGATTCAGCTATTTGTCTTTAGTTTTGAAGTATTTCAGATGTTCTGTAACCGATCAACCCAAGGTTCGTCCATGTGGCACCTTGATACATGAGGATTTTTTTTTACAGGATTCCAACTTCAAGGGCAGGTGGGGGCGGAGTGCCCTCCTGCTCAGAGCCCTGATTTCCCAGGAAACCTGGCACTTCCCTTGCTCCCCAAAAGGCAATAAGCCACAACCATGCCCAGAAGTTCCCCATGTCTTTATCTGTTCTTAAGCCAGGTGGGCAACACAGGTCTCCATCTCCTCTGTAATGTGCTGTTATAGGTTTCAGAGTCGCCATCCTCATGTAGCAGCTCTCTTCTTCAGGATCTGAGGTATGTTGTTCTCAGCCTCCATGTAATGGTTCAGGAAAACATGTGCCATGTTACACTGGATAGGGTGGAGTCCAGGGAGGCACAAGACCCAAGAGAGTGGCTTCTCTGTACACCCTTAAGAGAAGCAGAAGTCTGCATTCCCAGTCATAGTTCAATTCCATTCCAGACATCTCCCACAGATCCGTGCTTAGTTCGGCCTGCACAGCTCCATCAGCTCTCTTTTTATACCCTTTCCTCCTGCTTCTCCTCTTTCAGACCTCCTGATGGAATCCCCTTATCTTTCAGCCTGTCCTTATTTTAAATGCTCAGCCTAGAACTTCCTATGTGATCTCTTATCTGGCCCCTCCTATGATGTGCTACTTTTGTCAGTTCCCCTGTATCATTCGCTTTCTTTTGGCTGCCATCTTTAGTAAGAGCAAGAGTTCCTTATGACACAGGGACACCCACCTCCCTGCCTATGTCATGAGTAGGGATATGCCCTTAAAGTCACTTACACATTTTGCCCAGGGCAGCAGCACAACTATTAACTTGCCATTGTTATGCAAAGTACCTCAACTACTGTATCATCCACTTCCCTTTTCTCCCAATCCAGGTTTGTATGGGTTTTCAGGAGACCCCCACTCTGCCCCCTGTTATACTCCCACTTCTGGTTTTTACAATAATAAATTGATGTATGTGTTTATTGAGAAAAGAGTTCATCAGAACTCTGACTCCAGAGCAGGCTATGGAGGGCCAGGAAATGGGAAAGCACCTCTTAGAAGGTTACTAAAATAATGGAGAAATCTCATTCAGTTACCAAAGTCTCAACAGCCCTATGGTAATATCTGAACCAAAGTGGTCAACCTTTCCATAGGCACTGGGTCGTTCTGCAAATGGCCAAACCAGAGCAAGTGGTGGCATGTGCTTATTGTACTAGTTCATGTGCCTTATGCACTTATTTATGTATGTGGTTCATAAATTTTACTGAGTAACAGATTTACCTGGGAACCTTATTAAAATAGCAGATTCCTGGGCTCCATCTCCAAGATTCTGATTTAGTTGATCTGTAGTGGAGTCTAATTACCTGAAGTTTAAATACTTCTTGATTCTGAAGTGGTGGTTTTTGAATCACAAAACAGAAATACTGACTATATGATCCTATCGTCCTGAAGCTTAGCCTTTGGGAGATGAATGAACAGTCGCTTTCTAGATTTAACTCCCTGACTAGATACAGGAGCACTAGAACATAAAGTCCTTTGATTTTTTTCACTGTTCAAGGGTTATTTGATGTTTTAATTGGTATGACAATTGGACAGTTGGATGCATTATTTATATGTAAACTTTCTTTTTACATTATATGGCAATGTACACTAATCTGATTCATATAGTGCACAAGACATGCAATATTGGATTTATACATTGGATCCTAGGATATGATTGACTGGAGAGGAAAAAGTTGGAATAGCCATGTTGGGTAAAGGAACCACAAGTTATATAACACACAGTGAACACTCATCTAGTTTGAAGGGCAACTGTAGTGTGTGCAACACTGGCAGTGGTGCCTTTGAGGAGGTGGAACTGTTTCACACTAACCAGCTTAGGACTGCACAAGGTAAGTACCATCCAGCATCAGGATAGAGATGCAGGGTTTTATGAATCACTACTATTTCTATCTTTAGGAAATTGATGTTTTGTCATAGATCAGATAAAAGGGACAATATGCACAATCTCCAACTAAGATCCTACTGTAGCATAGACAGTGAGGTAGCTATTTCTGAAGCTACACGCAGGTGTATCTGCACTCTTCTTCAAATGGGCTCTCCCTCAGGTGTCAGAGTCACCTTTACAACATCTGAGATTCCATTCTACCCCAAGATGCAGGGAACACTAAGGATCATGTCTTCTTTTATTCCATAGAGATCCTTGATAGTGCTGGGACCTGGATGCACCCACCTAAGATTCTTCATTATACTTTCGGCTAAATCTGCCACAGATAATCCAATGGCCCAGAATGTGTAGCCTTTCAGTTTGATGACCTCATAAGCACTGGCAACCACCTGTTTGTGAACTTGTTTCCACTGTTCCTTATCTGCCTCGGTGTTTAAATCAGGGTGCAGAGTCTTTAGGGAGACACCAGCAACATTCACTCCCCTCCACACAGGCACACTCAAGTCTCCATGTTCCTCAAGGACTCACCCATGACAACTTAATGGGTGAACTGACAGCCTTTCCCACATTAGGCAACAGAACCAGTCTGAATCCAGATTGCAGCCACTTCCAATAACAGAGTTTTGCGGAAAGTTGCTTATCTTCCAAACCACATAAGTCAAGACATCCAATGGATTGGAAGCAATAAGCAATTTGTCATTGGGAATGTATTTTACAACATTAGGAATGACGAATTTAAAGATGTTCACATTACGATGGACCAAATTAAGACACCTTTCTCCCTCTTGTTGATGTGCCCCAGCTGTGATAATAACCAGCTTGGAGTTTAGTACATTACATTTTTTGCCAGAGATGATTTTTGATGTTCTCAGGAAAAGGATGCTATGATGGAGATCCATTATCTCTCCCTTTAATCTGTCTTCCATGACATCAACAAGAGCAAGTTCATATGCCAATTCCTTCATTAAGATACTGATGGCACAGGCCATGCCAACTATTTATGGATACTTGTTGGATTTTAAATCCAACAACACCAACCCCAGTGACTAATCTTACTCTGGGTGGTTTGTTCTTCCTTGAGAAGATTCACAATTAGTTGATCCTTAAGAGTTGCTATATTGGACTTAGAGCCAAAAGGAATTGGGTATGCACAGCTGGCTCTGGACTTGGTGGCAGCTGCCCCAGTACCTAAACTCCTTTGATTTTACTGATGCCTCCAGTTCCATTTTGTTCTAGAAACCTGCAAATATCATGATTAGTTTTGAATAAAGGTATTGGTTTTAGTTCATCTAGAGCAGCATATTTGAAAATGTGGTGTTGAGAAAGCTGAGTCCCCAAATATCATTTTGGAGAGACTACAAGTTCAAAATATTTTCACTATTATATAAAGATATTATTTGCTTTTTTTACTGTCTTCTCTCATGAGTGTACAACAGAGTTTTCCAGAGTCTACATGATATATGATGTCATCTTTTGATGATTAATGGAATGTGTGCATGTATATTCCTGTGTTTTAATTTTTTTCTGTTTTAATTAATAACATGGTAAATGGCAATAGATATAACCCACCGAAACAAAAAACTATTTGGAGTCCTGATAATTTTTAAAAGTGTAAAGTGGTCCTGGACTAAAAAGTTTTAGAAGTTATGTTACATTTAACCACAGTTTTAAATGTACATCGGTTAAAGGGGGAAGATGGCGGCGTGGTAGGAGGGAGCAGACCCCGTTTCCCCCTACACACGGGAGAAAAACCGGACCAATCTACAGAAGAACAGAGCAGACAAGGAACAGTAACACAGCATATTTGAGAACAAGAGGTCGGAAATTGTAGCGGACACTGAAAAACCAGCAATAAGGAGAGCTCTTCGGAACAATAGAAGCCCAGGGTCCAGCGCGTGGAGAGCGGGGCGGCTGAGGCCCTGACCCGGCGCTCTACCAAGCCTGCCCCAGGGCTCTGGGGAGGGAGCTGGGTCAGCCGCTGAACCGGCTGGGAGATCTCAGGGGCCACCGCGCAACTGCGGCCAAGGGAAAGTGGGTGCCCCACGCCAGGTCACTGCACAACTTTGAACCGAGTTTTCGTGGTCGCCAGGCGACTACGAAAGCACAGTCGCCCCAACCACTGACAGAGGCGCGTATAAAGTAAGACAGATGCATGAAAATAGGCACCCACATGGGAATGCACACGGTCGTGGATCGTGGACACTCATGAAAACATAGGCGCTGGCCACTGGAGACAGCTGTGGAGCCAAGGTTGCCAGTGCACGGGCGGGTGCTCCAACGCGGACAGCCCAGGACCAAGGTGCAGGTGCAAGATAGCAGCTGGAGTGTAGGCCCTGCTCAGGGGCAAAGGCAGGCGGCTGCGCATGACTGGGGAACCTAGCACGCACCCATAAACTTGGAGAAGTGCGCGCACACCAGGAGGCTCAGAACACACGCTGGAAACCCTGTGGAAAGAGGTGCCCAATAACACTGGGATACATAGCACAATGAGGACTGAGTTCTGAACACAGAGAAAAGCAATAAGATCACCCCTCGGCCATTGCAGCCAGCAAGACCAGAAAAACTGGCTCAGCAAGTTTGAAAACAAGAGGGTTTTTGGTTATCGTTTTTTTTTTTTTTTAATATATATTTTTGCTTTGTTCCTTTTCTTTTGGCTGTTTGTAATTGTGTGTGTGTGTGTGTGTGTGTGTGTGTATTTGTTTTTTGTTTTTTGTTTTGCTAGTTCGTTTGTGTCTTTTTTTTTTGTTTGTGGGCCTGTCTATTTATATGAGCTTTTAATTACTCCCTCTTCATTATTTTTATTTTCTTCATTACTCCACAACTCCTTTTGCCTCCGTTTAATTCTTTCTTGTCTTATTCCCTCTTCCTTTCTTTCCAATTTTATCTCTTCTAGCTTCCTCTTGTTTCTTCTTTCTTCTTTTTTTCATTTCCCCCCCTTCCCTTTTTAAATACCCATGAGTGAGACAAAACAAACGAACAAACAAGCCTGGAGCTGTGAAAAAAAACCAGAGTTGGCCCCCAAAAGAGGGTATTCCAGCTGATGAGACAGTGGAAGCTGTGAACAACAGGATATCCGAAGGAGAATCCACCACTGAATCTCACGGATATTCTACCACAGAAGGTCATATCACAAACCCAGGGAGCCAGAACAGATCAATTTAAGAAGCAGAGGCTAACAACAAGAGTCTTACAAACAATGGGAAGACAAAGGAACAATTCCCAAGTGAAAGGAAAGGAGGAAGCACCAGAAAGAATGCTAAATGAAACAGAGGCAACTCAACTATCAGATATCGAGTTCAAAGCAATGGTTGTCAGGAAGCTCAATGAGCTCTCAATGAGCTACCAGAAACTACAGGGAAGTTATGATGAACTCACCACAAACTATATCAACATGAAAAAGGAGATAGAAACTATCAACAAGGGCCAAGAGGAAATGAAGAACACAATCTCTGAACTGAAGAACACAATAGAAGGAATAAAAAGCAGAATCGATGAAGCAGAAGATCAGATCAGAGAGTTGGAGGACAAAATAGAAAAAAAAAAAACACCCAGAATGAGCAAGATAAAGAAAAGAGGCTCAGAAAGAATGAAGAGGGTTTAAGAGAAATGCAACACAACATGAAACGGAATAATATCCGTATAATAGGGATACCAGAAGGAGAAGAACAAGAACAAGGGATAGAAAACCTGTTTGAAAAAGTAATGATGGAAAATTTCCCTAATTTGGTGAGAGAAAAAGCCACACAAATTCAGGAAACACAAAGAGTCCCAATCAAAAGGAACCCAAACAGGCCCACTTCAAGACACATCATAATTAAAATGGCAAAAATCCAAGACAAAGAGAGTATCTTAAAGGCAGCAAGGGAAAAAAAAGGAAGTAACATACAAGAGAACCCCGATAAGGTTAGCAGCTGACTTCTCAATGGAAACGCTCCAAGCCAGAAGAGAATGGCAAGAAATATTCCAAGCAATGAGAACCAAAGGCCTGCAACCCAGACTACTTTACCCAGCAAGGCTTTCAATCAAGATAGAAGGCCAAATAAGGAGCTTCCCAGACAAAAGAAGTCTAAAAGAATACACCTCTACCAAACCAATTCTGGAAGAGATACTAAAGGGACAGCTTTAAGGGAAGAAAGGAAAAGACAGAGAGAGAAAGAGAGAGGAACACAGGTACGAAAATGGCAATAAATAAACACCTATCAATAATAACCTTAAATGTAAATGGATTAAATGCTCCAATCAAAAGACATAGAATAGCTGAATGGATAAGAAAGCATGACCCACACATATGCTGCCTACAAGAAACCTACCTCAGGACAAAAGACATACACAGGCTCAAAGTGAAGGGCTGGAAACAAATTTTCCAAGCAAATGGTCAGGAAAAAAAACCTGGGGTAGCAATACTCATATCAGACAAAATAGACTTCAAAAGAAGGGCCATAAAGAGAGACCCAGAAGGTCACTTCATAATACTCAAGGGAAGAATCCACCAAGAAGACATAAATATTGTAAATATATATGCACCCAATGGAGGAGCACCTAAATACATCAAGAAAATTTTAGAGGACTTCAAGAAAGATATAGACAGCAACACAATTATAGTAGGTGATTTTAACACCCCACTGTCAAAAATGGACAGATCTTCCAAACAAAATATCAACAAAGATATTGTGGCATTGAACAACACTCTAGAGGAAATGGACTTAACTGATATATATAGAGCCCTTCATCCCAAAGAAGCTAAATACACTTTCTTTTCAAATGCACATGGAACATTTTCAAAGATAGACCACATGATAGGACACAAATCAAGCCTCAACAAATTCAAGAAAATTGAAATCATACCAAGCATTTTCTCTGACCACAAGGGACTGAAACTAGAAACCAACCCCAAGGGGAAAAACAGGAAACCCTCAAAATCATGGAGATTGAATAGTATGCTATTAACAATGAATGGGTCAAGAATGAAATTAGGGAGGAAATCAGAAAGTTTCTGGAAACAAAGGATAATGAACTCACATAGACCCAAAACTTATGGGATACAGAAAAGGCAGTCCTCAGAGGGAAGCTTATAGAGATACAGGCCTACCTAAAAAAGACAGAAACATCTCAAACAAACAACCTAACCCTACGCCTACAAGAACTGGAGGAACAACAACAAAGACAGCCCAGAGCAAGTAGAAGGAAAGAAATAACCAAGATAAGAGCAGAATAAAATGACATGGAGACTGAAAGCACAATCCTAAAGATCAATGAATCCAGGAGTCGGTTCTTTGAAAAGATCAACAAAATCGACAAGCCTTTAAGCGGGCTCATCGAGAAAAAAAGAGAGAGGCCTCAAATAAACACAATCAGAAATGAAAGAGGCGATATTACAACTGACACCACAGAAATACAAAGGATTGTAAGAAATTACTATGAAGAACTGTATGCCAAGAAATTTGAAAACCTAGGAGAAATGGACAGGTTTCTAGAAAAATATAACCTTCCAAAACTCAATGAAGAAGAAACAGAAAGCCTGAACAGACCAATAACAGCTGGTGAAATTGAATCAGTAATCAAAACACTCCCAACACACAAAAGTCCTGGACCAGATGGCTTCACAGGAGAAT
This sequence comes from Glossophaga mutica, assembly GCA_039655065.1. Classification (NCBI taxonomy): domain Eukaryota; kingdom Metazoa; phylum Chordata; class Mammalia; order Chiroptera; family Phyllostomidae; genus Glossophaga; species Glossophaga mutica. The sequence goes on from CM077318.1 coordinate 31,319,322, forward strand.
TCTACAAAACATTTAAGGAAGAGCTAACCTCTATTCTCCACAGACTATTCCAAAAAATCTAAAATGATGGAAGACTCCCAAACTCTTTTTATGAAGCCAGCATCATCCTAATCCCAAAACCAGATAAAGACACAACAAAGAAGGAGAACTTCAGACCAATATCGCTGATGAACATACACACTAAAATCCTCAACAAAATATTGGCAAACCGCATCCAACAACGCATTAAAAAGATCATACACCATGACCAAGTGGGATTCATCCCAGGGATGCAAGGATGGTTCAACACTCGCAAATCAGTAAATGTAATTCATCACATAAACAAAAGCAAAGACAAAAATCACATGATCATATCAATAGATACGGAAAAAGCATTTGATAAGGTACAGCATTCATTTATGATAAAAACACTCAGCAAAGTGGGAATAGAGGGAGCATTCCTCAACATAATGAAGGCTATATATGAGAAATCTACAGCCAGCATCATACTCAACGGGCAAAAACTAAATTCTTTTCCACTAAGATCAGGAACAAGACAAGGATGTCCACTTTCACCACTTCTATTCAATATAGCATTGGAAGTCTTAGCCACAGTGATTAGACAAGAAAAGGAAGTAAAAGGCATCCAACTTGGAAAGGAGAAAACAAAGCTATCATTGTTTGCAGATGATATGATAGTATACATAGAAAATCCTATACTCTCGGCCAAAAATCTGCTCAACCTAATAAATGAATTTGGCCAAACAGGCGGATGCAAAGTCAATATCCAGAAATCAAAGGCATTTTTGTATACCAACAATGAAACAACAGAAGCAGAAATCAAGAAAAAAAAATCCCATTCAATATAACAAAAAGAAAAATAAGGTACCTAGGAATAAACCTAATCAAGGAGGTAAAAGACCTGTATGCAGAAAACTACACAACACTGAAGAAGGAAATCAAGGAAGACACAAATAAATGGAAACACATACCATGCTCATGGATTGGAAGAATTAACATCATCAAAATGTCCATACTTCCCAAAGCAATCTACAGATTCAATGCAATACCCATTAAAGTACCAATGGCATATTTCACAGATATAGAACAAACACTTCAAAAATTTATATGGAACAATAAATGACCCAGAATAGCGGCAGCAATCTTGAGAAAGAAGAGCAAAGCAGGAGGGATTACAATACCTGATACCAAACTGTATTACAAGGCCACTGTAATCAAAACAGCCTGGTACTGGCATAAAAACAGGCACGTGGACCAGTGGAATAGAATAGAGAGCCCAGAAATAAACCCTAGTCTCTATAGTCAATTAATATTCGACAAAGGGGCAGCAACATAAAATGGAGTAAAAATAGCCTCTTCAACAAGTGGTGTTGGGAGAACTGGACAGCTTTGTGCAAGAAAATGAAACTCGAGCACCAACTTACACCATGCACAAAAATAAATTCAAGGTGGATAAAAGATTTAAACATAAGCCATAACACCATTAAAGTCCTAGAAGAGAACATAGGCAGGACAATCTCAGATATTCCACACAGCAACATTTTTACTGATATGTCCCCTAAAGCAAGGGACATAAAGGAAAGAATAAACAAATGGGATCTCATCAAAATAAAAAGCTTCTGCATGGCCAAGGAAAACAGTATTAAAATAAAAAGAGAACCGACTGTGTGGGAAAACATATTTGACAATGATACATCAGATAAGGGTTTAATCTCCAAAATATACAAAGAACTTACACGACTCCACTCTAAGAAGACAAGCAACCCAATTAAAAATGGGCCAAGGACTTGGGCAGACGCTTCTCCAAGGAGGACATACAGAGGATCCAGAGACACATGAAAAGGTGCTCGATATCGCTAGCTATCAGAGAGATGCAAATTAAAACCACAATGAGATCCCACTTCACACCAGTCAGAATGGCCCTCATAAACAAAGCAACAAACAGCAAGTGTTGGAGAGGTTGTGGAGAAAAGGGGACACTAGTGCACTGCTGGTGGGAGTGCAGACTGGTACAACCACTATGGAAAACAGTATGGAATTTTCTAAGAAAACTAAAAATGGATCTATCTTTTGACCCAGCAATTCCACTGCTAGGACTATATCCTAAGAACCCTGAAACACCAATCCAAAAGAACCTATGCACCGCTATGTTTATAGCAGCACAATTTACAATAGCCAAGTGTTGGAAACAACCTAGATGCCCATCAGTAAATGAATGGATCAAAAAACTGTGGTACATTTACACAATGGAATTCTATGCAGCAGAAAGAAAGAAGGAGCTCCTACCCTTTGCAACAGCATGGATGGAACTTGAGAGCATCATGCTAAGCGAAATTAGCCAGGCAATGAAAGACAAATACCATATGATCTTACCTTTATCAGGAAGCTAATCAATAAAACAAACAAACAAGCATAATATAATCAAAGACATGGAAATTGAGAACAGGCTGACAGTCACCAGAGGGGAGAGGGGAGGGAATTTCAGGGGAAAAGGGGAAGGGTTCACAGGAACAAGTATAAAGGACACATGGACAAAAACTATGGGGGGTGGAAATGGGAGGGAGGTGGGGAGGGATGGGGTGGTGGGCTGGGATGGGAGTAAAAGACAGAAAACTGTACTAGATCAACAATTAAATTAAAAATTAAAAAAAATAAATGTACATCGGTTAATGTAAATTGAGGAAATTATTCCCAAATCTCAAGCAAATCTCAAATCTGGTTGAAATATTTAGATTTTTTTTTTGCCTCCTGTTATAAATCCTTAAGGTAGAAATGAGTAGCGCAAGTCCACAATTACTGACTTTTTTACTATCACCTGTATTATCAATATTCTATAAGCTATTGTCAATGAGATAAAAATATATTCTGACTTAAGGGGCTTGCATTCACTTAGGGAAATAAAAATAAATCACAACAAATCAATGTTTAATTGTGAAATGTTTACAATTAGTTTTCTTAAAACTTAATCAAAACTAAAGATGGTCAGCAATCTAATGACACAGGGTTTCTTGAAAAAGGTAGAGCTGGCTCTACTTTGAAGGATGAACAAGATTTCAATAGGAAAAAAAAGTGCTTTCAAATGAAGTCTATTCCTGAAAATGATTACACATGGAAACTCCAGGGATTTGTATTCTCCTCCTTGTATCTTTCTGTATTGTTCGATTTTTTTTGATCAAACATCATTTTATGATTTATTAACATTATTTTAAGACAAAAAATATATTACCTCAAAGTTTTAAAGTAATATACAAACTATGAAGGCCTAACAGAAGCTGAAACACTAGCTACATGGCCTTAGAAATTAAGTTGGGATTTTTTTTTACAGTAGAATTACCTCAGCTAATTGTGTTAGAACTTTTTTTTTTTTATCTTTATCTTTTGGCTGGAGCTATACAAAAATTGTTGCCAAAGGCTGGTTTCAAAATCAGATTTTCCCTTTGTTTTTATTCTGTGTAGCCACCTCATTTTTACACTCCTCTGGATATTTTTGTTTGGTTGTTTTGGGGTTTTTTATTTTTATTTTTGTTCTGTTTTATGTATTTTTAACTGGCAGATTATTTTGGACCAAAGGCCAGGTGCTGAGACTGAAGTGCTCTCTAGGGAGCTTCAGCTAACATTCCATATGGAATGTCCAGTTGCTGGATTGCTTGTGCCCAGAGCTCTTTATGACTATTGGGAGCTTTCCAACTGCTGCAGACAAGGAACCAATGTCTTTTCTCTATTCAAAGCTGACAATGGCTTGCAATTCACTTTAAATTCTCTTCATGATGACCTTTGATATTATATCAACAGTAAATGAAAGCAGCAGTTCCCGTTTTTGCTAAATTCATCAGACTTTATTTTTATACCAGAGAGAAAATTACTTTCATTACTATATTTGGTTCCTTTCTACTCTATTGTGAAGGCCCCTGAAAGACTTTTCCAAGAGTCTCTGGCTACCCAGTTGAAAGAATACCATGTCTCTGCATTTACTATGTATCATATTGCACAGTGTTTGGTTTCCATAAAATTAAAATGACAACAATTTTTATTTTCTGCCATCTCCAGCTTGTATTTCGAAGAAATTTTCAACATGGTTTTACTGGACTTGGAAACAGCAGGGGAAATAAATTTTAATTATACAAATATAAAAATCATCAAAACTATGTGAATATCAGATAGATTGGATGAAAGCTAAGACTGTTTTTCAATATTTACTTCTTGTCACCAAATTAAATTTCAGATTATGTTTAGTAAGAGGATTACAACATTTAAACAAATAATAACTTTACACAGCAAAACCTAATTATATTTGTTGAGTCTTGTGCTTTGGATCACTCACAGGAATCGCCAATAAAAAGTTCTCAGTATTCATTATATCACCCATCCTATTATTATTTTCTAACAGAAACTGCATTTTAGACACCATTACTTTCTAAATCTAAGATAAGATGTGGTACATCTGTAAAATTATTTTTACCTATGACTTAGGTGAATTCATAATTGATCTTACTTTTCTTTTATAAAAAATTACACTACAAAAATTTGGGGACTAGAATGTGCTTCTAATATTAATTTATTTCTTAGCAATTACCAGACAAAATAATGGAATATACCATCAAAATAGTCAATAAATTGCAATAAAATGGAAACTAATGTTATAAGTTATTTAAAAATTAACCATGTAAAGGGAACTTATTAAGTAAATATGTCACTAAATGTGTCATTATATATGACACATATATGTGTCAAATATTTAAAAGTTACAAGTCTTAAGTAACTCACCATTGATTGATTGTTGTTAGGTGTACAAAAATATTTTATACACATGTTTAATCTAAATTTTAGAACCAAGAAGCACTAATATGAAAAAAAATTATAAGTATCTAGTGTCTAGAAAGTTAAACTTATTAAAAGAGATTATATCAAGATTACTATTGAAGTAAACACTAAGCATCCTAAGAATTCTTTTGAAAATGTGAAATTATCTAAGGTATAGTATTACGAGGGTTATAATGAAATTCTTTTTTATCTTCATGGTATTTTTCCATTACCATCAAGTCCCCTTATACTCCCCTCCTCCCCAGCAATCACCACACTGTTGTCCATGTCCATGAGTCCTTTTTGCTCAATCTCCACACCTATTAACCTCACCTACTAGCTGTCACCTATTCTTCATCTATGAGTCTGTTCCCATTTTCCTTGTTAGTTTAGTTTGTTCATTAGATTCCACATATGAATGAAATCATATAGTATTTGTCTTTCCCTGACTGGCTTATTTCACTTAGGATACTTTTCTCCAGGTCCATGCAAATTGTGCTGATAAAGACCCTCCATGGCTGCAAGTCAGGGAATAAAAAGTATTGCCATTTCTACCAAAAAATTACTTTTTTATTTTTTAAATTTTTTTATTGCTGTTTAAGTATAGTTGTCTCCATTTTCCCACCACCATTTTCCCCCAGCCCACCCACCCCCACCTCTCACCCCTCAGCCTTCCCCGCTTTGGGTTTGTCCATGGGTCCTTTATACATGTTCCTTGATGACCTTTTCCCTTCTTTCCCCCTTCCCCCTCTGGTTACTGTCAGCTTGTTCTTTAATTTAATGTCTCTGATTATATTTTGCTTGCTTGTTTGTTTTGTTGATTAGGTTCCACTTATAGGTGAGATAATATGGTATTTGTATTTTGCTGCCTGGCTTACTTCACTTAGCATAATGTTCTCCAGTTCCACCCATGCTGTCGTGAAGGGTAGGAGCTCCTTCTTTCTTTCTCCTGTGTTGTATTCCATTGTATAAATGTAACATAGTTATTTGATCCTCTCATTTATTGATGGGCACCTAGGTTGCTTCCAGTGCTTGGCTATTGTAAATTGTGCTGTTATGAACATTGGGGTGCATAGGTTCTTTTGAATTAGTGTTTCAGGATTCTCAGGTTATAATCTCATAAGTGGAATTAAGGAGAACATAGACAGAAAAATCTCAGACATTCCACTCAGCAATATTTTCACTGATATGTCCCTAGGGCAAGGGATATAAAGGAAAGAATAAACAAATGGGACTTCATCAAAATAAAAAGCTTCTGCATGGCTAAAGAAAACATCAGCAAAATGAAAAGGGAACCAATTGTATAGAAAAATGTATTTGCTAATAAGATCTCAGATAAGGATTTGATCTCCAAAATATATAAAGAGCTCACAGGCCTCCAGTCCAGGAAGACAAACAACCCAATAAAAAACGGGCAAAGGACCTGAACAGATACTTCTCCAAGGAGGACATACAGAGGGCCCAGGTACATATGAAAGGATGCTCAACATCACTAGCCATCAGAGAGGTGCAAATTAAATCCACAATGAGATACCACTTAGCACTTAGATCAGAATGGCCATCATTAAGAAATAACGAGAACTTCCGGCCAAGATGGAGGCGTAGGCGGACACACTGTGCCTCCTCTCACAACCAAAATTAAGGACAACAAATATTTAGAAACAAGAAAACAACCAGAACTCATAGAAAATTGAACTGTACGGAAGTCCAACAACCATTCATCCAGACCGGTAAGAGGGGCGAAGTCGCGGTAGGAAAAAGTGGAGGTGCGGACCCAGGAATGCAAGTAGCAGCGGCTCGCAGTTCCCAGGTGCACGGGCGGCAGCTGACGGACCCCGGGCACAGGGGGGCAACTGTGCAGAACCAGTGAGGATGCACAAGGCGGCTGACTGACCAGGGGGTCCTACATTCGCGCACGCAGGCGGTCCAGGCAGAGGGGAAGTGGCAGAAGGGACTGAATCCAGGAGAGAGAGGAGCAGGTGCCATTGTTCCCTCTCAGACCCCGCCCCCACATACAGCGTCACAACCCAGCGACTGGGCTGCCCCACACTGGGGAACACCTAAGGCTCCACCCCTCATACGTAATAGCTGCGACCAGACTAAAACCAAAACAAAACAAAACAAAAAACCCCACCAAAAATGGCTCAAATCGGAGAAAAAATGAAAACCCCAGAGTCAATTCCTCTAAGCAACGAAGAGATAGCCAACCTATCAGATGCACAGTTCAAAGCACTGGTCATCAAAATGCTCACAGAATTGGTTGATTTTGCTCATAAATTAGATGAGAAAATGCAGGCTACAATACGTGAAATGAAGGAAGATGCATGGGGAACCGATAGAGATGGAAGGAAAACTGGGACTCAAATCAATGGAGTGGACCAGAAGGAAGAAACTAACAACCAAACAGAAAACGAGGAAGAAACAAGAATTCAAAAAAATGAGGAGAGGCTTAGGAACCTCCAGGACATCGTTAAACGTCCCAACATCTGAATTATAGGGGTCCCAGAAGGGGAAGAAGAGCAACAAGTAGAAAACTTATTTGAACAAATAATAAAGGAGAACTTTCCCAATCTGTTAAAGGAAACAAACTACCAGGACGTCCAGGAAGCTCAGAGAGTCCCAAAGAAGTTGGGCCCAAGGAGGAACACATCAAGGCACATCGTAATTACATTAGCCAAGATTAAAATGAAGCAGAGAATTCTAGAAGCAGCAAGGGATAAGGGGACAGTCACCTACATAGGAGTTCCCATCAGACTGTCAGCTGATTTCTCAAAAGAGACCTTACAGGCAAGAAGGGGCTGGAAAGAAATATTTGAGATCTTGAAAAGCAGGGACCTACATCCCAAATTGCTCTTTCCAGCAAAGCTGTCATTTAGAATGGAAGGACAGATAAAGCGCTTATCAGATAAGGTCAAGTTCAAGGAGTTCATCATCACCAAGCTCTTATTATATGAAATGTTAAAGGGACATATCTAAGAAAAAGAAGATCAAAAATATGACAGTGAAAAGACAGCAAACTCACAGCTATTAAGAACCACAGCTAAAACAAAAGCAAACTAAGCAAACAGCTAGAACAGGAACAGAACCACAGAAATGGAGATCATATGGAGGGTTAGCAACAGGGGCATGGGAGGAGGAGGGGGGGAAGGTACAGAGAATGAGTAGCATAGATAGTGGGTAGAAAATAGACAGGGGCAGGGTAAGAATAGTATGGGAAATGTAGAAGCTAAAGAACTTATGACACATGGACATGAACTAAAGGGGGGAATGTGGGTGGGAGAGGGTGTGCAGGGTGGGGGGGAATGATGGGGGAGAAACGGGACAACTGTAATAGCATAATCAATAAAATATATTAAAAAAATAACGAAACATGTGCTGGCAAGGATGTGGAGAAAAAGGAACCCTCATGCACTGTTGGTGGGAATGCAGACTGGTACAGCCACTGTGGAAAACAATATGGAATTTCCTCCAAAATGTAAAAATGGAAAACTTATTTTTCATCAAACTCTCTGAAATTACCTTCCCTCCTGCCACCACACACATCTATTAAAAATTATTTTGAAAATTGTGCCACTAACCTGTTAAATAGCTCATAAGTATAAGTGCAAGGCACAGAAATGAACTACTGAGACCAAAGGTGATATTCAGTGTAAACTTTTGCTTTTTTCCAACCTTCTGTTTAAAGTATGCACCCAGGTTCTGGTCAAGTTGGAGGTATAGGCAGACACATTTCACTTCCTCGCACAACCAAAAGAAGAATAACAACCAATTTAAAGACAAAGAACAACTAGAACTTCCGGAAAATCATTTGCATGGAAGTCCAACAACCAAGGAGTTAAAGAAACATTCATCCTAACTGGTAGGAGGGGCAGAGATGAGCAGCCAGGGCAGAGAGAATGCACAGCAAGGTAATAGACCATGAGGGTGTTCCCACATTCACGAGCAGATAAGCCAGGAGAAACAATGGGAGAGCAAGACAAACCTCACAATCCAGGGTTTCAGAGTGGAAAACTAAAGACTCAAAACCCTTGGCTGTAAAAAATTTGTGGGGGTTGCGGTGTTGTGAGAAACTCCCAGCTTCACAAGAGTGTTCACTGGACAGGCCCACAAGGCCTTAAAATGTACACAAACCCACCCACTTGCGAGTCAGCACCTGAAAGGGTACAAACTGCTTATGGGAAATGAGGGAAGTGATGGAAAGAGGAGTAAGAGCCTAGAAAGCATTATTGTTCCTTCTCTGACCCCTCCCCTACAGATAAAGCCACAAAGCAGCAACTAGGGTGGTCCAGACCTAGAGAATACCTAAGGCTCCACCCCTTACCACATAACATGTGCACTGAGACAAAGAAATATGGCCCAATGAAAGAACAGAGCAAAACTCCAGAAAAAAAGGAGTAAGCAATGAGGAGATAGCCAATCTATCTGATACAGTGTTGCAAACATGGCTAATCAGGATACTCAGAATTTATTGAAATCAGTCTCAAAGTTAAGGAAGAAATGAAGGCTACACAAAGTGAAATAAAGGCAAATGTACAGAAAACCAAAAGTGAAGGGAAGGAAACCAGGACTTAAATCAATGGTTTGGAGCAAAAAGAAGAAATAAGCATCCAACCAGAAGAGAATGAAGAAACAAGAATGCAAAAAATAATAATAATAATAATAAGGAGAGGCTGAAGAACCTCTGGGACAACTTTAAAGGTTCCAACATCCAAATTATGGGGGACCAGAGTGAAAAGAAGAGGAACAAGATATTGAAAACTTAGTTGAACAAATAATGAAGGAAAACTTCTCCAGTATGGTGAAGGAAATAAACTTCCAAGAAGCCCAGGAAGCCCAGAGAGTTCCAAAGAGATTGGACCTAAGGTGGAACACACCAAGGTGCATTATAACTAAGTTACCCAAGATTAAAGATAAGGAGAGAATCTTAAAAGCAGCAAAATGAAAGGAAAGAGTTACCTACAAAGGAGTTCCCGTAAGACTATCAGCTGATTTCTCAAAAGAAACCTTGCAGGCAAGAAGGAGTTGCAAAGAAGTATTCCAAGTCATGAAAGGCAAGGACCTACATCGAAGATTGCTCTATCCAGCCAAGCTGTCATTTAGAATGGAAGGGCAGATAAAGTGCTTCTCAGATAAGGTCAAGTTAAAGGAGTTCATCATCACCAAGCCCTTAGTATATGAAATGTTAAAGGAATTTATCTAAGGTATAGAAGAAGATTAAAACTATGAATATTAAAATGACAACAAACTGACAACTGTCAACAACTGAACTTAAAAAACAAAAACTAAGCAACTACAACAGGAACAGAATCACAGAAATGAAGATTACATAGAGGGTTATCAGTGGGGAGAGGGAGGGGAAAAATGAGGGAGGAAAGGTGCAGGGAATAAGCAGAATAAATGGTAGGTACAAAATAGACAGGGGAAAGTTAAGTATGGTACAGGAAATGGAGAAGCCAAAGGACTTTTTTGTATGACCCATGGACATGAACTAAGGGCGGGGAGGAATTCTGAAGAGTGGAGGGGTGGTACAGGGTGAAGGGGGATAAAGGGGAGAAAAAACATGGGACAACTGTAATAGCATAATCAATAAAATACATTTAAAAAATTACATATGCACCCAAAAATATACATGCCAAAATATGCTCTTTGATATGTGTAAGTTCAAGTAGGACTTAGAAGGTAATGAGAGAACATAGTAAGAAAACACACAAAGAAAAGCAGGACCTACTCAAAGAGAAAATGTCAAATGCGTAATTCTTCTGAAAACTCTGTTAGAGACAAAAAATAAAAATAAATGTGCACTCAGAAGTACAGACAGAGCTCCGAAGATATGTATTCTGTTGTTCTTATGTTTTATTTTACTTTGAAAGCCACTGAATCAAAAAGAGAGTCCTGGCAACTACTAGAAGGTCAAAATTGATGACAGATACTATAAATAAATTAATTTTTAACTACCTAGTTTTTTTTTCCTCACTTTCCTACCTACTACCATTTTGTTTATGGTGGAACTCTACTTAATACTATGGAGTTTAGTTTTACTAATTGTAAATTCTAGATGTGACTTTAAATAAAATTTAGTGTTCTCAAAGCCATGTTTAATGTTACTTATAGATTCTTCTTTTAAAGAGACAAGTAGAAAACAAAGACACACATAACTAAATAACTAGAGTTGTGGGAAGTGGCAGTTGTAATTAATATTATGGTGAGCTAAGGATGACAGTAGAAATGTTCTAACTTACCTAAGTAGAAAGTTACTGAAATTGTCACTTAGCATGTGTTTGAACATAGTGGTTAAGAGTAATGGCTCAGGCCCTGGCTGGTGTAGCTCAGTGGATTGAGCGCGGGCCTGCGAACCAGAGGATCGCGGTTCGATTCCCAGTCAGGGCACATGCCTGGGTTGCAGGCCAGTTCCCAGCAGGGGACACACAAGAGGCAACCATACATTGATATTTCTCTCCCTCTCCCTCTCCCCTACCCCTCTAAAGACAAAAAAAAAAAAAAAAAAAAAAAAAAAGAGTAATGGCTCAGGAATTACCGATGTGACCTTGAATAGGTTATTGACTTTCCCTGAACCTCAGTGTCTTTGTCTGTAAGATAAGGATAATAATATTGCTCATCTTATAGGGTCATTAGGGAAATTAAATAAAATAATGCATTTAAAATATTTAAACACTGCGCTTGGTAAATAGTATTTATTCAATACAATTGCTACATAATTTAGGCAGAGCTTTCTCTGATTCATAATATAGCTTTTGGAAGAGTATTTCTTTTAAAGCAAATGATAGTCTTATTTTTCCTTATTCTTACTTAAGTTTGATTGTAAAATACTTACTTTTGTCATTACTGCACTGTACTTCTAAATATGGGCATCCCTCTGTATTTGATTTCTAGTTATATGTGCCCACCCTACCCAAACCCCAAAAAACAAATATTTGGAGAGGTCAGCACACCCAAAATTGAATATTCTATTACCTTGAGTAATAAATGCCCTTTCACTGGCATAGAAATGCTTATGTTGTCAGAAGGAGGGTATGTCATGATCATTCATGAGGTTATCCACAGTTGCCAGACTTGAAGAACTGGGGTAAAAAGAATTGCTTGGTTGGAGACATGCTTAAATGTGGTCTTTTTACAGATTTACTTATATTCATCGAATATGTATTGAAGACAGCCTATGAGCCAGGCATGTTTCCAAACACTGATAAAGTCCCTGTTCTTGTGAAGCTGATATGGATATGATTACGCATAGGAAGCAAGAGCACTGTAGGTTCTCTCCCATTACCTAAGTTGTGCTGAGAGGGAGCCAGCTTGTTGGAAATATGGGGCTTCCACAGTGAGTGTAGTTCTCAAGATGTGGGCTTCAAACTCAGATTTGTTGTTGGTGTTGGGAGACAGGCTGTTATTGTAGAGCCTGGGAAACTGTATGCTCACCAATATTTGTGAACAGAATGAATAAATAGCATGCCTTGCAAATATATATACAACTTTTTAAAAAAAAACATGAATGATGTGATTAAGATAATACGAAATCATTTAAAAGTGTTAGTGACTTCATCTTGGAGTTTATATACCCTATGCTTCAACAACTACTAAGATGTAACTGTTATGTGGCATCCTTACAATTTTTAGACATTAAAAAGTTGTCTCCATTATTGTAAATTTGGGAGTGAATGCTATCAATATGTATGGATATTATGAAAACTCTTAGAGCATTGAGGTACATGAAGAAATGGTATATGTGTCACATCTATAAGTCCCCAGTCCTAAAGAAATGAATTCCGAGAGATAGAAAACATGAATGTAAAAAAAAAAAAAAAATCCAAGAAAATTATCTACCAAAAAAGATGTTTGACAGAGTACAAAGTTCATAAATCCCAGGTAGGCATTCAAAAAGGGTGAAAAACAACAAAAGCTCTTATCCATTGCCAGTAGGAATACAAATGGTACAGCCACTTTGGAGACAGTTTACAGTTTCTTTTTTTTTTAAAATATTTTATTTATTTATTTTTATTATTTATTTATTTATTTATCTTTAGAGGGGAAGGGAAGGAGAAAGGGAGAGAAACATCAATGTGCGGTTGCCTCTTGTATGTCCCCTGCCGGGAACTGGCCTGGCAACCCAGGCATGTGCCCTGACTGGGAATCGAACCGTGATCCTTTGGTTCGCAGGCCCGCGCTCAATCCACTGAGCTACACCAGCCAGGGCTCAGTTTACAGTTTCTTTACAAAGCTGAATATAGTCTTAGCATGCAATACAGCAATTATATTCACAGTTATTTGCCCAACTGATTTTCTTATGTCCACACAAAAACCTGCTAATAAATGTTTATAAAGCTTAATTTATAATCAGCCAAAACTGGAAGTAACCAAGATGTCCTCCAATAAGTGAATGGATAAACTGTGGTACACCCAGACATTGGAATATTGTTCAGCAATATGAAAAAATGAGCTATTAAGCCATAAAAGGACATGAATAAACTTTCAATACATATTGCTAAGGTGAAAAAAACAGTCTGAGAAGGCTACATGCTGCGTGATTCCAATTATATGACATTCTGTAAGAGGGAAAACTAGAGACAGTAAATATCAGTGGTTACCAGAAGATTGCAGGGAGGTGGGGAGGTTGAATAAGTGAAGCACAAGGAATTGTTAAAGGTAGAGAAACTATTGCATATGATACTTCAAGTGTGTATTCATGACACTATTCTATCAAAACCCACTGAACTTCGAAGCACAAGGAGTTAATATTAATGTGTGCAAATTTAAAATTATCCTTGATGAGGTCAAGAGAATCCCAGGATGGAAAGCAGAATGTGACAAAGCCAGCTAACTGTATTACAAATGTATAGAACAAGCTCTTGGAAGGAGGTAGGAGAATAAGTTGCAGACCTGAGTAACTTGGGAAATAAATGGAGTTTAAGACTACAGATAAAAAGACTGCACAGAAAAACTAAGCTCTAGTTTGATCAAGTTCTTTCCATTGGTGGTAAGGGGTTAACTATTTGATATTTTTATACACATAAACAAGAAATGAAAAATTAAGTAAACAGATGGCAAATGGTGAGAGCCAGGCTTGTCATTATTGAAGTGGGAATTTACAGTTAAGCAAGGGGAGGTAGCAAGAACAATGCATATGTTACAGTTCAAATTATTTTTAGATTTGTGTATAAAAATTGGTTATTATACACACATATATTCCCTTGCTATGTCAGCTACGAGGGCCAAGAAACAAAACTACCCTAGTAGTAATGTGCACACATAATATCAAGAACTTGTTTTCTAATACCATCCTCTTGTAAGTGAACCTGGGTTCCTTTGAGATGGAGCTGAGTCAAGACTTGGGACAGGAAATATACAAATTGATACTGAGCATCTTATACTGCCAAAAAGAAATAAGATGCCAAACAAAAGAAGAAAAATCCACAATTATGGGACTCCGCCAAAGGGACATAGTAATCCACTGAAAGAGTTACTAATGGCCAAAGTTGGAAGATTTGAACAACCTATTAATATAGTATCGGAGTATAACCCAAAATGTAAATTAAATATCCATGAGTCTATGATGATGTAAATAAAAGATTGAATAAATGAATAAAAGAAGGACTAAAGAAAAATCTTCCTTGCATAAGGATTTCAAATATTTTATAAAGCTATTCTACTCTCAGGGAGGGGATCTCGCCACTCAGTAAGTGTGGGTAAGCATAGAGTGACTTCCTTTGTAAAGAGTACTCTGTGAAAATGGGGGGAGGAAGAGTACTTATATAGTGGAGAAACCTGGACAGCACTACCTCAGCCTGAAAATCAATACAGATGTCATGCTAATGGTTATGTGCTCCTTATATGATGAAAATGGTGCTTTACTTCTGTGCTTTTCCTGAACAAGAAGTGTACATATTTCTTTTGACTTCCTCAAACTATTTCTGATAATCATTACAGAATTACACTATTGCTATACTATTATTTTATGACATAAAACATTGCAAAATGCCATTATGATGGCCTGCATTTTCCCCATCATGGTAATAATAGTAAGATCACTACTTCAGTCTTAATTTGCAACATTTAGTTTGGTATTATGTTGCCGAGCACTTCTCCATTGCATAAAAAGAACATTAAGAAAGAAGTGTGCTGTATGTAACCTTCTACTATAAAAACAAACCAAACATTTTCCTAAGAATATGTGGGTCACTAATTTTGTCAAGTAACATTGAGTGTTTAATATCATCATGTTAATTATAATTGCATTGTTTCACTTTCACACCTGTGAATAAATATAAATATTTTAGTTTGGAATGTGAAACATCTTCACTATGAAGAGAATATTGGAGAAAAGGAAAATGCCAAAAACATATTCAAGTGTAATGTCTTAAGAATACAAATAATCTCTTCCATCATACTCTTGGTCCCAAAGGAACAGCAAAAATTGGTAAAAGATGACAAGTCTTAAAGCATGAGCTGCCCAAGCAGGTGGCAATCACGCAATAGTCCTATGTCAAGAAGCTGAAAGGAGATAGCAAAGGTGATTAGATATTTAGGATTGACTGTGATAGTTGCTGGAGAAAAACTGTGCCTTATTCAGTAAAAGTTCTTTGAAACACTCTAAAGTTTCCATAGGAAATCAGCTTTTCTTGTGTTCAAAAGTGTACTTAAAAAACATGCAAGTGCTATTACAGACATGCTGGCACTTTCAAGGACAGAGCCTGGATAAGAGTGATTTGAGGCAACTTTGGTGCAAACTTGAAGGAGGTGTTTGCTCTCAGGGTCACAAAAATGCCAAACCTTCACCAAGAATGAGTGTCTCCTTGAGTTTTCACCCTACATACCTCATTTGCCTCACTGTTGTCTGGGTCTGGTTTAAAGAATGGACTTTTATATGTTAGATGTTATCTGACTACTTAAGAGAAGAAATATAACATTATTTGATATTTCTAAGTCAGTATTTGGTCATTCTTTGTGCATTTTTTTGTTAAACAGTCCACGGGATAGTTCTGGAATGTTATAAAAGAAGTAAAACACTATATATATAGTTTACCTCCAAAACAAAGGTAGCATGTAGGAAGAAAAAATCTATTATAACATGTAACAAAAAGAGACCAATAGCAAATTTATGTCTGCATAGAGCAAGCTAAAATTATATACAGCATTACTTAATTATAGAGATTCACTGAGTAAATGGGCATTTTAAATTTGTTTATCAGCTTATAATTGCATATTTTTCTATATCAGGTCATGAATATGCATAGAACTTCAAGTGAATGTCTTGATTTAAGACAGCTATAGGTTTATTTTTTTTAATTCCGACTTAAAAGTAGTACATATATGGATTTGATTTGCTGTAGATTAGGACTGAATTGTTTAACTATGCCCCATGAGAAACAGTAATACTACACAGAGACTGGAGAAATATTTGTGTTAGTTTTATTTGAGATGATAGGCCTTTATTTGGTAGGCAAAACCTTGAATCCATGTCTTTTTTGGATGTGCTTACTAAGGATTTCAGTCTCTTGCCCTGGCTGGTGTAGCTCAGTGGATTGAGCGCCTGTGAACCAAAGGATCGCGGTTTGATCCCCAGTCAGGGCACATGCCTGGGTTGCAGGCCAGTTCCCAGCATGGGACACATAAGAGGCAACCATACATTGATATTTCTCTCCTTCTCCCTCTCTCCTACCCTTCCCCTCTAAAGATAAATAAATAAATAAATAAATAAATAAATAAATAAATAAATAAATATTTTTTTAAAAAAAGGATTTCAGTCTCTCTATCTTATAGTTCTAAAGCTGAGCTTTTTGGAGGAGGACTGGGTAACAAAATGAAGGGATTAATTAATACAAATTGATAGTCACAAGATAGTTATGGGAATGTAAAAGACACATAAGGAATATAGTCAATCATACTGTAATAATAGTGCATTGTGTTAGATGGGTACTACAGTTATTGTATGATCACTTTGTAAGTTATATAAATGTCTGACCACTATGCTGTACAACTGAAATTAATAGAATATCGATGTCAACTATAATTTAAAAAAATGAAAAATAATTTTTAAAGACTTTATTTAGTTTTAAAGTTAGGGGAAGGGAGGGAAAAAGAGGGAGAGAAACATCAATGTTTGGTTGCCTCTTGCATACCCCCTACCTGGCCTGCAACGCAGGTACGTGCCCTGACTGGGAATCAAACCGGTGACCATTTGGTTTGCAGGCTGGTGCTCAATCCACTGAGCCACACCTGCCAGGAAGAAACACAATTCTTTTAAAAGAAAAAATTTAAATTGGTAAAATTTCAAAACAATAATAGCAATAGACATATTTCTAGTATAATAAATTTAGAAAATCAAGTATCATATTAAAGAAATACTGAGCAGTCACAATAATGGAAATAGAGAAGTTAAAACCATGTGTGTTTGCGAGAGAGAGGCAGACAGCCAGAGACATAGACAGAAAAAAAAACAGAGAGGGAATGAATTTAATATAAATACATTGTCTCCTTTCCCCTGAAGTCAGAAACTTCTTGTGTCATAACTTCTTTGAAAATCCAGGTTTATAAGTGCTCCTTCCTTTTTTCTATCCTTTATTTGTGGATAACCTCAAGCAATATTTAGCCCTTTGAGATTTTGAATGTTCATATTTCTGGATTTGTTATCACTCTGCTGAAAATCTCTTTCATTACTCTCCTCTTGTTCTTTCAATGGCAAATTTTCAATTAGGTGCTAACCCTAATAGTACAGCTAACCCTCTTATCTGGAAGTACATTATGCTTGTTAGGGCAAGGCTTTGCAATCTATTTTACTTACTGAAATATCCCTTTCAGGTATGGTTAACAGTTCAGGTACAGGATACCCAGTTAGTTCTGTTTGATTTTCAGGTAAATTGGCGTCCTTCTGCCCCAAATATTGCAGGGGACACACTTACATTAAAAATTATTCTTATACTTACCTGGCAAGGGAGATACCATGGCCACGAAGGTGATTTTCCCAGGGCGAGGCTTATCCATTGCACTCCGGATGTGCCGACCCGTACGATTTCCCCAAACGTGGGAAACTCTACTGCATAATTTGTGGTAGTGGGGGGCTGCATTCGTGCTCTCCTCTGAAAGAAAAAAAAAAGCATATCCTTTTGTGTAAAATTCTAATTATGCTGGGTGATTGTTTTTTATTTTCGCTAGCTCTAGCAATCTTACTTCCAGGTAAAGTAAGACAGCGTTATGCAGCCCTTACGTACTCTTTCCACTTTCACAAATTTTATTGTACTTAATCCTCATAATGACTCTGTGATGTCTGAATAATCATCCCCACTTTATTAATGGAGAAATAATCTCAGAGATTTGCACAAGGGCCATAAAGCTAATGGCTGGCACATTCAGCATTCAACTACTTCTGTGACGTGAAACACAATAGGCCTTTCCCTCCACAATGCTGTCTCCCCCTCAGTCTTTCCCATTTTTCTTACATAATAGAAAACACACGAAAAGGAACTTCTTACTCAGTGTGCTTTAAAATACTGTTTCCCTGTTTAAAATGTAAATTTTGGAAACTTTTAGGCATTCATATAGGTATAGAGTACAGTATAGAGAACTCCCAGGTACTCATCACCCATCCTCAACAATTAGCGACATTTTTACCCAATCACGTTTCATCTGTTCATCGCCCCCTACTTTTTTTCCTAGAGTATTTTGAAGACATCATATCATTTAAGTTCTTGTTATTGTCACAAACTTGGTCCCTAATTACATCCCAGTTAACTACTAAGCAACCATTCTTACTCATCTTGTAACTGAGCAAACTGTGGCCCATGCACATGGCACCTCAATACATAACCCAACAATTCGTGTTGGAAGAAACAGGTTTTTATTTACAGGATTCCAACCTTGGTTGGGGGGCTGGGAGCACTTCTGCTCAGAGCCCTTTTCTCCCATGAGACCCAGCAATTCCCTTTCTCCCCACCAGGCTATCAGCAAAAACCATGCCCAGAAGTTCCCCACCTCCTTATCCATTGCAAAGCCAGCTGTAAAAAGAGTTCTCCATCTCGTATGGAAAGTACACTTGTGGGTTTCAGAATCACTGTCCTCTCACAGCAGCTCTACCCTTCAGGATCTGGGTTGCACTGTTCTCAGCCCCCATGTACTGGTTCAAGGAAACATGTGCCATGTTACACTGGATCATGGTGGAGTTCAGGGAGACATACTTCCCAAGAGAGTGGCTTCTCTGCACATCCTCCAGAGAAGGTGAAGTCAGCATTCCTCTGTTACAGCTCACCATTCCAGGCATCTCCCACTAATATGTGCTTAGTTCAGCAGGTTCTTGCAGTTCCCAGCTCCATAAGCTTTGCCACATATCCTTCAGGCAGGTTTCCTACACAGTCTCTTTCCTACTCCAGCTTCTTTCTCACCACAGACCGTCATGGCCACTCCCTACACTACAGCCTGCACAACTGTGTCTCCTCGTGGCTGCTTCCCTTTCAAACCACATGGCTGCATCTTTCTCTCTCCCATGGTAGACCAGCTCCCCTTCTCTTTCACACTGTCCTTACTTTAAATGCCTACCTGGAACTACCTATGTGACCTCACATCCAGCCCCTTCTACAATGGGCACCTTTGCCAGTTGCCCAGAATCTTTACCTTCATTCTGCTGCCATCTTTAGTCAGGACAAGAGTACACCCTGACACGGAACCTCCACCTCCCTGCCTCTCATGTAGGCATGGTATAAGTTCCTTGGCTATGTTAGGAGTTGCTATGCATTCTGAAAGTCACATACTCCTTTTGCCCTGGACAGTAGCACAGCTGTTATATTGCCTTTTGTTATGCAAAGTATCTTAAATGCTGTATCATCCCATTCCCTCAAACCCCAGCCATGGGCTGTGGGGACTTGTGGGACCCCCTCACTTCTGCACCCCATTACAATCTTATGCTAGCAATGTCTTTACAACTAATTACTCTGCATGTTTTTGTGTCAGCCTAATTAATTAATTTGAGATTAGGTCTCATTTCTCAAACTGGTTCTCTTTAGCAAAAAGTTCACTACAAATAGATTTACTCTCTTAGAATTTGAAAAATATTCTTAAATATGTAAAAACCCAAAAACAATACCAGAGTTATTAAATAATTGTTTTTAGCAAATCATGACAAGTAACTGTAAATGTTGATTTGGGTTATCTAAGCACTTGCAAAACCCATTGAGCACTCTAGGTTGAGGTGGAAGGGAGGAATGGGGGGAAAGTACAGGGAAGGAGAAGCATTAAATAGATGGGAAGAGGTCAAAATGGTATAGGAAACAGAGAAGTCAAAGAACTTAAATGTGCAACCCATGGGCATGAACTAAGGGGGGTAATGCTGGAAGGTGACGTGCAGGGTGGAGCAGGGATAAAGGGGAAAATTGAGAAAACTGTAATAGCATAAACAATAAAATATACTTAAAAAAAAGAAAATCAGTTTCTATTTTACCAAAAGTGGTGAGGGAAATTTCTTCCTTTTACCTTTATGGAAATGAACTTATCAGGGAATTGAATGGTATATGGAATTTTGGCCTTAAATGTAATATGGAAGAATTTTACCAACCATAAACAGTTAGAAGCAATATCTGGAAAAAATGTGCACCATCCTTAGTAGAGCATAATTACAATGATGTTAAAGTGGAATGAAGTTAGCCATCCTATAACTCTTATACTGTATAAGCTGCCACTGTGCTTAATCAGAAAAAAAGAAAGGGGAGGGGGTAAAGTGTACATTTTGCAAAATGCTTGGATATTCTTTAATAAATAAAGTTAATGCTGTCATTAGTGGCAGCTCTAAGCAAAACTTTTACCTTTTTTTCCTATGGATAAGCACTCTTTGGGGAGATGAATATTGCTGCAGTCATATTGTGCTTTCAGTTAATGAGATGTGGGTTCTATTTGTTAGAGTTTTATGGTAATGAAGCTTATAATTTACTGACAAACTGGCTTGCTTTCAAAACATTCTCTTATTGCACTGACTTTTTTTTTTCCATTGGAAACATTGATGTGCTAATTTGTGTGTTTCTGGCAGCAGATGTGCACCTTCATTGAAAGGCTGCCAGAGTGAGGGGAAAGGACAGGAGAGAAAAGGATGAAAAAAGGTTTCAGAATATTCAATTGGTAATAAAATTCGTATGCAAATGAAAATTGCAGTTTGTTTGAAATGTCCATGAGATCAGTAAGTGTGTTATCTGAAATATCAAATCTTTTTCACTAAACTTTGGTTGAGTTACAGATATCGTAAGTGCCAAATCCCTTTATCCAATGTGAAAACTGAAAGGCAAGGTTTGTCATTTAAAATTCCATAGCTGTACCTGGATGTCATTAAGTTAGAACTAGGTGGAAAACACTTTCCTTCCCTAAAAGGGCAGAAGATATTATCTTTCTAAGTAACGTGCATTACAGCTATTAACAGTGATTTTACAGTACAGACCTCTGGATTCTGTTTGTTTCTCCAGCTCTGAAATTGCATGCCTCGTAGGGGGTAAAAACTTTGTTCTCAAATTCCAGCCCCATTGTAGTTGCTTACTGCCAGCTAAGTGTGGTGTGTAACAGAAATCATGCCATCTTCAGTAGGCAATTGAAATATTCTAATCATAGGGATATCATCACTAATAAAGGACAT
Organism: Glossophaga mutica; assembly: GCA_039655065.1. Lineage (NCBI taxonomy): Eukaryota > Metazoa > Chordata > Mammalia > Chiroptera > Phyllostomidae > Glossophaga > Glossophaga mutica. Next base: position 31,340,734 of record CM077318.1, read on the forward strand.
ATAACCATGATGAATTTTTCAAACACCCTCATTAAACACAAAACAAAGCACACATCTTTATGTAACACTGTAATGAGAAAAAATGAGGTGAGCGTAAACTGTTTATGGTGCTTTCCATCTTAGTGGGAGTTAGGAAAGAGGGAGGAGACTGAACTTGAAAACAGAGATTCATTCACTGGTGGCTAAAAACTCCATGTTGAGAGGTAGTTGTATATAATCCCAGTCATTTGAGCGTAGCTCTCAGAAGGTGCACCATAGTGAAAAGGAATGAAACCCTAAAACTGCCTTTTGGGGTATTGATTTTAAGCTGGTTATTAAGAATAAAAAGACCCAGAAAGAACCTTTGACCTTCCCCACTTTCTTGCCTAAGAGATTCAGATGGAATTGCTTACTCCATTAAGGAAATTTCAGGAGTTAACCTTAACCTAATTTAAATTAAGTGCAGCAGTTAGGAAGGCACCAAACAGGAGAGTATTAATTAGATTACCCCTTGTGTCTCATTCATTTTGAGTTGTCTAGCAAAAATTTGCCTGCCAACTTACAAGGGTTGCTCTTTCTCAACTACCTGTAAATTGTTTACTGTTGGGAACTGCCCCACCTGGTTTCAGAAGCTGTAAATCCCCCCACCCCCGCCCATGGCTAAGGCTGGGTAAGTGACCTTTGGACCATAAGCCACTAAGGAGACAAGGCTTATCTCCCTGGCAGGAGTGCGCTGCTGCTCCTTTTACTTCATCCATAACTGGCCCCCAATGCTTGATCGGTTAGCCCATGATGGGTAAGATTTCCCAAGGGGGGAGTGACATAAGACAGGCAAAATTACATGGAGGCCCCAAGGAAGGACTTGGGGGGCTACAGCAAAAGGGGGTGAGGAACCCTCGCCCCTCGGTTATGACATAGCCTGAGTCCTCATTCTGTCTGAGAGAAGTCTCCTAATCTCTTGGCTGCCTTACTTCCTCTGCCTGACTTAAGCCTGAAACAATGACAGAGGGCGTTGCAGCCCTGTGCTGGAAAGGGCGGTTTATGCGGGTGATCAGGCTGGAGAAAGAATATATATAAAATCCTGTGAAAACTGCTTTGTTTAGAATGCTTTCAATTAAATAAGGGTCCAAGCAAGAAGTGAGTTTGTTCCTCAAAGTTTTATTGCTCTTTAGCTATCTGACCCTGACTCAAAATAGGCCCTCAGAATTCTTTGTACATTATCTATTGTTTGATGCTTACTGCCTGATAATGATTAATGAGCCTGTATTCCTATGCAAAATGACCCAATAAAAGCCCTTTGAGGAAGAAGCTCTTGGCCCTTCTCCTTTGAGAGATCAGTCACCTTTCCTCCCCAGCAGATCAGGTCTTGGTAGACTTATTCTAATCTATGGTGGCCAGGGGCAGGGGGTGGGGGCCTGCAGGCAGAGCCCCCCCACAGTCTACTTCCTTTGAAATCTCATCACTGATCCTCCCTACTTTTCTCTTTTATCCAAAATGATGTATATTACTCAACATATATATCCAATTTTACCTCTCTGTCTTTGGAATTTTCATGCTTATGTTAATTCCCTTTGGGCATGTATTAAAATTTGATTTTCTTCCCTGGCTGGTTCAGCTCAGTGGATTGAGTGCCAGCCTGAGAACCAAAGGGTCAACAGTTCGATTCCCAGTCAGGGCACATGCCTGGGATACAGGCCAAGTCCCTAAGTAGGGGATGTGCAAGAGGCAACCACACATTGGTATTTGTCTCCCTCTCTTTCTCCATCCCTTCCCATCACTCTGAAAGTAAATAAAATCTTTAACTTTTTTTCTTTTATTCTCTTTAATAATTTTTAAAAAAGATTTTAGTTATTTATTTTTAGAGAGTGGGGAAGGGAGGGAGAAAGAGAGAGAGAAACATTGATGTGTGAGAGATACACTGATTGGTTAATTCTCACATGTCCCCCACTGGGGACCTGACCCGCAACCCAGGCATATGCCATGACTGGGAATCGAACTTGAGACCTTTCAGTTAGCACTCAATTCACTGAGGCATGTCAGCCAGGGCTGTCCTTGTTCCTTTGATTCTTAGCTCAGCTAGAATACCTTAGAATGTGCCAGGAAAAGGGCTTTTTTTTTTTTTTTTTTTGCCTTCATAGTAGTCACTTAAGGAAATTGAACACAAGTGTCTCAGAAGAAAGACTCTATTCTACCTTTATGTTAAGATGCTTCTGGGTACGTGCACAACCAAATTAATACTAAACTCTCATTTTCAGTGAATTATTGGACATTTCAAATCCATAGAAAAGAGCGACTGAAAAGTTTTGCAACATTCGTAACAAGTATAGTCCTTGCTTTCAAAGACCTTACAATCTACCTGGAGAGACAGCACAATTGTATAAGTGCACAGAAGTGTAGCAATAAATGGCAAAAATTTGAACAGAGAATTGTTTAAATCAGAATAGAATTTAGCCAAGGTAGTGTTATAGAATGGACCCGTGGTGGGGGTGTCTCTCTGTACTAGGTTCTCCTTGCCCGTTGCCCTTAGAAATTGTGGCTGTCAATGCTAGAGTTTGGTAAAAAGGAAAGAAACTATTTATTCAAAAGCTATACAGGTTTAGGATAATGACAGGATGTCACCATTAAAAAGCCCAAAGTCCCTTAAACATGTACAAACACACACAGTCCTTCCTTCCCCCTTTTGCCCTGGCAGTCCAGTCTCAGAACATGCCAATCAGAAGTACTGTCCTCCAAAAGAAAAAGTCCACAGTTCACTTCTCCTGGTTCCTCTCAGTCATCAATGCTCGGCTGGAGACTGTGGAAAACCTGCCCAGCTGAGGTCTCCCACAGTCCCCAGCACCGCGAGCTGTGTTGCAGCTATCCCCAGTTCTTAATCCAAAACCACATGGCCTACCATCGGGAGTCCTTTCACCCCTTTCCTTACCAACAAGGTTTCACATTGTCCTCTGTCATTGTCTTGCACTGTCCTCCATCTCTAGCTCTGCATCCCCCCACTTCTGGAAGCCTGCCTTTAGTTTAAATCTAACCTGGAACCTCCTCCGTAACCACATTTCTGACTCCTCCCACAATTGGCTACACCTGCCGGCCCTCCCGCAGTTTTCAAACTTTCTGGGCTGCCATAGTTAGTCCAAGCAGGCATGGACCTTTGGCATAGAGCAAACCATCTTCAAGCCTCATGCAGGTGCTGTAACCAAGGGGAGCTGCCTCCTAGTTATGGCAAGGATCAAAGTCACTCCTACCTCCCTGGCTCAAAGCATGTCCACAACTACTTAACATATCTATGAAACTAACCAGCTGTTATAGATATGTAAAGTAACTGTTTTTGCATATAAAGTACAGAGCTGGCCGACGGTTGATATGCAAAATAACTCTCAATGGATCTGCTCTATGTATCCCATCCCCCAGTCCAGACTTATGGGGGTAAGGATATCCTATATTTTTATATTTTGTGGACACCCCGAGTGCTGGACCCCATTTCAAATCCTCCGTTTGAGGGCCTCTGGCTGCACCCCATTACAGTAGGGCATTTTGATGATATAAATATCTACTTCTAACCCCATCTAAACATATACATTGATTGCATAGGTAATAATTTTTTGAGATCCTGTTTTATATAGTGTCTGGTAGAGAGTAGGCATTCAACATGCATTTATTAAATGAATAGCATTAACCTAGAATTTTGGAGATGTTCAAAAGAGAAACCACCATTCCAAAAATTAATGTACCTTAGCTCAATACAAACACAGAAGGAGAAAACGTTTCTGCCCTTACAAACCCTAGGTAGTTCAAACTCTTTATGGAATGCCTCTTTGCTGCTTTGTTGTGAAAATTTTCCTCAACCTTTTCACTTTAAAACTCTTAATGGTTCCTGTTAGCTACCTGAGACTGCCTGAGGTCCCTGTAGTGTCCTTTCAGGGATAGCCAGAAAATCAATGCTCCTTATTTGTGGATAATGGCGCCCTCCCCTGGACAGTATTGGAAGTGCACAGGGCTCTATGATGCTCAAGCAAGAGAAAAGGTGGGGCAGGACAGGTGGGGGGACAGATTATGGAGGCATTTGATTTTAAGTATAGAAGAGCAATTAAAAGTAGTATGTTGACAACTGGAATTTGGATAGATCAATTTGACAGCTGAATTCAGAATTAGAAGGAGAGAAATGAGAGGCAGTGAGATTGGTTACAAAATCCCTTACGATTAAAATGAGAAAAAATACATAAAAGAGGAGTAAGAACAAGAGCTTGGGAAACATTTGTAATAGTATCTAGACATCATATCTCATGCTAAGCATCTGAAAACCCAATGTCTGTGTTTTGTAGCTCATGGACAAATGCAAGGTACCGGCATCAATTACTCGTTTGTTCTTTTTACTATATCGTGTCCTACCACACAAAATGTTTTCATGAGAATCATGGTAAGTTAAATTATTTTTCATTCATAACATACAGTAGGAGTGCCATAAGAAAACATAAAAGTGTACACTACAGTCAGATGGTAGGGGTCTTCATTTAGAGCTGAATACATCATCTAAAAAAAGTAATAGTCTTAAATGTTAAGCTTATCGGTCATGTGTATATAAGATTTTTATTCAGGTAATTATTGAGAGACAGCTTATATTAATGCGTTTTTGATCATCACAAATACATTAAGTGAAACCCTGAGACTTTGATATTAAAAACATTAACCAGAGAATGATACGGAAAGAAAACATGATAATGTAATTGGTGATAGCAATAATGTTATTTTTACTGGAAAAAAATAAAAAATTCATATTATTAAACATAAGTTTTAAAAAATAATTTATCTGGGTACTGAATTTTATTTGACTTTTATCACTCCAACATTAAAAATTAATGTATTTAAACCTACATTTTTCAGTAAAGTGAGGGAAAATGTACAAGGTCAGATGGAAAGAGATTTAAATGGCACACAAGCAAGTAGAATTATATCACCAACTGTACCACTAGCTGGAGACTGTGCTCAAGTCACAGCTCCTCTGGCCTTCATCTTCTTTATTTGTAAAAAGAAGGGAGTTGAAGTAGACACTGTCGAAGTTTCCTTTCAACCCTAATATTAGATAAACATCTTGAAACTCTGTCTGGATTCATTTTTTTAAATACTACACATTTACCTTAAAAATAGTAATATTTAAATGACATTAAAGCTTTGAAACAAATGAAGTTGTCAATGTTGATTGATGTCTTATGAAATTTCTGAGGGTTCCTAGTCTTGTCTGAGCATTGAGTCTTAAAATAGTTATTTTTTCACCAATACATATTTGGCTGTGATAAAAAGCATCTCAAAAGAATTGTTAAGGACTTATTGACAAATAGGAGGATATATCCTGGCATCAAGATGCAAATTATAAATATTTCAATTAAAATTAGCTTTTTTTAAAATAATCTGTACAGACCAGTCGCTCAGCTGGGCATATGGCATGCATCATTAGGATTGTGAAACTTATGAAAGAAATAAGGCTAATAAATACAACCATGACTGATCTGCACAACTGAATGGGCTCTAATATCATGGTTTTGATCATTCTCTATCTTCTTTGGCTCTTTATATTATTACTTCTTGTTATTGTAGAAGAAAATAAGCACTAGTCTTTGAGTCAGACAACTGAATTCAAATTATCTTTCTGCTACCTACTCAATAAACCCCAGTTTTCTGAACTACATGTTGGCAATGGAGGTGAGAAAAACAGCTTTACCTACTTCACAAGATTATTGTAAGGAAACAGAGTGTTTTTATACACTCTCAATAAATATTATAATAATTAGTAGCTCCCTTATTGTTCTGTGTTAAGGGATCATGCCTTGACTGTATCACAGGACACAAAGAGTTGTCAATAAAATGCTTTGATTTGTTTTGAAAGAAAAAAGTTGAGGGAGTCTAATCACCACTTGATATAAACCATCTGTGAAAAATTCTTCAACTGCCCATAAATTTTCTAACATCCTAATGTATAGACATTCACTTGGAATTTCAGACTTTATTAAACATAATCCTGAAACAAGGCAGATTTAGAACTTGTAATAAAGAATTAAAATTCTTGGCCCTGGCTGGTGTGGCTCAGTGGATTGAGTGTGGGCTGAGAACCAAAGGGTCGCCAGCTATATTCCCAGTCATGGCACATGCCTGGGTTGCAGGCCAGGTCCTCAGTGGGGGCCACATGAGCGGCAACCACACACTGATGTTTCTCTCCCTTTCTCCTTCTCTTTCCCTATCTCTAAAAATAAGTAATCTTTAAAAAAAGAATTAAAGTTCATTTTTCAAGAGCCACTCTGAGGTCATGTATTCAAGAAATGCTTCACTTCTCTGATTAAGGAGCTACCTTTGAATGACCATATGCAATACCACTCACATTAAGAAAAAAATACTTCCTATCAAACTATACCACAAGGCCACTGTAATCAAAACAGGCTGGTACTGGTATAAGAACAGACACATAGATCAATGGAATAGAACAGAGAGCCCAGAAATAAACCGTGTCTCTATGGTCAATCAATATTCAACAAAGGGGGCAGAAGCATAAAATGGAGTAAAAATAGCCTCTTCAGCAAATGGTATTAAGAGATCTGGACAGCTACATGCAAAAAAATCAAACTCATCCACCAAATTACACCATACACCAAAATAAATTCAAGGCAGATAAAACACATAAATATAAGTCCTGACACCATAAAGTCCTAGAGGAGAAAATAGGCAGAAAAATTTCAGATACCCTATGCAGCAATATTTTTTTATCAATATATCCCCTAGGGCAAGGCATATTAGGGAGAGAATAAACAAATAGGACTATATCAAATCAAAAACTTCTGGCTAAAGAAAACATCATCAAAATGAAAATAGAACCAACCATATAGGAAAATACATTTGCTAATGATACCTCAGATAAAGGTTTGATCTCCAAAATATATAAAGAACTCACATGACTCTACACAAGGAAGACAAACAATCCAATTAAAAAAATGGGCAAAGGACCTGAACAGACAGTTCTCCAAGGAGGACATAGAGAGGATCCAGAGACACATGAAAAGAGTCTCAGTATCGCTAGCTATCAGAGAGATGCAAATTAAAACCACAATGGGATACCGCTTCACACTGGTCAGAATGGCCATCATAATCAAATCAACAAACAACAAGTACTGGAGAGGATGCAGAGAAAGGGGAACCCTAGTGCACTGTTGGTAGGAATGCAGACTGGTGCAGCCACTGTGGGAAACAGTATGGAATTTCCTTAGAAAACTAAAAATGAAACTTCCTTTTGACTCAGCAATTCCACTGCTGGGACTATACCCTAGGAACCCTGAAACACCAGTCCAAAAGAACCTATGCACTCCAATGTTCATAACAGCACAATTTACAACATGCAAGGGCTGGAAGCAACCTAGCTGCCCATCAGTAAATGAACGGATCAAAAACTATGGTACATTTACACAATGGAATTCTATGCAGCAGAAAGAAAGAAGGAGCTCCTACCCTTTGCAACAGCATGGATGGAACTGGAGAGCATTATGCTAAGCGAAATAAGCCAGGTGGTGAAAGACAAATACCATATGACCTCATCTTTAACAGAAATCTAATCAATAAAACAAATAAGCAAGTAAAATATAACCAGACACATGGAAATATGGAACAAACTGACAGTAACCAGATGGGAGGGGGAAGGGGATAATGGGGGAAAGAAGGGGAAGGGTTGTTAAGGAACATATATAAAGCACACATGGACAAAGCCAAAGGGGGTAGGATTGAGAGTGGGAGGTGGGGGTTGGTGGGGCAGGAGAGAGTTGGGTGGGGAATGGAGACAACTGTATTCTAACAACAAAAAAGGAAAAGTAATAAAAAATTAAAATATGTCCAAAAACAAAAAAGAATAGACATAAATATCAATCTTCAGTTGGAATTCAGCATCTATTTTCCACTGATCCTGAAGACCCATATTTTATATACTGGTAATTTTAACATAGAAACAATCTGGTCATTCTAAATTGTGAATTTAAACACAGTTCAGCCCTGACCAGTGTGACTCAATGGGTTGGGCATCATTCCACAGGGAGAGGAATTCTCGGTTGGACACATGCCTGCATTATAGGCCTTTGTGTGAAAGACAACCAATCGATGATGTTTCTCTCACACATCAATGTTTCTCTTCCCCCTTCTCTATCCCCTCCCCTCTCCCTAAAAATAAATAAATAAATTTTAAAGAAAGTAAATTAAGATAGTTCGCCAACATCAAAAAGAAAAGAAACATATGAGTAGTTGGCATGGCTCAATTTATAGCCTTTTCCTAGTTTTCTAACTACCAGCCAGGTCACAGATGCACAGAACATAATCGGTTTGTAAAAACATATATTGATGCAGTCAAGTAAAGACAGAGTGCATGTCTTTACAAAGGATAGTATTAGGATATAAGACAACTTTTTAATTGTAATTACCAACTTAGCACCCTCCAGGACAAACATCACCCAATTATTTCATTTTGTGCTTCATCCATTATGCAACTCTGTCAAAAGAACTCTCTGTTCCTCCTAGGCAATTGATTAACATTGACCAGTTTTTGCTCACTTTCAGTTGAAAGTAATGTAGTGAGATTAACAACACAATTATTCAGTAGGTTCAGTCTGTTATTTAATAAAAATAAAAGTTTTCCACAAAAAGCTACTAGTTTGCACAAGCACAGAAGAGTAGAACCGATTCTTGAATTTTAGGTTTTGGAAAAATGATTTTTATTCCTTTTTATACAAGATAAAAGAAAGTTTCCTTTTTCCATAGATATATTGTATATGTGTGTGTAAGTTTATGTGGTGAAATCGGGAAGATAGGGTAATGTTACTTCACAACTTTTTTTTGGTAAACAGAATTTCTTAATTTGCCATAGTGGTAGAGGCTTGAAATTGTCCTAAATTATTGTGATGTGTGCCTACAGTGCCTAATTATTTCTTTAATCTTTATGCTACTGCTTGCATTCTGCATTTCTGGAGCAAAAAGAAGGGGTAAGGGCAGGATAAAATAAAAAAGAAATTACTTAAATATCTTTAACTACAATTTCAATTGCCATTCTGTTTTTTTTTTAGAAATTAAAAAAAATACTGTATTTTTTTCCATTGCCATTTATTCCTTTTACACACCCCTCCCCAATCTACTCCTCACCTCTCCCCACCCCCTACCTTCCCACTCCCCACCCAATCACCAATGTTACTGAAGTTAACTTAGCATTTCTGGAGTCTTTTCACCCCTCCCCTTCTCTCAAGTCACCATTAAAAATCTGCATATTAATTGTGTTTGCACATGTTATCAATAACTGTGAATAGAAAGTTAATATGTACAGTTTACCAGAAAGTGAACAGATTTCAGAAGGTTTTTGAGATGCTTTGATAAGGTTTTATTCCCAGAAGTTAAATTTACACTTTAATTGTGTTTTTTTCTATAAGCTCAATCACACATGAGCAATGAGAGTCTAGCTATTTGAGGGGTAATAATGCTTTACAATAACTGCCTTTAGTTGACAAGTTAAGAAATTGATACATTTTTAATTATAACACCTTGGAGCTTTTAGAGAAGTATTGTAGCTTTAAACAATGAGAATCTGTGAAGCAAGACTTTCTATTGCTTTTTGTCAGGTTGATATAAATTTGCCTCAGGCAGTGCTACTGGCCAAAAACAATTTGAGTAGATTAAAAACCAAGGCAGATGGGCTCCTATAAATTGAGAGTGATCAATTTATAGATAGTTTCCATTGTTACTAGTTTTGATCATTATTTAAATGTAATGTGTTATTTAACTAAGCTTTTTTATTAAGGACTCCTTTTTATGAATTCCTCATTAATGACTCAGGAAGAGCTGGATTATCTTATGGAAAACCTACAATGAACAAGTGAAAGTAAATCCTAAGGTTTGGTTGCTAAATCTTTCTCTCTCTGTCTCATATATTATATGTAATATATTTTATATTTGTGTGTGTCTATGTATATTTAACAATATTTATCAGGTGTGCACATCTATTTTTCCACTGGGGAAGTGCCACTTTATGGCACAATCCTGGTCCAACCCATAAACTTTCATTTAAAAAATACTGTAATTATTTTAATATACTTACTCCGAAGATTTTTTCTACATAAACTTTCTTTAAAAATTTGAGGACTGTGAAACAATATAAAGAAAAGGAAGAAATAATCCAGTGTAACAATAAGGAAGAAGTCACATCTCAGTGATTTCCTTCAAGTGTTAGAAATGATAAGAGAAAAAGCTGTGTCACAAGGAAGGGAATTATCATTAAAACACCATTTTTAAGGTAGAAAATAAAAACATACAGAAGTCTTCCCAGAATGTATCCAGCCAGGTAATATGAGAAATAGAGACAGTTACTGAAGAAGATACAAAAGACAAAAAACATTGTATGTGGGACAATGATACCTCAGCCCCCTTCAAAGTAGGCACCTTGGGACCTCACACAGTTCCCCCAGTCACCATCAGCTGCCCTGTCATATTTTCCTTAATCTCATGGATGGTATGAAATCTCTTCCCTTTCAAAGGCGATTTTAGTTTTGGGAAAAGCCAGAAGTTGCAGGGCACCAAATCTGGGCTTTAGGGGTGCTGAGTCATCTGGGTGACTTGATGTTTCACCAAGAAATCTCTGCATGAGTCATGATGCATGAGCAGGTGCATTGTTGTGTTGAACTTGGTGCTTCATGATGAAGTACCAGGTGCCCATTGTTGTGGACTTCTGAATCATCTGGCTAGTTGCCACAAAATTTGATACAGATTCGTTGCTCTACTCACTCAGTTATTTTGAATGCAACAACCACACAGTACACATGCTCACTCAATGGCGTCTACCACCCCCACTGACTAGTAAGTACACTGAAGTCATCATTGTTCACACATATGCATTCCAGTCCACTCTCCTTGGCTGCCAAGTTACATTAATGTCACTCAACCTGTTCTCGTTATATTAACAATGGCTGGCCTAATTTAGTATCCCAACACTAGGAAAAATTATGAAGTAAGTAAAATTTATCTCTAGGGCCTATAATATCCTCTTCTAGTACCTCTTTTATAGCCTTCAGAACAGTTCTAATACCTTATCCTCAATGAACACCCAACATCTTTACACCCTTGAACTAAGCCCAACCCTTATTAAAACTTGCTATGAAAGAAAAAATGAATACATCTTTTTATTTTAAGGTATTTAAGGTATTTATTCACTAAATTTTGTTTTTCATTCAGCCCCACCTGGTGTGGCTCAGTTGGTTGGACATCATCCCACAAACCAAAAGGTCACCAGTTCAATTCTCAGTCAGGGCACTTGCTTGGGTTGCAGGTTCAGTCCCCATTCAGGGCACATACAAAAGGCAGCCAATTAATATTTCTCTCTCACATTGGTGTTTCTCTCTTCCTCTTTTCTCTCCCTTCCCCTTTCTATAAAATCAAAAATTAAAATTAAAAAAAATTAACCTTTTTCACCCAATTTTTTATTGGGGGCTTATGAAGTTCTAGGCACTAGATGCTAAGCAGGGGTTTAGCTGGATATAAAGTTTACACAATGTTGACAAGCCCACTTTGCAAAGAAGACTGTAAAATTGTAATTACAAAATTTAATGCAGGGCTTTGAAATAGGCTTATGCAAGTGAGAGACCCTGAAGTTTAAGTTTCATTAGCTTTATAGTAAAGATTTTAACTCTGGTGCTAGTGATACAACAGTAATGCAATAGACAGAAAGTTCTGCCTTTTTTGGAATTAATGTTATAATGGGGGAGGTATAACACAAAAATTAAATCTATTAAAGAATGTTTTAATGCTAACCCATAGTTTCCTCATTATTTTCCATAAAACTTAGATGTTTTTGTTCCTTTAACCCTGTTTATCAGTATTTTTTTAAATTGTTGATCTTGTACAGTTTTCTGTCTTTTACTCCCCCCCAGCCCACCACCCCAGCCCACCCCACCTCCCTCCCATTTCCACCCCCCATAGTTTTCGTCCATGTGTCCTTTATATTTGTTGCTCTGAACCCTTCCCCAAATGTAATAAATAAATAAATAAATAAATAAATAAATAAATAAAACTATTAGGTAAAAAAAGATGCTATAAAAAAGAATGTCATCACAAAGAGAAAATGCTAAGGGATTTGAGAGTGATGGGTTGCTGTTTCAGATAAGGTTCTCAGAGAAGACAGCTCTGAGAAGTTGATATTTAAGCAGAGAGGCCTTAATAAACTAAGGAAATGAGCCATGGGTGTTGGCCAAGAACACTGAAAGTGCAAAAGCCCAGAGAAGATAGTGAGTTCTGCATGTTCCAAGGAATATAAAAAAAGATGGCATAGGGGTGAAACAAATCAAAATAAGCCTGGATGGCCTTGTAAACCATGGCAAATAGTTTAGATTTCGTCCTAAGTGTGGTAGAAAACCACTGGAAGTTTTGAGCAAGAAATGCCTGGATTTACATTTAGAAGAGTCACTCTGGGTTCTTTTTGGTATGAGGCATAAATTCTGATGAGTCTTCTTCAGCCAATACTTTTGAAGTAGTGATATAATCTCAATATTACCTGGAGCTGAAGCCCTTTAATCTTTGCAATTATAGTCCCTTTCTGACCTAATATATACTCCTTCCAGACTTGAGACTACCCCTATTGTCCTATCTTCTTCCACTTACTTCTGTGCATCAATTATGGATTTTGTTACAGGTTCAGATTTGTAGCCCCACTTCTGGCTGCCATATTTCATTGTCTACCTATGTGTCAAGACCTTTCAACACTAACAATCCTCATTCTGATTCCTGATGTTCAGATATCCCACAGTTGTCTGTCTAAGCCACTGACCCTCACTGTCTTTAATTCACTGTCTATGACATTCATATGTGGATAGAATTTCTTGGCAAAAAATGGGAGATATAAAAGTGAGACAAGAAATGTGTGTGTGTGTGTGAGAGAGAGAGAGAGAGAGAGAGAAAGAGAAGGAGAAGAGAACAGAAGTGGGAAGGGAAAAGAAAAGAGAAGAGGAGTAGGATATATCTATGTAAAGGTAATACCAATCCATTAGCATTATTTATGCTACTTACAACTTTATGCCTATTTCCAGCAAAAAAAAAAAAAAAAAGTTTTCTGAATGTTACTGAATATATATCAGACTAAGTTGGTTTTAAGTATTATTTGATTAAAATAGTAAGTGGTATATATGCATGACCAGACTTTCTAGATTCTTATTTAGGTATTGAAATTGTTTTTCCATAAATTAAACAAAATAAATAAATTAATGGTCTGAAATCATATCAATATAACTGAAGGACAGCACATTATCTTTTTAGAACCCAAACTGGATTATGTTGATTCTTTCAGTGAACAGAATGAGTTCCTTGATTTCATTCATGGTAGTCTATCTGTAGTTATTACAAACTCTTAAAAAACAGATGATATAAAAGATATACAATTTTGTTTTCCTGGGGAATGGTTGTCTGGAAATTGTTTTATAACTTTTTTTCAAGAGTACCAATTTCTGCTGCCATCAATGGAGTAAAATCTAAATTCTAAAAAAGGTGAATGCTACAATGGAGCTAGGATAGTCTCTTCAACAAACAGTGCTGAAACAACTGGACATCCACATGCAAAAAAAAAAAATGAGTCCAGACATAGACCTTAAAACTATCATAAAAATAACTCAAAATGAATCATAGACTTTAATGTAAAACACAAATCTATAAAACTCCTTCATAATAGCACAGGATAAAACCTAATAGATTACTTTGGTTATGGTGATGCCTCTTTAAATATAACATCAAAGAATAAATACATCAAATAAATAATTGGTATGCTTCATTTCATTAAAATTAAAAATTTTTGTTCTGTGAAAGACAAAAGAATTAGAAGACAAGCCAAAAACTACAAAAAAAAAAACAAAACCTTATAACTTAACAACAAGAAAACAAAACACCTAATTAAAAATGCTCCAAAGACTTTGATTCCTAATCAGAGAGGATATTCAGATGGAAAATAAGCATATGTCAACAGGGAGATAAGAAATATCACCATACACTTATTAGAATGGTCAAATCCAGAACAATGACAATACTAAATGCTAGCAACTATGTGGACAACAGGTACTCTTCTACATTGTTGCTAGATGTGCTAAGTTGTATAGCCAGTTTGAAAGATGGTTTGTGGTTTTTTAAAAATATTATACTATGAGGACTTACTCCCAAAATTATGCCATTCACTTCATCATATATAGCTTTGTTGCTATTGATTTCTGTGCCCGGAATTTATTGTTCTCTGACTGTTTAATTGACTCTTATTCATCCTTAAAACTTAACTTCAAATCTCATTGTACATCTACTTTAAAGAGATAATGTGGATACAAGATGGCAGTGGAGAAGGTAGAAGCTACACTAACCTCCTCCCAGGATCAAACTGGAATTACAACTAAATTGTACAAAGATCATCCTGAATAACCAGCTGAACACTAGCTGGAGAGAAGCTTTATTATAACCAAGGACTTATGGAATAAACCACATCATCACATTAAGGCTGGTAGAAAATGTGAAGACATAAGAAGGCTTACTGGGATCCCATGAGTGTATGCTGAGATTTCAGAGGGATATTTCTTATGCAGGATCCCCTAAGAAATGTGAGAGATAAACCCCAAGCTGGGCTCCCCAGCCTGGAGAAGCAGAACCTGGAAAGGAGCCCAAATAACATCCAGCTGTGAAAAGCGGTGGGGTTTCTGTATCCAGGGACAGATGGCTAGAGATGCCAAGAGTACCTTAAAGGGCCAGCAAAGAAAATGTCATTTGCAGCCATTTACCCTGGGCTCTAGCAGAGGGAGGACAGGAGGACAGTCTAGGCTTGGTGACTGTGGAAAGAGAGCTGAAGGGTTAGCAGCCAGGATCCCTGTGCTCAGTCATTCTCCATACTGTAGAAGCCATCTTTCTCCGGCAGAGCACTCCCCTCCATGTGACATCAGCCTGGGGCAAGCAATAGCTCCCCCACAGGAATGCCTTTCAACCCAATCTGTGGAGCTTAACCTCCGACTGCTGTGGAGTACAGTTGGAGGTTATTTCATTGATTAAGCCTAACAGAAAGCCTGCAGTTGAAGGTGGATATCTGGGAGATCTGAGACTTTAGCTGACACTCCCCTGGGCCTGGTGCTGGTAAAAGCCAGTGTTTATGTGCAGGTTGGTTCCTTCTGCACACACCCATGCCCAGCAGAGGGAGCCACAAGATGTGGATTTCAGATAGCTTCAAACAGGTTGCCCAGTGTCAGTCACAGGCAGCATCTGAAAAAGGTCTACACTAGAGGTGATGCAAATCTACCTAATGCATAGAAACAAATGCAAAGAGGCAGCCAAAATGGGAAGGTAGAGAAACAGGACCCAGATGAGTGAACAAGAGAATTCTCCAGAAGAAGAACTAAATGAAATGGAGACAAACAATTTATTAGCTATTGAGTTTAGAGTAATGATTATAATACTCAACGTGATGAAAAAAAGGCATAGACCATAAAAAAGGACCAACCCAGTCAGAAATAAAGAATGCAATATTGGAAATAAACAATATACTGGAAAGAATAAACAGTAAGTTAGATGACACAGAGAATCAAATCAGTGATTTGAAAGACAATGTAGAAAAAACATTCAAGCAGAGCAGCAAAAATGAAAATTAATATAAAAGTGAAGAATGTTTAAGGGATTTTTGGGACAACATGAAGTGTAACTACATGCACATCATGGGGATAGCAGTAGGAGAAAAGAGTGAAGAAGGGACAAGAATCTATCTGAAGAAATAATGACTGAAAACTTTCCTAACCCTGTGAATGAAAAAGACACACAAGTTTAGGAAAGGCAGAGAGTCCCAAACAAGATGGACCCAAAAAGGCCTACACAGAGACACATCATAATTAAAAAGGCAAAACTTAAAAACAAGGAGAGAATCTTAAAAGCCACAAGAGATAAGCAATAAGTTATCTACAAGGAAGGCCCCATTAAACTATTTTCTGATTTCTCAATGGAAACATTTCAGGCCAGGAAGGATGGGCAGCGAATATTCAAAGTGATAAAAATGAAGGACCCGCAACCAAGACTACTTTACCCAGCAAGGGCATTAAAAATTAAAGGATAAATAAAGAGCTTCTCAAACAAGAAAATCTAAAGGAAGTTGTTATCACCAAGCCAGTATTTCAACTAATGATAAAAGGCTTGCTTTATGAAGAAGAAGCAAAAAAGAATAAAAACAGAGGAGAATAGCTAAAAACATAAAATGGCAGTAAATAGAAATCCATCAATAATCACTTTAAATGTAAATGGCTTAAATGCGCCAATCAAAAGTCATTGGGTAGCTCGCCTGGCTAGTGTGGCTCAGTGGATTGAACTACAGCTGGAAACCAAAGGGTCACCGGTTCAATTCCCAGTCAGGGCACATGCCCGGGTTGCAGACCAGATCCCCAGTAGGGGGCACTCGAGAAGCAACCACACATTGATGTTTCTCTCCCTCCCTTTCTCCATCACTCCCCCTCTCTAAAAATAAATAAATATTTTTTAAAAGACATAGGGTAGCTGAATAGATAATAAAATAAGTTCTTTATACAATGCTCTTTAAATAGACCCATCTCAGAATAAAAAACACACACACAGAGACTAAAAGTAAAGGGATGCAAAAACATACTTCATGCTAATGGAAAGGAAAAAAAAATCTGGGGTAGCAATATTTATACCCAACAAAATAGACTTTAAAACCAAGGCTGTAGTAAGAAACAAACAAACAAAAAGGACACTACACAACGCTAAAAGGAACAATCCAACAAGAGTATTTATTTAACCTTAGTAATTATGTATGCACCCAACATAGGAACACCTATTTATGTAAAGCAAATCCTGATGGACATAAAGGGAGAAGTAGTCATAGGAAGGAATTTTAATGGATACGTCTTCCATTCAGAAAATCAACAAGGACACAGCAGCATTATATGATGTACTAGATTAAATACATTTAATTGATATCTATGGAGCATTTCACCCCAAAGCAGCAGGATGTACATTCTTTTCAAGAGCACAGGGAACTTTTTCTAGGATAGACCACATATTAGGACTCAAGTCTCAATAAATTTAAGTTTGAAATCATATCAAGCATCTTCTGAGCACAATGTTATGAAACTAAATATCAATCACAATAAAAAAACTGAAAAATACACAAAGACATGGAAGCTAAATAACATTAAACAGTGAATAAGTCAACAACGAGATCAAGGAAAATTCAAAAGATACCTTGAAAAAATGAAAATGAGAACACAACAACACAAAATCTGTGGGACACAAAGAAAGCAGTCCTAAGAAGGAAATTTATAGAATAACAGGCTTAGCCTGAGAAACAAGAAAAAGCTCAAATAAACAATCTAACATTACACTTACTGGAACTTGAAAAAGAACAACAAACAAAGTCCAAAGTGAGTAGAAAGAAGGAAATAATAAAGATCAGATCAGAAGTCAATGAAATAGTGTAAAAAAACAATACAAAAGATCAATGCATCTGAGAGCTGGTTCTTTGAAAGGATAAACAAGATTGTCAAACCATTAACCATAGTCATCAAGGAAAGAAAAAGACCCAAATAAATAAAATCAGAAATTAAATAGGAGAAATGACAATTGTCACCAAAGAAATATACAGCATTGTAACAAAATATTATGAACTAATATATGCCTACAAATTGGACAACCTGGACAGTATAGATAAATTCTTAGAAGTATATAATCTTCTAAAACTGAATCAGAAAGAATTAGATAATCTAATAGATGGATTATACCTAGCAATACTGAAGCAGTAATCAAAAAAATTTGCAACAACAAAAACCCTAAACCAAATGGCTTCACAGGTAAACTTTACCAAACATTCCAAGAAGAACTAATATCTCTCTTTTTCAAACTATTTCAAAAAATTCAAAAGTAGAGAAGACCAACAGACTCATTTTATGAGGTCAGCATTATCCTAATTCCAAATAAAGACACTACAAAATGAAAATGAGACTACAAAAACACAAAATCTGACAAAGGTAAAGATACTACAAAAAAGAAAATTATAGGCCAATATTCCTGATGAACATAGATGCTAAAATCCTCAACAAAATATTATCAAACAAAATTCAGCGATACATCACAAAGATCATGTACCACGATCAAATGAAATTGATTCCAGAAATGCAAAATTGGTACAACATTTGCCAATCCATAAATGAAAGATAAAAAGCACTTGGTTGTATCAATAGATGCAGAAAAAGCATGTGATAAAATCCAGCTCCCATTTATGATAAAACTCTTAGCAAATGGAAATATAGAAAACATACCTAAACATAATAAAGGCCATATGTGACAAACCCACTGTCAGCAACATACACACAGGAAAAACCTACAAGCGTTCCCCTTAAGGTTGGGAACATGAGAGGGGTATCTACTTTCACCTCTTATTCAACATAGCACTGGAAATGTTAGCCATAGAAACAAGACAATAAAAAGAAATTAAAGCCATTGAAATTGGAAAGGAAGTAAAACTATCTTTACTTGCAGGTGACATCATACTGTAAATAGGGAACCACAAAAATTCAACCAAGAAACTACTAGAAGTGATAAATGAATTCATTAAAGTAGCAGAAATGCAAGGTAGGTACAACATTAGCAAATCAATGTGATTCACCACATAAGCAAAATGAAGGATAAAAAACACACAATCATATCAATGAATGCATAAAAGTCATTTGATAAAATCTAGCATCCATTTATGATAAAAACTCTCAGTAAAGTGGGAATAGAGGGAACATACCTAAACATAATAAAGGCCATATATGACAAACCCACTGCCACATCATACTCAATGAGCTAAAACTACAAGTATTCCCCTTAAGATTGGGAAGAAGACAGGGATGTCTACTTTTACGTCTCTTATTCAACATAGAACTGAAGTCCTAGCCACAGCAAAGAGACATGAAGAAGAAATAAAAGGCATTGAAATTGGAAAGAAAGAAGTAAAACTGACATTATTTTCAAATGACATGATAGTGTATATAGCAAACCCCAACGATTCCACCAAGAAATTATAGAACTGACAAATAAATTCAGCAAAGTAGCAGGATACAAAATCAATATCCAGAAATCAGTTGCATTTTTATATTTCAATAACAAACTAAACAAAAGGATATTAAGGAAACAACCCCATTCACAATTGTTACAAAAGTAATAAAATACATAGGTATAAACCAAACCAAGGGTATAAAAGACCTGTGCTCAGAAAATTGTAAGATATGAAGAAAGAAATTGAAGATGATAAAATTTGTTGCACATACCATGTTAATGGATAGGAAGAATTAACATCATTAAAATGTTCATACTATCCATAGCAATCTATTGATTCAACATCATTTTTATCATGATTCCAATGAGATATTTCACAGGACCGTAACAAATAATTTAAAAATTTGTATGGAATCACAGAAGGCCCCATGCAGCAACAGTGATTCTGAGAAATAAGAACAAAGTTGGAGGAATCATACTACCTAACATCAAAATAAATGATTAGTCCATAGTAATCAAAACAACGCGGTACTGGCATAGAAACAGACACAGAGACCAATGGAACATAATAGACAGCAGAGAAATAAACCCACACCTTTATAGTCAATTAATATTTGACACAGGAAGCAAGCACATACAATGGGCTAAAGATAGTTTATTTGGTAAATGGTGTTGGTAAAATTGGACAGATATGTGCAGAAAAATGAAACTAGACCACTTCTTAAACCACACACAAGAATAAATTCAAAATGGATCAAAGACTTAAATGTTAGACCCAAAACCATAAAATCATAAAAGAAAAACATAGACAGCAAAATCTCGGACATTGCTTATAGCAATATTTTATCAGATGTATCTCCCAAGGGAAAGGAAAGAAAGGACTACACCAAAATAAAAAAAAGATTTTGTACAGCAAAAGTAATTGTCAACCAATAAAAAGACAACCCACAGAATGGGAGACTATATTCGCCTACATACAAGGGGTTAATATCCAAAATTCATAAAGAACTTAACAAAACTAAACACCAAAACTACAAAAAATCCAGTTAAAAATGAGCAGAGGAGAATAGACACTTCTCTAAGGAGGATGGATAGGTGGCCAATAGACATATGCAAAGATTTTTAACATCACTAATCATCAGAGAAATGCAAATTAAAACCACGATGAGAGAGCATCTCATACCTGTCAGAATGTCTATCTGTGGCAGACCCTTCTGTGTGGCGTGGGCCCAGCTCCCACTCGGAGATGTGCAGGACCCACGCCCACAGATAGGTTTTCTCAGGGGGGATCAGATTTACGATATACCTAAGCTGTTTTGAGACTTGCTTCTTGCTAAAACTCCCTCACCCTGCAAATGCTTGTTGTAACTTCCTAAAATCCATGCTAAACCTTGCAGGGACCAGTGTAACTGACTCAACCACTCTTGCCTTTTCATTTGCTAATATCCTTCTTCTGTGATATGATGAGGGGCATTGGCTTCTTTTGTTGTAACCAGTGCATAATGAGTGAGGACCATCTTATAATGTGAGGAGACATAGAATAAAGGCCTGTCATGGCGGAGGCTGAGGCTTTTCCTCCCCTTGAGAGAAAAGTCACGCTGTCATCCTTTTTCCTCCACCGGACTCAGTAGTCCATGTGTATGTTTTTTATTTCATCCATAATGATGCAGATACTGCTAGCAGGTGTCCGCATCAGCTGGCTCCCCAGAACAGGGACCCAGAGGCCATGAGCCATTGTCATTATGGACAACATACCAACTTGGTGGGAGTACGCCTGCATCAGCCTAGGTAAGGGCTGATGACCCTGAGTTATTTTGGGGAATGCGGTTGTGTTGGATTCAGAGGAATAGGATTTTCTTCCTAGGTCAGTATCTCTTGCAACAGCTTTGCAACTGTACCTTCTTTAGTAAGCAGAGGCTTTGCTCCATCTCCCAGGCTTTTGCTGGGAGGTGACCTCAACCAAGGACTGGGCTTAGGAGAAAGAGCAAAGATTTTCCCTTTAATCAGCTTTAAAAACATCAACTAGTTACAGGACAGTTTACAGGCATCTCAGCAAATTCTTTCTTTTAAGCCACATCTTGCAGCCCATTAAAAAAATTTCTTTGAAGGTTTTTGCACTTCCTCAACCACGAGGAACAGGCTCTCTAAGAACAAGAGCAATATTTTAGGTTCAGCAGCATCTTGGGGCTGCAGATTTTCTCCCACATAAGGGATCTTTACATTTTGGAAGTATGGAAGGGAAGGGATACTGCATACTAGCTAGGCCCTTCTCTCCCGGTTCGCCAGTTGCAGTTAGCCTCGAGCTGTATGTGGTCTGGGGTGGTATGGGGTTTGGGGCCCTGTTGGGGCCGGCTCACCTTGAGGCAGAGTTGCAACGTGCTGTGCCCTGGGGACATGTGCCTCCAGCAGTGACCCGCGGGATGCTTCGGCTTCACCCGCCACCGCTGCCAGGTCTCTTTGCCGGCTGAGCAGCTGCGCAGAGAAGAGATTGGTTTCCTCACCTCTTTTTCTCCCCAGTCAGGTGCGACTGGACACACAGGTGCACTTGCGACCATTTTTTAAAAAGTAGTAAATGTATTTGCCAGTAGAGAAAAAACTGTTTCTGAGCGTTGTGAATGTATTCACAAATTTGTCAATCTAACGCATGCTATAAGGATAGGGGGTGCCACGTGTTAAAAAATATTAAAAATCCTCCTTGTTTATGACAGAGCCGTGACCTTTATTGTAAAAATGAAATATAGATGTATTGTCTTCCATGTAAAACTAGCCCTTTTCCACGGGAGACAAAGTACCATTTTTTAACTCAGTACCTATAAACACTGATCGTTTCCTTGGGGAAGAACTGGCTATTCTCCCGAAGGAAACGGTTAATGTAGTTGAGTCAGAAAAGGCCCTTGGTGCACAACCATTTTTTGTCTAAAACATATTTTTTCATAGCACCCCCCTCCCATCTTTCCCACTTTCCTTGAAAACTGAACACATTGCAGCTTGCAGAAACAGCAAGGGGCCTGTCTTTCCAAGCTAAGCTAAAAATATACAAGCCCTCTGGCTTGAGGCCTTTAGTGATTTAGGATGGCCTCAGCAAATTAAAACTGATAATGGCCCTGTATACCTTGCCCATTCTACTCAGGTTTTTCTTCAGCATTGGAATATCCAACATAAAGCAGGAATATCTTACAATCCAACAGGTCAGAAAATTGTAGAATGGGCTCATCTTATTTTTAAAAATTTTATTAAACAGAATAAGGGGGAGTCATGAGTCCTTCCTCCCGAAAATTTGATTATGTTAGCCATGTTTACCTATAATTTTCTAAATTGTGATGTATCACTTTGTATTCCAGTTGAGGAACCTTTTCAGAAGAAGTAGCCAAAGTCATCTTATCCTCAGGTTTTATATAGAGATCTGCTGGGAGATGGCTCTTGGCAGGGCCCTGTAGATCACTTAACTTGGGGAAGAGGGTGTGTGTGTTTCCATCCCTACAGGTCCTGTCTGACTACCAGCCAAAAGAGTAAAACCTTATCATGAGAGGGACAGACACCAAGCTCTGCTACCTGGAGCTGAGAACCAATCAACTGACAGACCAGATGGCCCAGCTGACCCTGAACAACCAGAAGGAAAACAATTACACCATCACTCATGGGCCTGGGTCTGCCAACAGAAGAGGATGGGGTCTGCCCCAGTGACAGGGGCCGAAGCCCAGGCACCTCCTGCAGAGAGCAACAACCCCTCAGTGCCCATAAAGTCCAATGGTTGAACCCTAAAAACTGTTTCAATGGCCCTGGCTGGTGTAGCTCAGTGGAATGAGCGCGGGCCTGCGAACCGAAGGATCGCCGTTCGATTCCCAGTCAGGGCACATGCCTGGGTTGCCAGGCCAGTTCCCGGCAGGGGACATACAAGAGGCAACCACACATTGATGTTTCTCTCCCTCTCTCCTTCCCTTCCCCTCTAAAGATAAATAAATAAAATCTAAAAGAAAAAAAAAGTACTTAAAAAATAAAAAAAAAACTGTTTCAATGGACTGAACTTACAAGTTTGGGTCTTAGCAGCCCTTGGACCCCCCCTTGTCTTAATCCTTATTTGTGCTTTATGATACACACACACACACACACACACACACATAAAGGTTGTTCTCTTAAGATTGCATTTGGGAACAGCAAATAGTAGGTTTCACAGGTTTAACAGCTACAATTGCATTTACAAATGAAAAAGCTGGGAGATTATATGTTGGGAACTTCCCTGTCTGGTCTCAGAAGCTGTAACCCCCATGGCTAAGACTAAGTAAGAGCCCAAGGGACCCGTTTCGTCTGGGTCTGTTCTGCCAAGAGGACCTGAGCCACTGAGGAGACCAAGCTTATCCTCCCTGGCAGGAGTGCCACTTCTGCTTCATCCATACCTGGCCTCCAATGCTTGGTCAGTTAGCCAATGATGGGTAAGAGTCCCTCAAGGGAGGGGTCGCCTAAGACAGGCATGACCACGTGGATGGCCCTCAAGGAAGGACCTGGGGGGCCACAGCAAAAAGAGGGTGATGGACCCTCGCCCCCAGGCTATCCAGACATAGCCTGAGTCCTCATTCCATCTGCAAGAAGACTCCACCTAAGCCTGAAACAATGCCGGAGGTGGGTGTGGCCCTGTGCTGGAAAGGGCAGGTTCCCCAGGGCAATCAGGCCTAAGAAAGCAAGCATTAAAATCCTGGGAAACCTACTTTGCTGACACCCTCAATTTAAATAATAAGGGTCCAAGCTTGAAATAAGTTTGTTTCCCCAAAATTTTATGGCCCTTTAGCTATTTGACCCTGACTCAAAATAGGCCCTCAGAATTCTTTGAATGTTATCTATTTGACCTTTACTGCCTGACAGTGATTTATGAGCTTAATCTGAGAATGTGGGTCATTGGAACCACTGGTTGCTTACTGATTATAATGATGCTTTGTGTACTTTGATATGTTTGAAAAATTGTTTTCTTGGGGTCATGTGGGAGACCAACAAACAGCAAGCTTTATGGGATCATAGCGGTTCTATTAAAACAAAAAGGAGGAGCTGTGGCAGACTCTTCTGCATGGCGTGGGCCCAGCTCCCATTCGGAGATGCACGGGACCCACGCCCACAGATAGGTTCTCTCATGGAGAATCAGATTTGCAATATACCTAGGCTGTTTCGAGCCTTGCTTTTACTGTAACTTCCTAAAATCCCAGCTAAACCTTGCAGGGACCAGTGTAACCGGCTCAACCATTTTTGCCTTTTCATTTGCTAATGTCCTTCTTCTGTGATGTGATGAGGGGCATTAGCTCCTTTTGTTGTAATCAGTTCATAGTGAGTGAGGACCATCTTGTAATGTGAGGAGACATAGAATAAAGGCCTGTCATGGCAGAGGCTGAGGCTTTTGCTCCCCTTGAAAGAAAAGTCACGCTGTCATCCTTTTTCCTCCACTGGACTCAGTAGTCCGTGTGTATGTTTTTTATTTCATCCATAATGATGCGGACACTGCTAGCCGGTGTCTGCATCATCTATCATCAATAAATCAACAAACAACAAGTGCTAGTGAGGATATGGAGAAAGGAGAACTCTTTTGTACTGTTGGTGGGAATGCAGATTTGTGCATCCACTGTGGAAATCAGTATGAAGATATCTCAAAAAGTTAAAAATGGAACTGGCTTATGTCCCAGCAACTCAACTTGGGAATTTATCCAAAGAAATTTGAAACACTAATTCAAAAGTACAGAAACATCCCTATGTTTATTGCAGTGTTATTTATAATCACAAAGATATGAAAGCAGCCAAAGTGCCCATCAGTAGATGAGTGGATAACATAACTGGGACATTTACACAATGGAATACTACTCAGCCATAAAAAAGAAGAAAATTTTACCCTTTGCAATGGCGCAGCTGAACCTGGAGAACATTATACTAAGTGAAGTAAGCAAGTCAGAGAAAGATAAATATCATATAATTTCACTCATGTGTGGAATCTAATGAGCAAACTGAACCAACAAGCAAAACAAGAATAGACTCATGGATAGAGAGCTTGAGGGGAGGTTAGAGGATGGAGGGAAAAAGGAAAAAGGACTCATGGACATAGAAAACTGTGGTTATTTTGGGATGAGAGGCTAAATAGTGGAAAAATACAATAAAGGTTAAAGGATTATCTCTTTTAAAGGTCAATAGAGATTATATAGAAGCCAGATGCACCTTAATTTGCAAAGTGGATTTTCTATTTACTGGCTGTGTTATTTTAGGCAACGTTTTAATCCTCAGGTTCTTCATTTTATTTATTTTTTAGTTATTTATTCTGTTTAAGTATGGTTGGCTGAAATATATTAATCTCAGAAATACAACATAACTCACATTCTTAATTTTAAAGTTGGCACATCAATATCAGACATCTATAGTTATTTATTTGATTAAATGGGTAACAAAGCAACTAGAACTTGCACACATTCACAAAATTTCTATCAGACTTCCAGTCAAGATGTCAGTGTAGGTAAATGCTACATTCGCATCCTCCCAGAATCACATCAAAATTGCAACTGAACTAAAGAACAACCATCATTCTGAACCACCTGAAATCTAGGTGAATGTATCTTCTACAACTAAAGATATATAAAAAAAGCCATGTCAAGACAGGTAGAGGGGACTGAGAGGCAAATCGGCTGGTCCCACACACATGTGTAGCAATTAAAAACCAGGAGGAATATCTCTGTTGCAGTGGTCCCTCCCAAGAAGTGAAGGGACGCTGCCTCATACCAGGCCTTCAGCCCAGGGTTTCAGTGCTGAGAAGAAAGGTCGCCATGACTTCTGACTGTGAAAACCAGCAGGGACTGTGGTGGAATGAGTGAGATGGAGCAGTTTAGTGCTTTCTTACAAAATGAAACATACTCTTACCATAAAATCTAGCAATTATGCTCCTTAGTATTCATCCAAAGGAGTCGAAAACTTATTTTCACACAAAAGCTTGCATACAAATGTTTATAGTAGCTTTATTTATACTTTCCAAAGTTTGGAAAAAAACAATATGTCCTTCAGTAAGTGAAAGGATAAATAAACTGTGGTACATGTAGACAATGGAATATTCTTCAGCACTAAAAATAAATAAGCTATCAAGCCATAAAAAGTCATGGAGGAACCTTAAATTGCATTATTAATAAGCTATAAAAGAAGCCAATCTGGGAAGGCTATATGCTCTATGATTTCACCAACAAGACATTCTAAAAAAAGACAGAATTGTGGAGATAATACAAAGATCAATGGTTGCCAGGGGTTGGGGGTAGGGGGGAAGAGAACAGAGAGGATATTGGGGGCCGTGTAATACTCTAAGATAATATAATGATGGATATACGTCATTATATTTTTGCCCAAATTCATAGAACGTAAAATGCCAAGAATGAACCCTAAGGTAAATTATGGACATTGAGCGATTAAGAAGTGTCATCCTTAGTAAAAAAAAAAAAAATGTATTATTTCAGTGATTGATGTTGATAATAAAGGAAAGTATGCATATCTGGGTGTAGAGAGTATATAAGAAATTTCTGTACCTTCCTCTCAATTTTGTTGTAAGCCTAAAACAACTCTAAAAATTGTGTTTTTTATAAAGGTGAATATTATGTTGATTGAAAAAATGTGAAATAAAGGTAATAATATTCTGCTTTCATGAATCACATATATATATGTGAAAACATTTTTAAGAAATAAAAAAGCAGTAGAAATGCAAAACTGAGAATCACATTCCCTACCAGTGCCTCTAGCTCTATGTATGAGGAATGTGCATGATATCGTTAAAGAGAGAACAAACTATAACATCCAAGATTTTTGAACTATTTTGATGTCAATAATTGTTTAATGCTATATTATCTTAACATTCAGGTTATCTACACAGGTCATTTTAATGTATTGTTCAGTTTCTTATGTCCTCCAAATTTTTTTCAATTAAAATATTTGTAAAAACGGAAGAAAAATGTCACTTGATTTAATAATCTAGTAAAAAGTTATCAATTTATTAACTCAACATAGAGCTTCAAAAGTGATATTTAATAAAATACTCCCCACTTTTCTACATCAAGCATTTTGAGTGTATCCAGCTGTGGATACAGATATTCTCAACTTGTTTTCCTCCAAAATCCTTCAGAATAGAAGAGGAGGATTTATACATTTATTGACCTGGCAGCACTAGAACCATCTCTATGGCAAAGGTCTATGGATGGATTTTGGACAGGATGTCTATTTTCAATTAGTAAACATCATGTAAACATGGACCTTTCAGTGTATGAAACCCTATTCATAACTACATTAATATGGGGACTCAAAATTTGAAGTCTGGTCAGCTAAGCAGACCAGTGTGCTTGCCTGTCTAACTTTACTATCATATTGCAAACAGCAACAAAGTTGATCGTATGCTAATATAAGATGTGACTTTTGAAGAGAAATGTGACAAGTAATTTTTCAGCAGAAATATGAGATTTTATTTTCCAAGGTAAACTAAAAGAGGAATGGTTAAATGATTATAAAGCTCGCTTACTCTTCTGCATGTTTGAATCACAGCTGAGCGCAATTTTATTCATATTTTGTTTTAAGATAGTGCCATAGCTGCCATTGTTTGGTGCTGCTTCTTGTTATGTCCGGTCTATGGAGCAGTTTCAAAGAAACTAAAATATGAAGGAGTTTCAACCTAGCAATAAAAAGCCCAAGTATCATAGCTCTTTCATTTTTTGAGTATATTTTAGTGATTATGCTCTTAGAGTTTTCCCAGTTTTTTCCCTCTATCCCCCCTCCACCCTGCACCCCACAACCCTCCAGCATTCCCTCTCCTTATTTCATGCCCATGGGTTGTAAATATAAGTTCTTTGAGTTCTCATAGCTCTTTTATAGAAGAACCTATTTGCCCATAGACTTGCCCATCATTCTGGTCTAGATGAAGAGAGCGTTCTAGGATTATTTTAAACCATGCATTTCAAATGAGCAGGGAAAATAAATCCTACATCCAGGTGGAAATTAGTTTTATACTTTTCCTAAGCCTTTTCAGATAATCAAAACCAAGCTCTCAAAGCCTGAGTGTTTCACAAGTACTTTCTAATGTATTTCAAGACTCTGTTTTGTTTATTGGAAGCATAGCTTGATGTTTATGAGACAAAGTGTGCTAGCAACTCAGATAGCTTTGAAATGAGTATTTGCCTATGAGATATTTTATTGCCCCCAAACCCTGTCAATACATGTTCAGATCACCCACCTGGCTTAGGCATGCTAGCTTCAGTATAATCACCCTAAAATGTGCAATCATGGTCTCAGGCACTGGCTTTTCCATATGTAGATTGCCTAAGAGATTCTTGGCAAGATGTGTGACTTTTGCAAATGTACATCATACCAACATATTTAATTGAGCCAGGATAGAATGTCCTTCTGCCTATAATACTATTTTCCCCTACTTCCGCTTCTCTTCTGATCTTACCAACTCCCACCAATATTGTGCATGTGGAGAAATAAAATTAAGGGTCATTTATGAAAATGTGGGAATAGCCATGGCAGATATTTGAGAAGTGCCTCTGGAGTTGCTGAAATGATACTGTAGCCTTCAAACAATCCCATTCTGTTTCATCTTACATCAAATCTTGAGTAATTATGCTATTATTGCACGTACTTACATAATTTTTATTTCATGAATGTCACAAATAATCATCGTCATGTCAGTTTTTACCAACATTTAAATTGATTACATTCATTTTTGGTAGTTTTATTGATTTTGAACCCCAAAGGATGCATGTTTCAGTGTAAAGGGATGGGGTAAGGAGAACACTGCATACAAATCTAAACTTTCTTAATCAATAATTTTTTTCCCCATTTTTTATTGTTGTTCAAGTACAGTTGTCTCCATTCTTCCCACCACTCCTCGCACCCAAGCCATTTAATATGGCTGTATGATGAGAAATAGGAAATAGAATATGAGCACACTACACAATTGGATCTTAAAATAACAAGCCCTCATGGTATTTTTCTAGAGAATGAAATATTTAATACATGTTCAGAAATTATAATGAGGTGCTTGGGTTTCGCAAGAGCAGATTGGCTGTAATCCAGTGGCTCCTGGGGTTCTTCCCAAATGCGGAGTTTCTGAATGCACTGCTATTGAACTGAAAGAGATATTCAAGGCAGCCAAGTTGATATGGAGGGGACTTTGCCATCATTTAGGAAAGGAAGTAAAAATAATGTATCATGGCTGGCTCTCCAAGTTTAAAACTTCGAGCAGTGAGTAAGACAGTTAATTTTACAGTCTCTTTCTCTACTGTGGATACACAAAAATATGGATATTTCCAAGTTGTTATTCTCACCTTTTATAATCAATTTTTATACATCTTAACTAAAACTTTTATTTACACTGTGTTTTAGTTCACATTTGCATGTATCATTAAGAAATGCATATATCCTTTGGAAGAGGTTTTATATACAGACAGTGGTATTTGACTTTTGAAATCTATAATTACCATTATAATTTGCATCAATATCATCTCATTATCACTATTTATAATTGTTGAGAACAACACCGTGCATTGTCGGCTAATGCCAGGTACATGAAAGATGAGCAAATATCATCACAATACCAGGCACCAGGTATAGAAGTCCAAATGCTTCTGCCCACTGCATCTTGCTAATGGAGTTGCCAAGAAAAACGCAACACAATCAAGCACTGGAAGGAAAAAGCTTTTACTCACCTAGACAGAGACAAAGCAAGATCAGCTCCAATAGTGGATATCAGTCTCTCACAGCTAGCCCTTGGCACCGGGCAGCCAAAGCAAAGCAATTGGCCTATGCAGCCCACTCTCCTGCCTCAGCTGAAGGACCCCTGTCCCTCCCTGTGCAGTCTGAAACACTGAAGGCTTGAAATGTGCCTGAGGGTCTTTGAAGTACTCACTTAAACAGAGTAGAGGAATAACCAGAGTCTTAATCAGGGAAGGGTATTCCCACACAAAGTGATAATCCCAGCAGATAATGTGTGTGCCCATCCTTAAGTGGGAGTTGAAATACTGTATATATGAGATTGCTTTTACCAACATTGATAAACCTTTCCTCAACATGGAAGATTTGGTACCAGATATTATAGAATCTCATAAATGTAAACACCTCTAATATAAGTTATTGATAACTCACAGATAGATTATATAGAGTATTTTTAAACTACCTGTGTTGAACAAATATTTTCTAAGCAAATTAACTATATAAACTGGATTTATTTGAGTATATTTAAAATAGACGAGAAACCTTCCAAAAGTTCTTAGGTATGTCAATGACCTTATTACAAACAGTTCTTATATATTCACTAAACTCAGCTCAGTATGTAATACTCAAATTTTTTTCTTGCCTTGAAACCTGAAAATGAAAGCAGTATTTTATTAATTATTGATTAACAATAATCAGCTTTAGTGCCTACAGTTTACAAGACTATGTTAGATACTCTGTAAGAGACTGTGAGCTGATAGAAAGGCAAATAAGATACAGCCTCTAGACTCCAAGAACTTGTGACCCAAAACTTAGGTCATGGCAATAAATATGCAGACCAGGCTTCTTTCAACACAGAGTTCATGTGCAATCTCCCTCTGTTTACACATACTATATGACTCAGTTGTTCTAAAGACTAAAACCAAATAATATGTACACTGATGAAAAAAAACAAAGACAAGTCCAGGGTTTTTTTTTCTAGACTTTAAAAAAATTTATGGTTGTTATATTACAGTTGTTACAATTTTCCCTTGTTGCTTTCCCCTGGCCTGCCCTCCCAATCCCCTCTTCCCACAGTTAATCCCCACCCTGTTGTCCATGTCCATGGGTCATTTATTCTTGTTCTTTAACTAGACTCTTCCCCTTTTTCTTCTGTTATTCCCCTCTTTCCTCCCTTCTTATCCCTGTCAGTTTGTTCCTTGTTTCTATGCCTCTGGTTCTATTTTGCTCATTTGTTTGTTTTGTTCATTAGGTTCCAGTTAAAGGTGAGATCATATGGTATTTGTCTTTTGCCACCTGGCTTATTTCACTTAGCATAATGCTCTCCAGTAAATGAGTGGTTCAAAAAACTGTGGTACATTTACATAATGGAATACTATACAGCAGAAAGAAAGAAGGAGCTCCTACCCTTCATGGACAGAACTGGAGAGTAAATTTCTGGTTTTAAACTCTACTTGATTCAATGAGACCTGCTCTGACTGAGCCCATCAGTGCCTGAAATGAGTATGTATTTTTATTTTTATTTTAGTTTTTAATTCTCACCCAAGGATGTGTTTTTATTGATTTTTAGAGAGAGATGAAAAGAGAGGGGGGAGAGAGAGAGAGAGAGAGAGAGACAGAGAGAGAGAGAGAGAGAGAGAGAGAGAGAGAGAGAGAAGGATTACAAAGAAACATCGAGTGGTTGCCTCCAGTACTCACCCAGACTGGGGATGGAACCTGCAACCATCTGCCTGACTGAAAATCAAACCTGAGACCTTTTGGTGCATAGAACGATGCTCCAACCAACTGAGCCACGCAGCCAAGGCAATGGGTATATATATATTTAAATGTTTGCCTTTAAAGTCTTTTCTGTTTAGGACCATAGTGTCAAGTTCAGCAAACACACAGCCCTAGGAAGGCAGAAACCCTTAAATAGCCAACTATTTTTTTCTATTTAAGTACATCTTCTGTTTGTGTGCATGACCTTCCAATCCTCATCTTGCTTCACTGAACTGTTGAATCTCTTCCTATTAGTTATGATTACCAGTTATCAACTGACCACAAGAAAGACATCTGTACTACCTCTTAGTGCATGTAACAATAAAGGGTTACTTTTTCAATACTATCAGTACATGATTACTTATTCTATTCTTTTTAATGAGCTAATTTCACCATAAAAAGTCATTTAATTGTGGTTCCTTATCAATGTACGCCTTTTGTTGTTCATTTTACTTTTAAGATTTGTTACTTTTTCTAGCTGTGGCTTGTACAGCAGCCTGCCCTTCTGTATTTTTTTAATAGAGCCATAAGATCATAAAACTTTACATCTGGAAGGGACTTTAAAGGACATCTAATTGATTCTCTTTATTTTACAGAAGGTGAAACTGAGGCCAAAAGGGAGGGGGGAGAGAGAGAGAAAGTGATGTAAAACGCTTGCTCAATGCAGAGCAAAGGGCAGAACAGAAGTCTCTTGAAGATAGTCCAATGCACTTTCCTCCAGTACGTGGCTGGCTTCCAACTTGCCAAGAGATTTAGTCCTGATAAACAAGCCTCAGCTTTTCAAACACATTAAATGTAACAATT
The DNA here is from genome assembly GCA_039655065.1 of Glossophaga mutica. Lineage (NCBI taxonomy): Eukaryota > Metazoa > Chordata > Mammalia > Chiroptera > Phyllostomidae > Glossophaga > Glossophaga mutica. The sequence continues at coordinate 31,373,017 of CM077318.1, forward strand.
GGAATCTGAGTTACAGTTCCTCTCTGAGTACACAAAATGGTGGGAGAATGGATCAAAGGGCATTTTAAACAGGCATTAGAAAAAAGTCTAGATCTTAACAGGAATCTAACCATAAGGTAGATGGTACATAAATTTTCTTTTGTGTCCCTTTTATTCACATACCATAAAAATTAGGGTGTGATTAGTTCTGTAATCCTATGATACAAAAGGAAGCTTCACTTTTCTGTTTATTTCTACCCTCGATGTTGCAATTTCTCATTTCCATGGTGTCTTTCATCTTCCTACAAATTGCTACTAATATTATTATACAACTCTGGCTGCGTGGTGGGATCCTTGGAAACCTGTTCAACTGTTTTCAAGTGCAAGTCCAGGGACCAACCTCCCCTCTCAACAGAATTTCTAATAAGCTACAGCTAATCTTTGAACCACTTAAATTAAAATAGCTGCTTCAAGGCAAAGGCACAATTTTTACATGAGCTATTTGAGGTCCCATTATGATTATAAGGATTTCTTAGATATATTGCACTAAAATAAAGCCTGTCACTTCACCATTAGAACAGGACAATCCTTTTCCCCAATTACCATCTACTCCATCTTTCCCTTCACCAATCCTAGCACTTTCAAATTGTACGTCTCCTGATAAAGGAACCTCATTCCACTTAGAAACTCTTCTTTAGATAGCTTTGGGCTGTACTAATATGCATTTTCCAAGAAGTTGTCATCTTGCTGTCTTTATTGATATTCTGCTCTCAGAGAAAAGTACTATGAAGTGTTTGATTTGGTAATTTTAAAAGTCACAGTTGCTTTTAAGCTCTATAAAAAGAAAAATGCCCCAGCGACTTGTTTAGGACCAACCAAGGGAACCACTGACTATTTTTTACACATCTCTATAGAAGACGTAGCGGGACAATATTCCTTTCTGTTGTACAAATTGAAAGAATGAAACTATCAACATTAACATGAATTATTCTAGTGTCCCAGAAAAAACTAGAAGCCTGCTGAGGAAATGAAAATTTCTGAATAACCCCCCATTCAAATGAGCTTTATGTGCATTTTACCTAAATTAGATATTTCTTGTTTTTTTTTTGTTTGTTTGTTTTGTTTTTTTGCCATGATGGATCCTTAATACAAAAAGCCAGGCTAAGGCTTTTCAATTGCCCTTTATGGATTTGAAATGAAAAAGGAGTATAAAGATTTCAATCCTTGAGATCTAGTCATTTCCCTCTTCTCTGTTCCCCTTCCTGACCTTTATATTTTAACCTTTGGAGATAAAAACATGGAATATTTAACACAGTTGAGCAAACAAGGTAGCCTGAAAAATGAAAGAAGTAATGGAATTGGGAAGAGGTGGTAAAAAATGGCATCATATCCAGAATAAAAGTGTAGAAATGGAAAAGCTTATCGCAGTCACCAAGGAAGAGGGCTCACTGTAGTAACCATCTAACTGCCCAAGTCTTGACATTGACACTAATGTGAGGAAGAGTGCAGGAGGGCAGGGGTGCTATCCCTTTATGTATGAATTCATCACACATTTATACTCAAGTTTCTGGTCTATACTTAAAATTTCTAACATGAACCAAGGATGGGGCACCCTAAGCTAGCTGGAAATTTTGCAGAAAAACAGAAACTCAAGTATTTTATAATAATATTTGGTGTACGGTAAGTCCTCACTTAATGTTGTCAATAGGTTCTGTGACTTGAGGTGAAATGACACATAATGAACCCAATTTTACCATAGGCTAATTGATATAAACAAGAGTTAAGTTCCTATGCCATCTCATCATTGTTATGACAAAATGATGCTGAATGAGGCAACATTATTTAAGAACCTGATGTATAGTTCTTATATGCAGTTACCATATCTATTCTTTTTCATTTCAGAAGGAAATTTAAGAAATGCATCATTTCTCCTTTTGAGTAATATATGTATTTTTATAATTACATTCTAAGATCAAGAAAACTGCTTGGGGTTTAGAGCTTTAATCCAGCTTCAACATTTACTAACTGAATGACACCGAACAAGTCATTTGAGTTTCTGAACTTCAATATTCTTATTTGTCAAAGCAGAATGTGTTTGTGGTAATCAATGTAAATAATGGCCATGATATTGCTATGTGAACAAAAAAATGCTAGGAAAATAAGAGGAATAATATATGAGTGAGAGATATCTTTCTGAGACCATGCAATGTTCCACATACATGGTCACTTCTTCTTCTAGCTGTAGCAATGCTCAGATGGAACAAAAAATAGCAAAGGAAGAGAGTCAGGATATAAATATACCATAGGCAGAGAGAGATACTTAAAAATTCCTTCACAACAGCCCACACAAACATTGCTTGAGAACTTAATATGGAAAGATCATTATATGTAGGGTTCTGCAGAGATTATTAGAATGAGTTCCTTTGCACGTTGTGATCCTAACACACTTAAAGGGTGATGAAAACAAAGAGTAATAAAAATGAGGGGGAAAACCCTAAATCTAAATAGTAGGTAACAGTAAGTAGAATAGAAAATATATAAGTGATTATACTGGAAGAGAATAACAGTGAAAATGTATTGAGCACATAGTATAGGCTAGAAACTCAGCTACAGTGTTATCTTCCTGGTCTGTCTTATATACTTATGTGCATACTTATAGACAAAATTTTTCTAGGATTCAACCAATAACAGTGTATCTAAGCCATCTCTTTTTTTATTTAATGTGTAGGTCTTGTAAGGACTTTTTTCCTAGTCATCTAATCTGGGTTTGTGGTAGGCAGTTACACATGATTGGAATAAGGACTATGGGCCAGGTACGGAGAGTCACCAGGGCAGAAAGTCCCAGGTGCCTAGCAACTCGTAAAACTGGGAAAACAAGGACATTGACCCAGGGTGACCTTTCCTCCCCTAGCGTATTCCTGGTCATTCCGTTGTCACCCTCCCCTGACCTTTATTCCCTGGCTTCTTGCTAGTAATGTGTGTTAAACCTGATTAACAAAAAAATGAATAGGGGCCAGAAAATAGTCCTTAAGCATTATGCCCCCAAGACAATGAGGTTCTGGCCCACATCAAATACATGGCAACCTCAGTTGTGTTTCTGCTCCAGGCATAGAAAAGCAGCAAAACCAGACAAGTGATGCCATGACTGACATCAGGACCAGCTTCACTGACTAATGATCCCCTGCCCTGGCACTGACCAATCAGTGGAGACCAAGACCTTGAATGGACAACCTGGAAAGCTGATGAATATTGTATTGGGATCCTCCTCAAGACCTCTAGATAAATACTCTCAAGATGGAACTCTCCCTATGGAGTGCTCCCCCACTTCCCCCACTCCTTTCCCCCAACACATTTCCATGGGAGTGTTTTCTTTGCCTATCTCCTCCTAAGCTCCAAGGGCACTTCTTTTGCCTCTGTAACATGTTTCCTGAGCCTATTTCTTCTACTTCTGTGACTTTATAAATAATTTTTCTCTTAGAGTTTGAGTCTTGGCTCTGAATCCTTTCTTAGCCAGACCTCAAATATGAGGTTGCTGAACCAAGGTCCAGTCTGACTCTACTGGTATAACTGGGGCCATTTCACCAACAACAGATCCAGATATCAAGTACATGACCACTAAATAGATAATGAATTGGGTTATCAGAGACCTTGCCAACTGAAACTCTCACATAAAAGTGAATGGAGAAAAATTAAAAGCATCAGAAAAGATCATAAAATAGATGTAAGCATGCATCCAAGTGTCATTGTTTATATAGAGAATTAATGTAACATTGTAGGTAGATGAAAGGAAGATTGTACAGATGCGTGGTTAGGATCTCACATCTATCCTTTTCTTCAGAAATATTTAAAGAAGGCATAACAACAGTAGACACAATGATTTTAAAATGCTTTATAGTTGTAAAGTGAGATTGGAGGGACTTAATGGGAGGCCTCTCACTTGGAGGATTTCAGATACTAAGACCCACTTAAAAATCTAGAGCAAACTTAGATCTAAGAGCTGTGGCCCAAGAAAATACTCCTAAAAATGACATGTTGGATACATGTCAAGATGTGCTGAACATCTGTTACCATGTATTTTATTTTATTTATTTTTAAAGATTTTTTAAAGATTGTATTCATTTATTTTTGGAGAGGGGAAGGGAAGGAGAAAGAGAGGGAGAGAAACATCAATGTGTGGTTGCCTCTTGTGTGCCCTCTACTGGGGCCCTGGCCTGCAACCCAGGCATGTGCCCTGACTGGGAATCAAACCAGTGACCTTTTGGTTTGCAGGCCAGCTCTCAATCCATTGAGCTGCACCAGCCAGGGCTGTTGCTATATATTTTAAAGTATTATTCTGCCTGGTCTTTGGTAATATTAAAAACTTGAGAATTTTTGCAACTGTATTGTCTTCCTATATCATCCCTGGGAAAGGGGCTATTTAACTGCAAAATAGTATCAGCAGCATTTTTCTGAAAGTTTTAAAGGGGAGAAATAAGGATTTTGGAAATAGCATCCCTGTCCTGACTAGAAGCTAAATAAATCATAGTAAGTAGATAATCATGGAATAAATTTCAAGTTGGAGTGATTTTAAAAAGGAACTAGGACACAACATTGAGTGAATTCTAGTATGTCGTATAGTAAGTATATCAAGTACCTTACCTATATTATCTCATCTGATCCTTCGAGTAACTCTGTATGTATATACTATTCCAACATCCATTATACAGATGAAACTGAAGCTTGGGTTGTGTCACTTATCCAAGAACATAGGTTTTTTTAGTGACTAGACTGGGATTTGTACCAGGGTCTAGTATGATGTCAAAGACTATGTTTTACCCACTACATTTCCTGCTGAAACTCTACAAAAGCAGTATTGTTACAATGGATACGAGAGTGCTACATTCACCTCAAAAGGATGCCAAATTTCCTCGCTCCAGGCTGTTTTTTATGAAACCTTCCCACAAGGCTATACAGGAAGAGCAAGCAAATTATCATACGTAAGAAATCCAAATTCCCCTTTCTGTGTAAGGTTTTAATCAGAGGCAGCTTATGGTTTTTACTGGGATGGTGTCTTTCTTAGGAACAGTGATAAGAAATTTTCAGTGATAGAGGGGTCACCCATCCACTTGGGCCAACTAAAAGCAGAGAGTTTTATGGGAGGCACAATAGAAGGATTTCTCAAAGGAACATTTCTGAAGCTAAAAGTCCAGTGCTTACTTTTGCAACTCAAAATTGTTTAGGAGCTTTCCACATCACTGATATTCAACTAGCTTAAAAATCTCACTTTAGTGAGTAAAGCATTAAAAAACCCGCTGGATTATTCTGGAAAGCTTTATATTAACAAATGGTGGCTAGGTTCTTCATATCAATCATATAGTTACCTTAAGACCAGGATGCATTCATGTTGAACTCAAAAATAAATCCCTTTTGATGTTGTCATATTTCTTTTTTGTGTAGTTTCTATTTTTTATAAATAATACATGACTATGGCTTTAAAAGTCAAAGGAAGAAAAACAACAGTCAACCTCCTCACCCCATCTCTAACCTCAAGTATCATTCTCCAGGCTAATAGATTTCAACTCTTTTAGATGTTGCTTTTGATAGTTATCTTACTATTTCTAAGTAGCATGCTTATACTTGCATTTCTTAATTTTTAGTTTTAGATATTATCTCTTGATTTCTTCGTTTGACATATGAGGAATTCTCTTAACCATCAACTTACAATCACCTTAAGCATCCACTTTACACTTGTTTGATGCTTTACCGGGATGTAATTTTTAGGTTGGAAATGATTTTCCCTTTGAATTTTGAAAATATTTCTCCAATTGTATCTACCTTTCAGTGTTCCTGTTGAGAACATTTATTCTTCTTTCAAACCATTTGTATGTCTCTTTCCTTCTTTATTTTGCTGTTTGTTCCTTTGTTTTTATTTCCTCTAGGGAAGCTTTTAGGATTTTCTCATTGCTTTAGTTTTCTGAAATTTCACAATAAAATGCCTTGGTGTAAGTTTTCTTTCATTCATTATATTTGGTTGGCACTTTCATTGTGGAACTGCATGTCCTACACTTATGAGAAGTTCCATAATTAATATTTCATCGATAACTTCTACCCCTGTGATTACTTTTCAGGCATTTATGGAAATTCAATTGTGATAAAGTAGGGCCTCCTGAACTGAACTGTTTTCCTATCCTTTCTGTTGTTTCCAGGGTCTGATATGGTCTGTACTCTGTGCAGTTCTTTCAACTTTTTCTTCCAACAATTCTTTTGATTTTTTTGCTGTTCTGTGTATCATGATGGCAACGATGATGACATCCTGCTCTGATGCCTGTGCTGATTCTGTCTCCTCCTTTGTTTATTTGGTCTATGTTTTTTTTTTATTTTAGAAGTTTTCATTTTAGAATTTTGTTTTATATTTAGAATTGAGGCGCTGAAAAGCTGATTGTTATCTCTGCATTTGCATTATCTTTCCTGAGTCAGTGAAACAGCCCAGGCAGAAATCTATCCACTAATTTCTTTCCTGGGATTTTAATATTGGTTACCAGTACTCAAGAAGTTGAGAGAGAGAATGGGCTGAGTAGATCTCCAGGTAATATCCTGGTTTCCACTGTGGCACCCTCACTTTAAGCTGTGCTTAAACCACAAGTCCAGATCTAGAGTTCTAAGTGTGCTTTACACAGACTATAACATACTTTTGTTTGCTTGTTTGTTTGTTTGTTTTCCGGTGATTTTGTTGTATTTTTTCCATTACCATTTATCACCCTTATACCATCTTCCACCTCCTTCCCACCCACCTCCCCCCAGCAATCACCACACTGTTGTCCATGTCCATGAGTCCTTTTCTTTTTTGCTCAATCCCTCCATTCCCTAACCTCCCTCCCCACTAGCTGTCATCCTGCTCTCTATGTATAAGTCTGCCTATATTTTCCTTATAGTTCAGTTTGTTCATTAGATTCCATATATGAGTGTAATCATACAGTGCTTATCTTTCTCTGACTGGCTGTTTAACTTAGCTTAATGTTCTCCAGGTCCATCCATGCTACCGCAAAAGGTAAAATTTTCTTCTTTCTTACAGCCGAGTAGTATTCCATTGTGTAAATATACCATACTGTTTTATCCATGCTTCTCAGTCCTTTGGCTAAGATCAAGTGTTCTGTTTTCTTATTAACCCTACCCACATCCAGATCTTCAGAGCTGTAATTGGTAGTTGTAATTTCTGACCCTTTTTAGCCTCTGAGCACAAAAATTTACTCATTTCATTATTGTCCTCTATTATATTCCTTCACTCTTCTCAGGCACTTAAAGTTCAGCTTTCTAAGGTCTGTCTGTTACTACTCTCTCATGTTATTTTCAGCTCTCCTCTATGCTTTCCATTACCATTTTCTTTAATCTTAGGATTTTTATCTCATTTTCATTTACTTAATAGATTGAATCAGCCATGCTTAACCAAAAGTCAGTCTTAACTTTATTCTCCCATTGGACAGAGCAAGTATTGTCCCTTAGCTTATGTTTTCAAAGAATAAATGCAAATCTTAGAAAATGTAAAAATATATATTGGAATGACTTCATTTCTGCCAGAACTTTTTTATTGTATAAATTACAAATTTTTTATTGTTAATTTTTAAATTGCTTGGTTTTTGATAGTGAGTATTATTTTACATTAGTTTCTGTTATACAGAATAGTGGTTAAACAATCATATACTTTACAAAGTGTTCTCTCTGGTAATTTCAGTACTCACCTGGCACCGTACATAGTTATTATAATATTATCGACTATATTCCCTATGCTATACTTTACATCCCTGGGACTATTCTGTAACTACCAATCTGTACTTCCCAATCCCTTCACCTTTTTCACCCAGTTCCCCAACCTTCCTCCTGTCTGGCAATCATCATTCTGTTCTGTGTGTCTATGAGTCTATTTCTCTTTTGTTTGCTTCTTTATTTTGTCCTTTACAGTCCACATATAAGTGAAATTATATGGTATTTGTTTTTTTCTCTGTGTGAATAATTTTATTTAGCATAATACCCTCTAGTTCCATACATGTTGTCACAAATAGAAAGATTTCATTTTTTATGGTCAAGTAATATTCCACTGTATATATATATTTACTGCCACTTTCTAATCTACTTGTCCATTGATGGGCACTTTGCTTGCTTCCATATCTTGGCTATTGTAAACAATGCTGCGATGAACATAAGGGGTGCACATACCATTTTGAATTGGTGTTTGAATTTCTTTGAATAAGTACTCTGAAGTAGAACTGCTGGGTTATAAGGTAGTTCCATTTTACTTTTTTATTTTTGAGGAACCTCCATACCATTTTTCATAGTGGCTGCACTAATTTGCAATCCCACCAACAGTGCATAAGTATTCCTTTTCTCCACAACCTCGCCAGCACTTTCTGTTTGTTGATTTGTTTATGATGACCATTCTGGCAGGTGTGAATTGTTATCTCATTGTGGCTTTAATTTGTATATCCCTGATGATTAGTGATGTTGGACATCTTTTCATACTCCAGACTTTTAATGTTTTTTTTTTTTTTTTTTGGTCTAAACTAAAAGGATCTATGTCCCTGTAATGTCAGGGTTGGGTGCGTTTTCTTTCCACATTTTCCAACAATAAGACTTCCAGATAAAGTCTTGCTGACTCATCTGATGTGGTTCTAGAACCTGTAAGAAGCAGGTGTCATGCAGAACAACACATGTTCTGTTTTTAACATCCTTCACAGTTATAGAATAAGATTGGATGAGCTTGATTGAAGTACCCTGACCTAGAGAGTTTCAGATATTAAGATTCAGTTGGTAATTTCATTATGATAATTTATGTCTTAGGACAAAGGAATTTAGGAATCACTATGCATTGGCATTTATTCCAAGCACTAGTCTGAACAGGAGATTTCAAATCTTTCCTCTAGAAATAGAGGAGCACACAAGTGGCAATGGAGGCTCCTGTCTCTGTCAAATTGTAAATCTTTTTTCTGTAAGACATTTACTCTGTACCTCAGCAAAAAACTATCTGTACCCAATCCTGTTAGAAGCCTGTGTACATAACTGGAAAGGAAACCATAAATGCATTTGGCATTCTTGTTGAGAAGATTGCACATTCAGGATCTACTTTTTGAGGCAGAAAATACTTGCTTTTCATCAGTAGCACAGAGATTCTATTATATAGCTATGTGAAAGATAAGGAAACCACAAGGGCATTAATAAAACCCATGGACTTTAGTGTAGCATAAGCAGGGAAGCAATGCAGAGAGATTTTTCACAATAGGATATTTTATGCCTGAGGACATTCTCTTATGTTCAAACAGGAAAATGCTTCCAGAGTATGCCAAAAGATGCAAATGGTAGTTACCAAATATACACACATACGCATAAGTATATATACATATATAATGCATATATATGTATATATGTGTGTGTGTTAAATAGCACAAGTGAATGAGTGTGCACAAGGAAAGCCCATCAACTACTAAAAAGGGTTTTTTTTTTTTGGAGGCGGTTTGTTTGTTTGTGTGTTTGTTTTAGTTTGGTGTAAGTATTGAACTATTTCTGCCCCTGGCCCTACCCATGTCTGTGAACACATTTGGCTTAAAATTTGAGGATAGATGAATAGATAAATTCCTTTTTGAAAATCAACAGTAGGTCAGAGAAATCTTTGGTTGGAATAAATATTGACATCTACAGAGGGAATGAACTGCAGGGCATTGTTTAATATATCTCAGCTTTTCTTGTTTAACATTTATTGAGATTGCGCAATGTGCTTGCAGCTGTGCAGAATGTGAGCACAACATGGTTTCCTTCTTGAAGAGTGCAGCAAAAAACTATTCCTGGCTAGTTAAGGAGAACTTGATGTGAACATTGTTTGTATGCCTTTGCTTGCTGAATTCAAAGAGCCTGTACTTCAAAGGTAACAAGGAGATGAGCAGCTATGGTGTTTTTATTGTGATCATGGGATGCAAGAAAAGAAAAACTTAGTCTTATTAAGGAAATGGGACTGGTTCATATGAAACAATAAGAGACCAATGTATTAAATAAAATATAGTAGAAAATCAATTGCTAGACTGTAGGAGGATTATATTATAAAACAATTTTTAAAGGAAGTTTCAGAGGGGAGGGGTTACTGTGAGCTATAATATTTAAGACAGAACAGTCATGGTGGAAATAAAAATAGATTGATCTTCTAATACATAACCTATCACAAAACACTGTTAAATATCAGAATTTAGAGAATGATACTACACCCAAAATATATTAAGCAAAAAAATAAGGTTTTTAGAGTAAATTTACTATGCTCTCATTTCTATAGAAGTAAACAAATAATATCTGGGAAGAATATATTAAAAAGTTGTTGCGGACCGTTCAGCCTGGTTTCAGGAGTTGTAACCCTCACCCCATGGTGGGCTGTGTAAGAGCCCAAGGGACCCACTTCATCTGGGTCTGTTCTGTCACAAGGATGTGACCTACGAAGGAGACAAAGCTTATCTCCCTGGCAGGAGTACTGCTTCTGCCTTACCCATCTCTGGCCCCATAGCTTGGTTGGCAATCAATGACCGGTAAGACTCCTCATGGGAGGGGCAACCTAAGCCAGACGCGACCACTTGGGAGGCCTCATGGAAGGACTCGAGGGGGTTGCAGCAAAGAGGATGTGATGGACCCTCGCACCCCGGCTATTCTGACATAGCCCGAGTCCTCATTTCCATCTGGGAGATGTCTCCTGCTTCCTAATTGCCTTAAAGCCTGAAACTGTGGGGGTGAGCAGTGCAGCCCTGTCCTGGCCAGAACGGCTCCTTGGGTGATTGACATAAGAAAGAATTCCTAAAGTCCTTTGAAACCTGCTTTGCTAAGAGCGCTCTTCCTGAGGTGACAAGTGTCCCAGGAGGAAATGAGCATGTCTCCCAAAGTCTGGCAACCCCCCTTCCTGACAAACGCTGGCTCAGATTAAGCCCTCAGATTTCTTTGACATGTTAAACTTGTATTCCAGTGTATTGGAGCCCAATAAAAGCCTAGTGAGGATGGGGCTCTGGGTCATTCTCCTCTGAGAGTTTGACCCCTTTCCTCCCCAAGCACAAGATGTCTTGGTAGTTTTTACTTTCATCCGTGACGGAGGGATGGGGCTCTGCGGGCGGAGCCCCCCCACATCTGGCGCCCAGGACAGGGCCCCCAGCAAAAAGTGTTAATAGTGATTACACCTAGAGGAAAGGTAATAAGAAACTGTAACTTTTCAAATCATATTGTTTTCATATCACTTATTTTTTAGACATCCAAGACTTACTTTTGGAATTAGATGAGAAAGGAGGTCATATTAGAACTGGTAACTCACTTCTTCCTTAATGTCAAGCATATATAGTTGAGTAAATACTCAACTACATAGTTTTGCCTGGCTACATGCTGAAAACTAGAATTTCTGGATTAGGCTTACATCATTAAAACTAGAAAAAGAGAGAGTTTTGGCAAAGTTGGAGGTGAAGGTGGATACACTTTGCCTCTTCACACAACCAAAAGAAGCACAACAACAAATTTAAAAAGAAAAAAATAACCAGAACTTCCAGAAAATAGAACTGTATGGAATTCCAACAATGAAGGAGTTAAAGAAGAAACATTCATCCAGACCAGTAGGAGGGACAGAGACAGGTGGCAGGGGTGGAGAGGATGCACGGCAATGTGGCAGCTGGAGGACTGGGGCAGGTAAGCTGACAGGTGGTGGAGTGGGTGGTCCCACATTTGTTTATGGATAAACCATGAGGAAAACTGGGGAGCAAGGCAGACCACACAACCCAGTGTTCCACTGTGGGAATATAAAGCCTCAAAATCTCTGATTGAAAAAACTTGTGGGAGTTGTGGCAGTGGGAGAAACTCCCAGCCTCACAGGAGAGTTTGTTGGAGAGACCCACAAGGTCCTAGAATATACACAAAAACACCTACCCAGGAATCAGAACCAGAAGGGCCCAATTTGCTTTTGGGTAGTGGGGAAAGTGGCTGAAAGATGACTGAGAGTTGAGCAAACTGCATTGATTCCTTTTGGACCCCTCCCCCACATACAGTGCCACAATGCAGAGACATGAGTTGTGACACCCTGGAAAATACCTAAGGCTCTGCCCCTTACAATGTAACAGGTGCCCTGACACAAAAAAATATGACCCAAATGAAAGAACAGATCAAAGTTCCAGAAGAAATAAAGCTAAGCAATAAAAAGACAGCCAACCTATCAGATGCAGAGTTCAAAACAATGGTAATCAGGATACTCACAGAAATGGTTGAGTATGATCACCAAAGAGAGGAAAAAGCAAAGGCTATGAAAAGTGAAATAAAGAAAAATGTACAGGGAACCAACAATGAAGGGAAGGAAACTGGGACTCAAATCAACTTTTTGGAGCAGAAGGAAGAAATAAACATTCAACCAGAACAGAATGAAGGCACAAGAATTAAAAAAAATAGGAGAGGCTTAGGAACCTCCAGGACACATTAAATGTTCCAGCATCCAAATCATAGGGGTGCCAGAGGAAGGCAAATAGGAAGAGCAAGAAACTGAAAACTTATTTCAAAACATAATGAAAGAGAACTTCCCCAATCTGGCAAAGGAAATAGACTTCCAGGAAGTCCAGGAAGCTCAGAGAGTCCCAAAGAAGTTGGACCTAAGGAAGCACGCACCAAGGCACACCATAATTAAGTCACCCAAGATTAAAGATGACGAGAGAATCTTAAAAGCAGCAAGAGGAAAGGAGAGAGTTACCTACAAAGGAGTGCCCATAAGACTATCAGCTGATTTCTCAAAGGAAACCTTGCAGGCAAGAAGGGGCTGGAAAGAAGTATTCCCAGTCATGAAAGGCAAGAACCTACATCCAAGATTGCTCTATCCAGCAAAGCTTTCATTTAGAATGGAATGGCAGGTAAAGTATTTCCCATATAAGGTCAAGTTAAAGGAGTCCATCATCACCAAACTTTTATTATATGGAATGTTCAAGGGACTTATCTAAGAAAAAGAAGATCAAAAATACAAACAGTAAAATGATAACAAACTCACAACTATCAATAACTGGACCTAAAACAAACAAACACGCTAAGCAAACAACTAGAACAGGAATGAAATCACAGAAGTGGAGATCACACAGAGGGTTATCAGTGGGGAGAGGAAGGGAGAAAATGGGGGAGGAAAGGTACAGGGAATAAGAAGCATAAATGGCAGGTACAAAATAGACAGGGGGAGGTTAAGTATAGTATAGGAAATGGAGAAGCCAAAGAACTTGTACATATGACCCATGGACATGAACTAAGGTGGGCAAATGCTGGTGGGAGGGGTGTTATGGGGCAGAGGGGAATAAATGGGAGAAAAAATGGTACAACTGTAATAGCATAATCAATAAAATATATTTAAAAAATTGAGGTTAAATTAAATCATTAAAGTAATAATAAATAGGATTTTTTATTATTTTTTAAAGACTTTTTATTTATTTATCTTTAGAGGGGAAGGGTAGGAGAAAGGGAGAGGGAGAGAAATGTCAATGTATGGTTGCCTCTTGTATGTCCCATGCTGGGAACTGGCCTGCAACCCAGGCATGTGCCCTGACTGGGAATTGAACTGCGATCCTTTGGTTCGCAGGCCTGCGCTCAATCCACTGAGCTACACCAGCCAAGGCTAAATAGGAATTTTTAAAACTGAAAAATGTAAAAGATGTAACTATGAATGCAGCAGATATTGAAAAATAGAGAATTTATCCTAATAATTTTAAAAACATAGGTGAAATGGAAGAAATAAAATTACTAAAAGTGTTGGAAGAAATAAATGAAACATCTTATTTGTCTTATACAATTATTCATGGAGTGGATTCAACATTTTAAAGTCTTAACACACCAAAAGTAGTAAACCCAGACTGTTTTATGAGTATCTTCTATCAAACATTCAAGCAATTGAATATTCTAACCTTAAAGGAATCAAAAGAGGAACTACTCCAAAACAATTTTATAAAAGCAATATAACTTTTATACTAAAACAAGAAAAGGAGATGAGGAAAAAAGAAGTATAGGACTCTTATTATAATTAAAGCAAAAATTCCAACTAAGTTATTAATGCATGAATTTCAGACATGTATAAATAAGTCAAACCATTATAGCCTGGTTGGGTTTATTTTAAAAATAATAGCTTTTTAAAAAGATATTATTTATTTATTTTTAGGGAGAGGGAAAAGGAGGGAAGAAGAGAAAGAGACAGACATCAATGCAGGAGAGAAACATCAATGTGTGGTTGCCTCTCACACACCCCCTACTGGGGACCTGGCCCACATCCCAGGCATGTGCCCTGACTAGGAATCGAACCGGTGTGACCCTTTGATTCACAGGCCAGTGCTCAATCCAATGAGCCACACCAACCAGGGCTGATTTTTCTTTTTCAATACAAAAATATTTAAAATGACAACACTGGTACCCTTTAAGAATAAAAAACCCCTACTTTTTAAGTTCACTGATTACCCTCTAATTTACCTGTTTATATGCCAGCTTTTCTCACTTGACTGTGAGCAACTTAAGGATAGAACGTGTCTTATTCATGTTCATATACCCAGTGCGTAACACAGTGCCTAATGGTAATAAGCACTCAAGCAACAGAATGAAAAGGAAAAAAAAATTTTTACTGATGCAATGGATGGAAGAAGGAATGAATGTATGAATAAGTAAATGAATGAATGGTATGTAGTAAGGTTAAGTTCACTAAAGGATAGCATTTACAGTAGCTCTCCAGACACTCCTCTATGGTCCCTCATGTATGATTTGAGGATTCATTTCAAGAGAAAATTGAGAAAAAAATACAATTGCTTTATACTCAGAGATGACCCATCTGATAAAGACTATAGAATGATATTAATTATGCATGGGAGCGATGAAGTACATTTCATCCTAGACTGCATCAAAAGCAAGTCACTGTGAAATGAACTGAATGATTTAACAACATCCAATGCATAAAAGGTCTTCCTCACCTTAAAGGTCTTCAGGATAGCCTCTTAATTTGATTTCTGTTTTGTTGTGCTATCTTCATGTTATGGTCTTTAGTTCTCCTTATTACGAATGTAATTTTAAGGGTCAAATTAATTTAATTTCACTTTGGCTTTGGGATGCTAAAATGCAAGGTTGCGAAAACCACTAGCTTAAAACAGGTACTCTGCAAAACTTTCTGCCAAGCCTTCCTAAGTCACCAGGACATCAACAGGAAACCAGTGTAAGTAGGAGAGTTCACAGCTGTGCTAGAATAGTAAGGAGAAATTATGGATGTTTCACATACTGTATCAAAATCGGAGGGTGACACTCTGCTCACACCACTTCCCCCAACTCTGCAGCCTGCAAGGCATGCTTGACCTTCTTTTACCTCTCAAATTCTTGCCCAAATTGTAAGCTACAGCTCAAATCCACTTTGCCTGTGATGTCTTTCCTTATTGCCTCTGCCAGAATTATCTCTCCCTCTGCTAAGCCACTTGTTTAGAAGTGAACATATCTTGCTTAACATCCTATACCATAGTTACCTCTTGACCATCTTAGCTTTGCAGGTGAATAATGAGCTCCTGTAGTGCAGGAAATGTGCTACAGGACTATATATACCCATCATCCTCCACCCCCATTCTAATAAGTGTTCTTTTACTTTTTGGAATCATGAGCAACTTTGAAAATTTGATGAAAGAAAACTTCAGGGGAAAATATGCATATGCAGGAAGTAAAACTTTCAGTACAATTTTAATCACCAGGAATATCTGATCTGGAATGTGTTCATTTAATGTTGTAATCAATTAAGGAGGCACCGTCAGCTACACTGATGAGATTGGAATTAACCACACTGGGTTTGTATCTCAGTTCTGCTGTTTACTATCTGCATGTCCTTGGACAGATTACTTAACTTTTATGTGTCTTGATATACTCTTCTGTGATAGTGGAATAATAATAGCACTTTTCTAAGTTACCAATACATCTGTAGGAAACAATATGAGCAAGAGTGTTCATGGCTATGATAGAGTAGTAAGGAGAAATTATATGAGTAAAATTGACTGAACAAATAAGAGACTAACAATGAAAGCCATGCTGAGGATTTGAAAATAAGTGGGTAACAGTTTCTACTGAATGCATATGGATGTAGTGAAAAGACCGATGCGAATTAGAATAGGAATGAAAATGAGAATAAGAATGTAGCATAGTGCTTGGCTCACAGTGTGCACTGAATTAATAAATTTGTGTTTTTTCTCACATTCATACAAATAAATACATAGTGGAGCCAGGACTTCTAATCTGGATTTGTCTGACTTCAGAACTAAGGAGTCAAGCAGACCAGGGTACAAATACAGGCATCACCATTTACTAGGCATTTAACCTTGGCCAGCTTAGTTGTGTGGTCTCTAATATGACATACATTTCTTCATCTAGCACATACAGTATTTACTACCTTTGTTTTGTACAGATAGAATTAGGAAAAATACCTGAGACAACAAAGAGAGTAGAAGGAAGGTATAGTTTCTGTTCTCAAGGACTTCACAATCTCCTTGAGGAAAGAAGATACCAGAGTGATAAATAATAAGTAAGGCTTAATAAGTGAAGTGTAAATGATCTGTGAAGGCTGTAGCATTTGAACTAAAGGAAGCAGGCAAGGTCATCTGGAAAACCTAGCTGGACTGATAGGGGCAGACAAGGATTTCTCGCGTCGGTCTTTTCACTACATCTTTATACATTCAGTAGAGACTGTTACCCACTTATTTTCAGATCGTCATTGAAGCTTTCATTGTTAGTCTCTTATCTTTTTTTTCAGTTGATTTTCCTCATCTTTTGAGACTGCTGCATAGGCTTAAAGCTGAGTAAACTGCTACCTCAGCGTGTTATCACAAAACATAGCAATACGTATTGACTCTCTGTCAAACATCAAACTGATTGTTTAAATTGGTTTGATGATATATAAAGCTGTGTTTAGTGTAGGTTTTGTTGTATGAAGACTACTTCTTATTGCTTAGAAAAGACTGTACAGGTTTTCTAGAATAAGCTGAAACATTTTACCAGTTTCAAAGAATCTGACGCCCCCTTTCGACTTCTGTCTTGATTAGATAAAAAATACCTTTCACTCACCAGTAGAGAAAGACAATGCCAAGTGGCAGAACAGATTAAGGTAATGTGGCTAAACCCCCATTTTCTATTCCCATTATGCAATTGAATTAAAGATGACTCTTGGGACAATGGGATTAATGATTAAAATGGGTAATTGGAAGTATAGCACTTCAGGAAAGGAGGTTGTCATAGAGTGAACGTTGTCCATAAGAAGATTGAGAGAATCTACATTAAATCCTCTGATCTTTACTCAAATAAAGGCTAATTTTTCCTTACTGAATTTGCTATTTCATTGGTTTCTCAGCCCGAGCTAAAGACCATTAATCCAGTCGACAAAAGTGTCCTCCTGTATTATCATCATACATACTGCTCTTTCTGCCTGGAATGTGTACCCTGAACATTTTTGCCCATTTAACTGCTTATTCTTCAGCTCTTGGCCTACTAGATAGCTCCTCAGAAAAAGCTTCCCTGAATACCATGACTATGTCGATGACTATTATAAACTCAAATAACACTTATAACTTTTTCACAGCACTTGGGACAGTTGCAATATTTGTGGAATTATTAATGTCTGTCTTTTCTCATGAGGGCAGGGAGGTGAGCACATGGCATAGTTCTTGACTCATAGTTGGTACTCAAATATCATTGGGTAAATGAATAAGTGGATTTTAGTTTTCCCTAATTAGATTGTGTTAATAACGTACTCTAGCTTTCTTAGTAACATAAGACATATGCTTTGCTTTAAGAAAATTCAGTATAAACAGATTGAAAAGTTTAACAAGTGAAACTAAGGAAAAGTTTGGGATGCATGATTGTTTACTTGTTGGTGGCAAAGCAAGATTAATCAGATTTCTATGTGACTTATCATTCTAGACTGGGCTATACATGACATCTGCCAAATGAGTATCTGATCTTGTAAACCCAAGAGCTCAGTAACTCTAGAAACATAGCTCTCTACTTTTAGTAATTTTCTGTCAGTGATTAAGATCTTAGTTATTAGACAAAAAACACTACCAGGAATTAGAATGGATAGTGAAACATTTTCAGCAGCTCTAGAAATAAGTTGGCATCATAGCTGAAATTAATGCCTATATTCAAATATTCAAATCAGAGACAGTAGTTCCTCATACGTTAGTCAATAGAAGGCTTCAGGTTTAAACTGTTGCTTGAATTTAAAGTGCTTTTTTTTACTATGTCTTGAAGGCAGCAACTGATTTGTTCTTTAAAGTAACTAAAGAACCTTGCACAACCCTTGCCATATAGTGTCTGCCTATCTATCTATCTATCTATCTATCTATCTATCTATCTATCTATCTTTCATCTATCCACCATCATCTCCATCTCCATCTTTACCTCTACCTTTATCTCTATATACAATTTATATATCCAAGCATGTAGTCAGTATATATGCTCAAAAGTTCATAGAATGTAAGTCAAGCAACCTAGACTGTAGTATTCTAGTATCAACTCTGCCAGTAATTTACTATGTAATCTTATACATGTTATTTAACCTCCTCATGCCTTATTTTCCTTTTGTGTCAAAATCTGGTTAACCATACCTGACTTGCGTACCTAACCATTATACAAAGAAGAAAAAATGAAATAACAAATGTGGAAACATTTTTGAAAAGTGAAAAGTATCATTTAAATGCAAGTGTGGTGGAATATCTGTGCTTTGAGTGGCAGAGTATACGTTCATTTGAAACAAAATGAAGAGCCTGAAGTCCATTCTCTGAAATCTCAGCCCACATAGGCTAAATTGCCTAATCATCCTCTTACTGGTTGGCAGGGCTCCTTCCAGCATTAAAAGGACCCTATAAATCTCTCACTTCCTCTCTTGCTCCACTTGCTGAATCAGCCTTTGTGAAAGCATTCCCTCCAGTGTGTAATATTTTGAAAAAACTTTGAAGAAAACTCTGTACCCAGAGAGTGCTGATTCAGCACAGCAAATGAGGTGACAGTGATGTATTTGGAACATTTCATTGGCAGAAACCTGGTCTGAACAAGCCTACACAAATAAGGAGGTACCTGTTTGGCCAAAGGAAGCACGTTGCTTACAAATCACTCTGTGTTTCTGAATTTGGAGGCACATGGTATGTGGAGTAAAAAGGCATCACCATGTTTTAAAAGTGCCACCCTATGCATTCAAATAGCCCATACTTAATTTACGGCAGAAAGTAATCCCTTTTTCTTCTTATGCCTCCATACATAATATAACAGCTTCTACAAAATGTACCCTACAGTGTTATATGTCACCATGCCACAGGACATGAAGTAAGAAGGTACCCTTTTCTATAATGCATAAAAAATAAATCAAAATTATTCATAAGCATGATTGAAGACAAATAATTCTCTCTGACTTAAAAATGTCATTATGCTGCAACAGCTTTACTCACACACCTGGAGTTTTGACTCGCACAGGCTTATACTTGGTGATAATAATCTTCTGTAACACAGTGCTTTCCTGAATCTTGTTCACACTTATTAGCTTCCAGACACAGAAGGTATTTTAAAACATTTCAAAGCTGTCATGATGTGACAGGAAAACACTTGTGCCAGTAATAGGTGGTAGATTGGGGATGGTGGTGTTGAGATGCAATCCGAATGACCCTTCTTCAAACAACCTTGTGAAACAAAGTCACTTAAAGTAATTATACAACATACATGGATCACTTGCATTCCTCCTGGATATCACAGATATTTATCTTTTTCAAAGCAAATGAATAAAATGCAGTCCAGTTAATCATTAAAATGAAGTAACTGATCAGTTATCTATCAGCATTACCTTTGAACTTTTCCACTGGTAGCTAGTTAAAGAGATTTTTTTGTTTACTTTAAAATAATATTTCTGCATCTTTCCTTTTAAATGATTTCTCTTTCATGGCATAAAGAAAACAGACATACTGGAAGTAATCTTGGAAAATGAGGAAAAGTTTGAGGAGAATAAAGTTAAATACTTTTGCCAAGTATATGTTAACATTCATTAAATGTGTGTAACATTTCTATCAGGTTGATTTTCATGCAAGCTTAGAAAGTCAGCCAAAATTTCGACTCTGCCAGAGCTAATAGCCCATTTGATTGTCCATCATTCCATCTCTCTTCCCATCTGTCTGAAGTCTAATGATTGTTGTGAAAGAGATCACAGCTGTTTTCCATCTTCATTTTCAGACATACATTTTTATTCAGACTTACTATTATGCATTTTCATTTCCTGAAGTTATAGAAACAAGTTAGATGGATTCATTTCCAGCTGCAAATGAAGCTCTTCTTTCTTCTGAGGCACAGTGGGATCCTGTGATGACTATTCCTAAGGTCATACTTTGATAACTGGCATGTATATGGCCTGTTTCTGACCACCTACCTTAGTTTTCAGTATTCACCTTCTCACCCACCTCTACCCTCCATTCTGGCCTTCTCAATTAAGCAACTTTCTCAGATCTATACCCTGTCGCTACTGTAATCTCTTATCAGAATCTTCTAATCCTGTAACCACCCCCCCCCCTTCTTCCTCCACCTACAATAAGGCATAGGCTCTGGGAAATAGTTGATTAGATATTAATCCTAGAAATTGTGTGAAGTTTACTCATACAAGTAATGGGTTCATGTATTAATTACCCCAGGATTATTGCATTCAAACAAAAACAACAAAAAAAGAATTCTCCAATAGTTTTATTCTGTAATCACAGAATCTTCGGCCTCATGGTTAAATGTGGAAGATTACACCGCTCAAGAAGTAAACCCCCCTAAGAGATTAATATTAGTTGGATGAATATCCCTCCTTATTGGCAAGAGAAAGAGTTTTTCACAAAGGGTTACTGCATGCTAAGGATTTGTGACTTCAAAATCAAAAAGTAAAAATGAATTTAGAGCAAGTAGTCTTATTTTATTTTTTTCTTTAAATTATTTTATTGTTGTTCAATTACAGTTGTCTGAAGTAGCCTTATTGAACAAATTAACAAATTTTCTAATGGATACTGCCTCAGTATTATCCCACATTAAATTATATCAACAGTTCTAACAGAATTAAAAATGTAACAACCTCAAAGAATACTTACTGATCTCTTCTGTTTAGGTACACCCTAACTGAAATACAAAAATATGTTTTATTTTTAACTAGCAGTATAAAGAATAAAATTTCAATCTTAACAAGAAACCTCTTGATGTACACTGCTTTTTTCCCACTTTTATAAATGAGGCCTATAATGTACTGGATATTTTTTGGTTTGTTTGTTTTATTTTTTAAGGTGGGATAAGGATTATAGGTGTAGTCACCTTACTTTCTAAATTAAGAAAACTCAGCAGACATAATCTTAGCTTTCTTTGTATGATATTTGTAGATTAGGAGATAACCTGAGTATGTACAATAGCACTTTTAAATATTACCATTTTTGACAGTTACTGTATAAAAGTACTACTGTTTAAATTCAAAATTATTTCTATCTGGACAGATGACCACCACAGGTACAGGGTTAAAAGCTATTTTTCACATCTGATTTAAATCTTTTTTGTGTGAACTTTGGTTCTGTTAGTGCTGAGTGATTTCAAGAAGTATTAGAAAAGCTAGTTTGAGGCAAGTGGTGAGAAAAGCATTATGGGTTTGAACTCAGAAGTTCACTCAAATCTTGTCTGATATGTTGTCCAGGTATGTGATTTTGGACAATAATTTCCATTTCTGAGCATGTTTCCTCTTCTTTAAAACAGGAAGTGTTATAACCACCAATGGTAACCTTTTTATGTGCACTACATGGGAGAATATATGAAATACTTGTAATAGAGTGACCGATGTATAATGGATACTCACAAAATAATCATTATTTTCCATATCCTTATGTTCATTTCTATGAGCTTACCCAAACTGAGGATGCTCAAGTCATTATCTGAGAGCTTTAAGGCCAGCTGTACTTGCTAAGAGCAAGATATAATTACTGTACTTTAATAATAACAAAACAGAAAAAGGGAAAAATAATCAATTCAGAATTGATTTTTAGGTAAATACAGTGAAGATCAAATTACCTTGGGGGGGGGAATGGCAGCAAGAGTGTAGAGCATCAGGAATCTCAAGTAGTCCCTGAATGTTGTGTCCTTGTTATTATCTGCAAAGTGTATTAGCTCTTCATTGAGCTGACATTGTACTGACAGCCTTAAAGAGATGAATCACATGGATTGGATGGACAGAAGGTAAAGGATAACAAAAGTGTGGCCTGGTGATCATCTGACTCAAGACAGAGAGGCTACTTACAAACTCCACATTGAGAGAGAAATCAAATGAAAGCATAGTCTAACACTTGCAAGGTAATTCACGGTGGCAAAATTGACTTTACATTTTACTCAGAGACTCTTTTATCGCCCCCTGCTATTTAAGGACATCAATTGCCTAAAATGAGGTTTTGGAGTTCAGTCTCAATGATTTACTGTCTATGGTGTTTTGAAATGAGATATTAGACTATAGCAGCATTCCTGTGGTGCTGGATCAAACTTGATTGACATAGATACTACTTCCTTCAAGGGATATTTCAGCCATTTGGGAGGTGACACAGCCCAGGGACAGGTTTCTGAAAGATTATAACTTAGTTACATATTGAGGAACCCAGCTCCAAAGGAATTCCTTATTCTTAAATTCCCATATGCTGAAGCCAGTTTGTTTATTTACATGGATTGCTTCCCCATTCAATGAGGTTATTGTATATACTGTATGTGTCTGCACACATATTATGGTATGCAACACAGACAACTGTTGGAAATATTGGAGTGTGACTAAAACCTACCCTTCCCACCTGGGTGATATATCTGATATTCTTTTTTCATCCCCTTCACCATGTCTGGCAACCTTCATTGCTTAATGAGCATTTTGCTGAGACAGACTAATAGGCTATAGGGAGATAGATTCTAGCCTTGGATTAAAAAAATCAATCTTCCTCTAAAATCTGTAGCATTCAAATCAATAGTCCACCAACACCTGATGATTAATAATAATGGAGCTGATTTTTTTTTATTTTCGCTAGCTGCTGTGATACCTGATGATTCATAACAATGGAGCTTTTTTTATTTTTGCTAGCTGCTGTGATACTTTATTTTAATGTTGAAACATAAAAATATTAATTTATTATTAATTTTAAAGGTAGTTTACCATATGGCTGATGAGTTAATTGGCTATTTAAATTTTATCATAACTCAAGCAGATGAGAGT
Source organism: Glossophaga mutica (assembly GCA_039655065.1). Classification (NCBI taxonomy): domain Eukaryota; kingdom Metazoa; phylum Chordata; class Mammalia; order Chiroptera; family Phyllostomidae; genus Glossophaga; species Glossophaga mutica. The sequence continues at coordinate 31,396,229 of CM077318.1, forward strand.
AGGGATAAAGCCCCAGGCGTTAATAGAAATTAACTTGAAAAGTTTGTATATTTTGCTTCCTATTCAGAGTCCCATTGCACCTCCAACCTCTGTCGTAAGATTAGAATAATTTACAGGCCTTGTTTTACCTCAGAGTGATTCCCAGAAGCTAAACCTGTGTGTAGTACTTCAATAAACCACTATAATAAAATATTTTATTATGATGATTCTAAATGTCCTGCAGTATACGATAATTCAGATATAAAATAATTAAAGGCAATTAAAGCCCATTATACTAAGGATTACTTTGTGATAATGATACAGAGATTGCTTGCCTCAAGAAAAGATTTCTTCTAAAGTCACCCAGAAAGGAAGCTGGAATAGGATATGCTAAGAAAAGGGAACATTTTTTTTCATAAGTGGTAGAGACCACTGACAGGTTCTCGCAATAAGGGAAAACAATGACATCAGTTTTCATTGATGGTATCTCAAATTGTTTTTCATTGATGGTCTAAATCAAGGGCATCCTGAGGTCTAGAATGAAATCAACATATTCATAAAAAATATTTCCCTGGAGCACTTAGGTCTAAAAGTGACCTACAGATGATGAAGAACACCTTTCCCCTGCTGCCTCAGGGGTCTGAAGCTAAGCCACACATAGGCTGCCCATGCACTGCTGAAAAACTTCTATAGAAAACTTAGCTGTGGACCTAGAGAGTATTATGTTTAGTGAAATAAGTCAGTCAGAGAAAGACAAATGCCACATGATTTCACTTACATGTGAAATATAAAGAACAAAAACGAACAAACAAAATCGAAACAGACTCATAGACAGAGGGACCAAATTGGTAATTTCTAGAGAGGAGGACAATTGAGGACTGGGTGAAAAAGGTGAACAGATTCAAAACTACAAATTGGTAGTTACAGAATAGTCACAAGGATATAAAAGTACAGTGTAGGGCATGCAGTCAATAATAGTGCCATAACTGCCCAAGCTGGGTGGTTCAGTTGGATGAAGCATAGGCCTGTACACCAAAAGTTTGTGGGTTTGATTCCCAGTCAGGGTACGTACATAGGCTGTGGGTTCCATCACTGGTTGGGGCATGTACAGGAAGCAATGATAAATATTTCTCTCTCTGTCTTTTTCTGTCTCTCTCCCTCTCTATCTAAAATCAATAAACATATCCTTAGGTGAGGAGTAAAGCAATAAAATACTTCAATAACTATGTATGGTGCCAGGTGGGCACTGTACATAATGGAGGAACTCTTTGTAAAGTATATAATTGTTTAACCGCTATGCTGTATATCTGAAACAAATGTAAAATAATAATGAAAGTAAACTGTAATTGAACAATTAAAAATAGATAAATAATTTTAAAAAGAAAAATTAGTTATTTCATAAGCCAAGCAGTGAAAGACAAATACCATGTGATCTCACCTTTAACAGGAACCTAATCAACAAAACAAACAAACAAGCATAATATAACCAAAGACATTGAAATTGAGAACAGGCTGAAAGTCACCAGAGGGGAGAGGGGAGGGAATTTCAGGGGAAAAGGGGAAGGATTTACAGGAACAAATATAGAGGACACATGGACAAAAACGAGGTGGGGTGGAAATGGGAAGGAGGTAGGGAGTGCTGGGGTGGGCTGGGATGGGAGTAAAAGACAGAAAACTGTACAAGAACAACAATTAAAATAAAATTTAAAAAAATTACTTATTTCAAGTCTCATGTTAAAAGTATTGTGTTGCTTAAGAGGGTGAACTCTCATGATAGACAATCTAAGCTTACTACGATGAACATAGAGATACATGTATCTTTGCAAATTATTTTATTAGGATAAATACCCAAGTGGAATTCCTGGGTTGTATGGTATACCTATTTTCTATTTTTTGAGGCATGTCCATATTGTTTTCCATAGAGGCTTCACCAGTTTGCAGTCCCACTAACAGTGCATGAGTTTTCCTTTTTCTCCACATCCTTTCTAATACATGTTATTTGTTGACTTTTTGATAATAGCCATTCTGACTGGTGTGAAGTGGTATCTTATTGTGGTTTTTATTTGCATTTCCCTAACGATTAGTGATGCTGAGCATCTTTTCGTATGTCTGTTGGCCATCTGTATGTCTTTGGAGAAATGTCTTTTCATGTCCTCTTCACATTTTCCTATCAGTTTTTTAATTATTTGTTACTGAGTTGTATGAGTTTCATATATATTTTGGCTATAAATCCCATATATATGAAATTTAAAAATGTATTCTCTCAGTCAGTAGGTTACCCTTTTGTTTTGTTGGTGTTCTTTGCTGTGCAGAAGATTCTTTGATGTAGTCCCATATGTGTATTTGTTAGTTTCCCTTGCTCGAGGGGACATGTCCACAAATATATTTCTCAGACTAATGATATATTTCTAGTTTATTTCTTAGACAAATAAACTAATGCTGGTTTATTTGTATTGTTTCCTTCAAGGAATTTTATGGTCTCAGACCTCACATTTAAGTCTTTAACATCTTTTGAGCTTATTTTTGTATATGGTGTAAGGGACCAGTCTAGTTTCAATTTTTTGTGTGCATCTTTCCAGTTTTCCCAACATCACTTGTTGAAGAGAATGTTGTTACTTCAGTGTATTTTTTACCTAGTTTATCATAGATTAGTTGACCATGTAAGTGAGGGTTTTTTTCTGGGCTCTTTACTGTGTCCCATTGATCCATGGGTCTGTTTTTGTGTCAGTACCACACAGTTTTGATTATAGCTTTGTAACATAGTTTGAGATCAGGGAGCATGGTACCTCCAAACAGTTTGTTCTTTTTTCTCAGATCACAAGTACACACAGATTGAAAGTGAAGGGATGCAGAAAGGCATTCCATACACATAGAAATAAAAAGGACACTGGGGTAGCAATACTCATATCCAACAAAATACACATCAGAACAAAGAATATAAAAAGAGACAAAGAAGAACATTACATAATTTTAAAGGGGTCAATCCAATAAGGGGATATAATGATTGTAAAGTTCTATTTGCCCAATATTGGGATGCCTAAGTATATAAAGCAAATGTTATTGGACATAAGAGCAAAAATTAACAATAATGCTGTAATAGTTGGGGGTTTTACTACTCCACTTATGTCAACAGATAGGTCATCCAGACAGGAAACTAATAAGAAAATAATGGCCTTAAATGGCACATTAGACCAGTTTGACTTCATAGATATTTATATAGTTTTTCATCCAAAAACTAAGGTTATACATTTTGTCAAATGCATATGAAACACTTTTCAGAATAGATCATATACTAGGCAACTAAACAAGCCTCAACAAATTCAAGAAGATTGAAATTATATCAAGCATATTTTATTATGACAGTGACATGAAACTAGAAGTACAAGAAAAAAACCTGGAAAAACAAAAATATGTGGAATTTAAACAACATGTTTCTAAACAACCAGTGGGTCAAAGAGGAAATCAAAAACTTTCTTGAGAAAAATGAAAATGAAAATAGAACCTTACAAAATCTAGGAAATGCAACAAAAGCAGGTGTAAGAGGAAAGTTTTTAGTTACATATACTTACCTCAAGAAGCAAGATAAATTCCAAATAAACAATCCAAATTTATATCTCAAAAACACTAGAGAAAGAGAAATAAACAAAACCAAAAGTAAGCAAAAATGAAATAATAAATATCAGAGCAGAAATTAATAAAATAGAAAATATAAAACAATAGAAAAGATGAATGAAACTAAGAGTTGGTTCTGTGAGAGGATAAATAAAATTGACAAGCCTCTAGCAAGACTCATCATGCAGAAAGGAGAGAGAACACAAATAAATAAAATCATAAATGAAAGAGGAGAGATTACAACCAATACCAGATAAATACAAAGGATTATTAAAGAATACTATAAACAACTATATGCCCAAAACTTGACAATCTAGAAGAAATGGACAAATTTTTAGAAACATACAATCTTCCAAGTCTAAACTAGGAATAAGCAGAAAATCTGAATTATCTTCACACTTTCTTTGGACAGGCTAGTCCTGCAGACCAGTACTTCACAGTTTTGTTGACTCTCTTAAAGTGTGGGAGCCTGCTGTGTGTGCAGTGTGATGGGAGGGAGGAACAGCATCTTGCTGCACCTGCTAGATCAGTCTCCAGGTGAAGCGACTCCTTGTATGCACATTATGGCACTTTCCTGCTCCTGACGGGTCTAGCTCCTGTAGGGGTGGCTGGGAATGTGCTGCAGTGCCCAGAAGAGCAGGTCAGCCAGAGAATGTGAATGGAGCTGTGGTATCTCTCCAGGATCAGGGGAAAGTAATCTATGAGACTCACCCTTCCTCTGGTGTTAGGTTATTTCCTCACCTCTTGGTTCTGCAACTTTCTCTATGAGGTACTCTTTCTTGCTTGGATGTGCAGAGGCTGTTCAATTGGCTCACATTTATCTCTCAGGAGAATTTGCTCCAGTATACATGTACATGTATCCTTGTGACAGGCGAGCTCAGGGTCCACCTAGACTACTATCTCCTTTGGTGTTTTTTAATATAGTGCTTTAGGCATTGGCATCTTGTCATTGTAACTTTTGTCATTTTCTTGATTGCCCCCTGTGAAAATTTATTAGTATGTCACTGTTTCTTTTTTTAATATTCGAACTCCTGATGTTATATTTAGAATGATTTTAAAGTGAATATGCAGCTAAGCTACTCACTTCCTCTCACCCTGTAAAATTTCCCAAAATGAGATGCCCATTTCTCTTTGGGACAGGTTATTTGTATTCATTTTTATTTGAAAAGTCGATGTGAAATGCCTAGCCTTTCACCTATGTGGATGCTGCTGGAGTTTTGTTTTACAATATGATATATAATTCCTCATGTGGTGAATATTGTGGATCTTACTGAAGAGAGAGAAAGAGATTTGAATTCATAATTCTTTTAATGCCACTGTCTCACAAGAAGAAAGTTCAGCTTATTGTATCTTTAAAAGTGTCTTCAGTTTTCATTTTAACAATGTTGTTTTTGCTTATGGAAGTTTGATATTCCTGATATTGTTTTAAGATAGATTTTATATTTAATATGATTTTTTCCAGTCAGAGATTTCAGGTAGAATATGAGAAACAGATCCTCTTCTAATCCTTTTTTGTCTTCTACCCAAATAAATTTGATTTCATTACAAAATGTGTCTGTAATTAAATTCCTCTTCTTGGGGGAGAAAATAAGAAATGTTTTCACACTGGCTGGTGTGACTTAGTGGATTAAGCGCTGCCCTGAGAACCAAAGGGTCACTAGTTCTATTCTCAGTCAGGGCACATGCCTGGGTAGCCAGGTCATCAGTAGGGGGCGCTCGAGATGCAACCATACATTAATGTTTCCCTCCCTCTCACCTTCCCTTCCCTTCTCTCTAAAAATAAAATAAATAGGTGAGAAGATGGCGGCGTGGTAGGAGGGAGCAGGCCCTATTCCCCCTCTACACACGGGAGAAAAACCGGACCAATCTATGAAAGACCAGAACAGACAAGGAACAGTAACACAGTATATTGGAGAATAAGAGGTTGGAAATTGTAGTGGACACTGAAAAACAAGCGGTAAGGAGAGCTCTTCGGAACAATAAGAGCCCAGGGTTCCAGCACGCGGAGAGCGGGGGGCGGCTGAGGCCCCGGCCTGGCGCTCTGCCAAGCCTACCCCAGGGCCCTGGGGAGGGAGCTGGGTCAGCCGCTGAACCGGCTGGGAGATCTCAGGGGCCACCGCGCGCGACTGCGCCCGAGCAAAAGTGGGTGCCCCGCGAGGGAGCGAAAGTGGGTGCCCCGCACCAGGTCACTGCGAGACTTTGAACCGAGTTTTCGTGGTCGCCGGGCGACTACGAAAGCACAGGCCCCTCAACAGAGACAGAGGCGCGGGCGAAGTGAGACAACTGCATGAAAATAGACACCCTCAGGGGACCGCACACGGTCGCAGGCTAGTGGACACTCGTGAAAACATAGGCGCAGGCCGCTGGAGACAGCTGTGGAGCCAGAGGGGCCAGTTCACGGGTGGGTGCTCAAACGCGGACAGCTCAGGCCCATGGTGCAGGCGCCGGATAGCAGCTGGAACGCAGGCCCCTCTCAGAAGCAAATGCAGGCAGCTGTGCCCGAACACTGAAAGCCTCCCAGGGACAAAGGCAGGCGGCTGTGCACGTCTGGAGAACCTAGCACACACCCATAAACTCGGAGAAGTGCGCACACACCAGGAGGCTCAGATCCCACGCTGAAAACCCTGTGGGGAGAGGCGCCCACTAACGCTGGGATACATAGCACAATGAGGACTGAGTTCTGAACACAGAGAAAAGCAATAAGATCACCGCTCGGCCATTGCAGCCAGCAAGACCTGAAAAACCGGCTGGCAAGTTTGAAAACAACAAGAGGGTGTTATTTGTTTGTTTGTTTTGTTTTGTTTTGGTTTGGTTTTTTCATTTTTTTAATTTTATTTTTTAATATATTTTTATTTTTTTTTAATATTTTGTTGTGCTTTGTTTGTTCCTCCCCCCCCCTTTGGCTGCTTATATTTGTGTGGGGGTGTCTGTGTGCGTGTCTCTTTTTTGTTTTGCCAGTTTATTAGTGTCTTTTTGTTTGTAAGCCTGTCTATCTATATGAGTTTTTAACTACTCCTTCTTCATTGTTTATATCTTCTTCTTTACTCCCCAACTCCTTTTGCCTCCCTTGAATTCCTTCTTCTCTTATCCCCTCTTCCTTTCTTTTCAATTTTATCTCTTCTACCTTCCTCTTGTTTCCTCTTGCTTCTTTTTTTCATTTCCCCCCCTCTTCTTTTTGTAAATACCCACGAGTGAGACAAAACAAACAAACAAGCAAGCCTGAAACTGTGGGGAAAAACAAAAACAAAAACAAAAACCAGAGTTGGCCCCCAAAAGAGGGTATACCAGCTGATGAGACAGTGAAAGCGGTGAACAACAGGATATCCGAAGGAGAATCCACCACTGAATCTCACGGATATTCTACCACAGAAGGTCATACCACAAACCCAGGGAGCCAGAACAGATCAATTTAAGAAGCTGAGGCTAACAACAAGAGTCTTACAAACAATGGGAAGACAAAAGAACAATCCCCAAACGAAAGGAAAGGAGGAAGCTCAAGAAAGAATGCTAAATGAAACAGAGGCAACTCAACTATCAGATATTGAGTTCAAAGCAATGGTTGTCAGGAAGCTCAATGAGCTCTCAATGAGCTACCAGAAACTACAGGGAAGTTATGATGAACTCACGGCAAACTATATCAACATGAAAAAAGAAATAGAAACTATCAACAAGGGCCAAGAGGAAATGAAGAACACAATCTCTGAACTGAAGAACACAGTAGAAGGAATGAAAAGCAGAATCGATGAAGCAGAAGATCGGATCAGCGAGTTGGAGGACAAAATAGAAAAAAACACTCAGAATGAGCAAGATAAGGAAAAGAGGCTTAGAAAGAATGAAGAGGGTTTAAGAGAAATGCAAGACAACATGAAACGGAATAATATTCGTATAATAGGGATACCAGAAGGAGAAGAACAAGAACAAGGGATAGAAAACCTGTTTGAAAAAGAAATGATGGAAAACTTCCCTCATTTGGTGAGAGAAAAAACCACACAAATCCAGGAAACACAGAGAGTCCCAATCAAAAGGAACCCAAACAGGCCCACTTCAAGACACATCATAATTAAAATGGCAAAATTCCAAGACGAAGAGAGAATCTTAAAAGCAGCAAGGGAGAAAAAGGAAGTAACATACAAGGGGGCCCCAATTAGGTTAGCATCTGACTTCTCAATGGAAACGCTCCAAGCCAGAAGAGAATGGCAAGAAATATTCCAAGCAATGAGAACCAAAGGCCTGCAACCCAGACTACTTTACCCAGCAAGGCTTTCAATCAAGATAGAAGGCCAAATAAGGAGCTTCCCAAACAAAAGAAGTCTAAAAGAATACACCTCTACCAAACCAATGCTGCAAGAGATACTAAAGGGACTGCTTTAAGGGAAGAAAGGAAAAGACAGAGAGAGAAAGAGAGAGAGGAACACAGGTACGAAAATGGCAATGAATAATTACCTATCAATAATAACCTTAAATGTAAATGGATTAAATGCTCCAATCAAAAGACATAGAATAGCTGAATGGATAAGAAAGCATGACCCACACATATGCTGCCTACAAGAAACCCACCTCAGGACAAAAGACATACACAGGCTCAAAGTGAAGGGCTGGAAACAAATTTTCCAAGCAAATGGTCAGGAAAAAAAACCTGGGGTAGCAATACTCATATCAGACAAAATAGACTTCAAAAGAAGGGCCATAAAGAGAGACCCAGAAGGTCACTTCATAATACTCAAGGGAAGAATCCACCAAGAAGACACAAATATTGTAAATATATATGCACCCAACGGAGGAGCACCTAAATACATCAAGAAAATTTTAGAGGACTTCAAGAAAGATATAGACAGCAACACAAGTATAGTAGGTGATTTTAACACCCCACTGTCAAAAATGGACAGATCTTCCAAACAAAATATCAACAAAGATATTGTGGCATTGAACAACACTCTAGAGGAAATGGACTTAACTGATATATATAGAGCCCTTCATCCCAAAGAAGCTAAATACATTTTCTTTTCAAATGCACATGGAACATTTTCAAAGATAGACCACATGATAGGACACAAATCAAGCCTCAACAAATTCAAGAAAATTGAAATCATACCGAGCATTTTCTCTGACCACAAGGGACTGAAACTAGAAACCAACCCCAAGGTGAAAAACCCAAAACCCTCAAAATCATGGAGATTGAATAGCATGCTATTAAACAATGAATGGGTCAAGAATGAAATTAGGGAGGAAATCAAAAAGTTTCTGGAAACAAACGATAATGAACTTACATCGACCCAAAACTTATGGGACACAGCAAAGGCAGTCCTCAGAGGGAAGCTTATAGCGATACAGGCCTATCTAAAAAAGACAGAAACATCTCAAACAAACAACCTAACCCTTCGCCTACAAGAACTCGAGGAACAACAACAAAGACAGCCCAGAGCAAGTAGAAGGAAAGAAATAACCAAGATAAGAGCAGAATTAAATGACATAGAGACTAAAAGCACAATCCTAAAGATCAATGAATCCAGGAGTTGGTTCTTTGAAAAGATCAACAAAATCGACAAGACTTTAAGCAGGCTCATCAAGAAAAAAAGAGAGAGGACTCAAATAAACACAATCAGAAATGAAAGAGGAGATATTACAACCGACACCGCAGAAATACAAAGGATTGTAAGAAATTACTATGAAGAACTGTATGCCAAGAAATTTGAAAACCTAGGTGAAATGGACAGGTTTCTAGAAAAATATAACCTTCCAAAACTCAATGAAAAAGAAACAGAAAGCCTGAACAGACCAATAACAGCTGGTGAAATTGAATCAGTAATCAAAACACTCCCGATGCACAAAAGCCCTGGACCAGATGGCTTCACACGAGAATTCTCCAAAACATTTAAGGAAGAGCTAACCCCTATTCTCCACAGACTATTCCAAAAAATTCAAAAAGATGGAAGATTCCCAAACTATTTTTATGAAGCCAGCATCATCCTAATCCCAAAACCAGATAAAGACACAACAAAGAAGGAGAACTTCAGACCAATATCGCTGATGAACATAGATGCTAAAATCCTCAACAAAATATTGGCAAACCGCATCCAACAACACATTAAAAAGATCATACACCACGACCAAGTGGGATTCATCCCAGGGATGCAAGGATGGTTTAACATTCGCAAATCAGTAAATGTAATTCATCACATAAACAAAAGCAAAGACAAAAATCACATGATCATATCAATAGATGCGGAAAAAGCATTTGATAAGGTACAGCACCCATTTATGATTAAAACACTCAGCAAAGTGGGAATAGAGGGAGCATTCCTCAACATAATAAAGGCTATATATGAGAAACCTACAGCCAGCATCATACTCAACGGGCAAAGACTAAATTCTTTTCCACTAAAATCAGGAACAAGACAAGGCTGTCCACTCTCTCCACTTCTATTCAACATAGTATTGGAAGTATTAGCCACAGCGATTAGACAAGAAAAGGAAATAAAAGGCAACCAACTTGGAAAGGAGGAAACAAAACTATCATTGTTTGCAGATGACATGTTAGTATACATAGAAAATCCTATAGTCTCAGCCAAAAAACTGCTCGACCTAATAAATGAATTTGGCCAAACAGCCGGATACAAAGTCAATATCCAGAAATTAAAGGCATTTTTGTATACCAACAATGAAACAACAGAAGCAGAAATCAAGAAAAAAATACCATTTGATATAGCAAAAAGAAAAATAAAGTACCTAGGAATTAACCTAACCAAGGAGGTAAAAGACCTGTATGCAGAAAACTACACAACACTGAAGAAGGAAATCAAGGAAGACACAAATAAATGGAAACACATACCGTGTTCATGGATCGGAAGAATTAACATCATCAAAATGTCCATACTTCCCAAAGCAATCTACAGATTCAATGCAATACCTATTAAAGTACCAATGGCATATTTCACAGATATAGAACAAACTCTTCAAAAATTTATATGGAACCATAAATGACACAGAATAGCGGCAGCAATCTTGAGAAAGAAGAGCAAAGCAGGAGGGATCACAATACCTGATACCAAAATGTATTACAAGGCCACTGTAATCAAAACAGCCTGGTACTGGCATAAAAACAGGCACGTGGACCAGTGGAATAGAATAGAGAGCCCAGAAATAAACCCTAGTCTCTATAGTCAATTAATATTCGACAAAGGGGGCAGCAACATAAAAATGGAGTAAAAATAGTCTCTTCAACAAGTGGTGTTGGGAGAACTGGACAGCTTCGTGCAAGAAAATGAAACTCGAGCACTAACTTACACCATACACAAAAATAAATTCAAGGTGGATAAAAGACTTAAACATAAGCCGTAACACCATTAAAATCCCAGAAGAGAACATAGGCAGGACAATCTCAGATATTCCACACAGCAACATTTTTACTGATATGTCCCCTAAAGCAAGGGACATAAAGGAAAGAATAAACAAATGGGATCTCATCAAAATAAAAAGCTTCTGCATGGCCAAGGAAAACAGTATTAAAATAAAAAGAGAACCGACTGTGTGGGAAAACATATTTGCCAATGATATCTCAGATAAGGGTTTAATCTCCAAAATATACAAAGAACTTACACGACTCCACTCTAAGAAGACAAGCAGCCCAATTAAAAAAAAATGGGCAAAGGACTTGGGCAGACACCTCTCCAAGGAGGACATACAGAGGATCCAGAGACACATGAAAAGATGCTCGATATCACTAGCTATCAGAGAGATGCAAATTAAAACCACAATGAGATACCACTTGACACCAGTCAGAATGGCCCTCATAAACAAAGCAACAAACAGCAAGTGTTGGAGAGGTTGTGGAGAAAAGGGGACACTAGTGCACTGCTGGTGGGAGTGCAGACTGGTACAAGCACTATGGAAAACAGTATGGAATTTTCTAAAAACACTAAAAATGGATATACCTTTTGACCCAGCAATTCCATTGCTAGGACTATATCCTAAGAACCCTGAAACACCAATCCAAAAGAAACTATGCATCCCTATGTTTATAGCAGCACAATTTACAATAGCCAAGTGTTGGAAGCAACCTAGATGCCCATCAGTAAATGAATGGATCAAAAAACTGTGGTACATTTATACAATGGAATTCTATGCAGCAGAAAGAAAGAAGGAGCTCATACCCTATGCAACAGCATGGATGGAACTTGAGAGCATCATGCTAAGCGAAGTAAGCCAGGCAGTGAAAGATAAATACCATATGATCTCACCTTTAACAGGAACCTAATCAACAAAACAAACAAACAAGCATAATATAACCAAAGACATGGAAATGGGGAACATGCTGAAAGTCACCAGAGGGGAGAGGGGAGGGAATTTCAGGGGAAAAGGGGAAGGATTTACAGGAACAAATATAGAGGACACATGGACAAAAACTATGGGGGGGTGGAGGTGGGAGGGAGGTGGGGAGGGCTGGGGTGGCGGGTTCGGGTGAGAATAAAAGACAGAAAACTGTACAAGATCAACAATGAAAATAAAAATTAAAAAAAAAGAAATATTAAAATAAGTACTTCAGGCTAACAACAGTTAATAACATGAATTCACAGGAAGAAATAAAGAGCATCAAAAATAAAAAAATTTTTTTAAAATAAATAAATAAATAAAATATTTAAAAAGAAGGAATGCCTCCTTTAAAAAAAAAGAGGAAAGAGCTGGCCAAGATACAGGCATAGGCAAACACACTATGCCTCTTCACGCAACCAAAATTAAGGACCACAAAGATTTAGAAACAAGGAAACAAGTAGAACTGATAGAAAATTGAACTGTACGGAAGTCTAACAACCATTCATCCAGACTGGTAAGAGGGGCAGAGTTGCGGCAGGAAAAAGTGGAGGTTGGCAGACCTGGGCACATAGGCAGCAATGGCTAGCAGACCCCAGGTGCACAGGCAGTGGCTAGCGGACCCCGGGCAGGGGGTGGCAATGGGCAGACCCAGTGAGGCCACACAAGGTGGCTGGCTGACCAGGCGATCCCAAGTTTGCACAGATAATCCAGGCAATGGGAAAGCGGCAGAAGGGACTGGAATCCAAGAGAAAGCGGAGCAAGCACCATTGTTCCCTCTCGGATCCCACCCCCACATACAGCGTCACAACCCAGCAACTCTATAATAATAATTATAGAGGTACCAGAAGGGGAAGAAGAAGAGCAATAAGTGAAAAACTTATTTGAACAAATAATGAAGGAGAACTTCCCCAATCTGGTATAGGAAACAGACTTCCAGGGAGTCCAGGAAGCTCAAAGAGTCCCAAAGAAGTTGGACCCAAGGAGGAACACACCAAGGCACATCATCATTACATTAACCAAGATTCAAATGAAGGAGAGCATTCTAGAAGCAGCAAGGGATAAGGGGACAGTCACCTACAAAGGAGTTCCCATCAGACTGTCAGCTGATTTCTCAAAAGAGACCTTACAGGCAAGAAGGGGCTGGAAAGAAGTATTTGAAGTTTTGAAAGGCAAGGACCTACATCCAAAGTTGCTCTATCCAGCAAAGCTGTCATTTAGAATGGAAGGGCAGATAAAGTGCTTCTCAGATAAGATCAAGTTCAAGGAGTTCATCATCGCCAAGCCCTTATTATATGAAATGTTAAAGGGACTTATCTAAGAAAAAGAAGTTAAACATATGACAATAAAAAGACAGCAAACTCACAGCTATTAAGAACCACACCTAAAACAAAAGCAAACTAAGCAAACAACTAGAACAGGAACAGAAACACAGAAATGGAGATTATATGGAAGGTTAGCAACAGGGGAGTGGGAGGAGGAGAGGCGGGGAAGGTCCAGAGAATAAGTAGCATAGACGGTGGGTAGAAAATAGACAGGGGGAGGGCAAGAATAGTGTGGGAAAAGTAGAAGCTAAAGAACCTATGACACATGGACATGAACTAAAGGGGGGAATGTGGGTGGGAGGGGGTGTGCAGGGTGGAGGGGAATGAAGGGGGGATATGGCACAAGTGTAATAGCATAATCAATAAAATATATTTAAAAAAATAAGAAAAAAAGAAATGTTTTCCTCACTGTAGGCCCACATGGCTGTTCTCTGCAGTATTCACTGGCTCATCTTTCCCCAAAACTGAGCTGTGATACAAAATACACTTCTCTGACTTTTCACAATGATTTTTATTTATTTTTATTTATTTATTTATTTTTATTATTTATTTATTTACTCATCTTTAGAGGGGAAGGGAAGGAGAGAGGGAGAGAAACATCAATGTGCGGTTGCCTCTTGTATGTCCCCTGGCGGGAACTGGCCTGGCAACCCAGGCATGTGCCCTGACTGGGAATCGAACCGCGATCCTCTGGTTCGCAGGCCCGCGCTCAATCCACTGAGCCACACCAGCCAGGGCCCTCACAATGATTTTTAGATGACTGCAGCTCTTCACCTCTCTGTATCCCATGTCTGAGGCTGACAATCACCTTCTTGAGAACAACTATGAGATGCAAACTCAAAAGCAGACATCCACTCAGAAAGTGGGATTTTCAGGGAACCCCAATGTTGTAATTCATTTCTCTTGGTTGCAAACTTCTGTGATGCATGCTCAATTCTGGTATAGTTACAAGGAAATAGGGATGGTAGTGACCAGTGGGGTCTATAATAGAAACCCCTACCAACTTAAAAGGAATCCATTGGCTGCCAACATGACAAATGAGGTTCTGGAAGATGCTACACACTAACACCAGATAACTAACATTTCCAAGGAAATGAATCATATTTTCCCTTTGCCCACATATTTGGAGAAATAAAGTTACGAAGCCTAAAATTTCAAAGAGTGTCCCACTGAGGGCTCAGTGGATAAAGTAAGGATTCATAATCCTGTTTTGCATTGTATAAACATGTTTATAGGGTCAAGGTACATTATGAGGTTCTTAAAACATTTTCAAACCACGGTTTGTTTTAGGAATAAATGAAGAAGATTTCACAGAATCAAATAACTGGACATGCAAATGTCAAGAATATTTAAGTTCAGCAAATTTAAGTAAAGAGAGAATTCCCTGCTCATTTTTCTCAGTCATTTTCCCCACAAAACACCTATGAATATTGTGAAATCTGAGCTTTCTTGTTTTCTTAAGAGTAAAGTTAAAGTCCTATCTCCATCTGGTATATAGGATTTTTATATTTTGGGGATAAAAATAAGACAGCATATCATTATACTTCAGAAAACATGCATTCATAGAGGAAGCATTTAATTTTGTAATACATTCCCTACCTCCAAACCTAGCCAGACACTAATACTTGATCGATCATGTTATTTAATAACATGTGTGTAATGTTTATTGTTTCTTTCTCTAGAAAACAAGATGCTAGTGAATTTAACCTTTTTTTATCCTAATCTAATTGTCCACTTTGATGAAAATGTCTCTGCAGTTATGATTCACTTTTTGTTGAGGTCTTTTCATTCATTGTGCTCACCTATAAGTAGTAACCTCAATCAACATTAACCTATTTGTTTTCATCTCCAGTAAGTGTTATCTGAAATACATTTATGTGTTTAGGAACAAGGTGACAAAATAGTGGTATGTTCTTGATAAATCTCACATATGGTATAGCAGCTTATGAGTCATTCTTTAAGTGGTATAGACTTTATTGTCTTACATGACTTATTCTTATAACCATACATAAATCACACAGAACCACCAGAGGAACTTTTAGGGCTTACTCATAATAAAGAAAAGATTTCACAGATTGTCTTGATCAAGTCTGAATGAGGTTGAAGAAGGAAAGGATTCCTAATAAATAATTGGTTTAAACTTCATGTCAGCTAATAATAAATACTTTTATGCAAAATTTTAACTAGAAAATTTCATTTTGTTTTATATATGCTCCAAGACTATGAAATGGAGCCTCTGAAGATCTTGAAAAGATTCCCCTTAGAGTTTAGTATTACAGGTTTTTAGTTTAGGGAAGGGAAATCCTTTTCCAGGAGCTCTCATGAGGCTTTATTTTTAAAGCATAGTTGGCATACAATATTATATTAGTTTCAGTTGTACAGTTTAGTAATTTGACATTTATGTAGCTTATAAAATGATTATTGCGGTAAATCTAGTAGTTATCTGTCACCATACAAAGTTGTTACAATATCATTAACTATATATCCTATGTTGTACACTACATCCTCATGACTTATTTATTTTATAACTGCAAGTTGTACTTCCTAATTCCCTTCCCTTCTGGTAAGAAATAGTTTGTTCTCTGTGTGTATGGGTCTGCTTCTATTTTGTTTTGTTTTTCTGTCTGTTTGTTTTTGCATTCCACATATAAGTGAAATAATACAGTATTTGTCTTCATCTGACTTATTTCACCTGGCATAATACCTTCTAGATCCATCTATGTTGTCACCAATGGGAAGATTTCATTATTTTTTATGGCTGAGTAATATTCCATTATATACATATAACAAGTTAGATTGATTAAATGGGAGAATAGAGAAAAGTGAACTAACATTTATTGAGAATTCATTCTTTCAATAGCTCTTCAAGGTAAACATTAATGTCTCTATTTCAAATAAAGAAAAGAATGACCAGAAAGGTTATGTTGTTTGGCCTGTGTTACATAGCTAGAGTGTAAATAAGATTTTATGTGGAATGAGAATAATAATAATAATAAAATTAAAAAATAATAAAAACATTTAGCACCAATTATGTCCTCATTTATTACATATTTGTGTTTCCAATCACTATAATGACATAATTGTCATTTATAATGAGTTAAACTGGAGTTTGAATAAGTTATGTTACTTATTAAAAGTAACAGGGCTCATCTTTGAACATAGTTTACTCTACTTCCCAACACCAGTCTTTTCTATGAACCTATATAATTTGCCATACATAGGTGCCTTAAAAGAGACATGAGAAAGAAGGATACAAATCAGAGGCCTTTGAAATAATATAAGTGAGATATCAAGAAGAGAAAAAAGTCACTGTTGCTCTATGTTGGACCTCTTGTGGTTCCATATACATTTTTGAAATATTCGTTCTAGTTCTGTGAAATATGTCATTGGAATCTTGCTAGAAATTGGGTTGAATCTATAGATTGCTTTGGGTGGTATGGGCATTTTAATGATGTCAATTCTTCCTATCCATGAACACAGTATATGCTTCCATTTATTTGTATTTTCTTCAATTTCTTTCTTCAGTGTCTTATAATTTTCTGGAAACAGGAATTTTACATCCTTGGTTAGGTTTACTCCTAGGTATTTTATTCTTTTTGAACCAATTGTGAATGGGATTGTTTTCTTAGTTTCCCTTTCTGTTACTTTGTTAGTGGCATATAAAAATGCAAATGATTTCTTGATATTAATTTTGAATACTGCTAATTTGCTGAATTAGTTTATCAGTTCTAGTAATTTCTTGGTGGAATCTTTGGGGCTTTCTATGTACAGTATCATATCATTTGCAAATAAAGACAGTTTTACTTCTTTCTTTCCAATTTGGATACCTTTTATTTCTTCTTCTTGTCTGATTGCTGTGGCTAGGACTTCCAGTACTATGTTGAATAAGAAGGGTGAAAGTGGGCATCCGTGTCTTGTTCTCAGCCTTAAGGGGAAGGCATATAGTTTTTGCCCAATGAGTATGATACTGGCAGTGGGTTTGTCATATATGGCCTTTATTACATTTAGTTGTGTTCCCCTTATTACTATTTTGCTAAGAATTTTTATCAGAAATGGGTGCTGGATTTTATCAAATACATTTTCTGCACCTATTGATATAATCATTTAGTGTTTATTCTTCATTTTATTTATGTGGTAAATCACATTTATTGATTTGCAAATGTTGTACCAACCTTGCATTCCCAACATAAATCCATCTTGATCATGGTGTATGATCTTTTTGATGCATTACTGCATTTGGTTTGCTACATTTGTTGAGCATTTTAGTGTTTATGTTCATCAGGGATATTGATCTATAATTTTTTTCTATAGTGTTTTGGAATTAGGATAATGTTGGCCTCATAAAATGAGCTTGGGAGCCTTCCTTCCTCTTGAATTTTACGAAATTTGAGAAGTAGAGGTGTCAGTTCTACCCAGAATGTTTGGTAAAATTCACCAGTGAAGCCATCTGGTTTAAGACTTCTATTCGCTGGAGTTTTTTTATTACTACTTAAAATTTTTTATATTCTTTGTCCTCAACAGAGGAAATTGGTTTTCATTGCTTTTTTTTTGAGAGAGAGAAAGGGAGATAGGAAGGGAGAGACAGAAACATCAATGCATCCAGGACTTTTATTTGTTGGGAGTTTTTTATTACTGCTTCAAATTCACTAGATGTAATCTGTCTATTCAGATTTTCTGATTCTTCCTGATTTACTTTCTGAAGATTGCATATTTCTAGGAATTTATCCATTTTGACCCTGAGAAAGAAGATCAAAGTTGGAGGAATCATGCTCCCTAAAATGAAAGTATTCTATAAGGCCATAGTAATCAAACAAGATGGTACTGGCATAAAAATAGATGCATAAATCAATGAAACAGAATAGAGAGTCAAGAAATAAACCCACATCTTTATAGCCAATTAGTATTCAACAGAGGAAGCAAGCACATACCAGGAGTTAAAGATAGTTTATTCAGTAAACGGTGTTGGAAAAATGGGCAGATGTATGCATAAAAATGAAACTAGACCACCTTCTTGCACCACACACAAGAATAAATTCAAAATGTATTAAAGACATAAATGTTAGATCCAGAACCATAAAAATCTTAGAAGAAAACATAGGCAGCAAAATCTTGGACATAGCTCATAGCAATATTTTATCAGCTCTATCTCCCCAGGAAAGGAAAATGAGAGAAAAATAAACAAATGGGGCTATATCAAACTAAAACGTTTTTGCACAGCAAAGGAAAACACCAACAAAATAAAAAGACAACCCACAGGATGGGAGAACATATTCACTGATATATCTGATAAGTGGTTAATATCCAAAAATGCATAAGATACTTACTAAACTCAACACCACAAAAATAAACAACACAATTAAAAAAAATTTAAAAGGACCTGAATAGACACTTTTCCAAGGAGGACATACAGATGGTCCATAGACATAAGATGCTCAGCATCACTAGCCTTCAGAAAGACACAAATTAAAACCATGATGAGATATCATCTCACAGCTTTCAGAATGACAGTCATCAATAAATCAGTAAACAAACAACAGGTGTTGATAAGACTGTGGAGAAAGAGGAACACTTTGCACTGTTGGTTGGAATGAATATTGGTTCAATCACTGTGGAAAGCAGTATGGAGATACTGAAAATAATTTAAAAATGGATCTGCCTTGTGACCCAAAGATCCCACTTCTGGAAATATATCCAAAGGAACCCAAAACACTAATTCAAAAGAACATGGGCACCCCTATGTTAATTGCAGCATTATTTACAATCGCTAAGATGGAAGCTTCCCAAGTTCCCATCAGTAAATGAGTAGATTAAAAAACTGTGGTACATTTACACAATAGAATACCACACAGCAGGAAAAAAAAAAAAAGGAACTCCTACCTTTCGTGACAGCATGGATGGAACGGGAGACTATTATTCTAAGTGAAATAAGCCAGTTGGTGAAAGACAAATACCATATGCTCTCACTTATAAGAGCAATCTAATGAACAAAATAAGCTTATAAGCAAAATAGAGCCAGAGGCATGGAAACACGGAACAGACTGACAGCGGCCAGAGGGGTGGGGGATAATGGTGGAAAGAAATCAATGGGACTAGTCAAAGAACACTTATGAATGACCCACAGCCATGGACAACAGTGGGAGAAATGACTGTTGGAGTGGGGACTGGGCTGGGTGGAAGAGGGCAAAGGGGAAAATATTGGGATAACTGTAATAGAATAACAATAATTTTTAAAATATATTTTATTGATTATGTTATTACAGTTGCCCCATTTCTCCCCCATCTTTCCCCTCCATCTTGCACAGCCTCTCCCACCCACATTCCCCCCTTTAGTTCATGTTCATGTGTCATAAGTTCTTTAGCTTCTACTTTTCCCACACTATTATTGCCCTCCCCCTGTCTATTTTCTACCCACTGTTTGTGCTACTTGTTCTCTGTACCTTTTCCCCCTCTCGCCTCCTCCCACTCCCCTGTTGCTAACCTTCCATGTGATCTTCATTTCTGTGGTTCTGTTCCTGTTCTACTTGTTTGCTTTTGTTTTAGGTGTGGTTGTTAATATCTGTGAGTTTGCTATCTTTTTACTATCATATTTTTTATCTTCTTTTTCTTAGATAAGTCCCTTTAACATTTCATATAATAAGGGCTTGGCAATGATGAACTCCTTTAACCTGACCTTATCTGAGAAGCGCTTTATCTGCCCTTCCATTCTAAATGACAGCTTCGCTGAATAGAGCAATCTTGGATGTAGGTCCTTGACTTTCACGACTTGGAATACTTTCCAGCCCCATCTTGCCTGTAAGGTCTCTTTTGAGAAATTGGCTGACAGTCTGATGGGAACTCCTTTGTAGGTGACTATCCCTTTATCCTTTTCTGCTTCTAGAATTCTCTCCTTCATTTTAATCTTGGCTAATGTAATGATGATGTGCCTTGGTGTGTTCCTCCTTGGGTCCAACTTCTTTGGGACTCTCTGAGCTTCCTGGACTCCCTGGAAGTCTGTTTCCTTTAACAGATTGGGGAAGTTCTCCTTTATTATTTGTTCAAATAACTTTTCCACTTGTTGCTCTTCCTCTTCCCCTTCTGATACCCCTATAATTTGGACTTTGGGACGTTTAAAGATGTCCTGGATGTTCCTAAGCCTCTCCTCATTTTTTTGAATTCTTGTTTCTTCATTCTTTTCTGTTTGGTTGTTTCTTTTTTCCTTCTGGTCCACTCCATTGATTTGAGTTCCAGTTTTTCTCCCATCACTATTGGTTCCCTGTGCATCTTCCTTCATTTCACTTATTGTAGCCTTCATTTGTTCATCTAATTTGCAACCAAAATCAACCAATTCTGTGAGCATCCTGATCACCAGGGCTTTGAACTGTGCATCTGATAGGTTGGTTCTCTCTTGGTCACTTAGATGAATTGGCTCTGGGGCTTTGATCTGTTCTCCTGTTGGAGCCATTTTTGTTTTGGTTTTGGTCTGGTCACAGCTGTTACATCATGAGGGATGGAGCCTTAGGTGTTCCCCAGGACGGGGCAGCCGAGTTGCTGGGTTGTGACGCTGTATGTGGCGTTCGGGTCTGAGAGGGAACAATGGTGTCTGCTCTGCTCTCTCTCTTGGATTCCAGTCCCCTTTGCCACTTTCCCCAAGAAAATTTTGCCCTTCTGGTGCTGATTTCCATGTGGGTGGGCTTGTGTACATTCTAGGACCCTGTGAGTCTCTCCAACAAACTTTCCTGTGAGGCTGGGAGTCTCTCCCAGCACCTGAACCCTCACAAGTGTTTTCAATCAGTGCTTTTAGGCTTTATTTCCCACTGCCGGGGCCCTGAGTTGTGCAGTCTGTCTTGCTTCCTGTTTTCACCTGGTTTATCTGCACGTGAATGTGTGACCGCAGTCAGCTGCCTTGTGCACCTCCCTTGGTCTGCTCATTGCCTCCCCATCCCCAGTAACTGCCACCTGTATGCCTGGGACCGCTAGCCACTGCTTTTTCCTGCCACGATCCCTCTCCGCTGGCTGCCGACTCTGCCCCTCTTACTGATCTGGGTGAATCATTGTTGGACTTCCATACAATTCAATTTTCTATATGTTTTGATTTTTTTTTGGTTCTAAATTTTTGTTGTCCTTAATTTTGGTTGTGAGAGGAGGCATAGTGTGTCCACCTACACCACCATCTTGGCCAGAAGTCCTGAATAACAATAATTTTTTTAAATGAAACATCAGGTAGGAAAATTTCATCTAGAATGTTCCCCTTTTGTTATATTAGGTTGGTCAAAAAGTCTGTTCCTTTTTTCCATAGAAAACATTTTTCATTTTCACCAATAACTTTATTGCTTTGGATATTTTGAGTATGTTGGCTATCTCCCGCTATTGGCTTCTAGTGGGGAGAGGCCAGAGCTGCTAAACAGCTTCCCCCACATAAGACAGCCCCCACAGCAAGGAATTATTTGGTCAAAATTCAATAGTACCATGAAACTTCGCAAACCACTTTTGATAGTTTCGATCAGTCACTGCACCATCTCCACACACCACACAAATCTTCTTTTTTTTCTTTTCAGTCACATTATTACCTTTCTTGAAATAATGAAACATAATATGCTAAAAATGTTGCATATTCTCTTCCATCTTCAATATTAAAGTAGTTGCACCAAAATTTACCAATTTTGATGTATTTTTCCAATGCATACTGAAATGACAGTTGTCAAAATATAGTCTAGCAAAATTGTTTCAAATGAAGTTAAAAAGCTAAGAACTACTAGAGCCATCTTAAGAAAAAAAAATGTAATGGACCTTTTGGCCAATGTAATACACTTATGTTCATTTAGCTTTTTTTTTAATCATCCCTGCTAGATAACAGGACCTTTGGGAGGCATTATCGCTTTCTGATACATCTTGTTATCCCCTACAGGGCAGACAACTGAATACTACTCCATAAAGATTTGTGTCACCCTTTAGAGTAGATTTCCTCATCTCTGCCTTTCTCCTTACATTTTATTCACTATTATTTGTGAGGACCCTGCCTTCTACTGGCGTAGTTCCCAAAAAGAGATAGAGGTGACCTCATATAAGATAGCATGGTACCAAAATTATATTTCCATGAATAATTGAAGTGCATTTAGCCCTGGCTGGTGTGGCTCAGTGGATTGAGCGCTGGCCTGTGAACCAAAGGGTCACTGGTTAGATTCCCAGTCAGAGCACGTGTCTGACTTGGGGGCCAGGTTCCCAGTTGGGAGCACTTGAGAAGCAACCACACATTGATGTTTCTCTGCCTCTCTTTCTCCCTCCCTTCTCCTCTCTCTAAAAATAAATAAATAAAATCTTTAAAAAGTCTTTTTAAAAATAAAGTCCATGTAAAAAAATTGCCAGAGATAGTTTTGGATGAATTGTGTGAGACAGAAAGGCAAAATCACTAAAGCCAAATATTTATTTTTGTCAGGGACCAGCACTATTCTTGGAAATAAGATAATTAAAAAATATTTTGTTTTCTTCTTTTTGTTAATGTTTTTGAGCTAAGCACATTTTAATATGAAGAATGAAGACAAGTGTCACAGAAGATCTCTCTAAATTACTTAAACACAGTGATTTACTCTCTTCTCTTCACAGTTAGTAAAGATTCTTTGTTTATTTGTTTATTGCCTTTCACCACCACCAAATTGTAAGGTCCATGGAAGCAGAGATCATGTCTTTTTTAATTAACCAGCATATACCCAATGTAGTACAATGTTGGGCATGTAGAAAATACTCAATAAATACATATCAAATCAATGTATGAATGCAATGATTTATCTTTGTAATAAAATTTATACTTTTGCCAAGTAGATAATCAAAATTTAACTTAGAAGTGGGGGAAAAGCATATATAACAATTTTTGAAGCCTTTTTCCTATAAGTAAGCATGATTTACTAAATATTTTTCATAAAACAATTCTAAAGATTCTGTTAAACTTCTGATTTTTAAAAATTCTATTTGATTAATACCCATGATCTGTGGAACTAAATAAACCTATTCAACTATTTTTCATTCACTATATGCAATAATGTACTTTTTTTAGAGTGAGGAATAATGAAGTAACTTGATGTTTTACTTTGGAAGCTTAAGGCTTTTTCTTTTGCATGTGAGCTAGAATTTCACTGACCTACTTAGATTAAGTTTAGCTAAAATTTAATTATGAAAAAGGAACTATATTAAGCAAAGTTCTACAAAGCAGTTGGCAACCAGAGACTAAGGAAAGCCAATGGTACAGTTCCAGCCTGAAACCAAAGGTTTGAGAACTAGGACAGCTGATGTTTTAGTTCCAGTTTGATTCAGAAAGCCTGAGAACCAGGAGAGCTGTTGGTGTAAGTTCCAGTTTGAAAGCCAACAAGCTTGAGATTCAAAGAGCTGATGTTTCAGTTCTACTCCAAACACAGGGGGAAAAAAATCCATGGCCCAGCTTTCAGTCAGGTACTGGTTTCCTCTTACTAAAAATGTAAGGACAGTCAGTCTTTTGCATCAGTATGCCAATCAAAATGTTAATATCATTCAAAAGCACCATCACAGACACACTCAAAATAATATCTGACCATGCCCCTGTCAAGTTATTGAATAAAATTAAGCATTACTGTTATTCTCAACAAGGAAATTTTGAAATATTACAAATTGTGATTTTTATTATTGATGTACTTCTCTGCTTATTATCTCAAATCTTGGATCTTTGTTAAAACTCTCTTGTAATTTGTTTTTTAATTGTTTACACTATTATAGATGTCCTATTTTTTCCCCTTCAAACCCCCCTCCACCCAGCCTGCCCCCACTTCCATAGTCAATCCCCACACTGTTGTTCATATTCATGAATCATACATGTATGTTCTTTGACTAATCACTTTACCTTCTTTCAATCAGTCCTTACCTTACCCCTCCTTTCTCACAGCTGTCAGTCTATTCCATGATTCCATGCCTCTGGTTCTACTTTTCTCATTAGTTTGTTTTGTTCAAGATTCCTTTTATAAGTGAGATCATATAATATTTGTCTTTCACTGACTGGCTTATTTCACTTAGTGTATAATACTCTCCAGTTTTATCCATGTTGTCACAAAAGGCAAGAATTCTTTCTTTGTTTTCTGCTGCATGGCACTCCATTGTGTAAGTGTACCACAGTTTTTTAATCCACTGATGGGCACTTAGTTTGCCTCCAAATCTTGGCAATTGTAAATAGTGTTGCTATGAACATAGAGGTGTATAAGTTCTTTTGAATGGGTGTTTTGGTATTCTTAGGGTATATTCCCAGCAGTGGAAATGCTGGGTCAAAAGGCAGTTCCATTTTTAATTTTTTGAGGAAACTCCATGCTGTTTTCCACAGTGTCTGCACCAGTCTGCATTCCCACCAACAGTGCACTAGGGTTCCCCTTTTCTCCACATCCTCGCCAGCATTTGTTGTTTGTTGATTTATTAATGATGGCCATTCTCACAGGTGTAAAGTGATACATTATGTGGTTTTAATTTGCAACTCTTTGATAGTTAGTGATGCTGAGCATCTTTTCTATATGTCTATGGACCGTCTGTATGTCCTCCTTGGAGAAGTGTCTATTCACATCCTTTGCCTGTTTTTTAATTGGATTGTTTGCCTTCCTGGTGTCGAGTCATGTCAGTTCTTTATATATTTTGGAGATCAAACACTTGTCTGATGGATTATTGGCACATATGTTCTCCCATAAATTGAGTTCCCTTTTCATTTTGATGTTTTCTTTAGCTGTGTAGAAGCTTTTTAATTTGGTGTAGTCCCATTTGTCTATTCTTTTTTTTTTTTATTTCACTTTCCCTAGGTGATATACTGGCAAAAAAAAAATGCTACATGAGGAATCTGAAATTTCATTGCCTGTTTTCTGCTAGAATTTTTATGTTATCCCAATTTATATTTATGTCTTTATCTATTTTGAATTTATTCTGGTGTGTGGTGTAACTTGGTGGCCTAGTTTCATTGTTTTGCATGTACCAGTCCAGTTCTCCAAACACCATTTATTGAAGAGACTGTCTTTACTCCATTTAAGCTTGTTTCCCATTTGTCAAACATTAATTGACCATAGACACATGGGTTTATTTCTGCACTCTCTATTCAGTTCCATTGATCTACATGTCTGTTTTTATGCCAACACCAGACTGTTCTGGTTACAGTGATCTTGTAGTACAGTTTGATATCAGGTATGGTGATCCACCCAACTTAATTCTTCTTTCTCAAGATTGTTGAGGCTTTTCTGGGTCTTTATTTGTTCCATATAAATTTTTTGAATATTGTTTCTAGATCTGTGGAGAATGCCCTTTGTATTTTAATAAGAAAAGATGCTCGATATCGCTAGCTATCAGAGAGATGCAAATTAAAACCACAATGAGATACCACTTCACACCAGTCAGAATGGCCCTCATAAACAAAACAACAAACAGCAAGTGTTGGAGAGGCTGTGGAGAAAAGGGGACCCTAGTGCACTGTTGGTGGGAATGCAGACTGGTACAACCACTATGGAAAACAGTATGGAATTAAAAAAAAAAAAAACTAAAAATGGACCTACCTTTTGACCCAGCAATTCCACTGCTAGGACTATATCCTAAGAACCCAAAACACCAATCCAAAAGAACCTATGCACCCCTATGTTCATAGCAGCACAATTTACAATAGCCAAGTGTTGGAAGCAACCTAGATGCCCATCAGTAAATGAATGGATTAAAAAAACGTGGTAAATTTACACAATGAAATTCTATGCAGCAGAAAGAAAGAAGGAGCTCATACCCTTTGCAACAGCATGGATGGAACTGGAGAGCATCACGCTAAGTGAAATAAGCCAGGCAGTGAAAGACAAATACCATATGATCTCACCTTTAACGGGAACCTAATCAACAAAACAAACAAACAAGCATAATATAACCAAAGACATGGAAATTGAGAACAGGCTGACAGTCCCCAGAGGGGAGAGGGGAGGGAATTTCAGGGAAAAGGGGAAGGGTTCACAGGAACAAGTATAAAGGACACATGGACAAAAACTATGGGGGGTGGAAATGGGAGGGAGATAGGGAGGGCTGGGGTGGGAGTAAAAGACAGAAAACTGTACAAGATTAACAATTAAAATAAAAATTGAAAATTGAAAAAAGAATTGTGTTAAATCTATAGATTGCTTTGGGAAATATGGGCATTTTAATGATGTCAATTCTTCAAGTACATGAACAGGGTATATGCTGCCATTTATTTTTATCTTTCTTAATTGCTTTCTTTAGTGTTCTATACCTTTACAAGTACAAGTATTTTACCTCCCTATTTAAATTTATTCTTAGGTACTTTATTTTTTTGTTGCTATAGTAAATGGGATTTTTCCATATTTTCTTTTCTGATTGTTCATTGTTGGTGTACAAAAATGTGATCAGTTTCTAGATATTGAATTTGTATACTGTTACTTTGCCAAGTTCACTTATTAGGTTGAATAGTTTTTTGGTGGAGACTACAGGGTTTCCTATGTACAGTATCATGCCATCTGCTAATAATGACAGTTTACATCCTCCTTTCCAATTTGGATGCCTTTATTTCATCATCTTGTATGATCGCTATGAGTAGGACTTCTAGTACTATGTTCAACAAGAGCAGTGAGAGCTGACACCCTTTTCTTGTTCCTGGTCTTAAGGTAAATGCTTGTAGTTTTTGCTTATTGAGTATGATGTTGGCAGTAGGTTTTTCACAAGTGGCCTTTATTATGTTGAGTTATGCTCCTTCTACTCAGACTTTGCTGAGTGATTTTATCATAAATGGGTGCTAAATTTTATCAGTTGCTTTTTCTGCATATATTGATATGATCATGTGATTTTTATCTTTCATTTTGTTTATGTGATACATCACATTTATTGATTTGTGAATATTATACCATCCTTGCATCCCTAGAATAAATCCAACTTGATCGTGGCATATGATCTTTTTAATGTGTTGCTGAATCCAGTGTGCAAGTATTTTTGTTGAGGATTTTAGCATCTATGTTCATCAGATATATTGGCAAGCAATTTATTTTGTTGTGTCCTCACCTGCTTTTGGGATTAGGATAATACTGACTTTGTAAAAAGAGCTTGGGAGTCTTCCATCTTCTTAAATTTCTTGGAATTATTTGAGAAGGATAGGTGTTAGCTCTTATTTGAGTGTTTGATAAAATTCACCTCTAAAGCCATGTAGTCCAGGGCTTTTGAGTGCCAGGAGTTTTTTTATTACTTCTTCGATTTTGCTGGTAGTTATTGGTCTTTTTAGGTTTTTTGCTTCTTGATTCAGTTTTGGAAGATTGTATATTTTTGGAAATGTATCCATTTTTTCCCAGGTTGTCCAATTTCTTGGCATACAGTTTTTCATAGTAATTTCTTAAAATCCTTTTTATTTCTGTGGTATCAATTGTTACTTCCCTTTCATTTCTGATTTTATTTAATTGGGTGCTCGCTCTCTCTCTCCCTACCATAACAGAGAACAAGGGCATTTCTATAGACTACAGTTGGGGTGTAATCCAAAAATGTTTCTTTCCAGGACAAGGATTTAAACTTTTGTCTTTGATTTGACATTGTTGGTATTCCCTCAAATTCAACATTCTATACTGATAGTTATACTTACATCTTTTCTATGGATCTTCTGAACAGCATAAGGGTTGAATTGGATCTTTCTCTTATGAAAACTCTTCCAATTCATTTCATTGATTCAGTTTTTACTACTCTAATTAATTCTCACTGGGATCTTACTTGACTCCAACCCCTCTAAGGGTAAGTTACAAATACCTGGAAGATATGTTTAAGCCTTTATCGTAGTTTTGACTAACTATACAGATGTCAGATACTAATGTTATGGTTGGAAGATGGAACTAACACTTGGTATATAGGCTCACTGTTATATAAAGCATTCTTTTTATGGAGTTGTATTTAAACACCTCATATCTGGATTCTTTTTTTTTTAATATATTTTATTGATTATGCTATTACAGTTGTCCCATTTCTCCCCCATCATTCCCCCCCACCCTGCACACCCTCTCCCACCCACATTCCCCCCTTTAGTTCATGTCCATGTGTTGTAAGTTCTTTAGCTTCTACATTTCCCACACTATTCTTGCCCTCCCCCTGTCTATTTTCTACCCATCATCTATGCTACTTATTCTCTTTACCTTTCCCCCTCTCTCCTCCTCCCCCGCCCCTGTTGCTAACCCTCCATATGATCTCCATTTCTGTGGTTCTATTCCTGTTCTAGCTGTTGGCTTAGTTTGCTTTTGTTTTAGGTGTGGTTCTTAATAGCTGTGAGTTTGCTGTCTTTTCACTGTCATATTTTTATCTTCTTTTTCTTAGATAAGTCCCTTTAACATTTCATATAATAAAAGCTGGGTGATGATGAACTCCTTCAACTTGACCTTATCTGAGAAGCGCTTTATCTGTCCATCCATTCTAAATGACAGCTTTGCTGGATAGAGCAATTTTGGATGTAGGGCCCTGCTTTTCAAGATTTCAAATATTTCTTTCCAGCCCCTTCTTGCCTGGAAGATCTCTTTTGAGAAATCAGCTGACAGTCTGATGGGAACTCCTTCGTAGGTGACTGTCCCCTTATTCCTTGCTGTTTCTAGAATTTTCTCCTTCATTTTAATCTTGGGTAATGTAATTATGATGTGCCTTGGTGTGTTCCTCCTTGGGTCCAACTTCTTTGGGACTCTCTGAGCTTCCTGGACATCCTGGCAGTCTATTTCCTTTGCCAGATTGGGGAAGTTCTCCTTTATTATTTGTTCAGATAAGTTTTCCACTTGTTGCTCTTCTTCTTCCCCTTCTGGTACCCCTATAATTCGGATGTTGGGACGTTTAATGATGTCCCGGAGGTTCCTAAGCTTCTCCTTATTTTTCTGAATTCTTGTTTCTTCCTCGTTTTCTGTTTGGTTGTTAGTTTCTTCTTTCTGGTCCACTCCATTGATTTGAGTCCCAGTTTTCCTTCCATCTCTATCAGTGCCCCATGCATCTTCCTTCATCTCACGTATTGTAGCCTGCATTTTTTCATCTAGTTTATGAGCAAAATCAACCAATTCTGTGAGCATTTTGATGACCAGTGCTTTGAACTGTGCATCTGATAGGTTAGCTATCTCTTCACTGCTTAGAGGAATTGGCTCTGGGGCTTTTATTTGTTTTCCGGTTTGAGCCATTTTTGGTGGGTTTTTTGTTGTTGTTGTTTTGGTTTTAGTCTGGTCGCAGCTATTACGTATGAGGGGTGGAGCCTTAGGTGTTCCTCAGGGTGGGGCAGCCCAGTCACCGGGTTGTGACGCTATAGGTGGGGGCGGGGTCTGAGAGGGAACAATGGTGCCTATTCCGCTCTCTCCTGGACTCCGGCCCTTTCCGCTGCTTCTCCTTCACCTGGATTATCTGCGCACGCGCTTGTGCTGTTCCTAGTGAAGAGTGGAGCCTCTGACGCTCCCCAGTGCGGGGCAGCCCAGTCGCTGGGTTGTGACGCTTTAGGTGGGGGTGGGGTCTGAGAGGGAAGAATGGCGCCTGCTCCGCTCTCTCCTGGATTCAGTCCCTTCTGCCACTTCCCCTCTGCCTGGACCGTCTCCGTGCGCGAATGTGGGACCACCTGGTCAGCCAGCCACCTTGCGCGGCCTCACTGGGTCTGCACAGTTGCCCCCCTGTACCCGGGGTCCGCCAGCTGCTGCCTGTGGGCCCGGGGACCGCCAGCCGCCGCCTGTGCACCTGGGAACTGCCTGCAGATGCTGCTTGCGTTCCCGGGCCCGTACCTCCACTTTCTCCTGCGGCGACTGCGCCCCTCTTACCGGTCTGGATGAATGGTTGTTGGACTTCCGTACAGTTCAATTTTCTATAAGTTCTGGTTGTTTTCTTGTTTCTAAATATTTGTTGTCCTTAATTTTGGTTGTTAGAGGAGGCACAACGTGTCCGCCTACGCCTCCATCTTGGCCGGAAGTCCCATATCTGGATTCTTAATGCATTGTTTAAGGAACAACTATAAAGGACACATAGACAAAACCAAGGCGGGTGGGATCAGGGGACAGAGGTGGGCATGGCTGGGGTGGGGAAAAATAAAAACAACTGTATTTGAACAACAATTTAAAAAAGGGCAAACTCGACTTCTGGCCAAGATGGAGGCATAGGTAGATACACTGTGCCTCCTCCCACAACCAAAAGAAGGAGAACAACAATTTCAAAACAGAAAACAAGGAGGACTTACAGAAAATCAAACTGTATGGAAGTCCGACAACCAAGGATTTAAAGAAGACACACTCATCCACACTGATAGGAGGGATGGAGACAGGCAGCCTGGGTAGAGAGGACTTGGGGCTAAGCAGTGGCTGGTGAACTCAGTGAGGTGGTGGATTGCGGAGCCGGGCGTGTAAGGCTGCAGCTGGCCTGCAAGGCAGTAGAGGGCAGAACCAAAGAGGCAGGGGATTGCTGACTGGGCAGTCCCACATTCACATGCAGATAAACAGGGAGAAACACCTGGGGAGCAGGACGGACTATGAAACACAGGGCACCAGCATGGGGGGGGAAGCCTCAAACCACTGATTGAAAACACCTGTGGGGGTTGAGGCAGTGGGAGAGGCTCCAGTTTAACAGGAGAGACTGTTGGACAGACCCACAGGGTCCTGGAGTGTACACAGGCCATCCCACCTGGAAATCAGCACCAGAAGGGCCCAGTTTGCTTGTGGGAAATGGGGGAAGTGACTGAAATCTGGCTGAGAGCAGAGTAAGCACCATTGTTCCCTCTCAGACACCTTCCCCACACAACACAGCAAGGTGGGTTGCCCTGCCCTGGTGAACACCTAAGGCTCCACCCCTCACTGTGTAATAGGCACGTCAAGACAAAAAAAAAAAAAAATGGCCCAAACAAAAGAACAGATCAAAGCTCCAGAAAAAATACAACTAAGCAATGAAGAGATAGCAAACCTATCAGATGCACAGTTCAAAACACTAGTAATCAGAATACTCACAGAATTAATTGAATTTGGTCACAAATTAGATAAAAAAAATGAAGGCTATGCTAAGTGAAATGAAGGAAAATGTACAGGGAACCAATAGTGATGGGAAGGAAACCAGGAATCAAATCAATGGTGTGGATGAGAAGGAAGAAAGAAACATCCAACCAGAAAAGAAGGAAGAAATAAGAATTCAAAAAAATGAGGAGAGGCTTAGGAACATCCAGGACATCTTTAAATGTTCCAACATCCGAATTATAGGGGTACCAGAAGGAGAAGAGGAAGAGTGACAAGAGGAAAAGTTATTTGAACAAATAATAAAGGAGAACTTCCCCAACCTGGCAAAAGAAACAGACTTCCAGGGAGTCCAGGAAGCTCAGAAAGTCCCAAAGAAGTTGGACCCAAGGAGGAGCACACCAAGGCACATCATCATTACATTAGCCAAGATTAAAATGAAGGAGAGAATTCTAGAAGCAGCAAGGGATAAGGGGATAGCCACCTACAAAGGAGTTCCCATCAGACTATCAGCTGATTTCTCAAAACAGACCTTCCAGGCAAGAAGGGGCTGGAAAGAAATATTCCAAGTCATGAAAGGCAAGGACCTACATCCGAGATTGCTCTATCCAGCAAAGCATTCATTTAGAATGGAAGGGCAGATAAAGTGCTTCTCAGATAAGGTCAAGTTCAAGGAGTTCATCATCACCAAGCCCTTATTACATGAAATGTTAAAGGGACTTATCTAAGAAAAAGAAGATAAAAAATGTGTACAGTGAAATGACAGCAAACTCACAGATGTTAACAACTATACCTAAAACAAAAACAAAAGCAAACTAAGCAAACAAGTAGAATAGGAACAGAAACACAGAAATGGAGATCACATGGAGGGTTATCAACAGGGGAGTGGGAAGGGGATAGAGGGGGACAGGGTACAGAGAATAAATAGTGTAGATAGTAGGTAAAAAATAGACAGGGGGAGGGTAAGAATAGTATAGGAAATGTAGAAGCCAAAGGACTTATTTGTATGACCCATGGACATGAACTAAAGGAGGGGAATGTGGGTGGGAGGGGGTGTGCAGGGCGGAAGGTAGTGAAGGGGGCAAAATGGGACAACTGTAATAGCATAATCAATAAAATATATTTAGAAAAATAAAAAAAGACAAACCAATATTCTGTAGTAGAAAGAGCATTGGCATTGAAAGTAAACCAGCATTGTTTTGAGTATTAGCTCTATCACTTAATGGTTGTATGGTCTTAAACATCTTATTCTCTTAGCCTTAATTTGCCTCATTTATATAATCATAACACCACTTGCATTCTCCCTTCAACCACCCAGCTTCACACACACACACACACACACACACACACACACACACACACGAATAGATAAATAAGCAAAGAAATATTAAAAGCATAAGACACTACTATTATCGCTTCTCCATTGCCATTGCCTCCTCAAAGTTTGAAAAAGTTTTATTATGTTTCTAAATGATACGTGAGAGAGGTCTTTAAAATGTCAGCCATTTTATTCATGCACAAATTAAAATCTTAGTATACTTATTATAACCCAGGTAAGAATATAAAGGAACTTAAACTATGGTGTTCAGTATGTGCCTATGAATAGCAAAACATTTAAAAATAATGGCTTAAATAATCTTATTAAATATATTATTGCCATCATGCTGTTGGTGGGAAAATAAACTTAATACTTATGGCCTAAATGCAACTCTTTTTTTTTTTTTTTTAGAGCTATTTTTTTTAAAGATTTTATTTATTTATTTTTTAGAGAGGGGAAGAGAGGGAGAAAGAGAGGGAGAGAAACATCAATGTGTGGTTGCCTCTCACGTGGCCCCCACTAGGGGCCTGGCCTGCAACCCAGGCATGTGCCCTGACTGGGAATCGAACCTGCGACCCTTTGGTTCACAGCCCACGCTCAATCCACTGAGCTACACCAGCCAGGGCGCAACTCTTTTAATATTAAAAATAACTGGTTTTTTTCTCAGTTGCTGTTTGGAAACAGAATTAATTGCCAAACCTAAGAATGTGCAGACTACTATACATTTTTGAAGATTTTTCTTGCTGTCAGTGTAGTATAGAATGTTGCATTTGAATGAAAAGCCAGTAATAGAAAATGAAATTAACATAGAATTTTTATTTTAAAACTCAGAATAACTGCCCTGGCTGGTATGGCTCAGTGAATTGAATACCAGCCTGCAAACCAAAGGGCTGCCGGTTCAATTCCCAGTCAGGGCACATGCCTGAATTTCAGGCCAGGTCCCCAGTAGGGGTGCACGAGAAGCAATCACACATTGATGTTTCTCTCCCTCTCCTTCTCCTTCCTTTCCCCTCTAAAAGTAAATAAATAAAATGTTTTAAAAAATAAATATAATTTAGAATAACTTGTTTTAGTATTCCATTCATGCTTTTTTTTCATCTTGCTGTTCAGATTATCTATTTTAGATGGTTGATACAATACTGCTAATAGAAAGCTTAGAGGTTGTTGTTTTATCTACAATTTCAGATTTATAGATTTGAGGCTGTATAGAGCTTTAATTTAAAAACAGTTCACTAATTTGAAATTCTAGTGGTGAGCCTGCAAAAAAGAGTGAGTGTGAGTGTAGTGTAATACAAGTGTAATAGAGTGAGTCATAGTTAGGTCTTTAAGGGATTGTCATTTTGGCATTGACTACTTCTTAGGATGCAAAATTAAAGAAGTTACTTTAAATTTTAACAAAGCAATTATTTGATATAATCCTAGAGGGTAAAGGCATAAAACATATGTAAAGAAATACTAGTATTATAACAAAGAAAATCTTGGCTTTTTTCCTCCCTTAAAGAACTTTTAAAACAACATAATCATCTCTAGAGAGCCATTTTGTTTTAATGCAGTAAATTATTGTTGGTTAATCTAGAATGGTACAAAAGAAACTGAAAGAAATACATTTGAATTAGTGAAATATTAAAGCATTTTATAAATTAATTGTGCTCTATCTTATAGGTGTTTCCACATAATAATGCCTTATAATTTTCAGGTGTTTTATAGCAAGTACATTAAACATTTGTCAGTGTAGTGCACAGCTACCTCTAGGATAGAATTTAAGAGTATTTTACATGTATAAAGCAACTCTATATTACAATTAGTCAGAAGCAATAAAAGCATATCACAGGCAATTAGAGCAAGCTAATGTATAATTGTTTCACATAAGCCAATCCAGCATCATTTTCTTTTATCTTTAGAAATTTTGCCATTGAAATACCACTCAACTTCAGATGTATGCATTCTAAAAACTCATCAGTTTTAAGAATTGCATGAAATTTAATATGTTTGAATGACAATATTCAAATTTTCAAATTTAATGTTTTCAAATTTTATTTGAAGAAATATCTATCTTCAAACTCAATTTTGAATCAGGTGTCATTTTATTTGAACTAGCTAGAGCTTCCTCATCTGTAAAACGTGTTTATATTAGGCTGGATGTAATGTGTATAGGGAAACATGAAAGATTTCTTTCAGTTTAAAAATACGTTCCAAGTTTATAAGCTTAAGGTGTCTTAAAATTTCTTTAAAAATCACTACACCTACATGTGAATGTGTATAGGTGAGGGTGATTAGTTAGCTTAGTGATAGCAGTTTAAGAGAATGTAACTTTCTTGCATACATCAAATTGCTTTATAGTGTTATACATGAGGATGAATAGACTTTTAGATACTTTTAAATTGATGGTGGCAAGGTATCTAGTCAAACTCTCTAACTTCTACTGGCTTACACTTGATTTACTTTAATATGGGTATGGGAAAGGAAAAACTATTGGGACTCCAATAGAGCTGCTTGAAACAGACAGGTAAGAAAGACTTCAAATTACTATTTTTCATTACTAGAGGGTCCCTTAGGACTACATTGGAAAGAATTCTGTCTACTCCAGATAAGAGTCTCCTACTAGTTTAATGTGCCAATCAGTTGTGCTCAGTATCCCAGAGTCATTATATTGCAGACATTTGAATAGTTCCACACCATATGTTTCAACGTGTGGAGAATGTGATATGTGACATACTTCCAAATAGTGGGGATGAAGAGCGATAATATGCTCATGATGGAAGGAGACTGAATTGTGTGGGATTAACAGCGCCTTAGAATTGGAAAAAAATTACATAAACATCAGGCACCTCACAGCTTCTACAATTCTGTATGTGTCTTTTCTAGCCATATTGGCTATTCAACACTGAATTGCACAGTTCCTCTTCTTTTCACCATTAAATAGTAACTTCTGGACTCATAGGACACACAAGTATATTTAACAGAGACAGGGATAGAGGCTGGTTAGCTTCTCTTTCAGCGCAGGGTTGGTATACACTCTACTTGAGGAGTCATCTTCAAAACCAATCTAGAATAAGATTAACAAAAGCATGGCTAGCATCTATGGTTACCACCATAATTTTAAAATATCAAGTAAGATCCTAAATATGATGCCTTTAAAATAAGGAAGTGAGGGGAGTGTATTTTCTTCTTTTTTACTTTGAGGGCCCTCATTTTATAAGGTAAAAAATCCAGCATATGCTCATTTTTGAAGAGACCAAATAAGATGTA
Organism: Glossophaga mutica; assembly: GCA_039655065.1. Lineage (NCBI taxonomy): Eukaryota > Metazoa > Chordata > Mammalia > Chiroptera > Phyllostomidae > Glossophaga > Glossophaga mutica. The sequence continues at coordinate 31,431,946 of CM077318.1, forward strand.
TGACATATGCTATCTATATGAACTTAGCATGGAATATAGTTTGTGAAAAATGGTAACATAATTCTAGGGTAAGAGTAAGGCCTTTACAGATCCAAGGAACTAAAAATAAAATTGTTCCCTACTCCCATCCTCCATATGGAATTCAAAATAGTTTACAGAAGTCCCATGGTAACTAACTTGATGATATTATATTATTTTTAAAAGATGTTTTGGTAACTCACTTTTGCTGGTGCCCTTAGTGTATCTGCCTATTAGATAATTGAGCATCTAATTATCAGTATTACACCTTAAGTAGACCATGGCCAAGCCAACTGCTCTGGTTAAGGAATAGAGATAAAGAGTGGGTATAGACATATTTACCATAAGATGTCCATGAATGTCTCTCTGATGAGGTGAGAATTAAATAGAGGGAGACAGTTGGCCATGTGTGAGTTCAGGAAAAGTTTTCTACGCATAGGGAACAGCAAAAGTAAATTTCAAAGCCTGGAGTATATTTGATGTATTTGAGGAATAGTAAGTGGTTAGATTTGAGCAAGAAGATTGAAGCATGAAATTTCAGGTAAGAACAACAATATGAAGAAAGCTCATGGGTAACAGATGGCTCTCCAGCATCAGGATTACTTCCCTTGTGAAGTCAGACAGCCATCCTTAAATGCCACTCAGAATATCCATATGTAGCTAAATACGTGTCCAGTATCAACTGTATAAACATGGCTTTTTGATCTCTCTGAAGGTCACTGAGTAGACTGCAAACACCAGGGAACCCAGATGGCTAACATAAGTAACACAAGGTTTACATGAAGGAGACAAATGAACAAACGCTAAAATTCTGAAAATAGAACAAGGCAAATAAAAAAGACACTTTTGTGCTTTCTAAGCACATGACAACAAATGTTCTGCTATCAATTCAGAAAACTCACAATACGCCCATAATTGTGCAGAAAGTATACAAAAGTTGACAGATTCTATTAAAATACAGAAACTTGTAGTAGCACACAAAAGAGAATATTGAATAGTAAAATCCATCAACAACACTGGTAGCTAACACATTTTTATTATCTCACAATATTATTTGAATACAATGGCATATTAGAAGTCGTAAGGCCAGAAAAGAACACCTACTGTATTAGAAAATTTTAGCAGAATATATACCATCATAGCCATAGAGGAGTATAGAATTTACCATTTTAAAATATAATTAGATAACCACTTTAATTATTTTTGTCTTGACTGAATTAAAGCCTGAATAAACCAAATTGACTAATGGTTTGGATTTTGGATGCACTTTATAGGCTTATAACAGCATTAATCATGTCAGCTTCAAACAATTGGCAAAAATTGGCCAACAAAATGGTTTTAAAAAGTCAAATTGATTATTTGGCATTATGAAGTTGTAAGCTAAATATCATCATTGATAATAGCTAATATAAAGTGGGGCAAAAGTAAGTTTACAGTTGTTCATATGGAAAATAATATAGTAATTAATAATAACACAAAAATAAACTATGTTTAATGTACTCACAACTGTAAACCTACTTTTGCCTTGCCTTATATGTTTTATTGAAAATACGTATACATTTATGCAGCTGTAAGTGCATAGCTTTTGTTTCCCCCCTTTTTAAAGATTTTATTTATTTTTACAGACTAGAGAAGGGAGGAGAGAGAGACAGAGAGATGAGAGAGAAACATTGATTCATTGATTGCCTCTCAGAGACCCTGACCCTGATCGGAACCTAACCTTCAACCCAGGCATGTGCCCTGACCAGGAATCGAACCAGCGACATTTTGCTTTGCAAGACGATGCCCAACCAACTGAGCCACATTGGTCAGGGCTGTTTTCCCTCCTGAATCCAAGAGTTGAGAACCATCCTATAATATGATCTTACATTCACATATGTTTTATACTTTCCCACAACTTTTATACATATTCACCTTCTAAAGGAGGTCTCTGTGAACCTCCTATTTAAATTAAAGCTGCATTTCTCTTCTCCTACCATGTTGTGATTCTGCACTTTGAATCCCCTAACCCTGTTCTATTTTTCTCCATGTTCTTATCACCTTCTATCATAGCATACCAATTACATATTTAATTTTTACTTTCTGCCTCTCCCTTCAATATGTAATCCCCATGCCAACATGGCTGGGTGATTTGCAATGTATCAGAGGGAATATTAGGTGCTATAAAAGCAAACTGAAACACAGTGTCCTGATTCTCAGACTTACAATATTTCCCCTGGACAATCTCATTTCTCTTCTGGCAGTCATTCACAACTCTGTCTGTATGTTGTAATCACCTCTGGTGCTATAAAAAATTATAAAGCCAGGTCCACTTCCCAGAAAATCTTGATGAAGATTTGGCATCCAAATTTTTAACTCATTTTTCTGCTTTGATAAATTATTTCGACACATCAGAAGTACAGTGGGTGGCCTCACACAGGCCTGCGTTCAATTGCTAGCATCTATTTTATCTTGGCAAGTTCCTCAGCCCATGAACCTCAGTCTCCTCAGCTCTCAAATAAGAGTAATAATACCAAACTTGCAAGGGAATTGCAAGGAGCAAATATGTATGAAATGGTACATAATAAATGCTCAACAAATGTTACTTTCTGCTTCTTTCCTTTTTTGTTTGTTTATTTCTGGCCACAGAGTTTTTTACTATTTCAATGTCCCACTGTATCCAAGTGATACTGTAGCATATTAACATCTGTTAACTACTTATATTGTCATTGTGATTTCACAATTCATTAGTCTCCATAATACCAGTGCCTAAGATTCTGTTTTAATAAGAATTATTAATTCCATCATGCCTTAAATATAATTATGATCATATAGTGAGTTCTCTGAATTGGTAGTACAGCATTTATTTTCATGGGTTAACAAATAGTCATGTTTGTTGTTTGGGATTTATTTCATTTCCCCATTTACATCTCCTTTCACAAATTGTTTCCAGTAGTAGTCCCTATTGCAAGACAACATTAACATGTTACAATCTTGTAGTATGAATTAAAAAAAATCTTTAGGACTAAGATTGACATATACTTATATATGTATTTCCAAAAACGTGTGACCACAAGATAGTTAAAAGTATGCCTGTATACACAGATCAGAAAGGTTCATCAGAGGAATACACACAAACTGGTAGTGACTAGGGAATACTATTCATTTTTATTAAACATTATTGCTGAAGTATAATTTATACACTGAAATCACACATTTTAAATATACAACTCAATGAGTTTTAGACTTTACAGAATTGTGAAAATAATCTAGTTTTAGAACATTTTCATTACCCCCAAAAAGATCAGTCGTGCCCATTGTAGACAACGCCTGTGCCCAGTCCTAGACAACCATTAATCTATTTTTCATCGCTATAGATTTTCCTTTTTCAGATATTTCATTTGAATGGATTCTAAGTATGAAGTCTTTAGATCTGGCTGCTTAAACTTAGTGTATTACCTTCAAGGTCCATCCATGTTGCAGAATCTAGTTCATTCTTTTTATTTCTGAAAAGCGTATAAAAATTAAATGGATGTATAACTGGATTAGTTTCTTGGGGCTGTTATCACAAATTACTACAAACTTAGCTTTAAATAGCAAAAATTTGTTCTTTCACAGTTCTGGAGGCTAGAAATTCAAAATTAAGGTGACAGGCCGTGCTCCTTCTGAAGGCGCTAGAGAAGAAATATTCCTCACCTCTTCCAGCTTCTGGTGGCCTCAGGAGTTCCTTGGCTTGTGGCAGCATAACTCCAGTTTTTGCCTGTGTCTTCACATGACCTTCATCTCTGTGTGTCTGTATCCTTTCTTTTTTCTTTCAATGGCATCAGTAATTGGATTTAGGGCTCTCCCTAAGCTAGTAGGACTTCATTTCAACGTGATTACATTTGCAATTATAATTTTTTCAAATAAGTTCACATTTAAAGACACTAGGATTAAAACTTAAAATTATCTTTTGGCAGACACAGTTCAACCCTCTATAACCACATTTTATTTATCCTTTCAGCAGTTGATGGACATGTGGATGGTTTCCACTGTTTGGTTCTTATGAAATATGTTTTCATGAACATTACTATTTAAGTCTTTGTGTGAAAATATATTTTATTTCACTTGTATAGATTTCTCAAAGTAGAATTATTGGGTCTTATAGGCATTTTGTGCTTCTCTTTCATATGAACTGCTAAACTGTATTACAAACCAGTTGTAGCATTTTACATTCCTACCAGCAATGTACGAGGGCTCAAGTTTTCCCAAATGGCGTACAACACTTCTTTGCCTTTTCTTTCTAATTTGCTTGCATTTATTTCTCCCTTCTCTTATTTTCTTAACTACACTGTGTAAAATCACAGTTATAATGTTGACTAGAAGTGGCAAAAGCAGACATCTTTGTTTTCTTTCCAATCTTAGTCAGTACATAATCAGTCTTTTACAATTAAGCATGATGTTGGTTGTAAGTTTTTAATGGATATTTATTGGTTTAACCAAATTTTATTCTACTGTTTAGTTGAAGGTTCTTTATCATGAGTTTATGTCAGATTTAGTCAAATAATTTTTTCTCTTTCTTGAAATAATTACATCTTTTTTTCCTATTAATAAAATATATTACATTAAGTGCTTTTTTGAGGTTAAAACAACCTTACATTTTAGGGATAACTGGTCATTCCATGTAATACATTTTTAAAGTTCTATATAGTCAGATTGCTGATACTTTATTGAGAATTTATGTCTGTACTTCATATATTTTTTACATATCTCACATACCTTTGTTCTTACATTTCTCTTTCACCAGCTTCTTTTTTGCTTGCATGGCTTTGCTGTACCACTTTAATTTCAATTTATTTGCTACTTTTTTATTTTACTATTTTTTTAGACATTTTCTCAATGGTTACTATAGGGTATATGTTTTAGTTGGCTCAGTATGCCATAAGAAAATATCATATACTGGGGATTTAAACAAAAATTTTTCTCAAAATTCTTGAGGTTGGGAATCTGAGATCAGAATGCCTGCATGTTAGGGTCCTGGTGAGAACTCTCTTCCTGGCTGACAGACAGCCACTTTCTCACTATGCATATTTATGTCTTTTCCTCAGTGTGTGCACATGGAGAGAGAAAGAGAGATCTTTCCCTTCCTTATCTTTGAAGATTACCAACTCTATTGCATTAGGACCTTGCTCTTACTACCTCATTTAAGCTCAGTTACATCCTACAAGTCCTAACTCCAAATACAGTCACATTGGGGGTTAGTGCTTCAACATATGAATTTTGGGGGACAACTTAAAACATAGCAGCTTACAATATTCATTTTTGCTTATTATGATCCGCTGAATTAATTTCAATATGTATACTCAATATGTAGCTCTTTTTTCAGCCCATTCTTTTGTGTTATTGTCTTATATATCATTATATGTTTATTAAGCTAGTAATACAATTTTATAATTATTGTTTGATGCCATTTCTTTAATTATGAGAAAAAAGTAAGTAATAAATTTATACTGTTTTATATTTATTTTTTAAAGATTTTATGTATTTATTTTTGGAGAGGGGACAAGGGAGGAAAAAAGAGAGGGAAACATCAATGTGTGGTTGCCTCTCTCATGCCCCCTACTTGGGACCTACTCCACAACCCAGGGGTGTGCTCTGACCAGGAATTGAATCAGTGACCAATTGAGAACCAATGGGTCTCAGGCCAGCCTCAATCCACTGACCCACACCAGCCAAGGCACATTTATACTGTTTTTTTTTTTAAAGATTTTTTTTTTATTTGTCTTTAGAGGGGTAGGGGAGAGGGAGAGGGAGAGAAATATCAATGTACGGTTGCCTCTTGTGTGTCCCCTGCTGGGAACTGGCCTGCAACCCAGGCATGTGCCCTGACTGGGAATCGAACCGCGATCCTCTGGTTCGCAGGCCCGAGCTCAATCCACTGAGCTACACCAGCCAGGGCCATTTATACTGTTTTATAGTTACATATTTACCTTTACCAATGCTCTGTATTTGTGTGTGTGTCATGTTGTTTCTTTTCATCTTGAAGAAATTCATTTAGTATTTCTTGCAAGGAAGATATAATAAATACAAATTCTCTCAATATTTTCATATGTAGAAGTGTATTCTTTTGCATCTTCTTTTTTGAAAGAAAATTTTGCTGAATAGAGAATATTTGGAAGGCATTTTTTTTCTTTCTACACAATGAAAATACCAGCCCACTGCCTCCTGGCCTCCATTGTTCCTGATTTGAAGTAAGTTGTTAATCTTACTTGGGTTTTGTACATAAGGTGGTTTTCTCTTGATGTTTTAAGAGTTTCTCTATGTCTTTGTCTTTCAACCCCTTGTCTACATGTCTCTAGGTATGGGTGTGTTTATTTTTATTCTATCATAATTCAATTGAGTTTCATGGATGTATAGATTAATATATTTTTTTCAAATTTGGAAATGTTTTAGTCATTATTCCTTCAAATATTCTTTTTGACCCTATATGTTACTCTCCTCATTCTAAGAATCCCATTGTGCTTATGATGGCATGGTTCTCTCTCTCTCTCTCTCTCTCTCTCTCTCTCCCCCCTCTCTCCTCTGTTCTTCAGGTTGGATAATCTCTATTGGTTTATCATCAACTCTAGTGATTTTCTCAACTATCAACTTAAATCTGCTATTGAGACCTTCTAACAATTTCTCATTTTACTTTTTGTACTATTTAACTATAAACTTATACATTGAATGCTTTAAAAATAAATTTTGTCTATAATTTGATATTCTTTATTGAGTCATTGTTAACATATCTTCCTTCAATATTTAAAGCATGGTTCTTTTATTCTTTGAGAACATTTATAATAGATGCTTTGAAGTCTTGTTCTACTAAGTCCAACAACTAGAGACCATCAGAGACAGTTTCTCTTGACTGCTCCTCCACCATGTAAATATGGTTCATATTTTCCTATTGCTTTACATGTCATGTAGCTTTTTTATTATTGAAAACTGGTTATTTTAGAGAATTTAGAATAGTGTTTATGGATTTGGATCCCTTCTATGAATTGTTTTTGCTACTCTGTTTTGTTTGCTTGGTTAATTTGTTTTGTGTCTTGTCTAGACTAATTCTGTAGAATCTGTATTCCATGTACTGTGTGGCCATGGATGTCTCAGCTTTATTTTTTTTTAATATCACATTTTTTTATTTTTAATACTATTTTCAGAGAGATTGCCTCTCAGTCAGAATAACTTAGTGATAAACCAGTGTTTGGTCAAAGTTTGTACTTAAACTATTTAAGTGAATGTTTTCCACAACTTTGCTAATATCTAAGTATGGATCAGGGTACACATTTTAATTTCAGTCAGTTTGGAAGTCAATCCTTCCTGGGTATACAAGGTTTCAATGATCATCTAGGGATGAATTGCCTTCCATTGATTGTCAACAAGATCACTATTGGCTTTGCCAATACCTCTGGGCATGAGTTTTTATTCTCCGTGTTCCAAGTCAAGACAGCTGCATTAGCAGGAGACTGCCAAAACCACATGCCCTACCCTGCAGTGGTAGTGCTGTCACAACATGGATCTGGAGCTTGGGGAAGAGCAACCCCAAGTTAAATTGCCACATATTCCTATTAAGGTTTAGTTGTTTTTCTTGAATAAACTTTTCTCAATTTCTTGTATGCCTTTGGACAATTTCCAGAGTCATGAAATATTTGTTTTTCATGTAGTTGTTCAGTTCTATCCCCACTTTGTGCTGAACCTCTCACTTTGCCATTCTGAAACTCAAGTAGTATATGTGTTTCTATGCTTTTTGAAAGACAAAAGTAATCATTTATTATCAAATGACTATTGCAATTTAGTGAACATGACTTAATTGAATAATTTGTCATAGCAGTTAACAGTGTCACAACCTATTTCTATATTCTCCACTTCTGCATATGAATCTCTAAAATTGTGTTGCCACTTCACACATTACAGACCTTTAAAATGATATACCCAAAGGATATTTTTATCAACAAGAATAACTCTTAAGTCTTTATAAAAATGTGCCCTATTTTTTCAGGATTTCTAAGGTTTTGTTTGTTTGTTTGCTTGTTTTTAATTTTTGCTATGCTGCTGTAGGCTCTGAGAAATATGTGAAGCCCTAGAATATGCAAATATGTAGTTGGGATTCAAATATGCAAGGCTTTTAAAAAAGTTTGCCAAATGTTCTTTCCTTGATCCATAAATAGCTAAAAGTACTAATTACTGAGAATACTAATATGAATTTTAAAGGGATACTATTGTATATATAGCCTAAACAGCAGCTTCTGCTTGTAAGCCTATCCAGGAAAAACTTATAAGAAGTAATTAGGAGGTTTTAGCCTAGAAACTTATACACTAAGATGGCAATGCTATGAGGGAAGCCTGTAAATAAATCTGGAAGCAAAGATTAAAAGGGTAGACTTATTTAGGCTCTTCAGATATTGCTTCTGTATATTTCCACATAGAAATAACCTACTAGTATATAGTTGTATTATTTTTTAACATGTGTGTCTACCCTTATTATTTTCTTGTTGACCAGTGAGCAAACTGTTCTAGAAATAATGGAACATTTTTTTTTGTAGTGGAAAATGGCTTGCAAAAAGAAATTTTAAAAATAATATAACCAAAGACATTGAAATTGAGAACAGGCTGAAAGTCACCGGGGGGGGAGAGGGGAGGGAATTTCAGGGGAAAAGGGGAAGGGTTTACAGGAACAAGTATAAAGGACACATGGACAAAAACTATGGGGGGTGGAAATGGGAGGGAGGTGGGGAGGGCTGGGGTGGTGGGCTGGAGTGGGAGTAAAAGACAGAAAACTGTACAAGATCAACAATTAAAATAAAAATTGAAAAAAAAATAAGAGTCCTAGAAATAAAATACAACCAATCTGTATTGTCTACTACAAATGGTAAAGCCAAATCAAGAAAACTAATCTTTTTATTTCAGACTAAATAATGAGAGTCCTTTTCTGGACCTCTTAATTATACTTTGTATGCCGTATTATTTTTGTGACTATAGTTTTCACTAGCAGGTGCTATTTTTTAACTGTGAGTGAATAAAGCATTGAATTTTAGAATTACAGAAGAATCACTGTATCTATTTATTCAATAGATATGGAAATTAGCATATATAAAACACTATGTCACCCACAATTGATCATTGCAAATAAATCTCTTTTAGAATTTAATTAAAACTAAGATTTCTCTTTTTATCCTCAATGAATGTTTTTGAAATATGGGGCAATTTGAATAAACTATCAAGAACTCATATCATGGCATTATCATGAATGTAGATAATATTTCAGGAGATTTCTAAACTTTGTAATTCAAAGTTTCCAAACTACAATATAAGAGATTCGTTTATATTCTCTCTCTCTCTCTCTCTCTCTCTCTCTCGCCCCCCTCCCCCCCATAACATGGGGGTTAACAATTTTACCTCTGCTTACTATGCAATTCTGGCATTGCCTCTCACTAGTTTTGTAAACATCTATCTTGGTTTCTCTCTTTTGTAAAATGAGAATAATAGCACCTAACTCACAGTGTCATTGTAAGTAAGGCACTTAAAACAGTGCCTGGCACATGGTAAGTGCTTTTAGAAGTACATGTTATTTTGGTTTAATAATCCATTTAATTTTATGTCATTTGCACTAAAGATGAAAGGCATGATTTATAGATATGAATCTCACTTAAACTGTGCAAATACCCTTTTAACCTTGAATTCAGATATGTGAAGCATTTTTCAAAATGAAGAAGCAATTTGAGTTTTCAGTAAATCTGACCAAGCAACATTATCAAATGTCCACTTTCATATGTAGATAACACAGATGGGTCCCCTATGTTGAATACGCTAAATAGATTTGCTGAACATCTGTCTGACATTGTGTTTTGTGATTTAGACATAGCTCTGTTTGCAAAGATCCTTCAAGAATATTTAAATAGTCAATTTAATCAACCTTCAATTTGTTCATTACATAGAACTTAAACTATCATCTCAGATTTTTTCCAATTGAAAAAAAATGTTTGCTACTTGAAGAGCACCTGGCAGATAACAGGCACTCAATAGTTATTGAATGGATGGGTGAAAGGATGAATTTGATTCAAAGTCATGTAGACAAATTCAAAGTTCAATTTATGTCAGCATGCTATTGTAAATTCAAGGTTGCTTCAGATGTGTAAATTAAGCCAGTACTAATTCATTTCCACAGAAATTAGGTCATAGACACATGTATAATACATCTGGTTCATTTTTATCAATTTAATACAGTTTTTTGGCACAGGTGATATCAAGGAGATGAGAAGCAATACCCTGTGATATGGCAAAATATTTCACTTCCTTGAAAGTTACATTATAATCTTACAGGTCTAATTGATGGAACATACTACAATTGTTTTTATTTTTGCATTATCCATCTTTCTTAAATCTGAATGTCCCTTAAACATTCCTACTTTGGCACTGTTCTAAAAGGAAAGTTGTCACACCAAGTTTAAACCAATATACTATGTCAAGAATTTCATCAGGTATTTGACCACAATCCCATGTGTCTATAGTGATGTGAATGTGACACCTTTTAACTTACTAGAAATCATCTCTTACTCTGGAATACACAGCTTCATAAAGTCCTGAATTAATCTTCAGGGAGAAGAATGCCTAATAAAGAACACAATAATGTGCATCAGCTCTGGCAATAAATTTGATGAAAGGTTTCCTGAACGCCACAGCAAAGGATAATGAGTCCTCTTATTAGCTCTGTGTTGGAGTTATTTATGTTCTATGACCCACAGGGAGATGAAATTCTATTTTGCTGCCTGGGCCTTCTTCTCAGGGCTTCAGCATGTTGGAGCTTTGGGATCAGAACTTGTATACTGAGTGGGAAATTTTTTTTCATCTTGGGAAATGTGTTTCTTTATTCACAAAGAAATTGTGAAGAGTTTTTCTTTTTTGCTGTTGTTGTTATTGTATGGGTTTGGTTTGATTTTTCATGTTAATATTAAAATCTAGGAGTTTCTAAACTGTGGTGTATTTTGGTGGCTTGGGGGTTTGGGGAAGACTTATAAAGGGAAATGAGCTTATCATGTATATGAGTTGAAATAATTCTCTGTGAAGTACATTTGAGAGCAGAGAATCAAAGTGAATGTTGTTCAATATCTTTCCAACAATATTCTCTTCTAGTTTCAATTCAATGACTGATAAGTAGAAAATATGTCATATCATTTTTACTAGTGACTGTTGGGAGATATATGTGTGTATTCACAAATTAATATTTACAGTTTACAGTTAATTTTTAATTAGATTCTTTTCAGAGTTGAGTTGAAGAAATGACTACGGTTCATTACACTTTATGTTCACAATTCAGTTCATTTCATGGCCCAGTTGAAGAAGGAAAACTTTGGCTATACATCCCTTATCCCTTTAGGAATTACATAGTAATCACTTCCCTTCACTTCTAAACTCATAAATACCTGGGGTCATTAATACCATTCCCTGAATGTTCTGTTCTTTCTTTTCATTATTGTCAACACTTCCTTGGGCCCACCTTTGTGGTTACTTTTATCGTTGGTGTTCTTGTCATTAGCACATTTAAGAAAATAAAGAAGATGATGTTCATTGGGGCTTTGCCTGAGCACTTGAACTTGCACTTTATGATATTATTTTTCTCTTTTTATATTACATTTTAATTTTGCATCATTCTGAGCTCCAGAGTGAGCAGGAGTGAGAAAAGAGACAAAGAGAAGAAGAGAATGTGGTTATTATCATCAATCATTAAGGGTCAGGTTTTCATTTTGCATTAATCCCCCATATCTCCTCTATGTCCCATGATGTATTAACGGCATATGATGGTGCAAGCACAGAAGTTAGTCATATGACTCAGACAAGAAAAATGTAATTTTCTTTAATTCAAAATAAAATTCAAGCAATAGATTATTTGTGGGATATTTGGAAAAGAAACTTATTCTCTTTCTCTGGGATTAAGACCTGGGGTTGTGAAGATTAAGAAATTAAATAAAGTATAAAACCTAAGAAAGAGGAATATAGGTTTTGAGTAAATACAGGGTTTTATTATTGCAAACATTTAGAATTTAATTGTGGTCTTTATTCATCAGAATAAATAGAGTTCTCTTCAAATTTTGATTTATTGACATTTACTCAATTGACAAATGTATATTTAATTACAGTTTGAGCAAGGCACTGCTCTACACAAATATAGAGGAAAATAATTCAAGGCCTGCTCTCAAGAGGTTTATAGTCTGTAAACATAGGGAAAACCCAATCTTAATGTGAGATGAAATTAAGCATAGCTTTATGCAAAATTAGTTGCATAAGCAACTTTCTATGAAAATGCAAAGAAATGAGGGATTTATTATGAAAGTTAGAACTAACAAAGTCATTCAATAACAAGTAATATATGAAACTGAAAAATAAGTAGTTTGTTAATTCAACAAGTGAAAATTTGGAAGGAGGTCATTTGTTTCTGGAGTGAAGAGAAGGATCAGAGGCGCAGAGGTATGAAAACATATATTGTATGAGATTAGATGCAAGTGGAATATTTGAGATAGACTTAATGAGACTAACAACTACTTGGCACTTGGACAGTGAAAAGAAAGCGAGAAATACAGAGTTATTTTTAAGATAGAAATTGAGTCAAGAAAAGGATTTTTAGAGTAAATGAAATAATTGACTATTAATTGGCACACCGAGAAGTTAACTGTTTTTGTATCATTTTGTGTTTTATTGCATTGACATATCAGTGTTCAGCTCTGAAAGCAGACAGTGATTTCATAATAGCACTGTTCTTAAGAAATATTATCTAGGGAATACATTAATTATGGTATAGAGAAAAGACTGGGGTCTTTGAAATGAGCAAGGGTTTCCTATTTAGTTTAGAAAAGAAGTTGTTTCATCAACATTTTCAATAACAAGTTCTTCAGGGTGAATAAATATGAGTCACATAGGGTTGGTGGGAGGAATATTAGGCTAAACAAACACATTTGGAGATCTCTGGGTTCAGGAGGTTAAATATGTTATCACTGTTGCTGATGGCCATGCCATTAATATATTAGTTGCATAGTAAATATTCTAGAGAAGAATGTTCAGTGCAGGATCCCCTAAAAGTAGAAGTTGACAAGTAGACATATTTTTTTTTCTGCATAGCATCTCACAAAAACATGGCTTTATATAAATAATTTTAAAAACCTAACCAAAGGTTCACTAAGTATTATGATAATCTCCAATTTGAAAGTTTCATTCAGAAAACATAATGTGCACACTACTTTGATTCTCACCCTGAAGTTCACATATTATCTAATGCATTGTTCATCTTATGGCTAACAGATGTAACATTTTTACTATATTCATGCTACTTAAAACTCCTGAAGAAAAGTAGTAGGTAAGATGATTAAAAGTTCTCAGTTCAGCAAAATTTGATGAGTCTCTGGTAGGATTTATTTCTAAAGAGACTGGATATCCCACATCTTATCTTTTTAGCACTTCAGAAATATCCAGAGCAAAAGCCCATGGAAATTAAAAACTGTAGGAGTAAGAGGATGGAGAATGCTACTTAGAGTTCATGTATGTAAATCTGTTGTGTGTAGTGAAGGAAACTATGCTTAAACATCTATACTTGTGCTGTCCTTGAATCCTGGTTAGTGTTTTAGTTTCTTTATATCCCTGTAGTTTCAAGTGGCTATGGTTTAGGGTAGGTCAAGTATAGAGTAGTGTTTCATTGAAGTGAAATAATGTTTTGTTAAATTACTATTTTTGATTTATGATGATAAGGATGGGGTTTCTTTAACAAGAAAATAGGAGAACAGAAAGCAATGTATGTCTACTCTCAATACTCCTAGTAAACAAATGGATATGAAGCGCATCATGGACACTGAGGCCAGAGAATATTTAAAATGACTTCTTTCTGGTATATTGAAGAGTTTGATATCAACCAAGCTGCCTAATGGAACCAAAAAATATAGGCATAACTACTTTCTGGTGTGCTAATAAATGGAATAATAAACCCTCCCACATACCATCCTTTGAGGTATCATTTAGAAGATGACACCTCAAACAGAGTAAATATTCATGCCAAACTGGATGGTGGTAGCAGGGAGAGATAAAAAAGAGATAGACATAGAAAGAGGAAATGTGGTTGAGGTTAACATGGCAGAGCTCATGCAATGGCCCTCCAATGATGGTTTTACATCATTAAATCAGATTTAACATTACTAATTGTATAAAAATATGTATACATGTCAGGATAACATAGGAAATTAGGGTTCAAACTATTTTTTGTAGAAAAATTCACTACATAAACTATGGTACCAATCAAGATTAATGTTGTGGAAGATTTTCCACACACACACATGTACACAAGAGTGTTCCTATTTAGAGCAGCTTGCATTCAGAAATAGACAAGCTTGAATTAGAAATCTTTTGGGTAGAAAATAGTTGATAACTCTTGGAATCATGGTTTAATAAATTCGTAAAAATACCCAGTTACAAATCTCCAATTAACTTTTTCTATTCACTTGTAAATAAGAGATATGCCAGTTTCTCCAAAGGAGGAACATTTTGAAAGTTTGAGAAACTGAAGTAGATTTGTGTAGGAAAACTTACTGATTGTGCATTATTTGCTAGAGAATGTTCAGTGCCCTATTAACGATACAAGAATTGATGCTACAAATGAGGCCAAACATCCCTCACAGTGAGAGTGTTATCTAATATTATCTTTAAGTTTGCAATTTATTTTACATGTAATTTTCTATATCATAATGGATATAGTTTTTAAGAATCCTCTATATTTTCTTATCATTGAACCAACAAATTTTAAGTTTACAGAAATACTGAAGAAATTCCTCACCGAACTCCCACATCTTTCCTCTTTTTCCTTATCCCTCTCTTGTCCTCCTTTTCCTTTTCCATCCCCCTTCTCATCTTCATTTTCTTCATTTAATAATAATTATAGTTACCATTTTTGAAAATAGGCATTGTTCTAAATGTTTGTAAACTTCTTAATTCATTTTGCAAATACATACTGAACATTTCTAAGACATAGAAACTATTCTAGGAAACAACATCCTTGCTTACAAAGGGTTTATATTGTACTTCAGGAAACAGATAAACATATAAATGAGCAAAATAGTTATATATTATATGAGGTGTTACAAATGATGTAAAAAGAGTGACAAAATTGTATAATGGGCTGGGGGGGTTAAGAAATACCCCCTCCAAGGAGGTAGACTGAAATTTAAAGAAGTCAGTCATACAAGATTTGGGGTCAACACATCCCAGGCATAGGTTACAACAGAGTTTAGGAAGTTAGAGAGTAAGGCCTTCTTGGCTACAGCCCATTGAGAAAGAATGACATAAGATCATGTTGGAGAAGTAGTCAGGAACTAGGAAATTTAGAAAGTATGTAGGCTGATGTAAGAAATATGGATTTTATCCTAGGAGCAATGGCACTCCATTGAAATATTATACACAGGGAAAAGATATGATCTGATATGCATTTTAAACGTTTCCTTCTATTGATATTTATTGTGTGAAGAAACAATAGTAAGGGTCAACAATGGAGTCAGGAATATCTATTAAGAAGCTGTTGAATTAGTTCAGGATGACAGTAGCTGTCATATTGGATGATGATGGTAATACTAGAAAGAGTGAGAAGGAAACTGATTAGGGACTTGGAAATAAAGCCATAACATTAAGCAATGCATTGGATATGGAAAATAAAGGAAATCAGAGGACTAATGATGAATTACAGGTTTTCCGTTTAAGGAACTGAAGTGTAATGCAGTGAATTCAGTAAACTGAAGGAAACTGAATGAGCAACAAGCTGTTGTTTTGGATGAAAACCAAAATATTTTTTGACATATTAACTTTGGGTGCCTATTAAATATCTGAGTGGCAATGTCAAGGAAACTTCAATATGCAAACATGGATTCAGGATAGAGATCTGGGTTTTAGATAGAAATTTGAAAATCATCAAAATATTAATGCTATCTAAAGCCACGATGCTAGAATTGAACTGCTTAGAAAGTGATTATAGAGGGGGGGAAGTGAAGGTGACAGAAAAGAGAGAAGAGACGGACTTCAAGAGTGAGTCCTCAGCCACACCTGTTACAAGATTGCAAACAGAAAGTTGAGCTCTAAAGGAGACTTAGAAACACATGTCCAGGACCTCAGTACAGTCAAGATGACGTGATGTCCCAGAAGGGAAGAGAGGAGAATGCTTCAGGAGGGCATGATCAGCTAGTTAAATGCTGCTGAGAGGGCACTATGGAAGAATTGCTAACCTTGATAACTGCTATTTTAGTGAGTTCTGAGTGTAGAAGACTGAAATAGTTAAGACAAGTAAATTGGAGATGATGTGAACTCATTTAATCTGTGGAATAAACATGGGGACTAACAAACCTGAGGACTAATGCCATGTAACAGATGAGAAAATTGAGGCTCAGAGAGATGAAGTGATTTTTCAAACATCACAGGAAATTGGAGAAGGATTCAAATCATGGTCTCCTTGACATCCAAGATTCCTGCCTTTTGTCACTACATATCTGGAATTTAGGTTCAGAGAAAAAATAGACTCTGAAAATTTGAAACAATCTATTGTGTCAGTGCTGCCAATGTTTATTTAATATAATTTGTAAGATAACCACTCCAAAACCAAAATGAGTCTTTAAACTGTCTTTAGGAATGGGTAGGATTCAAGGAGGTGCTGACATTATTCAATGTATGAACTTTTATTTCACAAAAGGCAACATCTGTCACACTGCATCACATGCTTGGACTGTAGGAGTAGGGCTTTCTGATATTCTGTGGCACTGAATTTCCAGTCTTAAGTTCTTTTTGAAACTACAAGTGGTTTTTTTTCACTTCAGAGCCTGTGATGGTACATTACAGAGAGCATAACCTCTGTTTTTCACAGTTGATATTTTACCTTATGACTTTGGAGATATGCCTATTCACAAAATGCCATATGGCACTGAAACACCTATCACTAACTACTCAAAGGCAATTCCATGCACAAAACAGAAGTAAACATAAATTGATAAAAGAAGTCCTTCCTACCATTATAAACCTCAAGGCTTCCCATAATATCCTCAATTTGTATGTGTTCACAATTTGTATTAATTACAAGTCTCTTTTGGTATTTTTCACAGGGTAAAGCTGCAGTGTTAATGATGCTACCATAGCAGCAGTACCCGAGTATTTTAAGCAAAAATAAATTGCCATGCGATGAACAGGCATCTGCCACTTCATAACTCAGATGATGCTATGTCACCTCTATGGAGACATTGATGTTCAAAGATCTCCCTGACTCACATCTTTAGGCTAATCAAATCCCACTAAAGAATGGAATTTCAGATTGAACAGGATTTTAATCTCAGTAAGGATTGGGTGACCCTTAGAGGAATTGCCTGAAATAATCAAGTCATTTGTGCACCATATGAAATGACATTGAAAATATATCTTACAGATTGTCCCATGGTTGTTGCAAAGAGACAGTTGATATAATGTTTTGACTCCACAACCTAAGCATATCTGGGAACTGTCTCTATGAAAACAGTAGCAAAAGATATATTTAATGACCTGGACTTGATTCTTATATTGAAAAACCACTGTACTGGAGTGTAGCACATGCTGGACTATCTAGTCTAACCTGTTCAAGTGAGTGGCTGGTAATGGTAACTAATAATAACTGAATGTCTGTTGTGTGCCAGCCATTATGCAGGTAGGAGCCTTTAATATACATCTAAACTTATCACCACTGTGACCAACCGAGCTCAGTATTATTATGCATTATTATCCTCATTTTACATGAAGTGGTTAAATAACATGTATATTCCTGCAGTTGATTACTGCCAGAAATAGAATACAAGAGCTATGGACATTAAAATGTAGGTGCTATATAAACTCTTTGTCTAGGATTTTGATTGGTTTTGCTAGATTACAGAATAAATGGATATTTGCATATTTTCATCTCAAAACTTATCCAACTGCAAAACTGCAAAATGAAATGAAGGCTACCTTACCTTACATAAAATGAAGGCTATCTATCTTCAATACTGTTATATATCTTTTAATAGAACATTTTCTGATAATAAAAGAATATAGATCTATCAGAGAAATTCTGAAAATTTTGAAGAAAATAAAAGCTAACAGTGGCTCACAACAGCCACAGACAGAAATGTTATTATTTCCCTTTTACTAGTAAAGAAATGAAGGTACGGAGTACTTAAGTCTTATTCCTAGAGTGTCACACTTGTGTGAAAGTTAGAATTCAAAGCCAAGCAGTCTAGCTTGAGAGCCTCCATTCTTCACCATGACACTGCCACTCATAATCCCAATAGCCAAAGAAAACTGCTGCCAATATTTTTGTCTATTCCCTTATATGTGCTTATACTCTAAAGGTGGCTGCCAAAATTGCCTTCCAATTCTTACTCCCAGAGCTGGATTAAAATCATAAATCTCTCAAGAAGCTCATTTTTTTTTCTGAGATCAAATGTATATCCCAATATACATAAGAATAACACTTATGTGATCAGAAAATCATCTTCCAGGTTTCGGAAAACACAATTAATCCTTTTGTGTTTTCATTTATTGGATATCCTGCATTGCTATCTTATGATCAAGGTGTCTGACATTTGTAAAAGGCAAAAGTTCATGGCCTTGAATTTCCCAAGTCTCCAATCTTCCGCTTCTTCTCTCTGCATTTGTGTTATCTTGTAGAGGTCCCAAGGCTTTCATTAGCCCTCTGCTGCCCCTCTGCTTAAGCTTCACAGGCTTTTGCCTTTAGGGAGCCATTCAAAATGAGATACATTTTTCCAGAAATCAGAATATCACTAACAAAAAGCAAAAATTATTTCACACTGCAGGAGCCTTGATCCCCGGATGGGACTTGGTCTACAAAAATGCAACTTCACTAACAGTCTAAAGTCACAGATGAGTTCATCCTGGCCTGGGCTCACTGTGTCAGGTCTTCTGGCTCTATGTAAAAAGTTCTAGCACCTGTAAATGGATGTTTCCAGTCATAAATAGTTATTCTTTAAATTGAATTACTCTCCAATGTAAAGGCATATGTATTTTTTCTAGGCGGAACATTATACCTCAAATCCCAGTGTCTATCCATTGAATATTAATTGTGGTAGAAATCTGAATTTTTATTTTTTTCCTTTCTTTTTTGTTTAAATTTTATTTTAATTGTTGTTCTTGTACAGTTTTCTGTCTTTTACTCCCATCCCAGCCCACTGCCCCAGGCCTCCCCAAAATCTGAATTTTTATGAGTCTCGTTGTCTAAAGAACTGATTAGTTAACAACTCTACCTGTATGCTACCTCCTCCTCCTCCCCTATTCGTCTGCTTGGGCTCTATTAACAAAATACTCTAGGCTGGGTAGTTTAAATAGCAGACATTTATTTCTCACAGTTCTGGAGTTTGGGAAGTCCTCATCTTGGTGGGCTAATTTGGGAGGAAGAGGGAGAGAGAGACAGACAGTAAGAGAGAGAGACAGAGGGACAGAGAAGACAGAGAGGGAGAGGGAGATACCTCCTGTGCCTTGTAAAGACACTGACCCTTTCTATGAGTGCCCCAACCTTATGTCTTCATTTAACAGTAATTACCTTCCTAAAGGCCCCATCTCTAAATAAAGTCACATGAAGAGTTAAGTTCAGCATATGAATTAGTAGGGGGGACATGATTCAGTCCATATCATACCCCCATCCCACTGCTTCAAAGTGTTTATTTATGAAAGTTTATATCTCTATATTTCAGAATATATTTCTCATGTATTTCTGCCTTTTTAAAATCTTGCTCTTCCCTATAACTTCTACTAATCTAAACCCTGAATATCTTCATTGTCCTGGACATAGATATCATTATAAGTAACCCCCATTGAGACCAACATCAGCCTTAAGGAGGGGGCATATGTATCTTTCTGTCTATGGCAAGCACTGGTATCTCTTACAGCTTGTCAGTGTGGTCAGAACTCAGCTATAACTCTTCAAAGCTATATTTCTCTACAACTGTTGCCCAAAGTATTGGCTACTCCAAACACTGTCCACTTATTTATACTGCTGGTCCTGCCACTGATTTTGCTGCTTCAACTGACACTATCAAAAAGTCTGGGCTCAGGAATGGCATTTACATCTTCCATGATTGCACATGATCAGGGGCAGCTCATTTCCATCACCCTTAGTCTAGGTTCTGAGAGCTGAGGCAGTCCATCCAGTCAATCGAAAGTCCTACTTCATTTCATCCCCCAAGGTTAACCAATGCTCTTTAGAGGAAAAGAGCTCCCCACTCACCAGGGTGTGGCATTGCCCCTGTGACCAAAACTACCCAAACACAAAATATTACATTAGTATATGTTCAAGATTTGAGCTTTTCTGCTTGGTTCAAGGTCACCTTGTTATACACAAATCCTTTACTAGCTGTCCATAATGGCTGCAGCCAGTCTAAACAGGTCCAAGGCTCAGGAAGGAAGAAATAACAGTATTAGTACATTGTATTGATTAAACTTGTTTTAATGCTTTGGACCTTTCTCCCTATGTATATCCTAGGGCTGCAGTGTTGAAACATATGGTCACTGTGGAAGACTCCTTTTTCTAGGCAGAGAAACCCTAAGAGGCCTGGGCGTTGCCCCTTAATTCCTTGAATTCAACCTTGATTTTAGTTTGGACTATTGGAGGAAGGTGACTGACACCAAACATAGAAATTACCTGACGTTTTTTTCATTGTGGCAGCCTGTAGAACATGATTCTAAAATAGGAACCAATATTATAAGTAAAGAAAGCAGTATGGAACATGCCACAGAGAAGCCTGAGTCTTTAAACTGCTCACTCATTATGCCAAAATCTTCGGATGCAAGCATTGTGCTCCAATAAAGTCCTTGCTGTTGATCGATTATTTTTCACAGATTTATTGATGCATAACTAACAAATAAAATTATACAGAGTTGAGTGCATAATGTAGTGATTTTATATAAATCTGCATATCAAAGCAAGTGCATGTATTTTATCCTCCTCATGATTTTCTTAATAACATTTTTTTCTAACTTTATTATAAGAATATAGTATGTAATACATAGACAAAATGTATATTAATCTACTGTTTATGTTATTGATAGGGCTTTTGGTCAACAGCAGGTTATTAGTACTTAAATTTTGGGATGAATAAAAAGTTGTTCATGTATTTTTGACTGCAGGAGGGTTAGTGCTCTTAACCCCCACATTGTTCCAACATCAACTGTACATTATTTATCCTCAGAAGTTGTGAGGAAGGAGGAGGGCAAAGAATCACACTGGAAATTAATTTAGGCTTCTAAAATCCTTCTTTAACATTTTATAGACATTTTATGTTTGTTTTTGATATCCTGGCGCACATTTTCATATTGAGGTTTTTTTTAAATAAATTTAATACTGCTGCTATTATTAAACTTTTCTCCATTATTACTTCTTAATACTTATTGTTGACATGCATGAATTATGATTTTTATAAATTTATCATTTTTCTGGGTACCTTTCAGAATATTTATAATTCTGGGAGATTTTTAGTTATTTTACTGAGTTTTCAAGGCACAAAATTATTTTATCTATAAATAATGATGTGTTTGCTGCTTCATTTCCAAAAATTGTCTCTATTAATCCTTAGCTAGAACTTCTAGGATTATGTTAAGTAATAGTAGTGATAAAAGTCATCTTTATTGCTGGTATATAGGGAAGCCAGTTTTAATGGGAATTTGTTTCCTATTTCAATATTAAGTATAATATTGGCACTTAGTTTATTTTAGGTGTTTTATCTAGAAAGCAAGTAATAGAAAACTCAACTCAAATTAGTTTAAATGAAAAGGCCATTTTTATTTCACATAAATAAAAATTAGAAGTAAGGCATGCAGAATTCAGCTATGGTACAATAATATCCTTAAGGACCAATCTTTCTGGTATTTTCCAGATATATGTCTTATATAGGTTAAAGTTGGATAAACCCTTGGTCTAAAAATTTCATAGACAGAACCTCAGTATTTTAGCACTTCCTGGCTTAAAGAACATGTTCGTTAATATTGGAGGCACTTTTTATTTTATTTTTCCTTTTCACTGTATATCAGGAAGTCAAATGACTTACTTTTAGAGATCTGTTTCTTTTAAGCTCCTTATGATGTGTACCGTTTCCCTTTTGATACCTTCAACAGCTTCATGCTACAGTTATTTGCTGAAAGATTAGTTCCATGTGTGTATATGTTTGTGTGTGTGCACATTCATGCAGTTATGTACTTCCCAATTATTTAAGTAGAAAAAGCAATGCACTAGGACCCAGGCAAATGAGTTTTATTCCTGATTTTCCCTTTAATTCCCTCAGTGATGGTATTGGCCTAGTTTGTTTGCTATTGCTTTTGGCATTGATAAGAACAGGAATGGCTGAAATTGCAGAAGAAAAAAGGCAGAACCTAAAAGTTGCTCTACATACAGAACACAGTATCTGGCAAGAATGACAACAGAAAAGGCAGAAAACTGTACCTGAACAACAATAAAAAATGATAACAATATATTTGAAATTGGTATTTATTGACATGGAGAACCTGAGGTATAGATGAAAGAGCATGGTAATATATCTGGTCCCCAGAAATGAGAATCAAGATTGTGACAGTATCTTAAAAAAAAAAAAAGGAAGGCAGAAGCTCAGTCATTAAAACCAGGCTCACATCAACATCGGATCATTTAATGCTGATTTCATTTCGAAATGGAGCTCCCTAAATCTCTTCTGCCTAGATTTAGGATCCATATTTGTGAGCTTTTAACCAAGGGCCAAAAGATGTCTATGATGACTTTTAACACGGAGAACCTGGCAAAGCCAGATATATTTAAGGTTTTTATGGGGAGGCTATATTTTGGCCTATGTTCACCAGAAAGTAGACTGGATACAGAAGGCTTACATGCTATTGTTTTATTAGAGAATAAGAAATAAAGAGAGAAAAATCAGGGAAAGAGGGAAAGCTAATATGATAAGGTGTTATTGAGCTCCACTACTAAATGTGATTACCTGAGTCTTGGAACTGATTACCTGTGCTCCCTCTCACTCCACCCTCATGTTATATAGACTATATAGGCTCTTCAAGGAGGGGAAGGGTGTGAGGAGAAAGCCAGAGGAATAATTTGCTTATTTTCTCCTCCTATTTGTCAAAGATTTGTTCCTAGGGCTTCAATTCCTCCGTGTTTGTAAGTTGCCCATTTGCAACAACACTGATCCCCTAACTTTGTTTGTGACAGTGTTAACTCCTGGGGCAGGAGGTAAGAAGCTTGCTGTGAGGGCAGGATGGCAGAGACTTTGAGGTTGCGCAGTGAAAAAATTGGTCAGAACCAAGGTGACCATATAACTTACAAATTAAAGTGGAACATTTATGAGAGGGAAAAGGGGCAATTTCATAATGAAAATGAGACAACAGATTTACAACCTCTGTCAGGCAAACTGAAATGCATGGTCATTGAATCAGATCCCAGGTATGAAACAAAAGACCAAAAAAAAAAAAAAAAAAAAAAAAAAAGGAGGAGGGGTCCTAATGATTCATAAGAAGTGTCTGACATATTTTTTCATTCCTAAGTGTGAAAAATTATATGTAATTAATAAAAAAGCTTTATTTGATTTTTTCATATCCTTTTAAAATAAAGCCTTAAGCAGAAGCCAACTAAGTGGAACAAATTGAATCAGAGGTGTTCTCGTTGAAGTCGAAGAACAGAATTCAAAGACCTGCCTTTTTGTTTCCTTTCAACAATTTATAGCCTGCATTAGAGACACTTTTAGAGCAATGCTGTCCTGTGGAAATGTAAAGTATGAGATGCATAGGTGATTTTACAATTTTTAGTAGTCATTAAAAAAATAGAAAGAAGTGCAGCTAATTTAAGTGATAAATTTAATTAACTCAATATATGAAAAATATTTGCTTCAATGTGTCACCAATGTAAATATGATTAATGAGATATTTATACTTTTGGACTAAATGTTCAGAATATAATGTGTATTTTGCAATTACAGCACATCTCAATGTGAACTAACCACATTTCAAGGGCTCAGTAGCCACATGTGGCCAGTAAAGACCTTGTGGAATAACAGCACAGGTACTCATGAGGACACAATTTGAAACTTTTTGCCATAAAGGGATGCTTTACCAAAGGCTGCTCATTTCTTCCCAATGTACCACCACCCCTGAGAAAAAAAAACTTTCCAGTTTTGTTTATTAATTCCAAATATACATTGAGAAAAGATATAGGAAAAAAGTTAGTTTTATCCTCAAGTCAATTTTCCTATTTGTGAAGAATTCACCATTGTGACCTTCTTACACACAGGTAACAGAAAAGCATATTTGCTTGATGAAATCAGTCTCAATTTTAATGCCACTTAAGTAATATGATAGAGCACTGATTATGACCTCCATATGATTGAGTCAAATCATTTTGATATGATAATTCTAGCTCTTAAAGTTTCAATGCACTAATAGGATGTACTTTTTATGACTGCTTTAAAAATCCATTAGAAATCCACATTTTCAGAGTTGGGGGATGGGTGAGGGTAGGAGAAATTTGGAAAGGGGGTCAAAAAGTACAAACTTTCAGTTATAAGATAAATAAGTACTTGGGATACACTCTACAATATGATGACTTTTGTTAGTACTATTGTAAAGTATATTTGAATTTGTTAAGACAGTAAATCCTGATTTCTTATCACAAAGAAAAAACATTTTTTGTATCCATATGAAGTGATTTATATCAACTAAACTTATTATGGTGAGACTTATTGGAGTTCCTTATTTAAACCCTAGGGATACTTTATAGAAATTAAATCTTATGAGTATAATATGTTCAACAGATAAAATAATATTTTCAAGAGAGGTCATGGAGCTCTACTTTCCACTTTCACTTTCCTCCTTGAGGACACTCAGAATAACCCTAGGATTTTCTCAGCACAATTTGACAAATGCTGCTTTAACCCATGAACATTTTACGGGCCATTATTTTAAAAATCAGTAGCACACATTTTCCAGGTGGTTAACATAACTTATGTTTAGAAAATCAGCCTATGAGTACAGTATGTGTAAGTCCAAACTGCATGACTCCAAGATGGGACAAAATGCCTTGGTCTCATTAATATGTTTCTCAACTCAATTCCCTTTCATTCAATTAAAAAATGTTTTATTGGATGCATGCATATTCAACACACTGTGAGGTGGTAAGAAAAATAGAAATGAATTAAACAAGGCCCCTATCTTTAAAAAGAGTATCATCTTTTCAATAGTTCAATAACTGATGGCATAGCTATAAGGTCTGGATAATCTAGAAAGTCATTCATTCAACAAATATTCACTGATGCCGAGTATATTAGAGAAAATGCATTGTGTGAGGCTGGGAATGAAATGATAGAATATTGAATAAGAGCATATTCATCCTCAAAGAATCCATATCAAGGAAGAGATAATAAAAACCTACACCTTGGTGCTAATTCACACTTTAAGCAATTGTTATTATTGTGTAAACCATAAGTATATTTTTTGTATATGTGTGGATTATATCCTCTGCATTGCTTAATCTTATACTTTGGAAGCATCCAAGGCCTATGATTATATTTTGCTTTGTGGTATTAGTGGTAGGAGCTGTAATTAATTTTTATATCTGTGGGAAACTGGAGTGGCACAAAACCTCCAATATTAAGATTTTGTTGTTAACTTACTATATTAATGTCCCACATTTAGTGAATAGAGTTAACACTTTTATTCATCAGTTTTCACATTTCAGCTCTGTATTTCCCAGGAATCAGAATAAACAAAACAGTCTACTGAGCAGTAAAAAATCTCATGAAATTGGTCCAAAATAACCCTTTCAAGTTATCATGGGACAGCCAATTGACTTATCATTACAATTTAAAAGTATATTATTCTCTGCTTTAATGATTTTGTTAACTGCCTTATTACAGCTGACACTGGTATATTTGGAGCTGCAGCTAAGAAGAAGGTATATTAGAAGAGGCTGATGAACTACATAGTGACAAGGGAAGAGGTAGAGGTGGCAGAATCAAGGACTGTAGAACTCCATGTGTGCATTCTTGTGTGATAGCAAACATTCTTCAGTAATCATGTAATTCCAGATGGGCGTAAAAGAACAACGAAGAAAAAGCATACATTTGAAGCCCATAAAGTTGATCTGCCTTTTATAAAAGTAGATCTTTAACATAAATGGAGCACTAATTGATGGCACATTTCAGTGTTTTGGGGAAAAGTCTGGAGAAAGCAATCCCTTATCTACTGAATCAGCCTTCTGGTCCCATCCTCCTGACCTATCTTGCAGAAAGAAGCAGGTTCATTGGAGCTTGACTAGGCACTTCACAAAATCCCCAACTCCTCTACTACATCCTTCAGAATGAACAACATCTGGCAGTTGCAGCTAACATTAAGATTTAATTTAGGAAGAAAGTGAAAGAATGCCTTAGAGTGTAGTTTGATAAATTGTTACCCAACAATGTAAGGGAATGAAGTGTTTGGAGGAATCATAAAGTCTATTTAGTATATATCTATCATAGATCATACATATATCACTATTATTCATGGGATTAGAATATAAATAAAATAGATTTAATACAGACTATGTGTTGGGCATAATTTAATCTTTCCTTGTTGATTGAAGTAACACTTCAATATAGTGTATATCTTGCAGCCTATAATTATGAATGTAAGTTATTCCAGTAAATAGAGCATTCCAGTTGCATTTTTACTATTTAGACAATTTTATTTGGTTTATGAGACATGGCCAAATGAATAGGAACAAAATTTATTGAGCATAATCCATCATAATTTGTTATCTGAATACTGGGTATCTGTCTTATAGCTTTGAAACAATGAAAAGATCATTTATATCAAAAAGAATAGGTGTATATGTATTAAGAGTTGGCTAAATTTTTCATTTAATACTTATATGAAATATAACATTTATATTTAATTCTAAAATATTGTAATAATAACATATTTTCACTCTACTATTGACCTCATAGACAAGGAGACAGTTTGCCAGTATTATGATTCATTATGCATAAAACTTAGAAGGCTGTTGTAAAATCTTTAAGTCACAAATTATCATGGAAAAATGAATAGTAGAACTAAAATGCAAGGTTATAAAAACTACTACCAACAAGTAAATGTCATGAAAATATAAATTGTTTTTCACTGAGCAAGCTAACACGAATAAGAGAACATGTAATAAATAACTTGTTATGATAAATTCAGTACAATAAAACAATTCATTGAAAGCTTGTGATAAAATATTCAGTGTACAGCAAACATAAATATACCTTAGTACTGTTTTAAAGGCCCCTTTACTTTAACAACATCATGTAAATTGCCAACCTTGATTTAAATAACTATAAGGAAAACTGAGTCTGAAATTTATCCCTTTATCATGATCTTTTTTAATTCAAAAGACCAGAAAGTGTTACATTCTAAAACAATGTGAAATGTTTGACAGCCCCGTCTGATACTTAATGTTACTTCAGCTATGATGGGTTTATGATAAACAGCAATACTTCAGAAATCATAGCTTCTAAGACATTTTTGCTTATCTTGGGGAACCTAAAGAAAGCAATAAAATTTTCAACCTTACTACCAGACTCCTGTATTTTATTTGTTTAGATGAGCATTAAAATCAATGTCTTCTAGTATTTACTATCAGTACTTGGATGATATAAACCATTGTTTCCCAGCCTGATCTTGTAAAAGAGGGCTGTCAAACTCATTTTCACCAGGGTCACATCAGCCTCGCGGTTGCCTTCAAAAGGCCAAATGTAGAGTTCCTTGTCCCTAGTTAAGGAGTAGTTACATTTATACAGTCCTAAAATTACATTCAGCTGTTTGAAGGCAATCATGAGGCTGATGTGGCCCCTGGTGAAAATGAGTTTGACACCCCTGTTGTAAAATATCATCTGGGACTTTAAAAATGCAGATTTCCCAGTGCCATCCCAAACCTACTCAATCTTAATATCTAGGTAAGGAGCCTGGAGCAAATTGGGGGCACTGCTAAAAATAGTTACCTACAATGCACATAGGGGTAACCATATTCTTTCAAATTCATGTTTTGGATTTCATTGCAGCATTATTTACAATACCCAAGATTTGGAAGCAGCCCAAGTGCCCATCAGTAGATGAGCTAATTAAAAAGCTGTGGTACATTTACACAATAGAAAACTACTCAGCCGTAAATAAAGAAGAAAATCTTGGTCTTTTGTGACAACATAGATGGACCTGGAGAGCATTATGCTAAGTGAAATAAGCCAGTCAAAGAAAAGCAAGTACCCTATAATTTCACTTACATGTGGAATCTACTGAACAAAATAAACTAACAAAGTAGAGGTGGACTTATGGAGACAGAGAACAAACTGACAGCTGTCAGAGGAGAGGGGGTTAGGGGGTGCATGAAAAATGTGAAGCGATTAAGAACAAAAATAACTCAGATACAGACAACAGTATGGTGATTGCCAGAAGAAAGGGGCATGTAGGGAGGTATAAGAGAGTTATGGGGGGAATAAATGGTGGTGGAAAGAGACTTGACTTGGGGTGGTGAGCACACAATACAATGCAAATTATGTATTATAGAATTGTACACCTGAAACCTGTGTAATTTTATTAACTAATATCACCCCAATAAAGCCAATAAAATAAAACAAAATAATAAAATAAAATAAAATAAAATAAAATAAAATAAAATAAAATAAAATAAAATAAAATAAAATAAAATAAAATAAAAACCATTGCTTAAGCAGACCTTTTATGTTGAATACCTGGGTTTCCACTTAAGGGAAGAAGTAGTTTCCTTGAAGTTAATTCAACAATTTAATGTACATTTATTGTGTTTATTCAATAAATCATGTAGCATACTGGTTCATAATGTTGCACAGATTTGGAACTAGGCACCCTAGACTCAAAATTCTGACACTCCCACTTACTGGTTGTTTGCCTCTGCCTGTATTACTTAAATATCAGTTTTGTACCCTGTAAAATAGGGATACCAATTTACCTACTTCAAAATGTGAGGGTTAATTGTGTTCTTGTTTGTAAGAAGCTTAATATTTGGCACAAAATGTTGAATAAATGGCCCTGGCTGGTGTGGCTCAGTGGAATGAGCACCGGCCTGTGAACCAAAGGGTTGCCAGTTTGATTGCCAATCAGGGCACATGCCTGGGATGCAGGCCAGGTCCCCAATAAAGGGCGCGCAAGAGGCAACCACACATTGATGTTTCCCTCTCTCTCTCCTTCCCTTCTCCTCTCTAAAAACAAATAAAATCTTTAAAAATGTTGAATAAATGTAAGCCACTAATTTATTGACTACTATTAATGACCACCACTAATATGGGCCATATGCTGTGGTTTGGTTGGGTAGGGGGTGGTTAAAAATCAATAGCATCTCTTTAGTGACTCATAATTTAGTACAGGATACAAATAAATGGATATATTAGGTATCCTTCATGGCCATACAAATTATTACAAATTTAGTTGCTTTAAACAACATCCATTTATTTTCATACTTTCCATGAAGTCCAGGTTTTTTTCTTTGTGTGTAGACTCTTACAAGGTCAAAGTCAAGATAGTAGACTAGAATGCTTTTATCTGTAAACTCTGAGAAAGAATCTTTCAAGTTTATTGAGGTTGTTGGCAGAGTCCGACTCCTGGAAGCTGTAGAAATGAGGTGACTATTTCCTTGCTAGCAGCCTGCTAGAGTCTGCCCTCTGCTTCTAGAAGCTGCCAGTATTCTTTCTCATGTGGCCTTTTCCATCTGCAAAATCTATGATTTGTTGAGTCTTTCTCATGTCTGGAATCTCTCTGACTTACACTTCTGTCCTTCCTTTCTGTTTTTAAGAGCTAATGTGACTACATAGGCTGCACATTAATAATCCAGGACAATCTACCTATTTTTAAAGTGAGATGATTAGTAATATTAATTATATATGCAAAGTCCCTTTTTCCCAATAGCATATTCAGGGTACAAACACCAGGAGGTGGTGATCACAGTGGACAAAATTCTGCCTACCTCAGTGAGTAATTACAATACATAATACTTAGTCTAAAAGGTGCAGAATGTTTTTATTAAAAGGTTGTATTAAAATCCCAGTTTCATTATGTTTATCAATAATATAAGTATTAGTTTACCTCATCTGTACTGAAGGATTAGGAATATACCAACATCATATGATTCTTATGAGGATCATTGAAATATTTTATGAAGTCTTTGTAAACATAAATACTACTGAAGTGTGAGCCAATTTGAGTACTATTGATAAGAGTTATGTGCACATACAATGGGAATAGAAAAGAATGATTAATTCTACCTAGAAGAGTAAATGAACACTTTATAGAGGAAATGCCATTTAAATCAGATAATAAAGTATAGGTATATTATGCAGCAGAGAAAAAGAAGGAGCTCCTAACCTTTGCGACAGCATGGATGGAACTAGACAGCATTATGCTAAGTGAAATAAGCCAGTTGGTGAGGGATAAATACCATATGATCTCACATTTAACTGTAACCTAATCATCAAAAGAAAAAAGCAAAAAAAATATAACCAGAGACATTGAAATTAAGAACAATCTGACAGTAACCAGAGGGGAGGTGGGAGAGGATAATGGGGGGAAGGGTTTTAAGGAACTACTATAAAGGACACATGGACAAAACCAAGGGGTAGGGTGGAAGCTACGGAGAGAGGTGTGTTTGCCTGGGGTGGGGGGAGTGGTGGAGGGAAAATGCAGACAACTGTAATTGAACAATAATAAAATAATTTAAAAAAATAAAAATACATTTTAAAAAAGTATAGGTGTATTAAGCCTGGCTGTTTTATAACAACCATTAATATATATTTAAAACATGTTATATGCCATAATCTGTGTTAAATATATTCTGTGTTAAATGTCCTAAATGATCATTTAGTTGTACTAACCCTACAAGCTACATTGGTGGATTTTATTAACTCTGCTGTATAATATGAAGTTGATTTTGATCAACAGTCTTCAGGGAGTCCAAAATGGCAACAGAGTAGGTAGAAGCTACACTCACCTGCTCCCTGGACCAAACTAGAATTACAACTAAATTATAGAAAAATCATCCTGAAAAACCAGTTGGGCACTAGCTGGAGAGAAATCTCAACCAAGGACACATGGAAGAAACTGCATTGAGACCAGTAGAAAGGGCAGAGATGCAAAAACAGCTGGCCTTGCTCCTACAGGCAGCAGATAATATTCTGGAGGGATATCTCAGCTGCAAAGGTTCCCCAGCTCAGAACATGCAAACCCACGCTGGGTTCCCTAGCCCAGAGCACTAGAGCCAGGAAGAGGTGGCCACATAACATCTGGCTGTGAAAATCCTCAGTGATTCTGTCTGCCAGGGAGAGACTTAGAGTCTGCTAGAAACAGGTGCCATCTTAAAAGGGCAATGCACAAAATATTATTGGCAGCCACTCACCCTGAGCTCTGGCAGAATGAAAGCAGAAAGTATTAAAGTCATGTGAAAAAAGGCTGGGGTTTGTGGCTCTGGAAAGAAAGCAGAAGGGACGGCCACCAGGACCTCTGTACTGAGTCCCTCTCCCACACTGCAGATGTCATCTATGTTGGATGAAGCACTCCCTTCCTGATAGCATCAACCTGAGATAATGTATTAACCCCACACTTCAGACTCCCTGTCAACCCATCTTGCAGAGTTCATTTCATGCTGAGCAGTCAGCTGCCTAGGCTTGGGGTGTAGCAGGAAAAATGTGGGGTGTCAGTGATTGAGTTGTATGGATCTGGGGTGGAGGCCATTCCCCCCACTTTCCCTCAAATCTGATGAGCACCTTCCACTCATGGAAGATCTACTAGATGCACCTGCTAGACTACCAGAAATTCGGCCCAGCAAGCGCAGGTTCTCCAGGAGATCCAGGCACAGTCTGGGACAGACTGAGCTGTGTGGCTCTAGGACAGTGGGCATTTTTCCCTAGCATGCATGACTGGTGCCTACTCTTCCCTTCACACAGCCAGATCTTGGTATGTTTAGGCTTGATAAATTCTGCTGGCCTCACCCTAAAGACTACCTGAGACCCTGCTGAACTACAAAGCTCTGTAGGCACTCAGCAGATAGCAGCTAGGGTTGTTGTACCCTGGGACTTTTGTTGAATGGCCTCAGTCCCAAAACTGGCACCTAGTTTGAACATGTATCAATGTGGTGAACACCATTCACCTCTACTTGGTGACTCATTGAGAAACTACAGCACATAATTCAGTACTGCCAAACGCTCTGTTAGTGACTTAGCCTAACAGGTATCTGGCAGGTAGACGCAGGTGGGGGCAGATGGAAGTGACCTTTTGCTGACCTGCTTCCAAGTTCTATGCTGGTGGAAGCCATGCTTGGTGCACAGCTTGGTCCATCCTATACATAACCAGGCCAAATAGAGACAGCCATAAGCTGTAGTTTGCTTTTATAGCTACACACAGGTTGCCCAGGGATAGTCATAGGCAGTGTCTGACACCCACTTGCACCAGAGTTCCTTTCAAGAGGCCCCAGAACCAAAAGACTCAGTGGCCAGCTTCATACAACATCAGAGCAGGAGCCAATTAGTTTCACAAGTGGTGTGTCCAGCGGGAGATCTCTGCAGTCACCAGATACAGATGAGGCAAATTCTGCTTTGTGGTCAGCACCTGCACAGCAGCTTATACACTGTAGTCGGGGCTGAGCTTCACAGTTAACCAGCCTAAAAGTCAATGAACAGGCCAATATAAACCAAGATTCAATCACAAAAGAAGGCTCACATAACTGAAACAAGGAACACTCCTTGAGCACCCAGCTCAGTGATCAATGACACTCTGCCATTGGGCCCTATAGGATACCTACTACATAAAGCCACCCTACCAAGACTGGGAGTCATGGCAGATCTAATACACAAAAATGAACACACAGACAGCCAAAATTGTAAAAAATAGAAACATATCCCAAATGAAAGAAGAGCAGAAATCTCTGAAAAAGACTTAAATGAAATGGAGACAAGCACTCTACCAGATAAAGAGTTCAAAACAATGATTATAAAGAGGCTCAAGGAAGTTAGTGAGAACATCAGCAACATGAAGAAGGACATAAAAATCATGAATAACAACCAGTCAGTAATGAAGAATACAACATCTGAGATGAAGAATACACTAGAAGGAATAAACACTTGGTTTGGTGAACCAGAAGATTGATTCAATGATTTGGAAGACAAAGTAGCACGCGAGTACATGCGCGCGCATGTACGCAAGTACACACACACACACACACACACACACACACACATACACACACCAGAGCAGGAAAAAGAAAAACAGAATAAAAAAAGAATGAGGATAGTTTAAGGAACCATTGGGACAACATGAAGCATAACAACATCCCCATGATATGGGTACCAGAAGGAGAAGAGACAGAACAAGAAATTGAGAACCTATATGAAGAATTAAGCACTGAAAACTTCCATAACCTGCTGAAGAGAGAAGACACACAAGCCCAGGAAGTGCAGAGAGTCCCAAACAAGATAATCCAAAGAGGCCCACACCAAGTCTCATTATAAGTAAAATAGCAAAGGTTAAAGACAAAGATAGAATCTGAAAAGCAGCAAGAGAAATTGTTACTGACAGGGAGCTGCCATAAAAGTGTCAGCTAATTTCTCAGCAGAAACATTTCAGGCCAGAAGGGATTGACATGAAATATTCTAAGTGATGAAAAGCAAGAGCCTATATCCAAGACTGCTTTACACAGCAAGGTTATCATTTAAGTTGAAGGAGAAATAAAGAGCCTTCCAGAAAAGAAAAAGCTAAAGAAATGCATTACCACAAAATCACTATTACAAGAAGTGTTAAAGGATCTTCCTTAAGATGAAAAAAAAAAAGATGCATAGTTATAAAGAATAAAATGACAATAAATACATACATACCAATAAACATTTTAAATGTAAATGGCTTAAATAGTCCAATGAATAGAGAAATGCAAATAAAAATCACAATGAAATATCACCTCACACCTGTCAGAATGGTTATCATCAATAAATCAACCAACAACAAATACTACAGAGAATGTGGAGAAAAGGGAGCTCTTTTGCACTGTTGGTGGGAATGCAGACTGGTGTAGCCACTGTAGAAAGCAGTATAGAGATACTCCCCAAAATGGATCTGCTTTTTGACCCAGTTATCCCACTTCTGGGTATATATCTGAAGGAACCCAAAACACTAATTTGAAAGAACATTAGCACCCCTATGTTCATTGCAGCATCATTTACTATCACCAAGATATGGAAACAGCCCAAGTGTCCATTAGTAGATGAGTGGATGAAACAACTATGAGACATTTACACAATGGAATACTACATAGCCATAAAAAGAAGAAAATTTACTCTTTGCACAGCATGGATGGAACTGGAGAAAATTATGCTAAATGAAATAAGCCAGTCAGAGATTTCACTCATGTGTGCAATCTAATAAAGAAACAGAACTAACAAGCAAAATAGAGACAGACTCATAGATAGAGAGCAGGATTATAGCTAAGGGCAGGGAAGGTTAGGGGGTGGAGGGATTGAGCAAGAAGATGAAAGGACTCATGGACATGGACAACTCTGGTGTGATTGTGGGGTGTTATAAGGGGATTCCCCCCACTTTCCCTCAAACCTGATGAGCACCTTCCACTCATGGAAGATCTACTAGACCCACCTGCTAGACCCACTAAATAGTAATGGGAAAACATTTAAAAAATTTTAAAGGTATAGGGTAGCTGAATAGATAAGAAAACAAAACCCATATGCATACTGTCCAAAAGAGATCCACCTCAGAATAAAAGACACACAAAGACTGAAAGTGAAGGCATAGAAAAAAAACATTTTATGAAAATACAAGCAAAAAAGACCTAGGGTCTTTTATATAAGGCAAAATAGGCTTTAAAGCAAAGGTAATAATAAGAGACAAAGAAGGACACTACATAATGATAAAAGGATCAACTTAACAACAGAATATAACGCTTGTAAACATTTATGCACCCAACATAGGAGCATCTACATATGTAAAGCAAATTTTGACGGACAATAAGGGAGAGATTCACAGTAATACAGTCATAGTTGGGGATTTTAAACACTTCCTTCACATCAATGTAAAGATATTACAGACAGAAAATAAACAAGGAAACAGCAGTCTTAATGATATACTAAAAGAGATGGATTTAATTGATATACTCAGAGAATTTCACACCAAAACAGCAGAATATAGTCCATATATGACATACTCACAGCCAGCATCATACTCAATGGGGAAAAATTGAAATCATTTTCCTCAAGATCAGGAAAAGACAGGGATGTCCATTTTCACTACTCATATTCAACATAGTACTGAAGTCCTAGCCAGAGCAATCGGGCAAAAGTAAATAAAAGGCATCCAAAATGGAAAGGAAGAAGTAAAATGTCATCATTTCCTGATATTATACTGAATGTGGAGAACACTACAGATTCCACCAAAGAACTAGTGGATCTGATGAATAAATTTAGTAAAGTAGCATAGTACAAAAATAAATATCCAGGAATCAGTTGCATTGTTATATCACAATAATGAACTATCAGGGAGAGAAACTAAAAAAAAAAAAAAAAAAAAAAAAAGAAAAAAGAAAAAAAACAAGCCCACTTACAATTGCATCAAAAAATACCTATGGAATAATTCAACCAAGGAGGTGAAAGACCTTTACTCAGAATACTATAAGACACTGATAAAAGAAATTGAAGAAGATACAAATAAATGGAAATATATAAGACTATACTTTCAGGGATCATTTCTATAGTTCGTTACAAATAAATGGAAATATATACCGTGTTCATGGGTAGGAAGAATTAACATTGTTAAAATGTCTTTACTATCCAAAGCAACGTATACATTCAACATAATTTCTATCAAAATACCAATGGCACATTTCACAGAACTAGAGCAAATAGTCCAAAAAAATTTATGGAACCACAAAATATACTGAATACACACAACAATCTTGAGAAAGAGTAACAAAATTGGGGGTATTACACTACCTGGTATCAAATTATTCTATTGTACAAGGCCCAAGTTAAAAAAAAAAAGAGCATTGTACTAGCATAAAAACAGACATAAGGACCATCAAAGGAACAGAACAGAGAGCCTAGAAATAAACCTGCACCATTATGGTCAATTAATATTTAACAAAGGAGCCAAGAATGCACAATGGGGTAAAGACAGTCTGTTCAATAAATTGTGTTGGGAAAATTGGACAGATATGTGCAACAGAAAAGAAACTAGACCACCTTCTTACACCATATACAAAAATATACTCAAAATGCATTAAAGACTTAAATATAAGGGTCAATACTATAAAAATCCTAGAAGAATATATATGCAGTAAAATCTTGGCCATTTCTCTTAGTAATACTTTTTCTGCTATATCTCATTGAGCAAGGAAAACAAAAGAAAAAAGAAACAACTAGGACTACATCAAACTAAAAAGTTTTGCACAGAAAAAAAAAAAAAACCCACACACACCATCAACAAAATGAAAAGACTCCTTAATGAATGGGACAACATATTTGCCAATGATACATGTGACAAGAGATTAAGATCCAAAATTTTCAAAGAACTTACACAACTCAAAGTGAAAAACACAATCCAAATTAAAAAAATGGGCAAAGGACTTATATAACCATTTCTCTGAAGAAGACATGCAGATGGCCAATAGACATATGAAAAATTGTTCAATGTCATTGATCATCCAAAAATTTTAAGTTAAAAGCACAAAGAAATATCACCTCACACCTGTCTGAATGGATATCATCAATAAATCAACAAACAAGTGCTGGCAAGGTTGTGGAGAAAGGGGAACCCTAGTGGACTGTTGGTGGGAATGCAGATTGGTACAGCCACTGTGGAAAAGCATTATGGAGTGCTGCGGACACCGGCTAGCAGTGTCCGAGTCCTTATGGATGAAATAAAACGTACACATGGACTGCTGAGTCCGGTGGAGGAAAAAGGACGACAGCGTGACTTTTCTCTCAAGGGGAGCAAAAGCCGTGGCCTCCGCCATGACAGGCCTTTATTCTATCCTCACATTACAAGATGGTCCTCACTCCCTATGCCCCCATTTACAACAAAGGAGCCAATGCCCCTCATCACATCACAGAAGAAGGATATTAGCAAATGAAAAGACAAAAGTGGTTGAGCCGGTTACAGTGGTCCCTGCAAGGTTTAGCAAGGATTTTAGGAAGCTACAACGAGCATTTGCAGGGTGAGGGAGTTTTTAGCAAAAAGCAGCTTAGGTACATTGCAAACCTGATTACCCACGAGGGAACCTATCTGTGGGCGTGGGTCCTGTGCATCTCTGAGTGGGACCTGGGCCCACGCCACGCAGAAGGGTCTGCCACAATGGAGGTATTTCAAAAAATTAGAAATGGAACTGCTTTAGGATCCAACAATTCCACTACTGGGTATATACCATAAAAACCCAAAACTCTAATTCAAAATTACACATGTACCTCTATGTTCATTGCAGTGTTATTTACAATAGCCAAGATATGGAAGCAACCCAAATGCCCATTAATAGACAGGTGGATAAGAAAGTAGCAGAACAGATATACAATGGAAAGTTATTGATACTTGGCCATAAAAAGAATGAAATCTTATTATTTGGGACAGCATGGATGGACCTAGAGTGTATTATGTTAAGTGAGACAGGTCAGTCAGAGAAAGACAAATACCATATGATTTCACTTATATGTGGACTCTAAAGAACAATATAAGCAAACAAAACAGATACAGACTCATAGATACAGAAAACAGACTGACAGCTTGTTGGAGGAGAGAGGGTGTTGGAGGACTCAGTAAAAAAAAAATGAAGGGATTGAGAAGTACAAATTGGTAATTACAAAACAGTCACTGGATATAAAAAAAGTATAGGAAATAGTTATTATTATTGCAGTAACTGTGTATTGTGGCAGTTCGGCACTGGGGGTATCACTAGAAATACTGTGTAAAGTATATGACTGTTTAATCACTGTGCTGTACACCTGAAACTAATACAAAATAATATTGAATATAATCTGTAAATGAAGACACTTAAAAATTTTTTGAAACATAATGTTCAAAGAGGGAGTGGGCACATGTTGGACATAGTACTTGTGACACTTTTAAACAACTGTGCAAAAATATATATCTGGAAGTATACACAAAAACTTTAGCTTTGTTTACACTTTCTCAAGAGGAAATAGGCTAGAAACTTGAGCCTTTCACTTTTTGGCAAACACTACTTATTGTCTCCCCCACAAACAGTCTCCCTTTTATTTCAGTAGCACTATCCTATATTTTTATTTGGACTTAGGGATGAACAGAATAAAAACTCTATTTCTCAAGCTTATTGAAGCTAGATTTGGCTTTTGGACAGAAGTGTTTTGAAAGATGTAGTAGTTTGTTAGGGCTTCCATAACAAAGTATTACAAACTGGGTGCCTTAAAAAACAGTTTAGCCCTGGCTGGTGTGGCTCAGTAGATTGAGCGCCAGACTATGAACCAAAGGGTCTCCTGTTCGATTCCCAGTCAGGACACATGTCTGCGTTGCAGGCCAGTTCCCCAGTAGGGGGCGAGTGAGAGGCAACCACACATTGATGTTTCTCTCCCTCTTTTTCCCTCCCTTCCCTTCTCTAAAAATAAGAAAATATGGTGGTGGGGAGGCAGTAAATGCAGGCAACTGTACTTGAACAACAATAAAATGATAAAAACAAATAAATAAATAAATATATCTTTAACACACACACACACACACACACACACACACACACACACCCCAGGAGTTTATTGTCTCACAGTTCTGGAGGCTAGACGCTTAAAGTCAGTGTCAGCAAGCTTGATTCTTTCTGAAGGCTATGAGAGAAGTATCTTTTTCAAACCTTTGCTCTTGGCTTGTGAATGGTCATGTTCTCCCCATGTGCATGTATGTCTCTTGTTCAAGTTTACTCTTGTATTGGGTTAGCCAAAAAGTTTGTGTAGTTTTTTCCTTAAAATAAAAGACAAACTTTTTTTATTTTTCATCAATAACTTTTTTGATTTGGATATTTTGAGAATGTGAGCTATTTCCAGCATGAGATGATGTTGATTGTTCTCAATTAATGCCTCGATTTGATTGTTATCAACATCAACTGGTCTACCTGATCATGGAGCATCATCCAGAGAGAAATCTCCAGCACAAAATTTCACAAACCACTTTTGACACGTTCAATCAGTCACAGCACCTTCTCCATACACAGCACAATTCTTTTTTTGTGTTTTGGTTGCATTTTTACCCTACTTGAAATAAAGCATAGCATACAAAAATGTTGCATATTTTCTTCCATCTTCAATATTAAAATGGCTACACAAAAATTCAGCAGTTTTGATAAGTTTTTTTAAATGCACACTGATATGACAGCTGTCACAATATAATCTAACAAAGTTCTTTCAAATGAAGTTAAAGACAACTAAACACTACTAGAGCCATCCTAAGAAAAACAACCCAACAAACTTTATGGTCAACCCAATATAAGGACACCAGTCATTTTGGATTAGGGCCACCCTAATTACTTCACGTTAACTAATACATCTGCAATTACCTTATTTCCAAATAAGGTCACATTCTGAGGTAAAGGGGTTAGGATTTCAATATGTGAATCTTGGAGTACAGTAAGCAAATGATAATGTGATTTCTCAGAAATATCTTTAAATAAGGAAGGGAGGTAAGTACTTTTCTTCAGTGTTTCCTCCTTCTAGGACAGGGTAGAAACATGATGTCTAAAGCTCTAGATGATTTGGGAATAGAAGTCACATGGCAGAGCAACCAACTAGAAAAGATCTAGATAAGTCCTTGAAAATGTAGAGGCAGCCTAACCCTCCCTAAATTACTAACCCCCTGAAGATTGATTTACCAGAGAAAGAAATAAACTTTTACCTTTTTTTCAGTGACTATTATTTTGAATATTCATTTACATGCAAATAAACAAATCTAACTTTATCTCCCTATTATGTTTTGAATTACTTTTCCACATATATTATTTTTAATTAAAATTATTTATTTTCCTTTATTTAGTAAGCTCTCCTTGTATATTAAAAATATATATTTTTTAGCCCTGGCTGGTGTAACTTAGTTGGTTGGAACATCGTGTTGTAGACCAAAAGGTCATGGGTTCCATTCCCAGTCAGGCACATATCCACGTTGCATGTTCGATCCCTGGCAAGGGCACCTATGAGAAGGCAATCAATCAATGTTACTCTCTCACATGTCTTTCTCTCCCTCTCTCTCTCATCCTTCCTTTCTAAAAGTAATGAAAAGATGTCCTTGAGTGAGGATTAAAAAAATTATAAAAAATATATATATTTTTTTAAATTCCAACTAACATTATTTTTAGTGAAATATGCCATTGTTTTATATCAAGATTGTTTTTATTCAAATGATTAAAAAATCAAATCAGGAAAAATTTTATTTTATCTTCCTTATGTAATTGTTATATGGAAATATCTCTCCTTTTTCTCTTTTGGTTATTTGCATGTACTTAATCACTTGAAAGACTGCACTTATATATGTCATTAACCCTTCATTGGAAAAACACTTTTTTGCAGTTTGAGACTCTATGTAAAATGAAAAACAAACTCTTTGTCACCTACCTTTTCTCTTTGCCTTTTTAAAAACTGATATGGGATATAAAAAATAGTGCCCAATAATAGGTTAAGATACCAGCTTGTGATGGATAAGCAGTTGGCCTTCTACAATGTGGGTAGTTTCACACATGGGTTACGGGGTACTTTTGCTGTTAAAACTTTTAGCTGCTTATATAAGTAACATTTTAATTCCATATGCCAGTGATTCTTATCATCTCTTGGGTCATGAACCTATTTAAGAATCTGTTGAAAGCCACAAATTCTCTCCTCCCAAAATGCACTTAACTGCAAAAATTTGAATACAATTTCAGGACATTTACAGACTATGAGCATTCATCCACAGACACCAGTTAAATACACTTGCTCTGTGCAATCCTAAAACATATTTCTAGTACTTATTTCCTTGTTTTCTTGCTGACCTAGCCTGAAAAAGTACATTTTGAAATGCAGTGGAAATTTTCCAAACATAGAAACAATTTTAATTAGTGCATTTTTTTTTCTATGAAGCCATGGCTTCCTTTTTCAAATCCTTTCCTTCCTTTCAGTGTTTCTCTCACTCCACCTCCTCAACATATTGGCACTTTCCTATAGGAATCACAAATCTTTATTTTTATCAAAATGTGTTTCTTGGAAGGACATGATAAAACATTTATAGTAAAAATATAAGTTCTTTTTTGTTTGTTTTCTTTTGTTTTCTTTTTCTCCCCCATCATTACCCTCCACCTTGCATACCCCCTCCTACCCACATTCCCCCCTTTAGTTCATGTCCATGTGTCATAAGTTCTCTAGTTTCTACATTTCCCACACTATTTTTGCCCTCCCCCTGTTTATTTTCTACCCTCTGTCTATACTACTTATTCTCTGTACCTTTTCCCCCTCTCTCCTCCTCCCACTCCCCTGTTGCTAACCCTCCATGTGATCTCCATTTCTGTGATTCTGTTCCTGTTCTAGTTGTTTGCTTTTGTTTTAGGTATGGTTGTTAATAGCTGTGAGTTTGCTGTCTTTTTACTGTCATATTTTTATCTTCTTTTTATTAGATAAGTCCCTTTAACATTTCATATAATAAGAGCTTGGTGATGATGAACTCCTTGAACTTGACCTTGTCTGAGAAGCACTTTATCTGCCCTTCCATTCTAAATGAAAGCTTTGCTGGATAGAGCAATTTTGGATGTAGGTCCATGCCTTTCAAGACTTCGAATACTTCTTTCCAGCCCCTTCTTGCCCGCAAGGTCTATTTTGAGAAATCAGCTGACAGTCTGATAGGAACTCCTTTGTAAGTGACTGTCCCCTTATTCCTTGCTGCTTCTAGAATTCTCTCCTTCATTTTAACTTTGGCTAATGTAATGATGATGTGCCTTGGTGTGTTCCTCCTTGGGTCCAACTTCTTTGGGACTCTCTGAGCTTCCTGGACTTCCTGGTAGTCTATTTCCTTTGCCAAATTGGGGAAGTCCTCCTTTATTATTTGTTCAAATAAGTTTTCCACTTGTTCTTCTTCTTCCCCTTCTGGTACCCCTACAATTCAGATGTTGGGATGTTTAAAGATGTCCCGGAGGTTCCTAAGCCTCTCCTCATTTTTTTGAATTCTTGTTTCTTCCTTCTTTTCTATTTGGTTGTTTGTTCCTTCCTTCTGATCCACTCCATAGATTTGAGTCCCAGTTTTCCTCCCATCTCTATTGGTTCCCTGTGTGTTTTCCTTCATTTCACGTATTGTAGCCTGCATTTTTTTCATCTAATTTGTGAGCAAAATCAACCAATTCTGTGAGTATCCTGATTACCAGGGCTTTGAACTGTGCATCTGATAGTCTGGCTATCTCTTGGTTGCTTAGATGAATTGGCTCTGGGGCTTTGAGTTGTTCTGCAATTTGAGCCATTTTTTGGGGGGTCCGGTCTCAGCTGTTCTGTAGTGAGGGGAGGAGCCTTAGGTGTTCCCCAGGGTGGGGCAGGCCAGTTGCTGGGTAGTGACGCTGTATGTGGGGGCAGGGTCCGAGAGGGAACAATGGTGCTTGCTCAGCTCTCTCTTGGATTCCAGTGCCTTCCACCGCTTCCCCTTCCCCCGGATTATCTGTGCGCAAATGTGGGACCAGCTGGTCAGCCAGCCGCCTTGCGCGGCCTCACTGGGTCTGCACAGTTGCCACCCTGTGCCCAGGGTCCACTAGCCACCGCCTGTGCATCTGGGGTCTGCTAGCCGCTGCTGTTTGCATGTACAGTGTCCGCATCTCCACTTTTTCCTGCAGCAACTCCACCCCTTTTAGGGGTCTGGATGAATGGTTGGACTTCCGTACAGTTCAATTTTCTATCAGTTATGATTGTTTTCTTGTTTATAAATCTTTTTGTCCTTAATTTTGGTTGTGTGAGGAGGCACAGTGTGTCCACCTATGCCTCCATCTTGGCCGGAAATAAAATATAAGTTCTTAATGAGAATTAAAATGACATCCCTCCCAGAGATTATTTTCCTTTTAGCAGAAGACAAAAAATATGAAGCCAAGTGGTAGATACAGACATGTAATAGTAGATCTAGACATCCAGAAACAGGTGGGTGCTGTACACCATTGGAGTTGGAAGACTTTAGACAGCTTATTAATCTTACCATTCATGCAGTTGACCATTCTCCAATGTGAGAACCTGGCCATGTATCATATAGAAATTTTCAACTGATGTGCTGTAAGAATTTCTAAAACTTGCAGTACCTGACTGTTCAGTCAGGGACTCTGACCTCTTTTCCCTTTGATTGTAAAATAAAAAACTGACAACAGCCAACACAACAATAACTGTCTGATGCAAATGGTCTTGAACCATAGACGTATAAGCCCTATAGTAGAGTTGCATCTTATTGGTCACATCACACAGTAAGGTTGTGTCTGATTGGTTAATTCTTGGCACCAGAAATTATTTTATACAAGTATGGGCACCTGATTTTTTAAAAGGTCACTTTGGAACAAACAGGGTAGGTAATTGCAATTAGTGTTTTTTGTAAATCAATAAAAATTATACCTATTTTGTCAGATCAGCAAAAATTATCATATATTTTTAGAGTGTCACAGAATTTTAGAAATTAATTTATGTATGTCATGGAATGGAAAAGGTTGAAAATCACTATACTCCAAAGTGCAAATTCTAATTTGTATTTAGTGGTGAGATGACTTTTCAGTTATTTTGAGGAATTATTCCTCTAACTTATTTAAATTTGTATAATAATTAAGCTATGGCCTAATGGTGTTCTAGTGTGCTTTCTTTGTAGAAATTATAAGTTCAGGACATTTTCTACCTCAAAATTATTTCCATTCAATGCTTGGTGCTTCAGAGTCATTTAATGTAACATTATGTGCTAACTTATTAAGCGTTTTGCCATGGCTGTTGTGGTTCAGTGGATTGAGCGCCAGCCTGTGGACTGAAAATTTGCTGGTTCAATTCCCAATGAAAGCACCGTCCTGAGTTGTGGTC
The DNA here is from genome assembly GCA_039655065.1 of Glossophaga mutica. NCBI lineage: Eukaryota > Metazoa > Chordata > Mammalia > Chiroptera > Phyllostomidae > Glossophaga > Glossophaga mutica. The sequence continues at coordinate 31,476,036 of CM077318.1, forward strand.
CACGTCCCCAGTTGGATGCATGCAAGAGGTAACTGATCCATGTTTCTCTCCCTCTCTTTATCCCCCCTTTCCCCTCTCTTTAAAAATATAAATAAATGAAATTTATTTTAAAAAGTTTTGTTATGGAATTTTTTGCATAAAATTATGGTCAACTTCTCCAGGAGCCAAAATACAATAGTTCTATCCCTGCTAGCTTAAACAGAAACATAATGATGACATTTTGGTTCAATGTATAAATTGAAAAATATTCAATATGCCAAAGTATTTTGAAAATACTTATTTGTTTTACTGATGAAAGTCATTCCACCTAGAATATTCCATTTACATTATTTTTATGATTGCCCTACTGTTGTGATGCAGTAAAATGCAAAGTGAATAAGTAGAATGGAAAGTCTTAAATATTAGTCTTGAAAATTCAGTAGACTTCAGTTATTTGTAAAGGGAGGTCTAGCCAATGAGGAAGGGTGTTTTTTCATGTTCTTCTTAAAAGCAAGATCCTTAAATATCTGCTAAGAATGTTATGACCATTATGATGGGCTAGGTGATAGAAAAATAAACAAGCAGCATCAAAATCTGAATGACTTATACATTCATTTTCTATTCTTGCATAAAAAATACCACAAACTTGATCATTTAAACAATTTCCATTTAGTATCTCACAGTTTCTATGAACCAGAAAGGCTGGCATGATGTGACTGGTTTCACCAGGGTTTCACCAGGTTAAAATAAAGGTGTCAGCTGCTTCTGTGATCTCATCTGAGTCTTGAGATCCATGCCCAGGCTCATTTAAATTGTTGGCAGAATTCAGTTTCGAGCAGTTGTATAGACTGATTTCCAGTTTTCTTGCTAACCGCCAGTTACTGTCAGCTTCTGGAGGTTGTCTTGAAGGTCCTAGCATGTGGTCTTCTTGCTACATAGTAACTTGCTTCTTTAGTGCCAGCAGGGAAACTTCACTCCAGTCTGCTACAGAGGAGTCTGTATAATGTAAGAAATGTGACTATCCAACAGCTTTGCCTATGACATAACTGTTCAAGGGAGTCATTATTCCATCATAGTCATAGGTCTTTTCACACTCCTGAGATAGGATTAGGCAGGGTCTCTATACTAGGAAGCAGGATTATTGAGAGCCAGTTTAGAATTCTGCTAAATATAACCTATCAAGACAAATGTTGATTTCTTGCTTAATCAAAGTCTGTTGCAGGTATGTGTGTCTCACCAGAGCAGCCATCTTTCATATTTAGCAATCCTAACTACCTCAGTCTTTTGGCATTGCTACATCTACATGATGCTTTTTGCTCAACTGCTTTGGCAGGAGAAGAAGCACTGGAGAGATAAGCAACAGCAATTAAATATTTCAACCTGGAGTGATATGCAGCACTTCCACTCATGTTTTATTAGCCAGTGAGAATCCAATGTCTATGCCTAATGTAGAGAAGGAAAATGGAACCTCCCAACACAAGTAGATCATAGTCAAATATTGGTAAATAATAGAAATGCCTACTATAAAATACTGATATCAGTCTCAGGCTCCTTTCTCATTGGTAGGTCACATATTAGTGTAAGATGAGGTCTTTTCATCTTTAAAGAACTTTATTGAGATATATCTATAAATCATATATAGATCACCTATTTATGATTTTTAGTATATTTACTAGATGAGTTCTTGAATCTGTAACTTTATAAGCATTTTAAGCATCTAATATATGTGCAACAATATTGTATCCAATATAGAGCAAAATAAAAAGAAAATGATTTTTTGACCTTGTGATTACAATCTAACTGAAGAAGAGAAAGTGAATATATAGGAAATCATTAGGGAACAATCTCAATCACTAAAATATATATATATAAAAATATTGAAAACACAACTACAAAATGGGAAAGGAAATTACATTTATTGAAGATTGACTACTTGGCAGCAATCATGTTACATGTCTTATGTGTACTAGCTCATGCAGGTTTCATAATACTCTTTTTTTCTCCAGTTTTTATTATCGGGGACTGCCCTGCCTGGTTTCAGGAGCTGTAACCACCCCCCCGCCCCCGCTGCCGCCATGGCTAAGGCTGAGTGAGCGACCATGGGACCAAAAGCCACTAAGGAGACAAAGCTTATCTCCCTGGCAGGGGTGCCACTTCTGCTCCTTTTACTTCACTCTGCCTGGCCCCCAATGCTTGATGGGTTAGCCAATGATGGGTAAGATTCCTCAAGGGGGGAACGATCTAAGAATGAGCTTTATGTATACACCCTGTATTCCTATGCAACTTCAATCCAATAAAGGCCTCTCTAGGTAAGGGTCGGGACATTCTCCTCTTGAGAGGATGGCTGAGTCACTCTGAGGCGCTCTCCCTTTGACAGAGGGGCCGTGCCATCCCTTTTTCTCCACAGGACTCAGTAATCCATGTGAATTTGTCTCATCTCATCCATAACACCATAGACACTACGGGCTGGTGTCTGCGTCATCTTATAATTGTGGAAGCTAAGGTTCAGAGAAGTTAAATGTCCTGCTCAATTTTACAAAACCAGAAATCACTTTCAATTCATTCTTAATCTAAAACCCAGGCTTGTTATACTATGGAACATTGTCATACCAACAGATATAAACCCAGTGGAGTAGGGCTTATCTGGGAGTATACTGGTAGCATATAGTTTTCAGAAAAGGGCTACACATAGGTTGGTAAATTGGCAGTTCATGTGTATGTGTGTGTGTGTGCTTTCATGCCTGTGTGTGTATCAACCCCACTTCATTTTTCTCAGATAAGTCAACATTAGGACTTTGGACAATATGTGGGCCATTTCATATGTCCTTCCATTTACTTTTCTGTTATAAAACACTTGTGTGTGTGTGCATTTATTTATTTATTCAATTAGAAAACCTGTATAGAGAACTCACTATGTCTCTCACTCAACTAGGTCCTGAAATAAGTACAATTTGAATTTTTATCAGGAAATTGTGATAATAAAAATCATATATGATGAATAAAGGAAGTACACAGTGCTACTGAAGCTAAGTAGTTAAAGACAGTTGGTACCTGGACTGAGCAAGGAAATCTTCCTGAAAATAATATATGAGAGGTTAAACCTGAAAAGTTAGGTTTCTGGACTGAGAAGAAAATAGGAGGTATGTTATATGTAGCAAAAATGGCATGGGCAAAGTAGCAGAAATAGGAAATCAAAGATAGTATTGGGGAAGCAATAAGCCACCATGGCTTCTGGAACACAGAGAATATAAACCCATGTGGTGAAAAATCATAAAAGGCTTTGAATGATGAGTTAAAGAGAATTACACTTGACAAGGGGTTATAGCTTTCTATTAATGGCGGGACCCTTTTATAACCTTTAAGGAGGAAAGAAAAGATCCAGAAATTAGGGAAGAGCAATTGGATTCAGTGTTCTTCAAGATCAAGTGCATGGAATGTGGCTTTGTAATGTAACCCCAAATCATGAGGAAGGAAAATATTCCTCAGGCATTATAGGGTGGATGTTATATTAACCAGACAATGTGCCTCTTAATGTAGAACCATTGAGGGATTTTGTTGAGAAACTAATCCTTGTAATGTGAAATGCATCTAAAGTTTTAGATACAGTGGGAAATGCAGATTATCGTCTGAAACTGAAACCTGATCTTACCCCCATGGTTCACCCCTTCTGTCTAGCTAATAGAAACCTTGTTGAGGAGACCACACATATAACTTACAGTAGATACCTGAAAGCATGCATTTTACAAGACAATAAAGGGAACCTGGGACTTGTTTCCTGAGGAAGAAGTAGCATATTCTGGAGGTGGGAGGGACAAGAAAAAGGGACTTTTCAGAAAAGACATTAATGAAGACAAGGACTGCAGGAAGAAGGGATAACATGAGGTAAGAGAAAGTAGACCTTTGGGATGCCCTGAATAACCAGGTAGTATGGTCTCAAGCATTTTTGTTTCATGACACAAAAGGAAGATGTAGCACACTAAATGTATAACACTCACATTTTCACCCCCTTCTTTTCTCTCTGTGGTTTGAATATAAGATTTCTCTTCACCAAGGTTGTGTATATTTGGAAGAGGGAGCAAAATAACCTGCTGTCCCTACCTACACCTACTTCCCCTCTCTGCCACACTCACTGGTAGTTACCAGAAATAGCTGCACTGGGCACTGGAGGGTGACAAGTGTGGCCACCTTCAAACAACACTCAGGTTGGAGAAGAGCTACCTTCCTAATCCTGCCTTAGAGGCTAGACAGAGATAGTTTAGATACCTTATGTGACAGAAGAGATGAGTTTATTACATTGGTTAAATCTGAGGTAGCTCTTGTACTCTCTGTGAACTTTGGCCCATTTCCTTTCTAAGTATGAACCAAACCATATTCTAGAATTTCTCTAGGAGTGCCCCCCATCCTAGTCACCAAATGCAAAATGGACCAAGCCAAAGCAATAAAGTTGCTTGTATGGACTTCTCACAGTAGGAAGGATGTGGTGAAAAGGAACTCTCATATCGGCAGTAGAACTGCAGCTCCGAGTTGTATCACTTGAGAGTAGATATTCTATGTATAAGTCTGAGATTTTACAGTATTACATACATTTCCCTGGCCATTTTTTTCTTCAGAAGAGGGTGGAACATAGGTGTTAGTTATCATTCATATTCTTACAAATAGTTTTGGGGATATTTTTGTTTGTTTGACTTAAGAAATTCAGATAAGTCCTTGATAAAAAGTCAAATATTTTTCTAAGATGCTGAGATTGATTGGAGATTCAAGCAAGCACTGACAGGCTGGTGGCTGCTTTACTATGATGGATTAATTGTCTAAGAGAACAGAGGAAGACCTATGGTTGACACAACTGTTTGATATAAAAGAGGAAGAATGTTTCCAGAAGAGGTTGAACTATGGTTTGTTACATTAAGAAAGAGCACCAGGAATGGGTTCGTAACAATTTAAGAAATAAAGAAGGTTCACAGAGTGTTTGAAACACATCCTCTCTATGTTGTACTAGTATAAAAGTGCAGTGTATACTTCTCTTAGTAAATAAGTCCTTGTCAGTGTAGAGAATTCCAAAGAAATGCTTGTTACATTTTTGATGACCCAGAAGAAATGAAGGGAAAAGGTCTCTTCATATGCAATGAGATGGTGGGCGATACTACAAAAGACTGTAGAAAATTACACTGTAGAATACAGCCTCCAGGTTCATGAACATCCAGAGAATCCTTTCAAGAAATTTTACTACTAAAATTTGAGTAAATTCCACTAATTCAGGTAAAGAAGGAAAAAGATGAGAAATTTAATTCCATCGATATTTACATGCCAAATAAATTGGCTAATATTTTATCTTAGACTGAGCTCAATCTTAATCGCTCAGAAAGTAGTGATTTGAGTGTTGACGGCAGATGTGAAGGTGAGGTATTGTATCCCCACTTCCAGAGAACACCTTGGTAAGCTTGTCTCCTTTGCTTGCTTTTGTTTTCTCTACTAGCAAGATAGGGCACTTTCTTTTTTTAATCCTCACTTGAGGATATGTTTGATTTGAGAGAGAGAGAAAAAGAGATGTGAGATAGTAACATCAATCACTTGCCTACTGTATGAGCTGACCAAGGATAGAACCCACAGCCTAGGTATGTGCCCTGACCAGGAATTGAACCCACATCCTGTTAGTGTACAAGACAACGACCCACCTAACGAATTAGCCACTCAACCAAGGCAAGATGGGTACTTAATGGTAAGCACTTTGTTCATGAAAGATTACTCTCTAGTATGAATTGTCTTCTGATATATTGATTATTGAACACTGCAGATTTTGAGTATTTGGTGTTGCTCTGTAAGATGGCCAGTGGGTTTATTTGCCTGGTAACCTTTCAAGTTGCATGTCCTTGTTGCATTTTTTTGTTCATTTGTTCCTTTTTGTTTTAATTCTGATAAGTTGTGATTAAGTATCTAGAAGTTACCTAGAAATCCATTATCAAATGAAATTGACTGACCTGTTTCTTGATTCTAGGAGGGTTTTTTTCACCCTTTACTGACTTTTGTGGGTGAAACAGGGGGTGACAGTAGAGTGCTTTAGATAATAAAATACTCTACCCTTTCTTCTCTTCCTTTTCTGAAGTAAGTAATCACTTCAAATCAAAATCTGTCACATTTTCAGTGGCATATCTGCATATCCATCTCTGTCTCTCCCTCTATATAAAACTGCTTCTATCCTAAGGTAAAATATTCTGCTTAAGAAATACTTAATCCAAAGCCACTTAATTGTTTCCAAAAAGATATATGTTATTCATATACTTTTGAGTTTTTTTATTTGAGCATTGAAATTTCCATGCTATGTTCACTCTTTTTGTCGTTGCTAACCCTAATTCTCTGTTTTACAAATGGGAGAAATTGACTTACACAGAGATTGAAAAGGTACCAGCAGCCACTTGGTGACCAGGAGAAAGTTAAATGATTCCCTGAGCTAAGTTCCATTTATTAACTCATTACAAAAGTGAAACAACAAATGTATTTTCATAGCAGCATTACTTACAATAGCTACGTGCTGGAAAGAGCCTAAGTGCCCATCAGTAAATAAATGGATCAAACAACTGTGGTCCATTTACGGCGTGGAATGCTATGCAGCAGAAAGAAAGAAGGAGCTCCTATGTTTCATGACAGCATGGAGGGAACTGGAGAGCATTATGCTAAGTGAAATAAGCCAGGCAGTGAGGGACAAATACCATATGTGTTGTGGACCGTTCAGCCTGGTTTCAGGAGTTGTAACCCTCACCCCATGGTGGGCTGTGTAAGAGCCTAGGGACCCACTTCATCTGGGTCTGTTCTGTCAAGAGGACATGAGCTACTAAGGAGACAAAGCTTATCTCCCTGGCAGGAGTGCTGCTTCTGCCTCATCCATCTCTGGCCCCAATGCTTGGTTGGCAGTCAATGACGGGTAAGACTCCTCATGGGAGGGGCAACCTAAGCCAGACATGACCACTTGGGAGGCCCTCATGGAAGGACTCGGGGGCTGCAGCAAAGAGGATGTGATGAAGCCCTGGCTGGTGTAGCTCAGTGGATTGAGCGCGGGCCTGCGAACCAGAGGATCGCGGTTCGATTCCCAGTCAGGGCACATGCCTGGGTTGCGGGCCAGTTCCCAGCAGGAGACACACAAGAGGCAACCGTACATTGATATTTCTCTCCCTCTCCCTCTCCCCTACCCCTCTAAAGACAAATTAAAAAAAAAAAAAAAGAGGATGTGATGGATCCTCGCCCCCAGCTATTCTGACATAGCCCGAGTCCTCATTTCCGTCTGGGAGATGTCTCCTGCTTCCTAATCGGCTTAAAGCCTGAAACTATGAGGGCAAGCGGTACAGCTCTGTGCTGGCCAAGATGGTTCCCTGAGTGATCGGGCATAAGAAAGAATTTGTAAAGTCCTGTGAAACCTGCTTTGCTAAAAGTGCTCTCACTTAAATGATGTGTCCCAGGAGGAAATGAGTATGTCTCCCAAAGTTTGGCAACCCCCTTTCCTGACAGACACTGACTCAGATTAAGCCCTCAGATTTCTTTGAAATGTTAACCATTGTTTGATCCTTGCTGCCTGACATACTGTATTCCTGTGTATTTGAGCCCAATAAAAGCCTAGTGAGGAAGGGGCTCTGGGTCATTCTCCTCTGAGAGTTTGGCCACCTCTCCTCCCCAAGCAGATCATGTCTTGGTAGTTTTTATTTTCATCTATGATGAACGGGGGGTTCTACAGGCGGAGCCCCCTGCACATATGATCTCACCTTTAAGTGGAACCTAATCAAGAAAAAACAAACAAGCAAGAAAAATATAACTAGAGACATAGAAATAAAGAACATAATGACAACAACCAGAGGGGACAGGGCAGAGGGATAACAGGGGAAAGTAGGAGAAGGACAATCAAGGAACACGTATAAAGGACCCGTGAACAAAGCCAAAGGTGGGTAGGATTGAGGGTGGGGGTGGGTGGGGTGGGGGAAAGTGGTGGTGAGAAAATGGAGACAACTGTACTTGAACAACAGTAAAAAGAAATAAAGATACAAACTCAAATCTTGACTCTGCCATTTATAGAATAAATGACCTCAAGAAAATGAATTAACCAGGTTAGTCTAAGACTTTAGGTTTTAAGAAACAGTAAAATAAATAAATAACGTTAGCGACTAACATGTGTTCCCAACTTCTCCTATCACCAAGTAAAGGATACAGTAAAACCAGGTGATCAATTTGTAACTTATACAAATGTCTAATCACTATGTTGTATATCCAAAACTAATATAATAGTGCATGTTAACTGTAATTGAAAAATTTAAAAAATAACAATTTTTAGAAGATACAATAAAACCCCACAAATAAGCACATGAAGTACCGTTGATTATTATCACCATCTATGGCAGACAGTTGCCCTCCCAATATCCATTTCCCCTTTTCCCTCACTTATAAAAATCTCAATTTTGTTCATGGAAGCAACACCCCTAGCTAAAACACTACATTTACCATTCTCTTTGTACCTAGAATGAGCCATAAAACAGTTCTGGGCAACAAGATCAAAGGGGAAGTCAGCTTGGATTTCTGGACGATTTTTGCAATTCCTAATATAGAGGCCACCTTTCTTGTTACTTCCTCCTTTATTTTATTTTTTCTTACTTGGACTTGAAGCTGGGAGTGGAGCAGCTATTTTGTGACTATGCGATGAACATATAGATAATAATTACAAGCTAAGGAAACCAGAGATGATGAAAAGGAGCCTGGGTTCCTAATGCCATTGTGGAGCCACCCCATCAGCACTGGATTACTCACTACAGGGCTTCTCATGTGAGAAAAATAGTCCTTATTTTTTAAACCATTATTTTCTAGGTTTTGGTACTAATGATGAAATGTAATCCTAAGGGAAATATCGGCATTTTGTAAAATAAGGGATATTTTAATACTTTATATTTTTCCTTTTTATATATTTTTTATTTTGCTTATTTTTTTATTTTCAAGTACAGTTGTCTCCATTTTCCTCCCACCACTCCCCCCACCCCAGCCACCCCCATCTCCCACACTCGATCCTACCCTCCTTTGGCTTTGTCCATGTGTCCTTTATACATGTTCCTTGATGGCCCTTTCCGCTTTCCTCCTCATTATCCCCTCCATATTTTTCCATCACCAGCATCCTGTTAGGGCATTTTTAGTCCTGTGTCACCTTGGTCACTGTCTCTACCTTTTGCTATGGAATTGCTTAGGTTTATGCACTATATGTTCTACCTGAGTCTTCCTCTACTTCCAGATATTTTTCTCAGCTGTGCAATTCCCCTCAGGAATTTTCTGAATAGATATTCCTGTTGAAGCTTCAAAACCTGTATTCTCATGGGCTAAGAAATGGGAAATGTATCTTCCACTATTTGTTTCTTGAAACTTTGCTTTTTCTTTCCTTGAGAATTTTCTAGATTTTGTGTAACTTGCGAAACAGAATGGAAGAAAGCGTCCTTTTTACTACTTCTTTTCCTGAAGCAATAGTACATGCCTCAAGAGTTGATTGCTTCTCTCTTATTTCACTACTCCGTTGAAGCAGTCCCAGCTGAGTTGCATTTCAAAGAGCATTTATTTTATACTTTGATGGCATGTTATTTAGAGAGTAAAAATGTATGACCATTATAACTATTATTGCTTCATTGAAGATGGTCACTTTTGTCCAAGAGTTTTAAAAATCCATTGCTCAGATTCATCTTTTCACCTTGATTTTTAAAATAATAATGGTCTGATTCTTTTTTATGAATATATCTGGCTGGCATATGTATGCCTAACACCTAATTTTAACTTTCTCATATCATTTACTTTATAAATTTATCTTGTAAATGTAGAGATGATTTTATCTCAAATTGAACCTGAGAGTCCTTTTCTTTTAACAGGGTGATTTATTTTAAAATTAATTTTGTAACTAAAAATCTTATTCTTATCTTATCATCTTGTTTTATCATTGCTTTTATATCTATTTTCCTTTTTAATATGAAATATATACTTTATATTCTATTCTTTTATCATTAGAAAAGTATGCATTATATTCATGGTAAACATTGATAATTTTTGAAGATATTAACTTATTTATATTTAGTTATCAATACCTTGAATAATATTAACTAATGTCACACACATGCTAATTATTTTCATTTTTTATTCCGCCTTCCATAATAACATCTAACTTTCCTATTTTCTTGATTATTTACTCATTTCATCCAGCATTTAAAAATTATTTCTACTTCTTAGGCAGCACTGTTTTCATATCAAACTAACCCAATCTTATCTCTTATTATATATGGTCCATGTTTTACAGAATTTTACAAACCACAAACAACCTAGAAATACAAAACAGAAGCAGATTTACTGAGGAGGAATCTCTTAAATTCAATGTCTGTTATTCTTAATATCAGGTGTGGAATAATTCATTTCACTGCTGCAACTCACAGGGGCATGCAAGTTTTGTCTGCTAAAGGCCTTCTAAAGGTCATTGGGTGAAATGCTGGCTGATGTTGAATTAGAACAGAAATATCCTTGGGTGACTACCAGCTGAGCTCTTAAACCAAATGTGTTAAGCTCACAGTAATCAGGGCTTTTAAACTTGCTCTTCCTTCCTTCTGCAATGTCCATTCCCCAGATACTTGCATGTTCACTCCCTTACTTCTTTTATATCCCCACTTAAATGTCACCTCCTCAGGAGACATCTCACTCTATCTCGTTACCTTGCTTTATTATTTTTCATAGCTCTTATCATTGCCTGAATTTCTATTAATTTTTAATTGTCCATCTTCACCCATTTTGCTTCTCTTTTTGATGGTTACATTTCCAAAATAGAGAACAGTGCCTGATACATAAAAAATACTAAAAACTATTTGTTGAACAAATTATTATTTTTTTGTCTCTTAAAGCAGTGGACCCATAAATATAAGCTTGAATAGAGTAAGGGTGGCAGTAGAAGGAAAATTGATGAAATATCAGAAAATAAATAATTTCAAAAATAATGCTTTGGGACACCTGAATACTCTGAATCAGTCTATAGGTATCAGCTTGTTAGAAACAATTTAAAAACTATAATGCCCGGCGCTGGCTGGTGTGGCTAAAAGGATTGAGTGCCAACCTGTGAACCAAAGGGTCACCATTTGGATTCCCAGTTAGGGCACATGCCTGAGTTGCGGCCAGGTCCCCAGTAGGGGGCGTGCGAGAGGCAATCCCACATCGATGTTTCTCACCCTCTCTTTCTCCCTTCTTTCCCCTCTCCCTAAAAATAAATGAATATACTCTTAAAAAAACTATAGTGCCCAGAGGACACTCCCAAATCTCTCCCATGCGTAGCCTTCCCTCATGTTTATTCAACATTTTAAGATACAAAGTACCATGCCCTAGCTCCTTTACTGAAGTCAGGTTATGTATCTGAGACTCAGAGTCCAGGACGAAATGCAACAGGAGAATGGAGTATGATTGCTGTTGGATATAGTTTCCGATCTCCCTAGAAAGAAGCTTCTATGAAGTAGAGGGTGTTCTTAAACAATAAATAAAATCATTAAAACAATAAACAAAGCTGACATTGAATTTACCATGTCAATGATTCTCAAATCTATCAGACTCAACAATTCCTATAACTAGCATTTTGTGACAGTCCTTTTACTATCCTGAAATGGAATTCGTAATGTAACATACTTGCCCACATAATTTTTGAAATGCCATAACCCAATCGTAGTATAAGGTAGAAATAAAAGCAAATTATTTTTTAAAAATATAATATACAGTTTAATACGTAAATGTTAATAGATGAATATACAAGTACTATAAAGGAATAAGACATGTGCATATACTTAAAATGAATATTTTTGGTTTTAAGAGTAGTAGGAGGAACAGAAGCTAATTTTTATAAAAACTACAAAAAATAATATAGACGAGGTTTATATAGATGCTAAGTTAAGCAAATATTGGACACAGATGCTGAGGCAATAAAATGGGGAAAGGGAGGGCTTTTAAACAAACAATGCCACATACAAAAGGATGTGCTTAGACCCTCATCTCACACTATACACGACAATTAACTCAAAAATGGACCATAGATGTAAATGTCAATGCTAAAACTACTTAAGACTAAATATTTGTTACTTGGTTTGGCCAAAGATATTTTTAGATACAACAACAAAATATGGTCCATATTTTTTTTTTCAAAATCATAGATTAGACTTTTCCAAAGTTAAAAGTGTTTGGACCTCTAAAAATCAGTAAGAAAATGAAAATACTAGGCAAAATCAGCAAAAACAGTTAGCAAATAAAATATCCGATTATGGAATTATATCCATAATATGTAAAGAATTCTTTATCTTAAAATTCTCATCACCAGAAAAAATTGGAAATATGTGTAATGATGGATGTTAACTAGACTCATTGTGATGATCATTTCAACATATGTACAAATACTGAATCATTATGTTGTACACCTAAAGTTAATATAATGTTGTATGTTGATCGTATTTCAATTTTTTTTTAATATGAGAAAGATAACAAATGTGCTTTGTTGTAACAGTGTCTTCAATGGCAAATATCTTGTTCCCTAGAAATATTTAGGGAATAATAAGAGATAAACTATGAAGATGATGGTACTACAGAATGTAAAGATCTGGGATTGAACTATAACATTATTGTAAATGTGCATCTAAGGTAATGAAAACAAAACAAAACAGAAGACAACAACAAAAACCTGCATGATCTAGTGGCTATTGAGTGAGTTATTTGAAAATGTAAATTCAATTTAGTGCACATTTTGTGATTCCCCAGTGTTATGTGCTGAGTTGTGTCTGCCCAAAATTTGTATGCTAAAATCCTAACCCTCCAATGTGATTGTATTTGAAGACAGGGCCTTTAAGGAGGGAATTAAGATTGAATGAGGTCATAAGGGCAGGACCCTAATCTAATAGGAGTGGTATCTTTATAAGAAGAGATACCAGGAGTGCGTGTGTACACAAAGGAAAGGCCAGTGAGAAGGTGGCCATCTACAAGTCAGGTGGAAAGATTTCACCAGAAACCCATCCTGCTGGCACCTTAATCTTGGAATTCAAGCCTCCAGAACTGTGAGAAAATAAAGTTCCGTTGTTTAAGCCAAAACAAACAAACAAAATGCTTAACACTCAATAATAATAAAAACAACCCACTTCAAAAGTGGACATATTATTTGAATAGACATTTTATTAAGAAGATAAACTAATGGCTAATAAGCATATTTAAAGATGTTCAACATCACTAGCTATTAGAAAATGCAAAATACAACTACAATGAGATACTACTTCAGACCCATTAGAATGACTATAATAAAAAAGACAGACAATACTAAGATTTGTTCAGGATGTGGAAAAACTGAATCCCTCATATATTGACGGAAACATATAATGGTGCAGCCACTTTTGAAAGGTTTGCCATTTCCTCAAAAAGTTATACATAGACTTACTTACAACCAAGTAGTTACATATCTAGATATTCACCCAAGATAAATTAAAAATCTATCTACATGCAAAATTAGGTACAGTGTCCCTTGAACAACACAGGTTTGAAATGTGTGGGTCTAGTTATATATGGATTTTTTCCAATAAACCCATACAGTACTGTAAAGGTACTTTCTCCTCCTTATGATTTTCTTAATAACATTTTCCTTTCTCTTACTTCATTACAATAATACAGTATATTATATATAACATACAAAATATATGTTACTTTATGTTATTGATATGGCTTCCAATCAAGAGTAGACTATTAGTAGTGAAATTTGGGGGAGTTAAATTTATGCACAGGGTTTTCAGAAGAGTCTGTGTCCCTAGTCCCCACATTGTTCAAAAGTCAACTGTACTCAAATGTCCATAACATCATTATTCATAATTGCCCCCTAGTGGATACAATCCTAATATCCCACTACTGATGAGTAAAATACATATCCATACAATTGAATGCTACCTATCAATAAAAGAGAATGAAATACTGAAATGTGCTGTGACATGCACAGACCTCCAAAATATCTTGTAAAAGTAAAAGAAGTGCAATGCAAAACAGCACATACAATGATTCTATTTATATAAAATGTCCAGGCAGGGAAATTTTATAGATATAGAAAGCATGCCAGTAGTTACCTAAGGATGGAGACAAGTATAGATTTTTGCTCTAAATAGTCACAAGGAAACTTTTGGGGAGGATAAAATATTCAAAACTGGATTGTAATGATGGTCACATAAAAAATTTATAAACTTGTTTTATTATTTTTTTGTTTTTCATTGTTCTTTTTTTATTATTGTTGTTCAAGTACAATTGTCTCCATTTTTCTTGCACCATAATCAACTCATATCCTTATGGTGGGTGAATGCCATGATAATTAAATTGTACCCCAAAAAGCTATTCAAAAGTGGATAAAATTATGTATAAGGACTAACAGTTTCAAATGCAAGGCAAAAATATTGTTAAACACCAATGACTCGTCAAGTCACTGAAAATAGAAAATCACAGGATATGTTGCTAGATCCTTATTAAATCATTGCTTTATGTATAACTGGTTTATTCACACAGCTATAACTACCTATATTTCTAGTTTTCATGACATTTCTACTTTGTGATAACAGATCCACAAATGTCAGATGGAGGAGGAAAAAACAAAGTCACTCATAATGAAGTACCTCAGAAAGGAGAAGGAGAGGAGGGAGAAGGAAGAGACTAACATTTTATCAGTCAAGTCTTTAGAAGCTTTTTTCTTTATTTTATTGATTATGCTATTGCACTTGTCCCATTTCTCCCCCCTCACTCCCCTCCACCCTGCACACCCCCTCCCACCCACATTCCCCCCTTTAGTTCATGTCCATGTGTCATAAGTTCTTTAGTTTCTACATTTCCCACACTATTCTTGCCCTCCCCCTGTCTATTTTCTACCCACCGTCTATGCTACTCATTCTCTGTACCTTTTCCCCCTCTCTCCTCCCACTCCTCTGTTGCTAACCCTCCATGTGATCCCCATTTCTGTGGGTCTGTTCCTGTTCTAATTGGTTGATTTTGTTTTAAAGGGACTTATCTAAGAAAAAGAAGATAAAAAATATGACAGTAAAAAGACAGCAAACTCACAGCTATTAACAACTACATTTAGCAGCTTTTTATTTTGACCAAATGTAGCAAATTATGCTGGAACCAGCCTGTTGGATTCATAATACTGTCGCTCCCATTTACCAGTGGTATAACCTTGGAAACGTCAACTTCTCTGCACCTCCATTTCATTACCTATAAAATAAGAAAATAATATATTAAATTCTTCATAGGGTTGTTGACAGCACGAGGTAAGTTAACATGTACGTAGAATATACAATGCTAAGGAACCTAGCATAGAGTTGGTACTATGCTTCCATTAGCTATCGTTATTTACCCTAGAGAGTAAATCTCCTTAATCAATTACCAGAAGTGAGCCTGGGAACATACAAGTCTCACTTAAATGTCCAACTTTTGGCTAGACAATGGTAGAACTTTCCTATAATTGGCACTTACTCTGAATTGAAAAGCTCCACGAATAATTTTCAAGTACCAATTACCTAATGCCAATTTAAGGCCTAATCATTTGAAGTGAACTTATATGTCAACAAACAGGGGATGCAGAAAATAATGCATGAGAATTCAAAAGCAAATATCGTACAGTAACTATCATATTCTGAAGACAGTCATTTTTATGTAATTCTATATCTAGTATCCTGCAATGAAACCAATATTTAAAATAGACACAAGGGAAAGATCCATCAAAGCCGTGTGATGTACATATTTTCCCTAAAAGCCTTTTGATGCCGCGTGAACATATTCACAGCTGGACTCATTCATGCACTTAATTCATTCTCTCTTTTTACGCTTAGTAGTGATGATGTTTTATGAGGTGGTATTTTCACACTTAAATTCAATTATTTGTATAGCTTAAGAATGTGTGAGGTGAATAATAACTTTGATGATTAATTTGGTGCTTGGCAGAATATATGTTGTGATGTTTAAAGATTACCCTCATTAAAGTAAGACTGGGAAGCTAATTGTGGTTTGTGTTGTCAACTTCCCATTCTTTTGATATTTTTTAGCTTCTACTTTGTAAATATGGAAGATAGCAAAGCCCTAGGTAAATCATTATCAAAAGTTATGCTGCATTCTTTTTCAAATAATCAATTAGATGTCCCAATATTTCACACTGAATAATAGTTCTTTTATGGCTTTTTTTATATCACTTTCATTATATGCTAAAGGCTTATATTTGAGTCTGAAATATATTTCTATCTGTTTCTAGAGATCATATTCTTTTACTAAATACTTATAACATTTAAAAATACCTGATGAATAATCCTTCATTTATACACTTCATTTAAAAGTTGATTAATTTAATGTATTTATTTTGTCAGTTGAACATAAAGATGTTTTACTTTTCTAGAAAAATTCAAAATGCCTGGGGATTCTGACTATGGTTGAATTAAACTTAAGTTGTGAAAAAATAGATATCTTTATATAGGTATGTAAGAGTTTTCCCATACAGAACTTGCTATATGTCTTCATTTAGGTCCTCTTCATGTTTTGTTAAATGTAGATTCTCAGAAATTTTATAATTTTTATTCTAATTAAAATATTACTGTACATTCCAACTTCTAATTGGTGATTGCTGCAATGTCAGAAAAGCACTGATATATTTTATATTACACGAGGCCTCATTACTGTTATGTTAATACAGGTTGTCCAGTATAGGGGTTCAGAATACAGATTCTAGAGTCACACCTTCTGTAATCAAGTCCCAGTTCCCTTAGCAACCGCTTAGGTGTTATTAAGTTAGTCACCTAACCTCATTAGTGTCTCTGTTTCTTTATTTGTAAAATGGGGAAGATAATCATAGTATCTATTTCATAGTTCTGTTATGAGATTAAATTAGGTTATTTATGTAAAGTTTTTTAAATGCTTTTAAAATATATTTTATTGATTATGCTATTACAGTTATCCTATTTTTTCTCCCCTTTATTCCCCTCTGTCCTGCACTCCCCTCCCACCCACATCCCCCGCCCCTTAGTTCACGTCCATGTGTCATACATATAAGTTCTTCAGCTTCTCCATTTCCCATACTATTCTTACCCTCCCCCTGTTTATTTTGCACCTACCATTTATACTTCTTATTCCCTGTACCTTTTTCCCACATTCTCCCCTTCCCTTCCCTGTTGACTAAGGACATCACCCTCCATGTGATGTCCATTTCTGTGAATCTATTCCAGTGACCGTGGAGATTTTGTAAATCTGGATGAGTTCACAACTTTTAAATGTTCTCATGGGCCCTACTAAATTCACAAAGCAGAACTGTAATTCTGACTACAGCTGTCTTTGTTTAAGACCATACATTGTTACTGAGATTTGGACAATAACCACCTCCAGTTTTTTTTAGAATGAATACATCTAATCATGTTTTCCAAAGAAATACCAGTCTCCCTCTAAAATATAACCTTATACTCTCACTTGTGTGGTTTCACAAGGAAGAACTGTGTAACCTCTTCAGGAAGGGAAAGATCATTACAGTAGTGTTATTAAAAATATATAGAAAAAGGGAGGAGCAGGACTTCTAACTTTCATTTTTTTATTTATATTATATCACACAGTAGTTCTCCCCTATCCATGGTTTCACTTTCTGTGGTTTGAATTACTTGTGGTCAACTATAATAACAAAATATGAAAGGGAAAATTCCAGAAATAAATAATTCGTAAATTTTAAATTGTGTGCTATTCTAAGAATTGTAATGGAATATTGCCTAGGACATGAATCATCCCTTCGTCCAGAATCTCCATGGTGTACATGCTTCCTGCCCATTAGTCACTTAGTAGCTATTCTGCTATCACATCCACTGTCACAGTATCACAGTGCCTGTGCCCAAGTAAACCTTATTTTATTTAATAATGGCCCGGAACCATTCACACAACCTTTATTATAGTATATTTTATAATTTTTCTATTAGTTATTATTGTTCATATCTTACTATGCCTAATTTATAAATTAAACTTAATCATAGGTGTGTGTGTATAGAAAGAAACCTAGTATACAAGGTGGGGCAAAAATAAGTTTATAGTTGTGCATATGGAAAATAATACAATAATTAATAAATAATAATACAAAAATAAACTCTGTTTTGTGTACTCACAACTATACACCTACTTTTTTCCCAGGCTGTATACAAGGTTTGGTGCTCTGGAGATTTCAGAATGTATCACCCTGGATAAGGGGGTGTGGCTACTGCACCACTTTATGCTCAACCTATCCTGCCATTTGGGTAAATAACCAGTTGGTATAGGAAGTAAGTTAGGCAATTCATATTTATATTCTCTCTCAAGCACATGGAATTATACGGTGGCATTTCCTGATGACAGAATTTTGCTTTATAGTTTGTTATGCATGTGACTTTCTAGACAGATTTTCCTCATTGTTTCTAAAAATCAAGTTGAGGAAAGGGTCAAATTTACTACATCTTATTTTTCAATACTGCCTTGTTTAATTAAGTATAATAATTGCCTTAGCAAATAAGTACTGAGAGAGAACATTCTTTTTTTGCTATCTCATTTTAGGAGAAAAGCATATAGTCTTTCACAATTAAGCTGCAGTTTTTTGTCGACTTTTTTTTTGAGGGGGTCGAAGTACCTAATAAGGTTTAGGAAGTACCTTTCTATTCCTTGTTTATTGAGAGTTTTTATAAATAGGTGATTTAAAAAAAATACTCTCTCTGCATCTATTGAAATATCCATATATATTTTTCTCTTTTTAAATCTAATTTACATTGATTTTCAAATGTTAAATTTAGCTTGCATTTTTATTTTTTTATTATTTTATTGTTGTTCAAGTACAGTTGTCTCCATTTCTCCCCCACCACTTTCTCCCGCCCCTCCTCCCCCACCTCCCACCCTCAATCCTTTCCCCGATTGGCTTTGTCCATAGGTCCTTTACACTTGTTCCTTAACAACCCTTCCCCTTTTCCTTCAGAGTCCCCCTCCCACCTCCCCTCTGGTTACGGTCGGTTTGATCTTTATTTCTATGTCTCTGGTTATATTCTGCTTGCTTGTTTGTTTCATTGATTAGATTCCACTCTTAGGCAAGATCATATGGTATTTGTCTTTCACTGCCTGGTTTATTTCACTTAGCATAAATGCTCTCCAGATCCATCCAGGCTGTCGCAAAGGAGTTGCTTCTTTCTTTCTGCTGTGTAGTATCCCATTGTGTAAATGCACCATAGTTGTCTTTAAAGATTTTATTTATTTATCTTCAGAGAGATGAAAAGGGAGGGAGAAAGAGAAGCAGAGAAACAGCAATATGAGAGAGACACATCGACTTGTTGCCTCTCACATGCCCCCAGCCAGGGACCTGGCCATCAACCCAGCCACACACCCTGACCAGGAATCAAACTGGCAACCCCCGGCTCACAGGCTGGCGTTCAATCCACTGAGCCACAGCAGTCAGGGCCAATACTTTTTTGATCCATTCACTTACTGATGGACACTTAGACTGTTTACAGCACTTGGCTATTGTCAATTGTGCTGCCAGCTAGCAGCTGATTTCTCAATAGCTTGCATTTTTAAAAGGATAAGCTCCACTTGGTAACGAGGTACTCTCTTTTAAATGTATTTCTGAATATAATTTCCTAAAATGTCATTAATAAATTTTTCACCCATATTTATAAGAAGTTGTTTGTAGCTTTTTTTCCCTTATAATGTTCATGGTTTTGGCATCAAGATAATGCTAATTTTATAGAATGAGCAGAGGAATGTTTTTTCTTCAATTTTCTGGAAGAGTATGTGTAAAATAGGGATTATTCCTTCCTGAAATATTTGGCAGCATTTCAAATGATGTTATTTTGTCCAGGAGTTTTTCTGTTGCTTGGAAATTAAATAACACATTTCTAAATAATGCACAGGCCAATAAACAAATACTAAACATTATAAATTGTTTTTAACTGAATGAAAATAAAAACGCAGTGTATGTGATTTTGTATTATGCAACTAAAGAAATACTTAAAGGGAAACGTGTAGCACTAAATAATTCTATATTCAAAATTGTGTATATATATGAAAGGTGTTAAATGAACAACCTCAGATTTTACCTTAAAAACTAGAAAAGAAATAAATTAATTAAATTGTACAAAATATTGCATTGCGTCTTTTACCCAGATTCCCCAAATGCTAGTAGTGCTTTATTCTACTTGCTTAGTCATCGGTTCTTTCCCCTCCACTTTTCTCTGAAACATTTCAAAATAAATTGAACACATGATGGATGCCCCTTTATCTTTTTTATTGAATATATTGGGGTGACATTGGTTAATAAAAGCATACAAGTTTCAAGTATACAACTCTATAACCCATCATGTGCATACTGAATTGTGTGCTTGTCACCCAAAGTCAAGTCTCTTTCTGTCCCCATTTATCCCCTCTCTGCCCACTTCCGCCTGCCCCCACACCCCTTTCGTTCTTGGCTATCACCATACTGCTGTCTGTCTGTTTTCTCTCTTTCCCTTTTTTCTTTTTGCTTAATCCCTTCACTTTTTTCTCCCCAGTCCCCAACCCCGCCCCCTCTGACAGCTGTCAGTCTGTTCTCTGCATTTATGAGCCTGTTTCTACTTTGTTTGTTAGCTCATTATGTTCATTAGGTTACATATATAAGTGAATTCACATGGTGTTTGTCTTTCTCCTACTGATGCTCTTTTATCTTTAAATACTTCAGTGGTAACTCCCTCCTGTCAATACCAGAGACATTGTCTTACATAACCATAGTACAATTATGGAAATCTAGAAATTAACACTCACCTTCTTCAGCTGTTACAATACTATTGTCCTCTTAATGTCCAGGATCCAATTAAAGATCACAAATTACATTTAGTTGCATGTGCCTCCTGTTTCATTTAAAAGGGAACACGTTATTTCAGGTTATTTTTTCTTTTTTTTGTAAAGGCAGAAACTGAATCTTGTCAAAATTCTTGTTAAGATTCAAGAGTCTTGTCAAGGTCACAGAAGATGAATTTAGGGCTAGGGTTAAAGTATCCTCCAACTCCTTTTTTAATGCTATTTTTCCCCTGCAATATATTCCCCCAGTCTATTAGTATATGTATGGTGTGTGTGTGTGTGTGTGTGTGTGTGTGTGCGTGTGAAAGAGAGTGTGTTGCATAGATTTCTCATCTATATGTCCAATAGCAACTACTACATTTTATCATATCACCTAATGCAGTATATTAAAATTACTTGTCACTCAATTGTGGTCTCCATTTGGCGATAGGTTAACAAAGTGACCCACATGCTTGCAATATGAGCAAAATTTAATTAGTACTCTTTTCATGTGTTGGCTGATGACAGCTTCTGCTTCTTTGATTGTAGTACATTTTTTAAAAGAAAAAAACCCTTGGTAAGATAACTTTATATGTGTGTCAAAATACAGTTTGCTAACAAAAGGAACATAATGGTTATATGTCCAATGCCTTGTTACCTGACTCAAACTAAATTATGCTTCATCAAAGAAAAAACTGTTTGCTTTAAGGAACTCACCTGAGTGAGAAATTATCCTTGTGAGTTTTAAGAAGTGTGATTTCATTGACATTTTGGGTGTTATTTATTGAAATGAACCTGAGTTTCTTGAAATGAAGACTTTTTCCTCTCAGCTGCATAATAGAATGGGCCAAAGATGTTTGAAATTAAGCAGTCATAAGCAGTTTATTATTGAGAAATAAAAATAAAGTCCTTAACTTCAATTCATTCTTCCACCCAAACACATAACCCATGCAAATTCAAACTTCCTTGCAATTCAAGTAAGTCCTACAATGGAGGAATAAACCTCTTAACAAGATTGAATTTGTTATTGTGCATGTTACAAGCTGAACAAACAGAGATTGGGGAAGGCTCTGTTCATTCATGTGCCTCCTTTAAAAAACAAATACCAGTTTAATATAAATGGAAATGAGGGCAACGTTAACGTGAACACAAATCTTGATCCATTGTAACCTAATAATGAAAGCCATATTTTTTGAGGCTGGATAAATGGATAACGTCATACATTTTAGAATCTGAATCATCACTGTTTTGTTAGGATTTTCTTCTTTTACAAATTTCACTTTGCATGCTGGGATAAGGATAAACTCTTAGTGCTCTAAGTCTTGAACGCTGATATGCACAACTAAAGTAGAACAATTAGAAATAATGATGAAAAAAGGTACAAAGTTTACAAAACAAAACCTAAAGACCAGCTTTGTAAAGTTCTCCTTTTATAATCTTTATATTATCAAAACCATAGCTAATGGTTGTACTCAAACATTTGCCCTGCTCAAAGGTGTGATCATAGCAACATTATTATAGGGGTTTTATTTTGTGAAAATTCAGAACAGAAATACTTTCCTGAATTTGGGAGATGAGAATTTCTGAAGAGCACCAGGGACGTGGTTTGTTTCTAACTCCAAAGGAAGGACTTGTTATAATTCTGTATTATTAATAGCTTTTAAAAATATAATTAAAAGTAACTTCTCTATTTTGTAAAGTGTAAAATATTAATTCTTAAAAAAGATTTTATTATCTTTTTTATCCATAAATAACTTTAAGATGTTATTTAAAATATAAATGTGCCTCTACTTTCTGATTTGACTGTTTAAGTAGTTTGGAAATGACTGGGGGTGGAACACGGAACTAATAAAAAATATAGGCAGTGCAGATTTGCCAAGTGAGTTAGGTCATCTGTGAATGTGGTTAGTGTGGGGGCCCCTGTCCTGGGAGCCAGATGTGGGAGGGCTCCGCCCGCAGAGCCCCATCCCTCCGTCACGGATGAAAATAAAAACTACCAAGACATTTTCTGCTTGGGGAGGAGAGGTGGCCAAACTCTCAGAGGAGAATGACCCAGAGCCCCTTCCTCACTGGGCTTTTATTGGGTTCAAATACACAGGAATACAGGTATGTCAAGCAGCAAGGATCAAACAATGGTTAACATTTCAAAGAAATCTGAGGGCTTAATCTGAGTCAATGTCTATCAGGAAAGGTGGTTGTAAAACTTTGGGAGACAATCTCATTTCCTCCTGGGACACTTATCATTTAAATGAGAGCACTCTTAGCAAAGCAGGTTTCACAGGACTTTACAAATTCTTTCTTATGCCCGATCACCCAGGGAACCGTCTTGGCCGGCACAGGGCTGCACCGCTTGCCCTCATAGTTTCAGACTTTAAGCCGATTAGGAAGCAGGAGATATCTCCCAGACGGAAATGAGGACTCGGGCTATGTCGGAATAGCCGGGGGCGGGGGGAGGGTGGGCGAGGGTCCATCACATCCTCTTTGCTGCAGCCCCCCAGTCCTTCCATGAGGCCTCCCAAGTGGTCATGTCTGGCTTAGGTTGCCCCTCCCATGAGGAGTCTTACCCGTCATTAACTGCCAACCAAGCAATGGGGCCAGAGATGGATGAGGCAGAAGCAGTGCTCCTGCCAGGGAGATAAGCTTTGTCTCCTTAGTAGATCACATCCTTGTGACAGAACAGACCCAGATGAAGTGGGTCCCTTGGGCTCTTACACCGTCCACCATGGGGTGAGGGTTACAACTCCTGAAATCAGGCTGAACAGTCCGCAACAGTTAGAACACTGACCTCACTGAAATATTTTGAAGATTAGATGAGATGATACATATAAAATACCCAGCATAGTGCTTGTGAAGCCAGAGTGGGTATTTCAGAAATCATAGCTGTTTTTGTTCCTATTATTTTGCTAAAATGGCAAGCAAATTTCTTCCTAATTATACTCTTTCCTAGACTTACAATCAATAAATGATTTTGCATTATATTTGAAAACATACCATAATTCCTAGTTTTCAAAATTAGAAATAAATTTGAAAAAACTCAAAATTATACTTGGTTTTATATAGAATGTGAAAGAGTTTTCTCCCTTTATCTATGTTTTTCCTCATCATTTAGTTTTTGTAGCACATTGTGTATGCTAATAGATGAGTACACTAGAGAAATATTTACCAATATTTGGGGAAACCATGTTAATTAAGGTAGACTGTATTGTTCTAAATTACTATAGCAATTTATGAAATACTATTTCTTGAAAGGACCATATAACCAATGCTGAAGGAATAGCTTTTCCTATGAGAACATATGTACTGATATGAGCTGGAAAAGCCAACTTTCATTACTCAGTTTTAATAGGCTATGCACTAAAATGCTTGTCAAATATTTAATTTTGTACCATATTTCTAAGTGTTAGAACAAGTATATTCTTATTTGTATGTACTATTTTATTTATTTTATCTTGTATCTTTCTTTAAGGCTTTGAAATTATATGAAGATACTTATAATTTGACCAGTACTTTTCCCTTGGATTCAAAGAGAAATATCCACAAAAGTGGCCCATGCAGAAATTATTTTCTCGATGTAATTTGTCTGAGAAAAAAAATTGGTGAATTCATTGCCCATCCTAGTATTCACAAATTTGTTATAATCTTGCCCTTGATGGGTTTATATAAAATATAGAATATTAAATTTGTAAAATTGACCTCATGAAAATTTATAAATTGGCTTCTCCTTTAGATTAGTAAATTCAAAGTAATGCTTGGTTAATCACAATGCATTTTGAAATGTATTAATGAAGGTGCTAAAACCAACAATAATCAAATAGTCATATGATGGTTGTTTTGTTCAAAAGAAATTTTTCTAAATAATTGAGAGAAAGTTCAATTTTGAAAGTTTACTGTACTTGAAATAATTTTTATTACACTTAAAAAAGATTTTTTTCCAACTTTTATAGTTCAGAGACAGGCAGGAGCCCCTAAAGTTTAAGGTTCATGTATCACCCTTCTTTTCTCTTCTTCCTTCCTAAACTCCTTTACCACATCTTTGGTGAATATTATTGAACATGTAAGTACAAAGAAGGGCCTTGGGCCCTGGCTGGTGTAGCTCAGTGGACTGAGTGAGGGCCTGTGAACCAAAGGGTCACCAGTTTGATACCAGTCAGGGCATATGCCTGGGTTGCAGGCCAGGTCAGGTCCCCAGTAGGGGGCGTGTGTGAAGCAACCACACATTGATGTTTCTCTCCTCTATCTCCTTCTCTTCCCCTCTAAAAACAAACAAACAAATAAACAAATATTTGAAAAAAGGGGGCCTTGGTATTTAAAGAAATAACCCATTGATTTTACCAAGTGGTATTTCAGAATTTTTACTTCTGACATCAAAGTGTTGACTTGGTGCAGAGTACAGCTTCTGTACTTACTGAGTTAAATGTTAGTTTACTCTAAACATCTCAACAAAGCTTGTTAAGAAACTAAGTCAGACTGTTCAGGCATTTCAGGCTGCAGTATTGTTGCTAGCTAGGAACAATAATAAAATAATTAGGGTTAATTAAAAATCTGCCTGATTGATTAGGATATATAAATTAATACATGATTGTCATAGCTAATAATCTAGGCCTACCAGTGGTACCTCTGATCAGTTAAACATTGCTGAAGTTATGATAATATAGCCTGCATTTCCTAATGGGCTTCTCTGATGCTCAGGCTTCCTGCTTTCCCTCAGGGGCTGAATTAGTGGTTCATTTCTGTGCTTCTTATTACCTGAGATAAATTCAATGTTACAACTAGGCACTTTGGTAACATGTTTTCATTAAGCTGCAGAGAAATGTTCATGCACCAATACTTTCGAACTTCATTTAGAAAGTAGACTGAGCACCAAAAAAAGAAGTTAAAAGGAAAACTCAAGCCAAACCAAACCAAAGAAAATAAGAAATCACACTAAACTATAAATGTTAGCCACCAGGGATTAAGTACTCACTTTTTAATCAGACCCTGACATTTAAAAAAATTAATTCAAATACATCTAGATCTAGGACAAGATACATATAGCTAACCTCATGCATTTTATTTTTTCTAACTTGATTTTCTAGGACCAAAAAAGCACCAGTTATATTTTTAATACTTTCTCCATTTATTCAGAGTTCTTTGCTGAAAACAGACCAAGGGCAATCTTTCAAAAACTTGACCCAGGAGCCATAGTTTGACTTCAGGAGTTCTCCATCACATTGGTAGTTAAACTCTTCTAACCTTGTGTCAGAAATTCCTTGTGCCAGCTCTCAGCTTTTCTCAGTCCACTGTACCGTTGCCCCTGATGCTAATCCAGCATCTAGATGTTTCTCAGCTTTGATGTATTTCTTTTCTTCTTAGTTGGGTACCCTCGCCTGTAACTGCAAATTTCACCTTTGACCTCATGTAAGAATAATTAAAACAACATAACGTAATGGGGTAATGGGGTGCTGAGCTAGAGGCCCCCTGCAAATATCCTAAAACCCCCACAGCTATCACTTGGGAGCTGAGGGAAGCAGAGAAGGGCCATTGAGAGCTACTTTGCATATCTGAAGAACTTGGCCAGTGTTTTAACAATGTTAAAAGCTGTGCCTGTGCTCAGAGCCAGGGCGATGGGCGTGACTCTAACCCTTGATACAGTGTAGCCAGACAGGCTTCTTGCACCTCTGAAAGCAGCTTAAAGGAGGCTCCTACATCCCCCGGCCCCACTTGCCTGGACTAACAATGGCAGCTGAGAAAGGCAGAAGAAACCAAATTACTGGCTGGTGTAACCCAGTGTGCTTCCCTCCCCCTCTCCCCCTCTCCCCCTCTCTCCCTCTCTCCCTCTCCCCCTCTCCCCCTCTCCCCCTCTCTCCCTCTCTCCCTTCATCCCATGTGTCTGGGAAAGGAGAAGCCTTTTGACCATTGTAGCAGCAGTGTGGGGTCTTGGCCACATGGTTTGAAAGGATGCAGAAGGATTCCCCAGCCCACCATGAGGATGCAGTTTTAGATTAAAAGCAGGAGCCTAGCTAGCCAAGCACGGATGACTGGAGGGAGCCAGGATACAGACGGGAATCTGTCCAGCTAAGCTAAAGATGTCATTTCTTTTCCAGATATATGGTCCCTCTGACTGGCCTGGTTTGCCAAGGGGAGGCAGGAGTTTGCGTGAGTTTGTTTGTGAGTCTGGGATTTAACGGCAACATTCCACCATTATCCTGAACCTGTATAACTTTTGAATAAATAGTTCCTTTCCTTTTTACCAAACTCTGGCTGAGAGCCTCAGTTTTTATTGGCAGTGGGCAAAAAGAACCATAGAGTAATAGACCCCCACATGGGTGGGGCTTCTGTAATAATAACACTTTAGTTTCTGAAAAACTGCCATTCAAGATAAATGTAAAAGTAATAACAAAGAACTCAGCAACTGTTCTCATTCATGCAGATTGCCTTTCACACTTAGACATTTTACATCATTTTATTCATAGTTTACATTATCAGTATCTGTCCTATTACTTTCTCTTAATGTTACACCATAATTTTTTGCATATTGTCACAGTCTCGATTATTAGTATTTTGATGTACTTTGTCTTTTGACATATTGATATAACAAATTTATTTAATCACTGTACTAAAGATAATTAATTATACCTGGTATTTTCCTTTATATGTAAATATTTCAATGAATGTTTTACTGCACATTTTTCCTTCTGTTAAATTATTTCCTTATTAGTCATTTTATTAATTATTATCATTAATAATTAGGAATTGATAACTGTTGATAATTTGGCTCCGCTCTGCTTCCCTCATTATTAATAATTTATTAATAACTGTTAATAAATTAATTAGTTAAATTATATTTTTTCAAATTGGTGGTTTTGGTTCCTTCATATATATTCCCAGAAGTGGGATGGCTGGGTCAAAAGGCAGATTAATTTTTTGAGGTATCTGCATACTGCCTTCCACAGTGCTTACACCAGTCTGCATTCCCACCAGCAGGGTAAAAGGGTTCCCCTTTCTCCACACCCTCACCAGCACTTGTTTGTTGATTTATTGATGATGGCCATTCTGACAGGTGTGAGGTGTTCTCTTATTGTGGTTTTAATTTGCATCTCTCTGAGGATTAGTGACATTGAGCAACTCTTCATGTCTACTGGCCATCTCTACATCCTCTTTGGAGAAGTATCTATTCAGGTCTTTTGCCTATTTTTTAATTGGGTTGTTTGTTTGGTGTTGAGTTTTGTGAATTCTTTATAAATTTTGAATATTAACCCCTTATCAGATGTATCAGCAAATATGTTATCCCATTCTGTAGACTATCTTTTTATTTTGTTGATGATTTTCTCCACTGTGCAAACATTTTAATTTGATGTAGTCCCATTTTTTAAATTTTTTCTTTTGTTTCCCTTGCCTGAGGAGATATATCTGACAAAATATTGCTATAAGCAATGTCTGAGATTCTACTTCCTATGTTTTCTTCTAGGGTTTTTATGGTTTCAGATCTAACATTTAAGTCTTCAATACATTTTGAATTTATTCTTGTGTGTGGTGTAAGCAGGCAGTCTAGTTGCATTTTTCTGCACATATCTGTCCAATTTTCCCAACACCATTCATTTATTGAATAAACTATCTTTTTGCCCATTGTATATGCTTGCTTCCCTTCTCGAATATTAATTAACTATAAATACATGGGTTTATTTCCGGGCTCTCTATTCTATTCCCTTGATCTATATGCCTGTTTTTGTGCCAATTTCATGTTGTTTTACTGTAACCTTATAGTTTGATATTCAGTAGCGTGATTCCTCCAACTTTATGATTTTTTTCTCAGAATTGGTCTTGCTATAGAGGACCTTTTGCGATTCCATTCATAGTTTTGAAATACCTATTTCAGTTCTGTGAAATATTACATTGGAATCTTGATTGGAATTGTGTTGACTATATAGATAGTTTTGGGTAGTATGGATATTTTAGTGATGTTGATTCTTCATACCCACGAACACCATATGTGCTTCCACTTATTAGTATCTTTTTCAATTTCTTTCTTTAGTGTCTTATAATTTTCTGGGTACAGGTCCTTTACTTCTTGGTTAGGGTTATTCCTAGGTATTTTATTCTTTTCATAATTCATGAATGGGATTGTTTTATTAATTTTTCTTTCCATTAGTTCATTATTGGTATATAAAAATGCAACTGATTTCTTGATATTAATTTTGTATTCTGCTACTTTGCTGAATTCATTTATCAGTTCTAATAGTTTCTTGGTAGGATAGTTGAGATTCTCTAAATACAGTATCTTATCATCTGCAAATAAAGACAGTTTTACATCATCGTTTCCAATTTGGATGCCTACTATTTCTTCTTCTTTCTAATTGCTGTGGCTAAGACTTCCAGTACTATTTTGAACAAGAGAGGTGAAAGCAGACATCCCTGTCTTCTTTCTAATCTTAAGGAAAATGCTTGTAGTTTTTGCCCTTTGAGTATGGTGCTGGCAATGGGTTTGTCATATATGGCTTTTACTATGTTTAGGTATGTTCCCTCTATTCCTACTTGGCTCAGAGGTGTTTTTTTTTTTTTTTAATCATAAATGGGTGCTGGATTTTATCAAATGCTATTTCTGTATCTATTGTTATGGCCATGTGGTTTTTGTCCATTTTGTGTATGTGTTGAATCACACTTATTGCAGCATTATTTACACGTGCCAAGAATATGGAACCAAGTGTCCATCAGTAGATGAGTAGATAAAACAACTACGGGACGTTTACACAATGGAATTCTACTCAGCCATAACAAAGATGAAAATTTTACCTTGTGCACCAGTATGGATGGGCCTAGCAAACATTAGTCAGAAAAAGACAAATACCATCTGATTTCACTCATATGTGGAATCTACTGAAAAAAACTGAACTAACAAACAAAATAGAGACAGACTCATAGATAGAGGGATGACAGCTAAGGGTAGGTTAGAGGGTAGAGAGATTGAGAAAAAAGGAAAAAGGACTTTTGGACATGGACAACAGTTTGGTGATTGCTTTCAGTAGGGTGTGTAAGGGAACTAAATGATAATGGAAAAAACACAATAAAACAAATTTAAAAAATAAATATTCTTGAGAGAATACCTAGCAGTAGCCGACAGTTCACATGTCCATTACATTTTATAAAACGTTATTTCCAATTGTCAATGGCATTTGAGTTGAAATACATTAACAGCTTACCAATCCTGGTTATTATCATATAAATATATTTGTGCTTTCATAAAATATCAAGATGACACCAGTTTGGTTATATGTAGAGTGGATTCACATTTTCCAACATGTTCAGTCATTAATTTCCCACCATAGGAAACACCTGTTTAAATCATTGTCCATTTTTTAGTGAGAACTTGATATAGTTTCTATAAATTTTAATACATAGGTGCAGACACTGGGTTATATGCAGTGCAAATGTTTTCCACAATTTCTACCTTATTTTTATATTGCTTAATTCTTATTTTATACTTAAAAAGTTTTATGTTCAAATATGGCAGTTTTATTCTTTATAATTATCACTTCATAGATAAAACATTTTTATACAAATGTGATATTTTAAATATACTTTCTGTTCAATTTCTGTTATTTGATGAATTGCATCTAATCCATATCGAGTATATATTGCTGCATTTAAAAAACCATATTTAGATTATTTATTTGCTCACAGCAATTTAAAATATCCTTAATGATCACAGATTTGATAATCATACAGACTTGGTTTCAATTTCATGTTCTGTTACTTACAAGCTGTGTCATGTTGGCCTGGTTGTGTGACCTAAACTGAACCGTGACTTCCATGTGTGTAAACTGTGGCCATGTAGTACTTGACATGAAGGATCATTGGGAAGACTGAGAATTATGTAAATAAAATGTCTGACATATGAAAGACACCCAATAAATGGTCACTTCTATTATGAGATGCATCACTATTATTTGTAACTGAGTCTATTTCTGGACTTTATGTTTTACAGAAATATTTTAATTTCTGTGGCTATATATATTATTAAATATTGTTTTGCTTGCCTGGCTGGTGTAGCTCAGTGGATTGAGCATGGGCGTGTGAACCAAAGGGTCACCAGATGATTCCCAGTCAGAGCGCATGCCTGGGTTGTGGGCTGCATCCCCAGTAGGGGGCGCATGAGGTCCATACATTGATGTTTCATTCTTTCTCCTTCCCTTCCCCTCTCTAAAAAATAAATAAGTAAAATCTTTTTTTAAAAAAGTTTACAGCAACAAGTATAAAGGACACATGGACAAAAACTATGGGGGGTGGAAATGGGAGGAAGGTGGGGAGGGCTGGGGTGGTGGGCTGGGGGCGGGGTAAAAGACAGAAAACTGTACAATATCAACAATTAAAAAATACTGATTAAAAATAATAATAAAAAACAAACAAACAAACAAAACAAAGATTATTTTGCTTTATAGAGATTTTCCATACCCTCTCCCATTGTACTATTCTGTTTTAAAAAATATTCATTTTTCAACAGTTTTAGATTATAGAAAAATTGCAAATATAATGCAGACAGTTCCTTTATAAACCACACACTGTTTCCCCTGTTCTTATCATCTAACATCAGTATGCTTCATTAGTCACAATTAATGAACCAATATCAATACATTAAAGTTAACTGTGGTCCATATCTTCTTTAGATTTGCATAATTTTTGCCCAATGACTTCTTTTTCCCATAACCCATTTTTTATGGGATACACACACACACACACACACACACACACACACACACACACACACACACATATATAACATAAAAGTTTCCATTTAGGTATTTTAGTGTACATTAATTTTACTCATAATGTTGTTTGAGCATCACCACTGTATAGTTCCAAAATATTTTTAGTTACTATAAAGAGAATCTCTGTAACCATTAAGCAATAACAATTCATTCTTCCCTCCCCCAGCCTCTGGTAACACTAATCTACTTCCTGTCTCTATAAATTTACCTGTTTAGATATTTCATATAAGTGGAATTATAAAATATTTGTCGTTTATTTGTATCCTGTTCATTTGACATAACATATATTTTCAAGGTTTATCCATGTTGTTGCACACATCAGAAATTTATTCCTTTTGATGGCTAATATTCTATTAGATATGTGTATATTTGACTTTGTTTCCTCATTGATTTGTTGATGGACAAGTTGTTTCTAACTAATGGCTATTGTGCATAATGCTTCAATGAACATTGTTGTACAAGTAAGTATCACTTTGAGTCCTTCTTTAAGATTCCTCGGGTTATATACAGAGGAATGGAATTTCTGGATCGTATGTTAATTCTATGTGCAGCTTTTTGAAGAATTGCTTGTTCTTCAAAAAGCTGCACATAGAATTAACATACGATCCAGAAATTCTACAATAGCTGTTTCTACAATAGCTGCACCATTTTACACTCTCGCTAAAAAATGTATGGGAATTCCAATTTCTCTACACCCTCAGTAAAAATTATTTAATTTTTTAAAAAGTTTTTTCTGGTATTGCTATGCTAGTTGGTGTGAAAAGGTATCACATTGTGGTTTTTGTTTGCATTGTCCCAATGACTAGTGATGTTGAATGTCTTCTCATGTGCTTATTGGCCATTTGTATATCTTCTTTAAAGAAAATCTATTCAAGTTCTTTGTCTATTTTCTAATTGGATCGTGTTTTATATTGTTAAGTTGTAGAAGTTCCTTATATACAATGGATATTGAACTCACATCAGATATATGATTTGCAAATATCTTCTCCAGTTTTTTAGATTGTCTTTATATTTTCTTGATAATTTATTTTGAACCACAAATTTTAAATTTTGATGGAGCTCAATTTATCTATTTTTTCTTTTTTTTCACATTTTGGTGTTATACATAAGAACTCATTGCCAAATTCAAAGTCATAAAAATCTGTCCCTATGTTATCTTATAAATTTTATGGTTTTAGATCTTATATTAGGTCACTGATGCATTTTGAGTTAATTTTTGTATATGATAGGAGGCAGTGATTTAATTTCATTCTTTTGCATGTGCATATCCAGTTGCTTCAACACCATCTGTTGAAGAGACTCTTTTTTCTCCATTGAATAAACTTGGAACACTTGTCAAAACTCAATTGGCCATAGATTTATGGGTTTATTTCTGGATTCTCAATTCTATGCTATTGATCTATATGTATATAGTTATGCAAGTACTACACTGTCTTGATTATCATAGCTTTGGAGTAAGTGAGTCTTCTAAATGTGTTCTTCTTTTTCAAAATTCTTTTCAATATTCAGGGCCCCTAGCCACTCCATATGAATTGGAGGATAAGCTTTTATTTCTGCAGAAACAGGCTGCAGCAATTTTGATGAGGATTGCATTGAATCTGTAAACATTTTGAGTAGTATTTACATCTTAACAATATCAAGCCTTCCTATGATGAACGCAGCATGTCTTTCCACTTGCTTAGGTCTTCTTCAATTTCTTTTGGCAAGGTATTTGTACTTTTCACAGTAAAACTCATTATCCTGGTTATACTTATCCCTAGGTATTTGATTCTCCAATACCTCCAATTGTAAAACCTATCCACAGAGTTCATTCTTAGCCTCCCCCTTTTCTTATTTTATTTGTAATTCCTTTTTTTTTGACAGTGAAAAAATTGGGTACTGTTATCCTCTATATATTTATGTGTTTTTCTAGTCTACTTGTATGAGTGGACATGGAAGAGGATATAAGAGAGATAAATGGTAATGGAAAAATGCAACAAAGATGAACAATTAAAAATAATAATAGTGACAAATAAATTTAAAAAAGATCTCATAGACCTAGATTATTTCTCTAAAGTTTTACAGAATCTAAAACAAGCAATCACAAAGTATGACAAGTGGACATGATCCCAGGAACCCCACAGTACAGGACCCCAAATTATAAAAATAAAATAGTTAAACCCTACATTATTGAGCCTATGGTCTATTCTAGGCACTTTTGTTTGGAGCTAGTGATAAACATAAGGATTTCAAATTAAGGCACATGCTCTAGCATTGAGAAACATATAGTTTAATACAAAACAAAGACACAAGTAATTCACCATTTATTTATTCACCAAATATTTATCAACTGACTATTGTGAGTCACGCAATTTTCTAGATGCCGAAGAAACAGTGGTAGATAAGCCAAACATAGTTCTAATGTCATCTGGGGGGTTTACTCAAATGGTGAGGAGGAGAGGTGGGGAAGGGAGTAGCCAAGGTAGTTCTACCTTGAGGTAAGTGCTATGAAGAAACAGAAGGAGGGCTATGCTAATGACTGGGTAACTAAACTGGAGTGCTCAAGGGAGCTCTCCAAGAAGATACCATTTAAAGAATGGTATGACCAGAGAATGCAATGACAAGAAGCAGGCCATGCAAAGATTAGGGACAATAACATTCCTGGCGTAGGGAGACACCTACATAAAAAGGCCCCAATACCTGAATGATGTTGGTGGACATGTAATTAAAGAACGGAAAGAGAAATAATAATATTGTGGTAACTATATATGGTGCCAGTTGGGGTACTGGAAATATCTAGAGGAACGTATAGGTTATGATTGTCTAATCACTAGGCACTAAAAAACAATACATAATTATAATAATAAAAATAACAGAAAGAAGAAAGAATGGATGGGCCATGACAGATTCTGAAAGGCAGGCAAATGTCAGATGATGTAGGGCTTTGGAAACCAGAGTAAGAAATTTAGATTTTATAGTAAACATAATGGAAAGCCACTGGAAGTCTTTAGGCATTCATTAGTAAATACTCTAATATAGGTATTTGGAGGGTGATTTGAGAACACAGTATAGGATGGGGGTGGAGGGCATTGTAAGGGAACAGTGAGCCTGAAAAAATTAGGAGGAGTTAAACAAGTCAGTTATAGAGCCAAAGTGTGGAATAAGGGTGCATGGGGGTCTTCATATGTATTTGGCAGAGGGCACTGGCATGTTAAGTACAGAAATAATATTTCAGGGAAAAACAATACAATTAGACAAACTCAAATCCTAAAACATTGTAGTATATGTTGGGAAAAAAAGTCTGGCTGAAAGACTTAAGGCAAGTAGGAGTGAAACAACAGCAGCCAATGAGTCAGGAAATGAGTAAAACTGCAGAGGTCAAAAATGAAGCAAGAGGTGCTGAGGGCCTGAATTAGGACCATGAAATAAGGACCACAGTGGAAGAAGGATAGATTTAAGAAACAATTAGCATATAAAATTGTCAACAGTTGCTAGGTTATTGGATGTAGGAGTGAGAAAGAGGAGAAGGGAGTACTCAGGAATGACTCGTGGCGTTTTAGGCTTGACTGATATACCAAGATCAAACAAAAAGTTAACTTTGCTAATATATGGTTGATGGGATTATGGGAGATTTTTACTTTTTTCTTTTCATGTTCTAGCATTGTGTGTGGTTTTTATTAGTTGTAGTGGACGCTGTAGTAAAACATCCAGATTCTTTCCTTATTCGGGCCTGTGGTGTTATTCACCCAGGGGCATTGTAGTCACTTTAATGGCGGTGCTTCCCCCAAGGTGACACTCTTTTCCTGGGGGCATCTCACATTGAATAACTTATTGATGAAGAGGTTACAAAGGCTGGGCAACCTTGCCTCCATTTGAGTTACCTGTAAGGGCCAAATCAGTCCCAGACCTCCCTGTAAGGTTGGTAAAGTCCTCTGGTGCAATCTTATGACAGTACAACTATTCTCTCTGTCCAACCTC
This sequence comes from Glossophaga mutica, assembly GCA_039655065.1. Classification (NCBI taxonomy): domain Eukaryota; kingdom Metazoa; phylum Chordata; class Mammalia; order Chiroptera; family Phyllostomidae; genus Glossophaga; species Glossophaga mutica. The sequence continues at coordinate 31,511,531 of CM077318.1, forward strand.
CTTCCTCATTGTGAAGAGCAGGAGTGAAAAAATGGCATTGGTCAAGATAGCATAAAGTTTATAAAACAAAGTGGAGTCACTCATGTCAACCAAGATGGCTGCCAGTCAGCCACAACACTGTGGTTCAAGAGGAAAACTACATAAGTCACCTTAGACACATCTGGCAAGGAGACACACTTAAGATATCTGCACACGTGACCAGAACAGCCACGTCTGCAGAACAGGACCACCCATAGATAGGCTCCTGGGGAAATTCCCCACTTGCCATCAGGGGTGCCAAGACAGTTAACAAGATATCCAGAAGGGTGGAGTACACCACTTTCAAGGTATAACTGAAACAGGCTCCAGACCACTGCTGAGACAGCCAAGCTCCACACCACTGTGATCTCCCTTGACATTGGTCACCAGAGGTTCTGCCCTGCTGGACAGAGGACTTCGCCTGCCCTGCTGCCCACATGGCTCCAGAGATCGTTCCTTGCAAGACTCTGACAGCTCCCTTGTCCACCATACTGTCTCCCAGACCTGCAGACTGAGACTCTGGAACCCGGGTTTGTTATTCCCCATTGATTGCTGTGTGTGTGTTAATACTTCTCTTAGATTATTAGAGTGTAAGTAGGATATTAACGTATGTTGATGCTCTACTTTGAGTGAACCTGCATTCAGTAAAAGCTGAGTGAATAGCATAGTTTCCTTTTGTGACTCTTGTCTATTCCTTGGTGCTGGGCTGCTCAGCACGCAGATTGCTGAGCAGTTGCCCACTAACTTCTAGGAAAGACTACATCGCAAACATATGCTTGTGATGATATTTTTGAGACCACTTCTCAATAATCATATGCATGCAAATATTAGAATGTTTCTCAGACTATGGTAAACTATGACATTTCTAGTCTGAAAAACAATTCAACGACCATGAATCCATTTTGTATTGGAAAATAAAGATGATTAACGCTGAGAAAAAGATACTTTGTTTTTTATCATTTACTGTGAGTAATAGCTATTTCTTACAAGTACAACTTAAAAATGGTGGCCATTTTGAAAAGATGTTCTATAAATAACAGAACATGCTTACAGCTGTTTGTTGAAGTGAGGTTTTTGTACTATTGTATGTGTCTAAATGCCTATTGAAACCTGTGGATGAATTTGCTTGAATAAAAGAGTAAGCTGAAATTTCTCCAAATAGGCTAAAGATCATTCATTTTCCTTTATTGTATATTCTCCATGGTAATTAACAACAGTTAGACATATGATTTGTGAAAATAATTATTATTCGTATTATACAGTATTTCTACTTCTATTCACAATTCAAATGTCTATTATTCATTACTCTTAAGCACATTGGAGTGAAAGAGTTTGGAATAAACTTCCTTGAATTATAACAAAAGGCTCTTGAGGATGCATTTGCACAGTTCCATTAATAAGGTTTTAATCAATCCTTAAACTTTTTCCTTGCTTATTATAACATTAAGCAACCTGTAAAATGCCAAAAAGCATAAAAATGTAGGTTGAATTTTCATCAGCTAGCTTGCCAGTTGGAAAGTTGATAGCTTACCTCAAGTGACATCTGTAAAGTGAAAGCAAAATTAATTAGAAATCTTCACTTCTGGAAGGTGAACAAACATGTCTTTTCTTATCTTGTCTCTTTGACAACCATCTGCTTTCTGTATATGAACCCTGAATATAAGAGAATACTGTTTAAAACTAAAATTATACACAGACATACACACATACCAAGAAAAGACAAGTTAATTAGAATAGACTTTGTATACTTTAGAATTGTTTATGAATTCTAGAAATGAAAAAAAAAGTCTTGTTACCGACCATAAATAAATGGTAGAGAATATAGAAATTGTTCTTAATCTATTTTCTACATAATTAATTATTCCTTAGTGTTATATAATTCCCTGGCAGAGGATATTATGCATTTCCTTGTGTTAATTTAAAGAGAAATTGTTTTCAAAAGTAACTTGCATTTTATTTTTCAGAATGAAAATAGCTTTATATTTTCTCTACTTATGTAAATAATATATTCTTATCATAACATTTTTATATAATACATAACTATTGAAGTAAAATTTACTTTGAATTCAAACTCTTACAAATAAAATGTTAACTGTTTTGTGTTCATCCATTCATGAGTATGTGCTCTAGGTATTGACCTACTTAACTATACACAAGTGATACATAAAGAGTAATACTACACTTATTATTTTACTATATTTTGTACTCAAAAGGCCATGTACATCTTTCTCTGTCAATAAACCTAGATACACAATCCAGTTTTAAATGGCTGCATATTTTTTCCAGTAAATGGCATATCATATTTGACTCAAATGATCCCCAAACAAAGGACTTTCAGATTGCTCTAGATTTTACAATGTATAAGAAGCCCTGGGAATTGTCTTTGGGAGCAGGGATTTAGTTGGGGGAGGGGAGAGCAATGGGGTGGGGGGAGAGCAAAGGTGGGTTACAGTTGTGTAACTGTAACTGAACAACAATAAAAAATTACATTAAAAAAGAAACCCCATGAAACTATAATATGATAAATAGGTTATAGATACATAGATAGATGCATATTATTATCTCCTTGGAACACTTTGTTACAAGTGAAATTTTTGAATCGAAGGACACGCAAATTTTTTTAACTAAAGGCAGCTTGCATTCATCCATCCATTCATCCATTTTGTTTACAAACTTAGTATTTTGTGTTCAGATTAGAAATGTACAGATCCCAAAGTGTACAATGCAATAAATTTTGGCAAATGCAAAAGCCCAAGTAACTCATATTCTTACAAAGATGTAAAATATTTCCTTCACTCCAGAAAGTTACCTCATGTCCCTTTCCAGTCAACCTCACCACACACAACACAGGCAATTGTTCATTTGTCATCATTGATGAATTTTGTTCTCTAGAGTTTTATATAAACAAACACACTGTATGTTCTTCTTGTTCCCAGCTCCTTTTTCTCAGCATAATGTCAGTGATTTTCACCCTTATTGTTGGGTATAAAAGTAGTTTGTTCCTTTTCATTGTGTAATGGTAAACCATTGTGTGAAAAAGTCAAAATGTGTTTATCCTTTCTCCTACTGATGTACTTTTGGGGTGTTTCCCTGAGATTTAAAAATATTAAATAATGAAAATAAAATTTTAATACTCATTTCCATAGCTGCTGAACCATTTTATATTCCCACCAACAATATAGAAAGATTTCAGTTTCTCCACACCCTTACTGACACTTGTTATTTCTGCTTTTCTTTTAAATGTTTGCCATCCTAATGGGTGTGAAGCAGTATAACAGTGTACTTTTAATTTGCATTTCCCTAATGATTAGTGGTGTTGAGCATCTTTTCATGTTCTGTGTATATTCTTTGGAGAAATGTCCATTCAAGTCTTTTGTCCCTGTTTTATTAATGATATTATTTTGTTTTTGTTGAGTTCTTGAATGGGGCACCAAAAATACTAGTAACAAGCCCTGGCTGGTGTAGCTCAGTGTATTAAGCACAGGCTGCAAACCAAAGGGTCGCTGGTTTGATTCCCAGTCAGAACACATGCTTGGGTTGAGGGCCAGGTCCCCAGTAAGGGACACTGGAGAGGTAACCACACATTGATATTTCTCTCCCTCTCTTTCTCCTTTCCTTCCCTTCTCTAAATATACATACATAAAAAATCTTTAATAAATACTAGCAATGAGGAAAAATGAGATAAATAGAACTTCATTAAAATTAAAACATTTGTACAGAAAGTCCTCTATTTATTAGCTATACAAACTTTGGTCCTTGGAATCAGCCCAAGATGAAGGCTTAAGATCTCCAGCCTTTTTTCAGCATGCATCTCGCCTGGGCTCATATGTGAATTTTTTGGTTCACACATATACATGGCTGCATTTGAGTGTCTTAACTTCCCAAAGGGTGTCACCCCAGCTTCTCCTTGGGGCTTTCAATGGTTCATTATATGTCTCCACCCATAACCTCTTGCTCCAGGGTCCCATGGGTCTGTAGACTCCCTTAAGCTTTTACAAGAGGTGCTTGCTGCTTTCCACTGCTTTTCCCAGCCTGAGATCCAACTTAGGTAAAACTGAGACCAGTCCTTTAAGCAGCCCTCACTCAAGCTGGAATGCTACAAATAAGGTCTGCTCTGCTTCCCTCAACTTAAAGGAAAGAAATGGGAACTGGCCTTCCACCTTAGATGGTCAATTGAATGTCTCTACCCATAATCTCTTGGCTCACGCATCTGTGTGTCTTAGATTCTCAGCAGTTTTTACCACACAGCACCCATTGCATTTTCCTACCTGAGCTCCAAGTGAAACAAGAACACTCAGGCAAACCTCAGATAAGGTAGAACAGTGCTCTGTTTCCTATGGTTTGAGAGAGGAAATTGGAAACTAAGTGGCTGCCTTCTCCAAGCCAAGACCATGCAGCACCAGGGAAAAAGTCGGATAGTGGTGAATATGCTGAGGAAATCTCCAGATTTGAAATCTGCTTTTTCTTGATTGGTTGTTATAGACCTTTGATTGTTTTCCAGAGCTCCTATAAAGTTATTTTAGCCAGACTCTAGGTTGTTTTTTTTTCTGTTTTGTTTTGTTTGTTTTTAAATTTTCCATAAGAAAATGAGGAAACAGAACTCCCCAGTCTACCATTTGGCTGACATCTCCTCTGGATCATTAATATTTAAACAGACTCGATATAATTAGAAGTTTCACTGCATGATTATGATTTGTTTATTCTCTAGTTAGTCAAAATATGCTTCTGAATCTTGCTGAACCTGAGAGGCATCTTTATCAATATTAGTCTATTATCAACATCATCAGGCTCCTTGGTAGGTGAGACTCATTTTATGCTAATGTATCCCTCCTACCAGTTTCATACTTTTTTCAATTAATCTAATAAAATTTTCAAGAAAGGATTGAATATTAGTCATTTATATCCCTGTATTAATTTAATATTCTTCTCTAATTACTGAAAAAAGATTTTGTTCTTGGTTAAAAAACCTCAAGTATTAGCGAGTTGGCGAGAGAGGCAGACGAAATCTCTCCATATAGGTGATTAGCCTCTTTCCTAAATACAAGGTACAGTTACAAACACAATTTACCAGCACATGAGCTGGCTCATGAATTACAGTTGACCTTTGAACAACACTGGTTTGAACTGTGTGGTTCTACTAATATGCAGATTTTTTCAACAAACACATACAGCACAGTAACTATATTTTCTCTTCCTTACGATTTTCTTAATCACACTTTCTCTAGCTTACTTTATTGTAAGAATACAGTATACAAAATATAATACATATACAAAATATGTGTTAATCAACTATATTATTGATAAGGTTCTAACTGCATAAGGATTTGATGCCCTCTAATCCCCACGTTGTTCAAGGTGCAACCATACATACTTTACCTATGTACAGAAAAAATATTATTAACAAAACTACAGCTCTGAAAAATTGATATTTCTCAATCTCAGTCAGATAAATTACTGCTATTGTGCAAATCATACTATCAGGTTCTTCCAAGTCTCGCAGGATTATATTCATATAACCGGAGAGACGAAATCAATTTACGACTTGAACTCTACCATTTATTAACATGCCAGTATCATAAGTTCACTATCTGCACCCATAAGCAAAAAAGTGAATAGCTTATTTCCCTATTTCACCCAACTCTTTTCTAGAAATGACTTCTCCATACTCCATATCCCGTCCTTTGGCGTGCTTCCAAGGACATCAAGATCTTCTGCTACCTCCTAAATTCCATAGTGGATCTTTCATGCCTGGCTTTCCAGTTCTATCAGCAACTCTTTACCAGGGGTAATTTTGCCTAAAAAACAGACAGCATAACAAGCATAAAACCTAAAACAAAGTTGACACATACAAATTAAGTCATTTAAAATTAATTTGGATCTGTGTCTTAAATATAGATACCATCTTAACAGTGGTTCTCAGCCTATGGAATGTGGGTAGCTAGCTTTTGTATAATCATACTCATAGAGCCAATGCTGTGGGTTATAGTGAACATTGGCATACTTTATATGTTCTGAGGACGTTCCGTTTTACCTTATCATTAATCTCAAATCTAAGAATGAGAGATTTTCTGCAGGTTTCATGGCCAACAGCATCATATTATCTAATTGAGACCCAGTACTCAGCTTGTCAAATCTAAGTAGTTCAAGTCTGCTAAAGTGAGTTTTAGTTTGGGCTAAATTACACTATCGATTTAGTAATTTGGTTTTAATTAGTTATATTCACTTAATTGTTTCTAGGTCTGTCATGACATTTAAAAATGGGGTTGCCAAAATTTATTTCACACTTTGAAGGCTTTAGTATGTCTTTTTTTAAATTCATCACTTCTACTCTGAAACTCTGTGTAGAAGCTTAGTCAAATGAATCTCTTGCAATTGATTTTTATATGTAGGTTTGTTTTAAAGAGTGAGCACCTTCAACAAATTTCCTTAACTACAGACAGAAAAATTGTCATGTTCTGAAGTACAAGAATAGAGTCATGCCAATTATGTGTAGTAATCAGTTTTCTAGATTTTTAAAGGCCACCTATGATGAGCGTAATGGTTAACATTATGTGTAAAATTAACTGGATCATAGTATGCCCAAGTGTCTGGCTAGGAATTATTTATGGGTGTGTTCAGGAGGGTGATTACTGAAGACATTAGCATCTGAATCAAGTAAACTAAGTAGAGTGCCTTGCTCTTCTCTACCTGGGTAAGCCACATGCAATCCTTTGATGTCCTGAACAGATCAAAAAGGTAGAGAAAAGGGAGATTACCTCCCTTCCTGACTGCCTATTTGAACCAGTACATCAGTCTTCTCCTGCCCTCAAACTATCCTAAGATTTATATCATTGTTTCCCTTGGTTCTTAGGCCTTTGGACTCAGACTGATTGCATCACTTGCTTTGCTAGGTTTCCAGCTGGCAGTTGGCAGATTGTTAGATTTAAACTCCATAATCATGTCAGCCAATTTCTCACAGTAAGTCTCTGTGTGTGTGTGTGTGTGTGTGTAAAATATATCTGTCCAGAAAAAGTCCAGCCATTGTTAATATAACAAGAATGGTTTGTGCAATATCAATGTAACCTGGCAGCCAAGGAGAGTGGACTGGAATGCACATGAGTGAACAATGACAACTTCACTGCACTAGTCAGTGGGGGTGGTAGACAGTGTTGAGTGAGCATGTGTACTGTGTGGCCATCGCATTCAAAATGACTGAGTAAGAACAACAACAAATCTGCAACAAATTTACATTAAACCTAAACATTCCTCTGAAGAAACTATTTGGATGATTCAGAAGGCCACAGCTATGGGCAACTGGTGATTGGCAGCTTCATCAGGACAATGTGCCCACTCATGCATCATGTCTCATGCAGAGTTTTGTGGGGAAACATCAAATCACCTGGGTGACTCAGTCCCCTAATGCATGGATTTGGTGCCCTGTGACTTCTGGCTTTTCCCAAAAGTAGAATTGTCTTTGAAAGGGGAGAGATTTCAGACCATCAATGAGATTCAGGAAAATGCAATGGGATGGCTAATGGCGATTGGGAGAACTGTGGGAGGTTCCAAGGTACCTACTTTGAAGGGCACTGAAGCACTGCACGTTGTCCTATGTACAGTGTTTCTCACAAATGTCTCTATTTTTTATATTGCATGGCTGGATACATTGTGGACAGACCATATATGTGTGTACATACATACATATATACACACACACAAAAGGTGGAGCAAAAGTGGGTTTACAGTTGTTTGTATGGAAAATAATACAAGAATAAACTGTATTTTGTCTACTCACAACTGGAAAACCTACTTTTGCCTCACCCTGTGTGTGTGTATATATATACACACACTATAGTATACACACACACACACACACACACACACTATAGTATCTATACTATATATACACACTATAGTATCTATACTATATATACTATATATATATATATATATATATATATATAGTAATTTTTCTTAGAGAGGCCTAATATAGTGAGGGAGCAGTATTTCAATTAATTTCTCTTATGCTTTGGGTAATAATAATAATAATAATAATAGCTTTCATTACCATCACCATTATTATTCATCCATGTGAGATGATGGCATCTGCTTTAGCTTTTTCTCATCCACAGGCAGAACCACAAATGTCATGCAATTAAGATTGCTTCTTCCTTGTGTTCAATGTTGCTAACCTTGAAACATGCTTTATTTTACTCAAGTTCCCAAAACCTGCAGTCATAATTTCATTCAGGAAGGATGTTGGAAGAGCAGAACATGACTGACAAAAACTATTATTTCTCAAAGTGTGTTTTGTGGAAAAATGTATAATAGAAAATCAAATGTGAAACACACTGATTAAAGTAAAACAGATTTCTTTCCCACAGGACTTGTCAGGAACTTCACTCAGTTAACGTGAGGGGGACTTTGGCCAGCAAGGTCTCCCCGGAGCTGCCATAGAGGGAAATAAAGAATCGTCCCAGCTGCAATCTTGTTGCTCCAGTGGGAAAAGGGGTGGTGATTCCCTCTGGTGGAGAATACCCTCAGCCCTTCTCCGCATGGCTTTTATTAGGGTTGGGAAGTGCAGGGGGATACAGTACACATGCCTAGCTTATCAGTCAATGTCCAACAGGCTATAGTCATAAAAATCTAACACTACCTATAGATAATAATTAAAGAAACAGAGAAATCTTTTCAGGTTGGGGTCTGTGAGACGTGCAGGCACCAGGAGGCTGCAAAGGCGTATATCATGAAGGAGGGGGTGTCACTCAAGCATCTGGGTTATACTAACAGGTTTATCGCTGAGCAGAGCCAGCTTCAGAGGACAATAGTGTACGTTTCAGGCCTGACTCCCACGGAACCCTTGGTATTAGAATCAAGTCATGCCTACCACCTGCGTTATCACCTGGTTCTCCAGGGAGACTTACTAGCCCCTTTCAGAGCTTCCTCTCATGGGGCTACAATCTCTGAAACCACATCAAGTGGTCCCCAGAATCTCCCCTTTTTTTGTTTGTTATGGTGGACAGAACGGTAAGTTCAATGAAGCCTGCTACTTGCTCTTCGAGTATATGATCCCTGGAAAACAATTTGTATATGCATTTCAAGGCACAAAAGACCACAATGATTAGGAGGCATCCTATAGCCCCCATGACCTACTCATGCAAATTCAGTCCTTCAAACCAAGATTTTGAACTGAGCCATTGTAAGTTATTATGAAGGGTCTGAAAGACCTCCTGCTCAGTGAGTTGTTTAATGTCTAGAAGCTGCTGGTGTAGCTCAAGCTGGAGTTGATTGATTTGTCCTTGGAGATTGGAGGAAAAGGCCCCTTGCAAGCTGTGTTGGACCTCCTCCCATGAGTGCTGACTGGAGTTCCACTTCAGGGGAGTGACACACAGCTTAGAGAAGCCTGGATCACAGGTGAGTTGTTGGTGAGTGACAAGAGCATCCTGCCATATTACTTCCAGCCACATTACTGTAGACTCTATGGCTGAGAGCCTGGCAAGGATCTCCTGGTCAATACATGTCTGGTAGATCATTTCTTGAGTTGTATTGGTGAGGAGGGCATCAACAACATGAGCAGTCTGGACAGAGTCAGCCAGAGCAGTGGCAGCCGCTGCAGCAGAGGCAGCTATGATAGCAGAAACAATACAAGCGATGAGAGTCCCTAAGAAGTGCCGCACCCTCACTTGAGAGAGAGCACAGTTGAGGGCAGCCGGGCCTCCTGCATCTTTCCATTCATGGGTAACATTAACTGGCAGCCAGGTTTCTGTTTGCCTGCAAACTCCCAGTACATAGAGGTTTGGCAGGGACAACGGTAGAATCCACACTAGCATACACTTTCCACGTTGCACCCCAGTTTTCAGCTGTTAATAGGGTATTAGGAATATCAATGAGTGAGGGCTCTTGATCTCTACACAATGACCAAGTGACAGGCTTGGTAGTTTTTGTCTTAATTTTATGAAGGGGTATGTCTGGGGGGTTACTGTTTTCCCCATCCTTTTCTCCTTTAAAGCCTATGGCTCCTACAAGGGAGATATTAGCTTGAAGTTCCTTATTGTCAATGGCATGTGCATATCATTTAAGAGTTATAGGTAAACACAGAGTGTCAGATAGTGTGGAAAAACAAGCAGGCAAATGTTCTGACACATAGACAATATTTGTAAGGACAGATGACCAACGTCATTTTTCCTCTAAGGGACCTTCCAGTGGGAACCAAGCACCTCCTGTCCATTTGGTATTGTTGCTAGATAAAGGAGACTCTAAATTCCACCAAGTGTGGAGTTTAAATATGGGTGGATCAAGGATATGGCTCCAGTAAATACGCTGAATTTCAGCAGCAAGGCCCAAGCCTCCAAAACAAGCTAACAGAACAAGTATCAACACGCCTTTGATGGAATTAGAGGACACTACTGACAAGTAGGCTAGAAATCGATTTTCAGGAGTGTCGTGTACCCCTACATCCTTCATGACCTCTTCAGCCCTGCTATTAAGGGTTTTTAAGTCTACCCACGTTATTCCCTTGGGTTCAGGTGGTGGAGTGGTCTCTGTGGCCTGCTTCCCTCGATTCTGGTGATGGACTCAGATCTGACATCAGCATTTGGTCATGGCCATCTGAGATAGCTGGTTGGTCAGATTTTGAGACTGGAACCTCTCGTTCTGAGTTGTCCACAAGGTTTGGTGGGGTTGGTCTCCCATGGTAGGGTTTCACTCTTTTAGCAGATAGCCACAAAGGGCCTGTAGAGACTAAAACACAAGCATACCCTCTTCCCCATGTTAACAATTCAAACGGCCCCTCCCATTTTCCTTCTGCCACAGGACCTCTGTATAACACTGAGGAGGGATGGGGACCCTTACTATCTACCTTTTGTCAATTGAAATGTTTCTTGATTGGTGTATTAAGAGAATTATCGCAATTAGCAACAGGGGAGTGGGAGGAGGAGAGAGGGGGGAAAAGGTACAGAGAACAAGTAGCATAGACGGTGGGTAGAAAATAGACAGGGGGAGGGCAAGATTAGTGTGGGAAATGTAGAAGCTAAAGAACTTATGACATATGGACATGAACTAAAGGGGGAATGTGGGTAGGAGGGGGTGTCCAGGGTGGAGGGGAATGATGGGGGAGAAATGGGACAACTGCAATAGCATAATCAATAAAATATATTAAAAATAAGGTAAAAAAAGAAAATTGTATAAGTATACACAGCCAGCATTATCAGATTTCTGGGAGAGGTTTCCTGGCTCCCCAATTTTTTTGTTAAGAAGAGTCTTAAAAGTATTATGGGCCTGTTCAATAATTGCTTGGCCTGTGGGATTATAAGGGATGCCTGTTTTGTGTTGAATTCCCCCTCTTTGTAGAAAATCTTGAGTGGATTGGGCTATATACCCTGGTCCATTGTCAGTTTTAAGTTGTTGTGGACGGCCCAGATGGCTAAAAGCCTCAAGCCAATGGGCCTGGATGTTTTTATCTGATTCGCCCATAAGGGCAGAAGCATGTAATGTTCCAGAGAAAGTATCAATAGAGATATGAATAAATTTAAACTTCCCCAAAGGGGGGTAATGGGTGACATCAGTTTGCCAGATTACTTGTGACTCTAAGTCTCTAGGATTAATTCCAACAGAGGGCAATGCTTTACCTAAGACCTGGCAATCTGGACATTCTCTAATAATTTGTCTGGCCTGAGAGTGTGGGAGTTTGAACTCCTTGTGAAGTGCATGACTATTTTGATGGAAAAAAAACTGATGGGAGGCAACAGCCTTTTGAAAGGTATCTACTGTGCTCACTAGAGCGTCAGCTCGGGCAGTGCCTTCAGACAGAACCAGGGAGGCCTGTATGGGAACACATATGAGTAACAAATAGAATATTTTCCCTTTTATCTTGCAAATTTTGCAAGGTTAAAAGCAGGCTGAGTAGAGGGGGCTCAATGGACCCCTTAAGGAGAGCCTGGTCTATATGAAGGAGAGTATATACAGTATAACCAGAGTCACAAACTAGACTCAAGGGCTCGAGAGGCCACTGTTGGAGTGTGGTAATGGCTCCTGAGAGCTTGGCCGGTTGGGGGGAAACATGACCATAAGAAATATAGTGTTTCCATGCCTCATTTTCCTGCCAGGTGATGGCAATTTCCCCTGGTTTTCCTGAACCATCGATAGAAACTCTTCTTGCTTTGGGGATAGGGGTCTTACTAATTTTTTCTCTTAGACGAACATTGAGAATTGGGAGGTTTTGTAATACTTTGTCTTAGGGCAGGCTAATTTCTATTTTGCTACCAAAGTCTGTAATAGCACACTGAAATTCTGGGGACTGACTGGACAGCTGTTGTAAATAGGTTTGGGTAAGTGGGATATGAATGATGGCTGACAGGAGCCCTATAGTGTAAGACTACTGAAACTCGTTGTCTTTAATGCTGTTTTTTAAATTTCTCTTTGTCTCAAAAGGCAAAGGCTCATGTGCTGGGTTCCCCTACCTGTTAGTGACAATGGGGAAGGCAGATAATGCTTCCCAATTTCCCGCTTTCGCAGCCTCTCAGGGACATTTCTGCACAGCAGAGGTAGTCTGCCTAGGGGCCGGGAATCTAATGGAGGAGGCGGGTGGGGGCAGAGGTAGATCTCAGAGGCACCCAGAGCAACTAGCTCAGTGGGTAGGGAGCGGCTCCTCCTCTGAGTCATCCCAGAGTGGGCTCAGGGAGCGATGGGGAGGGGCGCTCCCTCCTCCATTTGGGGGGGCTGAGAAGCCGCTTGCATTTTAAAATCGCAACTGTTTTCCTGTACTCACAAAGGCAGGCACCTACTGCTTCTGGGCTAGCTTTTTCCTCCATTTGCAGCGGTGGCGGGTTTTTATTTTCAGGTTTAGCAACTATGCCTGCTGTTGCCCTACAGGTCCCTTCCTTTTTCTCTAAGTTTTCCTGATCATGAAGTTTGCTGGTATGAATAGGGATGAGAGCCATTCTGCCTAGGCTCCACATTATTAAATTCTGATATCCTATTGGTGTGCCGTTCTCCTGGTACCACTTCAATTTCTGTCTGACTTTTCCCCACACTTCTAAATCTAGAGAGCCTGTATCTGAAAACTACGGACAGTGGCTCTTTATTGTCTTCAAAAATTAGTTAAATTCTGTTTCTTAACCTGACATCCCACAGCCTGAAGGAGCTGTGAAGCAGCCGAGAATACATCTGATCCTTAGAAAGCCAGGAACCCATGTTGGCGGCTGGGAGAGAAAGTTTTACTTTCGGTTTCCTACTTCCTCACTCTCACTCTTCCTAACTAGTTCTGTAAGCCTCTTCTGACTAATTACTGGGGGAGAAATAAATGTGGTGGGTCACAATGTGCTGCTTGTGAGGAAATCTCCCAAAGGTGTTACCCCTTGGTCATCCCTGCCACTCTTAGGTACCCCGGTTTCTCCCTAGGTTGTCTAGAACAACCAGGCGGGCTCGCAGTGCTGGATGACCAATCTTTATGTGCACTTCCCAGGAAGAGCCAAAATTTAATAACCATGATTGAAGTTCCCTATGAGGCCCCTGCATATCTCAGGGAATTACCCGAGATACCCCCACTCACATAGGGATGACAGAGAATTCCAGCAGGAGGGAGGAAATGCCTCTTATCTTCGGTGCTCAGCAAGAAGCTGAGACACTCATAAATAACCCTGTAACTAGTTGCTGCTTTCAAAACTGATTAAAGGGAAAGTCTTTGCTCTTTCTCCCAAGCCTAAACCTAGGTGGGGGTTGTGCCATGGAGATGGACTTGTGAGCGTCTTTACAGTGTGCCCCTCCTTGCTTGGACTTTTGCTTGCTGCTGGGGGGAACCTAATGTTCTGTCCGGGTCCATGTTCCAGTTATCCTTTCGTGGATGTCTTCTAGCAGCAAGCACTCTACTGGCTTTTAACTGCTCGACCCGTACCCACAGGGTGCAGCAAATACTTGGGAGAGAGCAAGACTCCTATTCACTAAAGGGATGCAGAGGAGAGAGAGTGAAACTGAATGAAAAACAGCCACAAAGAGGGCAGCCTTGGAAAAAAATCCCTTTCCCCTTATCTTACACACACCTGTGGTATCACAGGAAAGCTCCTGGTACCACTCTCCCTTTATGGGATGAAGGTGCCGAATCCTGTCTTAAGTAGATGTGTGCTCCATGGCATTGGCTCGTAGCTTCTGTCCCTGTTTGGGCGCCAAATGAGGGGGACTTTGGCCATCGAGGTCCCTCGGGGGCTGCCGTAAATGGAAATAAAGAGTCTTCCCAGCTGCAATCTTGTTGCTCCAGTGGGAAAAGGGGTGGTGATTCCCTCTGGTGGAGAATACCCTCAGCCCTTCTCCGCATGGCTTTTATTAGGGTTGGGAAGTGCAGGGGGATACAGTACACATGCATAGCTTATCAGTCAATGTCCAAAAAACACTATCTATAGATAACAACGAAAGAAACAGAGAAATCTTTCAGGTTGGGGTCTGTGAGACATGCAGGCACCAGGTGGCTGTAAAGGCGTATAGCATGAAGTAGGGGGTGTCACTCAAGCATCTGGGTTATACTAACAGGGTTTATCTCTGAGCAGAGCCAGCTTCAGAGGACAATAATGTACATTTCAGGCCTGATTCCCATAGGACCCTTGGTGTTAGAATCGAATCATGCCTTCCACCTGGGTTACGACCTGGTTTTCCAGGGAGACTTACTAGCCCCATTCAGAGCTTGCTCTCATGGGGCTACAATTTCCAAAACCACACCAACTGGTCCCCAACAATAGTGTGCATTGTAAATTTGTCTGAACTGAATAGAATATACACCTATTTGCCAAATATTGTTCACTACAGAATATATATATGTATGTATACGCATGTAGATGTGTGTATATATACATATACATATATACACATATATATGTAAATTTTGCAAAGCATCTCACAAATGATTATTTATTATATATTTCAGGAATGTTTGCATAGAAAAAATGTGAATGTTCCTTTTGGTATATGTTATGAACTGAATATTTGTGTTCCCCCATAAGTCCTATTTTGAAGCCCTGACTCCCAATATGATAGTATTAGGAGACAGAGCCTTTGGGAACTAACTAGGTATAAATGAAGTCATAAAAGTGGGATCCCAATGATGGGATTGGTGCCCTTATAAAATGAGAAAGAAACATCAGAGTTGCCTCCCTCCATCATGTGGGGACACAAAGAGAAGGCCACTGTCTACAAGCCAGAAGGAAGGCCCCATCAGAACCTGACCATTCTGGCACCCTGATCTCAGACTTCAAGCCTCCAGAATTTAAGAAATAATTTTTTGTTGTTGAAACCATCTAGTCTATTGTGTTTCATTATGGCAGCCTGAGCTGATTAAGACAGTGCAGTTGAAGGATTTAAGACAAAACTGAATTTTCGGTTCATCTCTGACATTTACTAGTTGTCTAACATTTTCTAAGTCTGTCGCCTCAACTGTAGAGTAGGGACAAAAACATTCACCCTTCAAGATTGTTATGAGAATTTGCGGGGGGGCCCTGTCCTGGGCGCCAGATGTTGGGGGCTCCGCCCGCAGAGCCCCATCCCTCCATCATGGATGAAAATAAAACTACCAAGACATTTCTGCTTGGGGAGGAGAGGTGGACAAACTCTCAGAGGAGAATGACCCAGAGCCCCTTCCTCACTAGGCTTTTATTGGGTTCAAATACATAGGAATACTGGTTTAACATATCAAAGAAATCTGAGGGCTTAATCTGAGTCAGTGTCTGTCAGGAAAGGGGGTTGCAAAACCTTGGGAGACATACTCATTTCCTCCTCAGACCCTTATCATTTAAATGAGTGCACTCTTAGCAAAGCAGGTTTCACAGGACTTTAGGGATTCTTTCTTATGCCCGACCACCCGGGGAACTGTTCTGGCCGGCACAGGGCTGCACTGCTCACCCTCATTGTTTCAGGCTTTAAGCCGATTAAGCTCAGGAAGCAGAAGACATCTCCCAGACAGAAACAGGGACCCGGGCCAAGCCAGAACAGCCAGGTCGGGAGGTGGGGGGTGGGGGCGTGAGGGTCCACCACTCCCTCCCGCTGCAGTCCCCCGTGTCCCCCCATGAGGGCCCCCAAGTGGTCACACCCGGCCCAGACCACCCCTCCCACGAGGAGTCCCACCCTCCACCGACCAACCAACCAAGCATTGGAGCCAGAAATGGATAAGGCAGAAGCAGCGCTCCTGCCAGAGAGACAAGCCCAGTCTCCCTAGTAGGTCACATCCCCTTGACAGAACAGACCCAGATGAAGTGGGTCCCTTGGCTCTTACACAGCCCACCATGGGGTGAGGGTTACAACTCCTGAAACCAGGCCGAACGGTTCGCAATAAGAATTCTATACACATAGCTTATAATAAGCTATCAATAAATGAAAGCTATGGTTATGATTATTATTTTCCCTAGTATTATTGTATGTTTCTCTTAATCTAGAAATTTAAAGATAATTGAGAATCTGGAAATTTATGAATTTGGCTACTCAACCTGGAAAATCCTGGTCAATATACAGTATTACTGTGGGTTCTTTTAGGAAAGACAATTACCCAAAATCTGTTGCTGTTAGAACTGCTTTCAGCACAGTCAGACCTTCCAGGATGGTAACAGGTCAGCTATTTGAGTACAATCGATACCTAGTGATAAGCCTAGGTGAGAGTGTAGTCTCCTGCACTTGCTGATTTTCAATTAATATTTGCTGCTCAGCAAGCCCAACTGGATCAACTGATATGGTAGATGCATTAGGTAGGCATTTTGCTGAGCACTAACACGTCAAGAAATGTTCATACATGGAACCCCAAGGACTATTTCTGGGCTATGAATATAATTTTTATACCCACATACCCATAGAACCTCCAGGTGGTCCTCACAATATCTTTCTCTTGATCTTAGTTAAAAATTATATTCATAATACAATTATTTTTTGCTGGAAAACTGTATTCAATCTGATAGTAATTTTCTTTTCTAATTATGGGAAATATTCTCATATCTGGATAACGAGCTCCTTTGTATAATTTGGTTTAAAAGGTCTACCTGACAATTTAGCTTTGTACCTTAACTCTATGAAATAAATACATCAATGCTGAATTTTTTGGACATTAAATAAGGTGACAAAATCATGATATAAACATTTACTCTATAACATAGCTTCTTTTTTAAAATATCATTTTTTAACTTGACCATTTTTTTAAACTTTGGTCTTGCAAGTTAAAAGCATTTGTGCTAGGCATGGCGATAAAATTTTAAAAAATTACTAAATTACCTGGCTAGTGTGGCTCAGTGGATTGAGCGTCAGCCTGCAAACCAAGGGATCACCAGTTGATTCCCAGTTGGAGCACATGCCTGGCTTGCTGGCCAGGTCCCCAGTAGGGGGCGCACAAGAGACACCCACACATTGTTTCTCTCCCTTTCTCCCTTCCTCTCATTCTAAAATAAATAAATAAAATCTTCAAAATAATAAAAATGAGTAAATTGTATAAGAATTGCATTTTTTGGAGACTCTGTAATTTACTACTTTTTACGTTTTCATGTGTAGGCAACATAGCTATTGAAAGACAAGGAATATTTTGTGCTTGGTTTTCTTATTATATTCTCCAGATTTCCGTGCACTCTCTCCCAATTAGTTTTTGAACCCTTATTTATATTTATATAATATTATTATTTATGCATATATATATGAAATTATATATATGAAATAGAGGTAGAAAGACAATATCTATAAAAGTAAGTAGAAAGACAGATTTCTTCTTACTATTTTCAGTTCATTTATCCACAGGACAGCATATTGTTATAATCTCTTAAAGCATGAAGTTAATGTGAAAAAATACTACCGATTATGTCTCCTTTATTTTTTCAGTAAAATAACAATGCTTAGATGACATTTAGACAAGTGATAATGAAAAAATGTACAGGTATTCACATTAAATGAAAATGGACTAAATTGGAACACATACTAAATTCCAGTCTGCTCTTCCAAGATATAATAAAGAATTTGAAGATAAATATATTAAGCTTTTAGAAAAAGTATAGTAATCAGGGGTCTCATTGTTCATTTACCAATAAGCTATAGCTTGAGTGCCTGTGGATACTTTTATCGAAACACACTGCAGTGTTAATTAAATTCCATCTGCCACTGTTCCCTGCAAATCAGGATTTTCAAAATTTCATTCTAGATTAACTATAGCGAATATATATTATGTTCATGGTAGTTTGTATTTACTACATAAAATCACTGAGAATCCTACTGTCCCAGCTCATGTTTTGACTTAGAATATCAGTCCTGTGGAATGACTTATTTTCATCTTTGTCCCTATACTCGGTCCAATCAATTGAGACCAGGAGTATAGGGTCAGGTGAAGCAAAGCATTACCAACAAAATTCTTCTTCTAGAACAAGCACTATGGGTAAGGCAGGTTACCATCAAAGGTGGTGTGGGAAAGCTGGCATCATACATATTCCTTACTCTTCTGTTCAGAATAATTTATGGATTACTAACCAGGAATGAAAGGAATGGACTCTGTTGATATGTATTGGTCCTATAATTCAATGAGTTAAGAACTAGAGAAAAAATTGGGATGGGAGTAAAAGACAGAAAACTGTACAAGAACAACAATTAAAATAAAAATTAAAGAAAGAACTAGAGAAAATATAAGAAAAAATCTTGAAAATATTATAAATATTTCCATTTTGCTTCTTACTTATTTAAAACTCTGCACTGTGCAGTGTTTTAGAGTTTTCAAAATGATTAAGACTAATGTGGCATGTTCAACAACACTCTCAGCAATGGGAACTAGACCCTTTGGGAAGAATTCAATATACAAATATTTTAACTTTATCCTATTGGTTCTCAACAGTTGGTTCAAGTTTTTTAGCTGAGTTGTACATTTAACATTTTATTCCTATGTTCTACCTTAAAAATAAAAGCGGTGCTTTTTAATCTTCAAAGAAACAAAATAACTCACTATATCATTTGTTTTTATAAGCAAAAATTCCACACACAATGCATACCATATAGCCTGTGCATGGCCTTGGGAAACAAGCCAAGGTACATTCCAATCCCTGCTCTCTCACCTACTAGCTTTATGAATTTACTGAGTTGTCTTAAACTTGTGATACCTTCACTTCTTAGTATCTTCAATAGGAGAGATAACACATGCCTCCAGTTATGGTGGGAGGTATTAATTTTAAAAATGTATGTTAAACACTTAGCACAGTACTTGTCATTAATAAGCATTCAATAAATGATAGTCCATTAGCACACACCTCCAAAGCAGTGACTACAACACAATCCACTGAGGTACCAAAAAAAAAAAAATTAGACATTTAATTTAAATGTTACTTTATTTTAAAATTATGTTTACACATACATATACAGACATATATAAAATTTTAATAAATGTGAATGTAATTATGTCACTTATGCTGAGTATGGGGGTATTGATATTTTTTTCACTTTTTGCTTACCTCATGACTATCTCTTTCTCTCCTATATCAGCTCTTCTCCCCCCACCACAAATATACTACAGGTATATTTAGAATCCTAGTATACCTCTGCATTGCATTAATTCATTAATCTCTTTTCTGTGTTTTGTCATGAATGTATAAAATATATCGGTATAGTAGTTTGTGTATATCATATTTACATAAGTAGACAAAAATCAAAGAAGATTGCTTGGATTTTTTTTTTTAACATTGTGGAGTCTTTGGGCATGTTCTTATAAATTCTGTGAATATGTGAAAGCATTCTTTTAAACACCTCATTTGAGTCTATTAAAGAGGTAGATGGCTGGTATATTAATGCCAACCATCCAACCTGTGTAGTTAGAAATAAGATTGACCACTCCTTGCCTAAAGAATCATGATTCTAGCACCTCATTGAGGTTATTAGGTTGCAGCCTCCTTAAGTACATTTATGGGGTGGCTGGAATGCTAAATTGCTCATTTTGCTCACTTCTGCTCACTCCTAGCAGTTGTATACAGTGGAGTGAGGAATGCCAAGGAGAGCCAGTGTCACTCTATTATGTTTTTCCCCTTTTCAACTGCCAAATGTTTAAATGGCAACTGTCAATTCAAGAGGCAAGAAGTTCAATGTGTTAATGTCAGGCCTATTGACAAAAGGGTTTTCACAGTTTCTTCTTTTTGAAATTATCTATCTTGACAAATTTTCAATGTCTACATGTTTTCTATGGTTTCTTAATGATTTTTAAATTTTCAATTTTTATATAATTGCAGATTCACATGCAGTGGTAAGAAATAATGCAGAGAGATTGAGGGTACGCTTGACCCAGCTTCCTCCAACAACAACAACAACAACAACAACAACAACAACAAAAACTGTAGTGAAATATCAGGACCAGGATATTGGCATTGGTACAGTGAAAATGTAGAACACTTCCATCACTACAGTGATACCATTGTTTCCCTTTTATGGCCAAAGCCCCTTGCTGCCCACTCCCACTTCCCTATTTAGCCCTTGGAAATCACTGTTTTATCTATTTCTAAAAATTGGTCATTCCAAAACAGTTACATAAATCAATCATACACTATGTAACCTTTTGATGTTGGCTTTTCTTTATTCAACATATCCCTCAAGATTCATCCATGATGAAGCATGTAATAATAGTGTGTTCCTTTTTATTGTTTATTAGCAGTCCACTGTATGGATATATCACTGTTTGTTTAACTGTTCATCTGTTGAAGGACATCTGGGCCATTTCTAGATTTCGGCTTTTATAAATAAAGCTGCTATAAACAGCCATTTACAAGACTTTGTGTAAATATATTTTAATTTATTTAGCATCATTCCCAGTAGTATATTTGCTTGGTTGTATAATTGCTTGTTTATCTTTTTAAATCCACACCTGAAGATATATTCATTGATTTGAGACACACACACACACACACACACACACACACACACTGATGTGAGAGAAAATCATCGGTTGCTTCGATTGCTTGCCTCCTGTATGTGTCCTGACAGGGAATTGAACCTGCAACCTAACTGGACATCTAACTCTCAACCTCTTGGTGTATGGGATGATGCTATAACCAACTGAACCACCCAGCCAGGGCCTCACAAAATAGACTTTAAAAGAAGGACAGTACATAATGATAATGGGAACAACCTAACAAGAGGATATAACCCTCATGAACATTTGTGCACCCATCATAAGAACACCTAAATATAAAGGAAATGTTGATGGACATAAAGGGAGAGATTGACAGTAATGCAGTCATAGTAGGGGGCTTTAATACTCCATTAACATAAATGTATAGATCTTCCAGATAGAAAATCAGCAAGAAAGCAGCAGCTTTGAATGGCTCACTAAATCAGATTAATTTAATCAATGTCTTCAGAGCATTTCACCCCAAAGCAGCAGAATATACTTACTTTTCAAGAGCACATGACATATTTTCTAGGATAGGTCCCAGGTTAGGACACAAACTAAGTCTCAGTAAATTTAAGAAAATGGAAATCACATCAAGCATCTCTGATCATAATGGCATGAAACTAGAAATCAATCATAAGAAAAGAACTGAAAGACACACAAGACATGGTGGCGAAATAACCTGTTACTAAACAATGAATGGGTCAATGATGAGATCAAGGAAGATACCTTGAAACAAATGAAAATGAGAACACAACAGCCCGAAATCTGTGAGACACAAGAAAAGGAGTCCTGAGAGAGAAATTCATAGCAATACAAGCCTACCTCAAGAAAGAAGAAAAAGCTCAAATAAACAAACTTCACACTTAAAGGAACTAGAGAGAAAAGCTAACCACAAAGCACAAAATGAGTACAAAGAAGGAAATAACAAAGAACAGAGCAGAAATAAACAAAATAGAGTCTTAAAAATACAAAAGATCAATGAAATCAAACATTGGTTCTTTGAGTAAATAAGTGAGTTTGACAAATCTTAAAGCAGACTTACTAAGAAAAAGAACTCAAATAAATTTAAAAAATGAAACAAGAGAAGTAACAATGGGCTCAACAAAGATTATAAGAAAATATTACAAACAAATACATGCCAACAAATTGGACAATCTGGATTAAATGGATAAATTTCTAAAAACATATAACCTTCCAAAATTGATTCAGAAATAATCATAGAATCTCAATAGGTAGATTACACCTAGCGAAATTGAAGCAGTAATCAAAAAACTCCCAATAAACAGAAATCCTGGACTGGACGGCGTCATGGAAGAATTTTACCAAACATCCAAAGAACTAACACCACTCCTCAAACTATTCCAAAAATTTCAAGAATAGGAAAAACTTCAAAGCTCATTTTATGAGACCAGCATTATTCTAAATCCAAAACCAGATAAGGATTCTATGCAGAAATAAAATTATAGGTAAATGTCCTTCTGAGAATAGATGCTGAAATGCTGTACTAAGTATTAGCAAACTGGATCCTGCAATACATTAAAAAGATAATTCGGCATGATCAGATTGTATTTATTTCAGTGATGCAAGGTTGGAATAATATCCACAAATCAATAAACATGATACCCACAAAAAAAATCACATGATCATATAAATAGATGCAGAAAAACCATTTGATAAAATCCAGCACGTGTTTATGACAAAAAAATCTCTCAACAAAGCGGGAATAGAGGGAACACATCTCAACATAACAAATGCCACATATGACAAACTCACAGCCAACACCATTCTGAGTGGGCAAAACCTAAAAATATTCCCTTTAGATTGGGAACAAGACAGGGATGTCTGCTCTCACCACTATTATTCAACATAGTACTGAAAGTCCTAGACACAGCTATCAAACAAGAAGAAATGAAAGGCATCTAAATTAGAAAGAAAGAGTAAAAATGTCATTATTTTCAGATGACACAATGCTATATATATAGAACCCTAAAGAGTCCACCAAAAAGCTACTAGAACTGGTGAATAAATTTAGTAAAGTAGCAAGGTACAAAATAAATATCCAGAAATCAGTTGCATTTCTATACACTAACAATGAGCTATCAGAAAGGGAAACTAAGAAAACAAGCTGATTCACAATTACATCAGAAAAATTCCTTGGGCACTGGTTGGTGTGGCTGAGTTGATTGGAGCATCGTCCCATAGACCAAAAGGTTATTGGTTTGATTCCTTCTCAGGGTACATACCCAAGTTATGGGTTTGATAACTGGTTGAAGCAGGTAGGAGAAGGTAATCAATCAATGTTTCTCTTTCACATTGATCTCTCAATCTCCCTCCCTCCCTCCCCCCCCTCTCAGCACCAAAAAAAAAAAAAAATGTCCTCAGGTAAGGATTTAAAATATAGGCAAAAAATTCTTTGGAATACATTTAAGGATGTAAAAGACCTGTACTAGGAAAGCATAAGACTCTGAAGAAAAAAACTGAAGAAGATGCAAATAAGTGGAAGCATATACACTGTTCATGGATAGGAAGAATTAAAATCATTAAAATGTTTATACTACCCAGAGAAATCAGTAGATTCAACACAATGCCTATCAAGATACCAATAGCATATTTCACAGAGTTAGAACAAATATTCAAAAAAATATATATGAAACTAGAAAAGACGGGACTTCCAGCCAAGATGGAAGCATAGGTGGACACACTGTGCCTCCTTGCACAACCAAAATTAAGGACAACAAAGATTTAGAAACAAGAAAACAATCAGAACTTATAGAAAATTGAACTGTACAGAAGTCCAACAACCATTCATCCAGACCAGTAAGAGGAGCAGAGTCCTGGCAGGAAAAAGTAGAGGTTGGCAGACCTGGGCATGCAGGCAGTGGCTAGCGGACCCTGGACATGGGGTGGCAATGGTGCAGACTCAATGAGGCCACGCAAAGCGGCTAGCTGACCAGGTGGTCCCACATTCGTGCGCAGATAATCCAGGCAAAGGGGAAGCAGTGGAAGGGACTGGAATCCGAGAGAGAGCAGAGCAAGCACCATTGTTCCCTCTCGGACCCTGCCCCCACATACAACATCACTACCCAGCAACTGGGCTGCCCCGCCCTGGGGAACACCCAAGGCTCCACCCCTCACTATGTAACATCCATGACCAGACCCCCCCAAAAAAAATGGCTCAAATGGGAGAACAAATCAAAGGTCCAGAGTCAATTCCTCTAAGCAACCAAGAGATAGCCAACCTATCAGATGCATAGTTCAAAACCCTGGTGATCAGGATGCTCACAGAATTGGTTGATTTTGCTCACAAATTAGATGAACAAATGAAGGCTACAATACATGAAATGAAGGAAAACACACAGGGAACCAATAGTGATGGGAGGAAAACTGGGACTCAAATCAATG
This sequence comes from Glossophaga mutica, assembly GCA_039655065.1. Lineage (NCBI taxonomy): Eukaryota > Metazoa > Chordata > Mammalia > Chiroptera > Phyllostomidae > Glossophaga > Glossophaga mutica. The sequence goes on from CM077318.1 coordinate 31,535,790, forward strand.
GAGTGGACCAGAAGGAAGAAAGAAACAACCAAACAGAAAACAAGGAAGAAACAAGAATTCAAAAAAATGAGGAGAGGCTTAGGAACCTCCAGGACATCTTTAAAAGTTCTAGCATCCGAATTATAGGGGTCCCAGAAGGGGAAGAAAAAGAGCAACAAGTGGAAAACCTATTTGAACAAATAAAGGAGAACTTTCCCAATCTGGCAAAGGAAATAGACTACCAGGAAGTCCAGGAAGCTCAGAGAGTCCCAAAGAAGTTGGACCCAAGGAGGAACACACCAAGGCACATCAGAATTACATTAGCCAAGATTCAAATGGAGGGGAGAATTTTAGAAGCAGCAAGGGATAAGGGGACAGTCACCTACAAAGGAGTTCCCATCACACTGTCAGCTGATTTCTCAAAAGAGACCTTCCAGGCAAGAAGGGGCTGGAAAGAAGTATTCCAAGTCATGAAAGTCAAGGACCTACATCCGACATTGCTCTATCCAGCAAAGCTTTCATTTAGAATGGAAGGGCAGATAAAGTGCTTCTCAGATAAGGTCAAGTTCAAGGAGTTCATCATCACCAAGCTCTTATTATATGAAATGTTAAAGGGACTTATCTAAGAAAAAGAAGATAAAAAATATGACAGTAAAAGGATAGCAAACTCACAGATATTAACAGCCACATCTAAAACAAAAGCAAAGTAAGCAAACAACTAGAACAGGAGCAGAATCACAGAAATGGAGATCATATGGAGGGTTAGCAACAGGAGAGTAGGAGGAGGAGGGGGGAAAGTACAGAGAATAAGTAGCATAGACGGTGGGTAGAAAATAGACGGGGGAGGGCAAGAATAGTGTGGGAAAAGTAGAAGCTAAAGAATTTATGACACATGGACATGAACTAAAGGGGGAGATGTGGGTGGGAGGGGGTGTGCAGGGTGGAGGGGAATGATGGGGGAGAAATGGGACAACTGTAATAGCATAATCAATAAAATATATTTTTAAAAAAAGAAAAAAAAACACAAAAGACCTTGTATAGCCACAGCAATTTTGAGAAAGAGTAACAAAGTTGGAGGAATCACAATACCTGGTATCAATCTATAATACAAGTCCATAGTAATCAAAACAGTGTGGTGATTGCTGGTGGTAGGGGTACAAGGAGATTAAATGGTAACGGAGAAAATACAATAAGGGTTTAATCACAAAAAGAAAGCAGCATCATATTGGCATAGAAAGAGACATACAGATAAAAAGAACAGAACAAAGAGCCTAGAAATAAGCCTGCACCATTATGGTCAATTAATATTTGACAAAGGAGGCCAGAATATACAATGGGGTAAAGATAGCCTACTCAATAAATGGTGTTGGTAAAATCAGACAGGCACATGCCAAATATTAAACTAAAATTTTAAAAAAGTAAACGTTCTTACATCATACATAAGAATAAACTCAAAATAGACTAAAGGCTTAAATGTTAGATGTGAAACTGTAAAAATCCCAGAAGAAAATATTGGCAGCAAAATCTCAGACATTTCTCATAGCAATATATTTTCTGATATAACTCCTCAGGCAAGGGAAAGAAAAGAAAAAATAAACAAATGGGACTACATCAAACAACATGTTTCACACAGCAAAAAAAAAAAAAATAAAAAAATATAAAACAAAAAAGTGACCAGACTACTCACTGAATGGGAGAACATATTCTCAAAGTATACATATGATAAGGGGTTAATATCCAAAATATGTAAAGATCTTATACAACTCAACACTGAAAAAACAAACAATTCAATTTAAAAAATGAGCAAAGGATCTGAATACATACTTCTCCAAAGAGGACATACGGATGGCCAGTAGGCATATGAAAGGATGCTCAAAGTCCCTAATCATCAGAGAAAAGCAAATTAAAACCACAATGATATCACTCTACACTTGTCAGAATGGGTAGTATCAATAAATCAACAAACAACCTGTTGGCAAGGATGTGGAGAAAAGGGAACCCTAGTGCACTGTTGGTGGGAATGCAGATTGGTGCAGTCACTGTGGAAAGCAGTATGGACTTAACTAAAAAAATGAAAAGTGGAACTGCCTTATTACATGGGATTCTACTTCTGGGAATTTATTCAAAGAAACCCAAAACACTAATTCAAAACAATGTATGAATTTCTATGTTCACTGTAGTGTTATCTACAATAGCCAAGATTTGGAATCAGCTCAAGTACCCATCTTTCAATGAATGCATTAAAAAGCTGTGGTACATTTACACAATGGAATACTACTCAGTGTTTAAGAGGACAAAATTTTACCCTTTGCAGCCGCATGGATGGACCTGGAGAACATTATGCTAAGTGAAATAAGCCAGTCAGAGAAAGACCAGTACCATATGATTTCACTCGTATGTGGAATCTAGTGAACAAAATAAACAAACAAACAAAATAGAAATAGGTCATAGCTGTCGTGGGGGATGTTAGGGGAGTGTGTGAAAAAGGTGAAGGAATTAAGCAAAAACAAATAAACCTCAACAAACAACAGTATTATCATTACTGGAGGAAAATGGGCATGGGTGGAGGCAGGAGAGGGTGTGTGGGAGTGAATGGTGATGGAGGGTAACAGGGCCAGGAGTTGTGAACAGAGTATACAGATGATGTGTTATAGAATTGAACACATTAAACCTATATAATTTTATCAACTAATGCCACCCTGATAAATTCAATTTAAAAAGACTTAAAATAGGTAGAGTGATTCTTCCTACTTTGTTTAGTCAAGTTTGTTTTAGCTATTCTAGAACCTGTGCCTTTCCATATGTGTTTTAGAACAAGCTTGTCCATGTCTACGAAAACACCTTGCTGAAATTTAGATAGTATTTCATTAAAACTACAGATCAATTTCAAGAGTATTGACATATTTATTATGCTGTGTCTTCAGATATATGAACATAACAACTACCTAGCTCTTAATATATTTCATGCATTAGTATTCCATAATTTTCACCATACTGATCCTGTATATATTCTCCTAAGTTTATATGTAAATATTTCATTTTTGCATGATTTTAAATAACATTGTGTTTGTAATTTTGGTTTCTGTATGTTCATTGTTGGTATAAAGAAATGTAACTAATTTCTGAGCATTAATCTTGCATCCTATGACTTTGCTGAACTCAATTATTAGTTCTAGGAATTATTTCTTATAGATATCTTGGGATTCTCTACAGAGATAATCATAGCATCTGCAAATGACAGTTTTATTTATTTATTTCTAATATGTAGGCCTTTTATTTCTTTTTCTTGCCTTATTAAACTGGGTAGAAATTCCATACTACACTGGATGACAGTAGTGAAAGCAGAAAACCTTGCCTTGTTTCTGGTCTTAGAGGTAAAACATCTAGTTTCTCATCTTTAAATAGGATGGTTGCTGTAGGATTTGGTAAATGTTCTTTACCAAGTTGAGGAAATCCCCCTCTATTCTGAGTTTGCTGAGAGTTTTTATCACAAATGGAAGTTGGATTTTTTCAAGTGCTTTATTTATGTCAGTTGATATGATCACATGATTTTTCTTCTTTATACTTTTGACATGGTGTTTTACATTGTTTGATTTTCATAGGTTGAATCAGCCTTGCATACCTGGAGTAAATCCGACTTGATCATGGACTCTTTTTCTTAGCACTTACATATTTAGGACTGCATTGCCCTCCTTGTGGGTTGATTCTCCTAGTATTATGTAATGATTCTTTGTCTCTAGTAACTTTCTTCACTCAGAAATTCATTTTTTCTAATATTAATATAGCTTCTTGTGCTTTTTGTGATTAATATTTGCATTATTTATCTTTATTCTATTTTTTTACTTTCCATCTATCTATGTCATATTTGAAGGGAATAACCTATAGAAAACATATTTCCAGATTATATTTTCTTTTTAATCCATTCTGCCAATATTCATCTTTTGATTAATGTATTTAGAACATTTCTATTTGCAGTAATTATTAATACGTTTGGGCTTAACTCTGCCACCTGCTTTTCTTGTTTCCTCTTTTTTGTCTTCCTCTCTTTATTCTTTCTTACCTTCCTGTGGGTTATCTGAACCATTTTTTACAATTGCATCTTTACTTATTTATAGCATTTGAGTACATCAGTTTATAAAGTTTCTTCGTGGTAACTCTGAGTATTATAATATACAAATATAATTTATCGTAGTATAATGTTATCAGTGTTACCACCATGAGTGCAATATAAAAACCTTACCTAAGTTCCCTTTACCTTACCTACTTAAATATCATTGTCTTAAGTATTCCCTGTACATACATTGAATATGATAACAGATGGTGCAAAAATTTTTGTTTCAAACATCAAATATGATTTAAGAAACTCATAAGAAATAAGGTATTCATTACATGCAATCATATTGTTATCCATTTTGATATTCTTTCCTTCCTAAAATTGCAAGTGTTTTTCTTTTATGATTACTATTCTCCCTAGAGAAATTTCTTTAGCCATTTTTCAAGGGTAGGTTTTCTAACAACAAATTCTCTTAGTTTTCCTTCCTCTGAGAATATCTTTATTTTCCCTTCATTCCTCAACTTTTTTTTATTGGATATAGAATTTTCAGTTGACATGGGTGTTCTTTTCAGCACTTCCTTCTGGCCTCTATCGTTTCAGATAAGAAATTTGCTGTCATTTAGTATGGTTTTCCCCTCTAGGTAATGTGTCACTTCTCTGTTTGCTTTTACGGGGTTTTTGTATTTTAGTTTTCAGAAGTTTAATTTTAATGTGCCTTGCCTTGCATTTATTTGGACTTATGCTATTTGGCTTTACTTAGTTTCTTAAATCTGTAGGTGTACATATTCATGTCACTATTTCTTGAGGAACAAGACTAACCTTGCTTCTCACCTCCTTGCTCAGTCTTTTTGCTGCTGCATGGGTGTGGAAGTTCAGCTCCTTGCTGATACCAATGTTTAGGGAAAGTGGAGTGCTGACTAGCTCACTCTCATTGCTACTGGGTCAGGTCGAAAGTTCAGCTCCTCATGACACACTGTTAAAGAAGAAAAGGATGGAGCAGAGTGGTGATTTGCCCCTCCTCCAACATTATTCTTGTTGCCAGGTATGGGGGGAGGCTCAGCTCACCCTGGAATCACAATGACATTACTCTTGCATGGCCATCAGGGTATAATACCTACTTCTGCCATACTGAGAATGGAAGATCAGTCCCCCTTTTGGCTGCACTGAAATAGTGGGGGTGGGGAGAGGTGGGATGGTTTTTCTCTTAATGTTTGGCTCAAACAGGGTATTTCCAAAAAGATTTTATGTTGTTGGTTCTCCCTTTTCCAGATTCTTTGCCTACAGGACACAGACTTGGAGGTTTTATTATCAGTGCCTGGTGAAGGTTCTGGGTTGGAGCTTCTGCACCTCCCTGTCTGAGATATATTTATACAGGACAGAGTAAGAAAACAGAGACCTCACCACCCTGTCTTTCCTCAAATTCTGAGATCCATAGTCTTTCTCAATTCTTTCCACCTTCTGGAGACTTCATTTTACTTGTTCATTGTGCTATGTCTAGGGAGCTTTTAGTTCTAAGAGTGAGGACCTAGAAGGAATAGGGATATTCTCTCTTTGCCAGAACTTGACATTTCCCTTCCTATAAGTCCATGATGTTTTGTACAGTTATAACACACATCCTCTACTACATAATATGCAATGCAGACATAAGGGTATTGCATTATGACTTGGTGGATGATATTAAGTATGTAAGAGACTGCAACTTTATTATGTGTGATACCACCACCCCCAGAGCATACAAAGCCTTCTCTTTGTTCTCCAGAGCTCTGGGTATGGGTACTATCTTCTCATGAAACCTGAGAGGAAGATAGAGTACAAGTCTTTGTTTTTCTGAACCAGATTGCATTTCTGTCCCAATTGCACACATGTAGCTGGTAAAAAGTCCAACATCAAAGATTTCAAGGGTTCCTCCCCTTTCTATGGGATAGTATTAGATTTTGATGCTTACTTGGCCCTGTGAAAAAGGAGATACATGTAGTCCTTAGTTCTTCTTTGCTGTAGATACCCTGCTTGGTCATTCTACTATAGAATGACATTAGCATCCCTATAGTGGTTCTTGCCATTCTGTCTGGCTGCTGAAGATAGTCCAGGAGAGCTATACAGCTTCTCCTTTCAGCAAGCCTTGCCACTAATCAAAGGCTGAATCCTAAAATCTCTCCTAATTGCGCTCAGTGTCTTCACCCATGGAACCCACCTTCCACACATGTCCACAACTATATATATCAACATTTTTGGTGGTGCAAATAAATGATGTTTACATCTCTCACACTAGCAGAACCTTTCACTCAACCCTTGGCATATCCCCAGTCTCAGACAAGTGGGTAAGAACATGGAATATGGATTACACTACTAATATCACACTACTAGGGTTCAAGTCCTGCATCTATCACTTACTAATGACTTTACACAAAACCATGGCCTCTCTACACCTCATTTTCTTCATGTACAAAATGGAGCAACCACTATTATAAAAGTAAATTAAACAAGATGACATTTCTAAAATTGCTGCAACAATGCTTGTTAGTATAATAATACATCATAGGAAAGGCAGAAGGTTATATGGTAAAATATAACCAGTCTATGTACTTAATAGGTACAATTTTCTCTCCTTAAGTCACACTCTGCTTTGGCCTCAAACTAATCATAGCCTCTTTAATTGTTAAGGCCTTAGCAATATTGACCTGGATAGGGGTCCATTTTCAGGGTAACCATGAAGTACAGTAAAGATGTTAATCTCCTCAACATACCCTGCCCTTACCAGGGGGAGAAGAGCTTACACCAACGTATCTAACAGAGTGGTCCATAGATCATTTACATCAAATCTTTAGAAATAGGGTCTAGGTATATACATATTTATTAGGCTGCCCCTCTGATTTTAATGCACCGTGAAGTCTATGAACTACTTCTCTACACTCTCCATGCTTTTCCATATATGTTTACCTCTTTTTAATTGTAACACAGGAGGTCCATCCTGGGGGTCTCAACTGCTTGTTCAGATAAGCCAATCAAACCATGAAGAGGACTGAGCAGAGCAGGCATAGCCTTCATTACTCATATTACAGGAAGCACCGATGGTGGCAGATGGACAAAGCAGGACTACTCCTTCTTGAGTCTGAGACTTGTTTTAAGGGGTCCTAGACAAAGGGGGCATGTGTCTTGCACACGACTCTTAACTGCATTACCTCAGTGTGTACGTGCAAAGAGAGAAGATCAAAAGGGGGTCACACAGGACAAGAAACCACTCCCAAAAGTAGATAAGGAAGGAATTACAATCTGTTTCCAAAGCAGAACACATTCCTTCTGTCCAGGGGCCCTCTGGGCAGCCTTCCCCTAGGGTGTTTGGAGGAGCCATGTCCAGCATGACCCCACATTCCACCCCAACATTGTTCCTCCACCTTACATTCTTCACATTACATTCTTCCAATAGTGGACCTGTGCGGTGAGCACGTAGGCACATTGCATCCATATCCCACAGATACAGGAAAGGCTACACCCCCAAATCAACAATGCAAGACAAAACCCAAAGAGACCTAGGAGAAGGAAATGCCACCAAGAACTCAGAGAATTCCACCAAGTTGTAAAGGGTGAGAGGCTATGGCTAATATGTGATTAATTTCAGTTTCTAGGGCAGTTGAGGCTTGGGACACACTATGAAAATTATCAGGGATGGATACTCAACACTCGGTGTGCAGAATGGCATAGGTGCCCCCACTGGGTGACAGTGAGTAAGTCTCATGCCATTCTATTCTGCAACACAACTTTCCTCATTTGAGTTACCTCATCAGAAACCAGGGCTGTAGCGTGTCTGGTGTGGTTGAGGGCTACAGCAGTGTGATTTGCTAGGGTCTTAGCAGCTTCATAGGTTACAACAGTACCTACAGGGGGCACAAAAATGGCTGGGGTTAGAAATAGCGTGCCCCATATGAGGCCCAATTTCAAGGGACACCTGGAAGAGTATTTAACACTCACTCTGGGGTGTATGATTCTCCCCAGATGCAATGCCTAGTCCAATTAAATGGGAGATAAGGACAACCATATTGACTACAGGCCCACAGGGCTCCCCATAGGATGGGATGGGCCAGTGCCCCACTGGTAGATCACCCCCAGTGGTCTGTAGCTGTTACTACCATTATCATTTTGCATAGGGTTGCTGGCATTCACCCCATGAGCTAAAGATCTCATTTACAGTACCATTTCTGTGCTCAATACAGATGGGCATGGGTTGTTGCGCCTCTACCTGTAGTTCTGACAGCCATTCCACACCATCCCAAACTGCGTCCCAAACTGTGTATGAAAGCCATGGTTTGGTGCGTGTGGCCTGTTCTCTCACAAGGGAAAATAACCTCTAAACATGTCTGCTCAAAGACGTGTCAGGAGCTTTCCAGCCCTGCAGCCCATCCCCAGGTGTCTGTGTAGTTTGCAGGCTGGATCCACCATGGCAGGCTGGAGGAGGCAGCAGTGGGAGATTCAGTGCAGACCCAGCAATCAGAATGGTTGCTGATGGCTGCCAGCCTACCGGACCGCTGCAGAAAGGAGTTTCCAGAGCAGAGTCTAAGGGTGGTAAGAGAGATGTTTAATAGGACCTGATAAAGGTAGATCTTGGTGGTCTGGCAATACCCACGCCACAGTCCCGTCTTTGGTTAATATGGTTACGCTGACCGGTGGATGCCCTGGCCGTTGGTTGGTACCATGCCCTGTCTGGCCCTACCCTGCTCTCTTCCTGTGAGACTGAGGCTATAGAAGTTCCCTTAGGAACTGAGGTCTGCTGTGTTGTAACAAACAAGGGTAAGGGGCCAAGAGGCCGTTACCATGGGTGCCAGCTGCAACCCCATGACGAGTCCCTCCCCCAAGGAGTCACCAGGGAATACCAGCAAGACTGTACCTGTGCCTTCCAGGGCCAGGTGAGGGTGTATTTCCCTGGGGGTATGTCTTGGGGCGCTGGCAAGAGTATGTTATTTTGTTGTCCCAAGCCAGGGCATAGCAGAGGCTCCGGTGTACTTAACTACAGGCAGATAGGTGCCAAGGTTTAATGAGGAGGGTGACAGGAGATGCTTGTCCTACCCTAGGCCATTTGTTCAAGGTTCGCAGGCAGTCAGACAGGCAGGTCGTACACACTGGAATGAGCTAGAGTCAGTCTTCAGGGTGCCTTTCGAGAGGCCATCTTACCTTTCAGTGAGGCTGGCTCCAGAGGGGCCGGCAGATGGAATCTCCAATCTATATTGAAGGCATCTGCCCATTCTTGTACTTAATGTCCCGTGAAATGGGTGCCTTGGTCTCTTTCAATGACGTCTGGGCTCCCAGAGGCAGCATAGAGCTGCTTTAGGCCTGGGATGGTAGCTTGCCGTGTGGCCCGCTGGCATGGGTCTGCTTGCAGCAAGCCAGTAGTCACGTCCGTGCATGGCAAGGCACAGTATGAGCCTCCAGATAGTGGCAGGGGGCCAATGTAGTTGACTTGCCAGCAGGTCGGTGGGATGTCCCACCGTCACAGGTCACCTGTATCTTGGGGCAGCCGGTGAGGGTGCTTCTCTGCATAGACGGTGCATCGCTGACAGTCTGTGACTGCATCGGAGTAAGGAAGAGGTAGACCCCAAGCTCTTACCACTTCCTGTAAAATTTTCTGTCCTGCATGGCACATCTTTTGGTGGAGTCACTCAGCCATGTCTTCTTCTGGAGCTTCTTCCAACCAGCGGATGTGTGCCAGGTCATTGTCCTTGGCATTGCCAGGCCTGAGGAGAGGCTGGTGTCCATTAATGTGGTAAAGAGTTATACCTTTTCCAGACTACGTTCATACATGTCCTTCCATAAGTCCTGCCCCCACAGGGGTTTCTGAGCCACTTGCCAATCATCTTGCTGCCAACGGGGCAGCCACAGGGTCAGTCCTCTGTACACTGCCCAGCTGTCTGTGCAGATGGTCACCAGACCGGGTTCTCAGGTTATGACTATCCATACAGCTCTCAACTCAGCCCACTGACGATTTTGTCCTGAGCCATCTTCCATCCATATGCTGTCTCTGCTGGGCTGGTAGGCCTCCGCTCTCGGGGGCGGGGGGCGGGCACTGGCCAGGGCAGGCGTCACCAGTGTACTGGGCATCCTCAGGCACAGGGGCTCGTCCCTCTCTTTAATAGTAGACCCAAGTATGGGGAGAGGAGCAGGGAACTCTGTGCCCATGTCTTGGTAAGAAACTGGGCCCAGGAGCTGCTGTAATTCTAGGCTCAGAGGGCTCATGGCTAGCTTGCTTCTCTGTTGGAGACATGCACTCCACTCAGTCAGAGTGGCCGTCTGTGGTACTGAGCTCTTGGGTCGGTTTACCATGTCCTGTACCCACCCAGCGATGGGATAGGTGGTGTGTACTAAAACCTCAGTCGGTCCGGTAATGGCTTCAGTAGCCTGGAGAGCCTGGTAAACAGTGTTCACTTGATCTATTGGGCTGTATCAAGCCTCTGCTCCTTCCAGAGCTGGGACCAGAAGCCAATTGGCACCTTGGTGTGCCCTTTCCTGGCCAGAGGCCCGAGGCATAGCTCTGGGGGAGATGTGGACATCTAAATCATATGCCTGAGATTGATCTATGACCCCCAGTGCTTGTACGGTCTTCACTGCTTGCTTAGCAGACTTTAAGGCCTGGTCATGCACTTGCCCCCAATCCCAGGTGGCTCCTTTGTGGGTGAGGCAATAAAGAGGGTGCACTGGCTGAGGTAAGTGTGGTATGGAAACCCACCAGTACCTCCAACAACCCTAAAATTACTTGTAATTGCTTTGGCTTCTGTGGGATGGGGAGAGCCTGAATCTTATCTATCACAGTGGCAAGCATCACCTTTGTCCTACCTGACTAAACAGCACCCAAGAACCTGACAGATAATCCAGGTCCCTGGATTTTGTTGGAATTGACTGCCCATCCTCGACCCTGAGCTGAGCCAACAGCTGAGGAGTGGCACACTCTAACTCTGTAAGAGAATCAGAGGTCAGCACAATATCATCAATGTAATCGTGCATTCTCAGAAAGGATGGTACAGTCTATGCAGCTATGTCTTCAGCCACAAGGCCGTGGCAAACAGTAGGGCTATGCAGGTGACCCTCAGGCAGAACAGTAAATAGCCACTGGCGGCCTTCCCAGGTGAAGGCAAACTGGCCCTGGCTTTCAGGATCAACATCAACGGAGAAAAAGGCATTAGCCAAATCTAATACGTAATGGTGTGTGCCCAGCTCATGGCTGAGCTGGTCTAGGAGGCTAGCTATGTTAGGTAAGACTGCAAAGAGAGGGGGAATCACCTTGTTTGGTTCTCTATAACTTACAGTCAAGCAACAAGTTCCATCCTGCTTTCGGGAAGGCCACACAAATGAGTTGTAGGGGGCCGGTCTCAGGATGTTCACCTTATCTTATTCTTTTATGGTCTCCCCAAGCTCCTTATGGCCACCCAGAAGGCAGTATTGTTTGGTGGCCAGTATTCTACAAGGAGTGGGAAGGGACACAGGGGTGTCTGGCATGCCCCCTCAAAATGGTCTTCACAACTGGTATTCAGAGGCAAAACTCCCCCATAGTGGTCTGTAGGTGCATACCAGCTAGAATGTCAATCCCTAGGATATACTCAGAGATAGGGGAAACATCCACCTTATAGGAGCATGCTGCTAAATGCCCTATTCCAAGAGTCACTGTCACAGCCCACACCCAGATGGACTGTCTTTCGTAGCCATCAAGGGCAGTTGTGGGCCCTATAAATCTCTCTGGGTTTCGATAAATAAGAGAACATTCTGCACCAGTATCAACGAAAGCCAGCACTCTTTGTATGTTCTTTGGGGACCAATAAATAGCAAAATCTACACATGGCCTCCAGTCCCTACTGGGTGCCCATACGTGTTTCCCTCAGCCATCCCTCTATGTAAAGACCCTTCCCCATGGATTGTCCTCCAGGTCCATTCCAATATTCGGACAGTAGATATTGTTACAGGCTGGAACTGTTGCTCAGGTTTCAGTTGCTGCCACAAACTTACAAGAATGTGGTTAGGCTTCTTGTTTCTTATCTTTCTCTACCCCAGGCCTGTATGAGATCATTCCATAGTTGTTTATGGGTTACTTTCACTGTATCTTTCTGCTTGCATTCACATTTAGATTCTGTCCCTTTTTTCCTTCCATCTCCTTCTTTTCTATCTGTCTTATTCCTTTCTTTTGTCTCAGTAGCTCTACTTGTCCTAGGTCGGCAACTGTCTGTGCCACTTCTTGTATAAAATCACCCACCTTGATGGACAAAATAGGTATCAGGGTGCCGAAACAAGCCAGTGGTGCAGTTTGAACAACCTGGTCCCTCATTCCTTTGGTAAATTGTTCCATATCTGGCCCATTGAACTGTGGGTTATAGATGGCATGTTGCATGTCTAACTCCAGAATGAACTGCTAGAGTTCTAGTAAACTGGTCCAGTGTGGTTTAGAGGAGGATAGATCCCCTTCATTTGGCCACACCACCCTATAGCCAGTCATTAGCCACATAAGGACAGTAGTTGTGTGACCGGTTTGGGCTCCAGCCCAGTGAATTCTTTGTCTCAAAGAGGGATGGGTGGAGACAGAAGACCTATGTTTTAATTCATCTCCCGTAAGCAAAATGCCATGAGGCCCTCTATACCCCACAGCTGCAACAGCCACCCTGTAATGGATTCAGACCCTTTCTGTCTGAACTTAGCAGCCAGCTCTTCTAGCTCAGCAGGGATGTAGGGGTACACTGTAGTGTGTGAGGTGTGCTGGGGAGGTGGCATTGGAGCACCCTGTGGTGCCCATGGCTGTTGGGTCTTAATCTTCTGAGCCATAATCGGACGAGCCTTAAGTTTCCCTTCTTCTACCTCTATGGCCCCTGCCCTCATCTATTCTGATCTCTTCACCTGTAAGTCACTTTCAGCTGTAAGATCCCACTTGCAAGGATTCCAGTCAGACTGTGCCATGATAGCCTGTATAGGGGTCGGTGCTGGTCACCGTCCCTATGTCCTGGCAAGGTGATATTCTAAGTCTCATAATTGCTCACTGGTCTGTTCTAATTGTCTCTGTAGGGCATCCTTATTGTACACCATTAGGAGATGCATGTTCCTGTCTAGTTTCACTTCCTCTTCTAAATGCACAGCATGTGCCTCTGCCTCTATCTGTTTCTCAGTTACCATCTGTAGCGCTGCCAACATTAACCAGCCCATAGCAATGGCAACATGGCGGAAGTCTCTCTTTTTCTTTAAGGTGCACTGCTCTCTGACATACTGCAAGAATTGGAGGCCACCAGGAGTTTCAAGGGCATCCCCCAATCCCATAGTGGTCCCATGTATCAGGAAGGTTTGCTACCTCATACCACATAGAGTTTGCTGGCCAGCCTGGGATTACTCTCAGCATCCCCTCATTTGGCATGATGTTGCCCACAGTTGACTCAACTTGGGAAGTGTTGGGGGTATCTGAATCCTGCTGACTATGCCAATTGTAATGCTGGAGATTGAGTCCGGGGATCTCCACTGCTCATTTGGATAAGCCAAAAAAAAAAAAAAAAAAAAAAAAAAAAAAAAAAAAAACCTACAAGGAGGACTGGATGGAGCAGACATAGCTTTTATTTCCCACAATACAGGGAGCACCAGTGGTGGCAGCACAGTGGCAAAGCAGGAGCACTCTTTCATGAGTCTGAGACTTGTTTTAAGGGGTCCCAGACAAAGGGGGCATGTGTCTTGCACATGACTCTAAACTACATTACCTCGTGTACATGCATAGAGAGAAGATCAAAAGGGGGTCACACAGTACAAGAAGCCACTCCCAAAAAGATAAGGAGGGAACTAGAATCCATTTTCAAAGCGAAACACATTCCTTCTGGCTGGGGGCCCTCCTGCCAGCCTTCCCTTATAAGGTATTGGAGAGGCCATGTCCAACACAACCCCACTCACCCCTACCTGTGAACACAGAATGCAAGGTCCATGAAGCCTTCCTTCATTTCATGTTCACAACCAGCAGCATATGCAACCTCTCTGTTTCTATGGGATGAATAAGATGTAGAGGAATCCAAACTGGGATGCAAGAGATTATTGGGAGAAATGGAACGCAGCACATAGACTGGAGTGGTGGGGATAACCCACTGTTTGTACTTGGAATTTGTGCACTTGAAGTGACATTGCAAAGGGGGTAGGGGAAGAGGGAGAAATCAGCAAACAGGGCAGGGAAGAGGGAGGAAGGGAGAGGAAGCAGCAACAAAGCAGCTCCCATGGGCTCCCCTGATTGATGAGAAAAGTAAATGCATCTTCCCACACACCCACCCACCATACATCACATACATTTTCTGAAGGAGGCAGGGAGGGTGAGCAGACTAAATATCAACCACCAGCTTCATGAGGCCTTTTCACTATGTAACTCAGAATGCCTAGGTAGGAACCTGCCACTAGATTGACAGCCCTGAAGCAGAAGAGCAAATTATGAAACATTGAACTCCTGAGAGTAAGCCAATGCCCTTACATCCTCATGATCATGTCCCTGTGGTTGCCTTTTTTTCTGGAAAGTTCTTTATCTTCATCTCTGCTTGTGAAAATCTTGCCCAGCCTCAGGACCTCAGCCCAAGTTCTGAGGGAAACATGCCAAGGTACCAGAGCCTCTAAGACCTAGAGCAGGGACAGAACCTAGGAGCAGCAAGGAAGATGACCCTCAAACTCTTCCTCTCCACCTCTTCAGAGCTTTGAGACACAAGCGAAGCCAGCACCTCCAAGGAACTACTCCCCTTCAACATAGCCTGATGGTTCTCAAGGTTGTTCCTGGCCAAAGGGGTCCCAGAAACCACCCAGGCCAGAAAGTGGAGTCTGGGGATCTGCATTTAGGAACATCCGTCAAGGCACTGCAGTAAGGGAGTTCAGAGACTTCAATTTGAGGTGGAAAATATGTATTTGGTTGAAACTGGTTTAAGATACCGGCAGAAGGCTGAGAAAGGAGGTTCAGCTGAAGGTTCTAAGTTGGAGGATCTCCCTGCAGCTACTAACCCCCATTCTTCACTATCTTCAAGTTCTAATCTTAGCCAAGTGTCTCCCAGGATTGCACCAAGTGCACATTTATTTCTTCTTACAATTTTCCGGGCTCCTTTTAGCCTCCCGCTTGACTGTATTTTAGGTTTCAAAATTTATTTAAGTGGGGATTTTAAGAAGGCTGGTTGGTTGCTATCCTGAGAGTAAAGAAATATCCCATCTCTAAGTGGAGGTCGAGGACAGGTTCACAAGGCAACCTTGGGTTCAAGGCTCAAAGGCTCTTAGTACAACACCACCCTGCCCACCGGCAAATTCCATTCCCTGCTCCCCCCCACCCCACCCCCCTCCAGCCTTTGTGCCTGGCTTGAGCTCCCTCCCACAGTGCCTGCCCATTCTTTGCTCCCGCCCTCCGCTGCCTGTGCTCCCTCCCACTCGAACCCCGCGTCGTCTCATCCCACACTCATTGCGCTCCTGCCTCGCTGCTGGACGCACTTCCCGCGCTCCGCTCCTTCGGATCCGCGTTCCTCCAACGCCCGCAGTCTTCGCCTCTTTCGCCGCAGCCTCCGCTCTCTCGATCGCCCGCTACTCTTGGCCGTTGAGAGCTCACGCTCCCGGCTGGCTAAGAGGCACCACCGTCCTCGCCGCCGCCACCGCCGCCGCGCGGTCATCGCCGCCAGTCGTCCACCGCCCACCATGGCCACGCAGCTAACAGGTAGCAGGAAGCGGAAAGCGCCCGCCATCGAGGGGGCCGACGCGAGCTCACAGTCCGAGGGTCCGCTGCAGCCCAAGAGGCAGAAGTGGCTGGTGACCCGGAGCTCGCTGGTGTACTACCTGAAGGGCCGCGAGTGGGGCGCGCGGGGTCGCGAGGGGCTCCAGGGCTTCGAGGGCGAGCTGGGCGGCTACGCTGTGCAGAAGCTGCCGGGGCTGCTGCGAGAGCGCGAGCTGTCCCTGGGCACCCTCAACAAGGTGTTCGCGTCGCAATGGCTGAACGCCAGGCATGTGGTGTGCGGCACCAAGTGCAACACGCTCTTCGTTTTGGACGTGCTGTCGGGCCAGATCACGCGTATCCCGCTCATGCAGGACCGGGAACCGGATTTGGCCCCGGCCCAGCCGACCTGCGGCATCCACGCCATCGAGCTGAATCCCTCCAAGACGTTGCTGGCCACCGGGGGTGAGAACCCCAACAGCCTGGCTGTCTACCAGCTGCCCACCCTGGATCCCGTGTGCCTGGGCGACCGCAACGGCCACAGCAACTGGATCTTCGCCATCGCCTGGATGAGTGACATAGTGGCTGTGAGTGGGTCCCGCGACGGCACGTTGGCTCTGTGGAGAATGGATCCCGACATCTTCAATGGCAGCATCGCCTGGCACAACGACACGGGGCTCCCGGTGTATGCCCACATCCATCCGATGCACGTGGAGACCCTCCCCAGGTCCAGCACCAACTCCAGTAACAGAAAGGTGCGAGCCCTGGCCTTCAGTGACAAGAACCAGGAGCTGGGAGCAGTGTCCCTAGATGGCTACTTTCACCTGTGGAAAGCCGAGAGCACCCTGTCCAGGCTGCTGTCTATCAGGCTGCCCTACTGCCGAGAGAACGTGTGCCTGACCTACTGTGACGAGTTGTCCCTGTACGCAGTGGGCTCCCAGTCCCACGTCTCCTTTCTGGATCTGCGCCATGGTCAACAGAACATTCGGCCACTGTGCTCCCGAGAGGGTGGCACTGGCGTGCGCTCTCTGAGCTTCTATCAGCACATCATCACGGTGGGCACCGGCCAAGGCTCCCTACTCTTCTATGACATCCGTGCCCAGAAGTTCCTGGAGGAGAGGGCCTCGGCAGGCCAGGATTCCTTCCTGGCACCCACGGGGAGGAAGCTCAAGCTCACCTGCGGCAGAGGCTGGCTGAACCACGATGACCTGTGGGTGAACTACTTTGGCGGAGTGGACGACTTCCCCAACGCGGTCTACACCCACTGCTACAACTGGCCGGAGATGAAGCTCTTTGTGGCTGGGGGGCCTCTCCCTTCAGGCCTCCACGGGAACTACGCAGGCCTCTGGAGCTAAGGATGACCACGGTGATCTCCAAGTGCCCAGATTTTCCTTCTTCTCCCCTCTCATTTTCCCTCTTCACGCTGTGTTTCTGCATATAACTCAGTGTGGCTTTTATTCTCCTAGTGGAATTGTCCAACTTAGTTGTGCTTTGTGAATTAAACAGAGAGGGGTTGGGGAGAGAAGGAGAGTGTTGTCCGTCAGGCAATCAAAAAACTTAGCTTTAAAACTTTTCTATACCTCTTCAACACCAACTTTTTGAATTCTCATAGCAAGATTTTTTGGCTCCTAGTTGTGTCTTTTCTTTGAATCATTTATATATTCTCTCTAATGCCATGTAGTCATGGTTTTACAATTATGTATCTTTTTCTTTGTTATTGCTATTACAGTAATATTGTTTTTTGTTATTTTTCATTGAAGATAGATGTTATATTAGCATTTTGAAACTGGGTTTGTACATCTCTTCTGGAAGGCTAGCCATAGTTGTATGGCACTGTTCCAATTGAAAACTACATTCCAAGTTCTAGATTATCAACTTTTAGAAACATTCCATTTGCAAATTGTAGTCGTAGTGTTTATAGTTTGTAAGTTGTTGGTGCTAAATGTGCTTTTTAAAAAAGTTTATTCTCTTAAATAAGTTGTTATAGAGTCTTAGTTTTTGTACCAAAATCTCAATTGGTCAGAACACTTTAGGAATGCAAGGGTTCTGCTGATTTGATGTTCAGATTAAATGCAAACTTAATCAGTCTTTTTTTTTCCTTCAACCCTTACTTAAGTTTTTATGACCTACTGTTAAAATAGATAAATGATGGTGCATTTTTTCACTTCTTGCCTTAGTACCATCAAGATGTGTGGATATATTTGAATATTTGTTGCTTAAGGAACTTGCACAGAGCTTCAGTGCCACCTTTCAAAGCAGGGATTGTAAGTGTAAAAATGTAGCAAGCTGGGAGGAATGTATACTGATCCAGGATAAAGACTGGATAATTTCACTATTGCTGTTTTTAATACCAAATATTATATTTGAGCATATTTAAAATTTTCCAATTCTGCTTAACAGTTAAATCACAAGAAAAAAAAAAACTCAAAGAAGAAAAATGACCCCAGTCCCTACTCCTTTTGAAAGATTCTTAATTTGTAAAGCCTAAATTATATTATTTTATGAATTTCAAATATTCTTACCTAAAGTGAATAAATATATTGTGAAAAAGTAGTGAGGTTATAACCCTTATGTAATAATAAATGATTATCAAGGGCACAAAAAGTTTGTTTCAAGAAGATGGGCTAGAGCTAAAAGTAAATAAGATTAGGTTGAAGACAAGTACTTTGGGGCTCAAATACAAATGTTGGATTGTTAAGAAAACAGGTTGTACTTCTCCCTGTGTGAGAATATTGGAAGTGGGAAGGGAGATTGGCCCTTCCTCAAAACTGGCCAGGTTGTCCTCACCTTGGATTAGTGTTGTGTTATATCTGTTTTTCCTTAAATGTTTGGCACTCAGATGCTGCCTTGATGTTCAGGTACTACATGCTGTTCAGTTGCAAATCTAAACCAAGTAATATAATGAGCTGTACTAAAAGTGAGTTAAAAATACACAGGGGTTGGGGAAAAAGGCAGAAAACTGTACTTGAAAAATAATAAAAACAATTAAAAAATTAAATAACTAAAAAAATAGAGGAGTTGGAGGGGAAAGCCAGAAAACTGTACTTAAAAAAAAAACAATAAAAACAATAAAAAAATTAAAAAAAAATAAAATCACTAAAAAATACAGAGAAAACTACTTGAAAAACAATAAAAACAATAAAAAAATTAAAAAAATAAAATAACTAAAAAAATACAGAGAGGTTGGAGGAAAGGCAGAAAACTACTTGAAAAACGATAAAAACAATAAAAAAATTTAAAAAATAAAATAACTAAAAAATACAGAGAAAACTACTTGAAAAACAATAAAAACAATAAAAAAATTTAAAAAAATAAAATAACTAAAAAAATACAGAGGAGTTGGGAGGAAAAGCCAGAAAACTGTACTTGAAAAACAATTAAAAAAAATTAAAAAAATAAAATAACTAAAAAAATACAGAAGGGTTGGGGAAAAAAGGCAGAAACTATTTGAAAAGCAATAAGAAATAAAAAATATAAAAATAAATAAAAATAAATAAAGTTTAAATCAAATATTAAAAAAGAAATACAAAAAAAATAAACTTTTTTTACAGAGATTGTTTTAACAGGTTTATATACTTGTTTTATTAACAGTAAAATGTATTTGTGTGCATGTATGTGTCTCCAACTCAGATGTAAATGTGTTGAGAGCAGAGACTATAACTGTCATCTTTATATTCTCTCATTTCTCCATTAATGCCTAGCAAATTGTTGTCAGTCAGTAAATATTTACTGAATGGATGTATTTGCCTCTGGAGACATAAAGTTCAAGGCTATAAAAATAAGTACATAAATACATAAATAATAAAAATTTACTCTTAAATAGTATGGAATCTTGTTGTGTTTTCCCTTCTTTATTTTTCCTTAAAATTTTCCTTATTTCATAAGGGGACAGTCACCTACAAAGGAGTTCCCATCAGACTGTCAGCTGATTTCTCAAAAGAGACCTTCCAGGCAAGAAGGGGCTGGAAAGAAGTATTTGAAGTCTTGAAAGGCAGGGACCTACATCCAAAATTGCTCTATCCAGCAAAGCTGTCATTTAGAATGGAAGGGCAGATAAAGTGCTTCTCAGACAAGGTCAAGTTCAAGGAGTTCATCATCACCAAGCTCTTATTATATGAAATGTTAAAGGGACTTATCTAATAAAAAGAAGATAAAAAATAGGACAGTGAAAAGACAGCAAACTCACAGCTATTAACAACCACACCTAAAACAAAAGCAAACTAAGCAAACAGCTAGAACAGGAGCAGAACCACAGAAATGGAGATCATATGCAGGGTTAGCAACAGGGGAGTGGGAGGAGGAGAGAAGGGGAAAAGTTACAGAGAATAAGTAGCATAGACACTGGGTAGAAAATAGGGGGAGGGCAAGAATAGTGTGGGAAGTGTAGAAGCTAAAGAACTTATGACACATGGACATGAACTAAAGGGGGGAATGTGGGTGGGAGGGGGTGCAGGGTGGAGGGGAATCATGGGGGAGAAATGGGACAACTGTAATAGCATAATCAATAAAATATATTTAAAAAAATAAAATAAGAGGTTCAAATGTTAAAAAAAAATTTCCTTATTTCATTACCAGGTCAGGCCATGGTTCTTATCTTTTTCTAAACTTCCCCACTTATGATACCAGAAGATAAAGGAAAATGTATAAATTATAATGTCTCTGAAATTAAATATTTTCACCTGGTAATAGTTAAATTTGAAGATTTCCTTTAAATATTTTGTTTGTTTCACAAATTAGTTTTATAAGCTTTTTTGTGTAGGCAGTTCATCTTTCTACTTTAAAATGCATATTTTCTAAAAACTTTTTTCACCCAAGAATATTTTAATGAAGGGATATTCATTCCCTGTCTTCTAGGTTATAGGGCATTTTTATGGTATTTTGTAATTGTTTTGGGAATCAGGAGAACAATTTCAGAGGAAATGACCTTTCTACATAAAGTGGCATTTTAAAGATGAAATACAACGAATATCTCTAATTTGTTCTCTGGCTCAGCCCTTCATCATGGACTTACTCTTAACTTTCTCATAATTTAGGGTATAACTTTTTGATGCCAAATCACATGGTTTGCCTTTAAAAAAACTAAATAGTATAAGTAGGTATGTATTTGTATTATGTAGAATTTTAAGTATTTTGAAATATTTTCTGGTTTAAAGATAAAGTGATCCACAGAAGTACAATGAATTGTATAACCTATGAGTGTGAAATAATTGAAAAAGTAACTATTCCAGTACTCTAGGAAACCCATAAATATAGTTCACTTAAAATACACAAGGGAACACATATCTTTATATACAAATTATATATCACTGTTGTCTGAAAAACCTTAGTTACTTACAACTGCACATAAAAATGTTAGTTCCATTTATCTATCTTTAACTACATATGCACATATTCCTCCCCAAGTGTATTGTTGACTCAGAAGTTTATGTTATCCTGCTTTTCTCTTTGGATCAATTTCAATTTTTTAAATGGGGAAGAAAGAATTTACTAATTAAGGATGTTCGCTGAAATAAATTGAGATGACTCCTTTGGAAGAATTTCATCTGTTAAATCTACCCTAGCATTAATGATAAACAAAATAGAATTCTCCAAATGTTGATTTTTGTCTGGCTGTACTCAGTGTTGAACAAGTTGTCAAATTTTTTCCATTAGTGTTTAATTTAGAATGATTTTTAGAAAACAATTCATATAGTCTTCCCAGATGTTTTACTCACAGCTTCCTAATCTCTGCAAGTTTTAGGTAACCCAGCTACATTAAAGAAGTCACCGTGAGAGCCGTTTCAGGATGCAACTCTGAGAAAAGCATGTACTAATGTGAAAGAAAAGCTATATAGGCCACAGATGTTTGTTTTAAGGGATGTCATTTTAAGATCTTCTCAAAGGGCTGCCTAAAAGTATTTACCACTCTGGCCTGATGTAAAACCCAGAGACACCTCCAATGGAGTGTGCCATCAGTGAAAAAATAACAGTGTAGTTACAGCAGTTTGCCATGAAAGTCAAGTAGGAAGGTTCTTTAAATGTTATGGGGTTTTGTTTTGTTTTGTTTTGTTTTGTTTTTGCATAGACAATGGTCTTTACATCCCTTCTCACCGCCATTTTTTTCTTTTAAATTTGCAGTGACACATCAGACAGAATAAGCACTTAATTTCTTCATGCTTCCACAGTGAATGTTTTATTATTATCTTTATTAAAGCATTTATCAGATCCTAATGCAGTTAACTAGGTGAGTATCTAATCCCCTACCCATTGGAATGTGAACTGTCATCCCAACACCTAGCACAAGAGCCTGCACACAAATGGCACTGGGAAGTCCAGTGCAATA
The DNA here is from genome assembly GCA_039655065.1 of Glossophaga mutica. NCBI lineage: Eukaryota > Metazoa > Chordata > Mammalia > Chiroptera > Phyllostomidae > Glossophaga > Glossophaga mutica. Next base: position 31,557,801 of record CM077318.1, read on the forward strand.
ACTAATATATTAACTCTGTGGAATAGAATATTTTATCAGATTAGTTGGCCAGAACATTAGGGAATGTAATAAGGATTAGGTTGATGGATGAAGAATATCCTGAAAGAGGTCCCAAGGAAGTAATCCTGGCAATTCATAGTATGGAATAATGTGGGTAGTGCAGCAGAAATTTTGATTACTTAAAAGTTTTGCAGATAGCTGATACTGAATATGGGACACCAGGATGAAATGTAATGAATATTATCTTAGAATCAGGAAAAACCTGGGTCTGAATTACAGCTCTATAACTTGCTTAATAACCATTAATGTGTTTCTTCACTTCTCTAATCCTGACATTTGTTACAGAATCATTCTGTCTCCAGCATTTACCACACTGCCTGATACATATAGGCATTCCTTGATATTAGTTCTCTTCATCTATATTCCTACCAATTCTATTAGAGGTGATATATATATATATATATATATATATATATATATATATATATAATCTTTGTTGCATTTTATTGCGGTAACTACACTGTTGCCCATGTCCATGATTATTACTGTTTTACAAGACAAATTCTATCTGCACTGTGCAAAGTTGGACATACAGAAAAGTAAAATATGAAAAAAACAAAACAGCTTCATTTCTGCCAGCCAGACATTACTAATGATAACAATTCGGTGTATATCTTTTCAAATTCTTTTCTTTACATATGAGGTCTGTCCAGAAAACATCCAGACACTGTTAATATAATGAGAATGATTTGTTTGACATCCCTGTAACCTGGTAGCCAAGGAGAGTGGATTGGAATGCATGTGTATGAACAATGACAACTTCACCGTAGTAGTCTGTGAGGGCAGTAGACACTATTGAGTGAGCATGTGTATTGTGTGGCTGTAACATTCAAAATGAGAGTGAATAGAGCAATGAATCTGCATCAAATTTTGCATGAAGCCTGAACATTCCTCCATGGAAACTATTCTGATGATTCAGAAGGCCACAGCTATGGGCAACTGGTGACTGGCAGCTTCATCACAGTAACGCACCTGCTCTTGCATCACATCTCATGCTGAGATTTTTGGGAAAACATCAAATCATCCAGATGACTCAGACCTCTTACAGCCAATATTTGGCCTCCTGTGACTTCTGACTTTTCCCAAAACTAAAATCACCTTTGAAAGGGAAGAGATTTCACACTATCAATGAGATTCAGGAAAATACATTGGGACAGCTGATGCCCATTGGGAGAACTGTGTAAGGTTCCAAAGTGCCTACAACGAAGGGGGCTAAGGTGTCATTGTCCTATGTATGATGTTTCCTGGAAGGGGGCTAAGGTGTCATTGTCCTATGTATGATGTTTCCTGTATCTTGTATCTTCTACATTAAATGTCTCTATTTTTCATATCACATGGGTGAATACTTTCTAGACAGACCTCACATATATACTCATCTAATGCAGTCATTACTAATATAATGAGAATATTTTTCACAGGTTGTTTTGTAATCTGTTTTTTTTTTTTTTTCATTTAATGATTCCATCTGTCCATGGCAATAAATATTCATCTTAATTAATATTCAGGATGTTTTTAACGTGTACAGGTTGAAACTCAATGTGGATGATATGATGCACCATTCCAGCAATTGTTCCCATCATAAAAGTCATTAGACTGACATACCAGGCATTGATGGACTTCCCAGTGCCATTTGTGTGCAGGCTATTGTGCTAGTGTTGGGATGAGTTTCTTCAAAGTAATCTATTCAGAAACAAGATGTAACAGCAACAACAAAATAGGTTATCTGCCCTAGAAGTTTAAACATATAGCTTAGGATAAAAGTACTTAATTCATTAGTAATTATACAAATTCACTAATGACTTTAAAAAGTAAATATAATATTACAGGTATGTGAAGTACAATGAGAATATGGAGAAAATAGTCATTAAGTTTGTCTGGGAAGGTCATGTTCCCAGAAGAGGAGATGCTTGTGTTGGGTCTTGAAAATAAAATAAAGGTAGAGAAAAAGAGCTAATGTTGTTTGAAAGTACATTTTGAGTTTATGGAATGTATGAGCACGTACCTACATACATAAAGGTCTGCTATAGTTTTACCTTGTGGGATTTGAAATGTCTGTGGTCTTTCTAGGTGAAAAAGTCTGGTTAGCATTTCGAAATATGGATCTGGAGCTCATAAGAGAGGTTTGGGTTAGAAATACAAATGTGAGAGCTATCACTATAAAAATGTACTTAGGAGAGATGAGGATGAGTGTAGTGTCTCAGAAGGAAGGACTTCTGATTCTTATTTCAAAACCCATCTATATTTAATAGGTGTCCACATCAATATATTTTTTATGTAGTCAGTAATTTATGACTTGTAGATAGATGGCCAAATGTAGGTTTGTTTAGTGAATATTAAACACTCTTTAATGTCCCCAAGAGTATTATTTCTTCTTTTCATTTGGTAATGATCAATTTTTTAATTTTCTCAATGCAATCATATTAACCCCAGAATATAAAGGAAATCTACCAAATGTTGTTGTGTATTAAATAAAGAGAGAGATACCTGAGGCAAGATAGTGGCAGAGTAGGTGGAAGCTACACTAACCTCCTCCAAGGATCAAACTGGAATTACAAATAAATTATAGAAAAATCACCCTGAATAACCAACTGAACGCTCGCTGGAGGGAAGCTTTATAACCAAGGACTTACAGAAGAAAGCACACCACCACAATGAGATTAGTAGGAAGTGCAGAGGTACGAGAGGGTTGGCTGTGTTTTCATGGGTGGCAGCTGAACTTGTGAAGTGATATTTCAGTGGCTGGGAGGTTCCTCCAAGAAGTGTTGGGCCTAAACCCCAAGCTGGGATCCCCAGCGTAGAGCACCAGAACCAGGACAGGAATTAAAATAACATCCAGCTGTGAAAAACAGAGGGGTTTATGTCCACCAGGGAAAGATGGTTAGAGACACAGAAAGACTCTTAAAAGGCCAACACTCAAAAATTTGTTTGCAGCCACTTATGCTGGGCTCTGGCAGAAGGAGATTGCAGTGGACTAGAGACACATGAGGGGAGTCTGGAATTGGTGGCTTTGAGGAGATCCCTGAAGGGTTAGCCTCCAGGATTCTTGTGCTGAGTCATTCCCCATACTTCAGTAGCCATCTTTCTCAAACAGAGCAATCTCCTCCACAAGCCATCAGCCTGGGGGGAAGCAATAGCCCAAATGCCAGGAATTCCTTTCGCCCCACCCTGTGGAGCTTAAACCAGGTTGGTGAGGATAATACCTAGAGAGCATTTCAATGATTAAACCTAACAGAGAGCCTGCAGGCAAAGGCAGGACCCTGGGAGCTCTGAGACTTTAGCTGAAGCAGTTCAGTGAAGCTTAGGATCAAATCAGAGAGGTTGGAAGACAAGGTAGAAAAAAACACCCAACCAGAGCAGCAAAAAGAAAAAAATAATTTTAAAAAATGAGGAGAGCTTAAGAAACCTCTGGGACAACATGAAGCATAATAACATCCATATCATGGGAACACCAGAAGGATAAGAGAGGGAGCAAGGGATTAAGAACCGATTTGAAGAAATAATGTGTGAAAACTTCCTTAACCTGGTGAAGGAAAAAGACGCATAAGTCCAGGAAGTGCATAAAGTCCCAAAGTGAAGGACCCAAAGAGGCCCACACCAAGACACATCATAATTAAAACGGCAAAATGGTACTGGCATAGAAACAGACACATAGATCAATGGAACAGAATAAAGAGCCCAGAAATAAACCCACATCTTTATAGTCAATTAATATTGGACAGAGGAAACAAGCAAATACGATGGGCTAAAGATACTTTAGTCAGTAAATGGCATTAGGAAAACTGTATAGAAATCTGCAGAAAAAAATTAACCTAGCCAACCTTCTTAGAGCATTCACAAGAATAAATTCAAAATGGATTAGAGAATTAAATGTTAGACCTGAAACCTTAAAAATTACAGAAGAAATGATAGGCAGTAAAATCTTGAACATTGCTTGTAGCAATATTTTATTTTGTATTTGTCCTTGGGCAAGAGAAACAAAGAAAAAATAAACAAATGGGACTATATAAAACTAAAAAGTTTTTGCACAGCAAAGGAAATTATCAGCAAAATTGAAAGACAACCCCCTGAGTGAGAGAATATATTTGTTCATACATCTGATAAGGGGTTAATACCCAAATTTTTAAAGAAGTTATAAAACTCAACACCAAAAAGGCAAACAATCCTATTAAAAAATGGATGAGGCAGCTACATAGACACTTCTAGAAAGACAACATACAGATGGTCAACAGACATATGAAAAGGTACTCAGTGTCACTAATCATCAGAGAAATGCAAATCAAAACCACAATGGCCAGATTTACTGATCAGAATGACTATTATCAATAAATTAACAACAAGTGCTGGTGAGGATCTGGAGAAAGGGAAACCTTTTGCACTGTTGGTGGGAATGCAGATTGGTGTAAGTCACTGTGGAAAGCAGTATGGAGATAACTTGAACATTAAAAATGGAACTTTCTTATGACCCAGTGGTTCCACTTCTGAAATTTATCTTGAGAACCCCAAAACACTAATTTGAAAGAACATAAGCACCCCTATGTTCGTTGCAGCATTATTTACAATGGCCAAGATTTGGAAGCAGCCTAAGTGTCCATCAGTAGATGAGTGGATGAAACAACTATGGGACATTTACACAATGGAATAGTACTTGACTGTAACAAAGAAGAAAATCTTACCCTTTGCAACAGCATGGATGGACCTGGAGAACATTATGCTAAGTGAAATAAGCCAGTCAGAGAAAGAAAAATACACTATGATTTCATTCATATGTAGAATCTAATGAACAAACTGACCTAACAAGCAAAACAGAGACAGATAGTAGGCTGACGGCTAGTTGAGGGGAGAGTTAGGGGGTAATGGAGCCCAAAAGGACTCATTGACATGGATGGCAGTGTGGTGATTGTTGGAGGGAGGGAGTATAAATGTGATAAATGGTATTGGAAAAAATACAATAAACAATAAATTTTTAAAATAAAAAAAGGAATCTATATTTTGGTAAGATGTGTTTTTGCATCCTTTGTAGAATACAAGTCATTCTAGAATTGGGCAAGAAGAAAACGAAATATTGATATCTTCCTTACTAATGACTTTTCTGTTTTGCCATTTTGGAGGTACAGTTCACTGAAGCAAACACATTGATGATGTCAATGAGAGTAATGGTGTTATTCTCACTGTTTTTAATGCCATTATTGTGCCGTTCTCTCTTTCAACCTAAGGCATTAATGTTTCATATTGATTAAATTTTAACATCTGCATTGCCCTTTTATGTTACACACAAATGATAAACTTGAATGTTCCAGTCAGAGGGCAGCATTTTAGTTTCTTCATGGTTCCCAGTAAATTTATCAAATAACATTGTCCCACATCTCAGAAATGGCTCATTTTTGTTTATCCTTCTTTAGTAACCCAGATTAAAGGGGTGTGGTGTGTATTTTTTGACTTATGCTTTATATGAGTAAAATTAGATCCGCATTTTATACAACAGATTCATTCCTTGCCGTTTGTACAGGAAGCACATTTTTGCAAATGGAATTGCATATTCCCCATCGATTCACATTATAATTTTAGAAGTGTCATCTTTATTACAGATTGATTTCCAATTGACAGTGGTTTCTAACATGCTGCCATTGGCACCACCTCTGAGACGTACTTTAGTCTTCGAATAAAAGCTAAGTGATGCAATGTAATCCCCTATTTCAAAGAATATTAAAGCATATTTTTGGAATGTGAAGAAAATGGGATTTCTTAAAATAGGACATCCTCTAATGTGATTTGCTCTGTATTTATTTATCATGAGCCAGAGCAAATTCTAAGATACCCTTATACATCATGCCTAAAGGAGTTCTCTTCTTTCTTTTTCTCTGCTGTTTCTTTACCCACATTGCTCTAAGCATGGGTGTTTAGCATATGGGTACTCCAAGGGAATCTGAAATAATACTTTGGTTTTCCTCTCTATTTTAACCTTTTAAAAACTTGGGATATTTATATTGGTGTTATAAAAGAATGTTTAGGTAAGTTCATGCTAGAATGAATGTGGCTCTAGAAATAATGAGAATGTACATGTTTCCTTAATTGCATTCTTAAAGGTCAGGGGCTTTGGAAAAACTTTTCTTATTTTTTAATTTTCAATTATGTTAAAATATAATAACAAAATTTACCGTTTTACCTATTTTAAATGTGCAGTTCAGTAGTGTTAAGTATATTCACATTGTTGTGCAAGTGATCTCTAAGACTTTTTCATCTTGCAAAACTGATACTCTATACCCATTAAACAACTTCCCATTCCTCCCTCCCCACCAGTCCTGTGGCAGCCACCATTCTGCTTTCTCTATACATTTGACTACTCTAGGTACCTCATTTAAGTAGAAACACACAATATCTGGCTTCTGTCACCTTGCATAATTTATTTCCTCAAGGTTCATCTATGATCTAGCATGTGTGAAATTCTCTTTATTTTTAAGGCTGAATAGTATTCCATTATATGTATATACCACATTTTGTTGATCTATCCATCTGCAGATGGACACTTGAGTTGTTAACACCTTTTGGCTATTGTGAATACTGCTTCCATGAACATGGCTGTGCAAATATTTTTTTGTAGACTTTGCTTTCAATTCTTTTGGATATATATCCAAAAGTGTAAATGCTGGATCATATGGTAATTCTGTTATTAATTTATGTTTTCCATAGCAGCTACACCATGTTACATTCCCACTAATAGTGGACAAGGATTCCAATTTATCCGCATCCTGGCCAACATTTTTTTTTCTGTTGTTTTGATAGTAGCCATCCTAGGGGGGTGTCAGGTGTCAATGGTGAAGTTTTTTAACTTGTTTCAATTCACAATTCCTTTGTACAATTATTCCAGTTCACTCCTTAAGAGTTAACAGTGCACTATATGTGGAACAGAACATATAACTATAATTATTATGAGGAGAAATCATGATGATTTAAGTATGCACAAGAGAGTCTTGAAATATATCAAACATATAGAAAATCTATTTTCTGCCCTGGCTGGTATAGCTCAGTGGATGGAGCACTGGCCTATGAACTGAAAGGTTCCTGGTTCGATTCCTGGTCAGGGCACATGCCTGGGTTGTGAGCCAGGTCCCCAGTGGTGGGTGCACAAGAGGCAACCACACATTGATGTTTCTCTCCCTCTTTTTCTCTCTTCCTTTCCCTCTCTAAAAATACATAAATAAAATCTTTAAAGAATAACTAATAATCATTTTCTGCACGTGACTGTACCTTGTACAATTGATCTAAACTTGAAGTTTCTTAACAGTGTCTTGGGAAATTAAGTTATGAACTGAAGGTAGATATATCACTATCAGTGGCAGCTGATAGAACAATGCATCATAGAAAGTTTGAATATCTGACACTAATTTTGAACTTAGTGTTAGAATGTACTGCTAGAAAAATCTGTTTTAAATAATGAATGAAACAAACTACTTCTTGCTATCCAGTCTGTTTTACAGGTCAAATTACATAACCAACCAAAAGCATTTAACCTCTCAGTAAGTAACTGATTATTTCAGAAAGTAAACTATTCTAAAATAGCCATGTTAAAATTCTATATGTCTTGGAAGATCTAGTCTCATTCTAGACCCTTAAAATTTCTGGAGAGTTTATAATCAGGAAAAACATACAGGGATATGTAAAAGTGGAATACCAAGGAATTTTAATTTCTTTAATTTACTATCTATATTTACACATGTCACAACATTTTATAATAGGCAGCTTTTTTACTCTTGTAAATAACTCTTTAAAGCCAATTATAAATGAAGTGCTAGATCCCAAACTTACATACTTTTACCACTTTACTATCATTAGTGATTTACTTATATATTTCTAGTGTTGTAAGCATCTTGCAAAACCGTGTTTTCTTTTAATTTTTAACCCCCTGTAATATCCCTAATATATTTGTGAAAACATTGATTTTCTGGTTTTGCAAGTAAAAATGAGATTTACTTGTTTTTCTGGATGCTTAGGAGCATCTCACTTCACTATAAATGAGAATTGTAACATCCGTATATATTTAATGGAATTGGATAGTTTTCATATACACACTTCTAGATAGTCACATTAACATTTATTTTACCTTTGAGAGTTGGTATATTGAATTATGCGAGGATACTCTCCATGATATGTTTTAATTTATGGGGGCTGTTAACACATTGTTGGCTCTAAAAATTCCAGTAAGATCATCCACATTTTCATTCACCTTCAGTAATGTTAGTACAGTAATATCAAATATTCACCATATTTATTTCCAAAGAGTTGTTCAGTATCATGTTACATGTACTATGGAGAATACAAATTATATATAGGCATGAAAAGAATGTCTTATATTTCTACCTTTATTTGCCCATTTTTGAGAAAATTTTTGATGAGAAGTAACCCAAAGAACTAACATTCCACTGAATTTAACCCTTTATAAATGCATGCTCCCATTTTGCAGCAAGTCGTTGCTATGATTATTTTTTTCCTTTTGGGTTTAAATACAAGACAATCATGAAATGACTGAATCCTTGGAGAAAAAAATATTTTAAACCCCAAATAGTACAGGAATGTCATTTTTATTAACCTCACTTTGTTTGTTTGTTTGTTTGTTTTTAGAAAGAGGGGATAGGAGGGAGAAAGAGAGGGAGAAAAATGTTGAGAGAGAGAAACATAGGTTGGTTGTCTCTCTTATGAGCCCCGACTGGGGATTGAGTCTGCAACCTAGGCATGTGATCTGAGTGGGAATTGAACTCTGCAGGATGATGCCCAACCAACTGACCCACACTGGTTAGGGCTCCCTTTTTTTATTTCCACCACTTTAAAACATGTAGAATCATTGTACCAGCTCCTACCAGGTGATCAGCTTACTCCTTGAGTATTAGTTATAATTGCTTTGGAATTATATATTGATTCAAGTCATTAAATAGTTTCTCAGTGGGAAGTCTGGGAAATATTAAGATAGGTTAAAATTATCTTCAGGACTCTTCCAAGTAATGCAACCACTACTAATCCATTTACAGATGCCCAATCACTCATATAATACCCCATCTCTTAAATTTCCAACATTGCCTATCATGACATCATTCAGGCTTTGGGATATGACATTACATAGGAATTTCCTAGGTGTTTCTGCCTACCATGCTAAAATGTATCTCTAAACACCTAACATCTAGGAGTGGTTTACGACCCAAAGTCAGTTGAAAACGTTGTTCTATATTAGTTCTAATGAAGTCTTAATCATCCCAATTTTAGACATATCCCATAATTTAACAACATATAGACCCTACAGTACAACCTCTATTAGATTTGTTTTATATTATTTATATGTTATAAATATATTATTCATATATGAATATAAAATACATAGAAATAGAATTTGTGTATTTTCTATGAATAGTGGTGTTATTAATTTTTCTGTCAGTTGCGTTTTAATTATTTTACTGAAATCACATTTGCCAAAAAATAATTTTTTTTGAGATCCAGAGTTATTACAGTTAGAAAGTTCACTGTGAATGAGAGCCAGATGTTTACATACATAAAATACTTATGTATGTAACTGTACTTGGTCCTGCAATGATTATGTAAATGTTTAATGGGTCTTTACAGTGATCTTTACTGAACGTGTACAAAGTGGATGTATTTTATGAACTATTAAAGGTATAAGAGTTGAATCTGTGTAGAAAATGTTTATGTACTCAACAGGGCAACAAAAAATGATATAGCAGTTTTTTAGCTATCCTAGTGCTGTTCTCAACAACCACAAAATTGAAAAGATGAGGACTGTACCAAGAAAATACCAGTCTCAAAAGGAAGGATCATTTAGAGAGCAAATATTATGAAATCATTAAAATAATTTATGGATGTGTACTTTCAAAACATAAAATACTGGACATGGTCCCATGGACTTGGAGATACAGTAAACTTGCTAAAACATGGTAGTAATTAAAAATGTTTATAATTTTCCTACAGGTCATTGCCAGTCATGGCTTTTTTCCCAGACATTCCTCCTCTGTATGTGCCTTTAGTCTCCTTAAAAGGTTGAATGAGGATGAGTTTTGAAGTATCTTTTAATAAAATACATGTACCAGGGAAATATACAAACTACATTTTATTTCACTCTGGTTTATTTTTTGCAAATATCTAAAATGCCTGTGATCCTATCAGATGAAATATGTATTTGTTCCTTTTGTGTTTTCAAGTGCAAATGGTAATAAAGCCACAGTAAATTTTGATTAACTCTCATTTTCCTATAAGTTAGAAGTAAAAATGGATGAACGATAAAATGAGCTTAACTTTTGGTCAATCTTTAGACACTAGCTTCCTTACAGAGATGAGAGTTTCTCCCAATATTGCCCCAGAAGTAGCTGCATTAAAATTATCTAGGATCTTACCAAACCAAAGAAGATTTAGATTCCTGGCCAGGCCCAGAAATACTCATTTAAGCAATCATCGTCAGAGATTTGGCTGTCCTTTAAAATTTGGGAACAATTGGTTTAGTGGTTGAGCTTCCAATACTCTGGTCTGTCTCAGAGCTCATTTTCTCATTGCTTGTTAACCTCAGCAAATTGCATGGAAGAAAGCCAGATATGATTTTAATGCTTAATATCATTTTAGACTCAGGCTTTGTCTATGATGTTCTTTTCTTTAGTATTTTATTTTTTAATTGTTCTATTATAGCAATCTTGATTTTCCCTCACTGCTCTCCCCTGCCCCACCCAACCTTGTACTCCCACAGTCATTCCCCACCCTGTTGTCCATGTCCATTGGTCATTTATACCTGTTCATTGACTAGTCCCTTCCCCTTCTAGCTCCCTTAACCTCCTCACCCCTCCCCTTTGGTTGTTTCCCATCTGTTCCTTATATCCATGCCTCTGGTTCTATTTTGCTCATTTCTTTGTTTTGTTCATTAGATTCCTTTTATAGGTGAGATCATACAGCATTGGACTTTCACTACCCAATTTATTTCACTTAGCACAATGTTCTCTAGTTCTAACCATGCTGTCACAAAGGGTAGGAGTTCCTTCCTTCTTTTGCTGTGTAGAATTCCATTGCGTAAATGTACCACAGATTTTTTGTTAGAAAGAGGGGAAGAGAGGGAGAAAGAGAAGGAGAGAGACAACAATGTGTGGTTGCCCTTGCATGCCCCCAATGGCGACCTGGCCCTCAACCCAAGCATGTACTTTGACCAGGAATTTAACCAGCAACCCTTTGGTTCACAGGCTGGCATTCAATCCACTGAGCCACACCAGCCAGGGCATGTACCACAGGTTTTTGATCCACTCATTTACTGATGGGCACTTAGGCTTTTTCCAGCACTTGGCTATTGTAAATAACACTGCTATGAACATTGGGGTGCACAGGTTCTTTTGAATTAGTGTTTCAGGATTCTTAGGATATAGTCTCAGCAGTGGGACTGCTGCGTCGAAAGGAAATTCCATCTTTAGTTTTGTGAGGAAACTCCATACTGTTTTCCAGAGTGGCTGCACCAGTCTGCATTCCCACCAACAGTGTGCTAGGGTTGTCTTTTATCCACAACCTTGCCAGTACTTGTTGTCTGTTGATTTACTAATAACGGCCATTCTGACCGGTGTGAAGTGGTATCTCCTTGTGGTTTTAGTTTGCATCTCTGATGGTTAGTGATGTTGAGCATTTTTCATGTATCTATGGGCCTTCTGTATATCCTCTTTGGAGAAGGGTTTATTTAGGTCTTTTGCCCATTTTTTAAATTGGGTTGTCTTCTTGGTGTAGAGTCATGTGACTTCTTCATGTATCTCTCTTTGTGTTTAAATTTGGACTTTTTGATGGTGATGTGTCTTAGAGTGAGCTTCTTTGGGTTCATCTTGGTTAGGACCCTCTGTGCTTCCTCGACACATAACTTCTTCGCTCATCAACTTAAGGAACTTCTTTGTCATAATTTCTTCAAATAGGTTTTCTATCCCTTACTTCTTGTCATTTTGCTATCCCTATTATATGTCCATTATCATGTTTCACACTGTCCTCCAGTTCCCTCAAACCCTATTCATTCTCTTAGAGTCTTTTTTTCCTTTTGTTGCTGTCTGGCAATTTTTTTCTACCTTGTCCTCCAACTTGCTGATCCGATCCTCTGCTTCATCTAGACTGTTTTTTATTTCTTCTACTGTGTTCTTCATTTCATATATTGTATTCTTTTTTTCCTCCTGGTTCTTATTGATAGTTTCTATGTTCTTTTTCATGCTGGTGTAGTTTGCAGTAAGTTCCTTGGAGGTTCCCAGGAGTTCCTTGCAGTTCTCACTGAGCTCATTGAGCCTCCTTATAACCATTATTTTGAACTCAATGTCTGATAGATTGCTTGCCTCAAATCAATTAGCACTCTTTCTGAGGATTTCTCCTTTCTTTTCATTTGGAGGTTGTTGTTCTATTGCTCCATTTTAGGTGACTCTTCTTATTTGTTTCTGATGCTTAGATTGATCTGCTTGGACTCTATTATTCACAGTGTGACCTTCTGTGGTCGTAGACCTGTGGGATTCAGTGATGCAGTCTCCTTCATCTCCTGGACTTGATGCTCTTGGGATGCTGTTTATGCTCTTTATGTTTGCTCTCTGTTTTTAAATAGGTTTTGGTTATTGTTGGGTCAACCTTTGGTAGGTTCTTCCATCTGGCTGGCTGACTGAGAGTCACTCTGCCTACCACATTTTGTATACTGTTGTACAGGTGCTGCCAGAATAAAACCAAATAGCCCAGGAAACAAACCCATACTCTCACAATTAACCCCCAACCACCATCACACTATCAACAGCAAATGAGCCAGTATTAATAAAGGTGTCAAGAGAATAAGACTATTATAAGAAATGAAAAATGAATATGAGATGACTAAGAGAAAGAAAAATGATTTTTAGAGGGCAGAGGGAGAAGCAATAATAAGAGTAGGGAATAGGGTCCAGGCAAAGAGAGAAAGAAGAAAAAGTTTCATTTTAAATAAAATAGGGAAGGAAGAAGGCAGAATGGAGTAAGAGAAGGGAAGTATATAGTATTAGGTTTAAACAGAAATTAAATTTTTTTAAATGGTGAGAGAGAGAGAAGAAGAAACAGGAACCAAACTAGATAAAAGATTCACCAGAGCACTACCAACACAAGCAAAATGTAATATAGCTGAGAGGAGAATAACGGTACAAAGAAAGAAAGAAAAGCTGAAGAAATGTCTAGAGAAAAGAGAAGTGATTTTGAGATGATAGAAAGAGAAGGAATACCAAGCTAAGACAGGGAAAAATCAAAATTTAAAATGAAAAAAGGGCAAAAGGAAAGCAAAATGGAGTCGAAGAGGAGAATGGTAAAATTTGAGACTGGAAATACAAAAATAGTGAAGATCTAGAAATAAAACTGGAGAAATGTAAAACCACCATATCCACAACTGAGGAGAAAAGATTGATAAAGGTATAGAATAAGTGTATTGTAACAATGCAGAAAAGAATGTGAGATGACTAATGACAAGAAAAATGTTTTCTTTAAAGATTTTATTTATTTATTTTTAGAGAGGGGGAGGGAAAGAGAAAGAGAGGGAGACAAACATCAATGTGCAGCTGCTTCTCATGTGCGCCCCCCAAACTGGGGACATGGCCCGAAACCCAGGCATGTGCCCTGACTGGGAATTGAACCAGCAACCCTTTGCTTTGCAGGCTGGCATTCAATCCACTCAGCCATACTAGCGAGGGAAAAAAAAAAAAATGGTTTTGAAGAGCTGGAGGGAGAAGAAATAGTAAGAGTGGGGAATGGAAACAAGTCATAGGAAGAGAGAAAATAAAATATAAAATAAAAATAAGAATAAGAAAGAAGAAGGTAAAGTGGAGTAAGAGAGGGGAGGAGCAAAATATGAGATTTGAAATAAACTATAATATAAAAACCAGTGACTTAAAATGCACAGAGTTGGTGAACAAGGTATGACTATTAAAAAGCTATGCAGGAGAGAAAATAACACAAATCATGAAGAAGGCCACAGTGGAATTCATCTCACTGTTTTCTCTTTCTGGATCTGCCTGGGTAATGTCAGATGGTGTCCCAGTTTGGCCTTTAGCAGCCTGTTCAAGGCTACTAGCGATGCATAGCCTATAGCTGTATCCTCCTGTTGTTAATCTACTCAATCGGTAATCAGCAGTCAGGCTTAAGCACCACAGGGTGTGGCAGAGACATTCCTGTGGGTGGGGCTATTAATGCTTCTCAGGCTGATGCCATTCTGAGGGGAAGTGTTCTGTCTGAGAAAGGTGGATCCTGCAGTATGGGGGATGTCTCAACACAAGGATCCTGGTGGCTGCTCCTTCAGTTCTCTCCCCAGAGCCTCCATCCCCAAACTCTCCTCCAGCATCCTAGTCTACTCTGACCCCCACCTTTTTGCTGGAGCCCCGGGTAAGTGGCTGCAAAAGAAATTATTGGTATGTGCATTGACCTTTAAAAAGGCTCCCAGTGACTCTAGCCATCTCTCCCTGGCAAACAGAAACCCTGCGGCTTTTCACAGCTGGATGTTATCTGGGTTCCTTTCTGGCTCTGGTGCTGTAGGCTGGGGATCCCAGCTTGGAGTTTAGACCCTACATTTTTTTTTCTATTTTCCTATTCTTATAGGAAATGACATGTTCTTATTCGTGCTTGCTAGTGTAACCATCCAGGAAATTTACTTCAAGTAAATTTGTCTACGCATCCTCAGAATTTAGACAAGCACATAGAACATAGTATATGTTCAATTTTAACTTAAAGAATAAGAAAACTCAAATTTCAAATAATAAATTTTATTTTCCTAGAATACAGGGTCCAGCACAAGTAATGCCTGCTTCAATGTGGTTGTGGTAATGATATGGGGGTAATAATTTATAGTTTTAATTTGAACATTTCACCTAAAATGTCATATGTATGTCAAATGTCAAGTACATATTAGTAATGTACATATTAGTGTGATATTGCTATGTTACAAATTTACATGCTTATGATTGTGTAATAAGAGATTTTTGTTACAAAAAAAGGGGTGTTATTTGTGCCAGACACTGTATAAATAATGGGATGGGGATTATTATCCTGTAATTTGACTTCACTGATAAATCCCATTTGATTTGTTGAGTATTAGTTTTTACTCATAATGTAAAATCTAAGCATCTCCCATATAGTTTTGTCTTTAGATGTATAAGGATTGATTTATAAAATGGTCTGTTATACACTTACATTTAAAGAGGTTTTAAAATATCTTTATTTTGTTTTTATTTGAGTTTCATAAGATAGTTATGCTTCATTTAAAAGCCTACTTTACATTTTAGGAGCTGTATAACATTTTATATATTCATTTCTATGTCCCATGGTAACTCATTTTAAAATGTGTATTTTCATAAACATAATAGTAACATATTACTGGCTCCTTCAAATGAAAAACATCTGAACTTCTGCAAAGAACACTTTAGAAAAATTCTCCAATTCTCTTCTGCCTAGCAGTAGAGTATTTTGCCATAAGTAATACTTCATGATTGACAAATTGGTATGCAATGACATTTTTTTAACTTTATAACATGCCTGAAAGTCTACAACTGGGGTATATGATAATGTAAGAATTATTTTCAATATGTGGTATGTATTCTATACTGCATCTTTTTAGAACTACAGTTATCTCCAAATTTATATTTTCCTCTAACTGTATGAACTACTTAAAATACTTATATTGACATATAACACAGAAATGTTAACAAATCACAAGTGCACAGCTCAAAGAATTCTTGCAAATTCAGTGCACCCATGTAACCAACGAACAACCAGATCAGCAGTCAGAACAATACTGCTACTCAATACCGACATGATGCTTCCTCCTAGTCATTACCTCCTGCATATTACCAAAAAGTGACTCTCGAGATAATGTCTAACACCATAGACCAGTTTTGTCTGTTTTCAGATTTGATAAAAATGGGGCAGTGTGTGCTCTTTTCTGTCTGGCTTCTTTCATTCAGTTACATGTACTTAAGGTATTGAATTTCATCAAATGCTATTGTCTGTATCCATTTTGAAATAATCATGTGATTCTTTTATTTTGTTAATATGGTGAATTACATTAAATTATTTATTTTTAAATATTAAACCAGTTTTCTTTCCTGCCATAGTCCCTATTTGGCCCTTCCGCGTTACTTTTCTATACATTACTGGGTTGGATTTATTACTATTTTATTAGGATATTTATGTCTACATTATAGAAATATATAGGTCTGTAAAATTCCTATTTGTATTATTATCTTTATTCTCCCCTCTACCTCATGGTCCAGTTTGATGTTAGCCTCTTAAAAAGTAAGGAACTGATTGCTTTTTTCTATTCTCTAGGAGAGAGTGGGTTAATTGTGCTTTAATTTTCTGCTTTACGTACTTTGAAAAATTTACCAGCACAGCTCTCTGACACAGAATATTTTAGTAGGAAGGTTCATAACAACAGATTCAATTTAAGAATTCTAAGATGGTTACAATTTTCTAGTTCTTCATGTGTCAATTTTACTTAATTGCATTTTCCAAGTAGGTTTTCCATTTCATCTAAATTAACAAATGTATAAAATTGTTCATCATAATCATGTTAAAAAACAGAGTTCATCTCAGTAAAATTTAAAGATCTTATTGACTTTATTCAGTGATTCATGAATCTGATACCATCTAATTGAATAGAAAAATGAAAGATTTTAAAGGCAGAAGGGGGGAAGAAACAAGGAAGTTATACTTCACGAAAAAGCAGGTTGGTTATGGCAAGGTCACTTTCCTATAGGGATGGCAGGATCAACTGAGCTAATGACCTAACTAGTACTGATCAGGCAATTCCTGAGTAACTTGGTTGATTCTAATTCTGGGAGTGGTGAAGCTGTAATTAAGTTAAATGTAGGTTCAGTGATGTGGGGCTTACCATAAACAACTCCGTTTTGAGTCTATTGTCTTGTTTTTAACAGCCTTGTATCTTTTTGCTTCTAAGGTGTAAATTATATTTGGTGTTCCAAGTTAAATAACAGTATAAACACATACAGATATACACACACATATATAACTCACCCAGAACAATACGTACTTGTGTGTGTGTCTATGTCTGTAAAGGAGTGGGCAAACTTAGGTTTACAGTTGCGAGTATTCATAAGAATTTATTCCTGTATTATTTATTAATTATTGTATTATGTTCTATATGAGCAACTATAAATCTACTTTTTGCTCACCATATATATATGTGTATGTATGTGTGTGGGTGTGTGTGTATTTGCATGATATATATTTATATATAATTTGTGTATGTATACATATATATGTGCATGTGTCTACATGTACTCAGATTATAATAGATTATCTTGAACCCCTAACTCAGAATGCTCCTTTTTTATTCTCTTTGATGGCTATCACCATACATTAGTCTTGCTTGTTTTTAAACTTCATGTAGATAGATACATATGAAATTTTTTTTGCCTCAGACATTTTTTTTACTTAATCTTATGTCTGCTTGATACATCCATATTGTTGTGTTTATCACTGTGTTAAAATTGCTTTGGTAATATTCAATTGTGGTAATGTACCACATTATATTTATCCATTCTACTGTTGATATACAGGGCCTGGCACAAATAACACCTTTTTTATGACAAAATCATAAGCACATAATTCTGTAACATAACAATATCACACTCAAGCACACCGTATGACACTTTAAGTGAAATGTTCAAATTGCTGTCCATCTTGTGCGAGACATTCATGTACCCTACCAATCATACTTAAGCAAGCCTTACATCTGCCAGACCCTGTGTATTGTTTTTTTTTTTCCTAGTTATTGACTATTTTGTATGAAATCATTATGAACATTCTTTTACATATGTTATTGTGGACATCAACTCTTCCTTATGTTGGATATACACTTCAGGAATGGAATTTCTGTATTGTAAATAGACTTATGATTTTATCTATGGTAGGTACTAACTAAGATTTTGTTTGTTTCTTTTTATATGGAGGGGAAGGGAAGGAGAAAGAGATGGAGAGAAACATCAATGTGTGGTTGCCTCTCATGTGCCCCCTACTGGGGGACCTCACCTGCAACCCAGATATGTGCCCTGACTGGGAATTAAACCAGCGACCCTTCGGTTCACAGGCTGGTGCTCAATCCACTGAGCTATACCAGCCAAGGAGGTACTAACACTTTTTAGGAGTACTATTTTACAATTCCATCAGTAGTGTAAGAGAGTTCTTAGTTGTTCCAAATCCTTGCCAAGTGTACTTGTTGGACAATTTTTCCATTCTTGTGTGTATGCAGTAGTAAGTGAAGTTCATCTGGATATTCTTCCCTGTTTTCCTCTAGAAGCTTTATTCTTTCAGCTCTCATGTTTACATATATGATCAAACTCCAATTAATAGGATCATGATTATTTTCTTTCATTAGATATCCAATTTACAAAGTGTATTTTATATATTTATTTTTAAATTAACTGCATTTGAGTCTGATGAAAATCATGTGTGGGGGTCAGTTTGTGGACTCTAGCCCATAATTTCTGTGTTGCTTTTTCCACTAACACCAAACTCTCAATTATTTTCTTCATAGTAAATCTTGAAATTTGATCATGTAAATTCTTCAGGTTTTCTGCAATGCTACCTTGTAGGAGACGATTCTGTGTGGCGTGGGCCCAGCTCCCACTCAGGGATGCATAGGACCCATGTCCATAGATAGGTTCTCCCATGGGGAATCAGGCCTGCAATGTGCCTAGGCCATTTTGAGTCTTGCTTTTACTAAAACTCCCTCACCCTGAATTAGGATAGCAAGTGCTTACCGTAACTTCCTAAAGGCTATGCTAAAACTCCCCAGTATGGAGTGTAACCCGTTAGACCACTTTTCCCTTTTTCATTTGCAAATATCCTCCTTCTGTGATGTGATTAGCGGCATTGGCTCCTTCGTTGTCTGTAAAAGGTAACCACCTGAAGTGAAACTCTGCATAGTAAATGAGAATGATAATATAATGTAATGTGCTGGGAGACCCAATAAAGGCCCATCACAGCAAGAGCCAAGGCTTTTGCTCCCCTTGAGAGAAAAGCCACGCTGTCCCTTTTCCTCCACTAGACTCAGTAGTCTGTGTGAATGTCTCATTTCATCCATAATGACGCGGACACTGAGGGCCGGTGTCTGCATCACTACCTTGTATGGTCTTGAAAATTTGCATATCCATAATTTGAGAAACAGCTTATCAATTTAGAAAGGAATCTGTGGTTTTAATTTGAATTGTATTAAATTGAGGAAATATTTAGGGAAATTTTACCTTATATTTACAACATCAAGCCCTTTATTCCAGGAACATAGTATATCCTCCTATTTAAAATTTTAGTGCAGTCAGTAATATTCAATATATAGTCTTTGCACAACTTCCTTTAGATTTCTTCCTAAGTAATTGATATCTTTTACTATAGATATAGTAAAAGTGACTATAGTATAAATGACATCAAAATTTTTCTATTTTCATTTCTTTAATGCTAGTATCTAGAAATACAATTGAAATGTTCGTTGACCTTGTAGCCAATGAAATTACCGAAGTACCTTCTCATTTTTAATATTTTTTGGTAGGAAAATGTGGATTATCAGTGTGCTCAATCATATCATCCAAGAAAATGGCAGGTTTTATTATACTTTTCCAACATTAATTAACAGTTTTATTAATTTACCTTGCTTAATTGCATTGGGTAATACTTCCAATACATTGCTGAATAGAAATGATGATAGTAAATATGCTTTTCTTGTTCTCAAATTCAGAAGAAAGCTTTTAATATTTCATCATTAAATATAATGCTTCCTATACTTTTTGAAGATACCTCTTTTCCAATTAAGTTCCTTTATATTCTTAATTTGCTAAGATTTAAGAAAAATATTAGCTGAGCATTGAATTTTATCGAATGTATATTATGTACCTACCTAGAATTATTATATGATGTTTTGCATTTTTATATTTATTTGAAATATTAAACTTAATATGTATTTCTGAAATAAAGCTTTGGATTTGATTTGTTAATGTTTCCTAGGGTTTTTATATCTATGATATATATTTCAATTCGTTAATTTTGTTGCTCAGATTGTTCCTAGTCTTACTGCCTTATTATGTGCTTATTCTATTGATTACTGTGAAAAATATGTTCATATTTTATGATATAATAGTATATATATATGTATATATGTTTTCCTTTGAGCATTATCAATTTCTTTATAAATATTTAAATCTATTTTATTCAGGTTAAATTTTTATTTTTTTCCAGTGAATTGACAATTTTATCATTTTGAAATACCTTTTCCCCTAGTTCTGTTGAGAAGTAATGGACAAACATCACTATAAGTTTAATATGTACAGCATGATGATTTTATATATATTGTGAAATGATTATCACAACAGGTTTAATTAATATCCATCATCTAATATATATACAATAAAAAGAAAAAATAATAATTATCTTTCTAATGAGAATTCTTAGGATCTGTTCTTTTATCTTTCCTATGTATCATATAGCAGTATTACCTATGGTCATCATATTGTACATTACATCCCTAGAATTTGTTTATCTTTAACTGGAGGTTTGTACTTCTTAACCATCATCTTCCAATTTCCCCTCCCCTCACCTCCTCCCTCTGGTAACCACAAATCTGATCTTTTTTTCTATGAGTTTCATGTTTGTGTGTGTGTATATATATTTAGATTCCACATATAACATCAGGCACTATTTGTTTTTCTTTGACTGACTGATTTCACTTAACATAAGGCCTTCAAGGTCTATCCATGTTGTCACAAATGGTAGAATTTCCTTGTTTTTTTTTTTTTTTATTTTTTTGGTGGGGGGTGAGAGGAGGCTGAACACTATATATGCCACAACTTCTTAATCCATTCATTTATCAATGGACATTGAGATTGTTTCCATGTCTTAGCTATTGTAAATAATGCTGCTATGAACACAAGGGTGCAGATATCTCTTCAAGTTAGTGCTTTTCTTTCCTTTGGATATATTTCCAGAAGCTGAATTACTGGACATGTGGTAGCTCTATTGTTAATTTTTGAGGAATATTATTTTCCATAGCGGCTGCATTAATGTACAATCCCACCAGCACTGCACAAGAGTTCCCTTTTCTCCATATTCAAGCCAGTGTTTATCTCTTGCCTTTGGCAATGGCCATTCTGACAGATGTGAGGTGATATCTCATTGTGGTTTAAATTTGCATTTTCATAATGACTAGTAATGTTAAGCATCTTTTTAAGTACCCATTGGTCATTGGTATATATATATTTAGAACAACATCTATTTATGTTCTTTGCCCATCACTTAATTTGATTATTGAGGGATTTTGCTATTACATCGTATGAGTTTTATATATAGTTTTATTATCCCCTTATCATATAGGTGGTTTGTAAATATTTTTTTTCCAATTCCATAGGTTGTCTTTTCACTTTGATGATTACTTTTTCTGTGCAGAACTTTTTATTTTGATGTAGTCCTTTTTATTTTGTTGCTTATACTTTATGTGTGATTTCAAAAACTCATTACCAAGACCTACCGTGCCAGGTAGCTTTTGAAAAACTGTTATCTTCTAGGAGTATCATTATTTTAGGTCCTACATGTAAGTCTTTAATCAATTTCTATTTTTTTGAAACTTGAAGATTTATTATTATTATTTATTTATTTTTATTGTTGTTCGAGTACGGTTGTCTCCATTTTCCCCCCACCCCAGGCATCCCCACTTCCCAACCCTTGATCCTACCCACCTTTAGTTTTGTCCATGTGTCCTTTATAGATATAATTTCAAGGTAACTTTTGTGAGTGGTCTAACATAGAGATCAAGTGTTATTCTTTTACCTGTGAATATCCAATTTTTACAACCTGATTTTCAAATACCTTCTTTTTTAATCTCTTGGAATGCTTCTTGTCTTTTTTGCCTAATATTACTATAGAGACACAAGATTTTTTTTTAGTTACTATTTGCATGGCATATTATCTTCAATAATCTATTTTTCTGTTTTAATTTTATTAGCAGCTTTTAATTTCTTCTGATTTAATCTTCCAATTTAAAGCTTTTATTTAATTTTAAGCTTTTAACTGGTGAATTTAACTTACTATGTTCAATCAAATTACTCACATACTTTTACTTATATCCATCATCCTGCTATTTCCTTTGCATTATTATCTTACTGTTCTATTTTTCTCTCTTATTTTCCTAATATTTTATTTATTTTTAGAGAGGGGAAGGAAGGGAGAAAGAGAGGGAGAGAAATATCAATGTGTGGTTGCCTCTCACATGTCCCCAACTGGGGACCCGTCCCTCAATCCAGGCATGTGCCCTGACTGGAAATTGAACTGGAGACCCCTTGGTTCGCAGGCCAGTGCTTAATCTACTGAGCCACACCAGTTAGGGTATCTCTTAACATTTTCAATATTAATAATTGTATAAGATGTAAGGTATATATCTTAATATATATTCATATTTTTTAAAATTTTTATTGTTGTTCAATTACAGCTGTCCCCATTTTTCTCCCATTACTCTCCCCTGCCCTACCTACATCCCACCATCTATTTTCAATCCTCTCCCACACCGTTGTCCTTCGCCATGGGTCCTTTATACATATTCCTTGACTTGACCCTTTCCCTTCTTTCCCCCATTATTCCCCACCCCTCCCCTCTGGCCACTATCAGTTTGTTCTTTATTTTCATGTCTCTGATTCTATTTTGCTCATTTAAATGCAATATATTTTTATTATGCATATGTTTATCCTTTTATGTGTTTTTCATTCTATTCCATATTTTTTGTTTTTTTGCCTCAAGCATTTCACTGAGCATTTCTTTTAGGTTAAGTTTACTCATGATAACTTTTCTCACTTTTTTATCTGACAATGTCTTTATTTAATTTGCATTTTCAAAAAATATTTTCATTAGACATGAAACTCAAGGATAGCAAATATTTTACTTATTTTTACAAGTACCTCATTTATTTTCATTTCTTTTGAGAAATCATTTGTTAAGTCCAATTATTGTCCCTTTGAAAATAATTTACCTTTTGAATATTCAAGGTGCTTTTAAGATTTTTTTCATTGTTTTTTGTCAGTGTAATGATATGATGTGTGGCTTTTACTGAACTTTACTGGAGTTTCAAAAATTCTTGAATCTAGATTTCATCAGTTTTGGAAAATTCCAGACATTTTTTCTTCAGATATTATTCTTGCCCCATTCTCTTATCTCCTCATGGATCTGACATGTTAGGAATTTGTAATATGTCAATATGCATATTATATCTTTTCCTACATACCATATATTGCTGTGTATAATGTTCACTTTTTGCCCATTTTTTTCAGGGGAAAATAAGGATGCACATTATACATGGGTAGTACCTGAAATACCTTTATCCAATCTTGCATTCTGTAATTATTTGTTACATGAAATTTCTTGAACAATAATATGTTCAAAAATAAATGCTAAAATTAATTTACAATACAAAAAACCCCACAAATATCTAGCCCTGCCTGGTGTGGATCAGTGGATTGAGCACCAGCCTGCAAACCAAAGAGTTGCTGGTTCAATTCCCAATCAGGGTATATGCCTGGGTTGCAAGCCAAGTCCCTGGTAGGGGGCTTTCAAGAAGCAACCACACATTGATGTTCCTCTCCCTCCCATACTCCCTCCTTCCCCCCCTAAAAATAAATAAATAAAATCTTTAAAATCTCTAAAAGTAAATAAAATCTTGCAAAATGTATCTAAATATAAATAAATAAATAATTGAATTTAAAAAATCAAAATGAAAGATTTATTTCCTGAAAATTTAGGCCAAAAATATGGGTGCACATTATACATGGGAGCACATTATGTACTGCAAAATATAGTATTATCATTTTTATTCTTTCACTCTATATTATTTTTAACTTTCTTAAAACTACCTTTATTATTTTATTAAGCAACAAAGAATTGTATATGTGTTTTTTTATTGACTTTATTGAGATGACATAGGCTCAGAAAACCATACAGGTTCAAGTGTACAACTCAATAAGACATCTGCACACTGCATCATGTGCCAATTACTCTAAGCAAAGTCTGTATCCCTATTCTCCCACTTTGACCACCTTTGCCTATTCTCCATTCCCCATTCCCTGTTGCTATCCGCACTCTGTTCTCTGTATCTATGTGTTATATGTTTTTATTTGCTTAATCCCTTTACCTTCTTTCAACCAGTCCCCCCATCTCCCCTTCCCCTCTGACAGCTGTCAGGCTGTTCCATGTATCCATGCCTCTGTTTCTATTTTGTTCATCAGTTTATTTTGTTCACTAGATCCCACATATGAGTGAGAGAACATGGCATTTGTGTTTCTCTGACTGGTTTATTTCACTTAGGATAATAAACTCCAGGTCCACCCACACTGTCAAAAAGGTTAAGATTATTTTTTAAGACCAAATTGTATTCCACTGTGTAAAACCATAGCTTTTTTATCTACTCATTTACTGATGGGCACTTGAGCTGTTTCCAGATCTTGGCTATTGTAAATAACACTGCAATGAACATAAGGATGCATCTATATTTCAAATTAGTGTTTTGCATTTCTTCAGTTAAATCCGCAGAAGTAGAATCACTTAGTCACAAGACAGTTACACTTTAAATTTTTTTTAAGGAAACTCCATACTGTTTTCTGTAGTGGCTGCACCAGTTTGCATGACTACCAACAGTGCGAAAGGGTTCCCTTTTCCCTCTCCAACATTTGCTGTTTGTTGATTTATTTATGATAGCCATTCTGACAGATGTGAGATGATATCACATAATAGTTTTAACTTGCATCTCTTTGATAATTTAGCAGCTTTGACCATCTTTTCATATGTCTATTGGCCATCTGTATGTTCTCCTTGAAGAAGTGTCTGTATAGGTCCTTTGCCCATTTTTTAAATTGGGTTGTTTGTCTTCCTAGTATTGAGTTATATAAGTTCTTTACATATATTAGAAATTAATCTCTTACCAGGTGTATCATTGGCAAATGTTTTTCCCATTCTGTGGGTTCTCTTTTTATTTTGTGGGTTCTTATTTCTGTTCCTGTGGAAAAGCTTTTTAATTTGATGTGGTTGCATTTGTTTACATATTTTTTTGTGTCCCCCGCCCAAGGAGATATGTTGGCAATAATGTTGCTGCAAGAGATGTCTGAGATTTTACTGCCTATGTTTTCTTCTATGATTTTTCATGTTTTGTGACTTATTTTATATTTTTATCCATTTTCAGTTGATTCTTGTGTGCAGTGTAAGTTGCTGGTCTAGTTTTATTATTTTGCATGTACCCATCCAGTTTTTCCAACACCATTAATTGAACAGTGGGTCTTTACTCCATAGTATATTCTTGACCATGAAGGCATGAGTTTATTTCTCGGCTCTCTGTTCTGGGGTGTGTGTGTGTGTGTGTGTGTGTGTTCCTATGACAGTAGAAGGCTGTTTTGATTATAATGATCTTGTAATATAGTTTGATATAAGACAGTGTGATTCCTCCAACTTTGTTCTTTTTTCTCAAGATTGCCATTGCTATTTGGGGCCTTTTGTGGTTCCATATAAATTTTTGGAATGTTTTTTCTAGATCTATGAAATATTGGTATATTAATAGTAATTGCATTGAAACTATAGAATGCTTTGAGTAGTATGTACATTTCAATGATGATAATTCTTCTAATCCATGAACACAGTGTACGCTTCCACTAATTTTATCTTCATCAAATTCTTTCTTTAATGTTCTATAATTTTCTGAGTATAAGTCTTTTACCTCCTTGGTTAAGTTTATTCCTAGGAACATTAAATTTTTCTGCAGCAGTACCGTAGTTTTGGACTATAAGACACACTTTTTTAACCACATTTTTTGCTTCAAAAATTTTTTCCTATTTTCCTCTTCTAAAACCTAGGTGTGTTATAGAGGTTTTAGAAGAGGAAAATAGGGGGGAAATTTCTGAAGCAGAAAATGTGGTAAAAAAGTGCATCTTATGGTCCAAAAATACGGTAAATGGATTGTTTTCATTTTTATCATACTTTCACTTTTTTTTTATTTTTATTGAAGTTCAAGTACAGTTGTCTCCATTTTCCCCCCACCATGCCCCCTCCCCCACCCACCCCCACCTCCCACCCTCAATCCTATCTTCCTTTGGCTTTGTCCATGTGTCCTTCATACATGTTCCTTAATGAGCCAGGTTCATTTTTGTTTAAAAATGCCAAAAATTTCTGAATATTAATTTTATATCCTGCTGCTTTACTGAATTTATGTATTAGATCTAGTAGTTTTTGATGGAGTTTTTATAGTTTTCTATGTACAATATCATGTCTTCTATGAATAATGACAGTTTTACTATCTTCTTTTCAATTTGGATGCCTTTTATTTCTTCTTTTTGTCTGGATGCTGTGGTTAACACTCTAGTACTATGTGAAATAAAAGAGGTGAAAGCAGACATTCTTGTTTTGTTCATGCTCTTAAGGGAAATGCTTTTTAGTTTTTGCTCAATCAGTATGGTATTGTCTATAGGTTTGTCATATATGACCTTTATTATGTTGTATATGACCCTTTATTCCCACTTTGCTGAGAATTTTTGTCATAAATCAGTGCTGAATTTTATCAAAGGCTTTTTCTGCATCTATTGATATGATCATATGATTTGTATCCTTTATTTTTGAAGTGCTGTATCATGTTTATAGAATTACAAATACTGTATCCACCTTGCATTCTATGAATAAATCCCACTTGATCATGGTATTTGTATGATCTTTCCAGTGTATTAATGGATCCATTTTGCTAAAATTTTGTTGAGGATTTTAGCATCTATTTTAATCAGAAATACTGGCCTTTAATTTTGTTTTACTTTGTAGTGTCTTTATCTCATTTTGGAATTAAGATAATTCTGGCCTTGTAAAATGAGACTGGAAGTCTTCATTCCTCTTCAGTTTTTTGAAATAGTTTGAGAAAAATTAGTGTTGGTGTTAATTATTTTTTGAATGTTGAGTAAAGTTTGCCTATGAAACCATCCAGTCCAGGAATTTGTACTGGAAGTTTTGTTTTTTTTTTTTTTTTTTTTTTAATTACCACTTTAATTTCATTAGTTTTAATCAGTCTCTTCATGTTTTCTGATTCTACCTGATTCAATTTTGGAAAATTGTATGTTTCTAGGAATTTATCCATTTTGCCCAGGATGTCCAATTTGTTGACATGGAGTTTCTCATAGTATTTTCTTACAATCTTTTTTTATTTCTGTGGTGTCAGTTGTACTTCTTCTCTTTCATTTCTCATTTTATGTATTTGGGTCTTCTGCCTATTTTTCTTTATGAGTCTGGTTAAAAGTTCATCAATCTTGTTATGTTTTTCAAAGAGCCAGCTCTTGGTTTAATTGATCTTTTCTATTTTTTAGTTCTCCATGTTATTTATCTCCATTCTGATCTTCATTATCTCCTTCCTTCTACTTGCTCTAGGATTTATATGTTGTTCTTTTTCTAGTTCATTGAGTTGTAGACTTAGATTATTTGAGATTTTTTTTGTCTCTTGAAGTAAGCCTGTAATGTTATTAATTTCCCTCTTAAGATTGCTTTCCCTGCATCCCATAATTTTCATTTTTATTTATTCATTTTCATTTGTTTCCTGCTACCTTTTGTTTTTTTCCCTTGATCTCATTGTTAACCCATTCATTATTTAATAACATGTTTTTGGCCTCCACATGTTTGAATGTTTTTCATTGTTTTATTGTAGTTGGTTTCTACCTTCTTATCAATGTGGTCAGAGAAGATATTTGATATGATTTCAATCTTGTTGAATTTATTAACACTTATTTTGTGTTTTAATATGTTGTCTATTTTTGAGAATGTTCCTTGTGCCCTTGAAAGGAATGTGTGTTCTGCTATTTTGAGGTGAAATGTTTTATATATATATAAAATATATAAAAATATATATATAATATTTATTTATATAAATATATATAAATATATATATATAATCCATCTGATCCAGTGGGTCCTTTATGGTCACTGTTGCTTTGTTAAATTTTTGTCTGAAAAATCTATCCATTGATCTCAGTGGGGTATTGAAACCCCCTATTATGACTATATTGCTGTTGATTTTTCTGTTAAAGGTCCACCAAGATTTTCTGTATATATTTAGGTGCTCCTATGTTTGGTACATATATGTTTACAAGGGTTATAACCTCCTGTTTGGCCAATCCCTTATGTACTGACCTTCTTTGTGTCTTTTTATGGCTTTTGTTTTGAGGTCTATTTCATCATATATGTTTTTATACCCCAGATTTTTTTTTAAGTTTCAATTTGCATGAAATATCCTTTTTCCTTTTAATCTATATGCATCTTTTGTTCTGAGGTTGAGATGGCAAATTTTACAGGACTAGAACAAATATTCCAAAAATTCATATGGAACCACAAAAGATCTTGAATTGCCACAGCAACCTTAACAGAGAAAAAGAAAGTTAAAGAAATCATGCTATCTGATATCAAGCTATACTATAAGACTATACTAATCAAAACAGTATGATACTAGCATAAAAACAGATATATCAATCAATGGAACAGAATAGAAAACCCAGAAATAAACCCTGCCTTTATAGTCAATTAATATTTGACAAAGGAGGCAAAAACATATAGTGGGGTAAAGATAGTCTATATAATAACTGGTGTTAGGAATATTGGAAAAATACATACAAAAAATGAAACTAGACCACTTTCTTACACCATACACAATAATAAACTCAAAATAGATTAAAGACTTATGTGTAAATGTTATACTTGAAACCATAAAAACCCTAAAGGGAAACATAGGCAGTAAAATCTCAAATATTTTTTGTAGTGATACTTTTTCTGATATATCTTCTTTGGCAAGGGAAACAAAAGAAAAAATAAACAAATAAGACTACAACAAACTAAAAATTTTTGCATAGCAAAGGAAACCATCTATAAAATGAAGACTACTCATTGAATGGGAGAACATATTTGCCAATGATACATCTGACAAAGGGCTAAGATGCAAAATTTATAAAGAACTTACAAAACTCGATACCAAGAAACAAAAAATTCAATTAAAAATGACAAAGGATCTCAATAGATTCTTCTTCAAAGAGAAGATACAGATGGTCAATAGACATATGAAAAGATGGTCATCATCACTTATGATCAGATAAATGCAAATTGAAACCACAATGAGATATCACTTCACACATCTCAGAATGGCTATCATTAATAAATCAACAAACAACAAATGTTGATGAGGTTGTGGAGAAAAGGAACCCTAGTGCACTGTTGGTGGGAATGCAGACTGGTACAGCCACTGTGCAAAGCAATATAAATTTAACTCAAAAAATTGAACATGGAACTGCCTTATGACTCAATGAGTACACTTCTGGGAATTTATCTGAAGAAACATCAACATTAATTTGAAAGAATATATGCATCCACATGTTCATTGCGGTACTATTTATAATAGGCAACATTTGGAAGCAGCCCAAGTGTCCTTCAGTGGATGAGTGGATAAAGCTGCAGTACATTTACATAATGGAATACTTCTTGGCCATAAAATAGGAATTCTTACCATTTGAGACAGCATGGATGGACCCAGAGAAAGGTCTTTCCTTTTACTTAATTATGCTAAGTGAGATAAGCCAGTCAGAGAAAGACAAATACCATATGATTGCACTCATATTTGGAATCAAATGAACAAAATGAACTCACAAGCAAAATACAGACAGACTCAAAGATAGAGATCAGGAAGATGGCTTTCAGGGAAGGCTGGGTGGTTTGTGAAGGGACTGAGCAAAAAAATAAAGATAAAAATCTCTTGGTCATGGACAACAATATGGTGATTGCTATGGGGAGGCAGGGTTGGGGGAGGTGGAGGAGATTGTAAGGTTGATAAATGGTGATGGATGGAGACTTGACTTGAGGTAGTGAACACAAAATACAGTGTACTGATGATGTGTAGTAGAATCATGTACCTGAAACCTGTATAATTTTGCTAACCAGGGTCACTCCAATAAATTCAATAAAAAGGGAAAAATAAATGGTGTGTGTGTATATATATATATATGTAGATAGATAGATATAGATATCTATATCTGTCCAACCACTGTTAATATAACGAGAACGTTTTGCATGACATCCATGTAATCTGTAAACCAAGGAGAATGGACTGGAATGCACACTGGTGAACAATGATGACTTCAGTATATAACTCAGTGGGGGCAGTAGACGCCATTGAGTGAGCATGTGTACTGTGTGGCTGTTGTGTTGAAAATGACCAAGTAAGTAGAGCAACAAATCTGAATCAAAATTTGCATTAAGCTTGAACATTCCTCCACAGAAACTACTCAGATGATTCAAAAGGCTGAAGCTATAGGCAACTGGTGATCAGCAGCTTCATCACAATATACCTGCTCATGCACTATGTATCGTGCAGAGTATTTTTGGGAAACGTCAAATTACCCATGTGACTCACCCCCATTATGGCTAAGATTGGATGCCCTGTGACTTCTGGCTTTTCCCAAAGCTAAAATCACCTTTGAAAGAGAAGAGATTTCAGACTGTCAATGAGATTCAGGAAACTACAACAGGGTAGCTGATGGTAATTAGGAGAACTGTGTGATGTTCCAAGCTGCCTACTTTGAAGGGGGCTGTGGTATCATTGTCCTATGTGCAGTGTTTCTTGTATCTTTCTCAGTTAAATGTCTCTCTTTTTCATAATACATGGATGGGTATTTTCTAGACGGACCTCATATCTGAGATATTTTCAGATAATTATGATAAAATAATTATTATAATTATAATTCAAGTGTATGGATTTACTGTAATTCATATACCTATTCTTTTATGAGTTGATACTTAGATTGTTTTTATTTTTTGTTATCATGAATATTATTGCAGCAAAAATATATACACTTGTTTTCATATACTGTATGTATAGTGTTAATTTCAGGCAGTGGATCTTTTTTTGGTCAACCAATATACCCATTTTATATTTTTGTATATGTTGCTAAATTTCACTCTAAATACATCATATTAGATTACACTTTTACCTAACTGTATTAGAATTCCTATTCCCCATAGCTTCAACAATAATACTTGCTTTATTAAATTTAAGAAAATTTTAATATGTATAGAATTTAATATTAAATGAGACTAAAAATTTGGTGATCATATATATTCTTTCTTATCTTTCCACAATAAAGATATTTGTTGGACCTTATTTATTTGACTTTTTGAATCTTATTATGAATTAGTTTGAAAAATCATTAGATTATATTTTATGTTTGCACATGGATTTTAATCATTCTTCTAAAATTCTCTGTTATATCTAAGCTCCTAATAGATTTTTTATTATGGTCTTGGGTTTCCAGAAACATCATTTTATCATAGTGTGCATCCTTCAGTGCTAATATTTGGTCAAGCAATATTTAATGTTTTATTCTGAGAATTTCTAAAACTAACACTTTTTAAAATTTGTATAATGTTCCCCTGAGATATAAGTATTCCATGAAAAATGGTTTTCTGTGGACAAATTTATTTGAGAACTATTGGGTTAAACAACACCAATCTACCCACTTACTTTCAGACCTTTTGAAGTAGTCATATGTGTAGGACACCATTTTGCGTGGCGTGGGCCCAGCTCCCAGTGGAAAGCAAGGTCCAATGCACAGGACCCACACCTATGGATAGGTTCTCCCATGGGGAATCAGGCCTGCACTGTACCTAGACTGCTGTGAGACTTGCTTTTGCTAAAACTCTCTCACCCTGAATTGAGGCAGCAAACATTTACTGCAAAGTAACTTCCTAAAATCCATGCTAAACCTTCCAAGGATGAGTGTAACCAGTTCGACCACTTTCCCCTTTTCATTTGCAAATATCCTTCTTCTGTGCTGTGATTAGTAGCATCGGCTCCTTTGTTTTCTGTAACAGGTAACCACCTAAATTGAACCTGTGCATAGTAAATGAGGACCATCATGTAATGTGCCCAGAAAAGAAATAAAGGCCTGTCATGGCGAGGGCCATGGCTTTTTCTCCCCTTGAGAGAAAAGCCGTGCTGTCCCTTTTCCTCCACAGGACTCAGTAGTCTGTGTGAATTTCTCATGCCTCATCCACAATGTGGCGGACCCCATGAGCCAGGGTCCACATCACACATGCATTGGAAATCTCCAAGATATGTATATAGTATGTAGCATTTATAAAACATTCTTCTGGAAGAAAAAAAAACATCTTTTTTTGAAAAGAGAAACTCATTAGATTAGTATTATATGATATACAGTTGAGGAAATGCTGTCTAACAATTGTCTTGTATGTAGAATAATTCTGTACACATTACAAATGCTGAGTGGCCCAAGAGGCATAGTGTATATAAGGGACATCTATTTTTAGAGGACATGTCTCCAGATGAAAATTTTTGGATAGGCTAATGGTAATTGCTCATGTATAAATATGAACTTATATCAATCAATCATGTGACTAGAAATAATTTAAAATGGCTTATCATACTTTGAAAGGGTTGCTCTCTAAATTTTTCATATATGAATAAAAATTTATATTTATTGAATGGTATCCCTATGTGATGTTTCTCGAATATTCAGCCAGTGTATAATTATATTTCAACTGATCTCAAAACCCAGAGAAAGAAAATCAATATTGAATTGCTACCTGCTATAACTTAGCTAAGAATATTTTCAGTGTAATTGATAGGAAGGTAGTAATTTTACTCTTGGTAAATCTTATTTTATTTGCAAACCATTGGGTAATTGTGAGAATAGGAAATAGCTATAATTATAATGAAAATATTCAAGAGAACATCAGTAGTTTCCTCTTTAATACTCTAAGCTCTTAAGCATATTTAGATTGCATCTTATTGTAAGGGAAAATTTAAGAAAGATTAAAACAGTTTAAAACCAAATGGTTATCTTTAAACACATTTAATAGCATTTTACAAAATATTAACAAATTCAATCATATGTTCACTCACCTGCAATAATATTTGATATTATGTCATTTCATTTTAATAAAAGAATTTGGATGATCCTTTAATGGTGTGAAATCTGAAAATCTGGAATAGCTTACTATATATTTTTCAATTTTTGTTTCCTCCTGAGTAAACTATCTTCACTCTTCCTGCTGATCCATTTATGCAAATATAATATATTTGGTTTTGTCCAGATAAGAATACTTCTATGGTCTGAATATTTGTGTCCCCACAAAATTCAGATGTTGTAATCCTAACCCTCAAGATGATGGTCTTAGGAGGTAATTATGTCATAAGGGCATAGCTTTCATGAATGTGGTTACTGCCTTTCTAAAAGAAGTTCCAGAGAGATTCCCTAGCCCCTTCTGCCATGTAAAGATACAGCCAAAGATGGCCCCATCTATGAACCAGGAAGTTTTCCCCACATTGAATTTGCCAGTTCCTTGATCTTAGATTTCCAGCTTCTATAACCGTGAGAAATAAATGTTTACTGTTTATAAGTCCCCCACTTTATGGTAGCTTTGTTATAGCAGTCCAAACAGACTAAGGCAGAAAATTGGTACTGAGAGTGGAGTACTCCTGTAACAAATACTTAAAAATGTGGAAGCAGTATTAGAACTGTGTAATGGCTAGAGCCTAGGAGAGTTTTGAAGTACATGCTAAAAAAAGCCTACATTGCATGAAGGGACTGTTAAGGGTGATTCTGGTGAGAGCTCAAGGAGAGGAGAAGAGTGGTAGAGAAAGCCTCAGTCTTAGAAAATACAAAGTAGTTGTGAAGAGGATGTTGGCAGAAATATGGACAATAAAGGCCATTCTGATGAAGTCTCAGAGGGAACTAAGGAACATATTGGAAACTGGAGAATAACCTATATTTCAGAAGATGGTCCAAAGAACCTAAAGGCCCAGGCAGAGAATGGCAAATGGCAGGGTGGCAGGGGCCACCTCAGAAATCCCCATCTAAGGCAATGGCCAGCCGATCTATGGAGGTAGGGCTACTCTCCTGACCCAAGACCAAAACCCCAGACATATTATTCCAATCTATAACCTGCTTCTTGAACCAAATCCAGCAAAACCAATGGGAAAAAGCTGGTTGAAACTGCAGAAATAGAGCCTTGGGGGCCCAACCAGGCTCTTGGATGTTCATAAGTGGAGCATCAAGCTTTGGGGTTTTGTGTTATTTGCTCCATCAGGTTTTGGACTTATCTTGGACTTGCTACTCCTTTTTTTGTCTTTCTTATTTTTCATTCAGAAGCACATTCATAGAACAGACCTGTGAGGGGCAGGGGACAAGATACTGTTACCGAATGGACACCTCATCTTCCACAGGGTCCTTCTGTACTAGGTGTGCCTTGCCTGTCACCCTTAGGAATTGGAATTATGGCTCTTGATGCCAGAGTTTGGTGTAAAGGAAAGGAACTATTTATTCAAAAGTTACATAGACTTAGAATAGTGACTTAATGTGTTTGTTAAAATCCCAAAGTCCCTTAAAACATTCACAAATGCACAGTCATTCCTCCCTCCCTTTGTCCAGTCAGGGGTACCATATCTCAGGAAAAAAATAGAAGTCCATGACTCAGGTAGCCCCCAGTTCTTCCCAGTAATCTATGCTCAGCTAGCAGGCCTCCCTTGGTTTGCAGCACCATCAGCTGTGTTGCCACAATCTCTAGTTCTTAATCCAACCTGCATGGCACCTTCTCATGACCCACCAACAAGACTCCTGTCATCCCTATCCTTCCTGCAATGTCTTTCCTGCATTCTTCCAAACTACTAAGAAAGAGCTCTGCATGGCTTCTCTATCTTGCTTTCCTACTTCCTAAGTCCCGTGGTTAAGAGAGCCCTGAAGCCTCGTGGTTGGCATCCAAAACTACATGGTTTCAATCCCAGCGTGAATCTTCCTCTACATCACCATTTCCAACTCCTCCCACAATTGGCTACACCTGCCCTCATTCCCATATTTTTTCCAGCCTGTCTTGGCTGCCATAGTTAATCCGGGTACGCATGCCCCGGAGCGTGGAGCAAACTATCTCCAAGCTCTCACGCAAGTGCTGTATTCAGGGGGAGCTGCCTCCCAGTTACTTCCTGGGTGGAAGTCACTCCCATCTCCATAGCTCAAAGCAGGGCCACAGGTACTTAACATATCCATGAAACTTCCCAGCTCTTACAGATATGTAAAGTAACAATTTTTGCATATCAGGTATGAAGCTGGCCCAACTATTGATATGCAAAATAATACTCAATGGCCCTGCTCCATGTGTCCCATCCCCCAGTTCAGACTTGTGGGTATGAGGACATCTATATATTTTTTAATATTTCCTGGATACCCTGAGTTCTAGACCCCATTACAAATTCCCCTTTTGAGGGGGAGGGCTCTGGATGCACTGTTACAAGATCCTCTACCCAATGCTTGTACCACCAATATATTTTGTAAGCTCATAACATGTTTGATTTCACAGGTGCACATCAAGGATAACAGTTTGCCTCAGAAGGAATCATATCTTAAATCTTGACCACATCTGATTTAGATGCTATTTAGATTTGGACTCTTGAGTTGATGATGTGCAAGGACGTGCATATGGAAGGACTGGGATGGAATGCTGTGGACTGAGTGTATCCCCTCAAAATTTACATGTTGAAAGAATACACAAAGTGATGATGGTAGGGCATTAGGAGGCAGGGCCTTTGAGAGGTGCAAATAGGATTAATGTCCTTATATTGACAATAAATGAGGCCTAAGAAAACTCCCTTGCCCCTTCTGCCATGTGAGGTTATACCATAAATACAGCCATTTATGAGGAAACTTTTGCTCTTGCAAAGCACTGAATCTGCTGGCACTGTGATCTTGCACTTTTCAGTCCCCAGAGCTGTGAAAGATAAGGGTTCATTGTTTAAAAGACCCCCAGCTTATGG
The DNA here is from genome assembly GCA_039655065.1 of Glossophaga mutica. NCBI lineage: Eukaryota > Metazoa > Chordata > Mammalia > Chiroptera > Phyllostomidae > Glossophaga > Glossophaga mutica. The sequence goes on from CM077318.1 coordinate 31,593,718, forward strand.
TATTTTTTGTTATAGCTGCCCACATAAACTAAGAGAAATACTATAGAGATATTTGTGATATCCATGATTATATGCATAGCTCAGAATTGCATGTCTGTGGCAAGAACATGAGACATTATTAAAAAAGAACTAGTTATGATTTTTTTGTTAGGATCCTGTTTAAATTTGTATCAAAATGACTTTTCCTTAGGTTAAGTATTTGTACCTGGCAAATACATTTATTATATGAATTAAAATATTGTTAAGGAGGATTCAGGCTTAAAAGGTAAGCTTGCTTATTTAATATAAACCAGTGAAATGCATATATACGTATATCTTCATCCACACCAACTGGTAGTACTGGCTATAATAAAATAAGACAAATTCAATTTAAACAAATCTTTATCATGGCTGATGATACACTCATACTCAATTAATTTACTCATAGTCAAATAGCTGTTCTCTGTACATTTATATTAATCCATACCTAAGGATAAATCCTGCCTAATTAAGAAAATTATTTACCTGAAAGTTTCTGAACATCCGCTTGCTGAGGGGCACACATACACAGAAGGAAACATAAAAATAAGGCGTAGAAGAAATAAATACTTCTATCATAAAATCAGATATTATAACCTTGTTTCCTAAAGTAAACCCTTGTAAATGTCTAATCTTTATCTTCTTCTGATCCGTTGGACTGTGGAGTATGTACACATCTTTGTTTTAAACTACTTTCCTGAGAGCATTATGCTAAGTGAAATAAGCCAGGCAGTGAGGGACAAATACCATACGATCTCATGTTTAACTGGAACATAAACAACAAAAGAAAAAAAGCAAACAAAATATAACCAGAGTCATTGAAATTAAGAACAATCTAACAATAGCCAGAGGGGAGGGGAGAGGGGACAGTGAGGGGAAGGGTTTTCAGGAACTACTATAAAGGACACATGGACAAAATCAAGGGGGAGGTGGAAGCAAGGGAGGGAGGGGGGTTTGGCTGGGGTGGGGGAGAGTGGTGGGGGAAAATGCAGACAACATTAATTGAACAACAATAAATAATTTAAAAAATGAATAAATAAAATACTTTCCTGAGACACACCCTAATTCAGATTCTGACCCCTTCCCTGCTTAAATCTTTATTTGTCATATACCCTATAGTTTATTCAGTAGGATTTCTAATCAGGTATTTGTTTGGCCCATGTACATGCATATTTCTAAGTAACAGACTTCTACTGATGGCTTCTCTTAATGTGTGTGTATGCATGTTAATCTACATACCAACTTCATAGAGTAATTCATGATCTCATAGATAAATAAAGGCCAGGGACTTTAGAATGTGATTCCTGGTGGAGTTACCTGATTTTCCTGTGCCTATATGCTATCATTTATAATATAGTCAATATTAATGCTTTGAAATGTTCACAAATTAATATGCCTGCAGAGTATTTTAAGGTTTATAAGATTACTTACTCTTACATAAAAACTAAGAATTGTTATTCTCGTTCAAGTGAAACTTGCCTTTGGACAGGTATAAAATGTAATTTGCCTTATTATTTAAATAACTGTAGCATCACAAATTTTTCCAGTGCTAATGATGAGGTTCAGCACAGATGTCCCCAGAATGTGCCACTTTGGCACATAGATTATTTTTAGCTGAACATAATCAAGGCCCAGCAGACTCAGGAAGAGGTTTTTACCTCCCCCTTAACTGCTTTAAAGAATTTAGATAGAGGACCTGAGCCAGGAAAGAGCTATTACCAAAGATAACTTTTTCTATTAGAAAGACTTGTCTGCATGGCCTGGCAAACATTTGTTTACCAAACATCTGTACTTCCCATCTTCTTGTGATGTCTTTTTGCCTTTGAGACTGCAGACTCCTCTTCCCTTTCTCCTAGGCAATGTGTGACTCAGTGGGACTCCCGTACATATGGAATTAAATTTGGTTTTCCTTTGTTAATCTGTCTTATGTTAATTTAATTACCAGGACAGCCAAAGAACCAGAAAGGAAGAAGAAGGGAAGAACAGAAGAAGAGAAATTTTTCCCTCAAACTTAGAAAACAAAGAGGAACAAAGGGGAACAAAAACACTTTCTTCAGAAAGCTTGCTGAACGTTAAGTGTTCTGTCATTAGATCTCAATCATCATTTTCATCTAATTTTAGCTAAACAAGAATAGGATTGTTCAACGATGATCAATATCAGGAAATATCAGTTTCACCTAAGACTTAATAAAAGGGTGAAGTAAATAAAGGTAAAAACACCATTTAAAACAGCAATAAATTGTAGTGGCAAGGAAAGTAATTTGTTATACACTAAAATTAACATAAACCACATTTTTTTCTTCCAATTTTCAGGATAAGTAGCAGTTTATAATGTTCACTTGTCATCACAGTAGTGCTTAATAAATCTAAGAAAGGAGGATACCTTTGAATTCAGGGTGAGCAAGAATTCTTCCATAAACTGTCACTTTAAAAAATAAATGCAGTGCATTTGCATTGAAAAGCAATTATTAGAATTTAATATTTTCAGTAAGGAGGATTAATCATCTACTTGATATTATAATATTGGGTAATGAAGTTGCTAAGAAATATATTTATTTTGTGAAGTGCATTTCCTGACATTATCATGATTTTAGTCAGCAGGCATTGTTCTAACTTTGCCAAAGTTACTAATCATTATTTATAACTTTACTATTATCATTATTATTTATTTATTGAGTGTTGAGAGAACACCCAACTCTACAAACCATGTAGTTTAAACTCATATAGCTATATTTACCATTTTATTCCACATAATCCAGTTAAAAATAATGTAAAGTTAAATGATTTTTTTTAACATTAACTACATTTAAAATGTATAGTTCATAGTTGAAAATAGATTTACCACTGAAAATCCAATTTTTCTACTAGAAGTTAATCAAATCTGTCCATAACATTCTGTTTGTGACCTAATTAAAATATAAAAGAGACATTTACCATGAGCATCTATACAGGATGCAAAAATGAAATTGTAAAAGAATACACACAGGTAATAACAACTTATTTTTTATCACATTAATTTTTGTGAAAAAATGTATAATGACAGAATTACTGAAGAAAAATATAAACTTATTTTTGTTTTATTTTGTTTTCAATTACAGTTGACATTCAATGTTATTTTGTATTAGTTTCATATGTACATCATAGTGGTTAGACAGTCATGTACTTTGCAAAATGCCCCCCTAATATATAAACTTACTTTTTAAAATCTAACTTTTGATGATAAATGAAAACTATGTGCCATGGAGAGGCATATTATAATATTGCCATATAAATAAACAGTCCTTGTAAAAGTGTAGTTTTATTCAATTCCTTTATACTTTGTACATGTAATACAATGATTTACTACTTCTTTGTATTTGGGTAATGCTCTTTGTAATTTTCTTGCTAACTGATACAGCAAAGGTTAAACTGCTTTTCTAGTAAAGAATATGTTAAATTTATGAGGAAAATATCTTTAAAAACATCTCATACAGTTTTATGCAATTGCTGTGATATCAGGTGGCTATAAATTGAGTGATAAGTCTGCTCAAGGAACTTGTTTTGACAACAAAAAAACATATTATTAGTTAATATACTTTGGGGCATTTATGAGTATTACCAGATATATAAAAACTAGAAGATTTCTGAGTCTTTAAAACAAAAATGTGGGCCTCTTTATGGACTTTAAACTGCCTAATATACAGGGTCCGGCAGAAGCAAGGCCTGCTTGAGTGTGGTTGGTAGGGTAATAATATGGGTGTAATAATTTATAGTTTTAATTTGAACATTTCACCTAAAATTGTCACATGGTATACTTGACTATGATGTTGTTATGTTACAGAATTACATGCTTTTGATTTTGTAATAAAGGATTTTATAATAAAAATAGACATTATTTGTGCCATACCCTGAATTTGTTTGAAATTTAAGTGTTTGTGGTATATTATAGAAATTGAGGTACTCAATTGATTGTTAATAAATATAAATAAAGCCCCTCAATATTATTATTTAGTTCTGAAGTAGTGACAATTTTATCAAAATACATAGTCTGATTTCCAAAAGAATTTTTCAAAGTTTATTTACAAACAAATTTGTCTCATTTTTGGTGAGAGAAGACAAAGAAAAATTACAGACTATGTCACATGTTGAAACAAAAATTAAAAATATTAAGTAATCACTGTTTAAATATGAGAAGCATCCTATTGTTGAGTTTTCATTCTTATGCATGAATTCTTGCTTAACATGCATGTAAGTATGCGTTTCATACAATCTCTGCCTTCCTGCCTTCCAGAGAGAGATTCATGATCTTACAGAAGAACCCACCTGTAGGCACAAAATTGCATTGTGGTTTTATAAGTGCTATAATAAAAGTATAGAAAAGGTATGGTGGTGGCACAAAGCATGAAATGATCACTTCTCTTTAAGAAGTGTGGTGAGAAAGAAGGATCGACTCTTTTGAGGCTCAGGGTAACACAGATATTAAGGAAAACTTTGATGAGGAGGAGTTATCAAAATGGTTCTTGAAGAATGAGTGAAAATATCTTAGGTAGTAGGAAGACAGCATGCTAGGCCTAAGGAGCAAATTATAGGAGGGTACAGAAATGAGAAAAAAAAAGCAGCATACGGGATTCAAGTAAAACCGTAATGAGGATGTAATAGAGAGAGATGGAAATAGGGACATTTATGGAGCACTCACTATGGAGGACTTGTATGCGATGCAAATAAGTTTAATAAAACAGCAATAGAGACCTATAAGGGGCTAATATAATATCTAGCCATATACCTCAAAAAAGGTTAAAATTTTAGGTTGGCAAATAGTTTGTGTGTAGGCTTGTGACATTTTAGTGGAAACCAAGTAGAAAAGCTTTCTACATGTTTTAGAATTCAACACTTCTCTTCAAGGATGGATGTAAAATTTTTAAATAGAGTAAGTTTTATCTTTTGGCTAGCATGGGAGGAGTGAGATCAGAACTCACATCTCTAGGTTTTCTAAACACACCTATACAATCTCACCCTAATAAATTTAATAAAAAGTATTTAATGACATCTGACCACCCTAGCTAAGATGGGTGGTCAGAACATTAACTTATAATTTAACTTGCACAGTTTAACTTGCAATTCTCTGAGAGTTTTTCCATTTTTTGTGATTATTGTACAATATCTTTCATCATATCAATGTCATACAGTCACAGAGTGAGTTAAATATTGAATAAGAGACAAGATTGAAATATTCTGTCAACTTCCAAATCTTCGGCAGTTGAGAATGAAGATAGAGAATGAGGAAACCATGATATCTTCAGACTAAAAGAATTTTCTTTTTGTTTGTCAACTTTACTGAGGTATAATTGACAAATAAAAATTGTATATATTTATGATATGTAACTTGATGTTTGGTATTCATTTTGAAATAATCATCACAATCAAGCTGATTAATATCCATTACCTCACGGAACTATGCTTGCATGTATATGTGTGTATGGTAAGAAAGCTTAAGAGCTATCCTCTTAGAAAATTTCAAGTGTACAATACAGTATTTTTTATTTTTTAAATTTTATTGTATTTTCCATTACCATTTAACCTCCATATACTTCCCTCCTCCCCCCGCAATCACCACACTGTTGTCCATGTTCATGAGTTCTTTTTCCTCTTTGCTCAACCCCTCCACCCACTAACGCCCCTCCATGCCTTAGATGTCATCCTGCTTTCCAACTATGAGTCTGTCTCTGTTTTGTTTGTTAGTTCAGTTTGTTTGTTAGATTCCACGTATGAGTGGATCATATGGTATTTGTCTTTTTCTGACTGGCTTATTTCACTTAGCATAATGTTCTCCAGGTTCATCCATGCTGTCGCAAAGAGTAAAATTTTCTTCTTTTTTATGGCCCAGTCGTATCCCATTGTGTAAATGTCCACTGTTGTTTTATCCACTCATCTAATGATGGACACTTGGGCTACTTCCATGTCTTGGTGATTGTAAACAAGTCTGCAATAATCATAGGGGTGCTTATGTTCTTTTGAATTAGCGTTTTTTATTTCATTGTGTATATTACCAAAAGTGGGATTGCTGGGTCAAAAGGTAGATCCATTTTTAATTTTTCGAGGTATCTCCATACTGTTTTCCACAGTGACTGCACCAGTCTGCATTCCCACCAACAATGAAAAAGTGTTCCCTTTTCTCTGCATCCTTGACAGCACTTTTTTTTTTTTTTTTATTTACTGATGATAACCATTCTGACAAGTATGAGATGGTATCTCATTATGGTTTTAATTTGCATTTCCCTGATAATTAGTGACATCTAGCATCTTTTCATATGTCTATTGGCCATCTGAATGTCCTTTTTGGAGAAGTGTCTATTCAGGTCCTTTGCCCATTTATAAATTGGATTGCTTTTTGGTGTTGAGTTTTGTAAGTTCTTTGAAAATTTTGGATATTAACTCCTTATCAAATGTATTGGCAAATATGTTCTCCCATTCTGTGGGTTGCTTTTTATTTTGTTGATGGTTTCCTTTGTTGTGCAAAAACGTTTTAGTTTGCTTTAGTCCCATTTGTTTATTTTTTCTTTTGTTTCCCTTGCTGGAGGAGGTATAACAGATAAAATATTGTTAAGAGAGATGTCTGAGATTTTACTGCCTATGTTTTCTTCTAGGATTTGGGTCTAATATTTAAGTCTTTGATCTATTTTGAATTTATTCTTGTGTGTGGTGTAAGAAAGCCATCCAGGTTCATTTTTCCGCATGTGTCTGTCCAATTTTCCCAATACTATTTATTGAATAAACTACCTTTACCCATTGCATGTGCTTGCTTCCTCTGTCAAATATTAATTGACTATAAAGGTGTGGGTTTATTTCTGGGCTCTCTATTCTGTTCCATTGACCTGTGTATCTGTTTATATGTCAGGACCTGTTTTGATGACTATGGCCTTATAGCTTCATATTAGGTAACATGTTTTCTACAACTTTATTCTTTCTCAGGATCACTGTTACTATGTGGGGCCTTTTGTGGTTCCACATAAATTTTTGAAATATTTGTTTTACTTCTGTGAAATATGATATTGGAATCTTGATAGGAATTTCATTGAACCTATTGATTTCTTTGGGTAGCCTTGATAATTTTTATGATGTTAATTCTTCCTATCCATGAACACAGTATGTGCTTCTATTTATTTGTATCTTCCTCAATTTCTTTCTTCAGTGTCTTATAATTTTGCAACTATAGTTCTCTTACATTCTTGCCTTCATTTATTCCTAGGTATTTCATTATTTTTGAAGCAACTGTGAATGGGATTGTTTTATTAATTTGCTTTTCTGATAGTTCATTATTGGCATATAAAAATGAAACTGATTTCTGGATATTAATTTTGCATCCTGCTACTTCACTGAATTCATTTATGAACTCTAGTAGTTTCTTGGTGGAATCTTTGGGGCTATGTAGAGTATCATGTCATCTGCAAATAAAGAGAGTTTTACTTCTTCCTTTCCAATTGAGATGCCTTTTATTTCTTCTTCTTTCTGATTGCTATGGCTAGGACTCCCAGTACTGCTGAATAAGAGAGGTGAAAGTGGGCATCCCTGTCTTGTTCCTGATCTTAAGAAGAACAGTTGTAGTTTTTGCCCATTGAGTATGATGCTGGCAGTAGGTTTGTCATATATGGCCTTCATTATGTTTAGGTATGTTCCCTGTATTCCCACTTTGCTCAGAGTTTTTATCATAAATGTTGCTGGATTGTATCAAGTAGATTTTATTAACCATGGTTACATTGCTGTACATTAGATATTCTGAAGTTATTTATCTTGCATACCTGAAACTATACTTCTTGTAGGATTCAAATGTAGAATGCTGTCAATCTACATTCTAATATTCTATAGTATTATGACATTTTGATGTGCTCTTTTAAAGTCATTCTCCAATTAACTACCTCCATATTGAAGCAATGTTACGCATTACAGGTTTCAGAAAAAGAGCCTCACTTCAAGTCTGTTGTTTTTATCTGTGATAGAAATGAAAGGTGATTTGTGATGGTGAAGTTCATGGCCTACCCTACTTGCATGTCAGTAATGTAAGAAGCAGTCACCCTTTACATATAAACATTCAATAGGCATTTATTAGCTATGTTCTGTATGCTCAGTTCAATACACCAGGCTCAGGGAAAAGCTCAAACAAGGAGAAAACACAGCATATGCCTCATAAATGGAAGGAGCATATATATTAGCAGAGAAGAAATACGTATATTCATGAAAAAGCTGTACAATAACACAGGGTATGTATCTGAAGTAATGTAGTACAGATGATCCTATGCAAATTTATATAGCTTGATACTTACTTACATCTATGAGCCATCATGTTCCTTCTGTTGTTCATCCTTTCATCAAGATAGTGATTACTTTCTTTAAGGGGACATTATAAAGAAAAATGAACTAACCTTTGTAAAGGGGTTTGAACTCAGAGACAAGATTGTATTAGAAAAATGCAGCAGAGAGGAACTTATCATAAATCAGAGCTGGTTTGGGTATAATGGAAGACTAATAAATCATTCCTTTGTTATTTTTCGTCTTCTTCTGTATTTAACAATTAAGCCTTTTAAAATAACTGGTGTTTAAACTGGCAAAAAAGAACAGTAAATTACTCTAAAACTTCCTAATACACGTTTTTTAAACAAACACAGTGCCTATTTTTAGTTATGTCTTTTTTTTAAAAGGGTCCTTCAAAAACAGCTGTAACACTGACTGTAATAATAGAAGAAAGCACTGAATGCATCTATTTGTCAGTAATTGAAAATGAAGGGGCAGAATACATGACCCAAAAGGCACTACTTTGGCATGGGATTATTTTGACCTGAAGGCTATTAAGACCTAACAGATTCAGAAAGAGTTTTTTTGTTTGTTTGTTTTATTTTTGTGTCTGTCTTTGATTTTTTTACCTCTGCCTCAATTGTCTGAAAGTACTTAGATGGGGACCTCTATCAGGAAGAGAGCTATTTCCAGGAATAACTTTTCATGTTGGACTTGTCTGCATGTCATGGCAAACATTTGTTTAGTAAATATTTGCTCTTTCCATCTTCCTGTGAATTGTCTTCCTCCCCCTTTGAAGCCCCAGACCCCAACTCTTCCTCCTTGGCTCAAGATTGGCACAAAATCCTGAAACTCAGAGCCTCATATCTTCTGGTTTGCCATACCTGCAGAATCAAATTTGGTTTTCTGTTAATCTGTTTTATGTCAATCTAATTATTAGACCAGAGAAAGAATCTAAAGAGGAGGAGGGAAAGGTTTTTCCCCTTACACAAGGCGTTATTTTGTAGAAGGTGGAGAGGAAGAAAATGGCTTGGTTTTAAAATTTTTGAAACTTCTAAAACAGCTTTTTTATCAAGATTCAACATAACAATATTTATCTCTACCATTGATCAGTTGCCTTTTGCACAACCCCAACAGAGGACCTGGCCCATAACCCAAGCATATGCCTTGGTTAAGAATCAAACCAATAACCTTTTGGTTTGTGCAATGGCACCCAATCCATTGAGCCACATCAGTCCAGACTATGTCTACCTTTTTTAAATTAATTATACCTGATATTTTTCCTCCCCAGACTGATATTCAAGGACCTAAGCATAACATCTCCAACAGGTTCTTTTGGTTATTGAGAAGAAATGGTTCATTTCAACAGGTATGGGTTTCTGAACTTGATTTTGGGGCGCAGCAATGTATGTTGGGTGTTCCACTGACATACCAACTTCAAGACTCTAAATGATTTCTTTGAATTATATACATTTAAACCCAAGAGCTTCAATTTATGTATGTTGGGACTCGGAAACCTTTCTTTCTCTAACACTTCCTTCCTCCCTTCCTCTTTCCCTTCCTTCCTTCCTTTTACTTTTACAAGCAGGTAGAGTATTAATTCAAGGATTCCTTAATTCACAGGACCTTATAAATCACCAACCTGTGTAAAGCCCCTCTCTTGTTTGTACGTTTAATTCATTAACTCACTAATTCATTCCTTTTTATCTTAATTTTCCACTTAACTTCTTCATCAGTTATAAATAACCACTATAATGTGTTTAATATTATATTTTGTTTGAAAGTATGCTTTGAAAATGTGTGTCATTATTTTCAGTGCATGTATTTTTAATTTATATAAATTGCATTAATTTTAAACAAATTATTGTTAACAATGACATAATATTTTTCCTGTGCTAGACACTATGCTAAGCATCTTTACCTGAACTAACTCATTTAATCATCACAATATCATTATGCTCTAGGTACTATTATTATCCCCATAAACAGAGGAGAAAGCTAAGGCAGAAAGATTTTAAGTAACTTGGCCAAGGTCATACACACAGAAAGTAGAAGAGCTGGAATAAAAACCTGTACTTCTGGTAACTGGCAGTGGAATCCATACTCTTAATAGCTGTGTAAAACTGCCTGTTGTTATTTAATATTGTATTATCCTATTTCTTTTTTTTTTACATTGGTTTTAGAATTCATGTATGTTGCTCTGTATACATTTAACCCATGGTGCCTAACTGCATTGGTCTAATGACCACTTTTAAAAGTTTAAGAGACTTTTGTCTTTTTAAATTTATTTTCTTCTTTTTAATTTTTTTTATTATTCCCATCTCCCTACTCCCCTTCCCTTTGGCAACCGTCAGCTTTTTTTCTATATCTATGGGTCTATTTTTGTTTTGTTTATGAATTTTTGTCTTAACTCTCACCAATATTTCCAAGCTGATCTTGAGCAGAGTATGCATGGGCTGGGACAAGAGGAGCGGTCAGGATAAATGTAGCACAGAGGGTCCTGGGAAATATTCTAAAGGAGGGTGTCAGTTCTTGGTTCAGTGATGTTACTTAATTTTTCCTATATATGCTTAAGAACAAAGTAATTTTGAAACTTTCTCAATAGGAATTATACGTTAATTTCTTCACAACTGAAAAATAATCTCTATTAGTTAAAAAAAATATCTTAGTTTGCTAAAACTTCCATAACAAAACACCACAGATTAGGCCACTTACACAAGATAAATTTATTTTCTCACAACTTCAGAGGCCAGAATTCCATGCCAACCAAAGTGTCAGCAGGATTGGAATCTTCTGAGGGCCGCAAGGAAAGAATTTGTTTCAAGCTTCTCTGTTTGGCTTATAGATAGCCTTCTTTTTCCTGTGTCTTCACATGGTCTCTCCTGTATACATGTCTGTTTCTAAATTCCCTCTTCTTTTTTTCTTTTTTTAAAAGATTTGTATTATTTATTTTTAGAGAGTGGGGAAAAGAGGGAGAAGAGGGAGAGAAACATCGATGTACAAGAGAAACATTGACTGGTTGCCTCTCACACTCCCCCCCACTAGAGACCTGGTCCGCAGCTCAGGCATGTGCCCTGACTGGACTGGGTATCAAACCTGACAACCTTTTGGTTTGCAGGTCAGCACTGAATCCACTGAGCTATACCAGTCAGGGCTAAATTTCCTCTTCTTATAAGAACTCCAGTCATACTGGATCATGGCTCACCCTAATGACTTTACCTTACCTTAATTATCTCTTTAAATATCCAATCTCCATGTAGGGTCCCGTTGTTAGGTACCTACTGGGGATTAGGACTTCAGTGTAAGAATTTTTAAGGGACACAATCCAGGCCATAACCACATCTAAGGGACATAATTAGACCATGGATTGATTATGTATTAAGGCTAATGTTGCTGTTACAAAAACATTATAAGAAGACTCTTTCAATAAATATATACTGGACACCTGTTATATGCCAAGGATTGTTATATGGCATATAATTAGGATTATATGCCAAGGATTAGGGTTAGAAACCACAAGTTGAGAGTTGGTGAACAAGTAATTTTCAGATGATGAGGATAGTTAAATAGTGCTATTATTACCTAGGAAGATCATATAACATTTTCAGAGCAGACTGGATTTTCATTTTATTGCAGACATGTTAAAAACAAGAACATTTTTTCTCCATGGTTCTATATTCCTTGAAATCTTGTTTTCTCTTTTTTTCTGGATCTTTTTAAACTTAAATCCCTCATATGCACTGTTGACCACAGTAATCCTGATCCACAAAACTCATACCTGTTTTTGATAGATTTTAAAAATATTTTTACTGATTGATTTTAGAGAGAGAGATGAGGGTGGAGAGGGGAGAGAGAGAAACACCGGTTCGCTGTTCCACCCATTTATGCATTCATTGGTTGATTCTTGTACGTAACCTGACCAAGGGTCACATTTACGCTTGCAGTCTTCTTTTACCAGTTGCCCTGGTGGTGGTTGATTAATTCATAAAGCACCCAGATTATACTTAAGCTCTGTATCGACAGAAGCAAATTGTGTCTAGCCTCTGTAAGGTAAAGATGCAAACATGCACCTTAGATCCAAAAGAGCAAAGAGAGAGAGTTAAAGGCTGAACTTGTTTAATATTTCAAGGCAATGAATTTTCACGGCATTTAAATTCTAATCTGTTTCATGAGTCAGCATTTCTGAGTTTAACCAGATCCATCATCAAGAAAGAAGAAGGGGTTTAAGCAAGCTGAAGGATGGTTTAGAAAAAATGTGAACAAAGCAGAGTACCTAATAATTGTATATCCCACAAAGAACAGCCAATCTGTTATTGGCTTAGCGGATCAGCTGAGTGGCATGTAGTACCAAAGTTACACTAGCAAATGCCTGGATTTAGAGACAAATTCTTCCATTTCCCACAGAATGGAGTCCCATGTGTTTTATCTCACATAAATAGAATGATGTGATGTTGAAACATTCATGGAGTCCAGATTTTTTAATTGAAAAAAATATGCCCATACATAACAATACCAGTGCCATTTTAAATCCTTAAGATTAAACCTATAAAACAGGTTATTCTCAGCAGAACTATGTATTATCTTTTGGCTTTTATATTTCCTACAAAATTATAAACAATCTATTCTGAATGTCCTGCTTCCGAATTCTCTCTCAGAAAAGATTTGCTGTTTGAGCTGCTTTTGCTGACTCTTAATGTAACTATATTCCATTTAAAGAAAGGATAAAGGAATAAAAGTTTTCCAGCTAAGCAATATTTATATTATGACATGATTTCAAATACAAGAAGTACATTATCTGTTTTTTTAAAAATAAAAGCTCCTTAAATGAATCTATTAATGTGTTGTACATCTTAGAACTGGCTTGTTTTTAAACTCAAACATTTTCATACTGCATTTTATGCCAAAAAAATGCTGATTCTATAATAGATGTTTTTTTTTGTGTACTTTGATTACAAAGAACACTATACATTAAAAATATTTGAGTTATATGAAAGGGTATATTTAAACTCTAGTAAGAAAATGTATATTGGACCACAGCAGAGGAATGTCATAATTAAAGGAACACTACATTAAAATTAAGTTCTTAGTCAGGTGTGTTATACTTTTTATTGCAATCTTTGTCAGTAATACTTTAAAGGTATGAGATAACAATGATTTATACTAGGGACATGAAACACATTATCAAAACTATTTTAAATATCTGCATGTAGTAAAAAATGTTAAACTACATGGAATATATACAAGCAAGGAAGAAGTTTGTAAACATTCTTTTTCCAGCCTTTAACACTAATTTCAATATCTAGCATACTCACTCTTTAGAGTTGGTAAATCCTGTTAGAATGGCTTAATTGTTATGATTGTTTAAATTGATTTTGTACTTATCAGCTTTTCTTCAGCAAATGCCAAGTTTGCTGACACAGCAGTGTATCATAGATTTATCTCCCAGATTCCATCAGTCCTTTAATTCAGTACAGTTCTATCACTGGTGTTTCACTATGAAGACCTGAATTCATCATCGGGAAACTTTTAGAAATTAAATTAGGAAATTTCTGTTGTTTGGGGGCTTTGAAGGAAACAATCAGATAAGAATGAAATGCAAATAGCCTTGCTTCCTGAAGATATTTTTACATGACTTTTACCTGTGCATACACTGTATCAGGAGTAAGAGTACTAAGGCACTCTTACAGAACTTTCATATTTATGAAGGATATTTTTAAAAGGTTGATTTCTGTGTATACTTTGTTATTCTGTGTTTCTTAATTCAAAACAATCAATTCCTTGTCATCTTTTTTAAAAGCCCGCTTTCATGTATAAAGGTTACACTTTCTATCCTATGGATTATCTTCACCACTATTCCACCATAATCTTGTTCTCAACTTTACACTTTGGTCATGTGAAAAACAGACCTCTTGCTTATATTCAAATTTAGATTCTCCATACTTCTGTCTTCTGTATATTACAATTCAGATAATTGAAAGTTAACAGTAATAACACAATATAGAGTAAGTGTAACAACATTTTAAAATAGCTTTACTTTCATCCGGAGTGAAAGAGGTTCTATCATTTCTACAGGTAACTAACTGTTCCTAATGTGTTCTTTTCCTATTCCCTCAAGCTTCCTCTACAACCTTAATTAAATTGTTTTATGACTTTTTACTTTCAATTTCTTCCTTTGTACTGACTTCCTTCTCTCTTTGGCATATAAAAATTCACAGGATTGTCCATTTTAAAAACACCTTCCCTAACTTAGTAATTCCCTATAGCTATTACCCTATTTTCCTCTTTTCTTTTGTCACCAAACTTTAAAAAGTACTATTCGGTTTTGGATGACTCCCCACTTTCTTCATTTTCCAATCCACCCCAATAGTTTTTGGGCATTTTTGGTCCCAGCTACTTTACTGGAACTGTTAAAGTCATCATTAATTCCCTTTAAAAAAGATTTTATTTACTTATTTTAGACAGAGGGGAAGGGAGGGAGAAAGAGAGGGTGAGAAACATCAATGTGTGCTTGCCTCTCACGCACCCCCTGCTGGAGACTTGACCTGGCCTGCAATCCAGGCATGTGCCCTGACTGGAAATCAAACTGGTGGACCCTTTGGTTTTCAGGCTGGTGCTCAATCCACTGAGCCACACCAGCCACGGCTAATTTCCTTTTTGATTTTAAACCAATGACCTCTTGATTGTTAAATCCAGTTCCCCATTAAGTAATTCTCCTACTTTATCTATCTTCAGCAGTTAATATAAACCCCTTCATTCCAGACATTCATTCTCTATACATTCTTTTCCAGGTAATTACCTTTTTTAAAAAAAATTCTTACTCAAGGATATATTTATTGATTTGAGAGAGAGAGAAACACCAATCAGTTGACTCCCATATGTGTCCTGCACTGACTAGAGATTAAACCTGAAACCTACATATGTGTCCTGACCAGGAATCAAACCCACAACCTTTTGGTGTACATGATGATGCTCCAACCAACTGAGCCACCAGGCCAGGGACAGGCTTTCACTATCAATTTCTTCCTCTCAATATTTGTTGCTGATTTCTTTTCCTTCAACTTTTAAATGTTAATTTTTGCTGGAAGTCTTATCTTCAGTCATGTCTTCTTGCTCTATATGTTTTTCTAAAGAAAGTATGCCACCAAATGGCATTATATACAATTTATGCACAGGTAAGTTCAAAATCTATATCTCCAAACTTGATCTGTATTTCAGACATATACTTATATGACCTTACTAGAAGTATCCACCAGATACTTCAAATGTGGCATATCCCAAATCAAACATATATTTACCCTATAATCAAAACCCATTCTCACTCACGTATTTCACATCTTATCTAATATTATGTACTTATTCTCCTCTAATGCACCTAGAGTTAACATTAACTCTTTACTTCACCTCAATATCCACGTCTAATATTTCACCCAGTTCAACCAATTTTAACTCCTAATACCTTAGGAATATTTTTTATCCTATCTGTTGCTACCTATACTATTCAAGTTGTTGAGAACATGCCACCCCAGAATATGCTATTTTTACATATTGATTATTTTGAGCTGAAGGCATTACAGAAACAATAAATGCAGAAGGGATGCTTTGATTGCCCCCCCTTTTACCTAAAAGCAGGTTATAAAATATCTCATGAGAAAGGTACCTACCCTATACCAAAAAAAGATGAACATTCTTATCACCTGAGACTAGGAATTGATGCCAAAATGGACCTTACAAACAAACCTACTAAAATAACCCTTACCTTTTATTAGTTTCCCCTATATATTTCCTGGTCACTTTCTTAAAACTTATTGCCCTTAGCTCAAACCCCTTTGCCTTGTGTCTTCTCCACAAATTAATAGTTTCTTTGTTTAAAAAGTATATAAGCTTTAGTACTAGCTACATCTTTGGACCTTAATTTTCCTTATCAGAAGTCTTGTAATATTCTTGAACTACTAAGTTTAAGTTTGGTGACCATATTCATGTACTAGGATGGTGGCATGCCTGGAGAGGGCATGAAATCCCTGCTTAACCATCCCCCTCCAAACTTTACCCTATGCACTTCTTCTATTTGGCTCTTTCTGAGTTGTATCCTTTATAATAAAACTATTATCATCAGTACAGCACTTTCTTTTGTTCTGTGCAACATTCTAACAAAGTATCAAACTTGAAATGAGGTTATGGGAACTCCCCAATTTATAGTTGTTCAGTCAGAAGTGCAGGTGGCTCCTGGGACTTATGATTGGCATCTAAAGTAAAGGCAGTCTTGTGGGACTTAGCCCTTAATTAGTGAGGTCTTTGCTAACTTTGCATAGTTACTGTCAGAATTAAATCAAATTCTAGGACACTTGGTGTTGAGGAATTAAGAGTTGCTGTTTAAAAAAAACAACATATTTCATGTCAGAAAAAATGGGATTTCCTAGAATGTCCCTGACTCCCAGAAACATGTGGTTTGAGAAGAAGAAGATTTAAAAGGTGAGGGATGATGAACATTTGATTCCTGGGTGGCAAAACATGGTCACATGTGATACGAAACAGCAGCTTTGCTGCAATTCAGTTACTAAAGGTAAAAGTTACCAATAATTTTAGAGATGAATCCAGCTTCTGATGTATTGGTCTGAGTTCTCCAGAAAAACAGAACCAATAGAATATATGATATATATGAGATTTATTATAGGAATTGGCTCACATGTTATAGAAGCCAAAAAGTCCCACAATCTGCAAACTGGAAAATCAGGAAAGCCAGTGGTATAATTTAGTCTGAGTCTGAAAACCTAAGAACCACAGAAGCCAATGGTGTAACTCCCAGTTCAAGCCCAAAGGCCTCAGGACCAGGAGCTTTGATGTTGAAGGAAAAGAAGAGATGGATGGCCCAGTTCAAGAAGAGAACAGAGAGGGTGGGAGGGGGGGGGGGGGGAGAGAGAGAGAGAGAGAGAGAGAGAGAGAGAGAGAGAGAGAGAAACTCACCCTTCTCTTTTTAATTCCATTCAATCTACTGAATCAAATGCTAATCTCTTCCAGAAACACCCTTAAACACCCTCCCAGAAATATTTTACCAGCTATCTTGGGTATCTCTTAGCCCAGTCCAACTGACACATAAAATTAACCATAACACCCAGGGAATTGGTTCACTAATTGCATAAGAAAGTGCAAACTGATAAGAAAAAAGTAAAATATAGAATCATTTGGTTATTGTTATCTAAGGGCTAAAATGAAATTTAAAGAAAATGCTGAGTTAGACATTTACGCTAGACCAAGCTCAGTTTTCAATCAGCCTGAGCTTCTGCCTCTAGGCTCAAAGCCACCAACAAAGGGAAGTATTTTGCCAGGACAACAGGCAGTGCCTCAAAAGTTCTGGTCACCAAGAAGATAGTCCTCAGGGCTGCAGAGAGGGAGGAACAAAAAAAACTGCTGAAACCAGGGAGTATCTCGTGAAGACACTGTTTCATTTTGTGGATCCAGCTGCAAGCCAAGGAAAGAGACGTCAGAAGAAACCAAACCCTGCTAGCACCCTGACCTTGAACTTCTAGCCTCCAGATATACAACATAATGAGCATCTGTTGTTTGAGCCACCCACGCTGTGGTAGTTTGTTATGTGGCAGCCCAGCAATGTAATATAGTAAGTTATTGCTGAGGAAACAGCCAGCCTGGTGGAGTGGATAAAAACTACTGTGGAGTCTGTTTACCCTGAGAAGAGGACTGTCTGATTCCCTCTATAAATGCCAAGTGGAACACCCCAGATGAAGCAGTTGATATGCTTCTTATGTGGGACTGGCTTTATAATGGCAGGGATATTCACCCACTGAATGTGCCCTTTACCCAAGTTATAATAAATACTCTGATTAAGGTGACGCATTTTGCACAGGCATCCCATGAAACTCACTGTTGAAAAATGGAACAATAGTCCCGGAAGTCTTACGGATTTTGCTGACTCAGCTTTCCCTTGTGGGTCTTATAGATGCTAATAAAAGCATTAGATTAATTAACAAAAGAATGAGGAGAGGTAGAGAGGAGAGTCAAGGGACTCATTCCAGCAGGGTAGAAATCTTTATATGGTTATTAAGAAATGTTATTCATATAAAGGACATTGATGGGATTTTAAAAAGAGCTTAACATAGCACTATGGAAGGTTAGGTGAACCAATGGGACCTCCTGCTAGCTCCCAACATTAAAGGGCCCCAAATAAGTTTGCTTTATTTACTTCAGTTTTGAGGTATTTAAAAAAGACAAAATTATAGTGGGAACCCATCCTGGAATCGCCTGAGGCAACAGAAGGTCCCTTGTATCAACCACTTCTGGAGTCCCAAAGCCTTAAGTACATGAGTAGGTAAAACGGCCCAAGGGTGGAGAAGAGATGTTTCTGGGACTCTGACATGGAGCCTCATACACTGTGGTACCAAAATCTGTTGGATGAGTCATAACACAGGCTACAATCACACTGGGAGAACATACAAATGTAAATGTAAATAGGATTAAGGTAGAAGTTTGAATGAAAATGGGAATGTTTAAACAGGCTGTATGTAAGGGCTTATGTATCATTTACCTGAATGTTTTATGGAAATAGATATTAAATTTGACTGGTGAACACTTACTTTACCTAATACTATAAAACCAAAACCTGTTGATGGAGTACAAATGGAGGCTACAGTTCGGAATGTAAGGTTTGATGCAGTTAAAGTGAAAGTTTGAACCAAAATGGGTTTGTTTGACCAAAATTTATGTGACACAGTTGTGTCTCTTTCACCAAAGTATAAGATGTAATATGAGGATGAATACTGTATGTAACTGGGGAACATTTATCCTATCTACATTTTAAAACAGAAGACATTCAAATATTCACTTCAAGAAATATTAATTGGGCCCTGGCTGGTGTGGCTCAGTGGACTGAGCGTGGGCTATGAACCAAAGGGTCATAGGTTTGATTCCCAGTCAGGGCACATGCCTGGTTGCAGGCTAGGTCCCCAGTACAGGGCACATAAGAGGCAACCACACATTGATGTTTCTCTCCCTCTCTTTCTCCCTCCCTTCCTTTCTCTCTGAAAATAAAGAAATAAAATATTTTTAAAAAAGAATCATGCATTTGGCATCAATTTAAAAAAATATTAATTGGCCATGCTAAATCAGAATGAATAAGGTTGCACAAGCCCTCACAGTACAAAATAAAACCTAGAGTGCTAGTTTGAACAAATTCTCTATGTAATAGCCATACGCGGCATCTAGACTGAGACTTATGGCTAAAGCCTGCTAGTGCTTCCCAGCTATGACTACCTGAACTTTAGACTAGAAAATTTTCATCTGAGGGGCAATTACTAACTTGTCACCTGACAGTAATTAAAACTGCCCTTATAATTGAAGGACATAAATAATTTTGAAAGTGGAAATACCCATGATGTCATGCATGACAGCAAAGAAATCCTCCAGTGGAGAGGACAATGCCTAAAAAAGTTTCAAAATAAAATGGAAATGTATTTTATTTGCTACTGAGGGAATGCAAGGACTTACTCAGTGTATTAAACAAGTAGACTTTTCCGCTGGGATTGACTTGAGGAGCATGGAGGATCAGTCAGATTTTATTGTCTTGGACAGGGCCCTGTGAACATCTAATAACTGACCAAAAAAAAAGAGCTGTTTGTTCTATGGATGGCCATTACAAGGTGAATGAATAACCTGTTTAGAAGGCCACCACTGTAATCAAAGAAGGTAAAACCAGATAGGCTCCATGGCTTGACTTATATGTTGCTTGCTATGATATTACAGATTATACTGACCCATTGGCAGTGGCCAACAGCTTGGCTATATGGTCAAGCAGAAGAACAATGGAAAACTGGTCTATGAGTTGTATGCCTGACTGAGGCATGACCCTATGGAAATCAACGTGAGAATTTGAGGATTGCATTAAAGTAGGACACATCAATGCCCATCAGAAGAATCCTCTTTTAGGTTCAAAAGGAAATTGGAAACCACAGGTAGATATCCTGGTCTACTTATTTAAGATGACTGCCCGAGTTCATGGAATGAGTGGATGCATGGCTATTGTATCAATGCAGAGAGATAGCCTGAATCTAGACGTGTTCCTTTTGTAGCCAGAGAGTCATAAAATGCCCATTAGAACTGTTCTAGCCCTTTATCTTTGTAGCCTTCTTCCAATAACACATAACTCTAATCCATTTTTGCTACTATAATAAATTCCTACAAAGCTAGTTTATTTTTGCTACTATAACAAACTACTATAAAGTTATAGATATAAAACAAAAAATATATATTATCTTCCAGTTCTAGGAGTCGGGAGTTCTAAATGAGTCTTACAAGATGAAAGTCAGGTGTTCAACACAGTTGGTTCCTCTAGAAGATCCAGGGGAGAATTTGCTCTTTCCTTTTCCAGCAATCTTTGTCTTCTGTTCTGTTGCTTTCTCTTCTTCTGTAGTCAACTCTCCCTCTTATAAGGGCCCTTGTGATTACATTTAGGGCACACCCTGACAAGAAAGATAACTTCCCCACTTCAAAATTCTTAACTTACTCACACCTGCAAATTTCTTTTTTTCCCCAGCCTTTATTTGTACATGTTCAGGACCAGAGACAATCTCCCAAGAAGTAAATAGTGTTCAGAAAAAAAGTAGATGGATGAGTTAACATTTATTCCTAAAGGCCCCAGAGTTTTGTGGAGACACTGGGTACACACAACACAACACAACACAACACAACAAAACACAACACAACACAACACACTCTATCCTAGTGTCCATGGGGGAAGAAATGAACTCAAAGTTCCAGACTGTGCATCTCAGCCACCTCCATGAACAGAGAGGTTAGAGGAAAACAATGCCAATCAGGCTGCAGAAGATACTGCTATCTCCTGTGTTCTTTTTTCCTTTAAATATATTTTATTGATTATGCTATTACAGTTGTCCCATTTCTCCCCCATCACTCCCCTCCACCTCCACCCTGCACACCCCCTCCCACCCACATTCCCCCCCCTTTAGTTCATGTCCATGTGTCATAAGTTCTTTAGTTTCTACATTTCCCACACTATTCTTACCCTCCCCCTATTTTCTACCCACCATCTATGCTACTTATTCTCTGTGCCTTTTCCCCTTCTCTCCTCCTCCCACTCCCCTGTTGCTAACCCTCATATGGAGGCATATGATCTCCATTTCTGTGGTTCTGCTCCTGTTCTAGATGTTTGCTTAGTTTGCTTTTGTTTTAGGTGTGGTTGTTAATAACTGAGTTTGCTGTCTTTTCACTGTCCTATTTTTTATCTTCTTTTTCTTAGGTAAGTCCATTTAACATTTCATATAATAAGGGCTTGGTGATGATGAACTCCTTGAACTTGACCTTATCTGAGAAGCACTTGATCTTCCCTTCCATTCTAAATGACAGCTTTGCTGGATAGAGCAATTTTGGATGTAGGTCCCTGCCTTTCAAGACTTCAAATACTTCTTTCCAGCCCCTTCTTGCCTGGAAGGTCTCTTTTCAGAAATCAGCTGACAGTCTGATGGGAACTCCTTTGTAGGTGACTGTCCCCTTATCCCTTGCTGCTTCTAGAATTCTCTACTTCATTTGAATCTTGGATAATGTAATTATGACGTGCCTTGGTGTGTTCCTCCTTGGGTACAACTTCTCTGGGACTCTGAGCTTCCTGGACTTCCTGGAAGTCAATTTCCTTTGCCAGACTGGGGAAGTTCTCCTTTATTATTTGTTCAAATAAGTTTTCCACTTGTTGCTCTTCTTCTTCCCCTTCTGGTACCCGTATAATTCAGATGTTGGGACGTTTAAAGATGTCCCGGAGGTTCCTAAGCCTCTCCTTATTTTTTTTGAGTTCTTGTTTCTTCCTTCTTTTCTGTTTGGTTGTTTGTTTCTTTCTTCTGGTCCACTCCATTGATTTGAGTCCCAGTTTTCCTCCCATCTCTATTGGTTCCCTGTGCATTTTCCTTCATTTTACTTATTGTAGCCTTCATTTTTTCATCTAATTTGTGAGCAAAATCACCAATTCCGTGAGCATCCTGATCACCAGGGCTTTGAACTGTGTATCTGATAGGTTGGCTATCTCTTGGTTGCTTAGATGAATTGGCTCTGGGCCTTTGATCTCTTCTCCCGTTTGAGCCATTTTTTTTGGGGGGGGATCTGGTTGAGGCTGTTATGTAGTGAGGGGCAGAGCCTTAGGTGTTCCCCAGGGCAGGGGAGCCCAGTTGCTGGGTAGTGACCCTGTATGTGGGGGCAGGGTCCGAGAGGGAACAATGGTGCTTGCTCCACTCTCTCTCAGGTTCCAGTCCCTTCCACCACTTCCCCTTAGCCTGGATTATCTGCATGTGAATGTGGGACCACCTGCTCAGCCAGCCGCCTTGAGAGGCCTCACTGGGTCTGCACCATTGCCACCCCAGGCCCGGGGTTTGCTAGCTGCCGCCTGCACGCCTGGCATCTGCCAGCCACTGATGCCTGTGCGCCTGGGTCTGCCAACCTCCACTTTTTCCTGCTTCAACTCCACCCCTCTTACCGGTCTGGATGAATGGTTGTTGGACTTCTGTACAGTTCAATTGTCTATCAGTTCTGTTTGTTTTCTTGTTTCTAAATCTTTGCTGTCCTTAATTTTGGTTGTGCGAGGAGGCGCAGGGTGTCCACCTATGCATCCATCTTGGCCATAAGTCCTGCAAATTTCTTTTTGCAACATAAGCTGAACTTCATAAGTTTCAGGACTAGGGCATGGATAACTTTGGGGTCCGTTCCTCTGTTGTTGTTGTTTTTTGTTTTGTTTTTGTTTTTTAGTGATGTGTGGATGTCATTTTAAACACTGTGCTCTTCTGTTGCCTAAGTCCAGCTGGCCCACCAGCCCAAGTTCCATATTTGAATGTCACCTGATTGAGAGAAGTGAGTTTTTCTAGCTTGATGAGCTCAATATCCTTCCATTTCATCATTCAGATTCCCAAACAAGAGTTGCAAATAGTGTCCATTTCATCCTTTCTTTTTTTTCTTTTATCTTTCTCTGTGAAAAAAAGCAGCCCATCCAAAGTCATACCCTGGACACATTGCCTGCTGGTGTCAACACATCTGTGTTGACCAAGAAACACATCCCACATGGGCATGTTTGGAAATAAACTGAATGATTGCATATTAAAAAATACATTAAACATGAGAAAAGATATTAGACATATCCCAGCTGACGGATATTCTATAAAATATCTGGACACTAATCCTCAAAATATCAAGATATTCAAAAATAACTACAGTCTGAGAAATGATCATAACCAAGAGGAATCTAAGAAAACATAATTAAATGTATTCAGTATAATATTCAGAATGGAATCTCAAACAGGAAAAGACAATTAGCTAAAAACCAAAGAAATCTAAATAAAGTGAGATTCAGTTAATAATAATGCATCAATGTAGGCTTATTAATCTTAAAAATATACTAGATTAATATAAAATGTTATTAATAAGAAGCTTGAGGATATTACATATGGAAGCTGTACTATCTTTGCCACTATTTTATTAAGCCCAAATACAGTAAGTCCTCATTTAAAGTTGTCAATAAGTTCTGCAACTTTAAGCAAAATTACTATAATTCAACCAATTTTGGCACAGGCCAAATGATGTAAATGAGAGGAAGGTTCTTATGGCATCTCATCAATGTTGTAACAAAAAGATTTTGAACAGAACAATTTGGAAGACCTGCTATCTGAAAGTAGTCTTCCTATAAAATCTTCTGCAAGCCAAAACAGCTTAGAGTGAAGAGTAGGCCCCACTTTCCAATAAATTTGCATTATACCATTTTGCTTTTATGAAAGACCTATAATCATACATTAACAGCTTTTTTCATAAAAGCAAAAATCCTTTTTGGATTTCTTTCAGTTAGCAAGAACAGGTACTAATATAGGTCTTTGTAAAAGCAAAGAGGTATAACAAGAACCTCAGAAAGAATATACCTGTATGTTCTAAAATAAAGAGGTGATTTTAAAAGTAAAAAATATGTCATTTATAGTCTGATTTTAATTATGTCAGAAACAATGTTAAGTCTAACCAAAGTCCAAAAGGAAGCACATGAAACATCAACAGCCATTTTTTAAATTTATTTTTTCTTTTTTTTAAATTTTATTTTAGTTGTTGTCGACAACCAATTTTAATTGATGGTTACTAGTCGAAGATATGATTTTCATATTAAAAGTAAACATGTAAATAGTATTAATACAAATAAAAAGTTCATTGAATTTTTCAAGCTAAAACTTAGGTTCCAATATTGATGATCATTATGGATCTGTTTGTGATCATAACTGATATTGCCCATGGCCACCTTGTACTTAAATCTTTGTTGCACTTCAACTTATTTCTTTAGGAAAAATTCCTAGAAGAGGGTAGAATTACTAATAGATGTGATACTTTTAAAAAAGATTATAAATATTTGCTCTTTCACAAGCCATTCCTTTGCAATTTCATCTATTATTTTTTCCTCCTAACAAGTCTTTCTCAATCTAGAGTGTAGTTAAATACCTATGTTTTTATTATATTTAAGTCTTATATAATTAATATTTTCCATCCTGTTACTCATATAGAAGAATTTAAAATTTTTTGTTGTTAAAAAGAATGGAATTCAGGAGAGCAAGATTTTGTGTACATAATGTTTTGATTGTTGATTCTTAAATTTATTTAATTGCATTAAAACCCTGAAATCATGAGTAGCTTATTTTTCTTGATCTTTAAACTAAGGGGAGATTCCCAAAAGAGTACTTGCAAAGATTAAGGGCTGCATCTGACTTATGTAGCCTCCTCCAAATTCAGGTTCAAATACTCATTGGGAACTAAGAAAATACATTCTTGTGGGAACCAAGTTTAAGTTCTTATGATAGCTCTGGAGGTAATCTTCATTGTATCCCCAGTGGATATGTACTCAAAACATAAAATGTTCTTTTCAAAGAATAATGTGTGTTCTACCACATTTTATAACATAAGCACATTATAAACTATTTGTCTTCAATTCATTTTAAATAAAAACTCAGATGCTGGAATAGATTATTCTGAGCTTTGTTAATGACTCTTGACCTCATGGAATAATTATTTAGTAAGAGGCCTTGCACAGGTAGAGGACATAGGTCATTATTCATGCTACTGAAAGAGATTGATCTGAATAACTGCAATCTCTAAATCACTTTTTAAATTTTCACTGCTTTTTTTTCTGGTGAAATCAAAAGGTGGAAGAACTCAAGAATTTATTAAAAGTACTAGATTTGTTAAGACTTAATGAAGTACTTTCTTATCATGATACAAATAAGCAAATGACCAAATTGTAGAGTGGAATGGGATTCTGCTTTCACAATGTTAATTGTATTTGTATTAAAATACTTTTATGCAGAAGTTTAAAAAATAATTGTATTCTGGAAAATTTATCTTATACACTTGAGTGATAACAGCAAAGATTATTTGCATGCAAAGTAAATGGTAGATTAACGATCTGTCATGTAATATTATCAAAATATTATTCCTCTCCTACATTATGTTTATTCCTTTCAGTCATAAAAATGTAGGTTGCATTTTCTCAAGAAGGAGAGTAAGGAAAGGCATTATTTAAGAATAAAAACCTAATGTATTTTCTTTCTTGTTTTTTTAAATATTTTATTTATTTATGTTTAGAGAAAGGGGAATGGAGAGAGAAAGAGAGGGAGAGAAACATCCATGTGTGGTTGCCTCTCACATGCCCCCCACCTGGGACCTGGCCCACAACCCAGGCATGTGCCCTGACTGGGAATTGAACCAGTGACTATTTGGTTTGTGGGCCAGCACTCAATCCACTGAGCCATACCAGCCAGGACCTCAATGTATTTCCTTTAAGGTACATTTAGTTTTCAAGTATATTGGCTCTCCTCAGTGTGAACAAGATCAAGCCCACCAATTTTGAACTAAGTCGTACTGCTATTTCAAGTAAGATGGCATTGCATTAATGTGTACTACCTGCTTCAGTTCAAAATTCTATTTATTTTTCATACAGAATATATGTAAAAATTATTCCCTTTGATTTCTTTAAGTCTAGATTATTGAATATACTACATAATTCTAATAAGAGAATATTTTCTTTTCTATACATTCTTCAAAGTGCTATGCTAAAAAAAACTTTTGTACTCAGATTCTGTGTTCACTCCCAAAGGAACAGCTGTGATTTGTAAAGGGAATGTGAAGCTGGGAGATGGAATTATTGTCATAGGAGCCAGGAGATCTGGACTTTAGTTTTAACTCTGCCACTAACTTTCTGATTGACTTTGGGAAGGTCACTTAATCATCTGCACATTTGTCTCTTCTTTGGGAAAAATATTACAAGATTTATTTTTTAAATTTTGTTACACCTTAAATACTATATTAACCAGAATTTTTAAATTGTCACCAAATGTGCTGCACTCTCATTTCTCCTCTAGAAAAATCATCTAATTGCTCTCTGCTTGCTTTATGGTCCCCTTCATTCCTTTATTTCCATATTGCAATGGGATGAGGTTTCAAATATAAATTAGATAATGTCACTCCTCTGCTTTCCATTGCACTTAAAATAAAATTCTCTTTATCATAGCCTGTAAAATGCTATAGGAACTGTCCTGCAGACTTGGACTTGTATCCCTCACGCCATTTCAGATACATATAACTCTGCCCGTTCCTCAAACATGAAAAGCTAAATCCTGCTTATGACCTTAGAAAATGCTCTTTCCTCAATCTGAAACACTTTCCTGAGATCTTTATAAGATTCACGTCTAGTTATTCAAGACTCAGTTCAAATATCAACTACCCAGAGAGGTCTTACCTAAAGTCCTCTCTAGAAAATACCACCACCTGACCCTAAACCTCTTTATTATAGAACCCTGTTCATCTCCTTCTGAGACCTTTCCCACATTATAATTGAGGTTTTTATTTAATGACTTCAATAATGCCTGTCTTCCCTACTAGAATGTAATTTTCTGGTAAGCCAACCTGACTCCTTTAGTATATGTATCATTGGTGCCTGAAATTGTGCAGGGCACAGAGTAAGCATTCAATAAATGTTTGTTGAACTAATGAATTTGACATTTTAGTATTACTGTCTTTTGTACAGAAAAAAAATGCAAACCAATTTTATTTAAATAAAAATACAATTCATATCATTAAAAATCAACACTTTAAAATCAGTATTTGTGCTCATAATGTTCATTATTGATGCTTTTAGCTGCAAGTCCTAGTATTTGAATGTTGCTCATTTCAAACTGCAATTCAGAAAACATGAACACTTTTCATTTTGGACTAATGGAGATTTAAGGCATATGCTGAGATGTTATAAAGTTTAGTAGCACAAAATCTGCATTTATTTATAGTAAGTCACTGATAATATGCTACGTTGTTTTCCTAACTGTACCCTTATTTTATTGTTTCTAAAATATTTACATTTTGCTAATCTCTTAATATTTCTTTTTGGCAGGATAAGAAAAATATCACTGGAACTGATTCCCTGATAAGCTTAACAAAATATTTTAATCTTGATGTTCAACACCTTTAAAAATATACTCCAGATCTGGTGGCACAGCTCTAATCTGCACATAGTGAAGGTGATACAACTGCTGGACTGGATGGATATGAAGGAGGATGTTGCAGGCAATATGGCTGTACTGAGTGTAACAAAAAGTTTCCAAGGGAAGCAAGTTCTTCCGAGTGCAGCTGAAGCCGCAGAGGTGATTCTATGTATGGACAGCCTTATCAAAGCAGCACCAAGGAAGTGTGTCCTGATCACCATCCCTGTGAAGCATTCCTATAGGCTGTTATGCTCTGGACCAGTTCATAGCAAAGTTGTTCGAACGACTTCAACTTCTTAAAAAAGACTATGGAATCAAAATTTATGTGTGGTTCTTATATCCTTAAGTTTGGACATTTAGCTTACCTTTTAACATGGCTCTAATTTATTTGCTGTTCATTTTTCATAAAATTCAGTTAAAGTACATTCCCCAGAGTGTACGTCAAAATAAAAATTTGAACAATTACAATTAATAAATAAACTCTAAATAGACCTTAATTGCTAAGCATGTCTTAGAACCATATTATAGATAACTTAGGAATATACACATATATGTTATTATCTATAACTATAAATATATATAAGAAAACATTGCAGTCCTAAAAAAATGCTTTATAAATCATCTAAATTTATATTGAGGCTAGAAACATATCACTTGTTGGGATTTTATTGTTATTGCTATCTTTTAGGTATTGATTTCTAATTTATTGAGCTGGCATCAGAGAATATGGTCTGTGAGATATGGATTTTTGAAATTTATTGGAAATTACATTTCATAAATGATATATGTGTACTTGAAAATAATGGGTGCTTTTTGCTGGGGTTTATAAATGCTTATTAGATTAAACAGATTAAGCTCATTATGTTTTGAACTCAATATCTTTACTAATATTTCAATGTTTTCCTGATCAATCTTTTTTATCAAGGTTATACTTATATTTATGCATTTTAATCTAAATTCTTATTAAAGAGACAAAGCATTTCACCTCAAAGTGCTCTAAAATAGTGGTTCTCAAAATTAATGTGAACCAGTATCACCTGGAGTTCTTGGTAAACTATAGACCCCTTCTTCCAGAGTTTCTGATTCAGTAGGTCTATGGTGAGGCCCACGAATTTGCACTTCTAACAAATTTCAGGTGAAGCTGATGCTGCTGGTCCAAGACTACACTTTAAGAACCATTGTCCTAAAACTGGAATTAATCCTGGTTGCTTATTAAAACACCAGTGTTTGGGTTCCAAACATGACAAGAAAATTTAAGCATAGGACCCAGGCTCCAGTATTTTTTGAGATTCCCCAGGTTAATTCATTGTGTAGCAAGAGTTGAGAACTGCTAGTCTAAAACATGTGTTAACCAATCTGACTTCACAATGTGTGATTAATAATTTGCTGCTGAGCAGTTTCTCCACACTCGATTTCCTCTAATCTGACTAGAAATGTCCCCTAACCAGGTAGCTCTTGCCTGCATTCCATTTTTCTGGTATTTTTCACTTACACTGACTTCACTGAAAGAAAATTTCATATAAAATACTATGCCAGGTCACTTTGTTTATACCTGTTTTTCTATTCCTCTCTCACATAGTTCTTTGTCCTTATTTCAATTAATTCATTATCATCTGAATAATAATCATTATCACAGCAACAATAATAATGATAGTGCTAGTTATGTATCAGGAAGTGTTTTAAGTGCTTTACATGTATTATCTCATTTTCTCCTCATAACAACCTTAGATAAGAACTATTATTATCTCTATAATACAGATGAGGAAACTTAGGCAGAGAGTTTAAGTGCATAAGTTGAAGTTACCATACTATTATAATAAGTGACAGGAATATAAATTTAGATTCATATTCTGGTTTGAGCTGCTAACAATCAGAAACTAAATCATCTATCAAATTAGTGTCACTGGAAAATATTATGTTTATCCAAAAATTTTCTGATTTATTTCTATCTCCCATTTTTTTGTTTTAGTATTAATGCTTGGTGAAATATCATCTTATTTTTTTATTCCCAGTTCCTTCTAAAGGAAGAGGGCAATTATTCTCAATCATAAACTATATAAATCATGTTGTTTGAGTCCATACATTTGATCTGGTTACATAAGATTTATTTATCGTGGTCTGCATATATCAATAGTGTACTATCGTATATTTTTATGCAGTAATTTATGAAACTTATTGTATGACAAATAATTTATTGCACACATAAAACACATGTTATATAAAAATGCTTTAACAAAAGTCTTCGGTTTGTATAAAATGCCCAGAATATGGCTAATCAACTCCTGTTTTAGTCAGCTTGGGATGTTATAACAGAAGAACACCGACTGGGGGCCTTAACCAACAGAAATTTATTTTGTCACAGTTCTAGAAGATAGAAATCCAAGAACAAGGTATCAGACCTTTCCTCTGTGGATGGATGGGGAGAGAGAGCTCTAGTGTTTTGTCTTATAAGCATAGTAGTCTTACCAGATTAAGGCCCAATCCTTATGATCTCATTTAAATCTAACTAGCTCCCTTAAGAACCTATTTACAGATCAGTCACATTGAGGATTATGACTTCAACATATTTATTGGAGGAGAGGGGTACAATTCAGTACCCAAAACTATTTTATTGTAAAAATGTAATAAGTGCATGCATAAGAAGTTTGCATTTAAAAGACTTGAGAATAAAAATGGAACAAATGTCCACTTTGACATATTGAATAGCTTCTGATATGATTAAGTTTATTTCCAGATCCAGATCCTAACGTTTAAAAGAAAGTCTATATTACAGTGACTGGATTTGGAAGCAATATTGAGATCGAAGCCAATCTTGATCATGTCAGCACTCTGGGAAACAGACTGGGTTCACAGGTAATGCAGTGAAAGATCCTCATTTCTGTACACACTGCACCAACTCTGTACTATGTAAAAGCAGGGACACTGCAGCCTTGTAAAATGCTCTTAGTCTAGTTGAATTTTTGGTGTCCTAAAATACAAAAACAGAGAGCTTCAAAGACTATAAGCTTGTTTTTTAATTATTATTATTTATTGATTTTAGATAGAAAGAGAAGAAAGGAGAGAGAGAGGAAAAAACATGGATTTGTTGTTCCACTTGTTTATGCATTCATGGGTTATTTTTTATATGTGCTCTGACCGGGGATTAAACCCACGATTTTGGTGTATCTGGACAACGCTCTAACCAACTGAGCAACCCAGCCGGGGCTGATTATAAGCTTATTTTATCTCTGGCTGAGGTTTTTACCTGATCCACATAGGTTTCTGACTTTTAATCTTCTGAAGAAAACAATATTTGTAGGGTTTCATTTTCCATGAAACCAGCTCTTATGTGTGTATGCGTGTCTCAAAAAATGAATCCCAAACCATAGCAGTTCATTTCTAGGTATTGGGAAATGGAAGACATGGGGATTGGTATTGTATTAAATCTTTATATTTCCTTTTATATATTCCTATATTATATACATTGGAAAATTGTTTTTGAAAGGAAAATAAAATAAATAAATATAGGTGAATGTTTATATAAATTGGGGTACAGAATATCTTTTTAAGCATAACATCAATGGTAAGGATGGCATTGATGTTCACCCGTACCTCAACATCAAAAGCTAAAATAACATAAAAGGAAGGAAAAGAAATTTTTTAAAACTGAAAGGCTGATAGAAATTGAGAAAAATTTCCTATGATATGACAAAAGATATTTTCCTTAATACAGAGTGTTCTTACAAATCGATAAAACAACAAACACTTCAAACTAGACTATAATCTTTGAGGTGCAGGGCTTTGTTTTCGTTACTGCTTTATCTCTAGTTCCTAGCACATAGTACATACTTTAAAAAGTACTTTCTATAAACAAAATTTTTCAAACAAGTAGGCGAACTCATAAACACATAGAAAAATTCAAGCTTAATAAAATCAATTAAATAAACAATGTTAAATGATCCTTCTCCCTAGATTTTCTATCCATCTTCTTGTGTACCTAGAAAATTCCTCAAGCTTTAAGATATAGACCAAGCATCATGTCATCTCTGATGTCTTTCTATTTCCCTATCTACATTATCTTCAGAGCTATCAGGTCACCTTATATGTTATCTTGTCATTGAGTTTATTTTGTTGCATTATAATTGCAGGGCATGCTTGTCTTCCCAGCTGGACTTAATTCTCAATGGTAAAGATTTTTCCTGTTTTGTTTTGTTTTTTTTTTTTTTTATAAAATTGAGGTTGAATAGACATATAACATTATATTAGGTTTAAGTATGCTACATAAATGTGATATTTGTATATATTGTGAAATGATCAGAAAGTTTCTTATTTATATAGGTATTTCTAATACCTAACAGCTTACATATTATTGTAGATACTTAACATTCATTGTACTGAATGTTAAGAAAAATTACTGTTACAGAAAAATGAAACAGCAATTTTAACATTCATTTACAAAAATGAATTAATTTCGCTTTAATTATCATAGTGTGCTATTTTATTTTAAAAATATGTTTTCTTTTTAAAAGTCTATTGGTCTTACATGAAGTTAAAGTTTTTAATTTTATTTTTATAGTTAGTACTAGCCATATTTCAAACCATATTTAATAATATGTTAGGTTAATTGCACTAAACATTCTACTGTCAAGTAAAATCAGTAGGGACTGATCCTACCCTAAAATCCATTAGAGTGGCAACGGTAAGTGGTATTGGCAAGTTTAATCTTTGTACTGACTTGCCATGTAAATCTGGAGATATTTTGACAAGTTAATATAAACAGGTCCCCATAAAATCTCTTAAAGTCTTAGGAAAGAATGCCAATAGAATTTTCCTATCAATAATCAATTATTAATAATGCTATGGAGGATAGCTCTGTGAGTTATTAATACCTGTGAAAAGGTCAAGGTCCTAAATTATGGTCCTTTTCTTACAAGAGTTAACTTATTTTATCATAGTCTTAGTCTGTATCTTTAACCTCAGACTTTAATGTCTGACTTTATCAGAGAAAAAGTAAAAAATAAATTTGTCCTCTTTTGATACTAAAAAAAAGACAGCAGATATATGAAAACTGTCAAGAAAGTATCCAGCCATGTAATATGAAAAAGGCATTTATTGAGGAAGATACAAGATACAAGAAAAATTGTACACAGGACAATGACGCCTTAGTCCCCTTCAAAGTAGGCACCTTGGGACCTCACACAGTTCTCCCAATCGCCATCAGCTGTTCCATTGCATTTTCCTGAATCTCATCGACAGTCTGAAATCTCTTCCTTTTCCAAGGTAATTTCAGTTTTGGGAAAAGCCAGAAGCCACAGGGTACCAAATCTGAGCTGTAGGGGGCTGAATCACCTGGGTGATTTGATGTTTCACGAAAAAATTCTGCATGAAAAGTGATGCATGAGCAGGTGTGTTGTCATGATGAAGCTGCCAATCACCAGTTGCCCATAGCTGTGGCCTTCTCAATAATCTGAATAGCTTCCACAGAAGAATGTTCAAGCTTAACGCAAAATTTGATGCAGGTTCATTCATTGCTTTACTCAGTCATTTTAAATTGGATGACCACACAGTGCACACACTCACTCAATGACATTTACTGCCCCCACTGACTAGTACAATGAAATCATGTGCATTCTAATCCATTCTCCTTGGCTGCCAGGCTATGTTGATGTCAAGCAAACCATTCTTTTTATATTAACAATTGTTGGACTTTTTCTGGACAGACCTCATATACTGAATGAAGGTCAATCTTATCTCATTTGCTAAAGATAACTGTTCATGCTTACTGTAAAATAAACATTGTTTAATATTTTATATAATTATAAATGTAAAGACTTATTAAACTAGGGCATAGATAGTGAAGAAGATACTAGGCACATAGCTGTGTGAGATTTTATTTTGA
Organism: Glossophaga mutica; assembly: GCA_039655065.1. Classification (NCBI taxonomy): domain Eukaryota; kingdom Metazoa; phylum Chordata; class Mammalia; order Chiroptera; family Phyllostomidae; genus Glossophaga; species Glossophaga mutica. Next base: position 31,627,381 of record CM077318.1, read on the forward strand.
TTACTCATTAGACTCTGAGTTCTTGTACAATTTAGTTGTGACTTTCTTTCCACATTTCAGATTAAAGTGGATTTTATATTGGTGTAACACTAGCATTTTAAAATTTTCTGTTTATTTTATGTGCTGTTTTAAAATATTTTCTCATCTTTTAAAAACAAAATTGTTTTCATTCTGGTGCATTACAAGACTTACTTAAATCTTATCAAGTCATTAATATAGATAGTATATTTCAGCCACTTTGGATGCAAATTTTCTGCTCATTCTCTACTTAGTGAATTAATGTATGACCTCACATGAAACTAAAATAAGATATAAAATTCACATTTACCTCATATCATTTTGGTTTTACCTCAACTTATAAGGCTTAAGCCTTATAAATGTAAATTATGTATATTTATTAAGTACATAAATCAATATACCAACACGATGAGGTAAATGCCTATTTGCTTTGCAGTGCAGCTTTCAACCTAAGTTTGGATGAACTCATGGAAACTTACTCAAACCTTCCTGTAAACATTTTCTTTAATTAATGCAAGTTTAATATTAGTGGGAAAGAATGACTTGGTTAGATGTGATCTGAAGTCAGCCATAATGAAAACTCTTCATTATTTCATAGAGGCCATTGTTGATCATAAAATATCCCTAGTATATCAAGCATCAAAAAAAAAGAAAGTTTAATAATAATGCCATTCATTTATCTGTCTTTTGTCACACTGTTGTTCACATTGAAGTAAAATTTGAATGGTTTGCCTGGGAAATGTGTCATTCTGTAAAATGAGACTAATGATTGTTTCAGCCCAAATCAACTTATACAACAACTGTGAAGCAAAAATGATGTGTGTATATGAAAGCACCTTGATTATTGCTCAATTATTATAAAGTATTATTAAATATCAATCAGTATGAATAACAGATTATATTTTGAAATGAGAAAGTAATATGTAATCATTGTTTAGAAAAATCAGTCAATAAAGAAGAAAGGTAATACAACCATAAAATACCTCCCAGATATAAACACTGTTAACATCTTATCACATTCCCTTATCTTACTATGTTTGTGTATATATGTGTGTGGAAATTTACATGTTAAAAATGAAGAGCTACATAAGCATTTTAGATATTTGGGCACGTGTAATCATTGATTTAGGGTTACCTAATAAGTGTAGAATAATTAGTTTAAATATATGTGTAACCAAATTGCTCTCTCTAAAATTTTCACCAATTCACTTTCTTATCGATAGTGAATTTTTACCTTCTGCTATCCTTGCCAATATATTTTTAAAAACTCTTTGAGAGTCAAATAGATTTTTAAAGGTACCTTATTGTTTTAATCTAGATTTAATACATAGTGAGGTGAAACTTTTTCAATATGTTTATTGATAATTTGCATTTTTATTTAAAATATTTACTATCTTTCTTGTGCATTTTCTCATTGTTTTGTATGCTTTTTGCAAGAGTTTTCTCAAACTCTTCCAAAAAATCAAAGAGTAGGGACTACTTCCGAACTCATTTTACAAGGCCAGCATTATCCTAATAGTGAAACCAGAGAAGGACTCTGCAAGGAAAGAAAATTACAGGCCAGTATCCCTGATGAACATAGATGCAAAAATCCTCAACAAAATACAAACAAACTGATTTTAACAGTACATTAAAATATCATACAACATGATCAAGTCAAATTTATCATTTGTCTGATTGATCAAGTCAAATCAGTAAATATGATATACCACATTAACAGAAAGAAGAATAAAAACATATGATCATTTCAATAGATGCAGAAAAAATCCCTTAACATAATTCAGCATTGCTTCATGATTAAAACTCTTAACAAATTAACTGTAGAAAGAATAAGCCTCAACATAATAAAAGGCCATATATGACAAACCGTAACTAACCTCATACTCGGTTGTGAAAAGTTGACTGGTTTTCCTCTAAGATCAGGAACAAGACAAGGATGCCCCTCTGGCTACTTCTGTTCAACTAGAAGTCCTGATCAGAGCAATTAGGCAAGAAAAAAATAACATAAATGGCATCCAAATGGGAAAGGAAGGAGTAAATTTTCTGTTTGCAGGTGACATTTATGTATAGGAAACCCTAAAGGCTCTACAAAAAAAACTGTTAAAACTAATATAAAATTCAGTAAAGTTGCAAGATGCAAAATCAACATACAAAAATTATAAATGTTTTTATATACTAATGACAAATTATTGGAAAAAGGAAAAAGGACAGAATCCCAACGATGAGTTCAGGGGATGTATTTTTTGATATGGGTACTGTGAGTTATGTAATATTTTCCCTTTCTCCTGTCATTCTTTCCATCCCCTGATTCTCATGTTAGGAACTGTATGGAGGCCATTATTCATCTGCTTCTCTTGATCTGCATTTTAAGTATAGAATCTGGTCCACTTGATCTCCTTTTACTTTATACCTTGTGACTTGGAGAAGTATCATCTGTCTCATTGTCTATCTCATTGTAAAATATGTCCCCAGAAAGACAAATTTGCACCCTTATTTCATGGTGGCCCAGCAATGTTGGTAAAAACAAAGATATAACAAACAAAGAAAAAACACAACTCACAATCTTTTTCATTTGTTAATAAAATTGCCCCAATACCACTACCACTGTTTTATTTTTATCTAAGTGGTAATTTTGGTCAGTCCGTTGGAGGTAGATAAAAGTTTGCTTTCACATTCTAACTTTTCTGAGAATCTTCACTTCTCTTAAGTTTGTAAATGTTCAAGATACCCTAATGTCATTTCATGTTTTAGTTTATATATGATGTTAATTTCTGGTGTCATTTTCTACAACTTCTTTTCTTCCTTCTCTTCAATGCTGTCAAAATGATTAAATACACACACATTTCTTGCAAATTTACATCACTCAGTAGTCAATCAAAATGCAAGGACTGTATTTCAACATCTCTGTGATTTTAGAATTCTTTTCACACTAATCTCTTAGTCTGAGTCTGGAATGACTCCTCTTAATTCCCCTACTTTCTCTGTGTGTCAATATCCTATATTTCATTTAAAGACCTAACTCAAACACTAAAGTCTCTGATAAAGCTATACTGTTTTCCTATATCTTTCCATAACACTGTTTATTTCACAAGTTGATATTTCTCTCATTATATTATTGTTGGTTGCATTTGGATCTGTGTGTCCAGTCAGGTGAGCATCTTAGGCTAAGCACTCAGTCAGGTCTTACTCACAGTTGTACTCCAGCTGTTAAGGCAGAAAAGGCACTCAATGTCTTTCAAATGATTTATTTAAGATTATGATAAACTCCAATTTCAGTGAAAAGATAAGCAATGTTTAAAAATGTGTTTGTAGAGATCCAAAATGGCAGCAGATTAGTTGAAAGCTAAACTCACCTCCTCCCATAACCAAACTGGACTTACAACTAAAATATAGCACAATAATCATGAATAACCATCCAAAGATGAGCTAAATAGAAGTATTATAACCAAGGATTTACAAAAGAAGCCACATTGAGACAGATGAGAAAGGTGGAGATGCACAAAGAGCTAGCTAGCCCTGCTCCCATGGGCAGTAACTGAGATCCCATAGAAATATCTTACCTACAAAGGATCCCCCATAAGGAGCATGGAATCTCAACCCCCATGCTGGGATCCTAGCTCAGAGCACAGGGACCAGGAAGAGGTACTCAGATAACATTTGGTAGTGAAAAATCAGCAGTAACTCTGTCCACCAAGAAGAGTCAAGAGTCTGCTAGAAATACCAGTGCCCTCTTAAAGAGCCAACACACAAACTCTTGTCCTCAGCCACTCACTCTGGGCTCCAGCAAGAGGCGGGTGAAGTGGACTATAGTTATGTGAGGAGAGACTGAGTTTTGTGGCACTTGGAAGAGAGCTGAAGAGATAACTGCAAGGATCTTTGTGCCGAGTTCACCTCCCATACCACTGATGGCATTTTTCTTGGATGGAGGACACTCCTTCTTATGACAACAACCTGGGGGAATGCATTAGTCTCACCCTCTGGATTCCCTATCACCCCACCCAGTGGGTTCACATGCTGCTGAAAGGTCAGCTGCCTGTGCAGGGGTGTGGAGGTGCATGCAGACTCAGGGAGTGTCAGTGACTGAGTTGTATGGCTCTAGAGGGGGCCACTCCTCTCTTCCTCCTCAATGCATGACTAGCACTCCCTCTCACAAGAGATCCACTGACCACACACTCCTGACTCCCAGTAGCTTTGCCCTGCTGAGGTGCTGAGCTCAGCTTCCAGCAGCATCTGGGACAGACTGAGTTGTGTGGCTCTAGAACAAAGGTCATTTTTCCCTTGCATGCCTAATGGGTGCAAAAGCTTCCCTTCGCACAGCCAAATCTTGGTCTGTTTGAGCCTGATAAACTCTGTTGCTTTCACCCTGACCATTACCTGAATCATTGCCCCACCACAAAGATTTGCAGGCACTCAGCAGGTGATAGCTAAACTTGGTATACACTGGGGCTTTTGCTGACTGGCACTGGCCCAAGAATCAGCACTGGCACTGAGATTGAACCTATATCAATCTGGAGAACACCACTCCCCCATACCTAGTGACTCTCTGAGAACCTTCTTCATGCAACTCAAGTGCCACCAGAGGCTCCTTCATTGACTGAATCTAACAGGCATACAGCAGGGGAGGCAGGTAGAGGCATATCTCGGGGTGTCTTGGGCCTTTTGCAGACTTGTCGCTGGACTCAGTGCTAATAGAATCTGGCCTTTGCGGACATCTTGTTCCCTTCCACACATATCCAGACTGAGCAGAGGAAGCCACAATCTGTGGATCTCTCTGTAGCTCCAAAAATGTTGCCTAGGATCATTTACAGGCTGTGTTTAAAATTGACCTGAATCAGAGTCTCTTCTGAGTGCCACCAAACCAACACACCTAGTGGCCAGCTTCAGACAACAGCAGAATAGGATCCAATGATCTTCACAAGTGATATATCCAAAAAGAAATCTCAGCACGTACAAGACCTTGCTGAGGCAAATTCTGCTTTTTGTTGTCAACACACACACAGCATTGTGGTTTAGGCCAATCCTCTGAGTCAGCCAGCCTGAGGGACAGCTTCAAGCATGAATGGGCGTATAGCAATCAAGATTGATTACTATACAGGAAGGCTCACCTAACACAGGAAAAAGACATTTCTAAAGCACCCAGCTCAGGTGATCAAGGAAACTGTGCCACTGGATCCCACAGGAAACCTACTACATAAAGCCACCCAACCAAGACTGGGATTTTACATAAAATCTACCTAATATGTAGAAACAAAACAAAGAGGCAGCCAAAATGGGGAGACAAAAAAATGCCCCAAATGAAGAAAGTAGGAGAAATCTCCAGAAAAAGAACTAAACGAAATAAGAGGCGACCAACTTACCAGATATAGCGTTCAAAAGAAATTGTAATAAGGATGTTCAAGGAACATAGTGAGAATTACATGAAACTTAGTGAGAATTAAAACAGCATGAAAAATGTCCTAGAAACCATGAAGAACAACCAGTCAGAAACAAGGAACACAACACCTGGAATGAAGAATGCACTAGAAGAAAAAATTAGAACGCTGGATGAAGCAGAAGATTAAGTTAGCAATTTGGAAAACAAGATGGCAGAAAAACACAATCAGAAGAGCAAAAAGAAAAAAAGAATTAAAAAAAAGAAGATTGGTTAAAGGGCTTTTTAAACAACACAAAGTGTAACAACATCCACATCATAAGGGTAACAGAAGGAAGGAGAAGAGAAAGACCAAGGAATTGAGAACCTGTTTCAAGAAATAATGAGTGAAAATTTTCCTAACCTGGTGAAGAAACAGGACTCATAAGTCCAGGAAGCACAGAGAATTTTAATCAAGATAAACCTAAAGTAGTCCACACCAGTACACATCATAATTAAAATGGCAAAGGTTAAAGACAAAAAGAGAATCTGAAAAGCAGTAAAAGAAATACAGTTACCTACAAAGGAGTTCCCATAACACTATCAGCTGATTTTTTAAATAGAAATATTTCAAGCCAGAAGAGATTGGCATGAAATACTCAAACTGATGAAAAGCAAGAACCGACAACCAACACTACTTTATTCAGAAAGACTATCATTTAAAACTGGAGGAGGAATAAAGAGCTTCCCAAACAGGAAAAAAAAAAAAAAAAGAAAAGCTAGAGGACTTCATTACCACCAAGCCAGTTTTTCAAGAAATGTTAAAGGCCTTCTTTAGGAAGAAAAAAGAAAATAAAAAAGAGAAACAAAATTATAAGGAATAAAATGGCAATAATATATACCTGTCAATAATCACTTCAAATGTAATTGCTTAAATGTTCCAATAAAAAGACACAGAGTTGCTGAATGGAAAACATAGCAAGACCCATATATATACTGCCAACAAGAGACCAACCTCAGAACAAAAGATTCACACAAACTAAAAGTAAATGGATGGAAAAAATATTTCATTCAAATGGAAGTGAAAAAAATTGCTGGGGTAGCAATACTTATATCTGATGAAATAGACTTTAAAACAAAGACTATATTAAAAATAAAGAAAGAAACTACAGTTTCAGACAGGTGGTTCAGTTAATTGGAGCATTGTTCTGATACCCCAAGACTGTGGATTTGATGCATGGTCAGGGCACATACAAGAATTAACCAAAGAATAATAAGTGAGATGACAAATTGATGTTTCTCTCTCTCTTACTCTCTCTCTCTCTCTCTAAAATCAATAAATAAAAAATTTTAAAAAGAAAGACACTACTTAATGGTAATGGTATCAATTCAATAAGAGAATATAACCCATGTAAACATTTATGCAACTAACATAGGACCAACTAAAAATATGAAACGATTATTGCTGAACATAAAGGGAAGAGATATATAGTAACACAGTCACAGTAGGGGATTTTAACATCCCATCTACATCAATGGATAGATCTTACAGACAGAAAATCAACAAGGAAACACCGGCCTTAAGTGATGCACTAGACCATATGGATTTAATTGACGTTTTCAGAGCCTTTAATCCTAAAGAATATACATTCTTTGCAAATGTACATGGAACATTTTGTAGTATAAACCACATATCAGGACATAAAAGTAGTCTCATTAAATTTTAAAAAATTGAAATCATATCGAGCACATTATCTCAGTACATTGTACAAAACTATAAATCAATTACAAAAAATGAGGAAAATGCACAAACATAGGTAGGCTAAATAACATATCACTAAATGCAGAATGTGTTAGCAATGACCCAGGAAGACATCAAAAGATACCAAGAAACGAGTGAAAATGAGAACACAAGAACCCCTAAAACCTAGGGGACACAGCAAAAGCAGTCCTAAATGGGAAATTCATAGCATTAGAGACCTACATCAAGAAAGAGAAAAAATTCCCAAATTAACGATCTAACTTTACATTTTAAAAATTGGAAAAAGAAGCCTGGCTGGTGTAGCTCAGTGGATTGAGTGCAAGCCTATAAACCTAAGGGTCACTGGTTCGATTCCCAGTCAGGGCACATGCCTGGGTTGTGGGCCAGGCCCCTAGTAGGGGGCACATGAGAGGCAACCACATATTGATGTTTCTCTCCCTCTATTTCTTCTTCCCTTCCCCCTCTCTAAAAATAAATAAAATCTTTAAAAAATTAGAAAAAGAAAACAAAGCCCAAAGCGAGAAGACAAGAAATAATAAAGATCAAAGAAGAAATAAACAAAATAGTCTAAAAAAAGATTTAAAAAAATACAAAAAGCAAGGGCTGATTCCTTGAAAAGATAAACAAGATTGACAAAACTTTAACCAGATCAATCAAGAAAAAAAGAGAGAACAACCATATTAATAAAATCAGAAAACAAAAAGCAGAAATAATAACTCATACCAAAGAAATACAAAGAATTGTAAGAAAATAATATTAACATCTAAATGCCAATAAATTGGTCAATCTGAAAAAAGTGAAGAAATTCTTAGAAATGTCATCAAAATGTACACTTGAATCTTATATAATCTTATTAACCAATGTAACCTCAATAAAATTAATTAGCTAAAATAATCCTAGAAACATACAATCTTCTAAAACTGAATCAGAAAACATCAGAAAATCTAAATAGACCAATTACAAATAATAAAATTGATGCAGTAAAAAAAGCCAACTCCCAAGAAACAAAAGTCCTGGACTGGTTGGCTTCACAGGTGAATTTTTATCAAAGATTCAAAGAACAATTAATGCTTATCCTCAAACTGCTGCAAAAATTTCAAGAGGAGGGAAGACTCCCAAGTTCATTTTACAAGGCCATCACTATCTTAATTTCAAAACTAGACAAAGACACTACAAAGAAAGGAAATTATAGGCCAATATACCTAATGAACATAAAGCTAAAATCCTCAACAAAATATTAGCAAACCTGATCTGACAATAAATTATAAAGTCATACACCATGATCAAGTGAGATTACTACAGGGATGCAAGGATGGTACAATAACTGCAAATTGATTAACAAGATACACTACATAAACAAAATGAATAATAAAACTATATTATGATCTCAAAAGATGCAGGAAAAGTATTTGATAAAATCCAGCATCTATTTATGAAAAAACCTCTCAGCAAACCAGGAATAGAAGGAATACACATCAATATAATAAAGACCATACATGACAAACCCTCAACCAACATCACACTCAATAGACAAAAATTAAAAGTGTTTCCCTTAAGGTTAGGAACAAGATGGGGATATCTTCTTTCATCTCTCTTATTCATAATACTACTGGAAGTCCTAGCCACAGCAATCAGACAAGAAGAAGAAATAAAAAACATTCAAATTGGAAAGGAAGATGTAAAATGTAATTATTTTCAAATGACATGATATGTGTGTAAAGAACTCTAAATATTTACCAAAAATTAGTGGACATGATAAATGAATTCAGTAAAGTACCACGAAAAAAATCCCAAAATTGGTTACATTTTTATAAACCACTAATGAATTATCAGAAAGGAAAACTAAGAAAATAATCTTATCTACAATCACATCAAAAAATAAAATACCTAGGAATACATTTAACCAAAGATGCAAATATCAAAACTTAAAATTATAATACACTGAAGAAAGAAATTTCAGAAGATACAAATAAGTGGCTATATTATGGAATAACCATAATATATCATGTTCATGGATAGGAAGAATTAATACTGTTAAAATGTCTATATTACCCAAAGCAATCTGTAGATTCAACACAATCCTTATCAAGATCTTTCACAGATAAAGAACAAATATTACAAAAATGTATATGGAACCACAAAACACCCAAAATAACAGCAGTCATCTTGAGAAAGAAAAATAAATTTGGAGATATCACATTACCCGATATGAAACTATACTACAAGGTCATAGTTGTCAAAACTGCATGGTACTGGTATAAAAACAAATATATATACACATTTGTGTATATATGTATATATGACATAAATAAGCCTACACCTATATGATGAATAAATATTTGACAAAAGAAGCAAGAATATAGAATGGAATAAAGACATTCTGTTCAATAAATGGTGTTAGAAATTTTGGACAGATACGTGCAAAAAATAAAGCTAGACCACCTTCACACACAATGCACATGAATAAACTCAATATGGATTAAGGACTTAAATGTAAGACTGCAAACCATAAAAATCCTTGAAGAAAACATAAGCTGTAAAATGATGAATATTTCTCATAGCAATATTTCTTCTGATATATCTCCTTGGACAAGGAAAACAAAAGAAAAATAACCTAATCGGACTACATAAAATTAAAATATCTTTGCCCAGCAAATGGTACATCAACAAAATCAAAAGACAACAGATTGAATGGGAGAACATGTTCACTAATAACACACCTGATAAGGGGTTAATATCCAAATTGTATAAAAAACTTTAACAATTCAACACCCAATAAGAAAATCCAATTAAAAAATAGGAACAGGATCTAAATAAACACTTTTCCAAAGAGGACAAAGAGATGGCCAATAGACATATGAAAATATAATTAATGTCACTAATCATCAGAGAGATGCAAATCAAAACAACAATGAAATATCACCTCACACCTGTCAGAATGGCTACCATTGATATACCAACAAACAACCAGTGTTGGCAAGGATGTGGAGAAAGGGACCCCTTGTGCACTGTTGGTGGGAATGCAGACTGGGGCAACCACTGTGGAAAACAGTATGGAGATTTCTCAAAAAATTAAAAATGGAACTATCTATGACCCAGCAATTCCACTTATGGGCAGATAAACAAAGGAACCCAAAACACTAATTTGAAAGAATATATGCACAGTGTATTCATTGCAATGTTATTTACAATCGCCAACATTTGGAATCAGCCCAAGTGCCCATCAGAAGATGAGTAGATACAAAAAGTTGTGGTGCATTTACACAATGGAATGCAATTTAGCCTTAAAAGCGGAAGGAATCCTTACCGTTTGTGACAGCATGGATTAACATATAGGGCATTATGCTATGTGAAATATGCCAATCAAAGAAAGATAGAGGCCATATGATTTAACTTATATGTAGAATCTAATGAACAGAATAACAAACAAACTAGAAACAAACTCATAAAAATAGAGAACCTATAGTGCATTCTTATTATTAACATATAGGGCATTATGCTAAGTGAAATAAGGCAGTCAGAGAAAGACAGATACCGTATGAGTTCTCTTACATGTAGAATCTAATGAACAAAATAAGTGAGAGATAAGGATGGATGGGGTGGAGGGCAAGATGGGAGGAAAATTGAGACAACTGTATTTGAACAACAATAAAAAAGAAAAAAATTAAAAGAAGTAGACGTATAGATATAGATAACAGATTTATAGCTGTTAGAGGGGAGGGGTTTGAGTCCTGGGAGAAAAAGGTGAAGGGATTAAGCAAACAAACAAACAAAAGGTACTCAGAGATGCAGACAATAGTATGGGGATTACCAGAAGGAAAGCCGGTGGGAGGAGGTAGAAGAGGGTAAAGGAGAATAAATGCTGATGGAAAGAGAATTGAGTTTCGATGATGTATTATGGAATTGTACACTTGAAACTCATTTATTTTTTTAACCAATGTTACTCCAGTAAATTCAATAAAAATAAATACAAGACTTAATAAGTAAATAAATATGTGTATGAGGATAACAGTGAACCATCAAAATAATTAGTTTCTGCCTTTGACATTGAAACTAATACTTAGAATTTACCATATGTTTTAGCATCTAAAATGTACAGAATAGTAAAGTAAAGCACAAATAGTTAGACTTAATACCATTTGTGTTGCAGCCAGTACCTGCCTTCCTCAAATTTACTCTAGTTATATAATGGAAAGAACATTCAAGAATCTTCCTCCAAGTTAATTTTTGAAAGTAACCATGAAAAAAGAATATAAAAATAGGGATTTTTAAAATAGAAAGAAGCAAATTATATCTCACCCTCCTAACACAACAGCTATCAAGTTTGTCTGTTCTGTCCATATGTATGTTTATATCATAGGAAAAATACTATCTTATTAAGCATGAATTATATTTTTTTGCATTCGGGTAATTGTTATAATCATTTTGGTAGCTGCATTAATAGCCAATGAAGTAAAGATATTGTAATTCAATCTATTGTCTCATTGTTGTACTATTCTAAGGCTAACTTCACATGCTCACGCAAAAAAAGTCCAACAATGACTATATTCATGTATTTATTTATATCTAACTTTTAAATTATTTTTTTCAGCATAAATTCTATCATGGTAGTCTAAAATAACAGTGCTATTTTTTAAAATATTTTATTTCTTTATTTTTAGAGAGAGGGGAAGGGAGGGAAAAAGAGAAGGAGAAAAACATCAATGTGTGGTTGCCTCTCACATGGCCCCCACTGGGGACCTGGCCTGCAACCCAGGCATGTGCCTTGACTGGGAATCGAACCTCGACCCTTTGGTTTGCACACAGCCCATGCTCAATCCACTGAGCCACACCAGCCAGGGCACAGTGCTATTTTTAATGGTGATAGAATCAGTTCAAAATAATATTAGGGGATAATATATTGATAACTTATCTCTACTAGTAATACCAAGTTATTGTTTTACATCATTTAATATGTTTAGCAGTGAATATAGATGTCAAAGTTTCCTCCTGCTATACAGATCCATGGGTCCACTGAGTTTTATTGCTTCTAAGACAAAAAGAATTTCTAGGCTAAAATTGTAAAGTAGTTCAATAGGAAACCTTTTAATTTTATGAGTTACATCAATGAGAAAAAAATTGAATTCACCTTACAAAATTTCACTACCCATATTAGAAATTCTTTAAAATGTAAGCTATATTTGCAAACAACTTATGGCAACATGTCCACATAATATTCATTTGAAGGAATAATTATACTGTTTCTCTAGAAACACTGCTAAAAAGGAGAATTTTTAAAATTAACTGGTTTCAGAGTAGGGTTAGTGGGAAACATTACACATGTGGGATGAAACAGACAGTCAAGACATTTGAAACATTTGAACCTACTCTTTAAAACATCTATTTGGTGGAATTTTAAAGTGCTAAAATAATATAATACATTTTAGAACTATACATTGTAATATATATAGTACGTATCCCAAGTAACATCTCTAGTACTCTGGAGCAAATAGATGCAAAAAGATTCATATACCAAGATGATCTAATTAATAACTAAATGGCTTTTTAAACTTTACCTGAAAATTTGATTTTAGATATCCATGTCAGATGATAGATGCATGAATTAACAAGCGGCAATCATTTCTCTGAATATATGTGTGTGTGTGTGTGTGTGTGTGTGTGTGTGTAATCATATAATCATGTCGTATACTTTAAATATATGCAATTTTATTTCTCAATTATACCACCGTAAAACTGGGTGGAAAAGATAGCAACATAAAAATGCAGCCCAAGTTTCCATCCTGTTAATCTGCCCTATGGTTTCGGACTCAAGACTATTAACATCATCTCTTCTCTGAATTTCCAGCTTTTCCCAGACAGCTATACAAACTTCAGACATGATAGATCCTATAACTGTATGAGCCAATTCATCAAAATCTCTCTCTCTCCATATACATAATATATATGTAAATTTATCTTAGTCTTGACACTGTATATTTTTATATATGCTTATTTAAGTTTTTATTGTCATTTTCCTGCATTCCTGTTATTTTTATTTTTGTGATAAATATTTTATTTAATCCTTTAAAAATAAATATTTGCTTAATTTGAAACTGTGTGTGTGTGTGTAAGTGTGTAAAACATGTAGAATCCCAGTCACATCCATGCTGACTGAGTTGGCTGCTACTCTTTCAGGCTTACATTATACTTTCTGTACCTCTCTTTCTCTCTCTCTATCATGAAGAAATTACCGGTGAATTTTTACCAAGAAGCTGACATGCTTGGATTTGCAATTTATATCTGTCTCACACCAGTGTGACATATGTATTAAATGAGAGTGATGTTGGAGTCTGTCAAAAAGATAACCAGATAACCATCTGTATAGATAGTGGAAAGAACGGAGTTTTTTTTAGTTTTATTTTTCAGTTACAGTTTATAATCATTATTTTGTATTAGTTTCAGGTGTATAACATAAGGCTTAGATAATTACTCCCCACAATGTGTCCAATACCCACCTGGTCCCACACATAGATATTACAATATTATTTACTACATTTCTTATGCTGTGCATTACATCCCTTTGACAACTTGTAACTACCAATTAGTACTTCTTAATCTCTTTCTTTCTCATTCACCCCCAACCTGCATCCCCTATGGCATTCATCCATCTGTTTTCTGTAACTATGAATTGTTTTCATTTTTGTTTGTTCATTTGTTTCATTATTTAGATTCCACATATAAGTTAAATCATGTAGCATTTGTCTTTTTCTTTTTTTTTAATATTTTATTTATTTATTTATTTATTTTTATTTATTTATTTATTTATCTTTAGAGGGGAAGGGAAGGAGAGAGGGAGAGAAACATCAATGTGCGGTTGCCTCTTGTATGTCCCCTGCCGGGAACTGGCCTGGCAACCCAGGCATGTGCCCTGACTGGGAATCGAACCGCGATACTTTGGTTCGCAGGCCCGCGCTCAATCCACTGAGCTACACCAGCCAGGGCGCATTTGTCTTTTTCTGACCAGCTTATTTCACTTAGCAAAATACCCTCTAGGTCCATCTGTACTCTTACTAAAGGTAGGATTCCATTCATTTCATGGCCAAGTAATATTCCATTGTATATATATACCACAACTTTTTATCCACTCAACTATAGATGGGCACTTGGGTTGCTTCCATATCTTAGCTATTGTAAATCATGCTGTATTGAATATAGAGGAGCATATATTCTCTTCAAATTAGTGGTTTGGGCTTCTTTGAATATATACCCAAAAGTATATCACTGATACTTTTTGGAATCACTGAGTCATAAGGTAGTTCCATTTTTAATTTCTTGAGGATTCTCCATACTGTTTTCCACAGTGGCTGCACCAGTATCCACTCCCACCAACAGTGCATGAGGGTTCCCTTTTCTCCAAACCCTTGCCAACATGTGTTGTTTGTTGATTTCTTGATGATAGCCATCATGACATGTGTGACTTAGTATCTCATTGTGATTTTAATTTGCATTCCTCTGATAACTAGTGACATTGAGCATCTTTTTACATGACAATTGGCCATCTGTATGTGTCCTCTTTGAAGAAGTGTCCATTAAGCTCCTCTGCCTAATTTGTAATTGGATTGTATTTTTTAGGTGTTGACTTGTTTATATTTTTTGTTTTTTTCTAAAGGTTTTTTAATTTTTATTTTTTAAGATTTTTTATTTGTAGAGAGAGGGAAAGGGAAGGAGAAAGAGAGGGAGAGAAACATCAGTGTTTGGTTGCCTCTCATGTGTCCCCTAATGGGGAGCTGGCCTGGATTGCAATCCAGGCATGTGCCCGGACTGGGTATTGAACCAGCGACACTTTGGTTTGCAGACTGGAGCTCAATCCACTGAGCCATGCCAGCCAGGGAAACATATATTTTGGATATATGTTAACTCCTTATGGGATATATCATTGGCAAATATACTCTCCCATTCAGTAGGTTGTCTTTTCACTTTGTTGATGGTTTCCTTCATTGCAGAAAAAGTTTTTAGTTTGATGTAATCCCCTTTGTTCATTTTTTCATTTGTTTTGTTTGCAGAGACATATTAGAAAAAATATTGCCATAAGCAATATCCAGGATTTTATAACCTATCTTTTCTTCTAGGAGTTTTATGGTTTTTGAGTGTTACATTTAATTATTTAATCCATTTTGAGTTTATTCTTTTTTTTAATCCTCACCAGAAGACATGTTTTTATTGATTTTTTTTAAAAAGAGGAAGGGGGAGAGAGAGACAATGATGTGAGAGCGAAACATTGACCAATTGCCTCCTGAACCCACCCCCAACTGAGGACTGAACCCACATCCTGGGTATGTGCCCTGACCAGAGATCAAACGGACAACCCTTTGTTGTATGGAACGATTCTCCAACCAACTGAACCACCTGACCAGGGCTGTTTATTATTGTATGTGGTATAAGAAGGTGGCGTAGTTTCATTTTTTTGCACTTATCCAATTGTCCCAACACCATTTATCGGATAGATTGTCTTTATTCCATTATATGTTCTTGCCCCCTTTGCCAAATATTAATTCACCTTATAGGCATGGATTTAATTCTGAGTTCTCTATTCTGTTGCATTGATCTATATACCTGTTTTCATGGAGAAGAATGGATTTGAGTGAGTTTATGATGTGGAACCCACTGGATTGAGCCTGATTGGTATGAGAAAATATTAGGTACACGAGGAAAAGTAGGTTGTCAGTAAGAAAAGAAATTTTGAAATTATTGAGTCTGCATGACATCTATATAGATATTAAGCCATTAGATCAACTGGTCTGTAACTTGTAGGAAAGGTGTGAATTAAAGATATGGACATGGGAAGAAAAGCATCAGTTCTGGGAATTAACTAAATGATGAAGAAAATTACAGAGAAAAAAAACAAAAAACAACAGACAGCCATGGTTGGAATCATAGGGAACATCTAAATTTAACACACAGACAAATAGTATCCCTTAATGGAGTGTCTTCATCAGTTTGGGTTGCTATAACAAAAAAAATACCATGGACTGAATGGCTCAAACAACAAACATTTATTTCTTGCAGTTCTGGAGGCTAAAAATCTGAGATCGAGTTACCAGGAGATTCTATCTTTGATAAAAGTCTGCATCCTGGCTGCCAACTACCTAATTCTTGCTGTCTTCAAATGGTGGAAAAAATTAAAAATATCTCTGGAGCCATTCACGAGGGCTCTACTGTCATGAACCAGTTATTTCCCAAATGCTCCACCTCCTAATACCATTACATTTGTTGGCCATAAGATTTCAACATATGAATTGGAGGGCACGAAAACCATCAGCCCTTAACGGAAAGACTGACAAGACAAAAGTGAGTAAGGGAAAAGTCAGGAAATAGTGATGTTACAATGTCCAATGTTAGAGAGCATTTTCAGGGTTTACCCTTTAACATTGAGTGCTATTTAAGTAACAATTTAATGTAGTATGAGAAGGAAGCGATTTATAAATGCCTTATTGGCACTATTGCTCATTAAATATAATCTCTGTAAGCTCTGACTCACTTAAAATTGGTGCATGTTATGAATTTGGTGTCCCCCTATTCCTTATAGGCCTTACTTGTCTCTCAAGCACAGAAGTAGGTTAGACTGGAAAATAGTCTGCGGAGGAAAATTGTTTAGCAATGAACTTGGTAATGGAGTCTGCTCTAGTCATAAGATTTTTTACAGGTTTTCTTGGAAAAGTTAATAGGACAATAGCACATTACATCTGCAGTACTTCTATTTCATTGCTGAATGAGTTGCATTGTATTTTTTCCATGCCTTAAAATTCAACTATTATTGAGTTTTATGCTGTCATGAACTATGCCCAAACATTAATAATATTTCATATACTAAATGTTTTGTTCACTAAAAACTTGCATGAAGAAAAAAAACATTGGTTTTGAGAATGTTATTTTGGTCCTAACTGTACCACTCAATTGCTACGAAAACTACAGACACAACAGAGAAAATATTGTAAATGTGAATCTTCTCTCATTTACCATCTAGGGTTTTTTCTGGATCTAATTTACTCATAATTTTCACTTTAATTGTCTTTCTACTTCACTTGCATACTGTAATGCTCATTGAGGAAATAAAAGAATTACATATTTACAGGAGACTTTAATTTGGAAGTATCTGCACACAAATTGCTTGTTATCAGTTCTAGAAAACAGTGGAATGCTCAACTGATCCAGTTTAGCTCTCTCCTAAAATCTAATCATTAATGCTAAATGTCAAAGGATTAAAAACTCTAGGTTGGGTACCCTTGGCTATGTTGCAAAGGAAAAAAATTATTTTCCCTCTATCCATATTGGATCTCTGGCTGGAGCTCTGTAAATTAGACAAACAAAAGGAAGATTAACAAGGAAAAACAGAACAGAAATTTGTTAATCTGTACGTCATGCATATTCATGGTAACTCCAAGGGGTCATTGAAATTTGGGATTATATAACACCTTAACAAAGAAAACACAATTTTTTAGAGATGTGACAAGACAAAGGAAAATGACTTTGAGCTTCTAGGGTAGCAAATTAGGCAAATACGTGGAGAGATTGATAGTAGATAAAAACTAGTTATAACAAGATTTGTTATGTATATTCCTCTGATAATCTTTCTAGACCAGTAATGGTCTAGAGTGTTCCTCAGTGGTTAACTTACGTCCTTCCTTGTAGAAAGGGAAGAGAAGACACTTATATAATTGTTTGACCTCCTTTTAGGCAAGCAGGGGAAGACAGAAACTTTACTTGTGTAGTCATGCATCACTTAACAACCAGGATACATTCTGAGAAACATGTTGTTAGACAAATTCATCATTGTGTGAACATCATAGAGTGCACTTACACAAACCTAAATGGTATAGCCTACTACACACCTAGGTCGTGTGGGATAGCCTATTGCTCCCAGGTTACAAATGTGTACAACATGTTACTATACTGAATACTTTAGGCAATTGTAATTCAATAGTATTTGTGCATTTAAATATATCTAATCACAGAAAAGGTACAGTAAAACTATAGTATATTAATAAATAATCAACCTGTATAGGACACTTACCATGAATAGAGCTTGTAGCACTAGAAGTCTCTCTGGGTGAGTCAGTGAAAGCTGAATGAGTGAGAAGTCCTCAAACATTACTGTACACTACTGTAGACTTCACAAACACTGTGCACTTAAGGTACACTAAACTTATTTAAAAATATCTTCTTTCTTCAACTATTATTGAGTCCTATGCTGTCATGAGCTATGACCACATATTAATAGTATTGCATATTCTAAATGTTTTGTTCACTAAAAACTTACATGAAGAAAAATTCTTTTCAGGAATTCATTTTCAGAATAGGGAGTTTTCATTCATATTGAATATTTCCTCTGGCAAGTAATTTTCCTTCACAATCAGCTCATCTAGAATTTCCAAAAATGCTTCAGCTGACTTTGCATCAGCTCTCACAGACTCACCACTCACTTTCACACTATGTAAAGAATAATGATTGTTGAATCATTTAAACTACCAGAAGTGAGCAGTAAATTCAACATGGTAGTTAAACCCAGTCTTTTCTCTCAACAGAGCAAACTTTTTGCTTTGGTCATGATCTCATGATGCTGAGAGGGACATGCTTCTGTGTCTGGTCTCCAATCCAGTTCATTAGAAGTTTCTCCGTGTTTGATATAGGCCCTGCTCAATTTTTTGTTAGTCTCATTGTCTTCAATGAAACAGGTCTTGTAACAGTTTCCATCACTTTGTCCTTCTTCTTCTTCAAGATTATAGCTATCGCCCTCATTAGTGTGGTTTAGTGGTTGGGCATCATCCCACAAAGTGAAAGGTTGCCATTTCAATTCTTGTTCAGGGCACATGCCTGAGTTGCAGGTTTGGTCCCTGGTAGGGGTATGAAATAGAACATCTTGGTTTCCAGATGAAAGATGAAACTCTAGGATAACTTTGAAGCAAATGGTTTAGAGTCTATTATACAAATTATTAAGGAAGCAGATTCAGGTAATGTGATGAGCACAGATTCACACACATTCATATTTTTAGTTTAAGTTTAACATGGGATGTTCAAGTGGCGATATCAAGTGTGCAGCTAGAGTTTGTTGTTTAAGAAGAGAACTTAGATATGCAGCATTGGGATGAATTAGTTTATAGGTGAATATGGAGTCCATGAATATAAAATGCGATTTTCTAGGGACACAATGTAGAAGTTGACTGAGATGGAATGTAAAGAAAATCCAGTTCAGCGGTGGTCACTGAGCAGATGGGACTCCTCTTGTTCACACCCCTCCCTCTGCTTCCTCAGCAGCCATGGCTGATAAACCTGATATGGCCAAGATTGAGAAATTCAATAAGTTGAAATTGAAGAAGACAAAAACACAAGAGAAAAATCCATTGCCTTCCAAAGAAACAATTGAACAGGAGAAATAAGCAGGCAAACTGTAATGAGGCCTGCACTTGCCAATATGCACTGTACATTCCACACGCATTGCCTTCTTATTTGACTTCCTTTAGCTGTTTAACTTCATAAGATGCAAAGAGGTTGGATCACTTTAAATGACTGTGCTGCCCTTTTTCACATCAGAACTACTGACAATGAAGGCTGCCCCTGCCTCTCCCAGCGCTGTTTCCAGCTGGCAGGGAAGGAAAAGAACTTGCATGTCGGTGAAGGAAGAACCTGGGTGGGATGACAGTGAATTCTAGGGTAAAAACCAAGCTCGTCTAAGGTGTCCTGTAGATTATAAAATGCGGTTTAATCAGAGTGCCATTTTTTGTTAAAATGATTTTAATTATTAGAATGCACATTTTTAACATATGCAAATAAAGTTTTAAAATTGAAAAAAGAAAATCCACATTTACTGGTTAAATGTTGTTTAGTGATTCAGTTAAAATAGTTAAGATTTCAGGAATGCTTACTATGTCCAAATTTTGATGTGAAGTATTTAACAATGAAATTCTCATTTAATCTTCAAACTTATTATAAATGACTTTACCAAATCACATATCGAGGAAGTTATAGAACCAGTAATTTGACTTATTCCTTGTTCTTGACTATTGTCCTGTGCTTTCCAAATGTTTATTGGACAGCCAGGCACATTAAAAGTGACTTGAAATACAGCAGTGAAAAAGACAGACAATCCTGCTGCCATCATACCTACTTAATGGTGATACAGGCCTTAAACTTGTAAACCCATAAATAAAAACATAAGCCAAAAATTGTGTTAAGGGCTATGAAGAAAATAATTGGGATAATATGATAGTAGATGTAGAGATGGGGAGACATACATTAGATAAGTCAGATGAGGAATGCAACTTTAATAATACTTAATCTGACCCTTGAAAAATGAGAAGATTACAGGGAAAGAGCTTCATAAAAATAGAGAAATGTAAGTGAAGAGAGCCAGAATGAACAAGGAAAGAGTGGCTTCAGAGGAGACTGGAGAAGTAGGCAAGAGTCAAACTACATAAAGCATTAAGGGTTGCAGAGAGTTGTTTAGATTTTATTCTAAGATAAATGGGAAAACATTGCATGGTTTTAAGGAGAAAAGTCACATAATCTAATTTATACATAAAAACATCACCCTTGTTCTCTAAAGAATATACTGGATGGAGGTACAAGTAAAGAAATAGCAATGTCAAGATGAAGTTATTGTGATAGTTCATGCAAAAGATGATGGTGTTTTATTTTAAGGTAATGTCAGTGGGTATGAAAGATAGACAGGTTAGAAAAATATTCTGGTAGATACTACAGAGCTTGCTGATTGATATGGAAGGTAAGGAAAATGGAGACACAAAATGATTTGTGTATTTGGGGTCTGAGCAACTGTGAAGATGTGATTCCAATTTACTGAGATGGGGAACATTGGGCAAGTAACGAGTTGGTGAGTAGGACATTGCTAATGTTATTTTGGCATTGGCTGAGATTGACTCACCTGTTAGTTACCCAAGTAGAAAGGTTAAGGAGAAAGTCATATAAATGTCTGTAGCTCTGGGGTATGTCCTAGATTACAATTTTGAATTTAGAAAGTCATCAACAAATAAACGTATGGATGAGGAAGATTATTTAAAAAGTGAGGAGAAGTTTAAAACAAGAAGAAAAGAAAAGAGAAAGAAAAGAAATGGAAAGGGAATAAAAGAGAATAGAGAGTTAAAATCTTTGTGATTCAAGATTAAGTTACTTTATTGTTTTGGGATTGGATATATAAAGAGAGCTAGCACTGAAAAAGGGTAGCTAGTGCAACAGAAGTATTTAACAACTTAACCATTTTTTTCTTAGACTATTTCTCTCTGGCCTTTAGTGACAATATACATTCCTGGTTTTCCTTCATTACACAAAGGACATGATTGGCCTTCAGTAGGAAAAGGTAAATTTTTTCCATGATAGAAAGAGGAAGATGGATATATGAATACTGATGCAGCAAAGTTTTTAGATTTGATTGTGGGAAGATGATGCAGTTCCCTTCTGATGGCTTTTATGATCTCAGTGAAGTGTAAGGCAGTATGATAAGCTAAGGGTGAAGATGGAATGGGCTGGGGACATAATTACTGAATATGATTAAGCAGGAGTGGTTTAAGAAGTAGAGTAAGAACCAAGAGAGAATGATATTATGGAAACTCAGGAAAAGAAGAGTTTCAGATAGATAGAGATGATCTGTGTTATCAAATGTTTCTAAAAGTTAATTAAGGTTATAAAAATATTTTATATCATGAAGTTATTCCTATCCTTAATGGAAGTAGAATCAGCAGAATCATGAAGGTAAAAGCTAAAGTACAGAGGCCTGGGGAAGAGTGCAAGATGAGGTGATAGGAACTGTGAGGGAAGACAGACTTTTAGAGATTAGTCAAGAAAAGAAGAGAAATGAAAACTGCAAGAAAAGATGACTTCCTTGAAGGAGGAATTTGTTTGATTTTATGATTAAATTTTACTTTTTTACTCAGTTTTATTGAAAAATAATTGATGTGATTGAACATGTGAGTATAGGCTAAAGGGAAGGATCCAGTAAAGGAGAGACTGATGGAGAGAGTGGAGAGGGGATAATTGATGGAGAAAAGACCTTGGGAAAACTACCTGGGATGAGGTCAACAACACAGGTGGCAATTATTGTAAATATGACTATGTGGTTATTGACTATTCTCAGAACATCTATAAGAAAAGGTTGACCTCCTAACTTGTGCTGAAGTTCCCCACTGTACAGAACTATAATTTTGTATGCTTAAAGGTATTCATTAATAGTTCAATGTAGCTGAACATTTTTATGATTAGTTTGTCTTAAAATTGTTTAAGTAGTTTGTTATTTTCTGAAAAAATATTCATAATGATGTACATGTGGCTCTTCTTTAAAAATCTCTCCTTCAATTAATATTTCTTTCTTATTTCTTATTTATGTCATGAAGAATTACATACTAACATATTTTATTTGATTTAACCTGGAATGAATATAAATGGCATTCTGGACAAAGAAAAAAACACTGACATTAACTTTACTTGTTATGCTTCTGCTGAATACCTCATTAGTGCCTTAATTCATGCAGAAAAGGTTAAAATGTACTAAAAGCGACAAGTCCTAAATTGAAATCATTGTTCACTCTTGCAGTAAGGTACAATCATTCTGGGGAAAGAAAAATATGTGCTAGGTATGGGTCGTCAGAGTTGGTAGCTGAATCCAGTTACAAGTGTGGCCCTCTGAGAGGCAGGGGCATCAGACGCAAAGGGACCTGATTGAATATGATCACATCAGTTGTCTGGGAAACGCATGAATTGGACTGGAGAAGAAATTGTAATGTCTACTTTTAGAGGCTCCTTTAGAACTTCTGTACAACTAAAATATCACTTTTGGAGAGACTGTAATATTTTCTGAATGCAAATTAAAATGAAGGATTGAGTGGATAGCTGTTTTTTTTTTCCTCACATCGTGTCTTCTCTGGTTAACTGTCTCTGTTGTCAACAAGGATTCTCTGAAGAGGAAATCAGAACCACTGATGATATTTGTATGTTTAAGAAACAAAACCCTTTTCTTTTGTAGTCACACTTTTGCATTTGTCATATTACGCCTTCACAACTATGAGGGATATGGATTAGACACATAAATATGGAAACCAGAGAATCCAATCTTCCAAAATATTTTCAAGTTGATTTATCTCTACCTGACCCATATACACAGAACCAAAGTGATTCTTCCTTAGAATTGTCATTTACTCCCACACTGTAAATGAACTAATTCAGTTAAATTCTAGTGTTAACTCATAGATGGAGAGCAGGATGACAGCTAGTCAGGGAGAGGTTAGAGGGTAGAGGGATTGAGCAAAATGAAAAAAAAGGACTCATGGACATGGACAAGTGTGGTAATTGCAGGGGGAGAAGGGGATATTAGGAGACTAAATGGTAATGGAGAAATACAATAATGATTAAATTTTAAAAAGAAATGAAAAAAAATTCAAGCGTTAAAATAAACCTGATAGTGTTGTACATTTCAAATTCCAAAGAAGAATCCTTTTTCTGGGTACCTTTCTCCAAATATTTTTTTTTGTAGTATTTACTTAGCTAGAAAATTAACTTTTAAGTTCTAGACTATAGGTCCAAAAGAGTTTTCTTGGCTGCCCTTAGGTTGAACAAGCAATGAGATACATAAGCAGAGGCCTGGGGACATTTTATTGGAAACACATGTCTTCCTGGTTTCTAGTTACAGCTAGCAACATTGGTCCAGCTAACAATATTCTCTTTTAGGCAGCTTAACTGATATGAATTAGACACTTACTTTTTTCCATATAGAAAACTAAGACAAAAAATATATTACATTATTTCAACAATAGTACCATCATATGTTTTAATAAGTAAAGCATGCTATGCTCTAACTAAATAAAAAAGCATCATGCAGGTGTGGTCACTATTTCATGTGCAAAGACATCATTTAATTACAAAAGTACAGTAGTCTCCCCTTATCCAAGTTTTCAGATACCCATAGTCAATTGTCACAGTTTGATCATTCAGGATCACCCGAGGCTGATGATCCTTTTGCTGAGGTGTCATCAGCAAATCAATAGTAGCCTAACACTATGTCACAGTGTCTAGGATATTCCCCTCACTTCATCTCATCATGTAGGCATTGCATTATCTCATATCACCATAAGAAGAAGGGTCAAATACAGTAAGATATTTTGATAAAGAGAGGCCACATTTACATAATTTTTGTTACAGCATATTGTTAGAATTGTTCTATTTTATTATTAGTTATTGTTGTCAATATCTTCCTATGCCTAATTTATAAATTAAACTTTATCATAGTGATGTATGTAAAGGAAAACAGTATATAGTTTGGTACTATCAGAGGTTTTAGGCATCCACTGGGGGTCTTGGAACATATGCCCTGAGGATAAGGAAGGACTAATGTATTTGTTATTTAAAGATTTATTTATTTATTTTTAGACAGAGGGGAAGGGAGGGAGAAAGAGAAACATCAATGTGTGGTTGCCTCTTGAGTGCCCTCTACTGGGGACCTGGCCCACAACCCAGGCATGTGCCCTGACTGGGAATCAAACTGGTGAACCTTTGCTTTGCAGTCTGGTGCTCAATCCACTGAGCCACACCAGCCAGGGCTAATGTATTTGTCATAACAATATAAAACTTTCCAGGTTTCAAAGCAATCACACACATTTATTTGATGCTTACCACAACTGTATGCTGTAGGGATCTGGGCATTAAGAACAGTAAGCCAAGGCAAAAACTAGAAAGTAAAATACATTTATCAATGTATGGTAGAGATGGTTCATATCAAAATAAGAAAACTGAGGTCATTAGGTGCAAATGCTTTGCTTCAAGCAATTTTACTTTTAGGAATTCTCCTATGGAAATATTGTTTGGGGGAAATTATTGACCAAAGTTAAAGATTATCTTTTTTTTACAAGGCCATGAAGTAACTAATAAGTAATGTTTGTAAGACACTGAGTCAAAGATTCAAATCTTGAAGAAACAGACATTAATCAGATGGATTTTTCCTCAAATAAGTTCTTTTTATATGTACTCATGATAACATTAGTAATAATCAGGTATTTTCCTCAATGTTTTTCAGACCTCTGCTGGTGTGATTTTTTTCCTGAAAGTTTCAAATGTTCAATCGCAATGTAAGCACTGTATGTACACATGTTCAGTTTTATAAGGGGCAGACAAAAGATGTTTTCCATGTTCAAGCAATGGGACACAACTTGCACAATATTTTCCCTTCTTTCAGTGTCTTTCTAAAACACTTCTTTATTTGTAACATAAGAAGACATCCAATGTAAACTTCATTTTATTAGTGTGGACACTGAGGGGAAAACTTCTTATGTTTGCTAACAAATATTTGTTTTAAGCATGTGATAATTCTCAAATATCTAATGCTGTCTTTCCCTTCTCTATTTATAAAATATCTCATAGAACTTATAAAAATCTAAATTTCACTATTCTACACTCTACTGACAATACATGAAGTCCTTTGTGTTCACATATAAAAGAAGCATTGTCACATGGCAAATAGCTAACGTTTTGTTCTACAGAGGCAGTACTGTCCAATTTGATCCCCTTCACACACATGCAGCTGTGCAAGTATGACCCACACATATACTCACACACAGTAGCAAACACTGCAATTAATATCTTTATATCTGTATTTATCCAGATGTCAAATGCAGCCTCATTTGTAATAGCAGACATTGATAACCATCTGAATATATGTAAATATGGTATTCAATAAATGTAATAGAGATTTTAAGTAAATGAAAAACTATAAACCTAAAAAAAGAAAACCTACATTTAATTAAATAAAACATGTCTACTATGAATTTAATATGATATTGTATAAAAAATATATGTGTATATATACATCCATATATTTATGGAAAGATATATAATAAGCTGTTAAAAATGGTTATCTTGAGATTCTGGAACAACTTTCAAAATAACTGAATAGATGCTTTATAAATGTCATTACAACACAGATGAATTAGTTACTTAATGAGAAAAAAGTAAATACATAAAATAAATAAGTTAAAGAATAGATATACATGGCATAATGGCATAATTTACCTACATAAAATATATACATATGTGTTTATATATGAATGAAAATGCTAGTAGGATAAATACTTAATTCTTAATAGTGATTTTTTGATCATTATTAAGGGGCAAGGTTATTGTAAAAATTCCACTTTCTTTTTTTTACTTTATTATTTTTTAAAGTGTATTTTATTTATTATGCTATTACAGTTGTCCCATTTTTCTCCCCTTTATTCCCATCCTACCTGAACCCCCGCTCCCACCCGCATTCCCCTCCATTAGTTAATGTCCATGGGGTGTACAAATAGGTTCTTTGGCTTCTCCATTTCTTATACTATTCATAACCTCCCCCTGTCTATTTAGTACCTACCATTTATGCTTCTTATTCCCTGTACCTTCTCCCCCATTCTCTCACCTCTTCCTCCCCACCCATAACCCTCCATGTGATCTCCATTTCTATCACTTTCTTTATACTGTTTGAATGTTTTATAATCATTGTTCTTTACAGGGTAATCTGTACATAGTAATCTTACCTATTACATGGATTTAGTAATTTTTTATTATATGAAGTCTATGTGGAAAAAGTCCAGCCATTGTTAATATAACGAGAACAGACTGTGTGACATTGATGTAACCTGGAAGCCAACGAGAGTGGAATGGAATGCAAATAGGTCAAAAATGATGACCTCACTGTACTAGTTGGTAAGGGTGGCAGACACTGTTGTATGAGCATGTGTACTGTGTGGCCATCACATTCAAAATGACTGAGTGAGTAGAGCAATGAATCTGCATCAAATTTTGTATTAAGCTTGAACGTTCCTCCATGTAAACTATTCAGATGATTAAGAAGGCTGCAGCTATGGGCAATTAATTGGTGATTAGCAGCTTCATCACAACTGCCCACTCAAGCATCACATTTTGTGCAGAGTTTTTGGTGAAACATCAAATCACCCAGGACTCTCAGCCCCGCTACAGCCCAGATATGGTGCCTTGTGAGTTCTGGCTTTTCTAAAAACTAAAATCACCTTTGAAAGAGAAGCTATTTCAGACCATCAAAGAAATTCAGGAAAATACAATGGCGCAGCTGATGGTGATTGGGAGAACTGTGTGAGGTTCAAAGGTAATTGATTTGAAGGGGACTGAGGCACATTGTCCTATGTACAATGTTTCTTGTATCTTGTATCTTCTTCAATAAATGCCTTTATTTTATATATTACGTGGTTGGATACCTTCTGGATAGAACTTGTATATTTATAGTTAGTTGATCTTGATGAACTCAGTTAGTTTGACTAAATTAAACATTCCATAGGAACTATACAGATATTCTGTCATTGTCAGAATTGGTGCTTGGAAATCTCTTCCATGAAAATTCCCTTATAGGTAAACACGGCTCACTTCTGCACACAACCACATCAAAATTACAACTAAACTATAGTAAAATTATCACTCAAAACTGTCAGAAATCAAGTTGAATGGAAGTCCAACAAACATGGAATTAAAGAAACCACATCCATCCAGACTGTTAGGAGGGGTGGAGATGTGGGTCAGGCTGGTCCCACATCCATGAGTGGTGGATAAAAACTAGGGAGGGATGTCTTGGAAATGAGGAGTTCCAGCCCCACACCAGGCCCCAGCCCAGGGTTCCAGTGTTTAGGAATATAGTCCCCATAAATTCTGACTGCAAAAACCAGTGGGGATTGAGTTAGTAGAAGAAACTTTTGGAGTCCCAAGCAGCTCCTCTTAAAGAACCCACTCATGGACTCAATGATATTCACTCCATCTGAGCTCCAGCACTGGGGTAGCTGCTTGAAAGGCATCAGTGGCATACATGGAGGAATTGAAGTTTCTGGCTTCAAGATGAGAACTTGGGGGCAGCTTTCTCCCAGACAGAAAAGTAGGCAGAGGCCATTGTTCCTTTTCTGAGCCCTCCCCACACAGATCCACAGAGCCAGCAGGCAGGTCCCATATATGAGACTCCATCAACCTGGCTAACACTGTTTGCCCTGTGCTGGAATACCCTGAGACTCCATCCTACCCAAGATATGAACCCACCCAAGCTGTTAACAGTGACTTTTCCATACAAATAGCCAGCCTTGATTCATGCATCACAACTTCCTAAACCCTCTCAAATAAGCAACCAGCCTCAGTGAGCCCTCAGCCCCCATACCTCTTGCTAAGTGGCCCCAGGCCTGGAACTAGAAGCAGCAGGCAGGAACTAGATTTACAGCTTGGTTTTGCCTGGGAATCTCCAAACCCAGCAAAAGTAGCAGCCATTTCAGATTGCTTTATAGCTCTTGTAGGGTGAGCCCAGGCAGACCACAGATGGGCACTGACCTCAGCCTGCACCACCTAGGAAACACCAGATCACGTTCATTCAGTGGGCCACTATAGATCATGTTGGAGCATCACCACGGTGTCCATGCACAGATGATCCTCCATGGAAGGTGAGGGTTGGTGGTCAGTGGACACAGACAGTCCTTGCAGCTGACTGGCCTGGGTAAATCCATTCCACTTACCCACCAACAGCAATCAAGACTCAACTACAAGAGGAGAGGGTACTCAGCCCACACACTGGGCACACCTCGAGTATCCAGCTTGGGTGATGGTGATGCTGTCCTACTGGACCCTACAGGATACATGTTATATTTGGTCACACTACCAAGACACAGAGTCATAGCACCTCTACCTAATACATAGAAACAAACACAGGGAGTCTGCCAAAGTGAGGAGACAAAGAAACATGGCTAAAATAAAAGTTAAAAAAAAAAACAACAGAACAAAACTCAAGAAAAAGAACTAATCAAAAGGGAGATAAGCGATCTATCTGATGCACAGTTCAAAACACTGGTTTTAAGGATGTTCAAGGAACTTAGTGAGGGCCTCAACAGCATAAACAAGATCCAGTAAGAAACAAAGGATACACTAATTAAAATAAAGAACAATTTACAGGGAAACAACAGTAGAGTGGATGAAGCTGATAATCAAATAGATGATTTGGAACATACGCAATCAAAAACAACCAATCAGAACAACGAGAAGAAAAAAAATGAGAATAGTGTATGCAGCCTCTGGGACAAGTTCAAGTTTTCCAACATTCGCATCATGTGGGTGCCAGAAGGAGAAGATAAAGAGCAAGAAATTGGAAACCTAATTAGAAAAGTAACAAAATAAAACTTCCTTAATTTGGTGAAGGAAACAGGCAAGTCCAGGAAACAAAGAGAGTCCCAAGCAAGATGGATGCAAAGAGGCTCACTCTAAGACACATCATAATTAAATGCCAAAAGTTAAAGATAAAGAAATTATCTTAAAAGCAACAAGACAATAGCGATTAGTTACCTACAGGGGTGTTCTCATAACACTGTCAGCTGATTTCTGAAAAGAAACTTTGTAGGCTAGAAAGGACTGGCAAGAAATATTCAAAGCCATGAAAAGCAGGTATCTACAGCCAAAATTGATCTACCCACCAAAGATATCATTTGTAATCAAAGGGCAGATGAAGAGCTTCCCAGACAAGAAAAAATGAGTTCATCATCAAACCATGATTATATGAAATGATGAAGGGACTTATTTAAGAAAAAGATCAAACTATGAATAATAAAATGACAACGAACACATACCTGTGAACAATTTAATCTAAAAAACAAACTAAGCAAACAAGAACAGAGACAGAATTATGGATACGGAGAGCACTTTGATGGTTGCCAGATAGAAGAGAGACATGGGGAAATTGGTGAAAAGGTGAGGGGATTAAGAAGTACAAATAGGTAGTTACAGAATAGCCATGGGGATGTAAGGTACAGGATAGGAAATGGAGCAGCCAAAGAACTTATGCACATCACCCATGAACATGAACAATGGTGGGGGATTGCCTGAGAGAGTAGGAGGTGTTCAGTAGAAGTGGGGAAAGAGGAAAAAAATGGATAACTGTAATAGCAAATCAATAAAATACAATTAAAAGTAAATTAATTTTCCTAGTCAAGATTGCTCTTTATGACGGATCACATACAGAGAGTATAAAAGAAAAATAAGAAACACGTTTCACAGTAACAACAACAAATAACAAACAGCCATTTATTTAGTTCTAATATGTACCAAATACAGAGCTGACTTTTAGTTATTTCATTTAATCAGCATAACAACCACAGACTAAGTAGTTTTCTCTATATGGAACACATGAGAAAAGAAGAGAGTTACCTACAAAGGAGTTCCCATCAGACCATCAGCTGATTTCTCAAAGAAACCTTGCAGGCAAGAAGGGGCTGGAAAGAAATATTCCAAGTCATGAAAGGCAAGTACCTACATCCAAGATTGTTCTATCCAGCAAAGCTGTCATTTAGAATGGAAGGGCAGATAAAGCGCTTCTCAGATAAGGTTAAGTTCAAGGAGTTCATCATCGCCCAGCCCTTATTATATGAAATGTTAAAGGGGCCTATCTAAGAAAAAAAAGATAAAAAATATGACAGTAAAAAGACAGCAAACTCACATCTATTAACAACTATACCTTAAAAAAAATAAACTATGCATACGACTAGAACAGGAACAGACTCTCACAAATGGAGATCACATGGAGGGTTATCAGCAGGGGAGTGGGAGGGGGAGGGGGTAAAAGGTACAGAGAATAAGTAGCATAGATGGTGGGTAAAAAATAGACAGGGGGAGGTTAAGAACAGTATAGGAAATGTAGAAGCCAAAGAACTTATATGTATGACCCATGGACATGAACTAAAGGCAGGGAATGCGGGTAGGAGGGGGTGTGCAGGGTGGAGGGGAATGAAGGGGGTAAAATGGGATAACTGTAATAACATAATCAATAAAATATATTTAAAAAATAAAAAAGAACAATCTGACAGTAACCAGAGAGGAGTGGGGAGAGAGATAATAGAGGATGATCAGGGGGCATCAAGGAACATGTATAAAAGACACATGGACAAAGCCAAAGGGGGTGAATTTGAGGGTGGGAGGTGGGGATGGGTGTGGTGGGGGGCATGGTGGGGTGAAAATGGAGACAATTGTACTTGAACAACAATAAAAAAAGAAAAATATTGCACTCAAATTAAAAAAAAAAAGAAAACAAACCCAATAAATCTGCAGTGGTTATACTAATAAAATACAAAATAGACAATAAGAATTGGTCCTAGAAACAAAAAAAAAATTGTATGATGATAAAAAGCATATAAATCCGGGAAATCATAACAATTAATAACTTATATGCACTTAACACATCTCCAAATATATTAAACAAATCTGACAGAATGACTGGAAAAGTAGACAATTCAACAATAATAGTTGTTGACTTCAACATCCCTCTTTAAATAATTGATATCCCATTTTTATATTTTATTTATTTATTTTTAGCAAAGCAGGAAGGGAGGAAGAAAGAGGAGAGAAACATCAATGTGTGAGTGGTTTCCTGTCATACGCCCCCTACTGGGGACCTGGCCCACAACCCAGGCATGTGCCCTGACTGGGAATCAAACCAGTGACCTTTTGGTTTGCAGGCTGGCACTCAATCCACTGAGCCACACCAGCTAGAGTGGATGTCCTTTATTTTTATAGATGAAAAAATCCTCAACTATCAATGTACATACCACATTAGTAAAATGAGGAAAATGACCCCACGATCATCTCAATAGATGTAAAAAGAGTGCTTGTCACAATCCAACATCCTTTCATGATAAAAACATTCAAGCTAGGAATAGAAATAAACTTACTCAACTTGATAAAAGACATCTAAGAAAAGTCCTTGTTGACATTATACTTAATTGTGAAAGACTGAATATTTTTCTTCTAACATCAAGATCAAAATAAAGGTATCCTTAGATTCTTTTGGATTGGTGTTTCAGAGTTCTTAGGATATAATCCTAGCAATGGAATTGCAGGGTCAAAGGTAGGTCCATTTTTAGTTTTCTGAGGAAATTCCATACTGTTTTCCATAGTGGTTGTACCAGTCTGCATTCCCACAAACAGTGCACTAGGGTTCCCTTTTCTCCACAACCTCTTCAACACTTGTTGTTTGTTGCTTCGTTTATGATGGCCATTCTGACTGGTGTGAAGTGTTCATAGCAGCACAATTTAAAATAGCCAAGTGCTGGAAGCAACCTAGGTGCCCATCAGTAAATGAATGGATCAAAAAACTATGGTACATTTACACAATGAAATTCTATGCAGCAGAAAGAAAGAAGGAGCTCCTACCCTTTGCAACAGCATGGATAGAACTGGAAGGCATCATGCTAAGAGAAATAAGCCAGGCAGTAAAAGACAAATACCATATGATCTCACCTTTAACAGGAACCTAATCAACAAAACAAACAAACAAGCAAAATATAACCAAAGACACAGAAATAGAGAACAGGCTGACAGTCACCAGAGGGGAGAAGGGAGGGAATTTCAGGGGAAAAAGGGAAGGATTTACAGGAACAAGTATAAAGGACACATGGACAAAAACTAGGGGAGGTGGAAATGGGAGGGAGGGGGGAGGATTGGGAGGGTGGGCTGGGATGGGAGTAAAAGGCAGAAAACTATTTCAACAACAATTTAAATAAAATTTAACAAATAAATTAAAAAATAAAATAAAATAAAATAAATAAAATAAAGTTGTCCTTTGTCACTACTTTCTTTGCAAATTGTGCTGGAGGCTCCAATCAGAGCTATAGGAAACAAACATTATAAAAGGTGTCATTAGGTACAAAAAAATGGGATAGGTAAGCCAGTCACAGGATGCTGGACCTTGATGGTCATATTAAGAACATTTGGATTTATTATTTCTTTTTACATTGCTCAATTCTTTTTTTAAAATTATTTTATTGTTGTTCAATTACAGTTGTCTGCATTTCAATTCTTTTTTAGGTATTTTTATTGATTATGCAATTACAGTTTTCCCAATTTCTCCCCTTTTATCCCCTTCCGCCCTGCACCCCCCAACCCTCTAGCCTTCCCCCCACTTAGTTCATGTCCATGGATTGTACATATAAGTTCTTTGACTTTTCTGTTTCCTATACCATTTTTATCTCTCCCCATCTATTTTATGGCTGCCAATTATGCTTCTTCTTCCCTGTACCTTCCCCCGATATTCCTGCCTTCCCCCTCCCCACTGAAATCCCTCCATGTAATGTGCATTTCTCTGATTCTGTTCCTGTTCTAGTTGTTTGCTCAGTTTTGTTTTCATTGTTTGTCTTTTCTTTTAGGTTCATTTGTTGATAGTTGTGTGTTTGTTGTCATTTCAGTGTTCATATGTTTGATCTTTTTCTTAGATAAGTCCCTTTAACATTTGATATAATAAGGGCTTGGTGATGATGAACTCCTTTAACTTGACCTTATCTGAGAAGCACTTGATCTTCCTTTCCATTCTAAATGACAGCTTTGCTGGATAGAGCAATCTTGGATGTAGGTCCCTGCCTTTCATGACTTGGAATACTTCTTTCCAGCCCCTTCTTGCCTGCAAGGTTCCTTTTGAGAAATCAGCTGATAGTCTGATGGGAACTCCTTTGTAAGTAACTGCCTCCTTTTCTCTTGCTGCTTTTAAGATTCTCTCATTACCTTAATCTTGGGTAACTTATGATGTTCCTTGGTGTGTGCTTCCTTGGGTCCAACTTCTTTAGGACTCTCTGGGCTTCCTGTACTTCCTGGAAGTTTATTTCCTTTGCCAGATTGGGGAAGTTTTCCTTTATTATTTGTTCAGATAAGTTTTCAACTTCTTGCTGCTGTTCTTCTCCTTCTGTCCCCACTATTATTCAGATATTGGAATGATTTAGGCTGTCCTAGAGGTTCATAAGTCTTTGTTCACTTTTTTGAATTCTTGTTTCTTCATTCTGTTCTAGTTGGATGTTTATTTTTCCCTTTTGTTCCAAATCATTGCTTTGAATCCTGGTTTCCTTTCTGTCACTGTTGGTTCCCTGAATATTTTGCTTTATTTCATTTTGGGTATCTTTCATTTGTTCTTTCATTTTTCAACCAAGCTCAATCAGTTCTGTGAGCATTTTGATTACCAGAGCTTTAAATTCTCCATCAGGTAGGTTGGCTACATCCACATCACTTAGCTCTCTTTCTGAGGTTTTGCTCTGTTCTTTCATTTGGGCCATATTTCTTTGTCTTGGCACACCTGATAAGTTGCAAGGGCGTGAGGCCTTAGATATTCACCAGGGTGATATAACTCTCTTTGCTGCTCTGCTGAGCTGCCTGTGTGGGAGGCGCCAGAGAGGGAACAATGCTGCTTACCTGCTCAGACCTAGCGCACTTTTCAACGGATTCTCTTGTGTGAGACTGGGAGTTTCTGCCACCTTGGCAACCCCCACTGTAGTCCACAGTCAGCTCTGAGTCTCAGTTTCCCCTTTGGTCATCCCGACCCACACAATCTGCCACCTCACAGCATTTTTTTTTCAGCCAGACCCCATGCAGGCCACCGCAGCACCTCGGGTTCTTATCAGTCTGGTTGTTCTGATTGACTTTTTCTTTAATTCCTTGGTAGTTGGAGTTCCACGTAGTTTGATTTTTCTGGCACTTCAGGTTGTTTATTGATTTTAGATTGGTTTCTATCCTCCTTTTGGCTGTGCAAGGGAGTGGAGGGTTTCTACCTACACCTCCATCTTGGCTGGAAATTGGATATATTCTAACAACAATGAGAATACAGAAGAAAGTAGTAACATTAGATGGAAAAGCCAGTCTTTTGCATTTTACTATTCAAAAATATTATGCATTATTTTTAATTTTAGTTAACCACATTTAAACTCTAAAATGCTGAAATAATTTTAAATTTATAGTGTCATTTCTGATTGTGTATCCAGCATAATATATTTAAATATTGATTTGAATCAAAAAACATTCAAAATAGATTTCTCTTTTTGCTACTCCTAGAAACATATTCACCATGAAATAAAGGTTTCTGGGAAATTCTCATCTTCTCATTTTAATTTAAACTGAGAATGTAATGCATAGACATAGAATATCTACCAGGATTATTTTTGATCCTGTGCCTGGAACTCACAATTCAATACTATGTAGTGAGGGTTAATTTCAGTAGGCTTAGTATTGGCCTGGGCTGTTTCACTAAAATAAATATATAATATACCTTCTTGCAACTGATCTCAGTTAAGGCAAGTTTTTATTTTTCCATTCTTTTTCTCTTCTGTCTCTCTGTCTCTGTCGCTGTCTCTGTCTCTCTCTCCTTTCTCCTTTGTCACTGTGGGTCTACAGAGTTTAAAGGAGATTTGTCACTGCTTTTCACCACTATTTATTGTTTGTTAACAGTGAGACTGATGAAGACCCCAAAGTCTCTGCCACTGGGGCTGATTACACAGCGAGAATGGGTCTTTTTTAAAAGATTTATTTTTTAGAGAGAGGAAGAGAGGGAGAGAAACATCAATGTGTGGTTGCCTCTCACCCACCCCCTACTAGGGTCCTGGCCTGCAACCCAGGCTTGTGTCCTGACTGGGAATCGAACTGGTGACACTTTGGGTTGCAGGCCAGCGCTCAGTCCCCTGAGCCACACCAGCCAGGCCCAGAATGAGTCTTAAAAGGAAGAATAATTGAAATTTGGTTTCTACCTTTCCAAACCCAATACTGAGTCACCCTTTATGGTTCATTTATCAACTTTATTGTGGTTTCAATATTGTATCACATTTCTGCAATAATAATTCCATTATTTGTAAGTATTGTCATTTTGGGTCCAGTTAGTGCTCTGTAACAATGGAACCCTTTCTAACTGCTAGTTTGGGTGCACATATCTATTTTATATGGCATGACTTCAAACCCCTCAGTACAATTAACAAGGCCTTTACCAATATGTCCCAATTTATTTCTCCAAGTATATATATGTTCCTCCTGCTGGCTTTTACCAAATATTTTCTTCTTTGTACTTTCATAGAATGTGGTTCATTCTACCATTGTAATACTATTGAATTGAATCATGAGTATATTAATATTTTTTTTATCCACCCATCCTTAACAAACCATCTGACATACAGTAAGGGTTCAATAAATTTTTGATGTAAAAGATTGTTCTTAGGTTTGACTTATTGCTCCTGAAATAACATTGCTGTGACAACAAATAGCACAAAGTGAGAAAAACGATGTGTTTTTAGAAATATATGAAAGCATGAAATCAAATAATATTTCTGGCTATCTGCCTGACCTTGCTACTATTCATAACTGGTTCTACTACCAGCTATTTCTATCCCATTGTTCATTTATTACCATCATTTAACTTGGTCATCACATACATTAGAAAGCTTCATTGAGCTGCAGTGAAAGTATGGCTCTAAATGTGCCAGGAATAGTTAAATGAATTATAATGTGATATTGGCCCAGGGGCTCAGCCTAAAAAAATACTGAATGGACAGTTAGCTGATCTGAAAAAAGAGCACAATGGAAATTTTAAACAATTCACTGATAATCACCCAGGAGGGATTTGGAAAGTATGCTTTTATAGATAACATTCACACACAAAAAAACCTTAAATTAATGCTTGAAAACCTTCAGCCAAATTTGTTTTAATCCTTATAATATGCAGAGTATTACAGTTTTCTTTTTTTAACAGTTAAGCTTTGCATCAGACTTTCATGTTCATGTAAAGTACTAAAATGGAATGGAAATTTATACAGTCACTTTGTGATACTAATTTTAAGATGTTAACCTGGCCAAAAAAATGACTACATTTAGCCAGTGAATGCACTCTTGAAGTTAAGATTTGATACCATCATTGACCAAGAAGCTATGCTCCATTAAAAATGTGTCTTTTCTTCCTGTCCCACAGCAATTTAATTTTTAAAATAATAGAGCTATTAGCAGTTAAAGAATTTTAACCTTCTGCAAAACAAAAGTAACAACAACAAAAATGTTCACAATCTACTGCCATTGAGTTATTATATCAAAGGAGTTTAAAATTAAAAGTGGTGTTGCAGGAAGTGTAATAAGCAACTGTGTCAATAAAATTTAACAAATTCTGTCCATAAATCAAGGACTTGATGATAAAATGTTACTTTTTAATCCCTTAAGTTAACTCGGGTTTGTTTATTCCATTAACATTACATTTTGAAAACTACGGCTCAGTTTTACTAAGTACAGTTCTTGTGGTTTTCATATGTTCCACAGAAATATGAACATGTTTTTTCCCTTTTAATTCTTAAAATAGAGAAATTTAACTTCATCTTTATCTTAATTAAGTTCGTGATGTTATTTCTCAATACATCAGAAAATAATGTGTGGGGTTTGTTTTGGCATGGTGATGGATGTCTTACTTTTCAGTAATGGTAAAAATATATCAATGCACTAAGTATCCCTTTTCTAATACACACATCATAAATGCACAATCCATTTTTGAGTGCAAATAAAGTCAGCCATGGCTATTTTACTTCTCTTATATAAACAGCCAATTTAAAAATCTCACTACTGTTTATATCAGCATACTTTACCTCTGCCATCTAAAATGTCCTGATCTACCACTCAGAGTCTGGAATAAACCCTGTGCTCCTGCTGGTTCAGGACATAGCTCTATGCAGCCTCTATACACTGACTCCAGATGATTGCTTCATTCACTTGCCTCCCATCCTGAGGAAACTTCCACAGGGAGAAGAGCCATGTCTTACCTGTTTTGTTGAATTCTCATCAGTTAGAAAAAGCCTGGCAAAAGGTAGCTACTTTCTAAATGCTTGAATGGAATTGGTTATTAATTGTTCATTTATAAAACCTTATATATTTATTCTAACTTCATCTTAAACACACTTGTAACAGTTAAGCCTACAATAGTCAATGTTTGATTTGTGGAACTGGGTAGAAAATTGAATACAAAAGAGGTGCAATAAGCTTTGTGTTACAATTAAAATTTTAGAGAATTGTTGCCCACAGCATAAGGAAATTGATTGTTTTTATTTCAATTACAGTGGACTTATTTCTCCAATTAATAGTAGATTATTGGTATTCCTTCATTATACAATAGCTCTTTGAAAGGAGGCATAAATATAAATTTAATAAAACAAAGTTTTAATAGTTCTCAATATGTTGTATTTACTATGTGATTGTTCTAAATAATAAACACCTTTTATCATTGTCTTAAATAACTGAGACACATCTTTAATTCTTGCAATAACACAAAAGTCTTTTTTTAAAGATTGTATTTATTTATTTATTTTTAGAGAGGGGAAAGAGAGGGAGAAAGAGAGAGAAACATCAATGCGTGGTTGCCTCTCGCCACACCCCCTACTGGGGACCTGGCCTGCAACCCAGGCATGTGCCCTGACTGGGGATCTAACTGGTGACCCACAAAAATCTTATTTTTAAATACTGACTGTGTGTACATCAAATTCTGAATTGGGTATTACAAGTACACATTTCAGAGTGAACTGGAGGAAGAAGTAGTCTTGCGGTGTGGTAAGCAGAATTCCCTCCTCACCCTAACTATATCCATGTCTGAACCACAAGAACTGTGAATATTTTATGGTACATAGCAAGTGGCACTTTGATGATGGAATTTAGGTTAATAATTTTAAATATAAGGAGTCATCTTGGTTTACACAGGTGGGCCCCATGTGATCACATTGTCCTTTAAAAATGGCAAAGGGAGGCTGATGAGGCAGAGATGTGTTGGAAGGATGGCAGGACAGATTCAAAGTGTGAAAGGAACTCATCCCACTATGACTGACCTTTAAGATGGTGACAGGAAGCCACCAGCCCAGGGATGCAGTGATCTCTAGAAGCAGGAATTGTCCTCAGCAGACAGGCAGCCAGAGGACTGGATCCTCCTTCTTACAACCACAATGAACTGATTTTGCCAGTAATATGAATAAAATGAGAAGAGGAAACACCCCCAGATCCTCCAGAAAGGAGCACAGCCTTATCAGCACCTTGATTTTCGCCCAGTGGGAACCATGGCAGACTGTTGAATCATAAGAAAATAAAATTATATTACGTTAAGTCACTCAATTTGTGGTGATTTGTTATGGGAGCAATGGAAAACTATTGATACAGTTGGCCTATGTTGAGGGAAGAATAATAATAACTATTACTTACTGAGCACTTACAGTGAACAAGGCATGTTAAATGTATTATCTCATTTAATAGTAATATCTTCATTTGTTTACTTGAGTAAAACAAAGTACATAGATTTTAGATAATTATCCAAACTCAGCCAGCTAGTAAACAATAAATCCTGGATTATTCAAACAGGTTGTCTAACTGTTGGTCCCATTTTAACCAGTATGCTACTCTGCTTCACAATAGTACTGCAAAAACCTTTAACAGGAACCTAATCAACAAACAAACAAACAAGCATAATATAACCAGAGACACTGAAATTGAGAACAGGCTGACAGTGACCAGAGGGGAGAGGGGAGTGAGTTTCAGGGGAAAAGGGGAAGGGTTTAGAGCAACAAGTATAAAGGACACACGGACAATAGCAAGGGGGGGTGGGAATGGGAGGGAGGTGGGGAGGGCTGGGGGGTGGGCTGGGGTGGGAGTTAAAGGCAGAAAACTGTACTTGGACAACAATTAGAATAAAAAAAACAAGAAGCCATGCTGAGTTAATGCTAAAACTATAAAAATAGTCATTTATTGAAATTATAATCTATAATTATCTGTATGCTCATGCTCAATATATCTACTATGTAGCTCTCTACTGAGGCTTGTATATTTATGGACATACACTTAGAAATAAAATTGTACTTTCAAGTTTTAGTAAAAACATAAAATATATTATTTTTTTCAGGGAATAAAATACTATCTAACATGTATTCAGCACTTACCATGAGTGTGCTGCCATATTTTGTATCTTATATGCATCATCTCCTTTATTCCTGATAACCCTATGATGTAGGCTTTATTATATATCCATTTTTCAGATTAAGAGTCTGAGTTTCAGAAATGTTTTTGGAAAATGAAACCAACCATGGCCGCAAAAAAAGTGGCAGAAGAGGGCCTAGTATCCAGCAACGTGACACTCCAAAGTACGCTACCTCTTTATGGATAAGTCGGCGTGAAATGTCACCTGGTAAACTTTATTTCTTCTGTAGAATGAGATAATAATGCAATATTTAATTAGTGTGACTTCAAGTCAATTAATAAGATATGCATCCTATATAATGTCCTTAACATGGTAGTGATTATGGTTCTCAGTCCAGAGGCCCCAATGCACTAAGCTTACCATTCCTAGCCTGCTGACCTGCTGTGGCATCTCAGGCTAGCTCTAGACAGACTGTGCTCCCAAGAGCAGCCTTCAAAATTGTGGCAGGTGAAGATAAAGGTGGAGGGTAAGAGTGTGGCAGGGAACCAAATAATCATCCCCATTGAGCCCTCATCATTGTTAAACCCCCTCAGGTGTTTTCATAGACCTTTACATAGCTCCTCTTAGCAATATTTTTGCCTACTGATTGCTATTCGTAATATTTACTCTCTTGGCTTTGAGTGGCAAGTTGTTTCCACCCATTCATCAAGAATAAGCTACATCCCTTCCTTTGGCTTCTTACTGAACTCCAAATCAAATGTTTCTTTCCTTCCTTGCTCCTACTTCATTATATTACTTTATGAAAAAATAGGCAAATGGATTATTTTACCCTATACTATTCACTTGTAGGGTAATTAACAATGCACTCTGCATACAAATAAATTATTTTTAAAAAGTCTCTCTCAGGTCATTGGATGAGTTGCATATCTAATGTATTTGAAACACTGAATGATAGCCCTGACTTGTATAGCTCAGTGGATT
Source organism: Glossophaga mutica (assembly GCA_039655065.1). Classification (NCBI taxonomy): domain Eukaryota; kingdom Metazoa; phylum Chordata; class Mammalia; order Chiroptera; family Phyllostomidae; genus Glossophaga; species Glossophaga mutica. Next base: position 31,668,211 of record CM077318.1, read on the forward strand.
GAGTGTGGGCCTGCACACCAAAGGGTCATCAGTTCAATTCCCAGTCAGGGTACCTGTCTGAGTTGTATGCCAGGTCCCCAGTAGGGGGCTCGCAGTAAGCAACTACACATTGATGTTTCTCTCCCTTTCTTTCTCATTCCCTTCCCTTCTCTCTAAAAATAAATAAATAAAACCTTTAATAAAAATAAAACACTGAATGATATAGTAACCAAATGTGTTGTGAAGGCATTCTGAAAAGCTTTACTTGAAGTTGTTAAGAATTCTCAAAATCGTTAATACATACCTAGCTTTAAGTAATTCTTAAAAGCATATGCCTGACAAAGTAGAAAGTTTTAAATGAGAGAATTCCTTCATCATTAACACATTTGTTAGATTTGTTTAATGAAATACTGTATAAATTTCATCAGGAAAATTAAAACAGCAACTAGTCATCTTGCTTGTAACTTTCCTTACCCCAAAGTTTAAAAATTGCAAAGCTTTACATATATCATACATGAAATTTACTGAATTAAGTTATAAACCATCATTCTTTTTACTGCCTTAATTTAAAGACTATTTCAATAGATATGAGGGTGGTCAGAAGAGGGGGGCCAAGTAGGTAGAACCTGAGCCCACTTGCTTGTGCTCCCAGCACTGATGTTTGGCTGATCTAACAAGTGACCTGAACAATCAAAGGAATCTCAGCTGATATGAAATTTTGAAGCCAAGGAGTGCAGAGGATGCTTTACATCATCTGGTAAGAGATTTTTTAAGTTGAGGGGGAAATGCCCTGTGCGTGGCACCTGCAGCAGAGGAGAGATCAGACAGAAAATGCCCCTTAGGAGCTCCCTTCCCTCCCAGGGCAGGGCCTTGGTCCCACACAGGGAAACCACCAACCCTAATCAGGAGAGACTCAGAAGGGTGTACAGTCTGGGACACTCAGGCTGCACACACACAGTGAGCAGCACATCCATAGCTGCAGCACCATCCAGGAGAGTTCCAGAGAGAAACTCTATCTCCTAAAACTGTCTGAGGCACCGGCAGGCTGGGGACAGCCCTGACTGAGAGAGACTTTGTGCTTTTGGGGGAGGTGGAGAGTGTGGAGAAGTGGCCCAGGGATCAGTGCTGCAGTGTGGGGGACACATAGAGACTCTTTTAAAAGGGGAGCTAAGGTGAGACTGGGCAGGGTCGCTGTGCTCAGGCACATGCGCAGAAGCTCTGCCAAAAAACAAACCAGAGTGAAAGAGCAGTTTGGTCCCACTGAGCCCAGCTGCATAGGAAAAGGAGAAGGAAGTGAAGTCATTGTGGGACCTGGCAGGGGGCTACTCAGAGTGGAGAGTTAGGGCCTGAGTCTCTTGTGAAAGTGGTAGGCTGGGGACTAGACAGCCGGGAGCTGAGTGCCTGAAATTCATTGTAGCCAGGCAGGTCCCCTCACAGGCAGGTGTGTCCAACCCCCACTTGTGGGATTACAGGCTCTGAAGATCAGTGAAGCCAGGCTCAGGAGCCTCCTGCTTGGTGCACATGCACAGAGGAAAGAAGGGGCCCTTACTGACCTTCTATCAGACACTATGAGCTACACTGGTTCCTCAGACCCTAATCCACTGAAACCAGCAAAACAGAGAGATTATAGATAGGCACACAAAGGGGTGTTCAGGGCCCCACCCAGCCTCGGATCTTATGCAGAACTGCGGTGAGCGATAAGTAGGAAAGAGCTGCCTTTGTTACACAAATTGGCTCCTCACAGGAAACAGACTGCTCATCCACCAGAAACTACACATTATTGGAGATACTCTGGGACAGACCAAGACCTGTGGCCGGGGGCAGGTAACATTCCCACCATCTTTCCTGAAGACTCAACAGTGACACCAAGTGGTGACCCAGGGATTCCACTCTCTGGATAATACCAGAGGCCCCCTCTGGAGGCTGGTGGAAGTGGCAGTGCTCTTGGACATTAGATGAACCACTCCTGGGCCTTGTTCTGATGGAAAGCTGGCAGAGCAGAACAGTTGAGGCCAACCAAGCCTGAAGGAGACAGCCACAGAATGTGGATTGTTTGCAGGCTCTAACAGGCTGCCTAGGGCCAGTCAAGAACATCATCTGACATTACCAAGGGTGGACTCAGAAAAAGAAGACAGTGGCAAACACAACTCGGCTAAGACAAAATCTACCATGGTGTTCTTCATTATATCAGTTATGTTTTTCTTCTGCATAACTTTAAAACACTTTTTTCAATTTTTTCCCTTTTGACTATTTTTTATTTTACATTATTTCAAATCTCATATTTTACTCCTCCATTCTCACACTCCATTTAGCCTTCTTCCTTTCTCTTCTTATTTTTGTTTTAAATTTTATTTTCTCCATTCTACACTTTGTTTCTGTTCCGTAGTCTTACTATTTCTCTTCCCTCCAGACTCTCAAAACCATTTTCTTGCCATTAGTTGTCTCACATTATTTTTCCCTTCCTTATACTATCCTTATTTTCTCTCCACTTTTATTAATCTTTGCTTGTTGGTTGTTGATATTGTGGTTGTTGCATTTCTTCAATTTTACTCCTAGAGGTTCACAACTTTTGTATTTCAAATATCAAATTTTACTGTTCTCTTCTCCAACTCTATTTTGCCTACTTCCTTGCCTTTCTTTTTTCACTTTAAATTTCATTTTTTACATCTTTTAACCTGGCTTTCATTCCTCATTCTTATTATTTCTTCTCCCTCTATCTCCTCAAAATCACTTTTTTTCTTTAGGTATCTCATAATCATTTTTTCTTTCTTTTTTCCTTCTTATTCCCTTTCCACCTTTATTAATCTTTGCTCATTTGTCATTAATATTGTTGTGGTAGGAGTTTTTCTTCAAATTTGGTCCTATTATTTTTACTTTTTTTCATACCTCATATTATACTACTCCCTTTTCTTACTCCATTTTCCCTCTTCTCTCCCTTTTTTATTTATGATGCAAATTTCCTTTTCTTTTTTTCTTTACCTTGTTTGTATTCCCTTCTTTTATTATTCCTTCTCCCCAACCCTCTCAAAATAATTTTTCATTCTGTAAGTCATTCCATAATAATTTTTCCTTTCTTATAATATTCTTAATCTTTTTCCAACTTTATTAATATTTGCTCAGTTGTGCTAGATAGTGTGATTGTGGTTGGGGAACATTTTTGCAGGTGGGGGCTTTGTTTCCTTGGTGGTTTTGTTTTGTTCTGGCAGCACCTGTACAACAGCATACAAGAAGTGGTGGGTGGTGTGACTCTCAGTCACCCAGGCAGAGAGAAGTACCCACCAATGAATGGCCCAACAATATCCAAAACACAATTACAATAAGAGAGCCCACATAAAAGCCATAAAAGGCACTCAAAGAGCATCCATCTCAGGAGATTAAGGAGACTGCACAACTGAGTCCCGCAGGTCTCCTACCACAGAAGGCTACCCCAAGAAGACCAGGAGTCAAAGCATATCAATTTAATATGCAGAATCAAGCAAAAAGAGTCTCTAAACTGGGGATACACAGAAACAACCCCCAACCAAAAAGAAAGGAGGAGTCACCAGAAAGTGTTCTAAATGAAATTCAGACAAGCAGTCTATCAGACATAGAATTCAATATAATGGTTATAAGGAGGCTCAAGGAGCTCAGTGAAAGATACAAAGAACTGTATGGGAGCTACAAAGAACTTAGTGGAAACTACATCAGCATGGAAAAAGACATAGAAACTATGAAAAAGAGCCAGAAGCAAATGAAGAATACAATATCTGAAATAAAGAACACACTTGACGGAATTAAAAGCAGGCAACGTGAAGCAGAGAATCAAATAAGTGAGTTGAAGGACAAGGTAGAAAAAAAATAGCCAGATAGAGCAACAAAACAAGAACACTAAAAAATAATGAAGACACTTAAAGGGAGCTAAAGGACAACATAATGTGTAATAATACTCACATCATTGGGATACCAGAAGGAGAAGAAGAGCAAGGGATAGAAAACCCATTTTACAAAAGTAATGGCAGAAAACTTACCTAGCTTGGTGAGGGAAAATTTCATGGAGGTCCAGGAAGCACAGAAGGTCACAATCAAGTGGCCTTGAAGCCTACTCTAAGGCACGTTACAATCAAAATGGCAAAATCAGAAGGCAAAGAGATAATCTTAAAGGCAGGAAGGAAGAAACTGCTAATAACATACAGGATAACTCTGATAAGACTATGGGCTGATTTCTCAACAGAAACAGTATAAGCCAAAAGGGAATGGGAAGAAATATTCCAAATAATGAAAAATAAAGACCTGCAACCAAGACTACTCTACACAGCAAGGCTCTCATTTAAATGGAAGGCAAAATAAAGAGCTTCCCAGAAAAGAAAGCTAAAAGAATACACCCAAACCAGTATTGCAAAAGATGCAAAAGAAACTGCTCTAAGAAAATGAAGAAAAAGAGAGAGAGATAGACAGGAACACAGGTACAAAGAGGAAAAATGGCAACATATGAATATATACCTATGAATAAGAATAAATACCTATCCATATCAATAAATACCTATCAGTAAATAAAAATGAATATATATCTATCAATAAGAACCTTAATTGTAAATGGATTAAATGTTTCAATCAGAAGACCTAGGGTAGCTGAATGGATATGAAAGCACGACCACATATATGCTGTCTACAAGAGACCCACCTCAGAATAAAAGAACTACACAGGTTGAAAGTGAAGAAATGGAAAAAATATTCTAAGCAAATGGACATGAAAAGAAAGCTGGGTTAGTAACACTTATATCAAACAAAAGACTGCAAAACAAAGGCCATAACAGGAGACAAAGATCACTACCTAATACTTAAGGGAGTAGTCCAACAAGAGGATATAGCCCTTAAAATATATGTGCACCCAACATATAAGCACTTCAATATGTAAGGAAAATCTCGGAGGATTTCAAGAAAGATTTTGACAGCAACACAGTCATCTTAGCAAATATTTACACCCACTGTCTGCATGGATAGATCTTCCAAAGGATCAACAGGAAAATTGTGGCCTTGAACAATACTCTGGATCAAATGAACTTAATTGGTATATACAGAACCTTTCACCCCCAAAGAATCAAAATATACATTCTTTTCAAATATACATGAAATATTTTCAAAGATAAACTACATGGTAAGACACAAAACAAGCTTCAACAAATTCAAGAAATTTGAAACCATCACAAGCATTTCCTCAGATCACAATGGCTTGAAACTAGAAACCAACCTCAAGGAAAAAGCTCAAAAATATTCAAATACATGGATACCAAATAACATGTTATTAGTTTATGAATGGGTTAACAATGAGATCAAGGAAAAAATCAAAAACTACTTGGAAACAAATGATAATGAACACACAACAACCCAAAACCTATGGGACACAGTGAATGCAGTCCTGAGAGGGAAGTTCATAATAATACAAGACTACCTAAAGAAGATAGAAAAATCTCAAATAAACAACTTAACCCTACATCTACAAGAATTAGAATAACAACAAACAAAGCCTGGAGTAAGTAGATGAAAGGAAATAACCAAGATCAGATCAGAATTAAATGACATAGAAACTAAAAATGAAATTCAAAGGATCGATGAATCCAGGAACTAGTTCTTTGAAAAGATAAACAAAATTGACAAACCTTTAATCAAATTCATCAATAAAAACAAGAGGACCAAATAAATAAAATAAAAAATGAGAGAGAAGGTGCAATCAAAACCAAAGAAATACAAAAGATTGTAACAAATTACTATGAACAACTATATGCCAAGAAATCGGACAACCTGGGCAAAATAGACACTTTCTAAAAACATAAAATCTTTCATAACTAAATCAAGAAGAAGCAGAAAGCCTGAACATATCAATCACAACTAGTGAAACTGAAGCCATAATAAAAAACTCCAGGCACACAAAAGCCCTGAACCAGATGGCTTCACAGACAAATTTCACCAAACACTTAAATAACTTACTCCTATCTTTATCAAACTATTCTCAAAAATTCATGAAGTGGGAAGACTCCCAAACTCTTCTTATGAGGCCAATATTATCCTAATCTGAAAATCAGGTAAAGACACAGCAAAGAAAGAAAACTACATGCCAATATTTCTAATGAACATAGATGCTTAAATCCCTAACAAAATACTGGCAATCTGAATCCAGCAATATATTTAAAAGAGCATACACCATGATCAAGTGGGATTCATCCCAAGGATGCAAGGATGGTACAATATTCACAAATCAATAAATGTAGTACTTCACATAAATGAAAGACAAGAATCACATGACCATATAAATAGATGCTGAAAAAGCATTTGATAAAATCCAGCATCCATTTATGATAAAAATCCTCAGCAAAGTGTTACTAAAGGAAGCATATCTCAACATAATAAAAGCCATATACTAGAAACCCACTGCCAACATCATACTCAATGGGAGAAAACAAGAAGCTTTCTTATTAAGACAAGGGTGTCCACTTTTACCACTCTTATTCAGCATAGTGCTGGAAGTTCTAGCCACAGTGATCAAGCAAGAAAAAATAAGTAAAAAGCATCCTAATTGGAAAAGAGGCAGTAAAACTGTCATTATTCACAGATGACATGATATTGTACTTAGAAAACCCTATAGACACAACAAAAAAACTACTCAACCTAATAAATGAATTTGGTAAAACAGCAGGATACAAAGTCAATATTCAGAAATCAATGGCATTTTTGTACACCAGCAATTAACTATCAGAAGTGACACTTTGAAAAAAAATCCCATTTTCTATAACAACAATAAAAATAAAGTACCTCAGAATAAATTTAGCCAAGGAGGTAAAAGGTCTGTACCTGGAAAATTATAAAACACTGAAGAAAGTAATTGAGGAAGACACAAATAAATGGAAGCGATACCATGTTCATGGACTGGAAGAATTAACCTCATTAAAATATTCATACTACCCAAAGCAATCTATAGATTCAACACAATTCTTATTAAAATACCAATGACATATTTCACAGATTTAGAACAAATATTTCAAAGTTTTATATGGAATTAAAAAGACCCCAAATAGCCTCAGCAATCTTGAGAGAGAAGAACAAAGTAGAAAGGCTCACAATACCTGATACCAAACTATACTACAAGGACACTGTAATCAAAACAGCCTGGTACTGGCATAGGAACAGACACACAAATCAATAGAACAGAATTGAGAGCCCAGAAATAAACCCATGTCTCTATGATCAATTAATATTTGACAAAGGAGACACAGGCATGCAATGGAGTAAAAGTAGCTTTTTCAATTAATGGTGTTGGGAGAACAGACTGGGATATGCAGAAAAATTAAACCAGACCACTAACTTATACCATACATCAGAATAAACTCAAAATAGATGAAAGGCTTAAACATAAGATGTGACACCATAAAAGTCCTAGAGGAAAACATAGGCAGTAAAATTTCAGATATTCCATGTAGCAATATACTTACCAAAATGTCTTCTAGGGCAAGGGAAATAAAGAGAAAATAAAAAAAATAGGACTACATCAAATTAAAAAGGTTCTGTATAGCCAAAGAAACCATCATCTAAATGAAAATGAAAGTGACCATATGGGAGAACATATGCCAATGATACATTGGACAAGGGTTTAATCTCCAAAATATATAAAGTCATACAACTCCACACCAGGAAGACAAACAATCCAATTAAAATATGGGCAAAGAACCTGACCAGACACTTCTCCAAGGAGGACATACAAAGGGCCCATAGGCATAAGAAAAGATGCTCGACATCACTCTCCATCAGAGAGATGCAAATTGAAACCACAAGGAGATATCACCCTACACCTGTCAGGATGGCTACCATTGATAAATTAACAAACAACAATTGCTGGTGAGGATGTAGAGAAAAGGCAACCCTAGAGCACTGTTGGTGGGAAAACAGTATGGAATTTCCTCCAAAAATTAAAAATGGAACTGCCTTATGACCTAGCAATTTTACTGCTGGGAATACACACTAAGAGTCCCGAATCATCAATTCAAAAGGACTTAAGCAATCCTATGTTCATAGCAGCACTATTTACAATAGCCAAGTGCTGAAAACGGCCTATTTTCTCATTGGTAAATGAATGGATCAAAACACTGTGGTACACTCTGGATGGTGTGGCTCAGTGGATTGAGCACTGGCTGGAGAACCAAAAGGTCACTGGTTCAATTCCCTGTCAGGCCGCATGCTTGGTTTTGGGGCCAGGTCCCCAATTGGGGGTGTGTAAGAGGGAACCTATTGATGTTTCTCTTTCACAATTATAAAAAAAACTGTAATACATTTACACAGTTGAATATTACACAGCAGAAAGAAAAAAGGAACTCCTGTCTTTTGCAAGAGCATGGATGGAACTGGAGAATATTATGCTAAGTGCTATAAGCCAGTCAGTGAAAGACAAATACCATATGATCTCACCTATAAGAGGAATCCAATGAACAAGATAAACTAACAAGCAAAATAGAACCAGAGGCATGGATACATGGAACAGACTAACGGCTACCAGAGGGGTTGGGGGAAGGGTATAATGGTAGATAGAATGGGAAGGGACTAGTGAAAGCACATGTATAAATGACCCACGGACATAGACAACAGTATGGGGATTGACTGTGGGAGCAGAGTGTACGCTGGGCAGAGGAGGGCTAAAGGGGAAAATTGGGACAACTTTAATATAATAATAATAAAAAATTAAAAAATATATAAAGGACACATGGACAAAATCAAGGGGGATGGAAGCAGGGGAGGGAAGTGGGGATGGCTGGGGTGGAGGGGAGTGGCGGGGTAAGTGCAGACAACTGTACTTGAACAACAATAAAATAATTTTATAAAAATAATTAAAATAAATATATAAATAAAAATATTATTGATTTTTTAAAATGAAGATTATTTCTTGGTCTTCTGCTGGTGAAGTGGGATTTTATCAGAGTTTACTTTTTTCTCATGAAAATAACTCATGTAGTGCAGGTTGAAAGAATAACAGATTTGAACAGTATTGTTCAACTGCAAAGTTGGCCTATGTTTCTAAGTTTGGAATAACATAAAAACAAAAGAAAACAAACAGTACAATAGTTTTCTTTGTTACTAGGATTACAAGGTAGAGTTTTAGTTGTTTTCCAGTACAAATCAAGGCATTGCATTAAGCAGTATTTAGATCTGAATGATATATATCAATTACTGTATAATACTAGCCATAACATTATACATATTATGTATTTACTGAGTTTTATTTTCTTGGATTCTCACTAATATGTCAACATACTTTGATTTTACTTACACTATTACTCTATTAAGCCAACATGGTCATTTTAAAAGTGAAACATCACCTATGTTGACCTAATGCAGGCAACTTACTTAGTCACCTACATTTCGTATCCACCCCTCAAGACCAGTTAATCAGCTGATTATGTTGGTAATGTGTAAAATAGTTCAGATATAGGTCTATAATTAGATGTGAGTTACTTATTTCATTTCACTGAATCTCTTAGTATATTGTCTCTAGTCCTTGTAGAAGAAAGCTTATAGAGAGTGTTTCACCTAAATATTAGAAAACTATTTCTCTCTGTTGTGAGTTTATTTTTAACCATGAATTAAAGGAAGTATCTGATGCATCGGTTTTTGGATTTTAAAAAGAAATGTATGATTGTTCTAAGCAGCCATTTAACATAATTTATGGAAACAATTAGACATAAATAATAATTTTATATGTTTTTGAAGAATATCATTTTTTTGTAATAATGGCTATATTCAGTAAAATGTTGGTATGATTAAATAGGTTGATTTTATATCTTTTCTGCTTAATTGAAATATAATTGACAAATAAAAATTATATATATTTGGGATATACACCATGAATATAGCTAGCTAGCTAGCTAGCTAGCTAGATACAATATACATAGGAATGATTACCATAATCAAGTTAATTAATATACCCATCACCTCACATAGTTATTTTTTTTGTGTGGTGAAAACAGTTAAGATCTAAGCCCTTAGAAAGTTTCAAATATAAAATACAGGATAATTAACTATAGTCACCAGGCTATAGAACCCCAGAACTTATTCATATTTGAACTGAAAATTTGTATGTACCCTTTGACCACTATTTGTCCATTTCCCCTAACCCTTAGGAACTGGCAACCACCATTCCATTCTCTGTTTTTGTGAGTTTGACTATTCTAGATTCCACATATTAGTGATATCATAACACTATTCATCTTTTTGTGGCTTATTTCACTTAATATAATGCTCTTCAGGGTCAAAGATGTTCAAAGTGGCAAGATTTTTCTTATTTTTAATGACTAATTATATATATGTATAATATGTATATATGTATAAATACCACGGATTTTTTATTCATTCATCCATCAGTGGACACTCAGGTTGTTACAAGGTCTTGTCTACTGTGAATGATGCTGCAATGAACATGGAGTACAAACATCTCTTTGAGATATTGATTTTATTTCCTTTGGATATATACCTACACATGGGACTGGAGGATCAAGTAGTAGTTCTATTTTTAATGTTTTCAGGAGCCTCCACATTGTTTTCGATAATGGCTCTACCAATTTACATTCCCATCAACAGTACAACAGAGTTCCCTTACCGATACATCCTCGCCAACACTTGTTATCACTTGCCTCTTTCATAGTAGCCATCTGAACGGGTGTGAGATTTTTATTTGTAATTCTCTGATGATTAGTGAATAAGGAAGTCATAGAACTCAGTGGCAAATAACCTGATTAAGAAATGGGCAAAGAATCAGAATAGACATTTTTCCAAAGCATAGATGCATGTGACCAACAGGTATATGGAAAGCTGATCAACATTGTTAATAAGAAATTTAATAATGTTAAGTTTAGTATTTCTGTTTATTCAGTTTTTAAAGTATATATATACATATAATTGTGTATATATAATTATTAAAATGTGCCTTCTTTGAAATGATCTATGTGTCCTTCAAAAAAACAAAACCCAAGATGTGTAGAATTAATCAAATTCCATATTTGGTTTCTCTTTTATTAACTTGGTTGGCATTATGAAGTGATGACATTACAAATACCTGAATAATTACATTATTAAAAATGAGTTACATACTACTGCAAAGGGTTCTGCAAGCAGTACAGTTTTGAGATAAGCAGTAGCATTTAATAAGCTAGGCCAGCATTTCTTAAAGCACGCTGCCTGGATCACTAATTGCATGGGATGCTAATAGGCCTTACATGCAAAGAAGTAGTGCGGCAGGATAATCCTCTGTTTTAAACAGATTTCATTCCTGTAACATTGCTGCAAATTTTTAATATACTAATGCTAATCGTTAATCTCTAAGCACATGGCATAACATGTAGAATTTCTCAAACTTTGTTTCACAGAGCATTTTTAAAAATAAGTGACCCATGAGTTGCTCGTTGTGAATTACTGGTTTATATAGAGTTGAAAGAGAAGCAGAAAGTGGAAAGGGCAAAGCATAAGAGAATACAAAAATAGAACTGTAAATATGCAAATAAAAAAATTCTGGGAATAACTTGGTGCCTAGCACAATGCTTGACATATAGAATATGTAAATATTCATAAAGTGAATGAAAATATGAATGTATGACTGAATTAATCTTGTAATCACTTTTCTTTTGTGATTAGAGCATTACATTTAAGAAATCAAAGTCTAGTGTTATATTTAAAAAGAAAGTATTGGTTTTGCAGTTAAACATACCCAAGCCTAACTCTGCAATGAGATGCCTCAGGCAACTTATTTAATGACCCCAATTAATCATCCTGAGCCTTAGTTTATCTGTGAATTGCTAATAGCACTATCTAATTTGCAACTTTTCATAAGGATTAAATTTATTATTATACTTTAAAGTTGCTTGACACAGATTAGGTATTCAACAAGCATTGAATTCCTTCCCTCCCAGGGGGATTGAACTTTGTTTACAAATTATCATGGAGGAAAATTTACCGGTATAGGAACCAGAGTGAATCTGATTCCAATCCCCATTCACATACCTTCCAGCTGTGTAGTCCTTGTTTCTCTAAGCCTTGGTTTTTCCTACATAAAATGAGAATAAAAAATATCAAACTAGAAGGGTTATTTTGATGATGAAAATATAAAGTGCCTAGTAAGCAGCTTGCACAAAGTGGGCCCTCATAATTAATAGCTATTATTCTTGATTTCTGAGAGGCCTTGTTTAATAAGCAGCCAACCCATTGAAAAAATCTTTAAGAATTCATGTAGCTCATGATTTGTAGATGGCAGGTTTTCAACTCGTAGATTCTAGGCAAAGAATAAAATAAAAGTTTATGACCACATAAACAAAGAGATAACAAACTATTTTGTAGACCTTGCACAAAATTCACTACCATTTAGAATGTAGTCAAATTAGAATCAATTTGTCTTTTGACTAACCTAAATAATAATATGAAGTTTAGAAAGTATAATAATCAGCTCTGGCTGGTGTAGCTCAGTGGATTGAGCGCGGGCCTGTGAACCAAAGGATCGCGCTTCGATTCCCAGTCAGGGCACATGCCTGGGTTGCAGGCCAGTTCCCAGCATGGGACACATAAGAGGCAACCATACATTGATATTTCTCTCCTTCTCCCTCTCTCCTACCCTTCCCCTCTAAAAATAAATAAATAAATAAATATTTTTAAAAAAAGGTATAATAATCATAATTAGATTAACCAGGGCCAAAACTAAGGAGTTGGGTAAAATGCAAGGAAAGAAAGGGGATGGTGATTATAAAGCTATAACTCAGTGTTAGGTCATATTTTTTTTCTCTACATTTTCTCCTGGGCTTTGTAAAATTTTGTGTTTTTAAAATACTCATTATTCTCTTCTTCAACACAAATCCTGTTAGATAAAATCATATTCCTCCCTACATACACATAATCACATACACAATCTTTTACTACAGCATAATAGCCAAATAGATTTAATTCAGTATCTATCAGGTTTTTAAAAATCTTGAAAGATTGGCACTTTCTCAGCTACTCTATTGACCACAAGGCAAATTCGCTAAGTTGAGTTATAAAGTGCAGGAAATAGACGTTTATAATGGCAAAGATGACAGACTTTTAACTAGAATGGCACCAGCACACCACTATAATTTTACTTTTTGTCTAATTCTGACAAGGGCCTCTGTAGGTCATGGCTAATGGCACTCTGGGGGCTTCTACATTTCCAAGAGGGGCCCCATAATTCAGTGACTGTCTGGTAAGTACCCAGTACACATGTCAGAGAAGGAAGAAAGAAAGGAGGCGGCATTTTCCTCAAGCACCAACAATCAGAGCTGCACTGAGAACAAGATGGAAATCCTGAGAACAGAAAAGTGGCCAGTAGCACAGTGCTTTGCATGGGAAATATTTCTGGCAGGCTTGTCAGTTTAGCTGCAATGTCGATAGTGGTTTGTGGTTGATTTATCTGATTTTTTTCCCTATTAATCCCTTAAAATTTTTTTCTGGTCCCATGCTTTCCCTGAATACAGAAGACAATGGGCTCTAAGAGATAAGAGAAAATACTGACTGTTAATATTCAAGGTGCTGGATTGATTCACTAGAATCAAGCTTCCAAACTATCTTTACCTTGACAATTTAGTGCTGTCTTATTCTTCTCTGAGAGAAGTTAAAACTATCTTTACCTTGACAATTTAGTGCTGTCTTATTCTTCTCTGAGAGAAGTTAATAAAACATATTATAAGGGGATTGAATAGTTTTCTACTTTTTTTCCTTGAGTGTTTCCCAAACTTAAAAATGACTTCAAGTAATTATGTAAACTTGGTTGGCACTTTGTCCCAAACAAGGATAGGCAAAACTCTGAAGGTATGAAGTTGGAATTTGGTGTCCAGAACAAGTTTGTTGGTATGGAAAGAATTCCTCATTTCACCTTCTTTCTCTAAGAAACAACAGCAGAATGGGTATCTTAGGGTCCTCTAAATCCAATAGTAAATGATTTTTCAACTTTGATTAGTGGTTTATAAAGTGCAATACAAAACTTTATCTGAGATAGTGTTTCCTGTAATGAAATTCAGATCTTATTCAAATAAATGAAGTGATATTTTCCATTTTTATAGTGTAGAGAAATAATGATTGAGAGAGAGTTAAGGGGAATTAAGACATTAATAATGTTCTATTTCTTAATCTGGGTGGTATTAGTATATAGATGAATGGTCCCACTTATTGATCATTAATTGAGCTGTATATGTATGATTTAAGCACTTTTGTGAATATGCATTATATATATATATATACATAAAGCTATTCTAATTGTATTGTAGAAACAATGGACCCTTAGACAACAAATTGTGCAAGAAAAACTTAAAAACACAGCTGATTGATAATACAAAAATAAATTTATTTTCTACATATTGATAGAAACAAATTTAATTAAACTGTTGTTAATATCTCTTTAATAGCTGGTTCGGATTAAATTTTATAAATTAGTGGCATGAGTTGTGTGAATTTCTCAGGCGTGGTGTAAATGAATGCCAGGTTTTTGCACTGCCATTTCTTATAAGAGCCAGAGGGTGTAGGACATATAATTCAAGTCAGCATTTCTCAACTTCTATATCATGACATAGTTGTATGTTACAAGTAATTTGTTACTGAGCAAAGTTAAAATTCAAAGCCTACAAACATTTTACCTTATATAGTTTATTCAATCTTACAGTTATGCTATCCTCTTCAGCATATATTTTCTTACCCTTTCTTGAGAGGAACAGAAAGAGATCAAACACACTAGGAATAGTACATGACTGACAGACTATTTTATGTATTTCATTGCCCATTACTGAAATCAGAATTCGTCTATGGAAATGTGTTGAGTATGCAATCTTTATCCATCTTGTGAAACAGTGAAAAAAATTGACAACTACTGCTTTAAATCACAACCAGAGAGTGTACTTGGGGCCTGGCCTTGATAAATAGAACTGAGAGCTATCTTAGAGCATTGGCTCCAATCTATAGTTTCTTTATTCATATTATCATGAAAGCCAAGTCCCACATCTTGATAGAAAACCCAGCTACGTTCTCATGCCATTAGTGAAGCCATAGAGATCATTCCACAACGATCTGTCATCCAAAATCTTTGAGATATCTGAAGAAAGATGATGAAAGTCAGGAGAGCACACAAATAAATTACAACACTCCAAATAAGTACATGTGTATGCCCAATTAATATAGACAAACTCAATTAATGTTTGAAAGGGAAAATAACAGAACATAATATTATGTTTATATTTCTATCATGAGAAATAATCATTTTGAACTTATATAATGTAAGTTAGATTTGTGTCTGGAATTGATTGTGTCTGGTTGCCTGCTCTAAAATCTCATATAAGCAAAAATCAGATATCTACAGACTTTGAAAAGTAGTTTGAGTTTTCATAGGCCTCACCAGTTTCTGAAAATAGATCTTTTGTTAGGAATAGAAGGTAAATTTAATGAAGGTATGAACTATATCTGATTGATTGTTTAATTGATTGATATAGCCTTTGGAAGAAAAATCAAAGAGATCAAGCCTTTCTTCTCTCATTGAAAGAGTGTTTTCTTTTCAGACTGCTAGATAAGACTTATTTGTAGGTCACAAAACCATTTTAGTGGGCCACGATGAGTGTGTTTAAATAAAATGAACGTGAATTGAGCCCTGGCCAGTGTGACATGGTTCATTGGAGTGTCCTGTAAATAGAAAGGCCACAGGTTGGATTCCCAGTAAGGGCATATGACTAGGTTGCAGGATCGGTCCCCCAGTCAGGGAACATAGGAGAAGCAACCGATCAATGTTTCCCTCTCACATAGATGTTTCTGTTCCTCCATCTCTCTCCTTTCCCCTCTATCTAAAATCAATAAGCATGTACTTGGGTGAGGATAAAACAAAAGAAAAGTGAATTAAAACCTCAAATATATCTCATGAGTGACCATAACTATTTATTCATGCAGTATTTATAAGTTAAACTTTTCAAATGTCAGTATGTATTGGAGTAATATTGGTTAACAAAACCATATTGGATTCAAGTGTGCATCACCCCAAGCAAAGTCTCTTTACATCCCCATTAATGGATAATAACAAGCCAGGGGTGGAAACGGGAGGGAGGTGGGGAGGGCTGGGGGCTGGGCTGGGATGGGGTAAAAGGCAGAAAGCTGTACTTGAACAACAATTACAATAAAATAAAATAAATAAAAATAAATAAAAAACTTTAACCAAAAAAATCCACATTTTGCCCTATTTCACCTCCCCCACCCCTTTTTCCCCTCTATCACCATACTCTTGTCAGTATCTATGTATTACATGTACAAATATATTTTTTGCTTAATCCTTTCACATTCTTTGACCCAGCCTTTCAACCTCCATCCCATCTGATAGTTGTTAGTTTGTTCTATTTATCTACGTTCCTATTTGTATTTCAGTTTTTTTATCTTGTTTATTAGATTCCACATATAAGTGTGATCATATTATATTTGTTTTTCTTTGACTGGCTTCTTTCACTTAGCATAATATTCTCCAGGTTCATCCATACTGTTGCAAAAGGTAAAATTTCCTTCTTTTTTATGGCCAAACAGTATGTGTTGTATAAATATATCACAGCTTTCTGATCCACTCATCTACTGATGGGCACTTGGGCTGCTTTCAAATATTGGCTATTATAAATAATGCTGCAATGAACATAGGGGTGCATACATTCTTTCAAATGTGTGTGTGTTGGGTTGTTTTGGATATATTCACAGAAGTGGAATTGATGGGTCACAAGGTGGTTTCATTTTGAATTTTTAGAGGAAACTCCATATTGCTTTCCACAGTGGCAGCACCAGTCTGCATTCGTGACAACAGCATACAAGCTTTCCCTTTTTTCCACATCTTCACCAACATTTGTTGTTTGTTGATTTCTTAATGATAGTCATTCTAACAGGTATGAGGTGATATCTCATTGAGGTTATACTTTGCATATTTTTGATGATCAGTGAAGTTGAGCATGTTTTCATATGTCTACTGGTCAGCTGTATGTCCTTTTTCAATGAGTGTCTATTCAGATCCTTTGCCCATTCTGCAATTGCATTGTTTGTTTTCTTGGTGTTGAATTGTATAAGTTCTTTTTTTTTCTTTGTATAAGTTCTTTATATATTTTGAATATTAACCTCTTATCAGATGTGTTATTAGTGAATATGTTCTCTCATTCAGTGGGTTGACTTTTTTACTTTGTTGATGGTTTTCCTTGCTGTGGAAAAACTTTTTAGTTTGATGTAATCCTATTTATTTAAATTTTTCTTTGTATCCCTTGCCCAAGGAGATATTTTGGCAAAAATATTGCAACAAGAAATGTCTAAAATTTTACTGCCTATGTTTTCTCTCAGGATTTTTATGGTTTTGTGACTTACATTTAAGTCCTTAATCTATTTTGAGTTTATTCTTGTGCATGATGTAAGCTGGTGGTCTAGTTTCATTTTTTGAGTGTATCTTTCCAAGTATACCAACACCATTTATTGAAGAGACCGTCTTTACCCTGTCCCATGTTTTTGCCTCTTTTCTCAAATGTTAATTGACCATAAAAGTGTAGGTTTATTCCTGGGCTTTCTATTCTGTAGCATTGATCTGTATGCTTATTCTTATGCTGGTACTAGGCTGTTTTGATTACTATTGCCTTGTAATATAATTTAATATCAGGTAGTGTGATACTTGCAACTTTGTTCTTTTTTTGAACATTGCCTAGGCTATTCAGGGTCTTTGGTAGTTTTATATAAATTTTTGGAATATTTGCTATAGATTCTTGAGATATAACATTGGTATGTTTAAAATAATTGTATTGAATCTATAGAGTGCTTTAGTAGTATAATCATTCAATTATATTAATTCTTCCTATCATTGAAGATGGTATATGCTTCCACTTATTTTTGTCTTCCTCAACTTCTTTCTTCAGTGTACTATATCCATTTTGCAGATCCATTTTGCATGTATGGATCTTTTACCTCCTTGGTTAAATTTAGCCTTAGGTACCTTTTTTTTTATTGCAATAGTAAATGGGATTCTTTTCTCTATTTCTGTTTCTCTAGTTCATTTTGATGTATAAAAATGCCACCAATTTCTAAACATTAATTTTTAAATACATCTTTTTAAAAGATTTTATTTATTTATTTAGAGCAAGGGGAAGGGAAGGAGAAAAAGAGGAAGAGAAACATGAATGCATGGTTGCCCCTCATGTGTCCCCAACTGGGGACCTGGCCCACAACTCAGGCATGTAACCAGACTGGGAACCGAACCAGCGACACTTTGGTTTGTAGGCCCACGTTCAGTCCACTGAGCTATACCAGCCAGGGCTAACAATTAATTTTCTATCCTGCTACTTTACCAAGCTAATTTATCAGTTCTATCAAATTTTGGTGGAATTTTTAGGGTTGTCTATATACGGTATCATTTTATCTGCAAATAATGACAGATTTAATTCCTTTTTTTCCAATTGGGATGCCTTTTACTTCTTCTTGTTGTCTGATGGCTGTGGCTACATATTCTAGTACTATTTTGAACAAGAGTGGTGAAAGCAGACATTGCTGTCTTGTTCCTGTTCTTAAGGAAAACTTTTTTAGTTTTGACCATTGAGTATGATATTGGCTGTGAGTTTGTCATACATGGCCTTTATTATGTTGAATTATGATCCTGCTATTCCCACTTTGATGACAGCTTTTATCATTAATGAGTACTATATTTTATCAAATGATTTTCCTGCACATATTGATATGATAATGTGATTTTAGCCTTTATTTTATTTATGTGGTTTATCACATTTATTGATTTGTAAATATTGTACCAACCTTGTATCCCCAGAATAAATCCCACTTGATCATGATGTATGATATTTTATATGCATCACTGGATACAATGTTCATTTACATTCAATTCTTTTTCTAGGGATTTCTTTTGTTCTTTTGTTTGTGGAATATTTTTGACTCCCTCTTTGTGTGTCTTTTTGTGTGTGACTCTGTTTATTAGGTAAATCTGCTATGACTCCCAAGCTTGTTATGATGGCTCTCTCATGTAAGTGCCTTATGGGTCTTGGTGGCACAATCTTCTACTACCTGAGGTAGTTTCTCTGAGGTCGGCATCTACCTGTTGGCTACTCTGCTGCCCCCCTGAGGTTGCCTGGACTTCCCCCAGAGCCTTTTAAAGAAAGACTGTAAAGTGAACCTAAGCTGGCTGCATTCCACCGCCCTTTCCACGCATCATTATCTTGGTAGAGCAGGAAAACTGAGTTGGGAATATAGGGATAGTTGATCCCCTACTTGGGAGCAGTGTGGTCAGGTGCTCAATGTTGAGAATGTGGCCCTTACTCCAGAGCCATACCATTCAATGTCTGCTAGAGTCTCTTATCCTAGCTCCCCTATTAGGAGTGCACCACCAGTTAAGTTTGGGTGCTGCCAGCTGACCCCATTGCAGAAGCTAGCTCAGCAGGGTGGGGACACTGGGACTTAGCAAAACAGATCACAACAGATCTATTTTCCATTGGGGGTGCCACTGAATGAACTTTACACTTTCCCTTAGCTGCACAGCCATGCCCACTAAGGTCCCGGATCATAGCCCCTGAGGGGAGATGCTCTCCAAGGATCCCAGCTCTGAACAGTGTTCCCTTTCTGTCACTGAGCTGAACTCAGCAGGGTGGGGCTACCAAGACTTGGGAAGATAGTACAAAATAGTTTCCCACCGTGGGTTGTGCTGGCCAAACCTGCAGGTAAGAGAGAAGACTGGTCTTCCAAAGCCTCTTAGTTCAATGTCTATTTGAGTGTCTGCCTATAGTTTCTCCAGACAAATAATCCACCAAAGATCCGTGTTGTGTGCAGCCAATATTCTTTTCTGACAGAGTCAAGCTTGGCAGGGTGGTATCACCAGTATTTGTAGAACCAGGTTAGTGCACTCCCCAGCTGGTTCCGTAAGAATAGGAGTACCGGAACCTGGGAAATGGCACTTGAGAGCAGTGTAGGATATTGATTCTGGGATCTCAGTAGCTGACCCTCCAGATCTCTCTTCAGGACGACACCACTTAGGTCTTCTCTTTATAACTATTGTATGCCCTGAGTCACCTTCTCTGTCCTGGGGTCCTGGGTGAGTGTTCAAGAGTAAGCTCCCTGGGTTTCCAGCAGACTCCCTCCTCTTCCAGGCAGACAGAGTCTCCACTGATTTTTACTGCCAGATGCTATGCAATCTCCACTTCACAGCCCTGGTGTTCTGGGTTAGGGGTCCTGGCATAGGGTTGAGACCCCATGCTCCTCAGGGGAGACTTTTGCAGTGAGATATCTTTCTGGTTTCTCAACCTATGTACACCTATGCAGGGGCAAGACCTCTCTACATCTTCACCCTTCTTACCAGTCTCTATGTATCTTCTACAAATCCTTTGATACAATACTACTGTTTGGCTATCCTTCAGTTGGTCGTTCAGGTTAATTGTTCTGTAATGTAGCTACAAATCTGGTATGGCATCGGGAGCAGTTGAGTGTAGCTTCCACCTACTCCAAAGTCAACTTGAGATTTCTAACTATATCTTTTTTTTTTTTTTTGAGAATTTTTATTTATTTTTTTAATCAGTATTTTTTAATTGTTGATATTGTACAGTTTTCTGTCTTTTACCCCGCCCCAGCCCACCACCCCAGCCCTCCCCACCTTCCTCCCATTTCCACCCCCCATAGTTTTTGTCCATGAGTCCTTTATACTTGTTGCTCTAAACCGTTCCCCTTTTCCCCCGAAATTCCCTCCCCTCCCACTTTGGACACTGTCAGACTGTTCTCAAATTCAGTGTCTTTATTTATATTATGCTTGTTTGTTTGTTTTGTTGATTAGCTTCCTGTTAAAGGTGAGATCATATGGTATTTGTCTTTCACTGCCTGGCTTATTTCGCTTAGCATGATACTCTCCAATTCCTTCCATGCTGTCGCAAAGGGTAGGAGCTCCTTCTTTCTTTCTGCTGCATAGAATTCCATTGTGTAAATGTACCACAGTTTTTTGATCCATTCATTAACTGATGGGCACCTAGGTTGCTTCCAGCACTTGGCTATTGTAAATTGTGCTGCTATGAACATAGGGGTGCATAGATTCTTTTGGATTGGTGTTTCAGGATTCTTAGGATATAATCCAAGCAGTGGAATTGCTGGGTCAAAAGGTATGTCCATTTTTAGTTTTCTTAGAAAATTCCATACTGTTTTCCATAGTGGTTGTACCAATCTGCATTCCCACCAACAGTGCACTAGGGTCCCCTTTTCTCCACAACCTCTCCAACACTTGCTGTTTGTTGCTTTGTTTATGAAGGCCATTCTGACTGGTGTCAAGTGGTATCTCATTGTAGTTTTAATTTGCATCTCTCTCATAGCTAGAGATATCGAGCATCTTTTCATGTGTCTCTGGATTTTTAGCACACAGCAATTTCAAGTTTTAATTATAATTGATGCAGATGACTCTGACATAATCCAAAAGACTAAAATCATCATGAGATAAGTAACTATATCTGTTTCATTCATCACAGTGTTCATTAAATATTTACTTAAAAAATGAAAGAGAACTAGAACAGAGGACAAATGACATCAAGACTGCACTGAACTTGGAATTGCTCTTCTCTGCAATGGCCAAAGTTCCATTACAATGTCTAACAATGTCTATTTTATGCTGGTCTCTTTTTGTCTTATAGTAAGTTCCCTCCCAGAAAGTTTTGCAGTTGTCACACCAATAGATTTTGTCAATTCACTACATATTTCTGGTTCCCACATAGAATCAAGCTGAGATATCTTATACCTACATGATTTTAAGTAATGCTGAAATACCATAGTTATGGAAAACATATACTTACTTCTGTATCACACCACGCATAGTGTGAGAACATTACTTCCATATGCTTCTATTTCTATCATCCTGGCCTTTAAGTATTGGTTATGCCATTTGATTATAGTGTGTCTTGGCCATTTAAAAAATGTTTATTATTTTGCAGTTCACTGAGCAAAACCTCTAACTTTTTGTCTTTCACTAAATTTGGGGAATTTTCAGACATTTCTTAAAATATTATTCTCTACCAATATTTTTCAACCTCCTTCAGGGACTTCAGTGACATAAATGTCAAGAATATTTGTTATTGGTCCTGGCTGGTATAGCTCGGTGGATTGAGCATGGGCCTGCAAACCAAAGGATCGTGGTTCGATTCCCAGTCAGGGCACATGCTTCTGTTGCAGGACAGTTCCCAGCAGGGGATGCATGAGAGGCAACCATACATTGATGTTTCCCTCCCTCTCTCCTTCCCTTCCCCTCTAAAGATAAATAAAATATTTAAAAAAACAAAATAGAATATTTGTTATTGTTCAAAGAATCTTTATTTTTTCAATGTTTTTATTTCTGATCTTCAAATTGGACAAGTTCTCTTGATCTATGTTCTATAACTATTTTCTCTATCAACTCATTTTGATAATGAATTTATCTATCTAGTATTTTTATTTAAGATATTGTATCATTCACTTCTAAAATTTCCAGTTGAGTATTTTTTTATAGTTTATATTTTCTGCTAAGAACTTCTATTAATTTCAAAGGTGTTTACCACATACAGGATAATTCTATTAACTGCTTTAAAATTATTGTTTAGTAATTACAGCATATTCAGGATTGGCATAGTTCAATGTTCTGTTTTGTTTTCTTAAGAATTGGTCAGATATTCCTTTTTGTTTACCTATTGTTGTAAATTTTATCATGGGTGTTTTTATTTTTATGTTATGTGACTCTGGGGCCTGTTAAATTGCTTTGGAGAAATTTTATTTGCTTTTGTTTTAGCAAGCAATTGACTGAGTTAAGTTTAGACCACAAGTTGTGTCTTTCTTTCTACAGGTGGTGATTCCAATGCAAATCCCAGGGGCCCTTTAATTCTGTTGTTCTGGCTAGGAAAATGGTGTTCGCTTAGAGCTGTAGCCACCTGCACAGGTTCACGCTTCAGTGTTAATGGGCCTGCACTTGGGAGAAGCAACAGGAGAATAGAGGGGAAAAAAGAAATCAAGCAATCCTTTCCACACTTTGTTGAACAGAGGCTTCTTCATCCAGGACTATGGGTTTTCTCTTGAAGCCTTAGACACCTCTTGAAGTTTTGACTGACTGCACCCACTGCACAGTTCCCCAGTGTGACTTTGTCTACCGATCAAAGCCTGCAGGTAAAAGGAAAAAATAAACACAATAGAAAACTTATCGCCCCTGGTCTTTCTTAGGATTTTTAATTCCCTCCCCAATCTGCCTGTTATTATCTCTCATCTTTGTTTTTTTTTTCTGTGTTTTGTTCATAGTTTTTAATTGTAATCAGATGGAGAGTCAGGATTGCTTCACTTTAGGCTTATTTCACCTCAGCCAGCACCCAAAATCTTCTCACCCTCTTTTTAAACAGTAGCAATCAGATAACATGTTTGCAGAGCTTACATTTATCAAATACTTTTGCATGCATCCTAGGTGCTACTATTCTGATTTTACAGGCTGGGAGATATTAGGATCTTTAAGAAGATCTAAAAGTTGGTCAGGAAAGAAACTAGGGTTTAAACACAGATGTTGGAGGAAAAAAACGTACCTCATAATTGTCAGCAGAAAAATACATCAAATTCACTGTTTTTTATAATTTGTCAAGTGGGATAAAATGGTTTATTAATTACAAGTTTACTTTTCAAGCTCATCCTCCCTCTCTTGCATTCCATGTTCCTCTTTTCTTCCCGCCTCCCCTTTCTACTGACCTAAATTCAATCCACAGGGAAATACAAGAATCCTTAACTTTCTTTCCAACTTTTAGAGTACATTTTCTTGGCAGAAAACTATAATACTTGTTTATACAAAAATGATTTAGCCAAATGAATATTCCTGACCAATTCTATAAAAACAGATTTT
Organism: Glossophaga mutica; assembly: GCA_039655065.1. Lineage (NCBI taxonomy): Eukaryota > Metazoa > Chordata > Mammalia > Chiroptera > Phyllostomidae > Glossophaga > Glossophaga mutica. The sequence continues at coordinate 31,692,059 of CM077318.1, forward strand.
TAAGGACTAATTTCTGCATGTTAAAATTGAGGAACAGGCTCTGAAAGATCTTATAATTATAAGCTTAAATTTGCACATTTACTATATTCACAAACTGGCTTAATTTCTTAAATTAAATATAAGAGGCTTATAGAAAAGTACACAAAATATTGTATAGTTCAATGAATTATTACATAAGTGAATACCTATGCAGAGGACAGGGAAACTTTCCTCTTATCCCTTTAGTTTTTCTGGTTGGTATATTTAAATGACATAAATCCAGCAGATTAACTAACAGGAGAAAATCAAGTTTCAATACCAGGAATTCACAAAAAAATGAAAATTCTAAAAACAATGAGGCAAGAGGAGGTACCATAGATATGTCATTCTGAACTAAGGACAATTCACAGGTAGAGGAGAAAGAGCAAACCTGTGGCAAACAGTTTCTTGCTTTGCCACCCAGAGCAATGGGACCCTGAGGGGAATCTCACAGACAGACATTGCTTGGATCCTCCCATCTGACACACTTAGTTCGTACGTGCTAAGGTGAACATGACAAGGTTCCCTTCCCCAAGCAGGTTTTTCTATCTGAATTTCCTTAGATAAGGGAAAGATTAAAAAAAAAAAAAAAAAACCTCTTTTTGAGTTTTTTGGGCTTTATTTTCAGCTTGAAATAATCTGCATGCCAAGGTGACACATTCTGAGGAGATTATTTCTGGACTCCTACCCCTGTATAACTGTTATGAGAGAAACTCCCAGAAAAAAATCAGTTCTTCTCTTCAACACAGTAAACAATTACAGATCGGTGAGCTTATTAGCATGCAAGCAAAGTTTATTAATGCTAAGTTCCAAAGGTAAAGCAAAAGCAAGGGTGGCAAGAGCAGGAGTGGCAAAAGTAGGATGGCCAGAGGCCAGGTGAGCAGCACCTGGATGGCCAGGTGCTCCCCATGTGGCAAAAAGAGCCAAGAGGGTAAAGAGCCAATAGGGAGAGTCCTGTGTTTTGAGGACTCATACAGCTGGTGGGATGGGATTGAAGAAGTTACATTTTGATTGACAGGTAAAGGTGGCGCCAACAAGGGAGGACCAATCCCCCCCACACTGGGTGATGTGACTACCCAAGTATGAGTAGGTGTAAGGAATGGTTAGCCTGAATCTTTACCTTGCTCCAGACTCTATTTGTTCATTTCGCATATGTAATAGGGGGCAGGAAGTTAACCAAAGTTGTTTTATGTTTTTTATTCCCTCTGGGCCATGGTCCCACTCCCCTTCTTCCTTCTAGGCTGTGGGATGCATACACAGTGTCAAGGTTTTCCTTTCCCCAGCTAGTGGAGATGATACACACAGACTCACAAGGGTTTCCCCCTTGCACGATCATAGTTTTGCTTGTGTTGTTCAGAATGCATAGCAGCTTTATGGAACAAGGCTCAGGACTACTGGGTCAACAGGTGAGCCTTTGCTTTTACCCTCCTGTGTTAGGTTATTTGTTACATTGCAATGGTGAGGGCCCTGCCTTTACTTCTCCTGTGGCCATACATTCTACTATAACATTCCCCCCTCAGGTAATAGAGACTCAAATCTTTGGGGACTTTGGATTCAGAACTACTGGGTCAACAGGCAAGATGAGTCTCCCTCCTCTTCCTTACCTTGGTTTACTGTCTATCCTACCTAACATTCCCTTCTCAAGAATTTGAAACACAAATGTTGGGGCTTTTGGGGCAACAAACACTCTGACTGCTTCCTACTGTAAAAGGGGCTTTGAGCCTTCTTTGGGTTCCATTTGCTAATTATCAATCTGAGGAGGTGGAAATAAGTGTCCTTCCATCGGCTCATGATAGCTTTCCAGAGCCTGGGCTTCCAGAAGTCAACAGTTGTTTGTAACGATCAACTGTAGCTTTATAGCCTCTTTTCTAGAAGAGATAAATTTAGTTAGTAAGTTGATTATCATGGGTCCGGATAGTAATATTAGTAGTATAATTAGCAACAGTACAGCAAACGGAAGAAGTAAAAACATAAGTCATGAATTTGAGTCCCTAAAAGAGGTTGAAGTTTTGATCCTAGATACAGATTCAAGGACGTTTTGGATGTTTTGCTGGACTTGTTCTGATTTGTTACCATAGAAGCGACATTCTTCTTGAGGTATAAACCTATTCCTCCTACTGAGGCTGTGAGGAGGTCTAATGCCCTTTGATTTTGGAGGGCAACTCCAACTAATGAATCCAGCTGCTTTTGGAGTGTCCAAGCATTTCCTCTGTTTTAGTTAATGACTCAGCCGTTTCCTGTGATAGGCGGTGGTGAATTCCTAATGAAGCATCCCCTACAGCTGTTCTCATAGCAGAGAGGATCCCAATTAAGTGATATTACAGGAATTAGGGGACCAGCCCTTTTGAAAAAATGTCCTTGTCCTCATAACAGGAATGGGAAGGAGGCATTCTCTCACACTATGGAAACATCAGGAAGAACATACCTGAGGGAGCTGACTCCCCTCCACTGCGGAGGAAGGCCCAGTATATGCCTGGGACCCGAAAATCCAAGACTCATGTCAAAGGGATTATTTATGCCATCAAAGCATTATCTTCCAGTTTCACTGGCTGGGTTTCTACAGAGACATATCTGCCATTGACTAGTTGTTCCGTCCTTGGATATTTAGTATCCCAACCATTGTAATCCTTGTGCTGCCAGTGAGGCTGTGACCTGAGAGACTATTATGGGATGTGTGGAGACTTGTGCCAGTAAAAATAGAGCCCCTCTTCATCCCAAAATGTATGGTGACTTAAGAGCTGTGGTACAGAGTGATGCAGTCCTCTCTTTCTTGTGGGAGGAATTCATTAACTTGATAGGACAAGCCTGCCTTTGCAGTAAGATGTTTTTGGTAAGTTTCTGTCCAAAGGCAGGCTTTGGAAAGTGGGTATATATGACATTTGTTTTATCCCCTGAGTTAGGAATTCTTCCAGAGATATAGGGTATTGTGGTAAGGAAAATTCCACCAGTGGTGTTTGTGAGACAGGGATCTGAGAGTTTATTTGAAAAGGGTTAAATCTGACAGGGACAGAAAATTCCCTTTCTGGGGAGGAGGTTGAGCATATTGACAGGTTGGTAGAAAGAGTGTAAGGACAATTACATTAAGGCCTGGTTGTTGTGTTCTTTATCTGGAATAAGTTTTTGTTTTTTGAAAAAGAGTTTGAGGTCCTTGATGCATTCACAAGCATACATCTCAGGCTGTGGTCCCTGTGGGGGACTCCTAAGAAACAGGTTTAATTTGAGATGGAAGGACCCAGCTGGGTATCCTTGTGAGCTTTATTGAAGTTGGGGTTTTGAGTATGACCTGAAGTGAACCCTTCTATATTTTAAATAGACCAGGTCCCCTGATTTGGCTTGTTTGTGTTGGTAGGCTTATGTTTGTTTCTATACTCCTGTAATGCTTTCTGTATTTGTCCTACATCAACGGTGGAAAACAATTCAGGGCCTGTACCATATGTTCACGGCCCAGTTCCTCTGTGGGGGAACAGACAAGTAGGTATTTTATATATTGGATTATTAGGCCACCCCCTAAAACAATGCCCCCCAAGTCCTCTACCAATACTTGTCCAAATAAATGAGGGCTGTCCCTAAATTCCTGAGGGGGAACAGCCCAGGTTAATTGTTACCCATGTCCATTCCCATTAGCTTTAGGGAAGGATATGTTGTCAATTGGATATCTTAGGAAGCAATCCATTGTTTGGCCAGCTGTTGTTCAAGGCCTTGAATCTTCCAGACCTTTAATAAGACTCAGTCCCCTGAGTGCAGGAGCTCATCAGGTGGATAGCCAAAACTACAACGAGCAAACTTGTGCAGAATGGTTAATTTACACAACAACCCACAAACCAGTCTCTGAGTGTGTGAGACTGTCCTTTGGGAATGTATCCAATTGCAAGGCCTTTCCTAGAATGACATTTAACAGTGGCAATTTGGCAGACCCTTCTTGGTTATAGATTGAGTATCTTTGATGATGTTATACACCCAGTTTTAACTTCTAAATGAAAACAAACTTTGAAGATAGCTGCACAAGTCTAATGGCCTTGAATCATGGTTTTTCTCCCTGAGATCACCCCCATTGTCATTAAAGAGACTGAATAAAGTCTAGCTTTAATTTTTCTTATTTGTTTGCATAAACACAAGAGCAGCAATTGATCTTTAAGTCTGCTACACTGAAACTCACATAAGGAACCTTTAGATGAACTCTTCAGTCAACCCTTCAGGGTACAGAAGCCAAGCCGCATACCTGCCATCTGGCCTCGCCTGTAGCACCTGCTTCTCTAGAGTCCTTGAGGTTCCTATTATGCATTATGGTTCTTGTCAGTACAGCTTATGACCCATTATGAGGCTTCCAGTGCCAGGACATGGGGCACTGGATGAAGCACCAATTCAGTTATTCCTTATGGTTCTATAAATCCTTGGCATGTTTAAGGGTATGATTTGAAAATTTATTTTTAGAATTAAGTTTGGGAGGAAAGGGGTCTGGAAAAGGATGTAAAGACATAGTAGGTGGCCCCTGTGTCTAATAAAAGCTTATTGTCCTACCTGTCACATCCATGCATAACCTGGGCTCCAGTGTAGTAATGATGACCTATTGAAGTGGGGCTGACTGGGGTGGGTGGGCAGCCTCAGTCCTGAATTCCCATTTGCAAGGCAACTGCAACATCAGGCCCAGGGGCCTTGTGGTCCCAGGGACAGAGGGATGCCCAATGGCCTACAGCCTTGCATTTCAACCAGGGCATTCAAGGAGGCTTGTTTCCATTAGGACACTCCTTGGCCCAATGCCCTAGCTCTCAGCACACATGATACTCAGCATTATTTGGAGCAGGCTGTGCAGCGCCCATAGGATGTGACTGTGAATGTCCCTTAAGTGCAGCTAGAACTCGGGCATGCCTAGCCTTCCATTCCTTCTCCTGAGCCATGGCTTCCCTCTCCCAGTTGTAGGGTGGGAATGTGGATGGGAAAGTGCCTATGGAATGGCTATTAGATAACATTGTGGTAGGATATAGCTTAAATTTGTAGTACAGATCTCCTCTGCCCTTTAGGTAGAAAAAATGCTTGTATGTATGGGATTTCTGACTACCTGCCTAGGTGTGTGTAAAAGTTGTTAAGTTGGAATATGGTGTCATGATTCAAGCTCACATATATTGGCCAAGATTCCCCTTCAGCTAAACTGATATTGAGGCCAAGCAGTGTTGCAAAAAGATATTAATCTTTTCTTCTTTAGAGTTTTGGGATCAAACTGTCACCAGTTAGAAAGAATACAGCCCAGTGGGATTCTGTCTGGGATGGACTCCTGATTCCCCATCTGGAAAGAAGAAACACCAGAAAGCTAGAGAGCTTACATCTAGGGCCATAACTTCAAGACCTCATGGTCCTGGGACCAGAGATCCTGCCGTGTCCACAATGGATGTCTCCATTTTGGACAGATATAGGGACATCCAGGACTGGGAAACACTAGAAGGCTAAAAAACTCACATCTCTCATGTCTGAGGTCGTAGCCTGAGGGACTTGGCAGCACTCCAGAACATAAGACCCTGCCTTCTCCAGAATGGTCATCTCCAATCTGGACAGATCCTTCCTGAATGTTTGTCTCTGTATTCCTTTGGGCCAATGGAAAGAGTACCTCAACACAGCTGTTATGTATTGGAAAGTTGTAACTGACGAGTGAGCCTTTGTTTCTATTCTGTGGTGGGTTTTGCTCTTCCTTTGCCCTGACTAGAGTGCTAAAAATACTGATGGCTGTTTCTATCAGTTGCTCAGTGGGTGAATGTATTTCTAGAAGTATCTAGCCCTTAGTGGACTTAAGGGCTGATGTTTGTACTTTTTTAAAGCCTTAGTTAATTGTCCCTGAAAAGGTAGGGTTTTAGTCTTCCCTTCTTGTCCTAATTAAATAGAGTTAGTTAGTGTCCTGATCTGGGATTGTAATTTCCCCTGGTTGATGTGTGCTGTTAAGTATGATGACTAGCTAATTTATTGGCATAAGTCCTAGTAGATCTTCTTTGTGTTGTTTTCATCTTTGGTGTAGCAGTGGGAGAGAACAATCTGTAATCCAAACTAGGTCATAAATCAGTGATTATACCAAAAATTGTAAGTGAAAGTATATCAAGCTGAGAAATCAATTTATTTGTCCGTAACTGTCCATTTTACCTGGGGTGAGGCTACACAGCCCGGCAAGGGAGTATGGGCAGTGGCAAGACTGCCCGGCTCTTTTCTAGGGGGTTGAGAAAGAGTCTTGGTAGTTCCTCCGTCTTTCCGGGAGCAAAAATCTTAGCAAGAAGTTAGAGGGTTAGTCAGTAGCAACTAGTCCCTGGGAGAGAGCTGGGAAGTTGTTCTGTGCTTAGAGTGCTCCCCCACACTCTGCTCGGGAATCTGGAAAAAAATAGCTGAGATATCATGCTCAGGCTCCAAGGGCAACTGAAAAACGGCTTGGGTTTTAAACTGTACTTTTTCCTCTGTGTTGGAAAGGCAGGCACCTTGCTGTTTCTGCAAGTTGTAATGAGTTTAAGTAATTTGCAGTGCTTCAAAGACTTACGCCCATTTTCCTTCTTTAAGAAACAAAATTCTAAAACAAGCATAATAAGTTCCCTAAAACTTAAGGCTGATTGGCTTGCTTCCTTTGAATTACCCTATTGTTCTCAGGACCTGGTAGCTCCTAGGTCTAGAATTTTACAGTGTTTCAAAGACTTGTATGCTTATCTCTCTTTATTCTTTTCTACTTCCAATATCCTTCCTTTTCATGCTACACATGGATGTGGCATATAATCTCTTTCCTTTATTCCTTCTTACCCTTCTCCTTCCTTCCCTTCCTTTATTCATTCTTTCTCCTTCCCTTTCCTTCACTTCCTTAATTCCTTCTTCTTTCTTTCTTTGCCCTACACAATCCTTCTTCAACTTTCACAGACCATCTATGACGTACCTGAACCTTCTGCAATATACATACCCAACATTCTAAAGTAAGCATGATAAGTCCCTTAAAACTTAAGCCTGATTAGGTTACTAAACATGTGACCTAAACAGTATATTATGAAACAAACAGAGAAAATTTATGAATGAAGCAAATTTGAGCAAAGAAGAAAAGTATAATTAGGAGAAAAGAACCTGGAAAAGACAGCACTTCCCACTGAGGGCTAAAATCTTGCTTTGTCCTCTCAAGAACTAAACCTAAGTGGAGAATGTACTGCAAGAATGGGAGTGTGATTGCTTTTCAGTGTGCCTCTCATTGCATGGACTTCTGCTTGGGGCTGGCAGGAAACCTAGCATTCTGTGCTGGTCGACATAGCACCTTATCCCCTCACAGGTGTCTTTGTTGCAAAAAGCACTCTAGTGGCTTTTATATGCTTGACCCCTACCTGCACAGTGCTGCAATTTATCAAGCGGGAGAGAGCAAGGCCTTTGCCTGGCAAATATAACATTGCCACTACCCTGCATATCCAGGAAGGAGTATTTGGATGTAAATTGAAGTGCTAGAGAAGAGAGATGTCCTAATAAACCACCTGGGGGAGAAAGAGATGCTGTAAATTCACTTGGGGTAGAGAGATGCAAGAAGCTACATGGGGAAGAGAGATGCTGAAAGCTTAAAACAGGCCAATGCTCTAAAATGAGTTTTCTTCTGGTCAGGTTTAGAGGCAGAAAAGGCTAAGGGTAAGTTGGTGAAGAAAGTTCCCTATGAGGCCCCTGCACATCTTAAGGATTAACCCCAGACACCTCCATGGGACCCCTACTCATGAAGGTATGCCTAAAGACTCAGGCTGGAGGGAGAAAGTGCCTCCTTTGCCTTCAGAGCCCAGGTGGAATCCAAGCATTCATTTCAGATTTCATTGTTTCTACCTCCAAACACAGGCCTAGCACATTTGAATGTCCCACCCCCACAGCACAGCATCTCCTTTACCCCAGAGGTGAGAAACTGTGCTCACTATATTCCAAATGGCCAGAGACAAGAGCAAGATCTCAGTCATGGCACCAAACATTACAGTGGAAACTCCCAGAAAATCAGTTCTTTTCACCAATGCAGTGAAGAATTACGGATCAGCGAACTTACTAGCATGCAAACAAAGTTTATTAATGCTAAGTTCTAATGGGAAAGCAAAAGCAAGGGTGGCTAGAGCAGAGGTGGCAAAAACAGGATGGCCAGAGGCCAGGTGGCCAGGAGCCCCCTAACCAGGGGCCTCCAGTGTGGCAAAAAGAGCCAGGAGGGCCAAGAGCCAAAACAGTGCATGCTTTGTTCTGAGGACTTATATAGATGATAGGATGGGGGTCAAGAAGTTCCATTTTGATTGACAGGTGGTGCCAGCTTCTCCTCACCTGCACCAAGGAGATGTGACTACACAAATGTGGGTATGTATGAGGGTCGGTTAGCTCAAATCCTTATCTATTCGTTCATTTTGCATATGTGCCAGGGGGCAGGCAGTTAACCAAAGTTGCTTTATGGGTTTTTTCCCTCTGGGCACTGTGGTTCCCCTCCCTTCCTCCATTCAAGGCCTTGGAATGAATACACAGTCTCAAGGTTTTCCTTTTCCCAGCTAGTGGAGATGATACATGCAGACTTCCAAGGGCTCCCCACCAGCTCCTGCACTATCGTAGTTTTGCTTCTATTGCTCAGAATGCCTGGCTGCCTTATCAGAGCAAGCTCAAAGTTACTAAGTCAACAGGTGAGCCTTTGTTTTTAGCCTACTGTATTAAGTTCTTTGTTAGATGACAAAGGTGAGGGCTCTGCCTTTATTTCCCCTCTGGCCACTCATTCTATTGTAACTACTCAGGTTAAGAAATAGAACACTAGAAGGAGAGGATCCAAAATGTTGGAGAAGTAAGTGGAGACTACCCTAACCTCCTCCCAGGACCAATTTGGAATTATAACAAGATTATCAAGAAATCATCCATATAATCAACTGAACAATAACTGTAAAGAAGCCTTATAACTAAAGACAGACAGAAGAAAGCACTTCACCACAACGTGACTAGTATGGAGTGTGGAGTAGGTGTGAGAGGGCTGACTGGTCTCCCACAGGTGGCAGCTGAAGTGCCAGAGGGAAATTTTAGCAGTTGGGGCGTTCTCCCTGAAAAGCATGATGCCTGAACCCCAAGCTGGGCTCCGCAGCTTACAGCACATACAGCTGTGAAAAGCAGTGGCATTTCTGTCTGCCAGGGAGAGATGGTTATAGACACACAAAGCCTCTTAAAGGGCTAATGCACACAACTTTGTCTGCAGCCACTTACCCTGGGCTCTGGCAATAGGGGTTTCAGAGTAAACCAGAAAGATCTGAGGAGAGTATGAGAATGTTGGCTTTGGTGAAAGAACTGAGGTAGCAGCCACCAGGATCCCTGTGCTGAGTCATTCCCCACACTGCAAAGCCATCTTGCTCAAGCAGAACAGTTCCCTCCAAGTGGCATCAGCCCAAGGAGAAGTAATAGTTATGTCTGCAGGAATTACTCTTCCCCACCCTGTGGTGCTTAAGCTTGACTACAGATTATAGGTAAACTAGATTAACAACTGAAGGAGACAGTCAGACTGTGGATCACTGGTAGTCTTGAACAGGCTGCCTAGAGCCTAACTGGGACAGTCTAACATCACCAGGGGCAGGTCCAGAAAGTGAATACAGTGTACCTGTACAACAGTATACAAGACATGGTGGAGGAGTAACCCTCAGTCAGCCAGCCAGAGGGAAAGACCCACCAAAGAATGACCCAGCAACAACCAAAATCCAATTATAAGCAGAGAGCCCACACGAAGACAAAAAAGGTACCCAAGCACATAAAGTTTGGGAGAACAAGGAGACTGCACCACTAAATTCCAGAAGTCTCCCACCACAGTAGGTCATACCACAAAGACAGGGAGTCAAAGCAGATCCTTCTAAGAAACAGGAACAAAGAAGAGTCACCTAAAATGGGGAGACAAAGAAACAACCTTCAATTAAAAGGAAAGGAGGAATCCTCAGAAAGAATGGTAAATGAAATAGTGGCAAGCAAACAATCAGACACAGTTTAAAATAATGGTTGTAAGGATGAATTCAGTGAGAACTACAAAGAACTCCATGAAAACTAGAAGGAACTTACCGCAAACCATACCAGCATGAAAAAGGAAATAGAAACTATCATTAAGAGCCAGGATAAAATGAAGAATACAATATCTGAAATGAAGAACACAGTAGAAGGAATTAAATGCAGGCTACATGAAGCAGTGGATAAAATCAGCAAGCTGGAGGACAAGGTAGAAAAAAATTTCCAGAGTAACAAAAGAAAAAAACAACTCAAAAAGGATGAAGAGGTTTTAAGGGAGTTGCAGGACAACATGAAGCATAATAATATCAGTATCGTAGGGATACTGGAAGGAGAAGAAGAGAAGCAAATGGTAGAAACCCTGTTTGAAAAAGTAATGACAAAAATTTTCCTTAACTTGATGAGAGAAAAAGTTATGCAAGTCCAAGAAGCACAGAATATCCCTATCAAGATGAACCCAAAGAGGCCTACTCCAAGACACATAATTAAAATGGCAAAATTTAGAGACAAAGAGAGAATGTTAAAGGCAGCAAGGAAGAAACAGCTAGTAACCTACAAGGAAGATCCAATAAAGCTATCAGCTGATTTCTCAACAGAAACCAGAAGGGAATAGCAAGAAGTATTCCAAGTAATAAAAAGTAAAGGCCTGCAACCAAGACTACTCTACCCAACAAGGCTCTTACTTAAAAGGGAAGGTGAAATGAGTAGTACCCCAGACCAAAATAACAGGCTAAAAGAATACATATGCACCAAACCAACATTGGAAGATATGCTAAAAGGACTGCTTTAAGAAGAAGAAGAAGAAAAAGAGAGAGAGAGAGAGAGAGAGAGAGAGAGAGAGAGAGAAACACAGATAAAAAGGGGAAATTGGCAATGAATAGGTACCTATCAGTAATAAATGTAAATGGATTAAATGCTCCAATCAAATGACATAGTTTAGCTGAATGCATGGATGAGAAAACTTGACCCTCATATATAGTGGCTACAAGAGACCCACCTCAGAACAAAAGATCTGAGGAGAAATTGCAACCGATACGACAGAAACACAAAGGATTGTAAGAAACTATGAAGAACAACTATATGCCAAGAAATTTAACAACCTGGGTAAAATAAACAAACTTCTGGAAACATATTATCTTCCACAACTGAATCAAGACGCAGAAAACCTGAATAGACTGATGACAACTAGTGAAATTGGAGCAGTAATCAAAAAACACTTGGCACACAAAAGCCCAGGACAGGACAGCTTAACAAGCAAATTTCACCAAACATTTAGGGAAGAGCTAACTCCTATATTTCTCAAACTATTCCAAAAAAATCAAGAAGAGGGAAGAAACTACTCTTCTTATGAGGCCAGTATGATCCTAATTCTAAAAGCAGGTAAACACACAACAAAGAAAAAAACCACAGGCCAATATCTCTGATGAACATAGATGCTAAAATCCTCAACAACATATTGTCAAACTGGATTCAGCAATACATTAAAAAGATCATACACCATGATCAAGTGGGAATAATCCCAGGGATGCAAGGATGGTACAATATTTGCAAATCAATAAACATAATACATGAACAAAATGAAAGGCAAAAATCACATGATCACATCAATAGAAGCTGAAAAACCATTTGGTAATGTCCAGCACCCATTTATGATAAAAACACTCAGCAAAGTGGGAGTAGAGGGATGATACCTCAATGTAATAAAGGCTATATATGAAAAACCTACTACCAACTACATACTCAATGAACAAAAACTAAAAGCTTTTCCATTGAGATGAGGAACAAGAAAAGTGTTTCCACTTTCACCACTTTTATTCAACATATTATTGAAAGATCTAGCCACAGTGATCAAAAAAGAAAAAGAAATAAAAGGTATACAAACTGGAGAGGAGGAAATAAAACTGTCATTATTTGCCAATGACATGATACTGTACATAGAAAACCTTGTAGGCTCCAACAAAAACTGCTTGACATAATAAATGAATTTGGCAAATAGCAGAATACAACTCAATATTTAGAAATCAAAGGCATTTTTGTACACCACCAATGAAATATCAGAGAGAAAAACAAGAAAAAAATCCCATTTTCTATAGCAACAAGAAAAATAAATTATCTATGAATAAACTTAACCAAGAAGGGTAAATCCTGCCAACAGAAAACTACAGAACACTGAAGAAAGTAATTACGGAAGAAACAAATAAATGGAAGCATATATTGTGTTCATGGATTAGAAGAATTAACATCATTAAAATGCCCATACTACCCAAAGTGATCTATTGAGTCAATGCATTACCTATTAAAATACCAATGACATATTTCACAGATTTAGAACGAATATTTCAAAAATTTATATGTCACCATGAACAACCCTGGATAACTTCAACAATCTTAAGAAAGAAGAGCAAAGTAGGAGGGATCACAATACTGATACCAAACTGCATTACAAGGCCACTGTCATCAAAACAGTCTGGTAATGGCATAAGAACTGACACATAGATCAGTGGAATAGAATAAAGAGCCCAGAAATGAACCCATGTCTCTATGGTCAATTAATATTTGACAAAGGGGGCTGGAGCATAAAATGGAGTAAAAATACCCTCTTCAGTAAATGGTGTTGGGATATCTGGACAGGTACTTGCAAAGAAATGAACCTGGACCACCTACTTACCCCATATTCCAGAATAAACTCAAAGTGGATAAAAGACTTAAACATAAACTGTGAAACCATGAAACTCCTAGAGGAAAACATAAGCAGGAAAATTTCAGATACCCCACACAGCAATATTTTCACAGATACATCCCCTAGGGCAAGGGAAATAAAGGAAGAAATAAATGAATGGGACTGCATCAAATTAAAACACTTCTGCATTGCTAAAGAAAGCATCATGCAGGAAGCTCAGAGAGTCCCAAAGAAGTTGGACCCAAGGAGGAACACACCAAGGCACATCATAATTATATTAGCCAAGATTAAAGATAAGGAGAGAATCTTAAAAACAGCAAAAGAAAAAGGGGACAGTTACCTACAAAGGAGTGCCCATAAGACTGTTAGCTGATTTCTCAAAAGAGACCTTCCAGGCAAGAAGGGGCTGGAAAGAAGTGTTCCAAGTCATGAAAGTCAAGGACCTACATCCAAGATTGCTCTATCCAGCAAAGCTTTCATTTAGAATGGAAGGGCAGATAAAGTGCTTCTCAGATAAGGTCAAGTTCAAGGAGTTCATCATCACCAAGTCCTTATTATATGAAATGTTAAAGGGACTTATCTAAGAAAAAGAAGATAAAGAGCATGTACAGTAAAATGACAGCAAACTCACAGCTATTAACAACCACACCTAAAACAAAAACAAAAGCAAATAAGCAAACGACTCGAACAGGAACAGAACCACAGAAATGGAGATCATATGGAGGGTTATCAACAGGGGAGTGGGAGGAGGAGAGACAGGAAAAAGGTACAGAGAATAAGTAGCATAGATGGTAGGTAGAAAATAGACAGGGAAAGGGTAAGAATAGTATGGGAAATACAGAAGCTAAAGAACTTATAAGTATGACCCATGAACATGAACTAAAGGGGGGGAATGTGGGTGGGAGGGGATATGCAGGGTGCAGGGGAGTCAAGGGGGAAAATGGGACAACAGTAAGAGCATAATCAATAAAATATATTAAAAGAAAATATCATCAAAATGAAAAAGGAACCAATCATATGGGAAAACATATTTACCAATGATACCTTAGATAAGCATTTGATCTCCATAATATATAAGGAACTCATATGACTCAATACTAATTAAAGTATTCAATTAAAAAATGGGCAAAGGACCTGAACATACACCTCTCTAGGGAAGACATATAGAGACCCCATAGACATATGAAAAAATGCTCAACATCACTAGTCACCAGAGAGATGCAAATTAAAACTACAATGTGATACCACCAATACCCGTCACAATGGCCATCATTTACAAATCAACAAACAAGTTCTGGTGAGGATGTGGAAAAAAGATAACCCTAGTGAACTGTTGGTGAAAATGCAGACTGGTACAGCCACTGTGGAAAACAGTATGGAATTTCCTCTCAAAACTAAAAATGGGACTTCTTTTGATCCAGCAATTCCACTGCTGGGATTATACCTTAAGAATCCTGAAACACTAATTCAAAAGAACCAATGCACCCCTATGTTCCAAGAAGTGTTATTTACAATGCCAAGTGCTGGAAACAGCCTAAGTGCCCATCAGTAAATGAGTGGATCAAAAAACTGGTACATTTACAGAATGGAACACTACACAGCAGAAAGAAAGAAGGAGCTCCTACATTTTGCAACAACATGGATGGAACTGGAGAGCATTATGCTAAGTGAAATAAGCCAGGCAGTGAAAGACAAATACCATATGATCTCACCTATAAGTGGAACTTAATCAACAAAACAAACAAAATAGACCCAGAGATATGGAAATAAAGAACAAACTGACAGTAACCAGAGGGGAGGGAGAAGGAGTATGTGGGAGAAAAGGAAGAAGGTTGTAGTCAAGTAGGAGGTATAAATGACCCATGGACATGAACAACAGGGTGGGGATTGACTGTGGGAGTGGGGGTAGGTGGGACAGGGGAGGAGGGGAATTGGGACAGCTCTAATAAAACAATAAAAACCTGGAAAAAAAGAAATAGAACACTGACAGGACACTGAGTGATTTCATTTTTCATGTTTCTTTAGAGATTGCTCTGTTTCAGCAATCATCTAGTAGCAGAACATCATTTAAATTAAGTGCAATGAATATACACGCTTAAAAAATGTAAGAATCTTTACAGAAGGAGATGGATGTATCTATATATGATTGTCCTTCATAGTTTTTATGGGTAAATGTAAACCATGTAAATGTATGGGTAACTTGCTTTGCCCCATGTGTATGCAAATTTTACCTAATATAAAGCATTTAAATGCAATAAACAAGGAAATAGGATTATTTTAAAGCTGTTGTTAATCTTTGGAACAGGAAATTTCTCTTTAAAACTGGCTTTGTATAGTATAATTTTCCTTAAAGTGGAGTATTTACATATGTTTACTAAGGCAAATCTCACAAACCTTTAATAGCTTTCATGGAATTGGATGTTTTATATTGTTAAAACCTGAGTTTGCATGGTCTAGTAGGATATGGAATAGATATACTGAATTTCTTTATAATTCTAGTCTATACCACTCAAGAAGTGATTGTATCTTGACTCTAAACCCAGGTAAACAAAGTGTCAAATTTAGATCCTGTAGTACCTCATTTTTCCTAAGTCTGTCTTTATATATTTTGGTAAGATATGAACACACAATGTAATATGAATAGAAGTAATATTGCACATTTTATTTTAATTCAATAATGTAAATCCTGCAGTATCTTGAAGTTTGTCTCATGCTTATGATTTCTACTGAGGATGTAGCAAGTCACTGTCTGAGAAATGTATTTAATTGCCTCATGCTTTAGTAGGCTCACATAAATCTTGAATAAACAAAATTCATCACTAAGAATCAGCTGTGGTACCCTGTGTATTGCATAAGTGATGTTTTAAATACCTAAAATTCCTACCTGGTCTGAAAACTCCAGATATGAAATACCCAGCAGTGTACTCCACTGTGAAAAAAATCCTAATGTCTCTATCAAAAGTTACATACAGCTTCACATAATGTACTTTATTTCTTTCTTTAATGATGTCATTTTTCCCCCTAAAAGGATTTTTAATTAGGCATTTATCTAAGACAAGATAAGCATAATTTTACACATCCATTAGTTAATATGCATTCAGAAATCTGTGATTAACAGCTTGAAATTGTGCCAGTTCTTTGTGCACCAATTAAACATTCACAAATAAATGTGCAAAAGCCTTCTTTAATTTTGATAACTTTTCCTTAAAGTTAAATTGTTTCCTACCTACTGAAATTAAAAATAGGTCATCCTTTATTCATTGAAGGTGGCACTCACCCTCTATCCTTTTTTATTTTAAAAATCCTGGTCTAGCTAGAGCTGTCGTTAGTCTAGATTATATAGGGCAAGTTTGGTTAGTGTTGAGCTAATGTCAGTATGTTTCATGTGGTTAAGATGATCTTAACAGAATTGTAAAGGCTATCCTAAAATAACATAAAATGTGTTTTATTATTTTAAAAATGCACATTTTTACCATGAATATTAAAGTTTGTAAAATGCAATTTATAGTATGCATATAACAAAATCATGTGAACATGAATTTTTGAAGTGTATTTTTCTGCTCACTTACGCAATAGGTGTTTTCTCTCATACAAGTAATTTGGTTGCCATTTTCTATCTTATCTTGGTAATAATATCAACTTATGCATTTTTCATCATTTTAAAATAATTTTTATGGGATCTTTATATCTTTTACATTAATTGATTTACATTTTCCTTGATATCTGCATATACTATTCTGAAGCACGGCAACATATAAAATATATTATTAGTGTGCCAGATTTTAGAAGCAATGGTACCTTGAAGAAACATATTACTTTAAAATTGTCAAAGAATTTTCACATCCATTATTCACTTGATGCTCATAACAACACTGTGGAATAGTTATGGCACATGTTACTTCCCACATTAAAAGATGAGAAAACAAAAGTCTAAGATTACTTGACAGGTTAATATCATAGTTTAGGACCTTTAATCCTTATGTCGATCATGGAAATGTCAGAGCTTGTCCTATGACTTGTGGGAGAAATGGAGACCAAGTCTTTTAAATTGTTATTTGCCCTCACACTGCCTTTTTACAAAGTGTCTAGTTCTTTGCATTAGAACTACACTTTGTTTTATATTCTGGTAAACTACTGTTCAGTAAAGTTGAAGTCCTAATCTACAAACATAAAATATGCATATACATAATTGTTAGTTATGTTTCAATTACTGTAAAACTTTAATTGGAGTTATAAATAATCTCATAGATGAGTCTTTTAATTCCCCAATCATCATTTTCCAAATTAATATTATTTTACCAAACATTAATAACCACCATAAACAATTACTCAGCAAAGCCATCAAGAAAAAAATCACCTTATAAAAATAAGCTAAATGATCAAGAATTCCAAGTCATTTTAACAATCCTTCTCAAATTTATTTTAAAAACTACTAATTTAATAAGATCCTGGGCTATTGTATTTACAACTCATCTATCAGTGGAACTATTTATTTGTCCCTATGAATGATTTGGTGGGTGTAGCACACATTTTATTACATAATAAGAACATGTTAGAAACTGTTTAGTATCTTAGTGGCCTCTTGGTAGGGCATTACACAAAAAAGGGCAACTGAAATAACAGGCTCTTCCATTAACAAAATTCCTTCAGGTCTTCGTCCTCACATAGCCTTGTTCTTTTCTATTCCTCATTGTTGCACCTTCCCTTGTTTCTATATTCATTCATCCTGGCTTGGACCATTTAAGCTTACCAAAAATTCACACTATCCATTGACTCCATGCCAATGTTTATTTGTGATGACTGCGTTTACCCTTACCATCCGACAGTAAACTCCATGATTGCCATTTACCCCTGTTACCCATGACCAATTTTATGCATTCTGGCCTCCCAAGTTTCATTCTCTACCGTTCTCCCATCGCTTCAAATTTGATTGAAGAGGTGCTTACTCCTTTCTTATACCTACAGTCTCTGAGACACCCTTCCCCTATTTAAAACCTAAAATAATGGATCAATTTAGCTCTTCCTGCATTTCTGTGGAAGGGGCAAATCATGATACTGTAATCTGAGTATAGTTCATTTTGATTAGAGTAAGTTGCTTATAGTTGGTCAAAAGGTTGTGGGTTATTATTAATCTGCTAAGCTAATTAGAGTAAGTTGCTGATGAGGTCCATGATGAGGTGGAATCCTCATGTAGCCCTATTAATTTCTCTCTTGGAAAAATATGTATCTTTGCTGATGTACTATCAATCTTATCTATTTTTTTCATTAAAAAGAGAAACAATAAATTTGAATCAATAAGATCTATCCTCAGTGTGTAGAATTCAAGGTGTTATCTTCATATTGTTGTATAACAAATTTAAAGCATCTGGCTGAGCTTTTAAGGTAGAGTAAATCAGATATTAGGTAATGTTGAATTTGAACAGTATTCCTTATATAAAGTAGTAACAGCGGTAAGGTTACTAGCCTGATTCCTTCAAAACAGATATAGAAAAGGTGAAGCCTAGAATTCACACTAAGAATTTACTGCCACAAAACAGAGGCAGAATATTTTAGAAGGCATCAATGAGCACAGGCACAACCCAAAATATCATGACTAGAGACATGGAACACCTATGGAGAAAAAGGAGCACAGGGCTTTTAAATATTGTTATATATTATAAATTGGTAATCTTTTTGGAAAGACACTTGGCAAAAGCCACAAAACATTAAAATGCTTTGGTCCAATAATCCCATTTCCAGAAATTTCCACAGGGGAATAATGCACAAGGATATTCATTGTATAATTATTTGTATTTATGGAGAAATAATAAAAGTCATTGTTATTAGGATGGTTAATTGATATTACACACATTTTATATAGTCATTAAAATATTATAACCCTTTAATAACATGGGAAAGCGTTACGTGAAAAATATGCAAATATTATGCACACTGTGTTTGCTATCAGGCAAATACATATGGTTATGAAAACTGAATCAGAATATCTCAAAACCATAGTCATTTTATTAGGGTTTCAGACATCTAGCAGAAGATATTTTGCTTCTTACTTGCTGAATCTTCTATACTATCATTTGTATATTTTAACATAGGGTCTTTAAATATTTTATTTACTTACTTTTAGAGGGATGGGAAGAGGAGAGAAGGAGAGAAACATCAATGTGTGATTGCCTCTTATGCAACCCAGGCATGGGCCCTTACTGGGAATTGAACCAGCAACCATTTGGTTCGCAGGCCGGCTCTCAATCCACTGAGCCACGCCAGCCAGGGGAATACATTTTAACACAGTTTTTAAAAGCTGCCTGTACTACTGGTGCCTCCACATGATCTTTACCCATTTAAAACTGCACAGCAAGCTGAACACATTTGCCACACAGCTTCTGTAGTTTTTCAGCAGTGTCATAGAAGAGAAAATATTAGGACCAATGTATTATCATTGATTGTGGGAGGGAGGGGGTGGATGGAGGTGGAAGAGTGTGTAAGGGAGAAAAATAGTAATGGAAAAACAAAATAAAATAAGTTAATTAATTTTTAAAAAATATTTAGAAATGCCTTGGCATTATCTAAGAATTATAATATAGTTTACATGTAATCTTTTCTTGAATGAATCCTTCCAAGAACATTTATTATGCCCATTGTGTCTGTTTCTGCTGACTGCGATACGGAAATCTGTCATATTAAAAGTAACAACCTTCCTTTCAGTTATCCAATGAGGTAGCTGAACTCCTGTCTCTTAGCTCCTCATCACATCTTCATTATCCAACTTCATGAAAAACTCCACTCTGAATAGAATACTATCAAACATCTTACATTCATTATCATTTAACTCATAACCTTCTGGAAAATATATTCTCATAATTTATAGAAAATGAGCTAAATTTCAAGTGAGTAAAATAACTTATGTAATATTACACAGTCTGGTAGAACTATTTCATAAAAGGCAGAACGCTTGAGTTCCACGTCAGAATTCTTCCTATTGCACCATGTTGTTTTTTTAGTTCGCTAGCACCCCTTAAATTCCCTCCTCATCTTCACTCATTTACTGAGCACCTGCTCTGTGATAGACACTATGTTAAACTCAAAAGATACACAGATAAATGAAGCAGTTCCATTCTCAATGAAGTTTAATCTATTCTGCGCTTTGCCAGTCACTAACTTTTTCATTCATTCACAAATTATGTCATGAACACCTATTATGTGACAGGTACTTGTTATAGGAAAGAAAAAAATGTAACATAACCTAAAATACTGCTAAATTATAACAGAAGATAAAATTGTTAAAAGTATGTAGTCACAAGACATAAACATGTGGATAGAGTGATTATAATGGCAGACAAGGTCCTTCAAATAAATTAGAAATGCCTAAAAACAATAATACATGTCATTTGAGAGAAACATTCTTCAAAGAATATATGAGATAAGATTCCCTTAACAATGATGGTAATCTCAAGTAGGCAAGCCTATGGGAAGAAAGCCCTACAGTACATATCCTTGACATATCATAATGCTAAACAAAGCCAACCAATCAAATCAATGCTTACACAGTGACTTTAACTCTGCCTCTTAGCCTCCTTTCCTCATGCCCCTTTTCTCACTTCATTCAGACATTTGTTTCAGCTGCAAAACCTTACTTTCAGCAAAGCTAGAAAGTCTAACTTTCCAACACATATGACCCTCTTACCGCATTTTGTTATCACTAGAGAAAATTCATATTTTTCCACCTTCAGAAAAACATAAATAACAATTTTTCATAACAGTGGTTAAGTTGTATTTTTGTGTTCTTGGTCTTATTATAAGAAAAAAAGAAAATATGCTGAACAGTATGAGTTTAAATCTCTCATTTGCACACAGCTGGCTGTAGGTGGAAAATCTCATCAATAGCAGCAGGCCATAATGTTTTTTATTATCATATAGGAAACATAAAAATTTTAAATTTTTTCAGAAGTGTTTCAACAACAAATGTATTGCCATGGTGCTAAATAACAGAAGCCATATACTAATCTGTCTCTCCTGTACGTGAGTGTTCAAAAAATGAATCTGTCTTACCCTCTCTTGTTCACTCTTACTCCTGCTCTCCCCAGTAGTATGGCTAATTTAGCAGACAAAATCAAAATGAACTGTCAGAAGTAATAACTAGATTAAATATTTGGGCAATGTGATAAAGGACTATAGAAGTGATTATTGTTCCATCTCTTTAAATAATGCAGGACCATTGTCTTATAATGTTTACTTCTCAAAATTTCATTGTTACCAGATCTACTAATATAAGACTCTAGTCAGAATTAGATTATTCTGCTTATTTTCTCTAGCTTATTGTTTTTGAATCAGTCATAACTGTTTATGTTGTTTAGGTGTAACCACTTCATATTTACCCTGAAGCAGTGTCTATATTGATTTTACATAGGAGTTTAGCACTGAGAGACACTTTGGTGCTTTGTAGAGCTTCAGATTTTGAGACAGTTCAGTTTTCAAATCCTGCTTCTACCATCACCAGCTGAGTTCTCAGGCAAGTGTGTCAGAGATGAATAGTGTAACCGTCTCCTAAAGTTGGATGGAATGGCTGTTGTTGCTTCTTGTTTCCTTGTTGTAGGGGATGGGGGATATGAAAACAAGTTTGATTTTAGGAAGGATAACTGCATCATGTTATTGCTGGAAACATATAACTGTTTTTATTGTATTGAAGTTTAAATATGTGTAGAAGATGTTAATGGACGCTGACTAGCTAAAAAAATGGGCTGTGCCAGGTACAAAGCTATTATCTCTCAGCTTCAAATCATCCTTTTTTATTCTTTGTGATGCTGCTGCCAGGACTCTGCAAACCACATTTGTGCTTTGCCAGCTGGCTATATGTTCAGCTCTGTCAATACGGGGCATGACTGGGAGACTGCAAGGCTGGAAGAGAAAGAAGAAACATGCGACTTCCTGCTTAATCTCTGATGGTTTTATGTTGATTTTCTGTTCCGCTGAGTCTCACACCTCTCCCATCAAGCGGCTGCACCCTGGGAGCAACAGGGCCTTCCCACAGTAGCAGCTGAATCCACTATGGCATTTTTCCAGTACTTACAGAGACAGCCTCATCCCACCTGCTTCCCCTTACCCCAGAGTCACCAGTAACCCGGTTCGGAGGTCTGAGAACCAGCACCATGGGCCCTTCCTCTAAGTTTCCAACTTTAATAATTCCAACCCCTTCTCTTTGTCCAGCCCTAGATGTGATAGCTGCTTCCCTTAGTGGCTAACTCTATGATAATTTACTGTTCTCTCTTCACGTTATCAATTGAATGATTTTTCTACATGGTAAACTATTCTTTATATTAAATTTTCTATGCTCAAATCACCAGGGTGGTTTTGTCCCCTAAATGGACGAGGACTATAGTTACAGCAAGGTACTATATTTTTCTGCCAATGTTTCATCTAAACATGGATAATAATGCAGGAAATCCTCATTATTCAAGAGTAATTGGCATCAGAAAAGTCCACTTAAGTGAATACACTTTAGAAGAGGTGCAAAAATACATTGAAAATTTTAAATAAAAGGATTAATGGGATAGAAGCTTGGAAAATAGTCAAAATTATATAAAGTATTTATCTTATATTTTAAAAAATGTACTTATAATTAGAACTATGCATTATTCAAAACAAAGATTGATTTGATATTGACTTTGACTTTTCTTGCGTGTATATGTGTGTGTATAATTTTTCTAAAAATTGTGTAATAATATAATATTATACCCTGAACTTTATTTTTTATTTTGTTCACATACTCATTAATAGGGTGATTTCTAGAAAAATAATGAGGAGCTTCATCAGTTTTCCAAACAACTCTATCTTCATCATTCTGGTGAATGTTCTCTTATTTAATTATTAAGTGGTGGATCTGTGCAAGATTCCCATTTGTCATTGGTTTCACAAGTAATTTTCAGTATGAGTTTATTCATTACATGACATTTTGCATCTTTTGTAAAATTTACATATTTTCATCATGATGAATTTGAATACATGTGTGTTAAAATATTGGATTATGACTAGAAAATAATGAAAACAGGGATGTTGATATTTATTATGGAGGATTAAGTAAGTAGATATTAATTTATGTAGTCACTTTATTAGTGAATTTTTTTGCATTTTGACTATATTAACTTTTTAAGAACACTTGTAACTGCTGAGAGTAACATGATGAATGCGTGGCTAGCAAGGATCACCTGTATGTAATTGGTTGGATTCTTGTGTCAAAAGAGATCATGTATAAAAAGTGTTTACCACAGGGTCTGAACCACAGTATGTTGTAGTAGGTACCATTATTAAATTTCAACAATCTGGTTTAATGAATGTGTATTTTACCATATTTGTTTAATCTTTACATCTTAGTATTGGGGGAGAAAATAATTTTCCTTTTAGATTCCTAAATTTCTCTGGCTGAACTAATAATCAAATTACCATAAAACAGATTAACAAGAGAAAATGACAAGGAGAAATGTATGTGTATACAGGGGCTCAGTAAGAACATGAGACCTGAGGACATGCTGGGCCATCAAGGCCTATATATCATTCTGGTCTAAGGAGAGGGAGGCAGGGCTCTGGGACTTCGCAGAACAGCCAATTCACAGGTAGATGAAAAAGAGCAAACATTTGGTAAAAAAATTATTGCCTTGACATCCAGAAACAATGGGACACGGATGGGATCTAAAAGACAGATTTTGCTTAGCTTCTCACTGTCTACCACACTTAGATCATACTGTGATGCCAAGGTGACAGGTCCCTTCCTTTAAGAGGGTTTTTTGCATCTGAATTCCTTTAGGCAGGTACAGGGTGAAGTTCAAAAGTTTTTTGTTTTTTTTTTTTAGTATTTTGTTTCACAAAAATAACCAGCTTAAAATAAGTAATATTCCAAAATGGCATATTTAGGGTGGGAAACTTTGCTTCCCCTCAGTATACATGACTTGATCTGATTCTTTAGTGCAAATAAGTTTAGATTAGAAGACAAAGTAGGAGATGAGTATAACAACCTCAATGAAGAAATAAAGAGTATATTTTCACCCTGGCTGGCGTGGTTCAGTGGATTGAGCGCCGGCCTGTGAGCAAAAGGGTTGCTGGTTTGATTCCCAGTCAGGGCACATGCCTGGTTTGCGGGCCAGGTCCCCAGTATGGGGCATGTGGGAGGCAACCACACATTGATGTTTCTCTCTCTCCCTTCCTCTCTCTCTAAAAAGAAATAAATAAATAAAATATTTAAGAGTACATTTTTCATTGGAAATATGATATGGTTGCTTCTTTGCCTTTAAAATAAGACCTTTATTGAAAAGTCAGTTTTAGAGCGAAACAGTGTCCAGATACTTAGCTGTAAAGATCCATCAGTTTTTAGAAACTGAAACTCCTATAAGGGCACTTAAGATTACGTTTTCAATTCATGGGTAGAGGCAAAGAGAAGTAGCACGGTAATAAAATGGAGTTAGAAATATATTGCTCAATGTACCAGCTAAGAGAAACTAAAATGACCCATAATATTTTGACTTTCTTTTAAATGGAACAGCTCTGCTTGAACTTTTGACATAAAAACACTTACTATACTAACTGCAATTCTAGGGGTTCACACATGGCCTGCTGCTATCTAACAAGAAGAAGTTAAAGAAAATTGAACCATGAATCTATTGTTCTCAGGAGATGGATTATATGTGTCAGGTGTGTTGACTTGAATTTGTATTTCCTGTCAATAGAAAATACATTAGAAGATGTAAATAATTTCTTATATCTAAAATGGTTTCATTAAACACTGATATGAGTTCTGTAACTGCATCGGCTTGATATTTTAAAAAAAAGGATTTTGATACACTAAAATACTGTGTTACTAACACCAGCTTGTAATCAATGTGGTTTGGTTTGCTTCCATTCATAATAAAAAAATGTGTAGATCAGGTTTTCTAAGTGGCAGACGTCAAGAATGTGTCCCTAATAATATCAAACTTTGACAATATAATATATTTATTGTTTATTATTTTAGAAATGTATTGTGGGGGCTAAAAATAAGACTTTTCCTCCCGCATTCTAAGTTGTTCTAGCTGGGCTATTAGTCAAATTAACCGAGACAGATTCCCAGGAGAAAATCAAAGTTTTAATACATGTGCATGGGGAATTCACATAAGCATGAAAATTCCAAAGGCCGTGAGACAACATTGGGTAGACATTGCATTTTGGACAAAGGACAAAGGGGAGGAGTAAATGGGATATTAGATTTCAGAAGTGAGTGAGAATGGGCGATTTATAGGTAGTTGAGGAAGAGTGGAACAAACAGAGCAGGCAAATTCTTGCTAGGCAACTCAGAAACAATGCAACACAGTGGGTATCTAGCCAACAGCCACCTGCCTGAAACACTCTTATTTATCATTTTAATTCAAATTAGGCTCAGGCAAACATCCTAAACTTTGTTTTCCTGTAGCAGGATTTTCTCTCTGAATGTCTTGGGCAGGAAAAGGAGGGGAGGGTCAAAGGTTCTTTCCGAGTTTTTTTGTTTCTCAATAACCAGCTTAAAATCAGTATCTGAAAATCAAAAGGCAGCTTTGAGGTGGCAAAACTTTGGTCCCCTTTAGTATATATTTTTCTAAACGAATATAATTTTAAATAGGCCGTTATCAAGATTAGATTTAGCAACTAAAGCTGCATCTACATGATTATAGTACCATGTGACAAATACATTTGATCAAACATGTTATGCGTAACTTCAAGAACATAAAATAATAAACCATAGTGTGAACCACATTTAATATTATAGAAGTAGCAACATAATATCAAGGACATTCCACAAAGACTCTGCATAATGACACTCAAGAATAACTGGAAAACATAATAAATGTAATGCTTTCTTCAAAATCAGTTTCTCCTCTGGACATAAGTAGTTTTTAAGTGAAATTATCCTTCTCTGTGCTCAGGCTTAAGTCTTCAAATGATTCTTAATGCTTTTCTTTCAGAAGAGACTTAAAGACAAGATGGTGATGAAATTATTACCTTACTCAGCCCAAATGCTGGTCCCCCCTCCAGATCCCATCAATCACCAAGTCCTGTATAATCTTTTTTCTTCCTGAAATATCCTTCCCTTGCATCCTGTCTGTCACAACGCTTGTTCAGACCCTCATCACTGCTTCACTAGATGGTTGTCAATAATCTCTTATTTAATTTCTTTGCCTTCAGTCTTTTGCCATTTGCTGACCAGTGAATCTGCACAAAACATTGTTTTCCACACTCTACTCATTATTTAAATCCTTCAATGGCTCCTAATTGTCCAACAAATAAACCTGTATTTCCCCAGTTTCACATTTAAGGTCTCCCACAATCCAGTCAAAATCTCCCTTGTTTTGCTCTGCTTTGCAGGAATGCTCTTCTCGGCTCTCGCTGCTTATTTACCATCTGCCACATCCTGAAATCCCCACTGAAACCACAAAGCCTCTGTGAAGACTTAACCTGTTTACCCCACCCCATAACACCCTCTCCAGTTACCACTACAGGTGGTATTGTCAAATCCTACCATAAAATTACACTTCATACCTGGCACATTTGTGGAACTTTGTATGATACTATATCATTTCAACATAAGTACTTACTATAGAAGCACAAGTGGTTCAGAGACTGTATCTGTAAATTACCACTGTCATACTGTTGATTATTTTGACCTCTATAAAACTCTGATACAGTGGGTGTGCTTTAATTCAAGGAAATGTACTGAAGCTCAGAAATGTTTTTCATGGCACTGTGTCAAATGCATTTCATGGCACAGTGTCAAATGTATCTTTCTGTTTTGTTCTCCGTTATTTCTACTGCCAAGTTGGGAAGCTAAAACATCATTTTATAGATTTCTTTCTATCAAGCAGTGCCATAACCTCCTTTCTTTATGTCTTAGGCTGCATCTTCCTTGCAGGCAAAATTAGCATGGGTTTTTATGCTTATCAATAGTATCAGTACAGTCTAACCAAAATTATACTTCCTCTGATGCACAGAAATGTTTATAGCAAAAACCCAGCTCTGCAACAGACTTATAAATAGTAGTGACTGTGTTTCATTATAATTTTTCCACTCTGGATTGATTATTTAATATCCAAAATCTACAATGAAAGTGAATCATTTAAAAGTAAGCTGACTGTTTTTTGAAAGCATGTATGCTCACCCTTTTCTTTAAATATAGCTTGGTGTAAATTTTTCCATGACCTGTCAAATATACAATATTGCAATGAAAAAAAATCATTTTCTCTGCACTGTTAAGATATTGTTTCCTCAAACTAGAACACTAGAAGCCTGACTTTTTTCTTCTTCTTTTACTTCATAAAACAGTGAGAACAAAAACAGGATAAAGCCCATAGCAACAAGATATTTCTTTTACCATCTGTTTGATTTATGTCGAATTTAAACTGCTTGTATTTTAGAAAGGAATCTGTTTTCTATCTTCAAAAGGATGCAATCCAACATCTCTCAGCTGCTAATTTTTAGCACTTAGAAGTTCCCTTGGGCTGCTGTCAACTACAACTTATTGCATAGGTACTTTTCACTAAACTCATTATAAAGTGATTAGCCTCCAGCAAGATAGTACAATGCTCCAGCCTGCTTGCATTGTATGTGGCTTTGCAACTGTATTTTGCACTGTCGGATCTCATCCGATAGTGCCTATAAAATGACTTCTGGAATGGAACAACGCATAGAACATTGAGAGGGACCTTTGCAATTCTCTGTTAAGCTACAACTTTTAAAAAAGATACGCGTGCACATACACAAGCAAACACACATGCAAAATGCACACTATTAGTTTAAAATAGATGCCATCCTTAGTTAGCATCAAACACATTTTGAAAATCTATGAATTATTGAATTATTTTTCAGTTTATGCTTTAAATCCAAAAGCTAATTAAGTAGCTCTGCCTTGATTCTATGAATAGTTACCACTAATATATGTAAGAGTGCTGCTTTTTATTAGCACATTTAAATTGACAATGCTTCTTGCCTTTGGGTAGCAGTGTAGGTCAATACTTTTGGGCCCAATAGGCTGTCTCAGTTTCTCCAGTGAAACTAATATTAAACTGGTTATGTAGAGGCACAGTTTATTAGAAGTAGAAGGTTCATTTGGTTATCTGCAAGCCTCCCTAACAAGGTATGCATAATCCCAGCTCTCGATATTCACCAGGGCCTAAAACACTCTGGTGTGATACTGAGTAGTCCACATTAGAAGTTACATCAGCTCCGTTGTCCTCCTTCACTTATTGTAAGGCTTGGTCATTGTCCAGCTCATATTCCTGAATGGTCATGGTAGGGTTAAGCTCATGACACACCTGTAGAAGTTTTCAAAGATAAAAGAGCCACTTGTACAGTGCCTGTGGAAAAAAACACAGAATTTCACATTTCAAAATCTTCACATTACAAGTACTTCAAGTATAAAGGATAACTCAAAATAAATGATCTAGTTTGAGTACAAAAGTATAAATAAGGTTATTTCACTATTTTCTTTTTTTTGTTAAGTTGAACTAGTATTTTTTAAATACATTTTATTGATTATGCTATTACAGTTGTCCCATTTCCCCCCTTCACTCCCCTCCACCCTGCACACCCCCTCCTACCCACATTCCCTCCTTAAGTTCATGTCCGTGGGTCATACATATAAGTTCTTTGGCTTCTACATTTCCTATACTATTCTTAACCTTCCCCTTTCTATTTTCTACCTACCATGTATGCTACTTATCCCCTGTACCTTTTCCCACAATTTCCCCCACCCACTCCCCTGTTGATAACCCTCCATATGATCTCCATTTCTGTGGTTCTGTTCCTGTTCCAGTCGTTTGCTTACTTTGCTTTTGTTTTCGTTTTAGGCGTGGTTGTTAATAATTGTGAGTTTGCTGTCATTTTACTGTATATGCTTTTTATCTTCTTTTTCTTAGATAAGTCCCTTCAGCATTTCATACAATAAGGGCTTGGTGATGATGAACTCCTTGAACTTGACCTTATCTGAGAAGCACTTTATCTGCCCTTCCATTCTAAGTAAAAGCTTTGCTGGATAGAGCAATCTTGGATGGAGGTCCTTGACTTTCATGACTTGGAATACTTCTTTCCATACCTTCTGGCCTATAAGGTCTCCTTGGAGAAATCAGCTGACAGTTTTATGGGCACTCCTTTGTCGGTAACTGTCTCCTTTTCTCTTGATGCTTCTAGAATTCTCTCCTTCATTTTAATCTTGGCTAATGTAATTATAATATGCCTTGGCGTGTTCCTCCTTGGGTCCAACTTCTTTGGGACTCTCTGAGCTTCCTGGACTTCCTGGAAGTCTATTTCTTTGCCAGATTGGGGAAGTTCTCCTTCATTATTTGTTCAAATAAGTTTTCCACTTGTTGCTCTTCTTCTTCCCCTTCTGGGACCCCTATAATTCAGATGTTGGGACGTTTAAAGATGTCCTGGAGGTTCCTAAGCCTCTCCTCATTTTTCTGAATTTTTGTTTCTTCAGTCTTTTCTGGTTGGATGTTTCTTTCTTCCTTCTGGTCCACACAGTTGATTTGAGTCCCAGTTTCCTTCCTATCTCTGTTGGTTCCCTGTACATTTTCCTCTATTTCACTTATTGTAGCCTTCATTTTTTCATCTAATTTGTGACCAAAATCAACCAATTCTGTGAGTATCCTGATTACCAGTGTTTTGAACTATGCATCTGATAGGTTGTCTGTCTCTTCATCGCTTACTTGTATTTTTTTCTGGAGCTTTGATCTGTTCTTTGGGCCATTTTTTTGTCTTGACATGCCTGTTGTGTAGTGAGGGGTAGAGCCTTAGGTGTTCACCAGGGTAGGGCAACCTACATTGCTGTGTTGTGGTGCTGTTTGTGGGGGAGGGGTCCGAGAGAGAGCAATGGCACTTGCTCTGCTCTCTGCTGGATTTCAGTCACTTCCCTGCTACCCATAAGAAAATTGGGCCCTTCCGATGCTGATTCCCATGTGGGTGGGCTTGTGTATGTTCTAGAACCCTGTGGGTCTCTTCAAGGAACTCCCCTGCAAGGCTGGGAGTTTCTCCCACTAATGTCTGAACCCCCACAGGTATTTTCAATCAGTGGTTTGAGGCTTCATTTCCCCATACTGGGGCTCTGGGTTGCACAGTCCATCCCTCTACCCAGTGGTTTCTCCTGGTTTATCTGTGGTGAATGTGGGACAGCCCAGTCCACAGTCTACTGCTTGGGTCTCCACGCTGCTGCCTTACCACAAGTCCTCTCTCCCCAGATGCCTGTCTCTGCCCCTCCTACCGGTCTGGGTGAATGTGTCTTCTTTAATTCCTTAGTTGTCAGACTTCCATACAGTTTGATTTTTCTGTCAGTTCTGATTGCTTTTTTTTTAAATTGTTATCTTTCTTTTGGTTGTGTGAGGAGGCACAGTGTGTCTACCTATGCCTTCATCTTTGCTGGAAGTCTCCAGTATTTATTCTTTAGGTAGGATTGATAGTTTTTGAGAGCACAGATTATTTGTGTACGACTCATCATCGATGACTGCATCAAGATCTTCCAATCATCTCTATCTGGGACTCAGAGACCCTGTGCAGCCAGGGATACTCGGAACTGGGCCCAGCAAAGACCTGCTCCCAAACCAAAGGAAGTATCCCAGCACTGCGAGCCAGATGTGAGGCCTCAGCTGACAGTGTGTTGAAAACCAGGTCACTTCAGTCCAGATCTGGTGCAAACCAGGCCCTCCTCAGTGTCGGTCAACCAGAAAGCTGCAATCCTGGCTAAGGACCCTGAACTGGTGCTCACCCACCCCCAGGTCCCTGCACTCCATCTGAGAACTTTTAATATTTTTCCATCAACTTTCCAATTACAAAGCTCCAAGTGGCATGAGGTTGGGAGTAACTTCCTTAGGAAGATGAAGGCCATAAAGACAAACATTATTCTCCCATGAGGTTGAATAATAGATTTAACACTGGACTGGATCAAACACAATGAGTAGTAACATTTCAGTGCAGGGGAATGTCATATGGAAAGTAAAACCACCTTGAATTAAAAAAGAAAACAACTTTACTTCACACTTCAGCTTTCTGCTGGGCTACAGTGATTTCATTAGCTGAGCCAGTTGCACTTTAAAGTAGATGAAAATGCAAACAGTCTACAGCCTGGTTACTTGCTGACTGAAAAATATCACTGATACTAGGAGACAATTGAATTGGCATACATACGTAATTTTATTTAAATAATGATAAGGCAGGTAATTCCCAGGGAACCCATTTTGTCTGGATAAGAAAGCTGCTGCTCTGGGATTAATGAAAGCAAAAGTGTCAGGAGTCTGGAGAAAGAGAGATAAAAAAAACTACTTCGATTGTTTTTGCAGGACAGAGAGAAGGTAGAATTCTGCAACAAGGAATCAAACAGGCTGTGGTTTCTATTTTTTAATTGGACAGGATTTTCACAAAAAGCTTGAGAAAATGATAAAATATGTGTTCTCTTAGTTACTCTGTTGCACCAAATGGACTCCATAGTCCAGGCAGATGATCCCAAGTTTATCTTCTATCAGAAGAGATTGAAGGGCTAAAAGAACATTGGACAGTCTGTTCCCTGATAGTTAAAGAATAAGAAACCACCCAACAGCAAACATCTATTTTTTTTTTCATTGCTTTTAGAGAGAGAGAAAAACATCCATTTGGGAGAGAAGCATTGATTGGCTGCCTCCTGCATGCGCCCCCGACAGAGGACTGCAAGCACCAGATCAGGGACCTAACCTATAATCTAGGTGTGTGTCCTGACCGGGAATTGAACCCTCAACTCTGTGGTTATGGGACAATGCTCCAACCAATGGAGCCACACCAGTCAGGGCCATTATCTATGTTTTTTAAGAGTAAGCCTGGGTTACCAAACATACAGAGATGGCCACTTTCCTCAGGGCACAATATTACAGGCACCAAATCCACTTCTTTGAAAAATAATCCCTCAATTTTCTTTTGAGGCAATTGTTTTGGATTTGCTTTTTTCTCTAATAAGCCTTTTTTATTCTAAAATTACAACCTTCTCAATGTAGATGATTTAGAAAATACAGGGAGCAACGAAGTATGTTTATAGTTGTTGGTGTGCAGAAATAATACAATAATTAATAAATAATAATACAAGAATAAACTTTCTGTTTCATGTACTCGCAACTGTAAACCTACTTTTGCTCCACCCTGTATTTTAAATGACAAATAATCACTCATTGCCACATGCGATGTTATTTTCCTTTAAGGTTTCTGTTGTTGTTGCTTCAAGAAGTTTTCCTCACTCCAGTATTGCACAACTAATTACTTACATTTTCTTTTAAGATTTAGTTATTTTTAAACATTTAATACTATAATCCATGTTTTGGTGACTGGAGATAACTATGTAAAATTGGGTAAACAACTAACCAATTGCCCTAGTACAATTTATTGGCTAATCTTTTATTTTTCTAATATAATACTACTTTTATAAATCACTGCATTTGTACTTACACTGGAGACTATTTGGGAACTATTTTTTTGCATGTCTTTATGTTCTTGCATTAGTAATAAACTGTTCTAAATTTTTTTAACATCGTTGTGCATTTTCTTGCCTAGTTTAGCAGTTTATTCTTCTACACGGATGTTAATTTCACACTCACATCCTCTTCACCCCCCAAATAATTATTGTCATTTTCACAGCAATTATCCATATGTTAATTTGGAGGGTATTGATATCTTTACAATGTTGAGAAGTTTTTATTTTTTTCATTTATATTAAAAAGGGTGCAGCCTGGCTGGTGTGGCTCAGTGGATTGAGCGCCGTCCTGCGAACCAAGGTGTTATCAGTTTGATGCCTGGTCACCGCACACGCCTGGGTTGCAGGCCAGGTCGGGCCCCCAGTAGGGGGCGCGCAAGAGGCAACCACACAGTGATGTTTCTCTCCCTCTCTTCCTCCCTCCCTTCC
Source organism: Glossophaga mutica (assembly GCA_039655065.1). Classification (NCBI taxonomy): domain Eukaryota; kingdom Metazoa; phylum Chordata; class Mammalia; order Chiroptera; family Phyllostomidae; genus Glossophaga; species Glossophaga mutica. Next base: position 31,724,623 of record CM077318.1, read on the forward strand.
CCTCTCTCTAAAAATAAATAAATAAAATCGTTTCAAAAAAGTGCACCCACCCCTCACCAAGTCTGTCTTTGTGCTATTGCTCAGGCTTAAAGCACCTTTTCTTTTGCTCTCCTATGGCTCATTTGCTCTCAGTTTAAATGTCTCAGTGTAAGTGTTTGGGACTCAGTTTAAGTGTCACTTGCTCAGAGAGGAACCCCTCTTTAATCACCCAATTAAGGTAACTCTTATCCTCAACATCTATACACTGTGGATCACATTGCCCTGGGTTTTTTCTTTTGTAGCACATATAAGTTTTAAAATTAGTTTATGTCCGTATTTGTTCATTTGTATGTCTCCCCAGCCAGAATATAAAAATCATGAAAGAAAAGATTGTATCTGTCCTTTTCTCTGCTCTTTCCCTATCACCTGGCACATTACCTGGCACACATCAATGTTTAATAATTGTTTGCTGAATGAACGATGAGTGAGTAAGTAAAGTCAGCTCAGAGAAAATCCCTCTGCTTTATGCTTGATATATGTTCTACCAGTTTGGTTACTGCTGCCCTGGATTGTTGTGCAGAGTCACATGTGGCATCTAGTGGAGTGTTACCCAGATTTCCAATGGTGCCCGATTACCCAAGCTACTCTCCTTTATTGACACTATCCAATCACAATGCTATATGACCTTTTGTGACTCCCTTCAATCTTTTCCCACCATAAGTTATTTCAGGGTTTGTGCTGTGTTTGGCCTGTTGGATGTGAGTGATTGTCACCACCACCATCTTTTTCTTTCATTTCGTGGATTCTAGAAAAAGAATAAGACATCATTTCTTGGGATACTTTTCTGGCAAGACCAACTATTAACGGTAACATTAAATTCTTCTCTATCACATGTTATTTTTTCCTGTTTAGGTCGTCTATAAAATTTTTGCAGGACATTTGGTTATAAAATGTCCTTCTGTGAATGTGTTTTTCTGTTCTACTGATTTAAAATATATTGCAAGTTTATTTCATTTAGTGAACTACAACACTTGAGTTCTGAATATTAACATTTACTTTAAAATGTTACTATATTTCCCTAGTTTACTGTGATCATCGACCTTGACACTGAAAACTTCAAAAAATATTTCTAGGTGTTCTCTCTCTCTCTCTCTCTCTCTCTCTCTCTCTCTCACACACACACACACACACACACACACACACATTAAATTTGAATATTCATCATGTCTTTTAAACTAAGAGGTCAAATATTTGTTCCGTTTAGAGAATTTTCTCTCCAATATTCTCTGTTTTTTGCATCCATCACACCATGTCTGTTTTCTTCTTGTAAAATTCTTATTTTGTGTGTATTGGATTCCTTGGGTTTGTTCACAATGTCTGTCATATTTTCTCTTTCTGTTTTTCACCAATTTACAATTTCTTTAAAGCTCTGAATGAATATCTTGAATTCGTATGTTACTCTAAAAATTCATTTACCTTATGTGATACTTCCTCTGAAGTTATAAATTTGGCAATCTTGCTTTTATAAATCTCTCCGTGTGTATCTGTATTTAACTCCAATTCATCATTCATTATTGCTTGTTATTTTATTTGTTTATTTATTGGGACCAATTAGATTCTTAAATCTTGTTTAAAATAATATAAAACTTTGATAATGTTCTTCCATTACTTGGAATACCTATGTTTCCCAGTGAGGTGTCTCTTCTGATTCTTAATTTCTTTTGTTTGAATTGGAGTGTATTTTCACATATTGGGTGATTTCTCTTATCTTTTTGTTTAAAAAAATCTCACGTCTGAATATCTACGGCTACTCATTACTTTGGCACAGTTAAGTAGAAATTGAGATAGATCCTACAAGAAATTGGTATAAAACTTTTCATGAATCTTTCAGATTTAGATGCAAAGAAAGGAGATATTTTATAATTATTGTAAATGTATATTCATAGTGACTTCATAATCTGCAGGGATTGAGAAAAGATCCCAAGCCCTGAACAGACTAAATAGAGCAAATTCAGTGCAAACAAGCCTAGAAGCAAGCCCAAAATAATCATCTTCCCTGTACCCAAAACAAGTTATGGCAGTCCTCACCTTCCTTCTCATTGATGCTGCCCATAGCCTTGACTTTTGGCTTCTAGTAAGCCCTGTCTGTTAAGTAAATATCACTTCACCCAGGTCTAATTGTAGCTCTAGATGCTGTGCATGAATGGAGGTTAGGTAACATTAATGTGGTGTGCCCTTCAATGATCTTTGGCCCACTCTAGGAATTCAGCCTTCTCCTTTCAACTTTAAGAAGCACCACTGAAGTTCCCTCAATTTATTTACCAGACTTACTATTTTCTCATAGGAGGCAGTTTTCTGTTCAGGTCAGTACTCTTTTCTCATCTGGTCTCTTCTTAACTGACAGGAAATCCTCAATGTTTGGGGTTCACCATTTGGCAGGTTTACATTCTGTTTGTACACCTGTAGTCTTTTTAGTGGAGATATAGAAAATACTGTGCTATCACTGCAATTTTTACTGGAAGGTATTCCTTTCACTTCTTGGCTTCCCTTTTACTTAATTTGTTTGGAAATCTTAGAATTGTTTAAGAAATGTGGGACTATGCAGAAAATACTTCAAGTACTGACATTCTAGTTTGTGATTACAATAAAAGTACCCTGGTAAGGTGACCCAGCAAGGCATTCTCAAACATCATATTCTTTTTAAAATTCAACCAACATTTATTTATAAAAGTAAAAATAATTCAACTCGTCCTCTAAAGTTGCCCACGAAAATGAGTATATTTATTGTCATCTATCAGAATGACGGAATCAGACAAGGGAAAATCAGTTTTAGTTTTAGTTGAGGATTATTAACAACAAACACATAATATTATGAGGAAGCATATAAGTAAGAATGAATTCGGTTCAACTCTAGTTTGAGATTTCTCACCAGGGTCATCATGAGGATTCTGAATCTTCCAACCAAGTCACAGAAATCCAAAATAGGGTTACCAAAGTGAAGCATGGGAAAATAGGAAGAGCACAGGGGAAACAACGTGCTGACTCACAGGATGACCTAGTGTTGCATGAACCTTGGTGTTTCCTTTTTAGCGTGAGTAGGTATGTTATGGTATTTCCGGTACTCTAAGATTATGGCATTTTCTTAAAGGTGTTTCACTTAGAATTTGAGCATGTGCATAAAGATGAATACTCAAATGGCACGAAATCAATGCCAGTCCTACATAGCTATTTACCTGCTTCTAATAAGGATCTTCTATTGCTTATGTAGCTTCCCTCCTGCAATGGTGGCTCAGGTCCTTCTCACACTTCGAATCTCCCTGACTTCAACTTCTGCCTCATCTTTACTACTCTTTTGTCCTCTTCTTCTGCTTTTAAGGTCCCATATACATATTCCAGGATCCATATAAATTTCTCTATCTTAAAGGCAGCTGATTACCAACCTTAATTACATCAAGAAAGTCCCTTCTGAACCTAGGATTGAATAACCTGGTCATGGGAATCTGGGGTAAAGGGCATCTTTCGAATTCTGCCTACTGCCCAGGTTTACAGGGCAGACTTTCATAAGGGAGAGTTAAGCTTCATTGCTTTGGTAGCTCCCTTCTTTACTCACTGCTATTGTTTTTACACATTTTTGCATTTACAACGATTATAGATTGGCAAGGCTGACTTTTTAAACTGGAGCTGGTTGTACAAAAGACAGAAATTCTTTTCTCCCAAAAGTTTGAATCACTGATCAAATTAAAGTCCTGGAAGTTATTGGCCTTTGAGTTTTACAAAATTTCTTATGATATGAAGTGCACAAAAAGCCCTATCAAAATACCAGTACAATTTAATCATGAACATACCCTTTAGAATTCTTAGAGTTGATCATATTATAGAGTAATGGGGTAACAGAAATGTCAGCACTGGTGCCTGAAAGGGTCTCCTGGTAATGAGAGAGGCAGCTGTTTTAATAAAAAAATTTTTAGAACTAAAATGTTCGATTGTGCTCTGGAATCCTGAAATAATTATGGCAAACAACCGGAGTTTACCATTGTGTACCATAGAAAAATCATCTTAAATGACAAGATATGACCAAAGGAAACTTTAGAGATTTAAAGTAACCTAAGATACAGAGTAAGCTACATTGTCAACTAGTAGTTCCCAAAACGGAAAGTCAGATAAATGAGTTTATTTTTTAATTATAGATCTGTAGAAATATAAGTCACAGAATCATTTGTTCTTTTTTAATGTTTAAGATTTAAAATAAGTACTTGGCTTCCTTTTTTATTTTTAGGGAGAGAGAAGGGGAGGGAGAAAGAGAGGGAGAAAAACATCAATGTGATGTGAGAGAGAAACATCTATTGGGACTGACCTGCAACCCAGGTACATGTCCTGACCTCGAATTGAATTGGTGACCTTTCACTTTGCAGGCCAATGCCCAATCAACCGAGCCATACCAGCAAGGGCATGATTGGCTTCTTTAGACAGTTTAATAAAATTCATAGAATATAAGCTTTGAAGTCAGATAAAACTGGGTCCAAACCTTGGCTTTCTCACTTAGTCAATATATAGTATAGTGATTTACCTAATCTTTCTGTTTCACTTTCTTCATCCATACAATAGAAATAGTGTCCCCTACTTTGAAGTTGTTATGAGGATTAAACAATATGTTAAGTTCTTACTCAGTACTAGACACACAGTGCTGAATTGGTAACTTATAATTATTTTCTTTGGTTGCTACTGAGTGACACATCAGGTGGATGTTGACACTGGTACTATGATATGAAAATCTTCATCAGGAACAATGATCAAACCATTTTCCTTCTCCACTTCCTCCTCTCCACTGCCGCTCCAAATACTATTGAAATATTTTTTTAGAATTATGTTTATACCACTCAGTCTCTGTATTTGCCAAAAAAATAATCAGTGTCCCATTTTTTTAGCAGAATTCTAATATGATTAACACTAGAAAAGGTGCTAAAGTTTTTTTGTGTGTTTTTTTTAAGATTTTATTTATTTATTTTTAGACAGAGAGGAAGAGAGGGAGAAAGAGAGGAAGAGAAACATCAATGTGTGGCTGCCTCTTGTGTGCCCCCTGCCGTGGGTTGGGAGGACCTGGCCACAGCCCAGGCATGTGCCCCGATCGGGAATTGAACCAGCAACCCTTTGGTCCACAGGCCCATGCTCAATCCACTGAACTACACCAGCCAGGAAAACAAGGTTCTAAAGTTTGATGCAAGGTCATGTGACCAGTATTTTGAGAAGCCTTTAACTAGCTAAACCATTTTTGGTTTTCAAATACATGAAAAACACTAAGGCTTGCAGTTTTGTTTTGTTTTTCTAGTTGGCCTCTCTCTTTCTTGTTTGAAAAAATAAGATTAAATTTTCAGCGTGTGAAATGGGAGGTTGGTAAAAGAGTAATTTCTTGACCAATGAGGCATGTGTTAAATATTGGTATCAGGCTGTTAAACATTTTGAATGTTGTTAAAAACAGCAAAATCCTTCATTAACCTTGACTTCTTTAAATTTGACTGTGTCTAAGATTAGAGTTATAAATTGTAAGAAGTCAGGGTTTATTTTTGCTGTTCTGTGAACTTACCATTAATTTTTGTTCTTATTGAAAATGAAAACAAAACAGGAGAAGGATACATACCATGGAAGTTATACATGTAAGTAAAGGAGATAATGTGAGGTAGACACAGAACTCAGAAATAGAAGATCCCTTACTTTTAGGGCTTTCTCCTATGAAGTTTGTGCCATTGGACAAGTTATTTGAGCATCATAAATCTCAATTTCCTCAACTGAAAAATAGAAGCTATTCCTACCCTGCTTGTTCATAAGCCTGTTTTGAATATCAAATGATGTAACAATCTGTGAAGCTGTTTGCAAACTATAACATTCTAAATAACGTAAGTAGTTGTGTAAATCAATGTGTGCCTCAATCATACTTTAATTAAATGCAATTTTATAGGTGTGTAGAGTATTTATTACTTGTGTCTATATTTTGGTTTAGACTCTTAGGATATAATAAAAAGTGAAGAAAGAAGACCTATAATTTTGTAAGCTACCTGAAAATCTAGAATAATTTGGAATACATTAAAATAGACCAATACCAACCCATATACCAATCAAGTATTCTAAAAGGAACAGATATATTCACCTTAAAAACTTTAACTTTCTGATTTTAATAATATTTGCAGGTTATTTTGTTATCCTCTAATGCAGACAAAGCTATGCAGAAGTTTTGACTCAGCTGATTAAATATTTACATAGACCACAATTCCTCCCCATAACTCACAAGTTGAATCTTGTGATTTTCTACACCAACAAAGTAAATAATAACTGGAAATTGTATCAAAGAAAAAGGGAAAATTTTCAAGGGGAGACCTCCTCAAAGTTGTCATTCATCAGCAAACTCAGTGTTCTACTATTTTATTTATTTTTTTAAAGATTTTTATTTATTTATCTTTAGAGGGGAAAGGTAGGAGAGAGGGAGAGGGAGAGAAATATCAATGTATGGTTGCCTCTTGTGTGTCCCATGCTGGGAACTGGCCTGCAACCCAGGCATGTGCCCTGACTGGGAATCAAACCGCAATCCTTTGGTTCACAGGCCTGAGCCCAATCCACTGAGCTATATCAGCCAGGGCAGTTTTCTACTATTTTAATATTTTCTCACAAACAAGAAGAAAGTTGTAGTTTTCTGAAGCTGCATGACTCTGGATTTGAGTGGCTCACAAAAGGTATTTCTGTGCAATTAAGAATGCTCACTGTAAAAATATATGAAAGTGCAAGATGTGATTAGGTTAAACTTCTTCTTTCTTTCCTTTAGTTTGCTTTTTTAAAAAATATATTTTATTGATTATGCTATTACAGTTGTCCCATTTCTCCCCCACCATTCCCATCCACCCTGCACACCCCCTCCCACCCACATTCCCCCTCTTTAGTTCATGTCCATGTGTTATAAGTTCTTTAGCTTCTACATTTCCCACGCTATTCTTGCCCTCCCCCTATTTTCTACCCACCGTCTATGCTACTTATTCTCTGTACCTTTCCCCCTCTCTCCTTCTCCCACTCCTCTGTTGCTAACCCTCCATATGATCTCAATTTCTGTGGTTCTGTTCCTGTTCTAGCTGTTTGCTTTTGTTTTAGGTGTGGTTGGTAATAGGAGTTCATCATCACCAAGCCCTTATTATATGAAACATTAAAGGGACTTATCTAAGAAAAAAGAAGATAAAAAATATGACAGTGAAAAGACAGCAAACTCACAGCTTTAGTTTGCTTTTATAAATGTGTTTACTTGTACTCCCTTAACAACTAAGTAAAAAAAATCACCATTTAACTAAATGCAAAAGTATCTATTTAACATGACTAAGCCATTGGCAGATGAGTAGTATGGAGCAGGCTTTCTAAAATTGCTCAACTTCCTTTGGATTCCAAATAGTTCGTATGCATTTAGGGAAAATTAATCTAAACCATATTTAAATGATTGGCTCAGAAATAGCCATCCAATCCCAGAATGGGGATTTGGAAGTTACTGTTGACTGTTTCTTATACAGAGGAGACCAACACATATCCTGTCTTGTGAAATCATATCGCATCTGTACGTGGAAGACGGCATACAGTTACAATCACTGGATCACAAGAAAAACAAACAATAGGGTAGGAGAAACTCCAATCCTCACAGAATAGGAGATGTTGCCATAGAAGGACAACATTAAACTAGGACTTTCCAGTTAAGTGTTACTTTCTGGGTTTCTGTTTTACAAAACCAGGGGCAATACTTAAAATGGCAAAATTGGTATTTTTAGGACAAGAAAGAAAAATTCTGTTCTTCAGAGATTGCATGGTTTAATGAAGATAACAACAATGTTGCTGTAAGACAGGGTGAGTGTGAGTCCTAGCTCCAATACTTACTGCTATGTGACTGTGTAAGTTACTTTGCCTCTGAATTTCAGTCTCTTCATCAAAAGAGTGAGGATAATTATAATAACTTTTGTGAAAATCAAATGAAATATTATTTCAGTTTCACTGAATGGGAAATTACTAGATACTATGTCACTATTTTATTTTATTTTTTAACTTAAATTATTTTATTGTTGTTCAATTATAATTGTCCATATTTTCTCCTCACCCCTCCCCCTGGGTTTTGTCCATGTGTCCTTTATAGTAGTTCCTGAAAACCCTTCTCTCTGCTGTCCCCTCTCCCCTCCGCTCTGGCTATTGTTAGATTGTTCTTAATTTCAATGACTCTGGTTATATTTTGTTTGCTTTTTTCTTTTGTTGATTATGTTCCAGTTCAAGGTGAGATCATATGGTATTTGTTCCTCACCGCCTGGCTTATTTTGCTTAGCATAATGCTCTCCAGTTCCATCCATGCTGTCACAAAGGGTATAAGCTCCTTCATTCTCTCTGCTGCATAGAATTCCATTGTGTAAATGTACCATAGTTTTTGGATCCACTTATACTTCACTATTGTATTAAAAAACAAACTGGAATTACTATTAAAAAAGGGCATATGCTAAAGACATAAATACTATAAAGAAGTATAATTATGGAACTGATACATCTATAGATTTTTAACAGAAATTAAGGATTTTAAGAAATGATACAAGTTTTTAGTTATAAGAGTATGTTCTGAGGATCTGATGTACAGCATGGTTACTGTAGTTAATGATATGGTATTGTATACTTGAAAGTTGCTGAGAGTAGATCTTAAGTATTCTCAACACACACACACACACACACACACACACACACAAAGTAAACTATGTAAGGTGATGGATGTGTTAATTACCTTTTTATATACATTTTATGTATATAAAACCTTCACATTATATAATTTACACATATATATATATATAATTTGTCAATTTTTTTCTCAATAAACTTAAAAATAGTTCATTAAAAATGTTCATAGCAGCATTATTTACAATAGCCAAGATATGGGAGCAACCTAAGTGCCCATCAATAGATGAGTGGATGTCATGGTTCGATTCCCAGTCAGGGCACATGCCTGGGTTGCAGGCCAGTTCCCAGCATGGGACACACAAGAGGCAACCATACATTGATATTTCTCTCCCTCTCCCTCTCTCCTACCCTTCCCCTCTAAAGATAAATAAATAAAAATCTTAAAAAAATAGATGAGTGGATGAAGAAGATATGGTACATATATACAATGGAATATTACTCAATCCTAAAAAAGAATGAAACCTTTCCATTTGCTACAATATGGATGGACTTAGTGGGTATTATGGTAAGTGAAATATGTCAGATGGAGAAAGAAAAATACAATATGATTTCACTTATATGTAGAATCTAAAACCAAACAAATAAATAGAAATACACTCACAGATACATAGAACTTTCTGATGTTTGCCAGATAGGAGCAGGGTTAGAGGGCTGAGTGAAAAAGGTAAAGAGTTTAAGTACAAATTGCCAGTTACAGAATAGTCGCAGGATGTAAAGTACAGCATAGGAAATACAGTCAATGATATTGTAATAACTATGTGTGGTGTCAGGTGGGTGCCTGAGTTATGGGGGGGAGACCATATCATAAATCATATAAATGTCTAATCACTATGTTGTGCACCTGAAACATGTCAAGTGTAATTGAAAAATTTACAAAAAGATACCCCAAGTCTTTCCAGGTAAATATTTACGAAGTCATAGAGCAAATTTTGGCCAAAGCATCAGAGGAACCATTTTTTTCCCCATTTGTAGCTGACCCCAACTGAACAGATTCTTTTTATAAGGAAATGAATGAGAATTTCAGAATTATCAGAAATAAACATTGGTCAAAAGAGCTTTTCACAAAGATTTTTATCATCTATGTAAGATAATATTAAACAACAATCAGATATTATCCATTCCAGTTTCTCATCCCTCTCATGATGAGGATTCTCTACTATATGTTTAACTGTATCAAATGTCTAAGCAGAAAATCAAAACAGTCTCCTTCCTTCACCAAATAAGTGGTTTGCCTATGGTCAGACATTATGGGCATGGCCTGATTCTTGCTTTCATTTTATAAAACCTACCTTCCCTTTTTATGCCTATATTGTCTGTCAGTGAAGACACACTATTATAATTTTTCCTTCATTAGGACACTGAAACAAATGTTCCCTTCAATGCAGAGATGTTTACAAGTTAGCATGCATGTGAAAATTATCATGGTATAATGCAAGCCATAAAGACTAGAGAACTGCCATGATCTCTTCCAGTCCTTTTTCATAACATAAATAGTTACTTGGAAATGTAAAGGCCTAAGCCTTGCTATACTATGACATCTGGGTGGTATTTCCACATCCTTATGTGCCCCGATAAAAAATCTCCATGTAAGTTATTGATTCTTTAGGATTGTTCAGGGTTCCATGGAACAAAGAACAGTCAGTCATGCTTCATTTTGTTTGCTTTTAATTTTTTAAAGATTTTATTTATTTATTTTTAGAGAGAGGGGAAGGGAAGGAGAAAGAGAGGAGAGAAACATCAATATGTGGTTGTCTCTCATGCACCCCCAACTGAGGACCTGGCCTGCAACCTCAGGCATGTGCCCTGACTGGGGATTGAACTGATGACCCTTTGGTTTGTAGGCCCATGCTCAATCCACTGAGCTACACCAGCCAAGGCTGTTTTTAATTTTTAAAAAATAGTTCTTTGATTAGAGACATTGATAGGTTTCCTTCCATATACACCCCAGGTGGGGGCCAAAGCTGTAACCTAGCCATGTGCCCTGACAAGGAATCGAACCCCCAACCTTTTGGTTTACAACACAATGCTCCAACCAACTGAGCCACACCTGCCAGGGCAGTCATGTTTGCTTTTGGACCTCTCTTGTTTTCCTGGGCTGTATGGAACATGATTCCAGCCCAATTTGCTATTTGTTCTTCTTAGATAACTATCACAGAGTTAGTTTGCTCTCTTACAGAGTAAAGAAACCTTGAGTGTTCCATTTAAGAGTGGTTATAGTGAACAAAAAGAAAACAGCTTATTAGTAATTTTTATTCTTTTTCTTTCTACTTGTAACATTAGATGAAAAATCTTTTGCACATAATGCTAAGTGAAGAAAGAACCATCTATGTATTGTTCTTTCTATACTTAGCACTACGTGCAATTAATTAATCAGTTTAAGTGACAGAAAAAACTGTTTATATATATACATCTGTATATATGAATAATATGTGAAATTAAGTGTAGCACATGAACACAACATTCTAAAATCCATAAAAAATGTAATAAATATTATCAAATACATTAATTTGAGGGTAGACCTTATGTGTTTTTCATTAAACTTTATTTCAGGAGCCCTGGTTGGTGTGGCTCAGTGGATTGAGCACTGGCCTGTGAACCAAAAGGTTGCTGGTTCAAATCCCAGTCAGGGCACATGCCTGGGTTGTGAGCCAGGCCCCCAGTGGGGGGCGCACAAGAGGCAACCACACAGTGATGTTTCTCTCCCTCTCTTCGTCCCTCCCTTCCCCCTCTCTAACAATAAATAAATAAAATCTTTTAAAAATTTTTCTTCAGGACATAATCCATTTACAATTAAAAAATAGGTTAGATAAACATTTAGGGAAAAAGTGACATCAGTCCTAAGACTTGTAGATCATTTTCAATGCCAAACATATGATATGTATGGAATTAGCTGTATAGGAAGGAAGCCACTGTTTAACTGTGATTTAAAAGTAATGTGGGAATGTCTCTCTGCCTCAAATGAGTTTCTCCACAAACTTTCATATGATGTCTAAAGCCCTATGATTAAGACATCATTTTTATCGACTTGTAGATGTTTTCCTTTGTTAAAGAAAAGTGCATAGTTTGGAAGGAGAAAACCCTCCAAATATCTTAATAAAGGTTCATAGTTGAAACCTCCAAAACCAAACCAAACCAAACCAAACCAAACCAAAAGACCCATATACAAGATGATTTATTTAAGGTTCTTCATTGAAGGCAACACAAGCTGTTTTTAGGGTTATATAGGAAAAAATATTTTATCAAAATCTATTTGGTAGCTCACAAAATTACAAGGAAGATAAAAACACTAAGCTTGGGAAATGAGTGGGAAACAGGGAGCAAGGGTACAATAGGGAATGTACTGTGTTGGTAAGTGACAAAAACAGGGACAGTAACACCAAATTCAAAATTTAGGTGGGTGACCATCCTAGTCACATGCCTATCCCTAGTTAAAAGGTAGGTTGGAGAAGTGAGTATTATTTTATTTCCTTCAGTTTCTATAGTGTGAGGTAGGCTCTCTCTCCCTCCAAAATTCATAAAGTAAGGAATTCATCAACATGGGAGTTCAGATGATAAGCACCTGAAAGTAATAACAAAGGCTCACAGCAAATGTCATGAGAACAGATCATAACATAGTGATGTAAGAGAGAGTTGTATGTGGGAAGGTACAATATATTTACATTCCCAATATGTGGAATCAAAAGAAATGGAGATATTAGATATGATATACGGAGGGAATTTAAGTCAGGCCTGAGGAATTTAGCACAAGGTCCTTCTGTAGTTGTTTATTTAAGTGTAATCCAATGCGAGTACTGTTTGAAAAGATTATCTTGGCTGAAGTGAGAATAACTTAGATCTAGGAAACAGAGACAAGAACTGGGATATCCAAGTCTGTCAATTATCAATGCTCTGCCTGTCAGCATTTCACCATGCACAATTTGAATAAGGTGAAAACTTCTGATCCCTAGTTGCTCATCCTACTCATTCTTACCTTATTGTTCCGCCCTTTTGTCATCTCATTTCAAGAAGATTTATTTCCTGTCTCCTATGATTAGTAGTAAGCTCATGAAATTCCTAGAACTTATACCATTTCACAACTCTAAATTCTCAATATATGTAGCAGCTGAATAAAGTTACAATATTCTACATACCATTTTTTTCCTGGAAAACCTCTTTTTTTAATAAATCTTATTTTCCCTTGACCTACTTTAGGATATTGGTTGCATATCATTTTCATATCAGAAGCATCCTCAATGAATTATTGATTTTTAACTGCTTGCTATAAGCATGTATCTAAGCAAATTCCTTATATAAATTCATTTCACTATTGAAAACAAGCCTTGCAGTAGATCCTTATGTATTTACTGTTCAACTTGCATATTTTAGAAACTCTTATTTTGGAATGTTTGTTTATAAGGAAAGGAAGACCTATAATGTCAAAGCTTGTTACTCTTAGTACATTTATATAGGACATTTAGTTCTTCACATGTATCTACTTGTCATATTAACTGTAATATGCAACACCCAGTGTGCTGTGGGAAATTTTGGGAATGGAAAGGTTAAGAATATTTTAATCAAATACCTATTTCCTATCTACTCCAATCACACCTCCTTCAAATTTTACCAGATGCATATTTTACTCAATCAAAACTATCAATAGCATTCTATGCAGCAGAAAGAAAGAAGGAGCTCCTACCCTTTGCAACAGCATGGATGGAACTGGAGAGCATCGTGCTAAGCGAAATAAGCCAGGAGGTGAAAGACAAATACCATATGATCTCACCTTTAACAGGAACCTAAACAACAAAACAAACAAACAAGCAAAATATAACCAAAGACACTGAAATAGAGAACAGGCTGACAGTGACCAGAGGGGAAGGAATTTCAGGGGAAAAGGAGAAAGGTTTACAGGAACAATCATAAAGGACACATGGACAAAAACTATGGGGGGTGGAAATGGGAGGGAGGTGGGGAGGGCTGGGAGTGGGCTGGGATGGGTAAAAGACATCTGAGTAAAAGACAGAAAACTGTACGTGAACAACAATTAAAATAAAATAAAAAAAACTACCAATAGCATCTTTTTCTTGTTTTGCTCAGCTAAAACACATCAATTTCACCTTCTGTAGAAAATCTAAGTTGGCATGCCTTAATATTTTAAAGCACCTTTTAGGAATGGTATTTTAGATACCAGACTGTGGTACACAAATTAAACTCACTTTATGGACAATATAAGTTGTATTGGCCAGGAATACCAAAAATATTTAAAAAAAAAACAAAGACCAAAAACATAAAAATACAAATACACACACAAAATAGTACAGCTGGTCAAAAAAGTTGTTATGTTATATGAATGACTTTTTATGGTATAATAAAATATGTGTGACAAGCAAACTTTTTGCCCATAAATGTTAGTTTAGCTTATTTCAAAATGGAAATATTTTCAAATAGAGCTTTTGTCAAATAAGGGGCTAGGAAGATGCAAGGTAGAGGCAGGGAACAAGGGTATTGCATTGTATGGAATATACATTTGAACTATAGCCAATTCTGTGTATAGACATTTTAGCCTCTGGCATATTCTGTGTATTAGTAAACAATAGCTTTATTGTCCAATATTGGGGGCATACTCTGGGCAAAGTAGACTTCTGTAAGCTCGTGGTGCAGATTTATTTCATTTATACATCACTGATGATATCAGCGCAGGTCAGATGTTTAACCAAGGTCAGAGAGCTGTTTTACTGCTAATCTAGTTTAATGCTAAAACTGTTAGAAATAATACCTAAGGGGAAAAAAGAAGAATGAAATACCCTTCTTCCCATGAGGAAAAGTTGTTCTTTCATTCTTAATAAATTAGAATTGTCCATTCTTAGAGAAGGTAAAAACCATCTGATCCCAAGCTAATAAATTCCAGTGGATGTCAAGAGGACCCTTTTCCAACTGCTAGCATTACCTATTGATGACATAAGTCATGTAGGGATTTACAAAACGAGAGATATAAATGGTGACATTATTTAAAAATAAAAATAAACTGTGGCATTATCTGTCCTAATCCTTTTTCCTTTAAGCTAAACCATTCAGGATGGATGATTGTGTATTGTCTTGAAGACCTCAAGAAGCATATAATGCATTTTAATATTTATCCATCTTTTCTGTTTGTCTAAAACCCATATTTCTCATTTCCACTGAAGTGAGTCTCTTCTTGTTTGATAACACATGCATATTATTTTCCAATATTCTTGTCCTAGAAGGTTTTTATATTAGGAGGAGTAATTTAATCAGTCCTCAATGCTTCATTTTGTAAATTAAACAATCTTAATTCCTTTAACATTCCTAAAACAATATTTTGCCTATTATACCAGTTATTTATGTTATTTGCTGAAAAAAATCACTAGTTCCTTCATATCTTTTAAATGTGCAACAAAAGTTTCACAAACATTATTAGAGAAATTACAATATTCAGAGCAAAGAATGCACCTGGAACATAGGTTAGATAGGTAAAGAAGTGATAGATCTGGTCACCAGGGTCATAAACTAAGCTAGTAAGAATTTGAATGAAAAAATTCAAATAACACAGGAATATTTTAATAAAATGATACATTACACTATGCTGTTCCCAACAATAGTGCCAACATGATATTTTTTTACTATAGCAGCAAAATTTAGAATTTTTAAGATTATAAATAAAAAATCAACAACGGCATATATACTGAAGAGCATTATTCTTGAGGTGGAACCAAATTAAAAAAGCATTATACTTGTCTTACTTGATGAGGAAATCGTTTCTATAAAGATATTGAGTCATTTAAACTCAATTCCCACTTAGTGGTCCTTAGTGTCAGGGCACTAGGGTTTCTTCCACCATGGTAACCAAGGAAAAAATGACCATGCCATGCTCATTGTAGCTATTGGCAATATATAACAGGTATGACATAATGGAGCATCAAAGAGATGACGATGTTAAATAAACAGATAGCCAAAATGGATTAAATCAGTTGAACCAAGGTTCATTTTGAAGCTGAACAACCAAAATTAAAAGTTTAACACAATATTTACATAGTTTGTATAAGTCAAAATAATTATTATAATGTTGTTTTGAAATATTATAAAAATAATTATAATAGTAAACATAATTCATTCCTGATTTTAGAAGAATATATCTAGTGTTTCAGCAATAAAAAAAAAATCTGTGTTTTCTTTTTCTGGTGTGTGTGCATGTGTGAACATATATGTTGTCATTTAGAATAAGCATAGCATTATATCAAGAGTTTGGTATCATAGTATTGAAATCTTTGTGAAATAAACTGAATTGCAGACTTCCGGCCAAGATGGAGGCATAGGTAGACACACTGTGACTCCTCATACAACCAAAAGGACAATAAATTTAAAAACAAAAAACAATCAGAACTTCCAGAAAATCAAACTGTATGGAAGTCCGACAACCAAGGAGTTAAAGAAGGAACACTCACCCAGACCGGTAGGAGGGGTGGAGACGGGCAGCTGGGCAGAGAGGACTTGCAGCAAGGCAGCAGCTGGAGGGCTGGGACCAGTGAACTGGTGGCTGGCAGATGAAGCGAGGTGGTGGCTTGCAGATTGGCTGGTTCCACATTCTCATGAGGATAAACTGGGAGAAACAACTGGGGAGTGAGACAGACCACAGCACCCAGAGTTTCAGCGCAGGGAAATAAAGCCTCAAATCTCTAATTGAAAACACTAGTGGGGGTTGAGACGGCAGTGGGAGAAACTCCCAGCCTCACAGGAGAGTTCGTTGGAGAGACCCACAGGGTCCTAGAATGTACACAAACCCACCCACATGAGAATCAGCACCAGAAGGGCCCAATTTGATTGTGGGTAGTGGGGGAAGTGACTAAAAGCTGGCCGAGAACTGAGCAAGTCACACGCTTCCCTTTTGGACCTCCCCCCTCACATACAGAGTCACAATGCAGCAACCTGTGTTGCTCCACCCTGGTGAATACCTAAGGCTCCACCCCTTTCTACCTACTAGGCCTGCCAAGACCAAAAAAAAAAAAATGGCCCAAATGAAAGAACTGATCAAAGCTCCAGAAAAAAATAAAACTAAGCAGAGATAGCCAACCTATCAAATGCACAGTTCAAAACACTGGTAATCATCAAGGAAAAAACCCAAAACACTCAAAATCATGGAGATTGAATAGTATGCTATTAAATAATGAATGGGACAAGAATGAGATTAGGGAAGAAACCAAAAAGTTTCTGGAAACAAATGAAAATGAACTCACAACAATCTAAAACTTATGGGACACAGCAAAGGCACTCCTGAGAGGGAACTTTATAGTGCTACAGGCTTACCTAATGAAATATAGAAACATTTCAAATACACAACCCAAACCTACATCTACATGAACTCGAGGAACAACAAAGACAACCCAGAGCAAGTAGAAGCAAGGAAATAACCAAGATCAGAGCAGAATTAAATGACACAGAGACTAAAAGCACAATTCTAAGGATCAATGAATCCAGGAGCTGGTTCTTTGAAAAGATCAACAAAATCAACAAGCCTTTAAGCAGGCTCATCAAGAAAAAAGAGAGAGGACCCAAATAAACACAATCAGAAACGAAAGAGGAGAGATTACAACTGATACCACAGAAATACAAAGGACTGGAAGAAATTATTATGAACAACTATATGTCAAGAAATTTTAAAACCTAGATGAAATGGACAAATTTCTAGAAAAATATAATGTTCCAAAACTCAATAAAGAAGAAGCAGAAAGCCTGAACAGACCAATAACACCTGATGAAATTGAAACGGTAATTAAAAAGCTTCCGACACACAAAAGCCCTGGACCAGATGGTTTCACAGGAGAATTTTACAAAGCATTTAAGGGAGAGATAAGCTTCATCCTCCACAGATTATTTCAAAAAATTCAAGAAGATGGAGGCTCTTAAACTCTTTTTATGAAGCTGGCATCATCCTAATCCCAAAACCAGATAAAGACATAACAAAGAAAGAAAACTTCAGGCCAATATTGCTGATGAATATAGATGCTAAAATCCTCAACAAAATATTGGCAAACCACACCCAGCAATATGTTAAAAAGATCAGCCCTGGCTGGTGTGGCTCAGTGGATTGAGTGCTGGCCTTCAAACCAAGGGTCACCAGCTCGATTCCCAGTCAGGGAGCATGCCTGGGTTGCAGGCCAAGTCACCAGTGGGGGCACGTGAGAGGCAACCACACATTGATGTTTTGCTCCCTCTCTTTCTCCATCCCTTCCCCTGTCTAAAAATAAATAAATAAAATCTTCAAAAAAAAAGATCATACACCATTACCAAGTGGGATTCATCCCAGGGATGCAAGGATGGTACAATGTTCACAAATCAATAAATATAATACACCACATAAACAAAACAAAAGACAAAAATCACATCACATAAAAATAGATGCAGAAAAAGCACTTGATAAGGTACAGCACCCATTTATGATAAAAACACTCAGCAAAGTGGGAATAGAGGGAGCATTCCTCAGCATAATAAAGGACATATATGACAGACCTACAGCCAACATCATACTCTATGGACAAAAAAGTTAGAGCTTTCCCACTAGAATCAGGAACAAGATAAGGATGCCAATTTTCACCACTCCTATTCAACATAGTACTGGAAGTCCTAGCCACAACAATCAGATGAGAAAAAGAAATAAAAAGCATCCAAATTGGAAAGGAAGAAACAAAACTGTCACTGTTTGCAGATGACATGATCGTGTACATAGAAAATCCTATAGACTACACCAAAAAGCTGCTCGACCTAATAAATGAATTTGGCAAAACAGCTGGATACAAAGTCAATACTCAGAAATCAAAGGCATATTTGTACATCAACAATGAAACATCAGAAACAGAAATCAGGAAAAAATCCCATTTGATGCAGCAACAAGAAAAATAAAGTACCGAGGAATAAACCTAGCCGAAGAGGTAAAAGACCTGTACTCAGAAAACTATACAAAACTGAAGAAAGAAATTAAGGAAGACACAAATAAATGGGAGCATGTACCATGCTCATGCAGTGGAAGAATTAACATCATCAAAATGACCATACTACTCAAAGCAATTTATAGATTCAATGCAATCCCTATTAAAGTACCAATGATGTATTTCACAAATATAGAACAAACATTTCAGAAATTTATATGGAACCATAAATGATCCTGAATAGCTGCAGCAATTTTGAGAAAGAAGAACAAAGTAGGAGGGATCACAATACCTGATACCAAAATGTATTACAAGGCCACTGTAATCAAAACAGCCTGGTACTGGCATAAAAACAGGCACATGGACCAGTGGAATATAAGAGAGGGCCCAGAAATAAACCCAAGTCTCTATGGTCAATTAATATTTGACAAAGAAGGAAGAAGTATAAAATGGAGCAAAATAGCCTCTTCAACAAATGGTGTTGGGAGATCTGGACAGTTACATGCAAAAAATTGAAACTTGATCACCAACTTACACCATACACAAAAATAAATTTAAGGTGGATAAAAGAGTTAAATGTAAGTCATAACACCATAAAAGTTGTAGAGGAAAACATTGGCAGGAAAAGTTCAGACATTCCACGCAGCAACATCTTTATGGATATGTCCCCTAAAGCAAGGGACATAAAGGAAAGAATAAACAAATGGGACCTCATCAAATTAAAAAGCTTCTGCATGGCTAAAGAAAACAGCATTAAAATCAAAAGAGAGCCAACCATATGGGAAAACATATTTGCCAATGACACCTTGGACAAGGGCTTGATCTCCAAAATATATAAAGAACTTACATGACTCCACTCCAGGAAGACAAAAAACCCAATTAAAAAATGGGCAAAAGACTTGAACAGACACTTTTGCAAGGAGGACATACAGAGGGCTCAGAGACACATGAAAAGATGCTCAGCATCACTAGCCATCAGAGAGATGCAAATTAAAACCACAAAGAGATACCACCTCATACCGGTCAGAATGGCCATCATAAACAAATCAACAAACGAGTATTGGAGAGGATGTGGAGGAAAAGGAACCTTAGTGCACTGTTCATGAGAATGCACGCTAGTGCAGCCACTGTGGAAAATAGTATGGAATTTCCTCAGAAACCTAAAAATGGAACAGCCTTTTAACTCAGCAATTCTGCTGCTGGGATTATAACCTAAGAGCCCTGAAACGCCAATCCAAAAGAACCTATGCACCCCAATGTTCATAGCAGCACAATTTACAATAGCCAAGCACTAGAAGCAACCTAAGTGCCCATCAGAAAATGCATGGATCAAAAAACTATGATACATTTACACAATGGAATTCTACACAGCAGAGAAAAAGAGGGAGCTTATACCCTTTGCAGTAGCATGGATAGAACTAGAGAGCATTATGTTAAGTGAAATAATCCAGGTGGTGAAGGACAAATACCATATGATCCCACCTTGAACTGGAACATAATCAACAAAAGAAAAAAGCAAACAATATATAACCAGAGTCATTGAAATTAAGAACAATCTAATAATAACCAGCGGGGAATGGGGAGAGGACAGTGGGGAGAAGGGTTTTCAGGAACTACTATAAAGGACACATGGACAAAACCCAGGGGGAGGGTGGAAGCAGGGGAAGAATGGGGGTATGGAGGGGAAGAGGAGAAAATATGGACAACTGTAATTGAGCAACAATAAAATAATTTTCCACCCCCCATAGTTTTTGTCCGTGTGTCCTTTATACTTGTTGCTCTAAACCGTTCCCCTTTTCCCCTGAAATTCCCTCCCCTCCCCCTCTGGTCACTGTCAGACCGTTCTCAAATTCAGTGTCTTTGTTTATATTATGCTTGTTTGTTTGTTTTGCTGATTAGGTTCCTGTTAAAAGTGAGATCATATGGTATTTGTCTTTCACTGCCTGGCTTATTTCGCTTAGCATGATGCTCTCCAATTCCATCCATGCTGTCGCAAAGGGTAGGAGCTCCTTCTTTCTTTCTGCTGCATAGAATTCCATTGGAGGAAGGTGGGGAGGGCTGGGGTGGTGGGCTGGGGGTGGGGTAAAAGACACAAAACTGTACAATATCAACAATTAAAAATACTAATTAAAAAAGGGTAAAAAAAGAAATATTAAGGCATTAAATTAAAAATACAAATAAAAGTTCATAATAATGCTTATCCGAGAACAGTGAACTAGATATTCTGAAGAAAAAGAAAATTCTAGAAGATTCTAGTGTGAAGCACATACATGTTGTATAAAGTATAAAACTGTACTTTTAAATACATTGCTGATATCTTAAGAAAGAAATAGCCAAGGGCCACAGAGTTATGTAAGGAGTTGAAACACGTAAGGTAAGTGAAATATGGGCTGCCCATACCAGGAAGCTAGAGTTTCAGGGATAAACAACCAATCCCATCAAAAGTGAGAAACAGACCTTAGGCTTGTGCAAGTTGAGGCAGAGCTGAACTGAAAACCCCTGCAAAAATCTAGATCTTTGAGGAGTACACGTCCGTGTTGAAATGGTTGTGTGTGACTTTTGTTGTATTTGTTCTAACAAGAGGGTGAGATAATTATTTAATGAGAGGGGAACATAAGAGGGCAATGATTACTTCAAAGTGAAGGAAGTAGGACACTAACTCTTAACCGCATAATATGTGGGACATGAAAAATAAGCGTCTAGCACTTGAGAAGAATGCCAGAGAAGTGGTATCTTTTGGGGAGATACAGGTTTACATTAAAACAAGCAGGTAGAATGAATGCCTATAGATAATGTTGAAAATATAACATCCTGATGGAGACAGGGTGAGAGATACATGAATTTTCTCTCACCAGTCCCTTCCATGGGGAAATATTTATGACTTCCAAACTAGCTGAGTGATATTAAGTATAAATATATGAAGTTAACAATAAAATGCTATTGTTGAAATAATTTTCCCTTTATATACATAATACACAAATATCCCAATGAGAGGCAAATAGCATAGTATTATAGAATAACAGTTAATCCCAAATCAATTATATTTATTTGACTTTTGAATGTTCTTTGAATATCACAGCCAGACATTCCACCCAGAGTTTTCCTCCCAACTGTTAGTAACTCAAGAGAACAATGAAAGATTAGAGGAGAAACACAAGAAAGGAAAGGTCTTATATGGATTATTCAAACAGCAATAACTAAAAGTCAATTGTTTGCCTTAATTTCAGTCACACAATATTGATTAAAGTATTTATTTCATTTTTCCTAAGCAATGAAAATCTATAGAAAATTTTATTCATTATTCTCTGTAGAACTGTGCTGTTTAATACAGAAGATACAGCTATGTTAAAAATGTAATTCCAACTTGTCTTTTCCTATGATGTCGATATGAGGCATTTCTTCTATTTTATTATTTCTTGTTATTATTACTCTATGATTTTGCCTAGCTAGCACCCATAGTAATTCTTTTATCCAGTGATGGAATTCTTTCAGAGGGAATGAGGAAGATTGGTTTTTTTGTTGTTGTTGTTATTCAAAAGAAAAACCACTGTGATGACTTCTTTGATATCCTTAATAAGAACAATAGCTAAAATGTCACTCAACTGCTACTATACACAATCAAGAAACTTTCAGATGTTGTAAATAAAAAGCAGTTTTAAAGATTGATTTTGACATATATACATAATGAGGACTTGAATAGGGAGCAAGGTCATTGCTGAAGTAGACTAAAGGGATCTTTATACTCTAAACTCTTTTCCACTACACAGACTTAGTCCATGAAACTCTTTGGCCATGTGACTAAGTGAACATGTAATAACAGAACTAGAAGCAATAATCTGGATGTATTGTAATTAATATGGAGGTCTAACCAAATATAAATGTGGGGTGAAAACCAGCACAGTGTAATGGCAGAGTAAGGACCTTCTAAAATTCTCTTCTTAAAAGCAATATAAAAAAAAAAGCAAAAAAAAATCATAAACTAATGATTTTTTTCTGAAATCTGGAAATTGAATAAATGCTTGCAGCAGTTCAGAGAGAGTTATTCAAATAAAACACACGAGTCTCAGTAAGAGCGGCAAGTTTTGTGGCATTTTAATTTGTCCTATTCCAATTTCCATCTCCAGATTTTCAGTAGCTTTGAGAACCAACATCCACAATCACCATGAAATCACCACAAAAACCCATAGCCTTGCCCTGGCCAGGTGGCTCAGTTGGTTGGAATGTCATCCTGTACACCAAAAGGTTGTGGGTTCGATCCCCTGTCAGGGCATGTATGGGAGGCAGCCCTTACTTGTTTCTCTCTCACATCTCTCTTTTTTCTCTCTCCTTCTCTCCCTCCCTCCCTCCCTCTCAGAAAAAAAGAAAGGAAGTTTGCAGACTTGCCATCACAAGAAGCAAAATGTTATTGGGGCTCCTTCAGAGCCTCATTCCCAAATAACTCACATTATTTCACCTGTCTGGTATTTCCCCGGAAGACCTTACTTGCAAGGTTGTCTTATTTGAGCTGACTTGGGGGTCACCAGGAATAAAAAGCCTCTTCCCAGAGAGTGTTTGTCAAAAATAATTACAGGCAATTGAGTAAAATCATGGCTGACTGAAGCAGTGGGTAACAGTTGGGACACAGGCTAACCAAAAGTCTTAAAAGGAAAAGCTAGGAAATGAGTTGTCCATATAAGACTTTGAAAAGTTCAGATATATTCCTGGACACCTAGAAGGTTAGGCTCAGATGTAGGGCTGTGAACATATCATGGCTAAGTGTATGCTCAAGAAAGACCTGAGAAAGTGCTAAACCCTCACACCTCAGGCAGATGCTGAGGTTCTGTAAAAGCATGAAGTAAGGACTAAGCACACTTCTCAACTTACTGGTTGAGTGTTAAAAGTGTCCTCCAACATGCACATAGAGTCCTTAGGCAAAGAATGGGAAAATTATTAGTTCTGGAGTATTATGAAATCTTCATATAAATCTGATCATTAAGCTAAAGAAGAAAACATTACCTGGTCATACTTGACAAAGATACCTCAGTCTTAGGTACAGATCCATGATTCCTCTTGCATTCTTTTTTAAATTAAATACTTTTGAACTTTATTGTTCTCCAAGTACAGTTTTCGGCCTTCCCCCACCACCCCAGCTGTCCCATTATTTATTTATATTAACAAAATCATCAGTCAATAAATTGTTTGTGTGAGAAATCTGGAACTCATCTTTATCCTTTTCAGTTACTTATTCCCCCCAAATTCCAATATATCTCTAATTATTTTAAAATATATTTTATTGATTATGCTATTACAGTTGTCCCATTTTCCCCCTTCATTCCCCTCCACCTTTCACACCCCCTCCACATTCCCTCCTTTAGTTCATGTCCATGTGTCATACATATACATTCTTTGTCTTCTACTTTTTCCATACTATTCTTACCCTCCCCCGGACTATTTTCTACCTACCATCTATGCTACTTATTCTCTGTACCTTCCCCCTCCCTCCCCCTCCCACTCTCCTGTTGCTAACCCTCCATATGATCTCCATTTCTGTAGTTCTGTTCCTGTTTTAGTTGCTTGCTTAGTTTGCTTTTGTTTTAGGTGTGGTTGTTAATATCTGTGAGTTTGCTGTGTTTTTACTGTCCTATTTTTTATCTTCTTTTTCTTAGATAAGTCCCTTTAACATTTCATATAATAAGGGCTTGGTGATGATGAACTCCTTCAACTTGACCTTATCTAAGAAGCACTTTATTTTCCCTTCCATTCTAAATAACAGCTTCGCTGGACAGAGCAATCTTGGATGTAGGTCCTAGCCTTTCGTGACTTGGAATACTTCTTTCCAGCCCCTTCTTGCCTGAAAGGTCTCTTTGGAGAAATCAGCTGACAGTCTGATGGGAACTCCTTTGTAGGTAACTGCCTCCTTATCTCTTGCTGCTTCTAGGATTCTTTCCTTAATTTTAATCTTGGATAATGTAATTATGATGTGCCTTGGTGTGTTCCTCCTTGGGTCCAACTTCTTTGGGACTCTTCCTGGACTTCCTAGAAGCCTATTTCTTTGCCAGATTGGGGAAGTTCTCCTTTATTATTTGTTCAAATACCTTTTCCACTTGTTGGTCTTCTTCTTCCCCTTCTGGTACCCCTAATATTCAGATGTTGGGACATTTAAAGTTGTCCTGGAGGTTCCTAAGCCTCTGCTCATTCTTTTTTTTTTTTTGAATTCTTGTTTACTCCTTTTCTGGTTGGATGTTTCTTTCTTCCTTCTGGTCCACACAGTTGATTTGAGTCCCAGTTTCCTTCCCATCACTATTGGTTCCCTATACATTTTCCTTTATTTCACTTAGCGTAGCCTTCATTTTTTCATCTAATTTGTGACCAAATTCAACCAATTCTGTGAGCATCCTGATTACCAATGTTGTGAACTGTGTATCTGATAGGTTGGCTACCTCTTTGTCGCTTAGTTGTATTTTTCTGGAGCTTTGATCTGTTCTTTCTTTTGTGCCTTTTTTTTTTTCATCTTGATACACCTGTTACGTAGTGAGGGGCGGAGCCTTAGGTGTTCACCAGGGCAACCCACATTGCTGGGTTGTGATGCTGTAAGTGGGGAAGAGGTCTGAGAGGGAACAATGGCACTTGCTCTGCTCTCTACCAGATTTTAGTCATTTCCCCCGCTGCCCACAAACAAATTGGGCCCTTCTGGTGCTGATTCCTAGGTGGGTGAGTTCGTGTATGTTCTAGGACCCTGTGGGTCTCTCCAACAAACTCCCCAGTGAGGCTGGGAGTCTCTCCAGCTGCCGCCTCAGCCCCCACAGGGATTTTCAATCAGTGGTTTGAGGTTTTTATTTCCCCGTGCTGGGGCCCTGGGTTGTGTGCTCTGTCCAGCTCCCCCTTTGTTTCGCCTGGTTTATCTGCACACGAATGTGGGACTGCCTGCTCCACCAGCCGCCGCCTTGCAGGCCAGCTGCAGCCTCCTGCACCTCATTCCACAATCCGCCATCTCTCTGGGTCCAGAGGCTGCCACCTTGCGGTGAGTCCTCTCCGCTCAGCTGCCGGACTTTGCCCCTCCTACTGGTCTGGATAAATGTGTCTTCTTTAACTCCTTGGTTGTCAGACTTCCATACAGTTCGATTTTCTGTCAGTTCTGACTGTATTTTTGTTTTTAAATTGTTGTTGGCCTTCTTTTGATTGTGTGAGGAGGCACAGAGTGTCTACCTACACCTCCATCTTGGCCAGAAGTCCCAATATATCTCTAACTTTTATCTTCTGAATATATAAGATATGTTCCCTTGCTACAGACATTTTTTCAGTCTTCTATAATTTCCAACCTGACCCATTAAGAACAAATGCCCTCCTTAGTTCTTATCCTGTCATCACCCTTTCTTTTTTTTATTCCATTGATCAATTTCCCCCTGGTGAATATAACCAGAGACATTGAAAAAAGAATAGACTGATGGTAACCAGAGGGAAAGAGGGAGTGGGAAGGGGACTCATGGGGGAAAGAAGGCAAAAGGACATCAAGGAACATGTATAAAGGACCCATGGACAAAGCCAAAGCGGGGTAGGATCGAGGGTGGGAGAGTGGGATAGGTGGGGTAGGGGAGAGTGGTGGTGGGGGAAATGGAGACAATTGTAGTTAAACAACAATTAAAAAACATATAATTGAACGTATACTATATATCTGTATTAGTTTCCTAAGACTACTATAAATAATAACCCCAAAGTGGATGGTTTAAAACAACAGAAGTTTATTCTCTTACAGTTAGGGAATCCACAAAAGCAAAATCAAAGTGTTGGCAGGGCCATGCTTCTTACTAAAGCCCTAGGAAAGCGTACTCCCTTGCCTTTTGGAGACTCTAATGGCTCTAGGCATTCCTTGGTTAGTGGCAGTGTAACTCTAATTTCTGCTTCCTTCTTCATGTGATCTCATCTATGTGCCTGTGTTTAATAGTTCCCTCTCTTTTCTGTTACATGAATACCTGTCCTTGGACTTAGGGTCCATCTGAAATCTAGTATGATCTCGTCTTGAGATTCATAACTATATCCTCAAAGACGTTATTTCCAAATAAGTCCACATTCACAGGTGCCAATGAGTTAGAACTTGGACATATCTTTTGGGCAGCTACTCTTCAAACCACCATTATATTATTTAAATATATTTACATATTTATTTGTAATTAATTATATTTATTAATTTGTTTTAATAAATCCTTGATGCTTGTAAAGTCCATTCATTCATTCATTCATTCATTGAATAGGCACTGTGCTAGGAACTGGTGCTATGAGAGTGGATCTGACAGATACACTCTTTGCCCTCATGGATATTAGAGTCTAAAGAAAGTGAAACTAATAAGTAATTAAAATGTGATAGGTGTGCCCTGGCTGGGTGACTCAGCTGCTTGCAGTATCACCCTGTACAACACAAGTTTGCGGGTTCAATTCCCAGTCAGGGTACATACATAGTTTGCAGGTTTGAGCCCTGGTCGAGGTGCATACAGGAGGTATCCAATTGATCTTTCTCTCACACACTGATGTCTCTCTCTCTGTCTCTCTCTCTCTATTCCAATCTTTGAAAAAAATATAATAAATATATCCTTAGGTGAGGATTTTTTAAAAAATGTAATAGTTGTTACAAAAAGAGACATTCATGACACTGTGAAAATATATATTAAAAGCACTTGCACTAGTTAAAATGTTCTGTTGAGGGTCACAGTTTAAGAGACTAATCCTTCACTATCTGATCACAATTCACTTTTCTAAATTAATTATGTCTCACTCACTTAAATGAGCTCCATTCTGTAATCATACTGATCTCTTTACAGTTCTCTGTACACACCATTTCCTTCATACTTCTTGAATTCTTACATTCTCTTTATTCTGGAAAATCCTTCCCCTCCTACACTGGTACATCAGGCAATCTTAGTCTCCAAGTTTAAATTCAAATGCTACTATTTCTGTGAAGCCTAATTGCTCCATTATCTAGCCCCAGTTATTGTTTTCTTCTGTGTTCTCAAAGTACTTTCTACATATTTTAGGCAGTAATTTCCATGTGCTATAATTATTTGTTTACATACCTGTTTGTACAAATAGACCAGTTTCTTAAAGACTCTAACTTAGCATGATTTAAGAACCAAAATAGTGATATAAAAGTTTGATACATACATAATAATAACATATAATTATAATAATGTATATTTATAATGTATGTATAAATAATGATGAATAAACAGATTACCTCCCCAATCACCAAATACACTTTTGCCCATCATATTAATAATGATAAAAAGTGAAATATACAGTGTTTGGTTCAAAGTAATGAGCTTTTTCAAGATATGCTGATGCATGCCCTGGCTGGTGTATCTCAGTGGATTGAGTGCGGGCCTGCGAACCAAAGGATCGCGGTTCGATTCCCAGTCAGGGCACATGCCTGGGTTGCAGGCCAGTTCCCAGCATGGGACACACAAGAGGCAACCATACATTGATATTTCTCTCCCTCTCCCTCTCTCCTACCCTTCCCCTCTAAAGATAAATAAATAAAAAAAATTAAAAAAAAAAAAAAGATATGCTGATGCAAACGTAAATTAGCAAACACTTAAAAAATTAAAATGTTTCCCTCCTTTGTCTAGCAACTAAAATTTTAGACATCTACCTTAAGAAAATTATCAGAGATGTGGGCAAAGTTTTATTAAAGATTTAAACATAAGATTGGAAACTTTGAAAATCCTAGGTAGAAATCATGGGGATATAGTTTCTTGACATTGGCTTGGCAATGATTTCACAGGCATGACACCAAAATCCAGGCAACAAAGGCCAAAATAAATAAGTAGGGTGACATCAAACTAAACAGCTTCTGCATAGAACATGAAACACTCAACAGAGTGAAAATACAACCTACAGATTGAGAGGAAATATTTGCAAACCATGTGTCTGATGAGTAGTTAATCTCTCAAACTTTTGATCACAATGATGTGTGAAAGAATCCAAATATCCAACAACAATAAAATGATTAAGTAAATTGTAATATTTCTACTGTGCAATATTAGGCAACAGTTAAATCTCATGTATTTGAAGAATATTAATAATATTTTTTAAACAGTACAGTGAGAGAAGAGTTGATTATGAGTCACTTGCAGACTTTAATATTGAGCTTTTTTGGAGAGCAACGGATGTGACAGAGTAGTCCCTTTCATGGGACAATGGTCATCTCCCCAATCCTTTTGGATTTATTCTGCAAACAGAGATGACTTTACTTTTGCTTTTGCTTTTGTCTTTATTTCTATAAAAGCAGCATCCTCAAAAGTTCAGTTTAATGATGAAAAGAAAAAAAGTTTTTGGCACTTTAAATTCAGTTCACAGCTCCCTCATCACCTATACCTGCAGTTTAGGTGAATTTATAACTATTACACAAATATATAAATCAATAAAATATGAACTGATTTTAGCAGTCTTCTGGAATGTGAAAAGAGTAAATAATTTTAAATATATAGTATGAATAAATTTAGGGAAATTTGTTTTAAACTATA
Source organism: Glossophaga mutica (assembly GCA_039655065.1). Classification (NCBI taxonomy): domain Eukaryota; kingdom Metazoa; phylum Chordata; class Mammalia; order Chiroptera; family Phyllostomidae; genus Glossophaga; species Glossophaga mutica. Next base: position 31,753,745 of record CM077318.1, read on the forward strand.
TGTGAATATCACACATTTTTAAATATATAAATTGTCAAGATTGAGACTAGATGAAATGGAAAATTTGAAAGGAATAATAGCCATTAAATAAATTTAAAAGTAGTATAAATATGACTTCCCTCAAAAGACTATGGGCCCAAAACTTTTATCTATAAATATTTTAAAATCTTAAGGATATTACTCTTATTTAAATGATTGCAAATTATTTATAAACATGGAAAGATTCTTAATTCTTTGATGACTTTGGAATAATCTCACTAAGAAAAACTTAAAGACACAGGGAACTAAGGAAATAAGAAAATGTTTGCCTAATCTTGCTTAATAATATACATATATTTACATTCCCACCAACAGTACACAAGGGTTCCAACTTATTTATATCTTCACCCACATTTGTTATCTTTTCTCTGTGTGTGCTTAATAATAAGCATCCTAACAGGTGTAAGGTCATATGCCATTGTGATTTTGGTGGATCATAACTTCCTGGGGAGCTTCTGAGATGTAATATAAAACTTCACCGCCCCCTACCCCACTTCTGTGTCCCATGCTAACCCTCCATACTCACTTGGGGCAAGGAGAAACTGAAGAAAGAGGCAGACCACTCCAGATTGGTAGGTGGCAGTTTTAATGAGCAAGTGAAGCTTGTCTTGGGTGACCACAAGATGAGTAGTTTTACGCACCCATGGAGAACAATCTTTTTTTTAATTAACATTTTTTTATTTTAATTGTTGTTCTTTTACAGTTTTCTGTCTTTTACTCCCATCCCAGCCCACCACCCCATCCCTCCCCACCTCCCTCCCATTTCCACAATCTTAAAAGTTAATGCAGAGACATTAATTATGTTTAGTAACATACACAAGAAACCATAAGTTAAGTTCAGTAATGTACCCAGTGCAGATAGTCTCAACATTCCATTTCTATCTCAGAGCTGTGTCCTTGGAGCAGCTTCTGGGATGGAGGAAGGCAACTGGAATGCATATTCCAAGGACAAGGCAGGGGATGAGGAGCCTCTTGCGGGTCAATTGGCAGTCATGTCTTATGGATGACATCTTCCAACAGATTTTCATTTGCAAGTCTCTGATGATTAGTAATGTTGAACATCTTTTTATATACCTTTTGACCATTTTTATGTCTTCTTTGAAAAAACATTTATTAGGGTCCTTTGACCACTTTTTAATCAGATCATTTTTAATATTGAGTTTTAGGAGTTCCTCACATATTTTGGGGAACTCCTCATCAGACACATGGTTTGTGAATATTTTCTCTCATACTATAGGTTGTATTTTCACTCTGTTGATTGTTTCTTGTTCTGTGCAGAAGCTCACTGGTTTGACATAGTCCCACATGTTTATTTTTGCCATCGTTGCCTGTGGTTTTGGTGTCATGCCCTGAAGTCATTGCCAAGGCCAATGTCATAAAACTCTTCTCCCATGATTTCTACTAGGATTTTAAAAGTTTCTGATCTTATGCTTAAATCTTTAACACATTTTGAGCTGACCGATTTTATGTATGAAGTAAGATAGGAGTCCAATTTCATTTATATTGCTTCATAGGTATTAGCTCTCACTATTATCAAGAAAAAAACCCTCCCATGTATAAATCAAAGGACAACATTATACAATCATCTTAATAGATGCTGAAAAGTCTTTTGATAAAAATAACATTTTCTCCACATGTATAAAAACAACTTTCTAGGTAATTTAAAAAATGTATTCATAGCATGAATGCTCTATTTAATTGTAAAGACTGGAAACATTCTGGTTGAAATTAGAAACAGATTTAAAACTGTAATTTAAAATTGTTATTGATTTTCTACACAGTGCTACAAGATATTAAACAAAAATAAGAAGAATAATTGTTGAAAAGAAGGCAAAGTTATCATTATTTATTTCACATCACTCTCTCCTTGGAATTCTAATTAGTACTAACAAGAGAGATAAAAGAGCTAGCACAACAGAAAAATTAGATTATAATTCTAACATAACAAAGGTAATCACAGGGAAAATAGAGTGTTTAAAGAAAACTAAAAAAGGATTCAAACTAAAGAACGTATAAAATATCTAAGGAGAGTCCCTTAAGAAGGAATGTGATGGATCTGCACTTAAGAAAATGAAACTTTACTGAGTGACATAAAATAAAACATGAACAAATCAAAGGAGATAATATACATATGGATAGAAAGCAGCAGAATTGTAAATATGTCATTTCTTTACAAATTACTGATTTAAAGCAATTCTAATAATAATTTCAAATGCATATTTTAATATGACAAATGATTCTACAATTCTATAAAAATAATAAAGTAAGAAAAACTATAAAATTGTATTAAAACGGATCATCCTTTATATATATATATATATATATATATATATATATATTTTTTTTTTTTTTTTTAATTTGGCTTTAGGTAAGACAATTGTCACTGACACAAATCCACCAAATAGAGCATTAGAAGAGAATAGCTAGCCAATAATGCATAAACTTTGACTTGGTAATTGTACATATATGGAATTATACTAAAGATATATTAAGATACCATCAATAATCTGTTATGAGAAAGATTTTTGTTGTAGTTTTATTCATGATAGCAAAAAGTTGCTTGATACCTTATTTGATCACCTAAGCATCAAAAACATATGGAAATCAGTAAATAAAATAGGGTGAAAATAATCTTTTGTTGAGCTGCTATACAGCTACTTAAAACTGTTTGTAAATATTTACTGAATGGGTAAATAAATTATGGTACAATCCTGTGACTGAATGCTATGGAGATGTTTGCATGTGTGACTTTGAATTTTATGATATCAGAAAAATTGATAGAATTTTAAAAAATAGGATATTATGGCACAATATAGTATCACTGTTTTTTTTAATATTTTTTAATTTTTTATTTTATTTATTTTTAGAGCAGGTAAGGGAAGGAGAAAGAGAGGGAGAGAAACATCAATGTGTGGTTGCCTCTCATGTGCACCCTACTGGGGACCTGGCCCACAACCCAGGCATGTGCCCTGACTGGGAATCGAACCAGTGACCCTTTGGTTCACAGGCCGGCACTCAATCCACTGAGCCACACCAGCCAGGCCAGTATCACTGCTTTTATGTGCATTTTATAAAAATAAAAATTCCATGCTCAACATGCACACATGTCATATGTACACACATACATATGCATATATACACATTAACATAGTTATAAATGAGATCTTTTTTATGCCCTAATCTAGTAATTTATTTTCTTAAAGTGTCCAACTTCTATCATGACAAATGTTATTGAAAAGCAATAACTCTTAAATAGACCATAATATATTTAATAATTTATAATATGATAAAGGAGGTATCACAGACTACTGGGTAAAGGTAGGGCTGCATAGGAAATGCTCATGGAATAATTGCTCAATTGATAAAAGCAAAATGAAAGCATATCTTTACCTTACATGTAAGTTAATTACAAGTATTCGAGGAACTAACTAAAAGAAATAAAATAAAAACATGCTGGCAGAGACAAAGAAAAAATAAAGGTAAAATGTTTATGGAATCTCAGATACTAGGACCAGAGAAATTTTCTATATTAAAAGCAAACAGGTCACAAAAGACAATTAAAGAAAATGTTTGATTAAATAAAAGTGTAAAATGTAAAATTCTGTTGGTCATATAAACATTAAGGAAATTAAAATAAAAATAACCATTTGAGAAAAACACTCACATAAAGTAAAAATGTCTTATGCACAAAGGCCAATGAAAGCTATAAATTATTCACAAAATTAAAAATACAGAAAGACTCAGATAGAGTTTCCTCAAAAATTTAAAATTGAAACTGACTTATGAGCAGCGATCTTACTTCTGGGAATATAGCCTAAGGATCCCAAAGCACCTATGATCATAGCAGTGATATTTTACAAACTCAAGATATGAAAATAACCCAAATTTCCATCAGTAAGTAAGTGGATAAAAAAGCTTTGGTGCATTTACATGATGGAATACTACACAGCTGCAAAAAAGAGGGAAATCTTATCTTTTGTAATAGCATGGGTGGACCTGAAGATTATTATGCTAAGTGAAATAAGCCAGTCAGAGAATGACAAATACCATATTCTCACACTTACATGTGGAATCTGATGAACAAAATAAAATGACAAACAAAAGAGAAACCAAGACTTGGTCACATGGAACAGACTGACAGTTGTCAGAGGGAAGGGGACAGGGAATGGTGGGGGGATTGGATGAAAGAGGTGAAAGGATTAGCTAAAGAACATATATGTATGAACCATGGACACAGACAACAGTGTAGTGATGGCCAGAGAGAAGGGGGGGGCTGGGTGAAAGGGGGTAAAGGGGGTAACACTGGGACTTTTATATTAGTATAAGCAATAAAATTAAAGGCAAAGTAATAACCTTAAAAAATATGGAAAGACTAACTAGGAAATTCTAATTAAACATAAGTAAAATACTATGTTGCCATTGGTAAAATTTGAAAAACTTTTTCTTACTATATTAAGTAGTGCTTTGGATGGGGGTGTAGTGAAACAAACACTTGTAAACTCCTAATGAATGTATAAATTGATGATATTTTTACAAGGACACTTTGACAGTTTGCATAAAATATTTTTAACATTTTTTATTGTTGTTCAAGTTCAGTTTTCTGCCTTTTCCCCCTCCCCTCCCACCCCAGCCCTCCCCACCTCCCCTGCCCCGTTTCCACCCCCCTTGTTATTGTTCCTGTGTCCTTTATAATTGTTCCTGCAAACCCTTCAACCTTTTCCCACTTATCCCCTCCCCTCTCCCCTCTGGTCACTGTCAGCCTGTTCTCAATTTCAGTGTCTTTGGCTATATTTTGCTTGCTTTTCTCTTTTGTTGATTATGTTCCAGTTAGAGGTGAGATCATACGGTATTTGTCCCTCACTGACTGGCTTATTTCGCTTAGCATAATGCTCTCCAGTTCCATCCATGCTGTCGCAAAGAGTAGGAGCTCCTTCTTTCTTTCTGTTGCATAGAATTCCATTGTGTAAATGTACCATAGTTTTTAAAAAGAATCATTGTTTTTGAGCAAACTTTCCTCACTACTTTTCAGTAGGAGAGAAACTATTTTGAGGTGATATGAATGCCAACAGTATTAGTCCAAAGGACTCATATATAAAGGACCCATGGACAAAGCCAAAGAGGGGAAGGATGGAGGGTGAGAGTTGGGGGGGGTGGGACAGGGGAAAGTAGTAGTGGGAAAATGGAGACAACTGTATCAAACAACAAAAAGTGACTATAAATAAATAAATAAATATTGACATGTAACAGTGAAAAACTGGAAATTTTCTGAATGTCCAACAATAACAGGATATTACAATACATTAATCAAGTAAGCTATTATATAATATTTTAAAGCTTTATAATAAAAGTTATTTAATAGTGTGATGGATGTTTGTAAATTTATTTGAGATGTAGAAAATATAATCTAATTGTGTAAAACACAAACAGTTGTTCCCAATACAAATTTGTATGAAAAATAATGAAATGAAATATAACAGTTGTTCTCTCAGCATCATATGACTGTGCTCCTTTAATTTTTATCTTCATTAATGTTCTTCATTTTCTGAAGTTTTTAAAGGAAGTTTTATTATCATTATAATCAGAGAATAAAACAAAAGCTTCATACCTTAGAGTTTCTTAAATTATCTATTACTTTTGAGTTTGCAGAGAAATCTAATTCTACTTATCTTTCTTATTAACCTAATAGTTGATTTGTATCTTACATAACATGAATTTCCATTTTCTGAAAATTGTGTTTAAGCCATTATCACACTGTTTCAGAATCCATAGTTTGAATCTAGCTAACATAAAGTTTGTCTTTTAAAGGACAAAGAATAAAACGGTGGCTTTCACCCCTAATGCCTTAAATGGGGGAAACACTTGAATTTGAAACATTTATTCATCCCCATTCATTTCATATTTTGAACTATGAAGGTAATACTGTGTTTTTTAATATGATATTGACCTGCCATTCCTTGAATACACCATGCACATTCATACCTTCATGCTTTCGTACTTGCTATTCCTTATGTAGGAAATTTCCTTCCCTATTTTTGCTTCCAGATGAAACATAAGTGCACTTTAACACACAATTTAAATGTAAATGATATTTTCTTTGAGACACCTTTTTAGACATCCATTTCTTCTTGTCCCTTTCTCACTTTGCATGTACTTCTATGATTCAGTTAGTATTTTTCTATAGTGAATGAAAGAAAATTTAACCTTGTTTAAGAAAAAGAAAAAGGGTAGGGGATTACTACCTTCATGAACACCTAGAATCAGGGACTAAAATTATGTTATCAGGGTTGAGTCTCCATGTTTTGGCACTGCTTATATCTACATTGGCTTTACTCCAGTGTAAGCCCTCTGCTTGCAGTGGCCACCTGCAACTTTGGGCTTCTATCCTCTTGGTGGTACCTGAAGAAAGCACAGGTTTTATTCTTTGATGGGGTTGGCCTTAGTGCCCTGAGCCAGTTACTAAGTTGAGGTCTAGGTTGACATGATCTAGAACACTGACCTACCTCTGAACCAGTTTTTGTGTTTAAGAGGAGTAAGTGCTCTAATAAGCAGGGCTTGGAGAAGCTGGAAGAAGGCAATGATTCAAAGAAATGAAGTTGAAAAGGGGGAAGATAGATGGCAGAGAACAAAGAAGGTAAAGGGTGTCAAATACATGATGATGGAAGGAGACTAGATTTTGGGTGGTGAGCACACAATGGTGTATACAGATTTTGCATTATAAAGTTATATGCTTGAAATATTAACCAATGTTACCCCAATAAATTTAATTTAAAATTTAAAGAAAGGAGATTTTCCTTTTCATGGGGTAAGAAGATTTTCTTTTTGTATTAGAGCAGAACTAGGCATATGGAAATGTACTAGAAGTTTTTGTTTAGATTAAAAGTAAATAATTTCAATGTAAGAACTCATTATAAATAAAACTCTGAAGTAAAATTTAAATACATACTTCTTCAATCAAACAATATAAGAATAACCCAAAATGTTTCTGTAGAATGGTTCGTTGGTGAAAGACTTTTAAGACAAAAGAAAAGATATATATGAAGGAAGATAAGACATGATAATTCGCTTAAAAAAAAAAAGAAACTTTCATACTGTTTCTTAGATTTTGCACAATAATTGTTCTATCTTTGCAATGATGATACTGTGGCCAAACATGGACTGGGACCAAGGTGGTCTGCTAGACCAGTCTGAAAACAAGATTTTTCCAGAGTCATAGGAAAGGAACTTCAGGAATTCACACATAGGAGGATTTGAGGTATAGTAGCAAAAATTTTTGGAGCAAAAAACAAAACACTGTCCCCAGGTACCTGATGTCTCATTCATGGCAAGGTGACTCAGATCCATTTGGCTGCAAAAGTCCAGCCTCTGGGGCTGCAGGTGGGCATCCACACCCATCAGGCTCAGGAGGGCCAGCACCCAGAGATGCAGAACTTTGTGTCTCATTTTCCCACCTGCACATCCATAGCCAAAGCTTGATGGCACCCAAGCATGACTCGCGCTCTGCTTTGCCCACCCAGCTGCTATACTCAGGCCCACAGGGCTGCTACAAAGACAGAATGTGGGAACACATCCCTGGCCTTTGTAAATTTCTGTTTATATTACCTTGGGAAGGGGTAAGCTTTCTTTCAAACTAACCAATCTTCCTAATTCTTCCTGGGCTTGTGCTGGGCCCACCCATCAGATTCCTTTCCTGAATCTTCTGGGGTCCTTGCCATTATCCTACCCAATCCTTTCCCTAGACTTTCCCAAGCTAAACTCCTCCCCTTTATAGTCACCATTTTGACTCCTACTGTGCATGCCTCATACTTTTGCTTCATCAGCTGGCTTCTACTGTGCATGCCTCAGCAGAGGAATTTCTCCTTTACTGTTTTATCTCTCCCCGTGGTCATCTATGGGTAGGGGCCAGCTGTTACCTGAGGAGATTAGAAAGCTGGTCCTCCATGCCTGCTCAGGCATTAACGTCCCTTCAGTGGAGGATGTGGCTGTTCCCTGGGGTGTCTGGGAAGTTGTCCCCTCCTAATTAATCTAGCTTAATTAGAGCTCTGGCTCCCTTCTCTTTCATTAATATCTGACTAGCTGCCTGCTATAACAGTACTATCCTATGAACTGTAAAATTAAATGCATTTATACCATTTTTCTTCTACAAATACTATATGACTTCTTGTCATAAAAACAGAATATATATGTTGACAAATACTGGGGATTTTTTTAAATCATCAAACCGGAAGTCTGTGGATCAATAACTTTGCAACCCAGTATTTACAATCTTCCAAAGAAAGCCAGAAATCAAATAGTGATGCAGTGCTATAAAGTAGACACTGCCGTATGGATGAACGTGAAAAATTGCAGTCTTAGGAACCTTACATTAACAAAGACTCCTGGCTACTTAGGTTAAAATTAAAAGGTCATTCAACCAATTAACAAAAACAGTGGACCAATAAATCTGCTGGTGTGACACCGCTATGCATTCTGTCACATTTTCCATCACTACTGTCAACAGTCTGGAAAGCTGCCTGATACGGTAGCCTCAGCTCTGTTACTTCTGAGCTGGCCATACAGTCAGCCAAAGTACCACTTGTTGGACCAGTTGTAAATGATGATAGTATGTACTTCTGAGATGTATTCTTGTTTGGCATGGATTTTTTTCTCTCCTATTTTGAATATATTATTCCACTCTTTCCTGGCTGGCAAGGTTTTTGCTGAGAAGTCAACTGATGATGGTCTTATGGGGTTTCTCTTACATGTGAAGGGTCAATTTTCTGTTCCCTGTTTAAAAGATGTCTTTGTCCTTGACTTTTGACAAGATTATAATATTTCTCAGTGTACTCTTCTTTGGAGATTATTTTATTTGGGATCCTTTGAGCTTCATGAATGTGGATGTGCATTTCCCTCTTTAGATTTGAGAAGTTTGCAGCCATTATTACTTTAGATAAGTGTTCTTCCCCTTAGTCTTTTGTTTTGTTCATGTGTTGTGTGTCTAATTTCGTTGAGTTGTATATGTATATTTCGTTATAGCTTGATGACTTTACTTAAAATTAGTTTGAATTCTTTGTTAGTCAATTTGTAGATCTCAATTTCTTTGGGATGGTTACTGAAAATGTATTGTATTCCTTTGGTGGTATCATCTTTCCTTGGTTTTTCATGTTCCTCGATGTTTTGCATCAGTGTCTTTACATTTGAAGGAGCAGTCACCTTTTGCAGACTCCATGAACTGGTTTTAGTGGGAAAGACATTCACCTCCAGGTGAGTGCAAGAGCACTGGTTGAGTGGAGTGTGCAGTGGCGCTGGCTCTGGGAACATGTGAAGACACTGGTTCCAGGGGCGTACAGTAGCACTGATTCTGGGGTGGTTTCAGCAGGTCTGCCAGGCAAGGTTCACAGCAGTGCACAGCAGCAACTCCAGCTCTGGCTCAGGCACAGTGGTAACTCTTGCTTCACAGGGGTGCAGTGATGTGGATTCTTGGCAGCTCTGTCAGCTGAGATCAGCATTGGCAAAGACTGTGAGGGGCCTCATCAGTGAAGGCTGTGGATATTTGTGACAATAAGAAAGATTTATGACATCCTTAATGGCAAAAGCTGCTAGGGTCCACCTCTCTTTTTCTCCTAAGGACTGCAGTGCATGCATGGTGGCAGTGCCAGGTCTGGGACACAGGTGCACACATGATGTGGCTCATTTTTCTATTGAGTTAGCTAACTCTGTTACCGATAAGTAGCAGTTCCTCAAATATTCTGGTCATGAGCTAAAATGAAAACAGTGTTTTTCTACACTCTTCTGACACAAAATGAGTAACTTTTTCTTCACCAAGGAATGTCCCCACACCAAAAATAAAAAAGCCAGATTAACTACAAAGTCTTAACTTTTCTTGACCCATCAGAGAGACCTGAAGTTTCAGGCCACCCAAAGAGCCTAAATATCAAAAAAGGATAAGCTTTTCCAAAGAGAGTTGAGATGTGTAGATTGGTTTACCTGTAGCACAGCAGAAAAGGAGGAAGTCGCTGCCACACAAGCTGGCAAGAAGATATAAACTAAAATCTTAACAAATAATTGGAAAACAAGTAGAGGCTGGTAAGTCAGTGTGCGATAGGTAGGGAGCTCAGACAAAAGGAGTTTGCACTCAAAGACCTTTTTCATGCATCTCTACCAAGTACTCATGAAAAACTGGGGCCAGAAAGGAGTACGTACAAAGCTGTCCTTTGTGGCACAGGTGCACAGGAGGTGCTCATCTACCACTTAGTGTCAGTCTTAAACTCCAATCTCTGCCTTAGAAGCCAAAGGTTTAAGCAGCAGGGGAGAGAATCAACAAACTCTGTGGCCTAGGACACCGGCAAAAACACATTCTGGCTCATGAGCTTGGTTTCTATTTTACCTGCCTTTAATTACATTTGAAATTTCCTTGTAATAAAAGGTTAATTATTAGTTTGTCATAACTTCTTAGTGAAACCTTATTGGCTCCTGGTGATCGACACATTATTTTATATTTTAATGCTTATACACCATACTTAAGCTATTTTACTTTTTTTTTTTTGTCCTGGAATACATTTCAAACAAGTTAAGTCCTTAAATGTCAGCAACTAATTTTTTCCATTTTTGGAAATTAGTGGATTTGAGCTGTCTGACTTCTGTTGCCATGTTCCAGGATTTCTCAGAATTATTGATGCAGATTTTTATCGTCACATCTAAGCATGATAGATTTTTGTTCATTAAATCAGCACAGACAGGTTAAGTTTAAAGGAAATAAATGTTGTCCAAAGCTAAAAATCCTCAATACAGATTTAGGGACTTTCAAATCATCTGGGAAAAATGTTAAATGTCTATTTTAACCATCCATATTTGTTGATATTTAAGCAGCTTCAGTGAAGGGAAAATTGTGCCTAATTTAATAGTAACTGCATCACAGATATGGTTTAGGAATGCTCAGGTTTTTATCCAGTAATCAAATTAAAATATCAGATTTATGATTGGATCCAAAATCATTAAAGCCACATGGTTTCTTCCAGATTAATGAATTCTCTAGATTATTGTACACTCAAATGCCTTGTTATGCACAACAGTGAATGAAAATTGCTTAATGTGACTTTTGTTGTGAGAGAAAAGTGGTAGTTTTTGCATAGGTGTTTTTTAGTCAAAGGTGATTAGAGTAGTCCCACCTAGTCTGCAGAGGATACTTCCAAGACCCCCAGTGGATGACTGAAACCACAGATAGCAGTGAACCTTATATATATTATAAATTTTTCTTACATGTACATACCTATGACAAAGTTTAATTTGTGAATTAGGGACAGTAAGAGATTGGCAATAGTAATTAATAAAATAGAACAATTATGATAATATACTGTAATACAAGTGATATGAATGTGGTCCCTCACTCAAAATATTTTTGTAGGGTACTCATCATCGTTCTTCTTGTGAAAATGAAAGATTCTAACAATGTCTACATGATGATGAGATGAAGTACATTACTCAGAACAGCGCACAACTTAAACTTTATGAATTATTATTATCAATTTGTACTTGTTAAACACTTCACCTTTTTCATCTAGTCTCCCAATTTCTCTCCCCTCTGGCAACCATTCATCTGTTTTCTGTATATATGAATCTGTTTCAATTTTGCTTGCTCATTTATTTTGTTCTTTAGAGGCCATAGTCACAGGGATCTAGAGCATGCCATAGGGAATAGAGTCAATAATGTTGTAATAACTATACACGGTGCCAGGTGGGTACTGGGACTATTAGGGGGATCACTTTCTAAGTATTTGATTGTCTAACCAGTGTTTTGTACATCTGAAATGAATAAAAAATAAAACTGAATGTCAAGTCTAATTGAAAAATAAATTTCAAAATATTAAAACACATCACTTATGAATTGTTTATCTCTGGATTTTTCTACTTAATATTTTCAGACTGTGGTTGCCTGTGGGTAACTGAAACCGCAGAAAACAAAACTGCAGATAATGGGGGGCTATTAACTTTCAAGTGTACTATTTACTTTCAAGTGAATAGTTTGCTGCATGGATGTACATAATCTGTTTTAAACCAGGCTGGTTACAGCATTTCATTTTTAAAACATTTTCTTCAGGAGTCCCCAAAATCTTTATAAATAAGTTCCATTTTCTTGGTCTTTGTTGGCATTTTACTTCATTAGCTAAAAGGATCCTATCTCTCTGAAGTATGGGTAATTACAAGTGGTGAAGATTTGTGCCCTGCTTTGTTTCCAGGAGCATTAGTCTGAATACATTTACTTCACACTGATATTGTCTCTTCCCAAACCTCAAGACATCTTTCACTTTGCACATTTGCATACTAAAAAGTTCAATTATAGGAATCAAACATTGTGCTATTACCTTTTGGAATAGCAATGCGGTTCACTCCATTGATGAAGTTAGGATAGTAGACCAGCTGTCACCTCAACACCTTTTAACAATCATTCTCATTTATTCTCTTGGTCTCACTCAAGCAACAATAGATATGAGATATAAATACATATGTAAAATTTGTGTCTATATTTGATAGGTTTATGTTGCATTATATATCTAAATTTAGTTTCGGTCAGGATTCGAGAAACATCAATCACACAGTGACAATTATGATCCTTGACAAAAAAAAACTCTATAGCAAATAACATTGATACCTCTGTTAGTATGTCACATGACAAGCAGTGTTACATAGGTTATAGGACCCTGCTTAGTTTAGTGCATGTTCAATAGCCTAAAATACATTTTCCACTATGCATAAGAGTGTGCAGGCCATTGTTTCATATGTATTGCTTCAATTAGTCACTGTATGTCACTATTATTTTAATGTCAGGGAAACATCTTAATTTTTGTAAAGTAATACATCAAAGCCTATGTAATCCTAGTCATGGTTTTCTGCTGGTATGCCCTACACAATGGTTTATTGTCTTCATTGTTTTGTTTCAAATATTTAGGTAATTGTCAACTTCATTGTTAAAAAGAACAAAAATTGAAACCTACTGTTTTCCTCTGTGGGGATTATTTTTCAAATTCACCCAGTGACTGTGTCATAATTTGTGGGTTCTAGGCATTACACAGGGATATCTCATCTGACCTCTCACTTATTTCCTCTTACACCTATCCCATTAAAACCCAGTCTCTAGGCAAAAATGACAATCTTCATACACCTCAGGGCAAATACCTGCTCCAGAGTTTGATTGTCTCTGTAATACAACTATCCTGCCATTTCTAGACTTAACTTTAATATAAGTGTAGTCATTTTTTTAATAAAAACAAACTACACAAACATACATACAGAGAGAGAAAAATTTAAAGTATTCTATATCAGCAAGGATTTCTTGAACATCCATCCTTTATTTGTGGAAATAATCTTATTTGTGAATTCAAAAAAACCTATATCCGTGACATATATGGTAAATATTTTGAATCAGCAATGATAATAGATATACATGATGCATGTGCTATGTTTTCATGCTGAGCAATATTACAATATTATTAAAATAATCTCACATTTTTTTTCCAATTTTTATTTTAATTGTTGATCTTCTACAGTTTTCTGTCTTTATTCTCACCCCAACCCACCATCCCAGCGCTCCCCACCTCCCTCCCATTTCCACCCCCCCTAGTTTTTGTCCATGTGTCCTTTATACTTGTTCCTGTAGATCCTTCCCCTTTTCCCCTGAAACTCCCTCCCTTCTCCCCTCTGGTGACTTTCAGCCTGTAATCTCACATTTTAAATAAACAGCTGAAAATGTATCAAAATATTTTACATTTCTGTTTTCTGTTAAACTTCTCATGCCAATTGAAAATGGTACATGCAATTATAATATCATAAAGGAGACTGTGCAGAATGAACTGAAAGAAAAATATAGCCAAGTGTTTTTGGTGTTAAATAAACAGCATTTATAAGTCTAGCTTCCTAGTCATTGAAACATTGAAACAAACTCATACATATTTCTTTGCATAATACCTTTACCAGGTTATAACCATCCAAGTCACTTCTCTCTTATTTGACAAAAATGATACTTGTTTTAAAGGTTCACTTGCAGAGCTATGATATTGTGCACATAGAAAGTCTCAGTGGTTAATAGCAGAGTAGCATTAGATGTAGAAATTAGTGGTTGAAAAAGACAAAGACCTATACTTAAGCAAGCACCTCAATCACTGTCATGTAGGCATACCTCATTTTATTGCACTTCACTTTATTGCACTCCACAGATACTGTGTTTTTATTTGTTTGTTTGTTTTTACAAATTGAAGGTTTGTGGTAACCCTGCCTCGAGTCAGCACCATTTTTCCAACAGCATTTCATTTGCTGTTGGAAAAACACTTTCATGTCTCTATGTCACATTTTGGTCATTATTGCAATCTTCCAAACTTTTTATTGTTATTATTATATTTGTTGTGCTATTAGATATCAGCACAGTTACCATGTTTGGGTTTGTTTGGAGTAAGATGGTATGAAGTGAAAATTAAGCAGTATGTCAGGATTTACCTACATTGTTGAATTATTTTTTTTAAAAAAACTGATTTTAATCTTACATGGACTTGAAAATCAACTTTTAGGTATGAACTGAAAAGCAGAAGTATTTCACTTTTTTGCAAGGAAGAGAAACATAGACAATCATGGCAGATATTTATCCAGCTATATTAATTATTTTAAGTATGAATGGTCTATACTTAAAAATAAAAAGACAGATTATCAAAATGCATTAAAAAAACAACACCCAACTATATGTTGTATACAAGAAATCTACATTAGATATAAAGACACATATAGGTTAAAAGTAAAGGGATAAATAAAAATATACCTTTCTAATACTAATCAAAAGAAAACTGGAGTAGTTATAATAATATCAGGCAAAGTGACCTTCAGAGGAAGGATAATCACAAGGGATTAAAAAAAGGGCCACACATAATGTTAAATGGGTACATTCTCCAAGAAGACATAACAATTCTAAATATGGAAGCACCTAACAGTAACATGCCAAAACAAACAAGGCAAAAAACAGTAGAACTGAAGGGAGAAATGGACAAATCCATTATGATAACTTGGAGACTCCAAAACCCTTCCATAATTAATTGATACATTAAATTGGCAGAGAATTAGTAAAAATATACATGACCTGAAAACACTCTCAATCATCTCAATCTAAATAACATTTATTGCGTTCTCCATCCAACAGTATTTTCTCAATTTCACATGGAACATTCAAAATAGACTTGTTGCTTGCTGTTAATGATTTCGGTGGTATTATAGATTTTAAAATGATTTCACTTTCTGCTGCATAGTATTCCATTGTGTTAATGTACCACAGTTTTTTGACAAACTCATTCACTAATGGGCACTTAGGCTGTTGCCAGCACTCAGCTATTATAAATTGTGCTGCTATGAACATTGGTGTGCATAGGTTCTTTTCAAGTAGTTATTTGTGAAGGAACTGGAGAATATTATGCTAAGCGAAATAAGCATTGATGAAAGACAAATATTATATGATCTCATCTACAAGAGGAATCTAATGAACAAAATAAACTAAGGAACAAAATAGAACCATGGGCATGCAACCATGGAACAGATTGACAGCGACCAGAGGGGACGGGGGAGGGAGATAATGATGGAAAGGAAGTGAAGGGACTAGACAAAGAACATATGTAAATGACTCATGGACATGGACAACAGTGTGGAAATTGACTGTGGGAGCAGGGGGTGGGGTGGACGGAGGAGGGCAAAGGGAGAAAATTGGGATGACTTTTACAATACAATACAATACAATAAAAATGATTGCACTTATTCTGTTCTCTATATCGAGACCCCTTACAATGTAATTTTGTAGCATCATCCATTGAATCTCACAGTGTATTTTTCCCCAAACTGTAAATATGGTTTGGCCCTGAGATTTGTTTAGTTTAATAGAATGCATCGGGAGCAATACTGAGCTAGTTCTAAGCCTATGCTTCAAGAGGCTTTGAGTGTTCTCCTGTCTTTCTTGTTATCTTGTCTAGGGTGAGCAAACCCAGGCTGGCCTGTTGGATGATGATAGATATGTCCCAGTTTCCCTAGTTAATCCAGTGAAGAGCCAGCCAATCCCTAAAAGCAGAGCTCCTGCTGGACCACCGGCTGACTGGTGATACCTAAACGTACTCTGCTGAGACCAATGGACCCACCCATCTAGTTGCAGGTCAAACTGTAGACCTACAGAATTGTGAATTAAATTGATGGACACTGCACTATTAAGTTATTGAGTTTTGGGGTGGTTTGCTATGCGTCAAAAGCTGTTACTGGTTGAGTTTGTGATTTAAAATTTTGATATATAAAAACCTATATTTTATAAATAATTTCTAATTAATATTTTCATTGTATTTTCTTTACCTATTGGGATCAATATTGAATGACTATTCTAGAATGTAATTATTATTTCTATTTCCAGATTACTAATAAAAATATTTTATTAGATCATATACTAAATACAATTATGGCAGTCATTCAAAAAATTGATGTCCCTATGATACGCAAATGTGAACACATGTTTTCCCACTTTTTTACTAGTTCATGGTAGTCAATTTCAGTCCATTTGCTTGAGATTAATTTTTCAAGTCTATGTTAGCACAGTGGTGGTATAGGAAAAAGAAAATTAAACTGGGTGTCAGGAGAATGAATGCATTCTGAGTCTTGGGCTTGCCACTCACTAACTCTGTGACATTGGCAATTTACTATAATCCTCTGGGCCTCATATTATTCAAATATAAAGTGAGAAGATTAAAGTAGAAGATTTCTAAGGTCCCCTTTATAAATATAATATTCTACCAGTTTCTAATTGTAAAACATTTAATAATTATAGCTTTATTTTATCACATTTTATCATATGTTTAGGGAAATGGGTAGGAAGGAGTACAGAGAGCGTGAAAAAGGGTGCCCCTTTTGATGTACCTTGTCTTGAATCATGTGTAGTTTAATCGTGACCCTGTTCTAAGCATTCATAATAATTTGATAAATATTAATTTCTTCAAAAGCTCAGAGTTTGTTGACAGAAGCTAGGACAATATGGAGAATGTATACCTAAGAATTTGGTAAGGAAAGAAACTAAAAAAGATGTGAATTGATACTGATTTATTTAAGTGAGGGAAAAGTAAGCAGTTCAAACAAGGCTTTCAACTAGTGGAGGAGGGATTTGTTTCAGCAAGCCAAGACAGCACACAACTGAAAAGAGAGAATGGAACTTATCTCAAGCATCAGGGGATTTGGAGCAAGATTTGTAAAAATAGCATCCAGAGAAACAGCTAATTCAAGGTTCCAATAATTGAGAAAACTGGAACAAACCATTCTGGAAGTGTGACACAGAGTAGTACAAGAGCTGGCCCTACACATTATGTAAAACTAGATTCCATAGCATTGCTAAGGATCTAGAATTTATCTGTCTACACATCTCTTGCATCCTGATATTCAGTATATTTTAAATAGCTTATTAAGCCAGGATGATGTTCTACTGTGGAAGACCTCATACGCACACACATACATACACACATACTTGCACATAGCAATAGTCTGCAGTCTCAGTGTCACAGCCAAATTCCTTCTTATTCACCTGGATGGAGGTAGCAGAAATAATGAGAGCCAAACGGAACTTTTCCTTGAAGCAGTGATTATTTTGCACTTAGGAGATGGAATAGAAGCCTGCTCTAATATTCTTACTTAGGGACCCATAATTTAAGCACACACCACTACTAGGATCCATTTTCTTGACTTTATAGGAATATATAGCCTACATTATTAAGTTATTGTCTCCTTTATCATATTTCTAAAATGAGATGACTCAGATGTTACGGGCATACCAACCTATATAACAACATGAGCCATCATTTGTGTTGTTCTTTTCTTCACAATAGGGATCTATTAGAAGCTCCGTAACATTTAACCTCCAACTTCTAAAATATTATTGAGTACCACATCCCGTTTCACAGACAATGTGATTTCAAGCATCCAATTGTGGATATTTCAGTGATTCATTTTTTTTCACAGAACCTACACTAAGCCTATCTTCAAATATGTTATATGCTATTTATTACATTAATAATTTGTGTTAACATTGTTTCCATACCTAAAAATGTTGCACTTAGTGGACAGAAGTATTTCCTTCATACATTTAACAATTTGATGACTTTTAATGTTACTTAATATCAACTGTAAAATATTGCATGAAGCACATAGGAACTTTTACTAATAGAAACATGAACACTTTCTACATGTAATTTGTGTGTGATTAACAACTGTGTCTCTTAGTCTTCTAGCCCCTGAATTTATTCTTTCTTTAATATTCAAATACAGCAGCTAAATAACAATACTACTCCCTATGTCTCTATATTTTCTCTAGTTGGTTGGAAAGTGCAAGACTGATGCTTTCTCTGGGTACCTCTTACCCTACTATCCCTATTCATTCATTCCCTACCAGACACTTACCAAGTATGTGACATAAATAAGATTTATACTGACGGTTTGGAGTAATAAAGTGGGAGTACAACACAACAGAAAAGCTAAAATTTACCATCAACTATCAGTGCCCTAAAATTTTACTGGTCATTTGCTGTCACTAAGAGTTTCTTGGTGGCTATATCCTTTCCTTAGGAACCTGTTACCTTTTCAGGTTTGCTTCTTTCAATCTCCCAAGACTTGTCTCCTTCGCTTTCATCTGCACATTGATGACGTCTTTACCCTTTCCTTCAGGCAACCTGTATGAACTCAAAATCTCCTTAACTCTCTTATTGGGTAACACTATACGGTTAGATCTCTTGTGCTCTAGGTTCTAACTTATTCAACCAAAAAGACTTCTCAAAGCATACTATGTGCTTTTTTCCTGAAAAGGAAAATGATATTCACTGTTTAGGATATTGTTGATTTCCCCCTAGAACACAGCAGCACAGCAACATTCTGTTTTCTAAATAGCAATTTTCCCATCTAGAAACATATAAAGGGAGCCATTGTGACCGAGAAATTAACAGGTATGTACATGATGCCCATCTTATTGGGCACTATATGTGAGACCATGTATGTAGCTTGCAATATACTAAGGAGTTTCACCCCCAGTATTCAATGTCTCCTATCCTCATGAACATCCATATTTCCAGCTCAAGTTGCTCACAAAAAAAAGCCTGTGTTTTCTCCGATCCCCCAATCACCTATCTCCCATTCACAACATCTCTAGCAATTGATTTCTACCTTTTCCCTCCAGGAACTACTTGGCTAAGCAGTGATTTTAAATATAATGTTGTTGCCCTGGCTGGTGTAGTTCAGTGAATTGAGCACAGGCTGTGAAACAAGAGGTTGCTGGTTCAATTCCCAGTCATGGCACATGCCTGTGTTGTGGGCCAGGTCCCCAGTGGGGGCCATGTGAGAAGCAACCACACATTGATGTTTCTTTCCCTCTTTTTCTCCCTCCTTTCCCCTCTCTCTAAAAAAAATAAATTAAACCTTTAAAATATATAATGTTGTTATGAGGAAAAGCATATTTTAAAAAGCCAAAATAAAATATAACTTTTAAAATAATTCTTACCGTATTTTCCATTACCATTTAGTTCTCTTATGCTCCCCTCAACCCAGCAGTCACCACACTGTTGTCCATGTCCATGAGTCCCTTTTCCTTTTCCCTCAATCCCTCCGCCCCAGACTTTCCCCCTTAGCTGACATCTGCTCACTATCTATGAGTCTGACTCTATTTTGCATGTTCACTTTGTTCATTAGATTCCACATAACAGTGAAATCATATGGTATTCATCTTTCTCTGACTGGCTTATTTCATTTAGCATAATGTTCTCCCAGTCCATCCATGCTGTCGCAAAGGGTAAAATTTTCTTCTTTTTATGACCAAGTAGTATTCCGTTGTATAAACATCCCATGATTATTGTACCCACTCATCTACTGATGGACACTTGGGCTGCTTCCTTATTTTGATAATTGCAAATAACACTGCAATGAAAGATGCTTATGTTCTTTCAAATTAGTGTTTTGTGTTCCTCTGGCTAAATTCCCCAAAGTGAGATTGCTGGGTGAAAGGAAGATCCATTTTTAATGTTTTGAGATAACTCCATACTGCTTTCCACAGGGGCTGCACCAGTCTGCATTGCTACAAACAGTGCACAAGGGTTCCCCTTTCGCCACATCGTCACTAGTACTTGTTTGTTGATTTATTAATGATTGCCATTCTGACAGGTGTGAGATGATATCTCATTGTGGCTTTAATTTGCATATCTCTGCCGATTAGTGATGTTGAGCATCTTTTCATACATCTACTGGCCATCTGTGTGTCTTCTTTGGAGAAGTGTCTACTCAGGTCCTTTGCTCATTTTTAATTGGATGGTTTGTTTGTTTGGAATTTTTTTGGTATTCAGTTCAGTAAATTTTGGATATTAACCCCTTATCAGATGTATTGGTGAACATGTTCTCCCATTCTGTGTGTTCGGCCCATTAGTCTAGGAGTATGATTCTCACTTGGATGTATATAACTTTTCAATGCTTCAAATGTCATATGTAATGAAATGTCATGGAAGTCTCCAAAAAAGAAAAAGGACATTTTAAACAAAGCACAGTTATACCTCAGTTTATTGAATAATTATGTTCCTGAACCATTATATGTAAATTTAATTTTTATAAATTAGTCATATGTGGCAACTCTAAAGAAAAAAGCAGTATTTAAATAGGATGCTATAATAAATTATTTTATAAGGTAAACTTGTATGCAAGTATTGATATGTTTTTATCTAGATATCATAAATTTAGCTATACTTGATTAATATAATACTCTTCTTAGGAAATTAATAGGTGATGTTTAAAAATCAAATTCCTTTGTGAAAATGAAATATGTTTCATCATAATAACTCCCTTGCATACATTTAATTAATTTAGAGTTAAGTTAAATTCAGGAAGGAATTCAATTTACCTTATTAATACAGAATTCATAAATAATACAATGCACAGAACTTGTGTTCAAATTGATGTTTTTGCAGTTGTAGTCACCAGAAACAATAGATCTCCCTTAAAATTGTGTTACTTTACCATTTTGATTACCATCACAAGGCAGTAGTAACTGTTAAGACAAGGCTTTGAATCCTGTTTCTAACACTTAAAAGTTACATTATGTTGGATGAGTCGTTAACTATTTTGTACATCTTTTTCTTTATTTGTCACATGGGGCTATTAATAGGTTAATGTGAAAACTAAATAAAATAATATACATAAAGGAATTCACTCAGTCCCTGAGACAAAAATGCTTGGTAGCTCTTTGCTATTAATGTTCTTTCTGTCTGTAAAGAGACTAATATAAATGCTAAGTTAGAGAGCTCTAATATTATAGACAAAGAATTTTGTGTGTTAATAAATGGTAAAATACACATCTATTGGGTAGTAAGATTGTGCACTTTGAAACTACTACATACCACGACTTATGCTGAAATCCAGCCACCCTAGTGGTTGACACTTAGATAATGGCAGACTTTCAGTAATCCGACACCCCTAAAATGGTAAGGTAATGGATAGAGAAGATTGAAATGAATAAAGTACTCTGTGTCCAATGTATGTGGAAAAAATATCATGTCCCCATGAAGCATAGTTTGAAAGAGTTAAATGCACAGTAACATCTTACTGCCAAGACTTGGCACTGTGGCTTGGCAGACTTGAATTGCATAATGTTACTTTAACAACCAAATACCTTAGACTTCAGACTTCTTGAATATAGTATTCCAGAATATCAAACAAGTTTCACTGATTCTCTATAACAAAATGATGTTATATTACTATTTATACATAAACTAATTCAACTACAGTGAAATGCGGGTGTGGGGGGGGAGATCAGCGTAATTCTGCTATCAAATCCATTCCATTAATCTTTAGAAAATGTAATAGTGAAGTTTGTAGTTCAAAATTGAAAATGTTTAGTCATTGTTGTTTTTCAACTTCAAGCATCATATCTGAAACCCTAGCCCAGCAAACACAATTTTTACTACTGGTATGGTATGAATTTTAGTTGACATTATTACAGACATTCAAATTAAAAGCTGTCAAGAGCAATAAAAGGATATGGATCTAGATTCTAAGGAACTTTAATTAGATTTAAAGGTCAGCAATCATGGCAAAAAGTCAATGCACCTAAATAAAGTATAAACTTCTATGAGAGAATATACTAATATTTTATGAAAAATACTTGACAGGCTAATCATGACACCTATTCCCAAAAGTTAACTATTTTCTAAGGTGTACCTTTAACATGGTAATCCCTGGTTAACTTTTTGCTTTTCAAGTGCACAGTGTTGGCTTGTTTTTACAAACCATTGAGTTTATTTTGAAGATCATCTAATTGTGCTCTATGATGCTTTCTTTCAAAACATACAATTGATGGATTGGGGGAAGATGGCGGCGTGGTAGGAGGGAGCAGACCCTACTCCCCCTCTACACATGGGAGAAAAACCAGACCAATCTACGTAAAGATCAGAACAGACAAGGAACAGTAATACAGAATATTGGAGAATAAGAGGTCGGAAATTGTAGCGGACACTGAAAAACAAGCGGTAAGGAGAGCTCTTCGGAACAATAAGAGCCCAGGGTTCCAGCGCGCGGAGAATGGGGCGGCTGAGGCCCCGGCCCGGCGCTCCGCCAAGCCTGCCCCAGGGCCCTGGGGAGGGAGCTGGGTCAGCCGCTGAACCGGCTGGGAGATCTCAGGGGCCACCGCGCGACTGCGCCGGAGCAAAAGTGGGTGCCCTGCGAGGGAGCGAAAGTGGGTGCACCCCACCAGGTCACTGCACGACTTTGAACCGAGTTTTCGTGGTCGCCGCGCGACTACGAAAGCATAGGCGCCCCAAGAGAGACAGAGGCGCGGGCGAAGTGAGACAGCTGAATGAAAATAGACACCCTCAGGGGACCGCACACGGTCTCGGGCTAGTGGACACTCGCGAAAACATAGGCGCAGGCCACTGGAGACAGCTGTGGAGCCAGAGGCGCCAGTTCACCGGCGGGTTCGCAAACGCGGACAGCTCAGGCCCAAGGTGCAGGCGCCGGATAGCAGCTGGAACGCAGGCCTCTCTCAGATCCGAATGCAGGCAGCTGTGCCCGAACACTGAAAGCCTCCCAGGGACAAAGGCAGGCGGCTGTGCACGTCTGGAGAACCTAGCTCACACCCATAACCTCGGAGAAGTGCGCACACACCAGGAAGTTCAGATCACACGTTGGAAACCCTGTGGGGAGAGGTGCCCACTAACGCTGGGATACATAGCACAGTGAGGACTGAGTTCTGAACACAGAGAAAAGCAATAAGATAACCCCTCGGCCATTGCAGCCAGCAAGACCTGAAAAACCAGCTGGCAAGTTTGAAAACAACAAGAGGGTGTTTTTTTTTTTTCTTTTCTTTTCTTTCTTTTTTTTTTTTTAATTAATAATTTTTTAAATTTTTTATTTCTTTAATATATTTTTATTTTTTAAAATATTTTGTTGTGCTTTGCTTGTTTTTTTTTTTTTCTTTTTCCCCCCTTTGGCTGCTTATATTTGTGTGGGGGTGTCTGTGTGCGTGTCTCTTTTTGGTTTTGCCAGTTTGTTAGTGTCTTTTTGTTTGTAAGCCTGTATATCTATATGAGTTTTTAACTACTCCTTCTTCATTGTTTATATCTTCTTCTTTACTCCCCAACTCCTTTTGCCTTCCTTGAATTCCTTCTTCTCTTATCCCCGCTTCCTTTCTCTTCAATTTTATCTTTTCTACCTTCCTCTTGTTTCCCCTTTCTTCTTTTTTTCATTTTCCCCCCTCTTCTTTTTGTAAATACACACGAGTGAGACAAAACAAACAAACAAGCAAGCCTGGAACTGTGGCGGGGGGAGATCCAGAGTTGGCCCCCAAAAGAGGGTATTCCAGCTGATGAGTCAGTGGAAGCAGTGAACAACAGGATATCCGAAGGAGAATCTACCATTGAATCTCACAGATATTCTACCACAGAAGGTCATACCACAAACCCAGGGAGCCAGAACAGATCAATTTAAGAAGTTGAGGCTAACAACAAGAGTCTTACAAACAATGGGAAGACAAAAGAACAATCCCCAAATGAAAGGAAAAGAGGAAGCTCAAGAAAGAATGCTAAATGAAACAGAGGCAACTCAACTATCAGATATCGAGTTCAAAGCAATGGTGGTCAGGAAGCTCAATGAGCTCTCAATGAGCTACCATAAACTACAGGGAAGTTATGATGAACTCACGGCAAACTATATCAACATGAAAAAGGAAATAGAAACTATCAACAAGGGCCAAGAGGAAATGAAGAACACAATCTCTGAACTGAAGAACACAGTAGAGGGAATGAAAAGCAGAATCGACGAAGCAGAAGATCGGATCAGCGAGTTGGAGGACAAAATAGAAAAAAATACTCAGAATGAGCAAGATAAGGAAAAGAGGCTTAGAAAGAATGAAGAGGGTTTAAGAGAAATGCAAGACAACATGAAACGGAATAATATCCGTATAATAGGAATACCAGAAGGAGAAGAACAAGAACAAGGGATAGAAAACCTGTTTGAAAAAGTAATGATGGAAAACTTCCCTCATTTGGTGAGAGAAAAAGCCACACAAATCCAGGAAACACAGAGAGTCCCAATCAAAAGGAACCCAAACAGGCCCACTTCAAGACACATCATAATTAAAATGGCAAAATTCCAAGACAAAGAGAGAATCTTAAAGGCAGCAAGAGAGAAAAAGGAAGTAACATACAAGGGGGCCCCAATCAGGTTAGCATCTGACTTCTCAATGGAAACGCTCCAAGCCAGAAGAGAATGGCAAGAAATATTCCAAGCAATGAGAACCAAAGGCCTACAACCCAGACTACTTTACCCAGCAAGGCTTTCAATCAAGATAGAAGGCCAAATAAGGAGCTTCCCAAACAAAAGAAGTCTAAAAGAATACACCTCTACCAAACCAATGCTGCAAGAGATACTAAAGGGACTGCTTTAAGGGAAGAAAGGAAAAGACAGAGAGAGAAAGAGAGAGAGGAACACAGGTACGAAAATGGCAATGAATAAATACCTATCAATAATAACCTTAAATGTAAATGGATTAAATGCTCCAATCAAAAGACATAGAATAGCTGAATGGATAAGAAAGCATGACCCACACATATGCTGCCTACAAGAAACCCACCTCAGGACAAAAGACATACACAGGCTCAAAGTGAAGGGCTGGAAACAAATTTTCCAAGCAAATGGTCAGGAAAAAAAACCTGGGGTAGCAATACTCATATCAGACAAAATAGACTTCAAAAGAAGGGCCATAAAGAGAGACCCAGAAGGTCACTTCATAATACTCAAGGGAAGAATCCACCAAGAAGACATAAATATTGTAAATATATATGCACCCAACGGAGGAGCACCTAAATACATCAAGAAAATTTTAGAGGACTTCAAGAAAGATATAGACAGCAACACAATTATAGTAGGTGATTTTAACACCCCACTGTCAAAAATGGACAGATCTTCCAAACAAAATATCAACAAAGATATTGTGGCACTGAACAACACTCTAGAGGAAATGGACTTAACTGATATATATAGAGCCCTTCATCCCAAAGAAGCTAAATACACTTTCTTTTCAAATGCACATGGAACATTTTCAAAGATAGACCACATGATAGGACACAAATCAAGCCTCAACAAATTCAAGAAAATTGAAATCATACCAAGCATTTTCTCTGACCACAAGGGACTGAAACTAGAAACCAACCCCAAGGAGAAAAACCCAAAACCCTCAAAATCATGGAGATTGAATAGCATGCTATTAAACAATGAATGGGTCAAGAATGAAATTAGGGAGGAAATCAAAAAGTTTCTGGAAACAAACGATAATGAACTCACATCGACCCAAAACTTATGGGACACAGCAAAGGCAGTCCTCAGAGGGAAGTTTATAGCGATGCAGGCCTATCTAAAAAAGACAGAAACATCTCAAACAAACAACCTAACCCTTCGCCTACAAGAACTCGAGGAACAACAACAAAGACAGCCCAGAGCAAGTAGAAGGAAAGAAATAACCAAGATAAGAGCAGAATTAAATGATATAGAGACTAAAAGCACAATCCTAAAGATCAATGAATCCAGGAGTTGGTTCTTTGAAAAGATCAACAAAATCGACAAGCCTTTAAGCAGGCTCATCAAGAAAAAAAGAGAGAGGACTCAAATAAACACAATCAGAAATGAAAGAGGAGATATTACAACCGACACTGCAGAAATACAAAGGATTGTAAGAAATTACTATGAAGAACTGTATGCCAAGAAATTTGAAAACCTAGGTGAAATGGACAGGTTTCTGGAAAAATATAACCTTCCAAAACTCAATGAAAAAGAAACAGAAAGTCTGAACAGACCAATAACGGCTGGTGAAATTGAATCAGTAATCAAAACACTCCCGACGCACAAAAGCCCTGGACCAGATGGCTTCACAGGAGAATTCTACAAAACATTTAAGGAAGAGCTAACCCCTATTCTCCACAGACTATTCCAAAAAATCCAAAAATGATGGAAGACTCCCAAACTCTTTTTATGAAGCCAGCATCATCCTAATCCCAAAACCAGATAAAGACACAACAAAGAAGGAGAACTTCAGGCCAATATCGCTGATGAACATAGATGCTAAAATCCTCAACAAAATATTGGCAAACCGCATCCAACAACACATTAAAAAGATCATACACCACGACCAAGTGGGATTCATCCCAGGGATGCAAGGATGGTTCAACATTCGCAAATCAGTAAATGTAATTCATCACATAAACAAAAGCAAAGACAAAAATCACACGATCATATCAATAGATGCGGAAAAAGCATTCGATAAGGTACAGCACCCATTTATGATAAAAACACTCAGCAAAGTGGGAATAGAGGGAGCATTCCTCAACATAATAAAAGCCATATATGAGAAACCTACAGCCAGCATCATACTCAACGGGCAAAGACTAAATTCTTTTCCACTAAAATCAGGAACAAGACAAGGCTGCCCACTCTCTCCACTTCTATTCAACATAGTATTGGAAGTATTAGCCACAGCGATTAGACAAGAAAAGGAAATAAAAGGCATCCAACTCGGAAAGGAGGAAACAAAACTATCATTGTTTGCAGATGACATGTTAGTATACATAGAAAATCCTATAGTCTCGGCCAAAAAACTGGTCGACCTAATAAATGAATTTAGCCAAACAGCCGGATACAAAGTCAATATCCAGAAATCAAAGGCATTTTTGTATACCAACAATGAAACAACAGAAGTAGAAATCAAGGAAAAAATACCATTTGATATAGCAAAAAGAAAAATAAAGTACCTAGGAATAAACCTAACCAAGGAGGTAAAAGACCTGTATGTAGAAAACTACACAACACTGAAGAAAGAAATCAAGGAAGACACAAATAAATGGAAACACATACCGTGTTCATGGATCGGAAGAATTAACATCATCAAAATGTCCATACTTCCCAAAGCAATCTACAGATTCAATGCAATACCTATTAAAGTACCAATGACATATTTCACAGATATAGAACAAACTCTTCAAAAATTTATATGGAACCATAAACGACCCAGAATAGCGGCAGCAATCTTGAGAAAGAAGAGCAAAGCAGGAGGGATCACAATACCTGATATCAAAATGTATTACAAGGCCACTGTAATCAAAACAGCCTGGTACTGGCATAAAAACAGGCACGTGGACCAGTGGAATAGAATAGAGAGCCCAGAAATAAACCCTAGTGTCTATAGTCAATTAATATTCGACAAAGGGGGCAGCAACATAAAATGGAGTAAAAATAGCCTCTTCAACAAGTGGTGTTGGGAGAACTGGACAGCTTCGTGCAAGAAAATGAAACTCGAGCACCAACTTACACCATACACAAAAATAAATTCAAGGTGGATAAAAGACTTAAGCATAAGCCGTAACACCATTAAAGTCCTAGAAGAGAACATAGGCAGGAAAATCTCAGATATTACACACAGCAACATTTTTACTGATATGTCCCCTAAAGCAAGGGACATAAAGGAAAGAATAAACAAATGGGATCTCATCAAAATAAAAAGCTTCGGCATGGCCAAGGAAAACAGTATTAAAATAAAAAGAGAACCGACTGTGTGAGAAAACATATTTGCCAATGATATCTCAGATAAGGGTTTAATCTCCAAAATATACAAAGAACTTACACGACTCCACTCTAAGAAGACAAGCAACCCAATTAAAAAATGGGCAAAGGACTTGGGCAGACACCTCTCCAAGGAGGACATACAGAGGATCCAGAGACACATGAAAAAATGCTCGATATCGCTAGCTATCAGAGAGATGCAAATTAAAACAACAATGAGATACCACTTGACACCAGTCAGAATGGCCCTCATAAACAAAGCAACAAACAGCAAGTGTTGGAGAGGTTGTGGAGAAAAGGGGACACTAGTGCACTGCTGGTGGGAGTGCAGACTGGTACAACCACTATGGAAAACAGTATGGATTTTTCTTAAAAAACTAAAAATGGATATACCTTTTGACCCAGCAATTCCATTGCTAGGACTATATCCTAAGAACCCTGAAACACCAATCCAAAAGAAACTATGCATCCCTATGTTTATAGCAGCACAATTTACAATAGCCAAGTGTTGGAAGCAACCTAGATGCCCATCAGTAAATGAATGGATCAAAAAACTGTGGTACATTTATACAATGGAATTCTATGCAGCAGAAAGAAAGAAGGAGCTCATACCCTATGCAACAGCATGGATGGAACTTGAGAGCATCATGCTAAGCGAAGTAAGCCAGGCAGTGAAAGACAAATACCATATGATCTCACCTTTAACAGGAACCTAATCAACAAAACAAACAAACAAGCATAATATAACCAAAGACATAGAAATTGGGAACAGGCTGAAAGTCACCAGAGGGGAGAGGGGAGGGAATTTCAGGGGAAAAGGGGAAGGATTTACAGAAACAAGTAAAAAGGACACATGGATAAAAACTATGGGGGGGTGGAAATGGGAGGGAAGGGCTGGGGTGGTGGGTTGGGGTGAGAATAAAAGACAGAAAACTGTACAAGATCAACAATTAAAATAAAAATTAAAAAAAAATACTGAAATAAAAAAAAAACATACAATTGAGCTAGGAATCCTGAGTTCACTATTATCTTTGTTTTCTTTCTGATATATGGTTATATATTGATGAGATTTTTAAATGACAAATGTTTCAGGTATTATAAATTACTCTTTATTACACTTTAATTAGTATACTCCTAGAGATGCTCAATTATAATAGCTGTTAATATTTCTGAAAGTTAAATTAAGATTCTACACTGTTAGTGAGCAAACTCATTAAAGACATGAAAGGATGACAAGATGAAAAAGGATTTACATTTGTAGAATCTCCTGTAAAATTATTAGAAGTGACAGGTTCCATTTTTTTTTGATGCTAGAATCAAGGTTGCATGTCTAAACCATAGTGACACCATGGTTGGATTTTGCATAGCTGAGAACTAATAGGGAATTAATAGAGTGTAATACAGGCCTACTGAATTTGGTACAATGGTGCTCCTTTCCTGTGTAAGAACAGAAGGCATAATTTCAATCTTTGTTTAGTGTCTTGGACAGTCAACCTCAGTAGCACCTAAGTATGGTCAGAATTAAAAATGTGATGGATAGTACCTAGAGCACCTTCTTGGCAGCTTTTCTGTTCAAATACAAATTTCCGTCACAGCCCCAGAAAGTTTGAAGGAGAATTCGGAGATGAAATATTGTAGCTGCAACAAGCCCAGCATGAAGCTATTATGTTGTGAAAGGAAAAATAATTACAAATTATACATCTCCTAGGCACATATCTGTATTAATAATGCACAGTAATAAATACACTGGAGTATTCTAATTAAATGTTATTGAGCATTAAAGTTTTGGAAATCACAGCATTATGAACCTGTCAAGAAAATGTCAATGCGTATGTGTAGCTTCTGATATCTGTACCTGTTTTAGGCAAATAAATATTTGGAATAGTTGTGAAAAATCATTATTTATATGACCTTTCACAGCATCTCTTCAGTACATTTTTAAAAAGAAGTTTGAGGCAATTCTAAGATGTTTATAATCTAAATGATCAATACATCCACCCCACCCCCATAAAAACTTTATGTTCATGTACCAAATCATTGTGAACTTCACAAAAGATTATCTTTCTAGGAAGGCTGTTTTTCATGATGGTACTATAGCATTGTCCTTTCAAATAATTTTTCTTAAAAATTGAAAGAATCTTCTTGAAAATCAACACTAAATATCCTTCAACCCCAACTCCCACATTTATTTCATAATAGAAATACATTCTGCAACAACTCCCAATTTTTCTAGAGTGATGTATGTCTTCCTCTATTGTTTCTTCTAGTAAATTCATTTTATAGCAAAATCAAAAGATTAGTGTTTGAAGTTTTCAAGACCCTAGAATATTCAGTTCTACTCTATCTTGAGAAAGAAATGAACAGAGT
The DNA here is from genome assembly GCA_039655065.1 of Glossophaga mutica. Taxonomy (NCBI): domain Eukaryota; kingdom Metazoa; phylum Chordata; class Mammalia; order Chiroptera; family Phyllostomidae; genus Glossophaga; species Glossophaga mutica. Next base: position 31,784,249 of record CM077318.1, read on the forward strand.
TCAACTGGAATGCGCATAAAATCATTTATAGAATTCTTTTTTCATGAACCAAAAATAACCTGCCACCTTCCTGACAAATGTCTTTGAGTCTGGGAACCAAGCACTGCACAAGGACATTGTATACTGTCAGACCATTGGTTAATAGAGCACTGTATTACATATTTGATAATTTTTGCAATGAACATTTTTACTATAATGCAATAGTTGTACCTATGTTGGAGTTACCACATAGTTAAGAGTAACTGATTAGTGTAGAATGCTTACTGTGCTAATACAGAAATATAAGTCAAGATATCCTACCTACACTGGCCTAACTTTTTCTCATAGAGATTTTGCCCATAAAGACAATAGATACTTTGAGCTTGAAACAAAATCAAAAAGAAAAATTGGAGGCTATATCATGGGGAATTTTTGTGTTCATTTGTTCATACAACAAATATTGAGAATGTTCTATGTGTCATTCATTGAGCTAGGTCCTAGGGATACTCAAGCATCTATTTATTCAGCATTCAGGAGATATTCATTGGACATCTACATATGCATGGTATTATGTTAATGTTTTGAAGCTGAGTATGGCACAGACTCTTCCATGACAAAGCATAGAGAGAAAAGGGGAAGTATATAGAGTGTACCTGTAGTTAAAATCCAATGTGTAATACGGTAAGTGTCAAGGAAGATACTCAAAAAAGTGCCATGGAAGTTTAAAAGTAGAAAAGATTACCAAGAGAGGTTTCATAGAAGACACCTAGAAATAGTGCTAGAATGTGAACAGGTGTGATTTATTTAAGAGAAAGGCATTCTATTTAGAGGTACAACATAAATTGACACAGGTGAGTAAATTCTCTCTGTGCTCATGGTGGAATGAGTATTCTAAGTCTTTCAGGAGTAGCAGAAAAATAGACAAATAAAGAAATTTGGCCCTGGCTGGTGTAGCTCAGTGGATTGAGCTCGGACCTGCGAACCAAAGGATCGCGGTTAGATTCCCAGTCAGGGCACATGCCTGGGTTGCAGGCCAGTTCCCAGCAGGGGACACATGAGAGGCAACCATACATTGATATTTCTCTCCCTCTCTCCTACCCTTCCCCTCTAAAGATAAATAAATAAAAATCTTTAAAAAAAAGAAATTTGGCACAAATAGGTTGGGAGCAATAAAAGTGAACAGCTGTTCCTGCTTTGTCTAGAGCTGAAGGGGTTTCATGGAACACATGACTTTTAGTCTCAAAACTGGAACAAACCTAGGCAAACTTAAAATTAGTAGCTCTAGCACTGGTTAGAAATTATTAACAAAGCCTTTTATTTCGGGGACACAACATAATGATATATATTATTTTCTCTGTGTATAGCATTAAAAATATTAATTATCCCATGGTGACTTGCTGGTCCTACAGAGAATGAAGTATCTCCCTAGCTTCTGGGAGGGAGATCAGTCTTCTAAATCATTATTGTAGCTAGCATTTGTACAAGGTTCCAAAGACTTCCAACTTCAACAGGGCTATGATTCCCCTGAGCAGTTTCTTGTACTGCTAAATCTTTATTTTAGGGTTGTGATAGAAATATGAAAGTCAGTTAATTTAACTTCTTGCAGCATTCAGCCAATCTCCTCTAATTTCCTTATGGAAGTTTTCTGAGTGTAACACTGGTAATTTCATGTTTACTAATAGGATTTGGACAACCATTAATATTTTCTGAATATTTTTTTGTTTTGTCTCTGATGCCTTTGATAATGACACAAGTTTCTCTTCAAACTCTTTCCTCACCATTATGTTCTGGTTTTCTTTGTACCTCTCTGGCTATTCTTTATTAGTCTTCTCAAAGTCTTTTCCTCAATCCTCCCTTAAATATTGTTGTTTCTTCATATTCTTCCTGGAGGGTCTCACCTGCTCTTTTACATAGAACGATAACCAGTATCTTTATGATTTTACAGTATCCATCCCCAACCCAATGTTCTCCTGAGATTTATATCGGAAAACCCCTAGTGAGTTTGCTTGTCTGTTTCCCTAACGACACTATGATCCCTTTGAATCTTACTCATTTTTTAACCCCACTGTCTAGGTAGCCAAGTATATGGTAGATGTGCAAGATACATTTTTGAAGGCATGAATGAATGGTAGCATTGTGAACACAAGAGAACTTTAGGAAATTGATCTTACAGTAGTTTTCAGGAGGTGTCAGAGCTGGCTTGAGAAATGACTTGGATTTTCCTGCTTTTGCATTTCATTATCCACATTACTTATTCTTTGCTTAGACCTACATAGTAATAGGACAGTATTAATCCATATACTCTTGCAGAAACACAGACTGCATTCATTTACATATGCATATTTGTGATGCTCTTTCTACAGTTCCTCTTGTGGATAATTTAAGGAAACCATGCAATTTATAGGCTCCTATGTCATGTCCACTTCTCTCTGTTTTCTAAATGCAAGAAAAGCTTGTTGTACATGTCTGTTTGTTACTCACCTTCACATGGCAACTATTATGATTACAAGTTTACTGTCTAAGAGGTGAACAGATACTTTTAAGTTAAGTTCTGTTCTGAACTCATGTTAATGACAAATGTAGAAGTGCCCTGTCTAATTTGCAGAATGACAAAGGGCCTGTGAAAGTTTTAGTTTGGATTGTTTTCTCTTTCCCTTTCCTTGATGCTTATTAATTCTAAACACATTTTATTGAAAAATAAACATCTATTGCTTATAACTAAGGAACCATTGAGAATATTTTGTAATTGATAACTTAAAAATAGAGGTCATTGATTCATTCAATAAATATCTGTGATGCATTTACTAAATAGAAGATACTGTGCCATGCCCACGTTATGAAGCATAAAGAACTTCCTTGATCCAGGACACATAGTTCAGGCTACTGTTTCAAGCTCTAATTCAACGATTCTCCTCTTTGCTCCAAGCCAAGAGACGAATAATCTTGGTATATTGAGCATCGTTTTAACTAACAGTGTTGTAATTCAAAAAGTATTTGAACACCTAGAACGTACCAGACTTTGTAACAGATAGGGAAAGAACATGTATAGCAGGGAAAGAACAAGTTTGACAAAACCTATATCTCATCATTTAAGAATTGAAAACTCAAGTGCATATTATATTTATTGAGCCTTTACTATATTTCTGACATTTTTCTTAGCATTTACATATATTAGCAAAACCCAAAGAGTTAGCTACCATTTTTATCTGTACTTTAGAGATAAAGAAACTCAGGAAAAGGGTTTTCTTATGAAAGTCTAAGAGCTACTAAGTAGAAGAGCTACGCGTTTCATTCAGCTCTTTCTGATTCCAGACAGCGTTCTTAATGAATAACACTATGCAAAATTTCCTGGCCTGAGAAAAAAACATGCATGCACAAGTAATATAGTTCAGGCGAGATCATGCAGTATCAGTAATAAAGATGTCAAGAAAGTACTGTGGAAACACAGCAAAGGGATCTGGGAAGACTTCATGGAGAAAGGTTTCATTTAAATCAAGTATATAATAATAGCAATAGCTACCACTTTTGAGCAAGTTCAGTTTGCCAGGTATTTTTGAGACTCTTTATACATACCACTTACATCCTTACAACAATGCTAACAAGTTATTTTACACTTGAGGAATCAAGGGCTCAGAGTGATAAAAAAAAAATTGCCCATGGTCATACACCAAAAGGTGGCAGATCTAGCATTAAAAAAAACAGCCCCTCCTCTTTTCTACAACCACTTCATTTTCACCTTCCTCCATTGTTACTCAAAAATACGGTTTTGGTTTATTTGGGCAGTGTTTGTGGGGAAAGGCATAAAATTAAGACTAATTGTGGGGATGAGCAGTCACTTTTAGCTGGAGTATAATGGTATATTATGGGGGAGGATACAAGAGTGGTGGAAGATATAGCTAAACACTCATTTAAGTTAGATTGCAGCAGGCTTGAAACATTCACGTTAGAATTTTGCTAGGCAAGATACATAGGATCTCATAACACATCTTTTAGGTAATACTTTCATATTATGTGCAGACTAGGACCACTTCTCACCATTTCCACTGCTACTATTTTTGTCCAAGCCAGTCATTGATCATCCTGCAACAGCCTTTCAACTTAATACTGATTCTTTTCATAGATATTTAAAATATTAGTATTTATTTTGCAAAATCAATTTTCAATTGTGGTCTACTTCCTTACCTCAGAACATATTGGGATTGTCTTTCTCTCCAGTTGTCTTTCACTGCTCTCAAACATTTGCAGAGCTAGTAGTACATAGGACATCTCTAGATAGCACAAAGGCATCTCTTGTTTTCCTCTGTATATCTGCAAAGATGAACAGCTACATTCAATTTCCAAGGCACTGCTTTAGACTTCAGCAAGAACAAATAACTGGATGAGGATGCTGGTGTCAGAACTCTATTAGAATCTGCTGCTTGTGAAGCTTTTCAAACTGTGCACATATGTGCACGCACATATACACATCCACACACTCACTCACTTAGAGAACAGTGACTGGGAACTGTCCCTCTTTCATCAACTTCAGTCTCTTTCTAGACTAGATGTTGTGATGTATACAGAGAATTCAAATATATATAGATTGCTTCTTCAGAATAATCCAACATATTTCTTAGCTGACATAAAATTTTGCTAAAAGAAGCAATAGCAGATAAGTGATAGACATTGAATACCCAGATAAATTACTAAAAATATCAAATAGCCATAACTATTGGAGAGGATGGAATCCCTGTTCTCTCATGATCATATTGGATAACACTGTAATTTCCTATCTATTTTCATTTCACCTAAACAGTTTTAAAGCACATACAAAAGAACAAATAACACATACACATTAAATATGTTATTATGCAGTTCACATAACTGAAACAGTTGAAAATATTTCACTCTATCATTTTATAAGGAAACAAAATGAAAATTTAACAAGGTAGACTTAACATGACAATTTTAAGCCCCTATAAGATTTTGTGTGTGTATGTTGTGTGTTTTACTTTCTTATGCTTCTTTATAAACTTAGATTTGAATAGGGAAAAGTCAGGTTACAGAGAAGGATTCAGGAAAGGGCAACAACTGATTTAGAAACTAATTATTGATATCTGATGGCCCTCTACAATGAGCTGAAGTAAAAATTAGTGTTTTCGTTCCTTGAGCTAATTGAGACCCTGTTCTAAAAGGCACACTTGTTGTAAGGAAGAATGAGGTCAAGTTATGCCATGTCTGGGTGACATAGACCACAGTGGAATGTCTAGACCGTAGGGTCCTTAGGTCTCCACGGAACTTTGGAAGCTTCATTTACCACAAATAATTTCTATGTACTTTTTGCATTAGCAACAGCTGTACTTATGCATTTCTCAGTGATCTCTGTCCTCAAATAGAAATTTTTGTGTTCTTCTAAACATATTGTTGCCCTCTCTCCTTATGTTTCTTGCACTATGAACTGTTCCTGTCAACATGATGTATTTTAAAAGTAAATAATTTATGGGGAGCTGGGGAGGAGGAAGAATGGAGGGTTAACTGTCTACAAACACCTGTGCTCTTGAGGTTTATTATCTGTGAACCTTTTAAATAGAATTATAGCCCGATAGTCACTGAGTGACCTAAAAAGAATCAGGTGAATACTAAAGGGCTTTTTCTTGTGATTTATAATGATAAAAGTAAATTAAATTATATGTGACAAATAAAGGAGAAAGACAAGTTTAACCATATACCTTCACTAAACATTAAAACATATCCTAACTAGGCCAGTTCAGATCATCTCATTAAGAAAATTGATAACCGTCATCACTCTATGGGTTTTAGGTTCCAAGGCCAGAATAGTAAGTTAGCTACTAAGACACAGGTGGCAAACACAAGGCCTGCAGGCCAACTCCGGCCCTCCACCTTGTTTTATCTGTCCCAGCACCCTGTTTCTACCCAGCGGCAGTGCTGAGCTCCTTGCCCCTAGTTCAGGAGTAGTTACATTAATACAGTCTTATAGTTACATTCGGCCCTTTAAAGGCAACTGTGAGGCTGATGTGGCCCCCGGCAAAAATGAGTTTGACACCCTTGAGCTAAGACTACACTTCAGGGAAGCTAACACTCTGAACCTTTAGATTTTCCATCAACTTGATGAGCTGATTTAAAGATTACAGCATGTTTTCTCCTTTAACTATGCTTCTTTTCCAAATAAATGTAATTATTACTGAACATAACTACTTATAAACATTAAAGAGCTCTGTGGATCATGTTGCACACAGCTTGGAGTAAGATTAAGTAAACAGGTAGCTAAATTAAAATTCATACAATCAAAATTGGCACATTTGTTTTTGAAAACCCACTATGTATTAATGTAATTTCTCCTTAATCTGTCTGATTACTGCTGTATTGTCTGGTTTTAATCGAGTGCACAATTTACCACTTATTTATGATTTACGGAGTTCCTACTATGTGTCATATGCTGTACTAGGAACTAAGAATGCCAAGATTACGAAGTCATGCATAATAACCTCAAAAGGCTTAGAACACCAACTCACTTTAAAAATAGCTGATGTTCACATTATTTGAGGGGAGTACAACAAGCTCTTCAAAAGAAACAACTTGCATATGGATAGAACATCTCTCTAAAGATTGGTGGAAAACTAGTAAAGTGGTGGTTCCTGGGGTGGAAAACTGAGTAGCTGGGGAAAGAGCAGTGAGAGAGACTCCCTTTTCACTGTATGTTTTTATGTTTTTGGAATTTTGTATGAACAAAATTTAGTATGTATTTAAAATTCAAAATAATTGCTGGAAAATATTTTTAATGTATGTGCTTGCCATACTACCCCTGCCTGATCCCATCAAATTAGACCTGGTAAAGTGTCAGGTAACTTTTGAGGTTTAGATGAGTGAGCAACATCTAGGTGAAGAGTGCAATAAATGGGTGGATATAGGGGAAGGGTTTAGAGCAACAAGTATAAAGGACACATGGACAAAAACTAGGGGGGTGGAAATTTGAGGGAGGTGGGGAGGGCTGGGGTGGTGGGCTGGGGTGGGAATAAAAGACAGAAAACTGTACAAGATCAACAAATAAAAAAAGCAACTTGAAGACCAGAAGTGCTGTTTTCTAAGGGGAAAAACAAACAAAACTATGGAGACACAATGTTATCAAGAACTAGTGGGATTAGGAAAACATACATTAAGAAATCAAAATAAAGAAATAAATGTTTAAACTGTCAAAAAAAGAAACCCACTTAGGATTAAAAAACAAAAAAAACAAAAAAAAAGTAGGTGGCTATGTAGGTCTAGAACTCAGGAGGAAAGTTTCTGGGCTAGAAATATAGAAGTAGGTAACTGTAAGTTATCTCATTATCCATACAAGTGGATAAAATTACCCAAAGTAAGATAATGTGTGGACCTACAAAGGATGCTACATGAAGAGAAAGAGGAACCAGGAAAGAAAATTTAGTGTGAATATGATTAATGTATGAATATCTACAGAAACAAGATGAAAAATAGGAGAGTGTGGTATGATAGCAATAAAAGAAGAATGGACAAGACTCAAATGGTGTTAAGAGATCAAGAAATAACTATAAAGTGTATATTATATGCAATAACAAAGAGGTTGGAGGACATGTGCTACAGTAGTTTCCATGGTATCCTTAGAGAGATAGGCTGATTGGAATGGCAGGAAGAATGTAGATTGTAGCAAGAAGAAAAATCTCTTTCAAAAGTTTGCCATATTTTGCCCTGGCTGGTGTGACTTAGTAGACTGAGTACCAACCTGTGAACCAAAAGGTTGCCAGTTTGATTCCCAGTTAGGTCACATGTCTGGGTTGTGGACAATGTCCCCATTTGTGGGGAGTACGACAGGCAACCAATCGATGTTGGTCTCACACATCAATGTTTCCCTCCCTTTTCCCCTCCCTGCCAATATAGTTGACATAATTGTATGTCAACTATACTTTAATAATAGAAATATAATTGAGTTGGAGTACTCACACTTCCTGGTTTTCAAACTAACTATAAAGCAATAGTAAACATGATAATGTGGTACTGGTATAGGGACAGAAATTAAAAATATGGAATATAATTGACATTATAGAAATTAATCTTCACTATTATTATCATGGAACCTCATCAAGGTTGCCCAAACAATTTAATATGGAAAACATAGTCTTTCAACAAATTGTACTGGGGTGACTGGATGTCCATATGTGAAAGAGTGAAGTTGGACCCCTAGCTAACATCATATATAAAACAATGCAAAAATACATCAAAGATCAAAATATAAGAGTTAAAACTCAAAAACTCTTGGAGAACAACATAGAGGTACATTTCTGTGGCCTTGGATTTAGCAATGATTTTTAAGGTATGACACCAAAAGCACAAATAACAAACAAAAAGGTATATAAATTAAACTTAAAAACTTTTGTGCACCAAAGGACACTACCCAGAAAATGAAAAGACAACTCAAAGAGCAAAAGGAAATGTTTTCAGAGCATATATCTAATAAAGGTTTAGTATCCAGAAAATATAAAGTACTCTTACATCTCAACAATAAAAAGACAAATAATTCAATATTAAATCAAGGACAAATGATCTGAATAAACCTTTCTAAAAAAAGAAGATACACACATAGAGAATAAGTACATCAAAAGATGCTCAACGTCACTAGTCATCAGCAAAATGCAAATGAAAACCACAATGACATATTGCTACATACCAACTGTGATTATTATAACAAGATGATGGACAATAATACATGTTGGTGAAGGTATGGAGAAGTTGGAAGACTTGTATATTGCTGAAAGGAATGTAAAATGAGCAGTCACATGGAAATCACTTTGGCAAGTCCTCAAATAAAGCACAGAATTATCATGACCCAGAAATTGTACTACTAGGGTTATACCCAAAGGTAATATAAATATGTGTCCTCACAAGTAATTTGTATATGAATATTCATAGTGACATTATATATAACAACCCCAAAATGGAAACAATTCAAATGTCCATCAGCTGAGAAATGGATAAATAAAATGTTATATATTTCCATACAATGGTCCATTATTCTGCCATGTGGCAGAATGAAGTACCATTACATGCTACAAAATGGCTGAAACACTATTCTCAGTTAAATAAGCCAGACACAAAATGATTCCACTTATATAAAATATCCAGAATAAGCATATCCATACAGAGAAATTGGATTAGTGGTTGTAAGGGGGTGAGGGGAGCTGACAACTGAGTTTGATGGCTAAAAGGTAAGTATATTTTTGTTTGTGTTTTTTAGAAGATGAAAATATTCTGGAATTAGTAGTGATGGTTGTACAACCTTCTTAATATATTTAAAACCATTGAATAGAGCACTCTAAGAGGGTAAATTTTATATGATGTGAATTATATTTCAATGAAAACTGTAAAAATTCAGACTCCCTCAGTTAACAACTTGTTTTATATCAAGGTAGAAAAAATTATATGATTTTAATTTAGTTTGCTTAATAAACATTGAGCAAAGGGAGAGTAATTTCCTGTAATAAATCAAGGGGGGAAAGATGCCTGAAGATACTTTTCTAATAGTCTGTTTTGTATAAAATATACCTTCTTTAATCATAGTTTTTAAGTTCTATGACTTTTATTTACTTTTTATAATAGCCAATCACTTTTCATCTCAACAGTAATATGATGACAGTAGTCCCCCTTACCTACGGTTTCACTTTTCGGTTTCAGGTACCCACAGTGAACCACAGTCTGAAAATATTAAATTTAATGAAATTTAATTTATGAAATTTCCATTAAATTTAATTTATGGAAAATTCCATAAATAAATAATCAGGCCATTCTGAGTAACAGGATGAAATGTTGCTCTGTCCCACTCCTTCCTACCCGGGATGTGAATCATCACTTTGTCCATAATATTCACACTGTATAAGCCACTCACCCATTACTCACTTGGTAGCCATCTCATTTATCAGACAGACTGTCATAGTATCTCAGTGCTTGCATTCAAGTCACCCTTATTTTATTTAATAAGGACCCCCAAAACGCAAGAGTAGTGATGCTGGCAATTCAAATATGCCAAAGAGAAGCCTTATAGTGCTTCCTTTAACATAAGGAAGCTTCCTTTATTGAAAATGTAAGTGTTCTTAATTTGGAAAAAAAGCTGGACTTGCTAAGATGTATGGTAATGGCCAATCTTCTATACATGAAATTGAGAAGAAGGAAGAAGAAATTTGTGCTAGCTTGCTGAGAGACCACCTTCACATAACTTTATTATAGTATACTGTTATAAGTGTTCTATTTTATCATTAGTTATTGTTGTTAATTTCCTACTGTGCCAAATTTAGAAAATAAACTTTCTCATAAGTATGTATGCATAGGAAAAACACATAGTATATATAGTGTTTGCTACTCTGAACTTCCAGGCATCCACTGGGGTCCTGAATGGTATTCTCTGTGGATAAGAGAGAACTAATGATAAAAAGATTTTGTAAAATATTTCCATACTTCATCATTATTATTATATTTTGAAAATTTCAATCTTTTAAAAATGGGAGCAGTTTTAATAACTTCACCATCTATTTGGGAGTAGTGAATCTAACAAGATGGGTTATTCTCTGAATACACAAACACAATTATCTCCATATTCATTTTCATATTCCTTTCCAAATGAAAAACTTATTCTCTGATCAGTTTAATTACTATATTTCAATCTTGAGAGAATATTATTCATTTTTCATTCAGATCAGAACTGAGTTGTTCAATTCAATTGCAGAAAATAACTAGATTTCTGAACATTCTGAAGAATGCACCAGAGCAAATATTAGGAAGCACAATGGATTTTCCATCTCTTTCCATTTTCCTCCACTCTGAGGGAAGAACCTCCAGACATAAAGAGTCTATAGGTTTAGACTCCTAGTCATTTAATTTCACAGTTCTCTACAGACCTAGAAGCTATTTCTTTGCATAGTAGAAGGACATATGGTTTTTATCATTTTATTTCATAACTTACAAAAGAAAACAAATACACCTATGTCAGAATATCTGACCAGTACTCTTCAAAACTGTCAAGGTAATGGAAAACATGGAGCAAATGAGGAACTATAATGGATTGGAGGAGATGAAGCTTGAAATAGAATCCTAAAAAAACAAAAGCTTAAACTTCAGCTGAAAATTTGATAAAATTGAAGTTCTGTAGTTTATTAATCACATTGTTCCAATGTTAATTTCCTGGGTTTGATAACTTTATTATTATGTAAAACCTTCATTTTGGGGGAAACTGGGTTAAGGAAATACAGGATTTCTATGTTACTTTATCACTTTTTAATAAGCCTAAAACTTTTTGATATAAAAAAGGAAACAGCAGCAATAGCAACAATAACAACAGGAATGAATAAAATCTCTCAAAGTTCAAGGTTAAGATTCAGAGATTGATTAATGTGGGATTATTTTCAAAATTAATTCATGTTTTACTATTTTTAATGTAAATTATTTTATTATTGCTCAATTACAGTTGTCCATATTTTCTCCCCACTCCCTCCAAACCCCCCTCCCTCCCTTGTTTCCACCCTCTCTCTTGGTTTTGTCCATGTGTCCTTTATAGTAGTTCCTGAAAACCCTTCTCCCCACTGTCCCCTCACCCCCACCCCGGCTATTGTTAGATTGTTCTTAATTTCAATGTCTCTGGTTACATTTTGTTTGCTTTTTTCTTTTGTCGATTATATTCCAGTTAAAGGTGAGATCATATGGTATTTGTCCCTCACTACCTGGCTTATTTCACTTAGCATAATGCTCTCCAGTTCAATCCATGCTGTGGCAAAAGGGTATAAGCTCCTTCTTTCTTTCTGCTGCATAGAATTCCACTGTGTAAATGCACCACAGTTTTTGATCCACTCATTTGCCGATGACCACTTAGGTTGCCTCCAGCATTTGGCTATTGTAAATTGTGCTGCTATGAACATCGGGGTGCACAGATTCTTTTGGATTGGTGTTTCAGGGCTCTTAGGGTAGAATCCCAGCAGCAGAATTGCTGGGTCAAAAGGCAGTTCCATTTTTAGTTTCCTCAGAAAATTCATTTTATTTAAGCTAATTTCACTCCAATAAGGCAAGATGGATGATAACTTTAAAAATATAGTCACATAACATTGTTCATCTTACCCATACCTACCAGAAAATACATAGTAGTTATTTCTGCAATGACTGATATTAATCACAGAACTGATCGAACAGAGCATAGTCCTTTGATGAAATTCATTGTTACAGGCAAAGCATTAGTCTCAGAGGAAGAAAGAATCTCCTATCTTCCCTTACCTATTATGCTCCTTAATGAGCTTTATGTTTCCTCCTTGTCTCCCTGTATCTCTCTCTCTCTCTTTTATTAATATAATTCATAGTTATTTATTATGGAATGTTCTTCAGTAATGACAGAGAATAATCACCACTTGTTTCTTTATATATCTTAACTAACGTGTCATCTATTGTTATCTTTTTTCCTTGTACACTTCTCATAGTTATTATAGCTCTTATAAAAATGTTGATCAGATTATATGTACTAATGGAGTAACTAATAATAGCTGGCGACTAAAAATACAAAACATATGTAGCAAAATGAAGTAGCTGATCAGGAGTGTGTGGGCAGTAAAGACAATCTAAATGTCTCACGTCAGAATTAGGAATAAGGAAATGATAACTGATTGGACTTTCAGTTATTCTTTTTGTTTTGTTTATAATTATATAATGTTTTGGATTATAATAATATAAAATAATTATTTTGTTTTGATATAAAGATCATTAATGTCATTGAAAACTATTAACCCATTACCCAAATAAACAAACACAGAGAAAATTTGTTGCCAGAAGATCTAACATAAAGGGAGTTCTGGTGATGAGATGAAAAGACACTATACAGTAATTCTAATTAATTAATCTACCAATAAATGGTAAGTAGCTAGTGAAATATAAACTATGATATAAATATGTTATTGGTTTACAATCTTATTTTCTCCTCATTTGAAAACAACTGTATAAAATAATAATTATAAACCTAAGTTGATACCTTTATAGAGTATTGCGATAAGACCTAGCACATGGAAACTGGTGTATGGGAACTGAGATAAATAGGAACACTGTGTACACACAACTAAAATTAAGTTGTTACTATGTTGAAATATATTGTTTTAAGTTAAGATGTCAATTGCAATCCTCAGGGGATTTTATTGATACAGAAATAACTCAAATATTTATTAAAATGAGCAAGTAAATTAAATAATATATTAGAAAAACATTTACCAGAAAGTAAGGAACAAATGAATATAAGGGAAACACATAAGACACATAGAAAGTAAATATCAAAATGAAAAACATAAATTCTAAATTATCAGTAATTATATTACATATAATAATATCCAGTATGAGCAGAGATATGAAAGAAGGCACCCTTATTATTGCTGGTAGGACTGTGAAATGCTACAACTGTTTAAAAAATGTACTGCAATTTTTTATTAAAATAAATATATGCACAACAAAGACATGTATTGGCCCAATAATCACTCTTTTGGGAATCTCACCCACAGAAAAACAAAAGCACTGATATGTATGAATACACATGTGTGCTTGCATGCATGTGTGTGTGTTCAGCATTGTAGTGACTTAAATACAAAGAAATAATAAATTAGTGGAATACATTAGGGTTTATACAGTGGTGATAGTCAAACTATTTAGGAATCAGTATAACCAATCATGACAGGTACTGAATATCAGCCCTGAATCTCTCTGTTCAATAGAATAGTGTGCAGCTAATAAAAAGAGTGAGTTGAATCTATGTGTCGACCTGGATGGTTGTGAAAATTATAGATAATTTTAAAAATATAAAATAAAATTGCAGAGTAACATGAATTGTATATTCACAGTTGGATTAAAAGGAACAACCTTTGTGGGTGTGTGTGTATATATGTCAGACAGAGAGAGAAATGGAAGGAGAGAGGGTGGAAGGAAAGAAGAGAGGGAGGAAGAGAGAAGGAGAAAGAGACAGAGGGAAAGGGAGGGGGGAAGGGAGGGGAGGGAAGGAAAAGGAAGGGAGAAAAGAAGAATTAGGAGACAGAAGGGTATGGATGGATATACATCAAAATATACCCTTGGTCACTTCAGGATGATGGAATTTAGGGGATGAGAAAGAAGAGGATATAATACATGTACATGGAAATAATATTCCAAAGCACAGAAGAGTAATAGCTTTTAAGAATTCACCCTGTTCTTACATTGCCAGTCTTACTACTTAGTAGTCATCATTTCTTTTTTTGTTGATTATCAAAATAATTCTAAATAATATACTTATACAGTAGTCCCCCTTTATCCATGAGGAATGTGTTCCAAGACACCCAGTACATGCCTGAAACCACAGAGAGTATCAAACCCTAGATATGTCTTTTCCTATACGTACCTACCATGGTAAAAATTAATTGATAAATTAGGCACAGTAAGAGAGTAACAACAATAACTAATAATAAAATAGAACAATTATAGCAATATACTGTAATAAAATTATGTGCATGAGGTCTCTCTCTCACTCAAAATATACTGTACTGTACTCACCCCTCTTCTTGTGATGACAGATGATACAATACCACGTGTTGAGATGAAGTGAGGTACTCAGAATGGTGCACAATTTTAAATGTATGAATTGTTTATTTCTGGAATTTTTCACTTAATATTTTTGACCATGGTTAATGACAGGAAACTGAAACTGAGGAAAGAAAACCGTTGATAAGGGGGGACTACTGTACCCCTATTCTTTAAACGAAAATTTAGAATATTCATTAAATATGAAGAGTTGAGTTCAATTAGAGGACTCTTTTTCTCCCATCTTCTCAATATCTGTTAGACATTTTATTTTTATAATTCTTCTATTAATATTCTTTGTAAATGTCCTATTACTTAATTTTTTCATTTTAAATTATACCCATTGACTCCTGCACTAAATCAGAAAGTACATTCTTCTTTCTTCCCTTTACATCTCAACTTGAATTAACACAACCTTTTCTCTTTATATTGACAAGGTTTATAACATAACTACTGCACTTTAAATATAAACATCCATCTTTAAATATAAGTTGTTAAAATTATGTAAATATGTATATTATAATTTAAAATATTATAACTATGTAAATATTGTTCACTGTAGAGTCAAGTAGCATGACAGGTTCTGATACAGAAAAAATAATATAGCCTCTTAAAGGAAGATGCTTCAAGCATCAAAGTCAAGTGGATTCTTCTCTTTTACACCCCATTTAATGTTCAAAATCATGCTGCATTTTAGTTTGCTTCATATTTGGATCATTACATCCTTATAGAGCTTCTTGTTTTTCCTGGCACAACAGTTCATGTGTTTGTTTCTTTTTTGACTGCTGATATCAGAAATATATGCCTTATTTCCCTATGACTGAGATCATCCAGCTTCTTAAATCATACCATCTAAGATCTCATTATCCATGTTTTTAAAAAGCCTACTTAAAATAAAAATACTGAAAATAAGAACCAACATTTCGAAGTTATGAAAGTAGTGGAAAGTAGATTTCAATGAGAACTTGACTGGAAAAAAATAAAACACATATATTTAATTAATCTCACAGTAAATAACATTTATGTATTTTTTAGAGAAAGGTGTTCAGATTATTTTTTTTATTTTTCTATTGCATATTTTTCTTTTTTCTTTTTTAAAATCATTTTTTGTATTTTTTCCATTACCATTTAGTACCCTTATACTCCCCTCCCCCCAGCAATCCCCACACTGTTGTCCATGTCCATGAGTCCTTTGTCCTTTTTGCTCAATCCCTCCACCCCCTAACCTCCCCCTCACTAACTGTCATCCTGCTCTCCATCTATGAGTCTGTACCTATTTTGCTTTTTCAGTTTGTTCATTAGATTCTACATATGTGTGAAATCATATGATATCTGTCTTTCTCTGACTGGCTTATTGCACTTACAATAATGTTCTCTGAGTCCATGTCACAAAGTGTAAAACTTTCTTCTTTTTACAGCCAAGTAGTATTTGATTATGTAAATGTCCCATAGTTGTTTTATCCATTCATCCATTAATGGATATATGAGGTGCTTCCATATCTTGGCAATAATAATTGGCAATAATAAATAACACTACAGTGATCATAGGGATGCTTACATTCTTTCAGATTAGTGTTTTGGGTTTCTTTGTATACATTCCTAAAAATGGAATCATTGGGTCAAAAAGACAGATCCATTTTTAACTAATACTGTGCATTAATTTCTTAGAATACACAATTAATAAAGGAAGTATTCATATCTAAGGAAGGATTGGGGATGAATTTTCCCAAGTAGTAATTTGTAAGATAATATTCTATCATATTCCTCATTTTGTATTTAAATTTCACAGCATAAAAATAAACAAGGTCTAGTTTCACTTTTTTGTATATACCTGTCCAGATTTCCCAACACCACCATTATGTACAATAGCCAAGTGCTGGAAACAGCTTAACTGCCCATCAGTCAATGAGTGGATAAAAAACTGTGGTACATTTACACAGTGGAATACTATGCAGCAGAAAGAAAGAAGAAAGCCCTACCCTTCACAACAGAATGGATGGATCTGGAGAGCATTAGGCTAAGTGAAATAAATCAGGCAGTGAAAGACAAATACCATATGATCTCGCCTATAAATGGAACCTACTCAACAAAACAAACAAGTGAGCAAAATAGAACCAGAGACACAGAAATAAAGAACAAACTGACAGTGACTAGAAGGGAGGGGAAAGGGGGTAATGGGGGAAAGAAGGGGAAGAGTCAAATCAAGGAACGTGTATATGAAGGACCCACGGCCAAGGACAACAGTGGTGGGGAGGAATGAATGTGGGAGAGGAAGGTGGGCAGGGCAGGAGAGATCAATGGAGGAAAAATGGGGACAACTGTAATTGAACAACAATAAAAAAATTAAAAAGAATAAATAAGGTAATTTTTGCAAAAATATTAGGTTTCATTCATTTTCCAAAATGATTCTCCTAATATTTTGTTGTTGAAATTATCTTCTTATGAAACACCTACCACATCACTGTATTTGTCAATTTTTCTCTTCAATTTTGAACTGATCTAATTCTACTAGATATTTATTTATCAAGAGTTTTGTCCTGTGATTCTTACTGATGGCCAATAAAATTTGTATCATGTATGTGATAGCCAATATTTTTATAATTCACTTTACACTAAAATTTGTACTTAGTCTATTTATTTTCTAACTGTTTATTCAAATTTAATTTTCCCTTTTCTGACTCCCTTTTTCTTATAGCACCTATTCTTATTTTGTAAATGTGGGAACTTCTTTTTTTAAAATATTATTAATTTTTTTAGAGAGGGGGAAAGAGAGGGAGAAAGAGAGGGAGAGAAACATCAATGTGTGGTTGTCTCTTGTGCACCCTCAACTGGGCACCTGACCTGCAACCCAGGCATGTTCCCTGACTGGAAATTAAACCAGCGACCATCTGGTTTGTAGGCAGGCACTCAATCCACTAAGCCATACCAGCCAGGGAGGAACTTCTGATTCTCTCAAGAATATAATTAAAATATTTTTTTAAGTTTTTTTCTCCAAATTATCACTGATTCCATCAGGGTTAGTTATGCTTCTTTTTATGCTTCTAGTTTTTCTCAGATTTCAGATGATGCTTGGTTTTCTGAACATACTTACAGGTAATTTTATACATAAAAATTTATATAAGTATATGCATTTACATATAATTTATATAGTTATTTTTATTAATTTACATAAATTAAATTAATAAAATATACTTAGCACATCAAAACATGTTTCTAAATCACAAAAATAGACTGCTGTCAATGTGTTTATAAAAATATTGATAGGCATAATGTCTTATTTTTTGATAAAAATAAGTTGAAATGGAAACTCTAATATTTTTTCTTTGTACCACATGGAATCATCTTGTGCATCCTCTGGGATAAGTACATAGAGTTGTGCAGACCGCTGCTATAGACCATCAATCATGTTGCTTTTCTAATTCTATTCCCATTCCAGTGGCTTGACTCTCTCTTGCAACATTCTGTACATTTCCTGCCTGAACGGCGCCTCTTGCCATTGTAGAATACCCATCAATATGTTCTCATCTTTCTTTCATTTTCCAGAATACATATCAAAGCTCTGATCTTCTGATGCTTCACTCATTTTCAGTATATTTATGGATTTACTATGTTTATAATTTTTTTTTAATTTTTATTTATCCATTTTCGAGAGAGGCAGAGAGAGAGAAACATGAATTTGCTATTCCAATCATTTATGTATTTATGTATTTGTTGGTTGATTCTTGTATATGCCCTGGCTGAGGATCAAACCTACAACCTTGGCATATCAGGAGGGCAGTCTACCAGGGCAGAGCTACCAGGCCAGGGCCAGATTTGCTATCTGTAGTACTTCGCTACCATTACCCTCAGAATTTTCCAAAAAGGGAATACAAATGAGTACTATTTGTCATCTTGAACCAAATAAACTATCAATTATTTTCATTTATACTTCTCGGATTATAGGACTCCATTTGTATTTTTGGACTGTAGGCATACAGCAATCTATCCAAGGAGAAAATCATTTTTATATCAATTAATATTGATAATAGTCCCAGGAAAACAAGTGTTACAACTCTGAATACAACTAGTGGGTCGAGTCCCTAAATTGTGATTCACTTGAAGTTAAACCGTTTTCAACACTGATTCAAGTAGTGTTAAAACAACTGCATGATATCAGGGAATTCTGTTGGACACAGTTTTATAATCCAGCATTTCAAGTTGAAGATATAATATTAATGATTTAAACTGGTGTTAGTCTCCTCTCTCACTTGCAGCCCCACAGTGACAAGCTCCCTTTTTAATGTTCAGGGCCTGCTGTGCCAGTAGCACTTTTAACAAAATACATTTTCTTTACGCTTTCTGACATGGCTTCACACTGAGATAAACACAATTAACAAGATCTATTTAAATTCTGGCTCTTTGGTAATTGTTTATTAATGGGATTTCAACATTCCTCTTTTTATTTCAAAAGTTTTTCAACCAGGATTTTCATCAGGGGCATGTTTTCACTTTTAGCACCTGGATTTTTTTGCTTGGTCCATTTTTCAATGGCAATGAAACAAGCTCTTCCCTTATAATTTGATCAAAGGATCATCTTTTCTAAGCTTTTGTAGTGGAAGTAATACTAGTCACAATAGGCTTTTGAGAAACATGGATTCATAAATAAATTTAACATTTAAACAAAACATTTATTTTTCTTTTTGTTCAGTAAGTACAAGTACTGGGTACTTTTTTGCTCTGACTTTAAGCCATGCCCTCAGTTATCATCATGAATCTGCAGTATGTAGCACACCATACTACCTAACACAGAAGTGGCAGTTGAGTCCTGGCTGGTGTGGCTCAGTAGATTGAGCACTGGCCTGTGAACCAGATGGTTTCTGGTTTGATTTCCAGTCAGGGCATGCGCCTGGGCTTCGGGCCAGGTCCCCAGTAGGGGGCATGCAAGAAGCATCCATGCATTGATGTTTCTCTCCCTTTCTCCTTCCCTTCCCCTCTGTCTAAACATAAATAAATAAAATCCTTTTTTTAAAAAGTGGCAGTTGAATCTCAGCTCCACCACTCAAAAGCTGTGTGACTTTGGGCAAGGCTTAACACCTATGAGTTTGAGTTTTCTCATGTAAAATGAGAAAAATGGAGTAAAATGGAGATTATGACTACCCCTGAAATGCTCTGGTGGTTAAATGAGATAGCATATATAAAGTGATAAAAATGACACAATTTCTGGCACACAGTAGACAGATGCTCAATGTATTTGAATTCATTTTTTTTTTTACCCTTTAAGTAGTGTACTTATTTGTTTAGATGAAAAAGATGTTAAGCCATGGCACCACGTAGAGATTTCAGGAGCTCAGACTGGTGCTACATCTATCATTATACATTTTAAACTTATGAAAGTCTGAATTCTTAGAGGTCATCTGGATGAAAAATGTCTATAATATATATATATTCTTGAGAGTGAGAGGAAAAGAAATAAATGATAATAAAATAGCATCAGGTAAACATAATACTTGTATCAGTCACAAACATACTGGTTGCATTCTGAGAATATCCAGAGAATAAGAGTGCCAAATAATCAGAGTAGCCAACTAGAGACAGATATTTAAAAATGCAGGTTCCTTAGCCCATCCCAAACATACTAAAAGGGCATATTAGAAAATCAGAACCAGGCGTATATATCTTTAAAGATCTCCAGATTATTTTGATGAATAGCTTGGTTAGAAACCACTAAAATAGAGGGGCACTTGTTAAGTCTCTATGCTGTAGCTCTCTATCAAATCAAATTGTCAGGCTTCTACATATTTAAATAACACTAATGTAGTTCCCTATAGCAATGCCTCAGTGAATACTCACTTCCATAATTCACCTCTACTCTTATCCATGGTCACTGTTGAAAAGCATATAAAGTTTGTTTTTGTGTTTTTATTTTTGTAAATTACCCAAGACAATATTTTGTTGTCTAATACTTCTTATATGAAGGATCACTCCAATGATTTATCCCAAAGATGAAGGCTTAGACAATAGTTTGTCTTATCTGAAAATCTGTATTGCTTCTGTTTGTTAGAGAATGGAAAGTTAGTCCATTATTTTTCCTTTCTTAACTTTGACTGCCAGGAAGCTAAGTATTTCTCTCCCACCTCCAAATCAACCTCCATCTATTATTGGTTGTTGCCTATTTTCCCTTTGCTTTAATGATTATAATGCATCTGTAGCTCTTGTTAAAAGCCTGCTAAAATTTTTTTGAGGGGACAAGTAATGGCAGAAATAAAAAATAAGTGTAATTTTTGGCATGCCTAAGCAGCATAGACCCCACTAGCTGGGTTTTGCTGTGTAAAGTCATGCTGTGGTATTGACTTTTTTGTGCTTCACTTATTTTGCTTTATAGGCTGCTTATAAATAGATGCCCTAATGGAATTTTCTATAATTTAGAATTTCTGAAACCAGAATTTTATATAACGTTTAACTGAGCCCTATTTTCTTGGACTCTAAAAGCTTCCATATTAGCAACATCATTTTTAAAAAAGAGCTTTATGATGTACTTAAAGTAATTGCCTTTGGTATATTATGATGTTAACAAGTACACAACCAGGAACACTGAAAAACTGGTGTTAAATTCAAGAAGAAATACTGACCCTAGTTGTGTGTTTAGTTGGTTAGAGCATCACCCTGATACACCAAGGTGGTGTGTTCCATCCCCAGTCAGGGCACAGACAAGAACCAACCAATGAATGCATGAATAAGTGGAACCAAAAATGAATGTATTTCTCTCTCTCTCTCCCCCCCACTCCCCTCCTCTCTCTAAAATCAATAAATAATTTTTTAAAAAAGAAGGAATATTGCTATCTTGAGTACTTCTGCATGTAGAATCACAGAAAATCATTTAACCTCGATCTACATCAAAATTCTGTGACTACCTTAAGAAAAGGAAGCCTGATTTTGTTTGACAGCTTAGGCCATGCCTACTTATTACATCACACTTCAAGAATTCCTGTGGGACTTGACTGACCACTCCATCCCTCTTCTGCCCTCTTCGCTCCCCCTCACTCCTCTTTCTTTCCCAGCCACCAGGTCTCTGTTGTCACTCTCCCACTCTTGTTCATTCCTTTTTTCTCTTCCTTTATATTCCACAAGGATACTATGTTCTTTAATTAGGCTCCATAAGAACTTAAAGACAAACAGGCTCCTGACTCTAATTGTAAAAGAAGAATTGCTAAGTGAAAGTAAGTTTTCTCAGAGAACTCAAAGTTCCCAGAAACAGTTCTGGCTCTCTCTCGGATGCTGGGCCACTGCTGTTTCTCTTCATTGTTACATTTAAATATGTATACCAAAGAAAGTTTGCCAAGTTCATAACAAGCACAAAAGAAAGTAAATTCATTATGTTCAGGGTGATCAGTTCTACCACAAACGGCAGCTGTTTGTTTTCAGTGTTCATTTTCTTGGATCGGTCAGGTAGACAGCTGTTTTGGGTGTGTGTGTGTGTGTGTGTGTGTGTGTGTGTGTGTTTGAGAGGGGGCATTTCTGTTCATTTATGTTCCTTTTGAATTGTAAATCTATTGTCACTTTTTCTTTTACAATTTCTGCTTGGAGCTCACAATTCTATCATTAGAAAAAATCTTCAGATCACCAATTAAAAAAAGTATGTACAATGACATAGTCTAGGCATTTTAAACACATGCAAAAACTATGCACAATAAATTACCTTCATTCATCAGCGCTTAGGTAAAACAAGATTCTGTTTTGTGTGAATGCAGTATGTCCTCATAATTTTTGCGCAAGATAAAATATGGCTCCTGACATACCATCATAAAATTATACAGTGTGCTTCATTTTATGCAAAGGGCGCATTAATGCCTGTGTGGATGTGGCTAGGCATGTGAATTTTCACCCTCAATACAATCATTTGATAGTAAGTGGTTCAATATTTTCTTAGGCTGCATCTTCACAATGCTAAAACATCTGGCCAATTCCATAGGGGAAATTCAAACTGGTAATTTGGCATCATGTAGCCTAAACAGGGGGTTGATTGAACTTTGCATTTTGCTACGGGTTGTTTAGACTTTGTGTAGACAGATTTAGAAGTAATACAAGACACACTTAAGGGTTTTTTTTTTTTTAATTGGATGATGTGAAGCACATCATTTTAACTAAACCAACCAGTAATTTTAATAGACGCCTAAAGCAAATTATATAATGTAAATCTCAGTGGATATGTGGTGATTGTTTTGTTAATTTCTGTTTGTTATTTTATTTTAGCTTTATTTTCTAATGCAGATGATATAGGCATTAGCATAAAATGTGACTTGTTTTTTTTCCAGGAGGAAGGGGCTGAGGAAGGATTTCAACCAAGCTGTTCACACTTTCTGAGGAAGGTTAAAAAGCAGAAAATTAGGGGGTTTTTTAGGTATCCGGATGTCTCACACAAAGCAACAGCTGGATGGAATCCATCACCTGGCCCTCATTATCATCATATAAGTGCTCACAGTTCAGGGAACACAATCACCAGAAGTCTCAACCCTAAAAAGTAAAATAAAATTCTCCTACATGTCAACAAAGTTCAGGTATTTCTTACCTTATAACAATATATGATTTTAAATTTGTATATGTAATCCTAATTTTTGCTGTAACATTTTACAAATATTGAGCATTTTCTCATCATTTTGTCACAGACAGTGATGTTTGTTTTCTTACTTTTGGAAGAATGATCTATTAGTGTAAAGGAGGGAACGTAGAAAGAACATAATATGAAGAATTTATTCCAATAGTAGGTATATGATATTTGTTAATTGTATTAATCATTCAGAATTTTGTCCAAATAATGTGCCCTATTAACCAAATAGTTTAGGAAAGTGCTATTGTAACACATATTTAACAAACATTCTGATGTCTGAAGTCAAATAGTAAATTTTACACTCAAGAAAAAGTCCAGAGAAAATGAATATTTACAGCACATCCATGATGTTTTATTTGCATTTGTTTTGTTTAAAAAGAGTTTTCTCCCTTGGGGGAAAAATAGATCAGCTACTTAATTATATCAAAACCTACACATATCTATGCTTGTCGAGCCAATGCTTTCTATAACCAGAATATAATATGAAACACTCAGCAAGGTTCTCAGTTCACTCTGTGCTTGATAAAGGCAACAAAACTATCTTTAATCACTTCAGTCTGTTACTAATGGATCTGTATTAGGATGGAAGTACCGCCACAGCTAATTTCAGAAATGAGGTATACAGTGTCAAAAAAGTCTTTTATATTTTCTTCTTTTATTTATTAGTACACAGTTTGTCTTTACTGTTGGTGTTAAATGATGGTTTACTGTGTTTCCTTACCATCTGTTTTAGGTGTGTAAGCCAGACTCCCTGGCTGGTTCACAAACTCCCGAAGGGCTCACATACATCTTTTGTTTCTTCTAGTTCTGTGGTAAGCAATTTGCACCTATAGTAATTCCCAAAAGTTTAATAAATATTGCTGAATTTAATGACAGTGAAATGAATATTTACAAAGTGTTCTTTTATTTGTATTATTGAAAGAGCAGTCTAGCAAATATATAAGATCAAAAACATTAGATTTATTTTTGTCAATAATAAAGTTGATTTATTTTTGTGATACATAAACATCAGCTAAGACTGAGATAATCCAAAACATCCATTCAAAAATTAATTTCCAATCTCTTCATACAGCTGCTTTTCGAGATCTGCTGATGAATAATAATCTGATATATTTCAACTTATTTTCCTTGCTTTTTTTCCTTCACATCTGATAGATATGCTAATGAACAGTGAAATTGCCAAAGAGTGAACAGTTGCAGGAAAAGAAAATAGAAGACATGAATAAATTACAAAGAAAATGGGGGATAGATACCTGAGAATTATTATTACCATTTGAATGGATATTATGCAGTGATGAATTTTATATGAGCCTGGCCCCATCCATCAATTCTCTGATATAAAAATGCTTAGGGAAAGATTTGACCATACTTTCATCAAATGAAGAATCTATGTAGGTTAGTAAATGAAAATAATAGTTGCTTTATAACCAAAACAGTAGTGCTGCTATGATTAAGACTTCATTTTCATTTTTTAAAAAAAGGCAAACATAGAAAAGAATGAACATCTCAGAATCAGAGAACTAACTTAACTATTAAGTGATTTATGGAGGTCATTTAATGCATTGCCCTTGCAGTGAGAACAACACCAAAATGAATATGAACAAACTATCTTTCTCTGGCACTATAGGCATTACAATTAGAGATAACACTAGCTTCACTACACAGAGCCGAGCCCCATATAAACACTGTTGTCAAGAATGCTTGTTGCCTCCATATTAGACAAATGCTATAGACTTTCTTCTTTCTTTCCTTTTCCCCCCTCATCTTGATAAGACCCCTTAGTAGCCTTTAACATGGTTGGATACACTCCTTTATGAAATCCAGGATACTTTTGGCTTAATACCATTCAAAGGCGTTTACATGATGCTTAAAATAAAATCTAAAATCTTTTGCATAGCTATAAGGAGCACGAATTGGTCCTTGCCTAGCACAAGTACCACATCTTGTGCCACTTTCTCCCTGAATCACTGTGCAGCAGCCACACTGACCTTTTATTTTCTCAAATACACCAATCACGGCTTTTGTGGATGCTATTAAATATGTTAATACATATAATATAACCTCTTTCTCCTCAGCACAGGATCTAAAACATAGTGAATTTTCAATAAAAATGTTTTTATGTTTATTACATATTATTTATTAATATTTAATCCTCATAAAACCCTATTAAGTCAGTCTGATTCCATTCACCCTTCAAGGAAAGCTGGTGCACAGAGGGCGTAAGTAATCTGTAAGATCACAAAGTTCATAAATTGTGAAGTAGCAGAGCTGGAATATAAACCCTTCAACTCTGCCTTCAGAGCCCAAGGTCTTTTTTTTTTTTTCAAATTTTTTACTCATTTATTTTTTTATTGTCGTTCAAGTATGGTTGTCTCCGTTTTCCTGTCATCACTTTCCCCCTCACCACTCACCCCCACCTCCCACCCTCAATCCTACCCTCCTTTGGTTTGTCCATGGGTCCTTTATACATGTTCCTTTATGATCCTTCCCCTTCTTTCCCCTGTTACCACCCAAGCTCTTAACCATGAGCTTACAAATTAGGTAATACATTGATCCTTCTTTGTAGACAAAGTTTATATGAAGCTACAGAGCTAATTGTTAACAACTCTATAATCAGGTAAGCTTGAGTCTAAAACTTACGCTTCTTAATAAAAAAGAAGATAATAAATAATATTTATTAACCACTGAGCACCTCTCTATTTAGTAGATTGGATGCTGCCTGATTCGCATATTGTTCAGTAAAGCCAATCCAGTTGCACAACTGGATTTTAGCGAAGAGGAATGTTTCCACTGCTAGGATTATACCCTAAAAACCCTGAAACACCAATCCAAAAGAACCTATGCACCCTAATGTCCACAGGAGCACAATTTACAGTAGCCAAGTGCTGGAAGAACCTAGGTGCCCATAAGTAAATGAATGGATCAAAAAACTATGGTACATTTACACAAGGGAATTCTATGCAACAGAAAGAAAGATGGAGCTCCTACCCCTTGTGACAGCATGGATGGAACTGGAGAGCATTATGCTAAGTGAAATAAGCCAGGTGGTGAAAGACAAATACCATATGATCTCACCTTTAATGGAAACCTAATCAACAAAACGAACAAGCAAGCAAGATATAACCAAAGACTGAGAACAGGCTGACAGTGACCAGAGAGGAGAAGAGAGGGGATTATAGGGGAAAAGGGTGAAGGGTTTGCAGAAACAATTATAAAGGACACATGGACAATAACAAGGGGGTTGGAAACAGGGAGGAAGCTGGGGAGGGTTGGGTGGGGGAGGGGTGGGGGGAAGGCAGAAAACTGTACTTGAAAAACAATAAAAATGTCAAAAAGAAATAAAAATTAAAAATAATTTAAAAATAGCTATTTAATAGCTCTGAAGTGAAATAATGGGCAAATTGATAGAATGTACATTAACTAAACTGGGCCTTGGTGAAGAACAAGAGGGAATTGTTTTTAAGAGCCTGCACACTACATCTCACCCTATTCCCAATTCCACTCTTATGATTGTTTGATAAGTGTGACAGTAGTAATAAATGCTTATATATGGAGTAAGAATTAAGGGAAGGGTAAGCATATTGCTAATTAGTCATCTCTGTTTTTACAATCTGCTCCTACAATCTATTATCCATGGTAAGGATTATTTAGGTGTAACCAGTTCCCTAGCCATTTGGAAGTCAGAAATAACAAGGCTGTCTCTTGTCATTCTAAAGATGTATGGGGCTGCTGCTTCCACATATTCACTACCTTCCCCCAAATTGTGCTGAAATTACTGTGAATCTTATTTGAAAGTTTGGAATTTACATAGCTCATCTCTGCATCATTAATATCAACACACACGCACACACCCCAGCAAGCCAAAGTAATGTTTAAAGTCATCCCAATCGTTATGTCTCTGAATAAACATTATCTAAAAATTAAAATAAATTTAAAAAGTACTTGGGGATGCATTTTAATGACTTTGACTTTTATCCCTAGAAAACCCCAGAGGGCTTTGAGCAGAGTACTGACATTATGTGACAAACATTTTAACTAGACCACTCTGACTGGCATCAGAACTTTAGGCAGGGGCAGAGGTACCAGCTTAGAAACTACTGAAATAATCTACATTCTGAATGATCATGGCTTAGACTAAATGCTGGTAGTCAAGGCATAATCAAAGAATTATCAGATTATGGATATATTGTTTTATTTATCTTCTCAGAAATGTTCAACCCCAAAGAATAATTGAAAGAATTGTACAATGAATTCCCATATGCCATTCACTTAGAGTCAGCACCTGTAACATTTTCACATACATTTTGCTAATTTTCATTTTACACACACACACACATGCACTTCCTTTTTTGTTAAACCATCCCAAAATAGATGGTCCACATCATGACACTTTACTACTAAACACCATTTCACCATGCATCTCCCACCAACAAAGATCATCCCCTATACAACTACAGCAGAATTACCTCACCTAATAAAATCGATATTAATTAAAAACAGTACCCAACATAAAGTTGCTACTTAAGTTACCCCAATTGTCCACAAATCCACTTTATAGGTATTCATTTACATTTTTTTTTTGATCCAGGATCTGCACTAGTTTCACACATGGCATGTGATTCTGTCTTTGTTCTTCCCCAATCTAGATAAAGCCTCTCCACTTCCTGTTGTTTCCCATGGCACTGAATACTTTTAAAAGTCCAGACCAGCCCTGGCCAGTATGGCTCAGTTGAGTGAACCTCATCTTGCAAAGCAAAAGGTTTCCAGTTTGATTCCTCATCAGGGCAGATGCTTAGGTTGCAGGTTCGGTCCCCCTGTCAGAGTGCGTGAGAGAGGCAATTAATTGATAATTCTTTCTCATGCCAATGTTTCTCTCCCTCTCTTTCTCTCCCCCTTCCCCTCTCTCTAAAATTAAATAAATAAAATCCTTTAAAAAAAGTTCAGATCAGTTATTCCAAAGAACATCCCACATTCTGGATTCCTCTAATATGTTATTATGATCAGGTAAAATATTTCCAGTCAAAACACCTCAGAGGTGATATTGTGTACTTCCCACTTCCTAACTCAGGGTATATAACTGTCAGGCCATCTCCTAACTGGAGGATCTAATCATAAGCTTGGTTAAAGTAGTGACTGCTAATTTTCTGCACTGTAAATGGGACTTTTTTCTTCTTGTAATTGATAAGTATACCACAGTGTAATATCTTTAGACCTTATAAATGCCCTGTTTACTAACAACATTTCACTGAATAGCTTTTTCCCCCATATTTTCACAAATTAATCATTTCACAAGGGGTTACAAAAAGGTGGTCTTTTAATCCTATTATTCCTTCAAATGTATTATATTAGCTGTCATCCTTCAGCAAAGACATTTCCTCCCTGCATCTTTCCTCCTGCTCCTGACTTTTGTTATGAACTCATTATTTTCAAATTCAATTGTCTCCATTATTCTTTTTAATGTGCAAATTATCTCAAATGTATCCAGTGGGAGCCATGGCAAACTGGTTCCTGTGTTTCGTTGTTTGAAATGACCCCCACCCTGTTAGTATTTTAGTGCATCCTTACTTTGTGTCACAATATATTTTTGAAGAAGAAACACAGAAAGGATAAACCACAAACCAATGAAAATGATAACATAGCATTACGGAGGAGGGCTGAGGGACGGAAAGGAAACTTTCCTGTGTTTATCTTTTTATACAGTTTTGACTTTTGCACTATATAAAAATGTCTTTTAAATTCAAACAATAAAATTAGATCAAGATGAATACATTAGACTCTAAAATTAAAAACAAATAGAAAAGATCATACCAGTATATCAAATAAATGACATAAGCACACAGAAAATAATCGGAATTCAAGTAACATTTAAAATAGTACTCTGGCTGTATTTTTGCAGGGATATAGACCAAACACAAAAAATATATATAAATAATTCTTGAACTTTACTCATTATGTTGGTTTTCAGGACTTGTATTGATTTAGTATTCTGAAATTGTGAATATTCTGAGATAGAGATAATGCTGATATTATTAAGAAACAGGGTTCTCACTGTGGAATAAAGGAAATATAAATATGGAACGGAGTACGTCTCAGTTCTGGCCACCCAAAAAGCCTAAAAGCAATGACACCCTAGTAACAATGAGCGTATGTAGTAACAAGGTCTTAGTACTTAAATTACATTAATTCCCACACTGAAAGAAACCAGGGTTTCTTAGAGAAATGGTTGCATCCAGGTTGGAGGCAGAGAAAGTATACAGTTCTAGATGAATTTTGGAGGTTGAATCTTCTACATTTGTGGAATATTTGGTTTTAAGCTAGATAAGGGAAAAAAGAGTTAGTAATGACTTCCAGGTTTGGGGACTGATCAACTGAGTAAATGAACTGAGTCAATTTCTGAGTTCAGGAACACTACAAGGGAGGCATTTTTTTCGAAGAGGAAAGCAAACATTTAGGTTGGCCATGTGAACTAGCTTATGCCTATTATACCTTCAAGTACACATGTTGTGTGGGCAATAAAATATGTGATTTCAAGGAAGAAATATGTGTGGAGATATAAATTTAGGAATCGTCCACATTTATGTGGTGTTTTTATTTTCACAAATGAGGGTCTTATTTGACGACATTTAGTAGCTGGACTAGGTTTTCCCAGCACTTGCGATATTAACTCTTTGACTCTTAGTGAACTCAAGTGACACTTGGTGGATATCCGACTCAAATGAATGGATGGGGTGTACTTTTGCATAGGCCTCCCTTTAGTATGCCCAGGACCTTGCCTTGAAGACATGGAGGTTCTGTAGCATATTATGTAGGGAAGTCCCTCCCTCCCTGCCTCTGGCACTTAAAATATTAATTGCCCCCTTGATCATCTCCATAAGGTATCTATGCCCTCATGTGTAACCACTGCTTTCTCTAATTTGGGGGTTAGTCCAGATTCTCCTAGGAAAACTCATTTTTCATCAGTCTCTATTTCAATGAGTATTGCAATTTCTTGGCCCTGTTTTCACTGTCAACCTGGTCTTATCTACCTTATCATACGTAAACATTTCTTAGAACTTCTAGCTCATTAAACCTACCTATCAAATTTTCCAGCATTGGTATTGATTCATTCATATTTTATACTTCTGCTGTCATTGTAATGGGATTTGGGGATATAAACTGTTTAGAAATTGTTTTGATAATAATAATAGCGAATGTTTATTGGGTGCCACTCTCCTCTTTTACCCTGAGAACTAAGCTCACCAAACCTCCTACAACTGATCACATAATAGTAATAGCTAATCGTTATATAGTACAGTACTTACTATCTTCCAGGCAGTCTTATAGATGTGCAGCATATATTACTTCATTTAATCTTGACACAGTGCTATGAATTAAGCACCACTATTTTCTACATCTTTTACAAATAAGCTTATGTCCCAAAATATGCATTTCATTCATTTATAAATCATGCAAATGTACTAGTGTACTATCTATTAAATGCATCATAAAGCTCTACAAAAGTGTAATTTTAAAACGATTATAATTAAATATAAATTCCAATAGATCATCTTCGCCAGGCCCTGAAGTGAAGTGCCTAGAAACAACTGATGGTCCTATTCCTTTTATTTTTTTTCTTTTCCTCACCAACTCCCCCACTCTACTCTCTTTTTCCAAACTCTGAGCTTCTTGTCTTCTCCTCTAACCATTTCTTTTCAGCCTGTTTCCTCCTTCCCTGTTTGCAGTGTACACACCCCTATTGCTGGAAACTCAGCCCCTGCACTCTTTCAAACTGAGTGCTCAGCCCTACCTCCTCATAGCCCAAGGTTTACTGCACACCTTCCGGTCAGCCCCCAAAGGCCTACGTCTCTTCTTCAGGTTCAGTGTGTCCCTCATCTATGCTTTGCTTTCAACCTCCAGACCCCCACCCAGCTACCTGTAGGACTGCAGGTGCCCTGACTTTTGCAGCCTTCCATTGAGGTTCCTCACCTCTGGTGGTGACTGTCATCATGGCGCCTGCCCCTGGGCACAGGCCTGGCCTTGCTCTGGGTCACATATCCACTGGGGTAAAAGGAGATTCGGTTGGCCACAGCAGTGTCAGCACCTTCACTTGAGGCCTTGACTGAGGCTTTGATGGCATTAATCATCACTAGATCGAAGTTGTACAGCACACTCTGTAGTGATACACTGTCAGTCAGGAAGGCCCAAACACACTTTCAGACCAAGTGACTAGAGGCGCAGCATCTTGAGACAATTCTATAGGAAGTTTTTCAGTTTGTTTGCAGATGGTGGGCCTAGGAAAGCATTGAGGTAAAACACTTGGTAATTTTCATCTCTCAGGCCTTTCCAGGTATATTATCTACAGAAATGGCTCTTCATAGGATTTGTTTCTGTTTGACATACCTTGACCATTGCCAAAAATGTATGCATTCTTTTACATGTGGAGTATCCAAATTAGCCTTCCAAGATAACTATTTTAATTAGGCCAATAGTCACTTGTGTGTTCAAATTCTGGAATGTTCTTTAAGAAAACCACACTCATTACTTTATCTCTATGCACTCTATCCCCAGGTCAATAGGCCCTGTACATTCTCACAGGAATCAATGTTTGGTTGGGTATATTAATTAGTCAAGAACTAATGGCTTAGTAGCTACTAATGGCATCTCATTATTTGGTCACATCAAAAGAATACCTGTCAATTGGACACCTATTCCCAGAAGACTAGCATATTGCCAGAATGACTGCCAAGATGAACAAATATTTCATGGATGTCACCGCCTGACTATTTTTCTCTGGATTCCTTATTCACTTAGGAAATTTTTAAAAATGCATCAGCCAGAGCTAAACAGACTCAAATTGTAACTACTCAAATGTGTGTAAGTACTAAATATGTTTCATACTGCCACAGGTTTACGGCTATATACAGAACATCCTTTGTCTGTACCTTGTCCCCTGAAACCAGAACCATTTGAATATATTTGTTATTTTCATTATAGAAGTAGAAAACAAATACATCAAACTCTGGGAAAATTAATAAATACTTTAATAATTATTATAGCATATTTACACACCAATACGAACATGTCAGTGGCACAAAGACCAGATATATAGCAAAGGAAACAATATACAGAAAAGAGGGTGAATATTAAAAACATAGCCAAACCAAACAAATCAATAATTCCCTGTGCTAACTGGCATTCAGGTCTTAAATTCTACACTTCTTGCATTCTTGAGCCAAAAATAACTCCCAGTGCAGGAAACTATAGATTTTACCTTTTTCCTTATTTTGTGAAATTGTAATTTTCTTTTTCTAGGCCAGAGCAGCTACTTAGAATCATTAACTAATAACACTGAAAGGAAGCCATCACAACTGTCCTGTCTACTAGCTTGCTCTTCCCTCAGATCTCCAATTGGTTCATTAGGTTTTTAGGGCTGCCATAACAAAGTACCACAAGCTGGTTGACTTATACGAACAGAAATATATTGCTTCACAGTTCTGGAAGTGATATGTCTAAAATAAGAGTATTGGCAGGACCATGCTCCTTCTGAAACCTATAGGTAACAGGTCCTCATTTTCTTCTTATAGCTACTAAGACTCTTGGCTTCGGAAGCACAATCCCAATTTCTGTTTCCATCTTCACAAGATGTTATCCCTGTACCTCTTAACATCATCTTCCCTATATGTGTGTCTGTTCAAACTTCTCCCCCCTTTTTAAAGATTTTAGTTATTTATTTTTAGAGAGTGGGGAAGGGATGGAGAAAGAGAGGGGGAGAAACAATAATGAGTGGTTGATTCTCACACACCCCTTACTGGGGACATGGCCAGCAACCCTGACTGGGAATTGAACCAATGACCCTTTGGTTCACAGGCCAGCACTCAATCCACTGAGCCACACCAGCCAGGGCAAATTTCTCTTTTTTATAAGGACATCAGTCACATTGGATTGGAACCTACCCTAAGGACCTCATTTTTACTTGGTTACCTCTGTAAAAGCCTTATCTCCAAAAATAAGGTCACATTCTGAGGTATGGGGGTGTTATGACTTCAATATATCTTTTTGGGGTGTGAACACAGTTTGACCCATAACAAACAAGTGGTACAACCAGGTTCCTTTCACCACCCTTATTAAGTGTCCCTTCTAGATCATGGTGTTTATGACTGAGCTGCAAGAGAGGTCCAACTCATTCAGAAGACAGTGGACTGATGCCTAATCCCCTTTAGTCTGGACACTACATATTTATCAGGGCAGCCAAGGATAGCACTGACTTATCTTTATGAGTTTATGTACTTGATCTCCAGGTCTTTTGCACAGAGACTGCTATCAAGCTAAACCTCCCCCACCAAAATACACAATGTTGATTTTTTAAAATATAAATATAGGACTTTACATTTTTCCTTGTGAAATTGTATTTCATTATTATTTTTTGGTCTTTATTTGTAATCTATCCCTCTAGCTCCTGAAGTTATATGCAAATATTTTGTGTATGAGTATCTGTTTTCATCATCTAATCAGAGGATATTGAAAGATTTGTGAATCTTGAATGTATCATTTAACATCTAGTTACCACTCCAGCTTTGTGTTACCTACAGATTAGATAACCTGGATTCTGTTTGCTCATTGAAATTATGGATATAAATGTTGGCCGAAATAAGACCAAATTCAGAACAAGGCAACACGTAAGGGAACCTTCCCGTTGACTGACATTGACCCACTGACCGACATGGACAACAATGTGGTGATTGAGGGGGAGAGGGGGGATCTAAGGGGACTCAATGGTAATGGAAAAATACAATACAATGTTTTAAAAAAAGAATTAACTGCACTGTGTGAAAAAAGTAGTGTGAATTCACCTTATCCTAGTATCATGTATCCTTTCCACAGCATCCATATGTTCCAGTCACGGTGCTAGCTATTATTGAGAAGCTCCTTATAATATAATATAATAAATATATAATATAATATAACATAATATAATTAATATAATATAATATATTATAATATATTATAACATAATATAATTAATATAATATAATATAATAATATGAGGGGAAGCAAAAGTGGCATGGTAAGTGTGGACAAACCAGGCAAATGTAGTAAAACAAGCAAAACAATAGATTTTAAAAGACGGAATAGAAGTAAGCAGAAATAGCCCTGGCTGGTGTAGCTCAGTGGATTGAGCATGGGCCTGCGAACCAAAGGATCACAGTTCCATTCCCAGTCAGGGCACATGCCTTGGTTGCAGGCCAGGTCCCAGCATGGGACACACAAGAGGCAACCATACATTAATATTTCTCTCCCTCTCCCGCTCTCCTACCCTTCCCCTCTAAAGATAAATAAATAAAAATCTTAAAAAAATAATTATAAAAGAAGTAAGCAGAAACAAAAACTGAGATGAGTATTGACCAAGAGCCAGGTCTCTTTTAGTAGTATGGATATCAAATCTTCTCAAAAAGTAATCTACCTTTTCAGGAACATGGATGGACCTAGAGGGTATTACACTAAGTGAAATAAGTCAGACAGAAGGAGATAAATATATGATTTAACTTATATGTGGAATCTTAATAAACAAACGAAAAAGAAACAGACTCATAGAGAACAAACTGATAGTTGCCAGAGGGGGTGGTTAGGGGACTGGATGGAAAAGGTGAAGGGATTAAGAAGCATGAATTGCATTGGTGTTTCTCTCCCTCTCTTTCTCCCTTTCTCTGAAAATAAATAAATAAAATCTTTAAAAAAAGAAGTACCAATTGGTCATCACAAAGCAGTCACAAGGATGTAAAAGCACAGCATAAGGAATATAGTCAACAATATTGTGACAACTGTGTGTGGTACCAGGTAGCTGTACACTTTCAGGGGGAATAAGTTACATAAATGTATAACCACTTCGTTGTACACCTGATACTGATATAATATTGAATGCCAACCATAACTGAAAAAAATTTAAATCTACATTTCTTGCCTCACTCTCTTCACCAAATTATCATTTCTTCTTTGCTTACCACCTGTCTTCCGTCCTTTCGAACTCTGATGGATATGTTTTTTGAAATATCATGAAGTGTCTCTTTTTTGACTTTGAGATTTATAGCTAACTTTATCCTTCTTCATCAAACTCTCCTTCCTTCACCTCCTAGGCACTGAACTGTCTTGGTTCTCTCCCTGCTTCTGTAACCACATCTACCTGTTTGCTCTATTGCCTGATGTTTCTCCTCAACATGGGTATTGCCTTGTTCCACCCTTAATCTTCTTCAAAGTTCATAATATTTTAAAATAAAAGACACCGGGAAACCCAGAGGTCATCTTGTTCAGTCTCCTCATGAAGGGGAAATAACTTCAAATAGCTTAACTCCCAGCTATCAAATGGAAAAATCTATTTCTTCTTTTGCACATTTTATGTTCATTATACTATAAGCTATTTTAAGCTCCCCTATCCCTTCTTCAAATGGATGTTGAGCATTCAGATGTTTCCGTTCATATATACATTATATATGTATAATCTTTCTGATGTTTATCTCCAGCCTATGTCTTTCCAGCACTCCAGTATCAGATTTCCATTTCATGGGAAGTTCTTACATGTCCCCTCTCAAATCTCAAGTGTTTTAGTCTATTTAGGCTGCTGTAACAAAATACCACAGGCTGGGTAGCTCATAAACATCAGAAAGGTATTCTCACATTCTGGAAGCTGGAAGTCAAAGATCGGTGTGCCAACATAGGATCTGGTGAAGGACCTGTTCCAGGTTCCAGACTGCCAACTTTTCTCTGTGTCCTCACATGGTAGATGGGGTGAAAGATTCATCTGAGGTCTCTCTCTCTCTTTTTTTTTAGGTTTTATTTGTTTATTTTTAGAGAGAGGGGAAGGGAGGGAGAAAGAAGGAGAGAAACATCAATGTGTGGTTGCCTCTCACATGCCCCTACTGGGGACCTGGCCCACAACCCGGGCATGTGCCCTGACTGGGAATTGAACTGGCAACCCTTTAGTTCACAGCCCAAGTTCAATCCACTCAGCTATACCAGCGAAAGTTGAGGTTTCTTTTATAAGGAAACTAATCTCATTCATGAGGGATCTGCCTTCAGGTCCCAATCACCTACCAAAATCTCTCCCTCCTAATACCATCATTTTGCAGGTTAGGATTTCAACAAAGAAATTTTGAGGGAAACAAAGATTCAAACCTTAGCACCAAATTTAGTAGCTGTTTTGAAAAACCTATGTCCGATTACAGAGAACTACATCTGCCAATTAATCAGGAACAAAGCTTGAAGCTATTTTGAATTATTTTTATCTCCCTTATCTCCTATATCTGGCCATTATTGCTCCTTTCCTTTATCTTGAGGGTTCTTAACCCAAATTCAAAGAGCACATGAATATAGAAAGGGAAATAATACAAATTTATTCTCACTAAATTCTAACTAAAATTGAACATTTTCTTCAACAATGAATGTTAATATAGGCAGCTTCTCTTCCATGTTTCCAAAATTCAGTTAGTCAACAAAAATCTGCCAATGCTTTTCTTAGGCTATTGGCAGAAGACAACATAGAGTCTTTAGGATATGTTCACTAAAGTCTTTAATTCTCCTAACATGGAAGAATATTATCCCTTTCCCTTGATGTAGTCTTAGGAGAGTGTATGTCTGGCACAAAATCTTCCAGCTGCTGATAACAACAGCAATGACAACAGGAATGAAAACAGATGATCAAACATTCGTCTAACATTGTGCTAGATACTTTACTTGTATTATCTTATTTAATCCTTCGAACAGCCTATGGGGAAAATGCCAATATGATTCTAATTTCATAAGTAAATCAACTCTCCAATACAGTATCTCATGTGAGCCAACTCACTAAGTTCCAGTTGGAATAATTTCCTGTGCCATTATCTACTTCTCTGCAGGTAACATTTTATAAAATTCATTTTTATTGTGGTAAAATATCCACAACATAAAATTGAAATTGTAACTATTTGTAAGTGTACAGTTCTATGACATTATGTTTACACCGTTGCACAACTATCACCATCATCCATCTCCAGAACTTTTTCATCTTACCCAGTTGAAACTCCAGAAACCATTAAACAATAACTTCCCATTCTCCCCTACTACCAACTGCTGGCAATCACCATTGTCCTTTCAGTTTCTATGAATATGACTACTCTAGGTACCACACATGAGTGGCATCATACATATTTGTCATTTTGTGACTGGCTTATTTCACTTAGCACGATGTATTCGAGGTTCACCCACATTGTAGCATGTGTCAGAATTACCTTCCCTTTTAAGGCTGAATAATATTCTAATGTACTACATTTTGATTATCCATTCATCCATCGATGGACACATGAGTTGCTCTAACCTATGGGCTATTGAGAAAAAAACTGGTATCAAAGTGGGTGTACAAATACATGTTTCAAGTCCCTGCTTCCATTTCTTTTGGGTATGTACTCAAAAGTGGAATTAAATGATTATATGGTAATTCTCTGTTTAATTTTTGGAAAAATTGCCATATTGTTTCCCACAGAGGCTACACAATTTTACATTCCCACCAGCAGTGCAAAAGAGTTCCAATTTCTCCACATTTCTTGCCAACACTTGTTTTCTATTTTTTTTTTTTTATAATAGCCGTCCTAATGGGTATGAAGAGGTATCACATTGTGGTTTTCATTGGAATTTCCTTAATGATTAATGATATTGAGCCTCTTTTCATGTTTGTTGGTCATTTGTATATCTTTTTTGCAGAAACATCTTTTCATGTCCCTTTCCTACTTTTAAGGGGATTCTTTGGGTCTTTTAAATTGCCAAGTTATAGGAATTATAAAAAAACATATTCTAGATAGCAGTCCCTTTTCAGATATATATGATTTGTGAATATCTTCCTTCATTCCACAGATTGCCCTTTAGCCCTGTCGATAGTGTTCTTTCATGCACAGAAATTGTTTTTTTGTTTTTATGAATTCTAACTTATTGAGTTTTGGGGGTGGTTTTTTCTTTCTTTTTTTTTTTTCTTTTTTGCTGGCTGTGTTTTTGGTGTCATATCTATGAAATTACTGCCAGATCTAAGGTCATGAAGTTTTTCTGCTGTTTTCTTCTAAAAGCTTTCTACTTTCAGTTTTTCATGTAGTTCTTTGATCCATTTTCAGTTTATTTTTGTATATCATGTAAGATAAGGGTCCAGTTTCATTCTTTTGCATATCTATACCAGTTTTGCCAGTACTATTTGTTAAAGAAACGGTCTTTTCCCTATTGAATGGTCTTAGAACTTGTATTGAAAATCATGTGACAATATATGCAAGGGTTTATTTCTAGTCTCCGTGTTCGATTTCATTGGTCTTTATGCCCATCTTTATGGCAGCCCCACTGTTTTAATTACGGTAGTGTTTTGATATGAGGAAGTGTGAGTCCTACAACTTTGGTCTTCTTTTCCAAAACTGGTTAGACTATTTGAGGTTCTTTGTGATTCCATTTCAGTTTTGGGTAAATTTTTCTATTTCTGCAGAAAAATGTTGTTGGGAATCTGTAAATCACTTACGGTAGTATTGACATCTTAACAATATTAAGACTTCCAATCCATGAACACAGATGTCTTTCCATTTATTTGGTCTTTGAAATTTCTTTTTTTAAAGGATTTTTTAAATAATGTTTTTTATTGTTGCTCAGTTATAATTGCCTGCATTTTACCCTTGTTGCTCTCCCCTTCCCTGTCTAACCCCCATTCCCAAAGACAATCCCCACTTCATTGTCCTTTTGTACAGGTCCTTTGTACATGTTCCTTGACTTGATCTTTCCTCTTCTTTCCCCCATTTTTCCTCATTCCCTTCCCCTCTGGTGACTGTCAATTTATTCTTTATTTCAAAGTCTCTGGTTCTATTTTGCTCATTTGTTTGTTTTCTTGATTAGGTTCCATTTATAGGTGAGATCATATGGTATTTGTCTTTCACTGCCTGGCTTATTTCACTTAGCATAATGCTCTCCAGTTCCATCCATGCTGCCGTGAAGGGTAGGAGTTCCTACTTTCTTTCTACTGCGTAGTTTTCCATTGTGTAAATGTACCACATTTTTTTATCCACTTATTTACTGATGGGCACTTAGGCTTTTTCCAGCACTTGGCTTTTGTAAATAACACTGCTATGAACATATGGGTGCATAGGTTCTTTTGAATTGGTGTTTCAGGATTCTTTGTGTATAATCCCAGCAGTGGAATCACTGGATTAAAAAGCAGTTCCATCTTTAACTGCCTTTTGACCCAGCAATTCCACTGCTAGGATTATATCCTAAGAACCCTGAAACAACAGTCCAAAAGAACCTATGCACCCCAATGTTTATAGCAGCAAAATTTACAATAGCCAACTGCTGGAGGTAACCTAAGTGTCCATCAGTAAATGAATGGATAAAAAAACTATGGTGCATTTACACAATGGAATTCTATGCAGCAGGAAGAAAGAAGGAGCTCCTACCCTTCACAACAGCATGGATGGAACTGGAGAGCATCATGCTAATCAAAATAAGCCAGGTGGTGCAAGACAAATACCATATGATCTCACTTTTAACAGGAACCTAATCAACAAAACAAACAAGCAAGCAAAATATAACAAAACACATTGAAATTGAGAACAGGCTGACAGTGACCAGAGGGGAGGTGGGAGGGGATAATGGGGGAAAAGGGTGACAATAACAAGGAGGGGAGTGAAAACAGGGGAAGGAGGTGGGGAGGGGTGCAGGGATAAGGCAAAAAACTATACTTGAACAACAATAAAAAATGTTAAATTTTTTTTTAAAGAAAGCAGTTCCATTTTCAGTTTTTTGAGGCAATTTCATACTGTTTTCTACAGTGGCTGTACCAGTCTGAATTCCCATCAACAGTGTACTAGAGTTCCTTTTTCTCCACAATCTTGTCGGGACTTATTGTTTATTGATTTGTTTATGTTGGCCATTCTGACCCGTGTGAAATGGTACCTCATTGTGGTTTTAATTTGCATCTCTCTGATGGCTAGTTATGCTGAGCATCCTTTCATACTCCATGGGCCCTCTCTATGGCCTCCTTGGAGAAGTGTCTGCTTAGGTTCTTTGCCCATTCTTTAATTAGATATTTTCCTTCCTGGTGTGGAGTCTTTTGGCAACATTCTATAGTTTTTAGTTTGTAAGTCTTTAGCCTCCTTGGTTAAATTTATTCCTAAGTATATGATTATATTTGATGCTATTGTTAGTGAAATTATTTCTTTAATTTCATTTTTGGATTGTTTATTAATGTATAGAAATGGAATATGACTTTTGAGTGTTGTTTTTATATTTTGCTGAGTTTGTTTATTAGTTCTGACCAGTGTTTTTGTGAAATATTTAAAGTTTTCTACATAGATCCAGTCATAAAAAAAACTCTATCTACATAGAATTTTTCTACGAGATCCTGTCATCTCCAAACAGAGGTAATTTCACTTCTTTCCTTCCAGATGCCTCTGCAGGTAACTTTTAGGGGAAGCCTTCATCATTAATCTCCATTCACTGGGTTTCATTCTCAAATACTTTGAATAACTCTGTGATAATGTGTCTACATTTCTTTCTGTGCAGCTTTCCCACATCCATTTTTATTATCACTATCTTATTCCATTTATTCATCCAAGAAATACTTGTTGAAAGTGTACTATGTGCCAGATCTTGAGATACATTAGTGTCCTCTTGCCACCTTCTGGGAGCAACCTACATATATTATCTCCCAGAGAATTAGCAGCACAAATTTTATCAATATTATCTCCTGTGGAGACTAGAGATGCTTAACGTTCTTGATGGTTATTAAGTTACGGAGAGTTTTTATTGACACCTGAATAATATTTCAGTAAAAAGGACTTTCTGCCTATTCCATTTTGATGCTAAAATGCGCCAATAATTACATTTGTCAAAACTCTAACAGTATACTTAAAATGCATGCATTTTATTGTGGGCAATTATACTTCAATAAGGATGAGGAAAAAAATATTCTCAATAAAGAAAAGGATCTCTTTTAGTGAAGGACAATGTATCCTAAAACTCTACTTACATTGAATAATTCAAGCTAAAGCCTACTTGAATTAGTAAGAAAGACTGAATTATAGCAATTTGAAATGAAATATATAGAGCTACTTAGATGCATATAGCTTTCAGTTATATGTATCAAGTCACATTTGATTTAAAAATTTAATGTATACACCCTAGAAAATTTTGGTTCAAGAAACAGATAACATTCAGCTATGATTCACCTAATTGTTAACTTGCAAATGAATGATACATTTAGAACAACTTATTTTTGTTCTTAATTTCAGTGTTTCTGGTTTTATTTTGCTTGCTTGTTTGTTTTGTTGATTAGGTTCCACTTATAGATGACATCATATGGTATTTGTCTAAGAACAAACTGGCAGTAACCAGAGGGGAGATAATGGGGGCTAAAGGGGGAAGGGTTTGCAGGAACATGTATAAAGGACACATGGACAAAACTAAAGCAGGGTAGGATCAAGGGTGGGAGGTGGGGATGGCTGGGGGGGGGAATGGTGAGGGGGAAAATGGAGACAACTATCCTTGAACAACAATAAAAAATAAGAATAAAAAATATCAATAAAAAATAAATAAAACAACTTACTTTTGTTTTTCAGTAAGGTAAATATTCTTTCAAGAAACAGTGGTAAACTTCAGCTCAAGCTGATACAATAGAACCAAGAATTCAAGTACTCACTTCATCACTCCACTAGCTGTTTGGTCCTGGGCAACTTATTTTCCCTGTTGTGCTTCCATTACCTTCCTTCGGAAATCAGGATACTAATAGAATGTACTTCACTGGGTCTTTGAGATAATTAAAGAGAGATAAATTTTAAGCACTTAGAACAATGGTCAATACAGAGTAAGTGCTCCTAAATATTCACTGTTATTTGTGATAATTTCCCAGTTCTTTGAAACTAAATTAATGATACATTAGTGAAACTGAGGGTTCTTATGACTTTGATTAAATTTAGCTTTGAATCCTGGTTCTAGATATCATATCTCTCTGCACCTGTCCTAGAGCTAGCCTCTCCCCGGGGTAATCAGAAACCCCCAGGCAGCAGAAGACAGCAGCCTGGACCTAATGGTCACAAGGCTGGGAGCTCTGGCAGGATAAAGATAACACCGTGACCTAAGTTCTGTTTTAGTTCCTGAGCCCTAAAGTGGAAAGACCAGACTCTCTGTCTGCTTTCCCATGAAACCAGACAGAAGGACACTGGAACAGACCTCAGAATTGTCCTTAAGACCTGAAAAATGATTGATTACCTTCACTTCGTCTCCAACCAATCACCTCCCAGCATGACATCAAACCCCTAACTCACAGGTATTTTGTGAGTTTGCCCACCAGGGAGTTGGGTCGTTCGATTATTAGCTCTACACACTCTGGATTGGTCAATACAATAAATGTTTCTCAATATCTTTTTTTGAAAAATAGTTGATTTAAAAAATCCAATTACATTTACATTCAATATTATTTTGCATTAGTTTCAGGTGTACAGCATAGTGGTTAGACAGTCATAGACCTGACAGAGTGTCTCCTAGATATTTCCAGTACACACTTGGCACCACACATAGTTATTACAATATTATTGACTATATTTCCTATGCTGTACTTTATATCCCCATGACTACCTTGTAATTTCCAACCTGTACTACTTGATCTGTTCAACTTTTTCACCCAGTCCCCCAGTCTTCCTCCCCTCTGACAACCATTAGTCTATTTTCTGTATCTATGAGTCTGTTTCTGTTTTGTTTGTTCATTTATATTATTTTTAGACTCCACATGTAAGTGAAGTCATATGGTATTCGTCTTTCTCTGACTTATTTCACTTAGCTATAATATCCTCTAGGTCCAACCATGCTGTTGCAAATGGTAACATTTAATTTTTTTAGGATGTAGTTATTTATTTATTTTTAGAGAGTAGAGAAGGTAGTGAGAAAGAGGGGAAGAGAAACATCAATGGGTAGGTGCCTCTCATGCGCCCCCTACCAGGGACCTGGCCTACAACCCAGTCATGTGCCCTGAGTGGGAATTGAATTGGTGACCCTTTGGTTAGCTGGCTAGCACTCAGTCCACTGAGCCACGTTAGCTAGGGCTCATTCTTTTTTTTTAAATATATATTTTATTGATTATGCTATTGCAGTTGTCCCAATTTTTCCTCTT
Organism: Glossophaga mutica; assembly: GCA_039655065.1. Lineage (NCBI taxonomy): Eukaryota > Metazoa > Chordata > Mammalia > Chiroptera > Phyllostomidae > Glossophaga > Glossophaga mutica. Next base: position 31,827,514 of record CM077318.1, read on the forward strand.
TTGACCCCCTCTGCCCTATACCCCCTTTCCCTCTGGCAATTGCCCCCTTAGTTCATGTCCATGAGCTGTTCATTAAGTTCTTTGGCTTCTCCTTTTCATATACTATTCTTAACCTCCCCCTGTCTATTTTGTACCTACCATTTATGCTTCTTATTCCCTGTACCTTTGTCCCCATTCTCCCCCTTCCTTGGTGACAACCCTCCAAGTGATCTCCATTTCTATGATTCTGTTTCTGTTGTGGTGGTTTGTTTAGTTTGTATTTTTAAATTCAGTTGTTGATGGTAGTAAATTTGTTGTCATTTTAATGTTCATTGTTTTGATCTTCTTTTTTTCATTTTTTATTTTATTTTGTTTTTAAATCAGTATTTTTTAATTGTTGATATTGTACAGTTTTCTGTCTTTTACCCCGCCCCAGCCCACCACCCCAGCCCTCCCCACCTTCCTCCCATTTCCACCCCCCGTAGTTTTTGTCCATGAGTCCTTTATACTTGTTGCTCTAAACCGTTCCCCTTTTCCCCTGAAATTCCCTCCCCTCCCACTCTGGACACTGTCAGACTGTTCTCAAATTCAGTGTCTTTGTTTATATTATGCTTGTTTGTTTGTTTTGTTGATTAGCTTCCTGTTAAAGGTGAGATCATATGGTATTTGTCTTTCACTGCCTGACTTATTTCGCTTAGCATGATACTCTCCAATTCCTTCCATGCTGTCACAAAGGGTAGGAGTTCCTTCTTTCTTTCTGCTGCATAGAATTCCATTGTGTAAATGTACCACAGTTTTTTGATCCATTCATTAACTGATGGGCACCTAGGTTGCTTCCAGCACTTGGCTATTGTAAATTGTGCTGCTATGAACATAGGGGTGCATAGATACTTTTGGATTGGTGTTTCAGGATTCTTAGGATATAATCCAAGCAGTGGAATTGCTGGGTCAAAAGGTATGTCGATTTTTAGTTTTCTTAGAAAATTCCATACTGTTTTCCATAGTGGTTGTACCAATCTGCAATCCCACCAACAGTGCACTAGGGTCCCCTTTTCTCCACAACCTCTCCAACACTTGCTGTTTGTTGCTTTGTTTATGCACCAACTTACACCATACACAAAAATAAATTCAAGGTGGATAAAAGATTTAAATATAAGCCATGACACCATTAAAATTCTAGAGGATAATATAGGCAGGAAAATCTCAGATATTTCACGCAGCAATATTTTCACTGATACGTCCCCCAGAGCAAGGGACATAAAGGAAAGAATAAACAAATGGGATCTCATCAAAATAAAAAGCTTCTGCACAGCTAAAGAAAACAGTATTAAAATAAAAAGAGAACCAACTGTATGGGAAAACATATTTGGAAATGATACCTCAGACAAGGGATTAATCTCCAAAATATATAAAGAACTTACAAGACTCTACTCTAAGAAGTCAAGCAACCCAATTAAAAAATGGGCAAAGGATTTGAACAGACACTTCTCCAAGGAGGACATACAGAGGATCCAGAGACACATGAAAAGATGCTCGATATCTCTAGCTATCAGAGAGATGCAAATTAAAACTACAATGTGATCTTCTTTTTTTAATAGGCCATGCTACTAAGACAGGGAGTCAAAGCAGATCTACCTAATACACAGAATCAAACACAGGGAGGGTCCAAATTGAGGAGACAAAGAAACATTTCATTCTTTTTATTGGTCAATACAAAATTGAACTGTTCTCCTTTCTACACTGCAAACTCTGTTCATGCATTTCATTCAGCCAGTGTGTGCAGGCAGACTGACTCAAATATCAGGGCCCAATAACATGCAGCTTAGTTTAAGTTCTGCTAAGAGAGAAGAGACTGGATATATTTTCAAAATGTGTTGGTTGAATAACTTTTGAGTTATTTTAGATACTTTCTCAGTCCATATAATGATGACAAATGCAAAGGCTTTTAAATGTTATTCTATTTCCCCCTGTTGTTTTTTTCAGTATGTGCTATATTAGCTTAAGAAATTAAAATTGTCTTATCTCCTCATCAGTCGAATAATGCAGATAAGACATTTGACCAAATATCTCAGTTTTGGTGGCCATCGAGTGAATTTTTTTACTGGTGCTCAAATTGGACCATGTTATTCATTAGCTCTACTAAAAGACACAGGTAACTAGACACAAGCAGTCTAGTTACTGCCTCTGGCCTTTTGAAAAAAATAAGGTAATGGGCAAGTTTCTTTCATAGGTTAATTAAGCCTCACTTATCTATTCTCAAGCCAGTTTCTGAAAGGTCCTGTTTCCTCTTAGCTTTCAGTCATTCAACTTCAAATGGGCAAAATTCTAATCCAAACATTAAACTTTATCATTCAAATTGTGTTTCTGGCTCAGGGATTGTGCATTTCTGTAAGTCTTTTTGCAATCACAAACTTCCAGAATGTTAGTGAGATAGGATAATGAGAAGCTAGGAAAATTCTTTGGCGAGTAGAATAGGAAAACTGAGAGAGGTAGCTGAACACAATGGTCCAGCAATTTACAGTCAGATACAGAAGGTCTCCAGGGCAGAAGACCCTGAGTGCCTGGCAGGAGCAAAACTGGGAAAATAAAGACCTCACTGCCCCCACCAGCTGTCCCCGCCCCTGGGCATCCTCTTCTCCCCTGGCCTTTCCTCCCTGGAAGTAACATCTGGGCCTCAGTTGTCTTTCAGCTCCTGGTGCAGAAAAGCAGTAAAACCAGAGGGGTGACACCAGGACCAACTGCCATGACTGATGACCCCTGCCACTGACCAACAGTGGAGACCATGACCCTGAAAGGGCACACCTGGAGAACTGATGAATATTTTGAGAGGCCCTCCCCTGAGACCTCTCCTAAGATTGCCACCTGCAAGAGAGCGATAAAAGCCTCAAAACAAAAGACTCTGCCTGCCGGCTTTCCCCCTGGGGAGCAGTCCTTGCCATTTCCTTTCCCCATTTCTTCCCCCACTTCTTTCTTCACAGGCACACCTCTCCCAAAATCTAAGACAATGGGCAGCAGCAGCTTTTCCCAGACTAATCCCCTGAACCTGTCTCCAAAGCCCCCTTTTCTCTGAATTCCCAGTGAGCTTAGGCAGCCCAGCCTAGGCTCTCCTGTTGCTTCCTGTATGCTAAGCCCTTCCTTCTTTTACTGTCCCCAGCTTTAATGAATGCACTTTTATTGTCACCTGGACCGTGTTGTGAGATCTTTCCTACAGGAAGCCAAGAACCTACACACTACAGCTGGCCCTAGGCAGACCCCTGTCCATTCACATTAGAAAAGGAAGCAATCTTGGAGCCCATCTAGCTTAACCCTTTCATTTACGTTTTGAACATTGAGATCTACAGAAGGCGATAGCAAGTGCCTAGATCAGTTGGCTCCTAAATTGTATTAAATTCTATATCATGCCCCTCATACCCAGATGTCACATTTTTAATATTCTTTTAATTTTTAAAAAAGATTAAAGGACATATGGACAGAACCAAGGGAGCAGGTGGAAGCAAGGGAGGGAGGTGGGTTTGGCTGGGGTGCGGGCAAGTGGTGGGGAGAAAATGCAGACAACTGTAATAGAACAACAATAAAATAATTTTAAAAAGATTTTATTTATTTATTTTTAGAAAGGGGAAGAGAGGGAGAAAGAGAGAGAAACATCACTGTGTGGTTGCCCCTCATGAGCTCCCTACTGGGAACCTGTACCATAACCCAGGCATGTACCCTGACTGGGAATCAAACCGGTGGCCCTTTGGTCTGCACGCCCATGCTCTATCCGCTGAGCCACACCAGCCAGGGCCAGATGGCACATTTTTAGCATTACATAATTATTGCAGTGAGGACATAAAAACAAAGACATAATCACTAGAACACCACAGAAACACTAAAGTCACTCTATGATCCCATGTAGTGTTGATGTGGGCTCTCTAATACATACAAGCCAGAATATAAGCACTGTGATTCTTACGCTGTACCTATAAGCAAGTCCTATTGACCCTTATTAGAACATGTTTACTTTTACTTTAAACACAAATCTAATGCATTTTGTATGAAATGGCTCAGTCACCAGTAGATTTTAAGCACTACATTTGGAGGGTATGAAGAGGCTGCTAGAGCCTCTTACACCAATTCAGGAATAATTGACAGTTAACAACTTGATAGGAAAGGAAAGTAAAAAAAAAAAAAAAAAAAAAAAAGCTAAAACTAAATCGAATCAAATGAATTACTTAACATATCTAGTCCATTAAGGGAAGGCAAGCTCCAACAGACAAACATCTGTACATTTTTCAATAGCCCCTTTAGCTCTCATAAATACTGTAATAATTGATACTAACGCAGATGACTTGGGGCTATTAGGGAGAAGCTGAATTACGTGCACTTTTTCCTCTAGAAATCAAGCACAAGAGCCTGAAGTAGAGTTTACAAAGACTTCTGCCCCAGTTGGTTAAAATAAAATAAGTCGAAACTAAAAGTCTGCTTCAGCCATGATAATAGTCACCTGGGTAAAATGCCTCAATCTATCTATAGCTCCATATAGATCTGTCTTTCTCTATATTGAAAGATTATGTACATTTTTTCACCACAATTTTATTTTTCACATGGCCTTTCAACAGAAGTATACATAAACATAAGAAAAAATGTACTATGTGTCCTAGCCAGCTTTTTTTTTTTTTAATTCATAGGTCGAGTAACTATGAGTCTCAGTAAAAACAAGCAAAATTGAACTTGAATTCCATTTGGACTCTATGAAACTATAGCAGAAGCAAACATGTATTTCCTTAAAGCCAACAATCCCAGTTCTGTGACCATAAACCAGAAGGAAAAATAAGAAAAAAGCTTTGTAGTTACAAATATATTTTTTCATGAGTTCCGAGGGGAAGCAGAGTTTGCCACCTCAAAATATGCTTTGGGGAATATTGATTATTTAAAGCTTGTAGTTTTGAAATTCAGAAAGAAAAACCTGCTTAAAGGAAGAAAGCTATTCCCTTCCACTTTAGCACATATGAACTAAATGTATCAGAGAGGATCCAAGACATGTCTGACTGAGATTCCCCTCAGGGTCCCATTGCTCTGGGTGGCTCAGCAAGAAACTGTTCGCCACAGGTTTGCTCTTTCTCCTCTACCTGTGAATTGCCTGCTTTATCTTTGAAGTTTCAGACCCTGGCCTCCCTCTCCTTAGTCCAGACCAGCATAGATGCCTCCAATGGCCCATTTTGTCCAGGGGTCTTCTATTCTTAGAGTCACTAAATGTACAGACAGAAATGTTCTCCTGGGAGTCCATCTCATATTACTTTGATTGTTAGTCCAGCCACAAAAACTTAAAAAGGTAGGAAGAAAAAAATATTTTCATGCCCCTCCAATTCTAAGTGAATTAGAATTCCATCCCACCAATGCCCATGAGGACAAGAACTGTGGTGAGGAGTGGTTTTAGATCTACTACAGCTTTTGTTTAGAAAAGAAGGTTGATTCATGTCATTTTGTCATCTGTTGTGTTGTATACACAACAATGAAACTATATAAAGACAAGTAATTTCAATATATGGTAGTTTGAGAATGTGGTTATAAATTGTAAGATTGTGGTTTCCTACTACATCAAAGCAATCAACTCTAGTCAATGCCAACCTTGCCTTCATAATATATTCGCAATCTGTCCCTATTTCCATTATTTGTACCAATACCTAAGTTTAAAGCCTTCATCATTTTCATTGGGAATTTTGCAGCAGTCCCCTGTTCCCTCTATCTACAGGCTTGCTGCGTTGTAATTAAGCCTGCATTCCTCTACTAAATTAATTTTCTTAAAATGCAAATTAAAATTAAATCATCCTTGTACCCAAAAACCTTTACTAGCTATCCGATGACTACTAAATAAATTCAAGTGCCTATTTTGGTGTCTAAGAATGTAGGCAATCTAGCCCTAAACTACATTTGCCCTCTTACTTCCTACATTTTCCTTGTTGCTACAGCAAAAACATGTAATACCTTCACGCACACCACACTTTTTATGCCTTCATGTCTCTGCTCTTATTCTTTTCACTTCAAATACCATCCGTTCACTTGGCAAATATTTCCTCATCCTTCACAACTCAGTTGGGGTGTCACTTTTTCTCGGACTTATTCTATGACCCTTACAAGATGTAGCAAGTGCTACATATCTATGATTATACTTGCAAACTTCAGTGACTGAACTTCTCATATTAAATCGTAAGTTTCTATTACTGGGACTCTCTCCTTTATTAGACAATTAGCTCTCTGGGGAAGGAGACTATGTAGTATTTACCTTTTACCTCTATTGTCAGGTATATCTTAGGTACTCGTTAAATGTTAATTAAAAGAATGAATGCAGATGCTTCTCACATCTATTTATGCAGCCTAGAATTCTCTGGATACCAGTTATACCTTTACATATCCATCTCCTGCCAGCACTACAAATTTAAAATAAACCCAATTTATTTCCTATCTTCTTCTTTAACATCTAGTAGTTCATGCTCTGATATCCCATCACTGTTAATGGCACTGCCATCCTCTCAGCTCCCCAGGCTCAGCAGTCAGTTGCAATGTCCCTAGAAAAGCATTTGTCACATCTGTTTCATCTTTTTCATTTTCGTTTGCTTCTGCCCTAATGCGGGTCCATAATATCTCTCATATGAACTATCACAATAGCTTCCTAACTGCTTCCACACCCATCATCTATTTCCAACTTTCAAATCCATTATTCATGCTTCTGCCAGATAAATCTTCATCAAACAAAATCCTATCACATCATTCCCCTGTTCGAGAAAAACTTCAGTGAGTCTTATCGCCTAAGGAAACAAGTGCCATTTCCTTAGGCTTATATTTAAGTCTCCTCATTGTGTGTTAATGATCCATCCTTCAGGCCTTTCCTCTACTACCTCAATCCAAGTTCGCTGTAATTCAGCTAACTAAAGCAGCCCACTAGTTTCCAGATCTTCCCTGCAAATTTCCCCTTCTCATCTTTTTCAATGCATTTCTCCCTCTGCCAAATGCAATGTTTGATTTCTGATTGTCCGAATCCTTTAAAGACCTGCAGAAATGCTACCTATTCCACAGACTCTTCCTCAATCCTCATGGTTGGAAGCAAACTTTCTTCCTCTGAACCTAGTTAGTGTAGCTTTTTACTCACTTTTTTTTGTGATATTCATCATATTCTACCTTCTTTTCAGTAGTAAGTTTTCATCTCCCTTACTAGACTATAAGCACCCCAGAGACAGAATCCATGTGTAATTCACCGTTTTATTTTGTTTTATTTTATCTTACATGGCACTTTAGTTGAATATTTTGCATGATCAATAAACATTTGTTGAAAGATTGGATTTGAATGTGTTTATAAAAATGCAAAGTCCTGTTGGCCTAAGATGATATATTAGAGACATCAGAGAGAAATAGAATAATGGAAATCATGTTGATAATTTTGGGGATACATCCTCTCATCAGCATAAACCAGAATAAATACGGTAGAGTAGCGAGTTATAATTAATAGAATACACTTGAAAAAACATGTGACCTTTTAAATTCAAATAGTATGGGCTTTAATATATCTGCATTAAGGTTTACCAAGCAAATAATCCATTTGAAACCAATGAGGCAAGCTGAAGTAAAGAAGATTTTAGATGTTCATGCAATGCACAATTTTTATTATGTTTACTACCAAATAGTAAAAGATGACACATGAAATTTGCATGTGCATGTCTTTATAGAACATATATGGAACCTATTATGTATCTTATGTGTATGAGTACATAGCCATCTTAATATTTATAAAATAAAGCCATCCTTTACAAAAAACCTCTTCCCCCCAAAAAACAGATTATACAAACCAATTATAAAGTGTAATAATATGCTATAAATCATTACCTTGGAATCATTATTCTAGTATATATAGATTATTTTGTAGTTGTAACATTTGCAGTTGGTTTTCCCAACTAGATTTAATCTATTTAATATAAACTATTTTTGCACTACTCTTAAGCAAAACAGGGTCCACAGTTTCTCAATAACTGTTAGTTGAGCAAATGTATAATACATTATTTTTTAGATAGGATCATAAATCTTGTACACTTTAATGTGTCTTCTGCATTTTTATTTCTATAATGTGCTTTAGTCACATACCTAGTATAACCTATGACTCACTAGAACAGGGTTCTTATGATTTTCTTTAATGGGGGCATTTGTAATTAGAGTCTTGCAGGTCTCCAGAGAAATGACATTTCATTCTAAACTTTCAGCTATGTGGCAACTTGTGTCGTTAAACATGGAGCCATGGTTTTGCTTGGGTAATATGGAAATACTTCAGTAGTACTTCCAGGATTGCATTAAGTAATGAATGTACTGTAACATCCTAAGGAAACATGAGGATTAATATTAACCAAAATATACTAACATTTTTAAAAGGAAAACTGATTTGAGTTTCTTATTTATTTCTTGATATTTGAAACTTTGAAAGGGCTGGAGTTTCATTATATAACCTTAATATGGCATGGCTAATGAATTTCAGATTTCCCAAGTATGTATACAGGAATCTTATAGGAAAACATAATGAAGGATTCTTAACATAACATATATCAACATAGTGTCTTCTAGGAAGTGTATTTTATTAATGATTTAATTTCTTATTTTTCCACAGGATTTGAGGTTCCAATTAAAAGCCTGTTTGGGCCATTGCGTTACTGCCTTCTAGTGCTTAATCTTCACCGAAAGCCTCATCACTTATTTTAAAACAAAAGCAGAACGAAGTAAGGAAAAAAGTAATGAAATGCAGCATAACGCATCTTTCAAAGTAAGGGGAAGTAGCTTTTTAAAAACGATCTAGGATCAGTGACATTCAGAAATTATTTGCTGAACACTAAATGTGCTCAAGTGTGGCATCTCAATTCCAAGGACTCTATGTCTTCTATTATGAAATGAAGCACACACTTATTTTTTCTCTTTGCTGTTGCAGTAGCCTGAAGTAATAATTATTAATGTCACTGATATACCACAAATGGTAATGTGAACTGCAAAATGAATCTACTGTGCTATCTCATAGAGATTCTATGATTCTGTGGTGCTAAAATGATGACTATAATTAACATTCTTAAATGCTGTTTTTAAAAAAACTTGCACAATTTTAGTGTTATTCTCATAATACATCATGTCCACATTTGCTTATATCATGGGGTCATACTTAAGAGCTTTCTGCCCAATCCATCATGATGTCCTTTAATTCTCATGTTGCTAATTCATCACTTTTGAAATACTTAGGCTGACAGTTCTTTGGAGTGTTATGTTGCACTGAGTAACATTGCAAATGTCAGAGGAATGATATAATCAGAGGTGTCCTTTAAAGATGCAATATCAGTCCTTAAATCCAAATCAAACGAATAGGTAGATATGAAAAAAAAAGGCAAAAGTATCCATGCTTTCCCCCTGTAGTTTTTAATAATAGGATGTTTTTCATTGAAGTAAAAACTTGAATAAATAATTATTTGCCACCAAAGATATATCACCCCCAAGTGAACTGATGGAATGTTTCTATTCCATATCAGCTGGAACTGACTTATTGAAGATGACAGCTATCTTATTAATTCTAGATTGTCAAAGTACAAACAAACCAAGCCATGTCTCTAGTAATGGTAAAACTATTAATTTTGTTAAATTTGTTAACCTTAGTCAGAGTGGATTAGACTTTTGAATAGTTCTGTAAGTTTTCCCATGTTTAAGAAGATGCAGGGGCTATATATTCATGTTTGAATCTTCACCCTCCCTTTAGATCAGGGATGTCAAACTCATTTTCACTGGGGGCCACATCAGCCTCGGGTTGCCTTCAAAGGGCCGGATGTAACTTTAGGACTGTATAAATGTGACTACTCCTTAACTAGGGACAAGGAGCTCAGTGCTGCTACTGGGCAGAAATAGGGCGCTGGACCCAAAAAAACAAGGTGGAGGGCCAGATTCGGCCCGCGGCCTTGTGTTTGCCACCTCTGCTTTAGGGCCTATCAAAGTGCCTGTGTGACTGCCGTCCCTTTGGGATGTGGTAAAAGACTGCTTTAGAACTGCATCTGCATTAAATCACCATTTACGTTCAGTTTATCAAAAACACATATTGATCACATTCCATTCCAGGCAATCTCTCTAGGTTTACAAAATGAATAAAACATAATCCTTGTCTACTCTGATCATATAGTGATTGAGGAAGCCAAATATATACATCATTTTAATACAATCTGTTGAACATTCTACAAGAATTATGTACAGAATGGTATCAGAACCCTGAAGTGGGACATTCAACCAGCTTGGAGAGGAGGTTAGAGCAACAAAGAAATACTTGAACAGATAGGGCTTGAGCTATGAAAAGATGAGTAGAAGGCAGCTAGACAAAAAAAAAAAAAAAAAAAAAAAAAAAAGGGAATAAAGAAAGAAAGAAAAAAAAAAGACGCCTCAGACCTGCATGGAGCAGCAGGGAGAGGGTGCAAAGGCACAGATGTGATTAAAATGAAGGTCACTTCTACTTTGTGACATGGCAGTGAACAAAGAATGCTTCCTGAAGAAAAGAGAAGGCTTCCTGAATGAGATAAAGGTTAATAGAAGTTTTGAAGCATAAGCATGAATGAATCAATACAGAATCAAGAAAGGATGTTTTCTAAGCATAAAGAATAACACTCAAAGATTGCATTTACAATCTTGCTTGATGTCACTTTGCATGGCATCAGTCAAAATGAATTTAGGAATCAATGGTTTTTTCCCCCTCATTCTGTACACTGTAACCAGTCAAGGCATTCATTTCCACCTCTTTGAATTCAAAGTAAAGTCCTATAAACATATAATTGGAAAATTGGAGGAAATTTAGGTACTACCTCATTCAGACTCTCATAATACATGAAACAACTCAGGCTCACAGAGGTGATGTGACTTGTGCAAGGGCGAGCTGTGTGTCATTTTCAGAGCCTGGATAAGAAACAATACACCCTATATCAACAGGAAAACTGAAAAATTGAAGTGTTTTACATTTTCACCCAGCTCCCGCAACTCCTTCGCCTCTGGCATCCCTCAGTATGTTCTCTGTATCTAGAAGTCTATCTGTAATTGCCAGCTACAAAACAGCCACGGGGATGGAAAGTGCAGCACAAGGAATATAGTCAATAGTACTGTAATAACTGTGTATGGTGTCAGGTGAGTACTGAAAATATGGGGAGGAACTCTCTGTAAAGCATATGACTAACAAAAAGAAAAGGAAAGATTAAAAAAAAAAAACCTGAAGTATTTTGGTATTGCTTTCCTTAATTCCAGTGCATTGCCATGAGCGGCAGTAAAGTCTACAGGTTAAAAGTGTTGGCTCTAGTGTCAAAATATTTTTGCTTTCACCAAATGCACGCCAGATGACTTTAGGCAAGCGATATAATCTATTTTTATTTCAGATACCTCATCTATGAAATTGGGAATAATAATGTAAAATGCTTAGTTTAGTGCCTAATACATAAAAAGCACTCCGTAAATGTGATATTATTATCCATCTTTAGGCAATCATGTATTAGCATATATGCATAGATTGTGGGACGGGCACCCCTGAAATTGATTTATCAAAATAATTTCAAAAAATTTGGTGTAAAAATTATCACATCACCAATATTAACAAAAGCTTCATAATTGATGTTTTAGAACTGCCATTACACAGAATCCAAATTATACAATTTCTTAATTATTATCATTAATGTAAACTATTAATATTTCATAAATTAAATAACATAATGCAGTGGTTAAGGGATACTAGAATAGAAACTAGAAATGTGTCTATTAATTTGAAATATGAAAAACATTCCTATTCTAAGCAAAAATGTCCGAGAATCTTTCTCCTATAAAGATACAGGAATGGCTATGTGACCTTGCTTCTGATCCCAATCTTATGTTCCAGCACCCTTATTATTTAAAAAACATAACAGAATAGCCCGACCAGTGTAGCTCAGTTGGTTGGGCGTCATCTGCAAGTGAAAGGTCGCTGGTTCAATTCTGGGTTCAGAGCTCTTGGTTGTGGGTTTGGTTCCCAGGCCGGGGCATGTACAAGAGGCAACTGATTCATGTTTCTCTCTCACACCAATGTTTCTCTCTGTTCTCCTCTCTCTAAATGTACATAAATAAAATCTTTAAAAATAAAAAGATATATATATATATAAAAAACAGAATAAAGCTGAAACAAAGTGATGTGAATTTCATACTCTAGAAGGAGGAAATTAATGATCAGTAAGTACCCTGCATATCAGATGGATGATGGCCTGCGTTCATTTGGCAAAACAAATTTAAGGACATTTTTGTTCTTAAAAAGTTTTAATCTGATATAAATTTCCTCCCCAGTGGATATCACACTTTTACTGCAGGGCTTTTGGACATTAGATAGCTACATATGACATGAGACACTTCAATGCTTCCAAAGTCATTATATTCACTGCTAATGAATTGAAACTTTAGATCTTTAATGTGGTTCATAAATCAAAGCAACATTTTATACACATTTATGTGATCCATAGTTGTCCACACGGAAATGAACTAAACAGAAGTATTCCCATCTTGGGAAAAATATGAATTGCTTTTGCAATTTAAATTACAAAAAAATTTTAAAAATAATTTGCTATGTTTAGAGGTGCAAGTAATTTCTAAAATGCAGAGGATATAATTTTAAAAATAGAGGTTTACAGTGTATGATCTATAAATAAAACTGTTCTGCAAAATATCCAGTGAGCAGTTAGTTGGTCATATTTCACAAATCACAGATTACTGAGTTTGATTAACATAATAATATCCTCAGTGATCCTATATTATGGAATTAATTTCTATAAACAAGCATGAGAAACTTTTCTATTTGTTTCTTTCCTCCTATGTAAGAAAATATTTTTAAAAATCTAGTAGTAATAAATAATCAAAGCTCACAAGGCTATATTATATTCTCTAAGGAGGAGAATTTGAAAATTCCCTTCTTTTGGAGAAAGAAATGTAAAGGAAATCAGATAATATCAGGAATCTGTTTTAAAAACATACTTTCAGTTACTAACTAGAGTTCCATAAAGTGTATTTTCTTTATCCATGCTGTTCTACTATGAAAACTAATACATAAAACAGAAATTTCCAGGTACTGGAGCACACAATTAAGAAAGGTCTTTTTTAAAAGTGTGATAGAATCCACCATTGAAGCCGTTTGGTCCTGGACAATTCTTCGTTGGAAGGTTTATGATTGATTACTCATTCATCCTCCTTACCCATAATTGGTCTGTTCAAATTTTCTATTTCTTCATGATTCAGTCTTGGAAGGTTGTTTCCAGGATTTTATCCATTTCTTCCAGATTATGCAAGTGTTTGCATGTAATTGTTTATATTAGTTTCTTATGATCCTAATATTTCTGTGTTATCAGTTGTATCTTCTCATTTCTGATTTTATTTAATGGACTCCTCTATTTTTTTCGTTATACTAGTTGAAGGTTTGCCCATTTTCTTTTACCTTTTAAAAAACTGGTTCTGCCCTGGCTGGTGTAGCTCAGTGGATTGAGCGCGGGCCTGCGAACCAAAGGATCGAGGTTCGATTCCCAGTCAGGGCACATGCCTGGGTTGCAGGCCAGTTCCCAGCATGGGACACATAAGAGGCAACCATACATTGATATTTCTCTCCTTCCCCCTCTTTCCTACCCTTCCCCTCTAAAAATAAATAAATAAATAAATATTTAAAAAAAAAAAAACTGGTTCTTAGATTTGTTGATCATTCCTATTGTCTTTTCAGCTTCCATTTTATTTATTTCCACATGGAGCTTTGTTATTTACTTCTTTCTGCTAACTTTGAGCTTAGTTTGCACTTCTCTTTCTTCTTTTTTTTAGGCTCTGTGGATTTATTTATTTTTTCTAGTAATAATCTTTTTATTTTTTTTAATTTTTAATCAGTATTTTTAAATTGTTGATATTGTACAGTTTTCTGTCTTTTACCCCGCCCCAGCCCACCACCCCAGCCCTCCCCACCTTCCTCCCATTTCCACCCCCCATAATTTTTGTCCATGAGTCCTTTGTACTTGTTGCTCTAAACCGTTCCCCTTTTCCCCTGAAATTCCCTCCCCTCCCCCTCTGGACACTGTCAGACTGTTCTCAAATTCAGTGTCTTTGTTTATATTATGCTTGTTTGTTTGTTTTGTTGATTAGCTTTCTGTTAAAGGTGAGATCATATGGTATTTGTCTTTCACTGCCTGGCTTATTATCCTAAGAACACTGAAACACCAATCCAAAAGAATCTATGCACCCCTATGTTCATAGCAGCACAATTTACAATAGCCAAGTGCTGGAAGCAACCTAGGTGCCCATCAGTTAATGAATGGATCAAAAAACTGTGGTACATTTACACAATGGAATTCTATGCAGCAGAAAGAAAGAAGGAGCTCCTACCCTTTGCGACAGCATAGAAGGAATTGGAGAGTATCATGCTAAGCGAAATAAGCCAGGCAGTGAAAGACAAATACCATATGTTCTCTTTCTTCTTTATTGAGGTGTAAAGTTAGATTGTTTGTTGAAAATCTTTTTTCTTAATGTAGGCATTTATCATCATAAATTTCTTTTCAAAACTGCTTTTGCTGCATTCGATAAGTTTTGGTGTGTGTTTCCATTTTCATTTGCCTCAAGATATTTTTTGACTTCTTCTTTGATCCATTGATTCTTTAAGAGCATGTTGTTTAATCTTTACATGTTTTTGAATTTTCCAGTTTTTATTGTTATTAACTTCTTTCACATGTTATACCTATATCAAATCATCATGTTGTACACTTTAAATATATTATCATTTAATCTGTCAATTATACCTCAATAAAGCTGGAAAAAAAAAACACTTTGCCAGGTGAAAAATATAACTAAAAGAGAAATAAATTTTAACAAAGTTCTTCAGCATCAGAGATTTAAACAAGAGATTTTGTTCTTAGGATTTGGTCAATAAAAACAAGAAAAACAACAGCAGCAAACACAAACCAAAAGCTCCATTAATACCTCTTTCCTCAACTATTCTTATTAATTGAAGTTTTACTAAGTTCAGTGTGTTTTAAAGTGTTTTAAATATGCATTTTTATCATTTTTTATTGTTGTTCAAATACAGTTGTCACCACTATCCCACAACCACTCTCCTCTGCCTCATTCACCCCCTCTTCCCACCCTCCAACCTTCCCCACTTTGGCTTTGTCCATGGGTCCTTTATATGTGTTCCTATCAGAAGTCAGTCATCAATTTAAAAAGTTTATTGATAGCTAATTTTCTATGTTTATCATTTTTGGCCAACCAAATATAATATCTTCCTAAAGTTATTCTGTCACATATATTTAAATGTGGATATGTAACTCTTTTTTTATTTTGACCAAAAAAATAAATGTGTTATGTAGATTGTAAACACCCTCACGGTGAGTGGTTTCCTTGAAAGCATTGTATGTGTGAGTGTGTGTCTGTATGTATCTGTGCCTGTGTCCATGTGTATGTGTATGTGTATATGTGTGTCTGCAAGCATGCTAGAGGGAAGGAGAGAGGAAGGGAAAGACAGAGAAAGGAGGAGGAGAAAGTAATGGAATAAGAAGAGGGGCATGAAGAAGATAACACATTCTCTAACTTTTATTCAGGAGAGAATTCAAGTAACTGAAGTAGCGAAGTATGTGTTAACTCTTCATTTTGAGCCTAACTACCAAGTTATAAACCAATGATATTTGTTAAATTTTAATTGGAGGCTAGTTTTGAAAAAAGTTTTTGTAGTAATTTTTCTTTTATGCCCACTAAATAATAAATATATTGACCTGTTAAATGTGTAGTTTATTCAAAGCATAACTGAATTCCTCAAATATAGAATAATTTTTGGCAAATGATCTTTATTATACCTTGATATAATTCAAATAAAATTCAATGGTTTTTTTTAGGGATTAAAATATTTTTTTAATCCTCACTCAAAGCCATGCTTACTGATTTTTGAGAAACAGGAAGGGAGGGAGAGAGAGAGGGAGAACAACATTGATGTGAGAGAGAAACATCGATCTGTTGCCTCCCCTATGTGCTGAACCCACAACCCAATCATATGCCCTGACTGGGATTCGAACCTATGACCTTTCAGTTTCAGGATGGTGCTCCAACCAACTGAGCCACACCATTCAGGGAGAAGTCTTTTTTTTTTTTTTTTTTTAATTCTGACTTTTTATTGCATTTCAAAATATTTCCTTTGGCCATGATTATGAGTAGTATTAGTATTACTTTATTACTATTACTGTTTCTGATTTGGTTAAAGATTCTTTTGCAGGATCTTATCAAAGGAAAAACACCATCAACTTCCTTTTATTGAAAAACTAAAGTTATATCTTCGTTCAAAATTGTGTTATAGGATCATTCTCTTACTTTAGCAAACATGTTTTTTGTTTGTTCCATTAGCTCTGTATCATTTAGATTTGCAGAAAATAAAATGTATGCCTGTGACTTACATGTTTAGTTTCACTGAAAGCTTCATCGGTTAAGATGGAAACATAATAAAGAAAGAATCCTTGCCCCTGGATTTCTTGCAGTGTGTAAATACAGCCATCGTTTAGTAATATTTTCCATTTTGGATGTACATCACCAAGTAGGTAATTTGTGAAAGGTAATTTGTCAGACTTCATGATTACCTATCTTAGACCCATTTGATTTCCACCAAAGTTTTTCACCCTGATTTTCTTGCTTTAAGATTTATTTTTGAATCCCTTTTACATTTACAAATGATGTGCTTGACAGATATGTTGCAATGATTCTTATACATGCAGTAGAGTGTTTTTAAAAATTACTCACTTTGCTCCTGAGCCAGTTTATTGTCCTTTGTGCAAAGTAACAAGCCATTCTGTCATGGATGAAAGATCTCAATTTGAGTGTTTACAGTGTACAATTCCTTCATGGCTGAAAGCTTCTAGTGATTTCAATATTTAGCTTCTAGGGATTTCAATCTTTAGCTTCTAGTGATTTCAATCTTTCTATCACCCATACAAATCCCATATCTGCATAAAGAGTCTGATTACAATAGATAAAGATTTATTTTTCAATTATTAGTTGCAATAGTTTCTTGATTAAATGTCTCTATTACCAACAGTGTTCCATCATTTCACAACCTCCACTCCCCCTCCACCATCCTTTACCCAACTATCATCAGAAAAATCATTACTTGGCAATAAAACATCATTTCAGATTTTAGTATGGACTAGGGCTCTCTTTCACCTTATTTTAAATAAATTCTTTGATTTTTAATGTATCACTCAAATTTAAAGATATCATATATGACAATTTTTATTGTCAATTCTAAATGGAAATGGTTATACATTTGGATAAATATCTCAGTGAATTTTAAGGTTCATTCTTAGGGTGGTCTAACATAAAGGAATAAGCCAAAATCTTACAATAGAAAACCTACTCCCTGGGTGTGAGCTACTTATATTGACATTTTGGAAATACTGCAGTTCCATTTAGTAAAATGTTAACATAGTAGTTTCACAGCAGGGGAAAATCTGACTCAATGCCTTTCGTAGCCAAAGAAACAGATTGAATAATGAAAAATCCTTATTGACAATAGGAAACACCCTGATACATTTTCAATTACAGTGTTCCTCTTAATCCAGTATCTCACTATGTGTTATCGCTCTTGCAATTCTCATATTAACCTTCATTAATTGGAGTTGTTCTAGCTCCCATTTTGAGAACTGCGAAATGGAAAGTAATTTACTTTTTTCAGGTCACATATCATATCTATGTCAGAGAGTGGAATAAAAATTTATCACTGCAGCTGATATGTGATGTTTATCTTAAACAATCTCTGTCATTATTCTCAGTCAATTCTCTTAACCACTAAATAACCACTTCTGACAAATCAATGAACTTAACTACCAAGTCAAATCTAACACAGGGAAAGCAATAATAATAGATATTTAGTAGGCTCATGGTGCTTGGCACTTTACAAAGTATTTTCACATCCATTATTTCATTTGTTTCTCAAATTACCTTAGAAGCCGGTGAATGTTTTTACCCTCATTTTAGAGATGTGGAATATAAAACTCATAGAGGTTACAGTACTTGTCCAAAGTTACAAAGCTAGGAAGTAGAAGAGCCAGGATTCTAATGTAGATCTTTTCCTTCCAAACACAGAGATCTTAATACTAAAACATAGTGTCATCCAAGAACTTATAATTTGTCTCTAGAGGAATGACTAAGCATTCTCATCAGAACTCAAAGATCGCTTATCAGATAATCTTATTTTAGTTAAGCACACTTTATTTATAAAACAATGGATAGTAACAAATAAAATATTCAGAAAACATAGATGTGAGAACCTCCATTGTATACAAATATCCGATCTATCCAGTTCTTATATCCCAATGAGCTTCCATATCTGTTATTTAGTTATCTGAAAGGAATATTATTAACCACATTTTATATGTGAAGAAACAGACTCAGAGAGGCCAAATAATTAACCTCAGATTGCACAGCTTCTAATCTGGTGCAGCCAGTATTCTAACCAATATCTATCTTCCCTCCAAGGTTTTTCTCCTTCCTAAACCATGTAAACAATCAAGAAAAGAGTTATTTTCACAATGCGGAAAACCCTTTCTCAGTGTATGCATACACATATCAAATCATTACATTGTATACTTTATATGTACTACAATTTTATTTGAAAATTATACCTCAGTAAAGTTGGAAAACATCTCGATATTATACTCTTCCTTGTCTAGGCAGTGTTTATATATTTCACATATAAACATTTTTGTTCAATGTGTAGCTAACTTGAAATGGGATTTCTCAGATATTTCATAATTCAAGTTAAGGGGTATTTCACAGAGCTTGAGGTTTATAGGGAGGGACTTAATGATAAGCTTGAGATGTATTCATACATTTATTCTACACTTTAGAATAAACGCAGAAAAAGCTTTGTTGAGTGTTTGTGTCAAATGCTGGGCTCTGAGGATAGAGAAATGTTTAAATCATGGCTCCTTCCCTTAAAAAGCTAATAGAAAATTTATTCATTCACTTATTAATGAAGCATCTAGTAGAAATATGGCACAAAGAGAAAGAGGTGTATATTTACCCTCTTCAATAGTCAATCATTCATAAAATAGAAGGAGCTTACTTTCTGGACGTCTCTAACCATTCTAGCTTTTCATTTTTAAAGTTCCATGTCAATTTTAAAATATTTGTTGTAGCAGAATCACTTTTCAAATGTTCCCAAAGAGCAACATTATTTTCACTTGTTCATGCTGCATAATAAGTGTATGTTGAGAGTCACCATCTGCCCCGGTTTTGCTTAGTGATATAGTGTTGTCAAGACTGTTAATTACCAAGGTCAGAAGGGTTTGAGAATATCTGAACTTCAATGTGACATCTTGGACCAATTTACACATTGCAGAAAATATAATTGAGTCTTACAATAATATATGTATGTGGCCGTTTTAACTTGTCCTGATAATCTCTATTTATCCGGTCAAATAAACACAATACTCTGTGAAATTGCCTTCCTTCATGTCCTGAGTTTTGTAAATCAATGAGTCAATAGCTCAGAGGGGATGAAATTAATCCATAATGAAAGCATCAGGCTGAAAAACACCAATAAATGTCACCTGTGTCCCTCTTTCTGTATAAAATTTGAATCTTAGATCTCTGTTTTGTTGGCAGGGACTGTGAAATCAGATAATTCTTATCTTTACATAGGCTTCCACTAATAATACTTTTATTAGTATGAGAATGTCAACATACAGTAAGTAAACCTTATGACATTCTACCTTCTGTTTTTTACCATTGCTGATGTCAATGTGTCAATAAAAGTTGGAATGTCTGATTCTTCCTAATCCTCAAATGCTTATAAAGTGACATATTTTATTTACACTTCTAAATGCATATTAAATTCTTTTCTTCTGTGAACATCAATATTTTCCTGCTCAGTGGATGAATATTGAGCAGGGCAATTTGCCAGCCCTCCACTGGAGAACTGGGATCTGGCATCCCCTCCACTTCCAAAACACACTCAAGCAAGGCTCCTTGTTCGCATAGGGCTCACATTAAAAAGCAAACTCAAAATATCTTCAAACAACATGAGACACCCTGCTTTATGTACTTAAAGAAGGTCAGCGGCCTTTCTCATGCCAAGGAAAGCATATGATTTACATTTCAGAACATGATTTCATCTAAAACTTGCAAAAATGTTTTTATTTGACTGGAAAGTTAAAGAAGAAAGGAGAGTTGTTGCTGTTTGCATCTGTTAACTCAGTCCGTTCAGTGACATTTCTCTAACAACTGCAAATTGTTGCATTCTCCATGGTCTGCAATGTAATCTTTAAAAAGTTATTAGTCTTTCAAAATGACATTTTGTACTTTTGTGATAAAATAGCTTTCCTACCAACCAAATAAAGAATATTTGAAACTCCATGGTAAATAACAGTAGGTGGGAAAAAAAAAAAAACTTTATGAATATATACAAGAACAGCATGTCTAAGCTCTTAATTTTATTACTGTAAATTTATTTTGATTTGTCTCTGGAACCCAGCAGGAATAGAAGAGGGAGATTGCATGCAAGAGAACAAAAATAGCTCATTTAAGTGCATAAGTTTCTGTAGATGTAAATTAAGCTCCTTAGTTTCGAAGTTAGGAGTTTTAAAGTAAATTATTAGTTCTCTCTCGTACCAATGACATGTTTCCATGCATTACCTTGTTTTTATTCTTGCTACTCTTGGACATGCCAGTTTGTACAAAGAGAAAAGAGACCGAACCATATTTTTAAAACTTGAAAGTTCTTGTCTAATTCCTTTTGTGTGAACCAGGACTCTACACATAGTCCGAGAAGGAGGCAGCATGTTCCAGTTTTCCTTTTTCCCTTCTAAATTTTCTTTTCTGTTACTTTTTAAAAAGATTTTATTTATTTATCTTTAGAGGGGAAGGGAAGGAGAGAGGGAAGGAAACATCAATGTGTGGTTGCCTCTTGTGAGTCCCCTGTCGGGAACTGGCCCGCAACCCAGGCATGTGCCCTGACTGGGAATCGAACAGCAATCCTTTGGTTCGCAGGCCCGCGCTCAGTCCACTGAGCTACACCAGCCAGGGCTTTTCTGTTATTTTTAAATAAATATTTAAAATCTACAACATGATTATTAGATATACATATATATAAGGAAAGGTTGCTGCTGTGTTCAGTGCAGCATTATCCACAACAGCCAACATATGGAAACCACCTAAGTGCCAATGGATACACTCTCTCTCTCTCTCTCTCTCTCTCTCTCACACACACACACACACACACACACACACACACAAATGAAATATTATCCAGATCCAGCCTTAAAAAAGTTGACCTTTTCACTTGTGACAACAATGATAAACTTGGAGGATATTTTACAAAGCAAAAAAAGCCAAACACAAAAAGAAAAATGCTGAATTATCTCACTTGTACGTGGAATCTTAAAAAGAAAAATCAAATACATAGCAGCAGAGATAATAACAGTGGTTACCAAGGGCAGGGAGGTGGGGGAAATGAGATGTGTGTCAAAGGGTACCCAGAAGATCTCTGAAGTGACTAGTATAGAGCTATCAGGCTAATTGCCTAGGGTTTGCTTTTTTTTTAAACAACAGAATGACTTTAGATACTTCAACCCATCAGCTTGAAAAGTTTAAAATTATATTGAATCATTACTATCATTATTCACAATTATTGAATGCCTAAGTGTGCAGTGCACTAAAATCCACTCTAGTCAAATATAATATCAACCCAATTTGAATGCAATTTTCTTGGAATTTTTGACCAGTTCTTTGACAGAATATGAACAAGACTGAAGCTCTAGAAATTCAAACTTCCAAGTTGTTTTATTTATTCTTCATGATTTGTTTTCCCATCAGTAATTTTCTTGCAAGACTTGAATATGAAAAACCAGGATATTCACCTTCAAGTTTCCCACATGCATAGAAAATGCTTTTGCAAACTGTGTCGACTCCCTGTTACTTGGCCACACTAAGGGTATGTGCCTTCAAAAAGCAATGATGCTGCAGGCAGTGATTTTACTAAGCTAAACAGAGTTTTCTTTGTCAAGATAAAGAAATGAGAACATCTGGGTGAGATGAATTATAACCAGCGCTTAATCGTTTACCTTTCCCAATGCTCTAACATCCATTCCACTATATTGTTTATCTGCCACCAAATTTCTGAAGAATGCTAGAGTACCTTCCTGCCTTCCATGCTTTCTTTTAGGAAGTATTAATATGATTTCTAGCATTATTAAATGACAAATTCTAAAGTCGAATATAAGAAACCAAAGAATACAAAGGTTTTGGACTTGTGGCTACTATTAGGAGAAATCAAAAGTAAATATATTTCAAAAAATGTTTGCAAGTCATGAGGATGTGCTTCTTTCACTGATATTTTTTAAATAAGGAGCCATCTTAAATTCATTTGTTCATTATTGAAAGCGGTGTAGAAATCCCCCTCCTCACTTTTCTTGTCTTTTCCTTTTAAATTCCTTATCTCTGTCAATTCAGAATTCTGTAAGCTCAGA